>OU612058.1:0-1463333 GCA_914767635.1 Melanostoma mellinum | reverse complement strand
AGTCATAATTCACAGACGTAGTTTCGGTATAAGAAGTTGAATCTGATGTTCCGTCAGTGGTTAAGCTTGAAAGACCATCAGTTTCTGTACTTTGGAAAGTTGTTTCGTCAGACGATGATGTTACATCAGTAACACTGCTTGTGGTCTGATCTGTACTACTGTTTGGTATATCTGTGCTTCCTTGTGAAGATGTTGTATCCGTGCTTCCTTCTGAAGATGTTGTATCTGTGCTTCCTTCTGAAGAAGTTTCTGTGCTTCCTTCTGACGATGTTGTATCTGTGCTTACTTCTAAAGTTGTATCTGTGCTTGCTTGTGAAGATGATTCTGTACTTGCGTCTGAAGATGTTGTATCTGTGCTTACTTCTAAAGTTGTATCTGTGCTTGCTTGTGAAGATGATTCTGTACTTGCGTCTGAAGATGTTGTATCTGTACTTCCATCTGAAGATGTATCTGTGCTGGATTCTGACGTTGTTTCAGAAGTGTTTTCTGTATCTGTTGTTCCTGCAGAAGTACTCTCTGCAGTTATCTCCGTAACAGTTGATTCAGTCATTTCAGTGTTATCTTCAGTTGTTAAATCAGAACTTGTAGAAGGATTTGTGATATCACTACTATCTGATGTTTCCGTTGTAAGATCCGATGAGATATCTGTGTAAGCAGGCGAGGACACTTCGGTACTTTCATATGACGTCAGATCAGTCAATGTTGTATCAGTTTCTGCAGTGCTATCCGAAGTTGTTACTTCGCTAGCAACCGAAGACAAATTATCTGTCGAACTGTCAGAAGTTACACTATCTGTGGATGAGGTCGATACAAGTGATGAAGAATCGCTCGTAGGCATGACATCAGTGGTTTCTGTCATAGTTGAAGCGTCTGAGAAATCAGACGTTAGCATTGTGCTGGTTATATCAGAACTTGAGTCCGTAAACTCAGTCACACTAACATCGGTACTGCCGCTTCCTTCTGTAATCAAAGTTGAACTAGTTGAAGAATCAGAAGCATCACCAGATCCTTCAGAAGTAATTTCAGTTGTGAAATCGATTGTCGTTTGTGTATAATCTGAGCTTGGAGAATCACTCAACATGAGTTCATCCAAAGCTAAGGAGGAAATTGTAGATACAGGCTTATCAACTTCAAAGCCTTCAGCAAGTTCTAAATTCTCCTTGGTTTTCTCAGCCTCCTCTTCATCTTCGTCTTCATCTTCTTCGTCGCATTCCTCACCGCTTTCATCGTCATTCTCAACAGACCTGCTTGTACTGTCGATTGGAATTAATTCATCTTCTGTGCAAGCTTCAGTGTTGCAGTTTTCAGAAGCAAATTCAATCTTTGATTCCTCACAGGTTGAAACTTTCAAGCCGTTGGCTAAGCAAAGTACTTCTCGCGATCTTTGTCCGCCTCCACATATCTTACTACATTCACTCCAGGGACCAGTAAACCACTCACCTGGGCATTCTTGCAGCTCAGCCTCACAATCCTGTTCAACATTTGGTCTTTCCGACGCATTACACTTTGAGTCATCAGGAGCTGGCGTTACTTTTGTTCCGTCGAATTCACCACAAATAACGATGCGAGATTGAATTCCTTTTCCACATTTAACAGAACATTCACTCCACTGAGACGTGAACCACTGAGTTTGACATTTTTCCGATTCGCAAGCCCTGGTCAGTTCAGGCTTTTCTAGTGAACAAAACTTATCATCGTACACTTTTCCCCTTTTTGAGCCACACACAGCCGTTCGAGTTTCTTTTGTTTGGCCGCATTTTGTACACTAAAAAGAGAATAATGTTTAGAAATGAATACTTTTGAATCATGAATTCGATTTTACCCCGCTCCATTGTGAAACTATCCAGTCAACTCCTTCGCACGGTGCAAGTAAACAACTCTCTTCAACAGCTGGCATTTCCCCAAAACATTCGGAGGAGGGCAAAATCTTCTTCTTGCCATTTTCTTTTTTGAAGCATGTAACTTTTCTTTTCCGTTTACCTTCCCCACAAAGCTTATCACACTAAAAAATTGGTTCTATTTTAAATGATGTGTTCTCTGATGAGCAAAACAACTTACTGGAGTCCACGGACCAAGATGGTATTGAGCACAGTTATTCATATCTCGATTACACTCTTGTATGTCAGCAGGTCGATCTCCAACAGTTTTTAAGCAAATGCTATCATCGACAACACTAGCCTTCCTGAAAATGCAAATTCAATTAAATACTTCCTATCATATTTTTTATGTTTTATGATTCAAATACCCATTTGGTGAAACTCGCTCACAAGACACAGTTCTGTTCTGAAAACCATCCTCGCCACATCCTTTTGAGCATTTACGCCACGCACCCTCAACCCATCTGGGAGCACATTCTTCGGTTCCACACGCTTGTACTTCATTTGGCTTTGTATTTGTATCGCAAAGACTTTCATCGACTTTTTCTAGCGTAAGGCGATTGTTGCAAGTGACATTTCTTTTTTGGTTTCCTCCACCACAGGTTGCACTACATGGACCGAATTCCATGTGCGTCCATGAATATTTGTCGGGAAAATTAGCAGCAACCGTTTCCGGGATACTATATTCATATTTGACACCCACGTTGCGATCTTGAATCAGCATAACTATATAAATAGTTTCGGTTGTGGGCCCACTGCATGAAAGTTGGTCCGGAGCAGCGAATCCAGTAGGCTTTCGCTGATAGTGCCACCAAGATCCAGCAAAGAGCATCGGGCGGGGAAAATCAATTCTCCAATTGCCGTTCAGATAAAAGTGTCCCGTGAGATTTCGACACGCAAGGTAATTATTTGAGGGTTCTTTTTCTTTTATTACAATATTTGTTGCTCCAGTAGGTATCAAAAGAATGTCATTGTACCCTGTCGAGAAAATTAAATGAAATATTTAAACACAATAATTTTGTATGTTGAAGAGTGAAGAGGTGAAAAGGCTTATTTTTATTTTTTGACAAAAGCTGTCCACGAGTATCAAGACTAATCATTTTTCGACATTTTAGCTTCAAAAACACACAAGGAGTTCTTAAAGGCAATTTCTGAAGGTAAAACAATATCCTGTTTTACCTTCACACACATACACATAAGATGTTCTTAAAGACAATTTCAGAAGAAATGCCTTTCATGATTGAATGTTGTTACTCAGGTTAAGACTGAGGCGGATGGCACTCCCATCAGTTTTAATTTAAACGAAAAAGAATCCTGAATTTCAGCAGAGATGTCAATTTTAGTTTTAGAAAGTCAAGTCTTGTTGTTTGTGACCCGTCTAATATAAGTTTTCACCTAAACATAATTTTTAAAATAATATATTTGCAATAACTAACACACCTGCGGCAAGATCATTTGTGTCAAAAGTCCCGGAAATAGTTTTGCAGGAGCTGCCATCACCAGCACACTTTCTACACTTATCTTCACGAGCGTTTGATCCGAGCATCATATCACATCCAACTTTTTGACATTCGCCGTCTACACATACATCGAGAGTTTTGTCGTTGCACCTGGTACCATCGATAACTTTTGCTTTATGCCTGTAATAAAACCGTTCTCCTCTTGGCATACAGTTCAGCTCGCATGGGTTTGGGGCATTTGTGTATGGTACCCATTCGTAATGCACTCCATCAAATGGAACTCTGTCAAATCTAGAGCATTGTTGTGCTCGGAAATCAGGTTCTTCCTCCGGGCAGTCCTTTATAAAAAGGAAGAAAAGATTGTAAATAATTAAATGAACTTTTATTCAAAATGGTAAAATTTAATACAATTTATAGTATCTCTATAAATTCTTACTCCATTACGAGCCTTTCAACAATTCACGGTAGATCGTAGTAACCTCAATGAGACATTGCTAAAAAACATTGCCAACATTCATATCTTTGAACAGTATATATCAAGGCTTCTTTCAACATAAATTATTTAATATGATCTTTCGTTTAAGTTCTGCATTTGCCCTTGGGTCACCACAAAACATTATCGACCTAAAGCTCAACTTGGCCATTGCTGGGGAGAGTTTGATGAGTCATGACATGAACTTTTTTTTGAGAACCAAAAACTCTTCTTTTTTTTTAACTTATGGTGTTGTGAAGAAAACGTCAACCCTAGATATAGATCAACGAAAGAAGCTATTACTACTCTTGTCGAATCGCTTTCAAAAAAGGTTTGAAGTGGAAAGCTCTGTGGAAGGAAAAACTCTATACCGCGGTTGTTCATCCACCTCTCACATACACAATGTTAAAGAAGTGTAAAAAAAGTGTGTGATAAAATTAGCAGTTCTTAGATGTACAAAAAAGCTAAACCGCAGTTATTTTTCACTTCACCATGCAGAAACTCGAGGCCTTATAGATCTCTACTCAAATCCAAGCTTGTCGTTGGCAAGTTTAACTGCAAAAACGAGGTTCGTGAAATCCAAATGCTTTCCCCACAGCGAACAGTTCGCTAGAAAGAAGCCTATAACACAAAGCCACAAGTTTGCTTGCTCTTCTATAAAATGTAGACTTGTAGCTTTGTGTTACAAGTTTCTGCTAAAACGAAATCACTAATTCATTTTTGATCTAAAACTACTAAAAGGTCGTGCCAAACGAACAAACACGAAACAAACCATTTTTGTTTACCATTCAAACGACTCGTGTAAGCTCTTTTAGGGTGCATATAGGCACGTCTAAAAAAACATAGCTAACATGAATATGTTCGGCAGGTAAAGCATTTCCGTTTTTGGGGATTACCTTTACAAAACAAACGTTTTTGAATGAATTCAATAAAATGTGTACAAATACTTGAGACTGTACTCATGTTGGACTTTTAATATATGTATCGAAATTTATCTTCTTTTGCCGAAAGTGAGAAAGGGCATAAAAAAAAGTAAATTAAAATACCTGAGTATTGCAGGAGAAGTACTTTCTGGTTCCGCCCCTACATTGTCTAGCTCCATTGGACCTGCAAGTAAAAAAAAGTTCAAACAATAACAGCATATCCCTAGGTTTCAGGAAATTACGCAAAATTGAGGCATTCTCTAGTTTGAAAAGACACACCACCGCCACAAGATCTCGAACATTCGGAAGGTGAGCTCCATTCGCTCCACTCACTCAATTCACCCTCTCCATTTGGTACAATAAAACTTTCTGGTAGGTACATGTGTGCACCATTTTGCCGCTTATGCCTTTTTCCGTGCTTTTGAATAAAATTAAAATATTTGACCATTAGTTTTGTTATATACTATTTTTGATCTGGAAAGAACTTACGTATCTGGAATACGAGGTGTGTAGAAGGGCAAAAATAATGCAGGCTATTAGCGAGATTGATCTAAAAATGAAAACAGGTATTAAAGTAAAATAAATATATATACTTTAGGCTTAAGGTGCTTAACTAAAACTTTTTTTTGTAGAAATATTTTTTGAATAGGTAAAAACTATTTTTGTGTGAAAAATAAACAAGATAAGGTAAAATCTGATCAAAACCAAATTATATAGCAAAATTCTGAATAGAAATGTTGTTTCTGTAAGATTTTTATTTTTGGTTTTGGAGACTAAGCAACATCTTTAAAAAGCATCATACTGTCCTGCCGTTGTTTTTATATGTGTTCTGGAAATATACATTCCCGTCCAAAAGGCAAATCAGGATGTAAAAGGACCACTTCTCTTCTGGGATTTTTTTTCTAGATGAAGCTATACGCCTATTCCCTCAAACGTTCGCTTGCATCTTATTTCTTATCTTATATTAAACAGCCTGCACAGATAGAAGGTGAAAATTTCACCGTGAAATGCTATCGAATAAGAAAAGACATTTTAGAATATAGATATGTCTAAGTCGAGGTGTGCATGGACGATTTTGAAATCGATCGTCTTTTCTGGTTTTTGTTGTTTTTGGAACCGGGTTTTGAATGATTCCCAAAAAAAACCAACAAATAGAAATGAGCCCGAATGAAATTTTTGTTTGTTTTTGAAGGCAGATATGAAAGTATTCACCACGACCTTGGTTCACGATACTGTTTAATTTATTATTCCATTTAAAAATGACAGTCATAGGTACAAAAGAGCTCGCCATTATTTTGAGCAATCCACGGTGCTAAGCGCTATAATCTAGATACAAACTGATATTCTAAAAACCAGAAGCAAATGCTCGTGATTTATTTTGCTAGGGGTTAAAATATGTATACATGTATTGTACTGTCATATACAGCCATTTCACCACAAAAATATTTCTTCTATACAAAAATGATTTTCTGTAATCCCAAAGCTTGTGATTGTGGTTCCACGTGAGCGAACCTACCATGCACGCTGCCTAAGCATGAGACATGCAAGATGCAAGTGCAAACAGGAATTTAAAAGATTTTGAAGAGATACAAACACGTCTGCTCGCTTTCGCTCTCCTCCTATCCTAGGGTATTTATACTCGTATAGTGTTGAATTTTTTCTCAAGGTATCCCCTTTGAGTTATTGAATTTATTTGTTGGTAGCTATCGAGTTTCGATGGTGTGGTTGGTCATACCGCTGATCAGTATAAACCACAAGAGTGTCTAAAGGTATGAACTTGGAAGAAGTACCTGATGAGTATCAGTTTCAAACGCACTTAAAATTAGGTCAACATCACTTAGTTATGCACACATTGAAGGTAGTTTGCTGCTTCTTGTCTTGAACCAACTTCTCGAACAAATTCAAGTTTGAACTAATACTTTATTTGAATCATGTTTTATTCGAAAGCTTTTATCTACCACGATGATCATCAGCAAACTTAAAGTGAATAGTATAGTTTGTTGCTGTTGAAGAAGTAAATACTAAAAATGAAACATCCCTCTACTTCCAAAAAACTTTTCGGCAAAAAGTCATACCTACTTAATACCAAACATGGGGAATGTCACCTAATGCGTTTTCTTTCTTCAAAATCAAAAAAGCGTGTAGAGTATTAAAAAAATAAAAAAATAGAGTGGTGCAACACAGTGGGGAGTCCCGCAACCTTGCGCATTTCTCACAACCATGCCTTGTAAGGGGATGAGGGGACCTACTATTTTCCCTCGGTTCCGAACGGTTAATCGCGAAAGAACTTTTGATGGTAATGAATTTACTTTCAGAAAAATTGGCAATTTCTCGCGAAAGGGATACCCGTAAAAAACATTTTTGCTTGCATTTTTTGCGGATTTGAACCACGAACCTCCGGATTTTTTTTTTTATAATTTGCGCGCACTTCAAGGGGCTGTGATGTTTTAAAACACAGTGCGGGTGCTAGAAAATAAGGAAAGGAGATGCAAATGCGCATTATTCTGAAATATCTGCACATTAAATTGCGTGAGGAAAATTGAGTTGAGTAAAGCATTCCACATCCGAGTTGAGCAGCTAAAATATGAATCTCTATACTTAACTATAGATACGACCGAAGTTGGGCTGAAAGGAGAACTAATGTGAATTCCTTACGAGTATTATTGCGAGGTATTGCTAAATTGTTTCAGGGGAGGAATGCAACTGGCTATTTTACTTGAGCAGTGTTTGTGAAAAATAGTGAGACAGGCAACTTTTCGACGATGTTCAAGAGAATCAATCGATTCTACAATTGGACTGTCACCTATCAATCTCAACGCTCTGTTTTGTATCCTATCAAGTAAGCGCAAAGATGTTAGAGGAGCACCTGACCAGATATAAGAACTATAACGGAGGTAGGCCTTATAAATTGTAGCCAGATCAGAGGGGGTGAAAAATTGTTTGCATCGTTTAAGGACACCTAAGCATTTTGAAGTATTTTTGGCGACTTCAAATATGTGGCCATTCCAACAAAGACCGAAAAACTGGTCTAGGAATGGAGACGGTCCATTATTTTGCTGTCTAATATCAATTGGTAGACGTTCCAGTTTTTTGCGAGAGTTGAAACATTCCGCTTTATAAAGAATTTTTATGTTTTTTCCCCGTAGCGCTTTATTATAAATACAGCATTGGAATTCATGCCATTAGACTCTTCATTTTTTAGACTCTTTTCGAGAATTTATTGTATATATATTTGTTGTATATGTACAATTACATTATTATCAAGAATGTATAAACAAAACACCGCTTCGTTCACCGGTTCGAACATGAAAGTTTGTATGAAACTATAAAATTAAAAAAAAAAGAATATGATCAAATATTAGTGTGCAAGTAGGTACCTACAATTTTTTTGCTTATCAAAAAAGTTTTTGTTTAAACTTCCTAAATCGACGCGGTTTAATACATACCACACTCGGTTTTCTAAATTGAAACCATATTTTTAAAAGTTTCCCATTTGTGAATAATTCCTTTCTTCCCGATCTCTTGAACTCATACATAGAACAAAAATTATTGTAAAAGACCGCCATTTAGGTAGGTACTAGGTATGTACCCACATAAAGTATGTGTCCGTTTATATTTTTAAACAACTAAAAACGAACGAATTTTTCAGAGTTAATTTGAGATTCGTTTGAGTGGGAACACATATGGTATTTTTAATATGCCGCAGCAAACATACATACATACGTATGTACATGCAATTTTCATTTGGCTATTTTTAGAAACTCAATCCCTTCAATAATAGTTGAAAATTATCTACCCCATGCTGATCCTACACTTAATGCATAGTAAGTATTCTACATATTTCTAATGCATCTTCGAACATATGAGACCATAATTTTCCTTTTATTTTATTTCTGTTGGAGTCATTACTCCGCGTATGATCAAGGCACTTAATTGATTTGATGTATTTTGTTCATGTAAGAAAAAATAAATAAATAAATAAGCGAAAACAGAAAAAAACTGTAGACGTATTTTCTATAGGCAGACAATTGAAAAAATATCCTTTTTAAACACAGATCACGTTTGTCTCCAACTGATATAAAAATGAGAATGCAACAAAAAAAAATTGCACAGCAATACATCTTATACAGTGAAAACTGGTTTCGAAGGAAAGGAAAACTAATCCAAACAATGTATTGAAAAGGAACCAGTTCTACCAAAATTGTGTTTCCATGAAACACATTCCTGCAAAATCACCTGAGCACTCAAACTTTTTTGATAATCGTGATTTTTGGCTTTTTTTGTGGGCACCTATCAGTAACTTTAAAAAAAAAAAAAAATATGCCGGGACATGAAGTTGTTCTCAAAATACCAAAGAATAAAGAATGGAAAGAAAAATTAATTGTTGCCGAGAATCAGACGAGAGTTGAAGTTGACAAGAGGACATGTATAGCATCTTAGACAAAAAAGGAAATAACATTCAAAAAAGAGAACTATGCATACACAAGTCTTTAAGGGTTCAAGTAAGTCATACAACCTCTTCCTGAATAACCTGTGACTTTTAGTGAAATACATTTGTATGTTTTGATAAAAGAACCATAAGTTCAACTATGGGGTTAATTGAAACCATAATAAGAAAAGGAAAAATAATAAAAAATTGTCTTATATCAGAGAACATAATGAAACTATTTTTGTGAAAAAAAAATAAGTGACTTATGCCTTTTTTCCATTGGTATCAAACGTCAATCGGTACACCGGCCTCATCAGCCTCCTTCTTTTTCATATCGATGAACATTGAAGGTATAAATTTTATTCTTTGATTAAACTACCTACACAAAGTTATTTCAGCTCTTTTCATTATAAGCAAACACTTTACCAAGAATATTTATTCGATTCCAATTAAAATTTGCAAAATGGAATTGAAATACCTAACTGTATGGGCAATGTGGTTAAAATAAATGAAAATGGCCAACAATTATTGAAAGTAATCAATTCAGAAAACTTTTTAAGTATGTAGGTACCTGTTTATTTACTTCTAAATCTGATGATTTCCTCTCAGGAGTGATTAAAAACAAACTTCATGAAATCACAATTGACAAGACAAAATTGGGTACTATTGTTGGCCTTTAATTTTTATTTTTTTTTTATTTTCGTGCTATGTGGAGCAATAATATTGCCCAAAGATCGTTGAACTTGAGGAAAGCTCAGGTCAAATATTTTTGCTAACAACTACCAGATAGTGTCACAGTGCTCGAAAGACAATTTAACTACCTGTTCTTGGTAATGAAAAATTAAACTATTGCTGCTAATGGCGATTACCTTTCCAAACAAAATAAGTTGGATGATACCTTCGCTGAATTCACTGCTCACGAAATTGACTTACTTATGTAACTATGTACATCTTGTTCTTGAGGAAGAAACTACGTGTAGCATATTAATTATTATTCATGAGCATAAATGTATCTTCAAAGAACATAAGCTTGTAAGATATGCGAAGGTTACATTTGCAAAATAGAAAAGTGAGTTTATGATCCAAAACATATGAGTACAATGAGTTGGTTCCTAAAGCTTCTTTATTTATACGAAGCAAACAAAAATGCTGTGTGTGATTTAATGGTCCGTCTTTACTTATGGATATTTTCTTTTGAAGTGTTTTATTGTGTTTAGCTTGCAAGTTGCTTAGAATCGAGGAAATAAACTTTGAAGATTGACTCAGTTTACTTAAGGTAAACCGACAAAATAGGAGTCTTCTAAAAAAGAAATTTTCGAAATTTTTGGAGTGTCAAAGTGCTTTTGTTTCTGATTGTCGCATGGTTGTGTTAGTGTTCGTGTTCAATTTATTCAGCGGACAAAATAAGTTTGTTTTGTGTTTGAGAAGTAGCACTTCTTTCGGACACTCCGGCAGGAAAAAGCTTTTAAAGTTGGACGTGATTTTTGGGTATTCTTGGTCTTGGTAGCGATCTCTAAAAAGTTTCGCTGAAAATTAGAGCATTAGAAATAGCTGTGTTGCTTGATCTACGGTTGTCAGACATTCAATCATTTTAAATATTTTTTGATATATAAAACTTAACGTAAAAGTGTAATAGAAGTTTCTAGAAAGTCTTTAACTATAGTTTTACTTATTTTTTGTTCAGCAAAAAATTAAAATGGCTGGGTTCTTGCACCCACTTTATTAGGTATGAAATAATTATGTATGAGCTTTTTTTTGAAAATGTATGGCTCATCTTATGTTTACGCGAATAGCTTAAAATGAATTGTTTTTAAAAAATTGCAAAAATAGTAAAGATCATTAAAGAAAAAGATGTATAAATTCTATCCCTCTCTCGCTTTTTGTGTGTTCATCTCATTTTAAAACTGCAGCCTGATAAAAAAAATTATACAGAAAAAAAAAATTATACTCTTAATTCATTGAATAAAGGCTTCGCTTGTTCCTTACATATTTTTTGACAGAGTATGTTTTACAAAAATGTTCTTATAAAAAATTCCACGTAACAAGCACGTTAACTTACTCTTTTAGTCAAAGTGTAATATTTATATACATACTATGAGAAAGGTACGAGTTCTAAGAACAATTTTTTGTAAGAACTTTGAGTAAATAAAAGAAAAACAAAAAAAGTTGGCTTTAAAGTTAGAACCAAAAAAAAGGTAGGAACTGTTAAAAAAATATAGAAATAAAAAAATGCAAGTTGAGTTCTTAGAGCCATTTTTAGTCATTTCGTGTATATTATATAAATAACTGTCCATATCATTTTAAATTGTTTATTTATCTTCACTAATTATTTCTTTCGAAAGTTTTATCATATATTATTAAAAGGGCAACATTTTTATATACAGGATGTTTAGCACAAAAGCTCAAGATTGATAGGTTTGTTCAAGACAAGACAAGACAAAAATCAAAAGAGAGGTTTTGTATATCTCCCTAAGTTTAGGCAGAAGATGTATTTTTTTTAAATTGACTTAATTTAAAATACAAAAAAGTTATTAAAAATCAACTAAGTCAATTACCATCTCTCTTTTGCACGCTTATACCTTGTTCTTTGATTCACATTTTAGTTCAAGTTAATTTAGTGAAAATTTTTGAGCACTTAAAATTTTGAAAAAAAAAAATTAACTAGCTACTTAATTAATTTTTTTTCTTTAAATAAAATTTTTACATAATCTTACCTTTTTGAGATTCAATTTTTCTTTAAATAATCAATGCTCTATTAGTTTTAAATCAAACACAGCAAACATAACGAAAAAAAATCTTTCTTGGCTTTTGAGAAATTAAAAAACAAAACCAAAAGTACTTTGTAAAGAAAAAAACCGGATTTTGAAACTTGATTACACTTGAGAATTTAGGAAACATCATTCAAAATTGAAGTAATAAACATTGCTTGCCATCAAAGTCTAAACTTTATTTGAAAAAAGTGGAAAACTGAAACTCAATTGAAACCGGATATAGCCGTTAATTCAAATAAGACATTTTCTTTGATTTCACCTCAGGGGGCTTTTCAAACAAAGTAAGTAAGATACGAGTTGACTACTCTGTGACTTCACCGTTCCAAAATTAGGTTGCTATATTTTTCTTGACAAAAGGACTCCTTTACACAAGATTGCTTTATTAAAGTATCCTTTAATCATAAACGGACAATATTTTAAGATTTTGAAAATGTTCTTAATTCTAATTGATTTGCGCGTTTTTCTCTTCTTCTTTTTCTTTGTACGTTTTAATGTTCATGTGCTATTTACTAATAGGTATCTGGACAAATGCTTTGAAACTCTGTCTAGCAGTTTCAGCTCGAAGATCAACGTTATTACCAAATTGAAGAAAATTCAATCAACGACCAAAGCTTTGAGACCACATTGAACACTTAAGTGATCAAATATGAATGAAAAATGACGCTTACTTCTCGAAAGTAAATACAAACTACAAAAAAATATTTGCTTCAGGTATGACCACTTAAAAGATGACAGTAAAAGCCAGCTATTGCCATTTTATAGCAGATAAACGAATCCAAAAAAAAAAAAACAATTTTCTTGTGACATGACATTCTGACCATACATTATGATTGAACTATTCAAATGACTGTTTAATTTTGAAGCTGGTAATGCTTCTGTTTCAAAAGGTTTCCACCCAAAAATTAATTCCAAATCAGCTTCATACTTTTTTTGAAAAAAAAAAAAAAAAAAAATTAAAGCACCAAAATCAAATACTTTGGTTCAAACTTTCAGAATGGAATACATGTTTGAATATTTGATTGCTCAATTGAATGTTGTTTACAAAGAAACGATACACTAAAACAAATTTAATTTCTTGGAAACTGTTAACAACTTTGAAAACTTATTTGAATTTGGGGCGTAATCGTGAGTCAGCACTGTGCAAAAATGTTGTAAAAAAAATTAAGTTTAATAGATTTGTATGCATAAACAAATCGAAATAGATTTTTGAATAAATATTTAGTTTTTATTCCACATTTAACAAGGTTTACGCATTTTTTGGTGTGTGTTGAAAAGCTCTTTTTATATGAAAAAGTTTTTAAGTGAAGTTAAGAGCACACGATGTATGCTCATCTCATCACTCAGGTACCTATCCACACAAAACTACCTATTGAAAGTGAATTGAAGAAATCATATCTGCCGATATGTTGGGAGATACATTAGACAGACCTCAACATAAAATGTAGCATAAATAATTCTAGCGACGCAAAGTTTTGAAAGGAAAACGAAAATGTTTTTGAATAGGTATGTAGTTAGAGCATAAGTTTATTTTGGTATACAAAACTAACTAAAGAATATTTTACTTATAATCAAAAACCAACCTTTTGTTTCACCAAAACTGAATAGTAAAAACATGAAAGCCCCCCAGAATTTCAAATGAGAAAAAATATTTACAAAAGAATCAACTTTGTGAGTTGAATACCAATTTTTTTTCAATTCATTTAATAAATTATATTTAAATTTAGTTGGCATAAATTTCGAACTTTTAAAGATTAACACTGAGTCCCTTTAATTTTTTTTATACATACATATATGTAAAGATATATTCAAAAGGAATTATTTTCTATACTAGTTGAAAAAATATTCTTAAATTTAACATACCTGTAATGTTTAAATAAATCCATTGTGATGATTTAGGGATAATCCTTTGGTTTGATGACGTTAAAATTGTTTTCATTAGTTAAATTTTGTTATAACGTGCTAAGTAACGGTCTTAGTTTTTCTTTGTGTTTCTTGTGCAAGTTTTCTGTTTGTTCGCAAGTTTTTTATTTAAATTTAAACTATTTGATGAATATTCGACTCACTTTTCTTAATGTCAGAACTCACTTTAGTAAAAAAAAGAAACAGGAAACTTAACTAAAAAAAAAAGCAGGAAACTTAACTATGCAAAATGATTTGCCTTAAAAAGCTGGATATATCACCCTCTATCGTAGAGTACTAGCAGGCAACTGACCATATATCCACTGGATCACTTCAAATGTACCTACTTCCTCTCGAGTCGTGAAATTACACAAAAGTATAGAACCGATTATTAAATAGCATGGTGCCTAGTAAAAAAATCTTATCACAACAAAGTCACACTTTATCCGTTTTCATTATTTTTACTTTTTTACGAATAGCAACAGTGCTTGTACATAGAGAAAAATATATATATGTGTGTTTAGATGATATTTACTTCCGAATAAAAAAAAAAAACTTTGATCAATTAAGTAAGGAATTCACTTTCCGTTTTAAGAGTCGCTCTGGCAATCCCTCTGTCATTTCTATGTTACCACAAGGTTGAACTTTTGCAAATTATTTTAAACTACAAAACGTTTGATTTAACAAGTCAATTTTCTAATGGATACTTCTCCGATTTCCGGACTGTCCTATTGAAGGAGAACTGGATGACTGATTCTTAAGTGCGTTGTGTTGATCATTCAACTTAAATTTTTAGTTGGTACGTCTTTCAGATATACTCGTTCGTTCTACCATCAAACGACAAACGCCACTATCCATGCCTCTATACTCCTACATATCACAAGTAGTTGGCTTGTCCGCTGTGTGTAGGGCCATTTATAGGCCGTTGGATCATACCAAAAAGGTTCCGATTCCAAGGGCTTCGGCTTAGTGCTTAGGTTTCAGTTTCTGCATCTGCATTTAAATGAAACATTGCACTCCGTTGTCCGTTCTTTCGTCATTGAGAAAACAAGTGTTTGAACTTTGAGGTATCAAACTTGTGCTGGTCATTTTTTGTTATGATTAAGATATACTAAAACGCACACTGAGCCGTTACGATAAAAAAAGAAAAGGATTTAAGAAATACATTGGAGATCATCAGACTATGTTTGCATTTTTGCATTATGCGTACCATTTCTTTATGCTCTTTGTCTAGATCTCTCCCTCACGGCTCATGAAAATGGAAGTTTAAATAAATACATATAGGTATAAAAATGCGTATATCTTTGAGGCAATATGCATGCAGGCTGATGATCACATATTATCGTCGAAAGAAACTGTTCCAGGGAATTCCTTTTTTTAAGTAGAACTGACGAGTCGATGCACTGTATAGTGCACACATGTGTTGACAATGTTTCTGGGTGACTATCGGAACCTGACAGGCGGTACTTTGTTATATGTTGTATACTTCAAATGCATCCACATATGTGTGTGATTAAAAGTAGTCCTTTAATTTAGTTATTTATAGTGAATACTGTCAAACAAAGCCGCCCTGTCTATTGCCCGTGACAAAAATCTAGTAGGTATGGTGTGAATAATGAATATTGAGGCATCCACTAACTAATGGTGATGTTTTTGACAAAGACATGTCTAGGTAGGTATACCACCAAAGAAAAAACCTAGTATTATAAATACCCAAGTATCCATTACTATTTGGGTTCTTTAGATAAAATTTCTTTGGGTGGTTATTTGAACACCAACGTCTATGAGTTATGTTCTTTCTTTATTCTAAGTGAGTGATGAAGACTTTCTTTTGCTAAACAGTGTCTAACGAGATATCTACCTACTGACCCCAAACACTTTTAAAAGAATTTATCAGATTAATCAGACTTCCTGATATTTGAAACCTTTTTGATGTTTGTTATTTGTATTACACTTCAATTGAAAATAACCATGCGTTCAGAAAATGAAACAATATGACAACAGTCAATTGCTTCAATTAATATGGGAAAAATAGCTCTGTATGCATTGACAAAGTTAGCAGTTAGGTACTCATATTTACACAAATTAAGATACAAACATAATACCTACTTTAAAAATTTTAATTGCACGCAGAGCTAAAAGTATAGCATTCATTCATGATAAAAACTTTCATCTCATTCAGCAAAGAAAGTTTCCGAAAAGGAGTATACATGTACATTGTTCATACATTAGGTTTGTTCGTTGAAGCCCTAGGGTCGCCCTGGGGTTGCCACAAAACGTGTTTTGAAAAACCGAAAGTCGGCTTGAATGTCAAATTGAGTGTTTTTTGAGCCCTAGGGTTGACCTAGGTTTTCCATCAACTCGACCTAGCTTTTCGCTGTGGCGAGTTGAGGGCTGTATGTATTTTTTTTTTTTTTTGTAATGACAGGTTTGTGTGGTGATTAGTGGTCTAGCGTTTTTTTGACAACTCATAGGGTAGTCAAGTAAACCTGGGTCAACCCTGGGGAAAGTTCAACGAACGGACCTATTATGTAAGTAGTATGTTAGAATGTAGTGTCAAAGATGAGAGCAGAAAGTTGGTCAATTAACACCAAAAGCTGCCATTTTCTGCTGAAGTTCGACCTAAGGCAGGTTATTAAACCAAGATAAGCCTTTTACGACGTTAAAATAAATGGGGTTGTCAAGAACCCTGGGAAAAGTTCAACGAACCAACATATTTTAAGGGGGTGAAAAGACGAATTCAAAATGATCTTTATACCTACTCTAAATAAAACTAGCAATTTTAAAAATCTTAAGCCGTGCATAGCTTGAAGTGACGGTAGTTTGAACAGAACACTGAATAATTGAACTGTAACAGATAAACCTCTTTGGCTAAATGGAGATCGACTTCCAGTGGGACGACACAAAAGTACATACTTTTTAAAAGTTGTTTTTAATTGAAAGCTGATAGATTGAAACAGAGAAGCAATGTTTTTGCTCTTAAAGCCAGAAAGAGAACATATGAAAACTAGCCGTCAAATGGCATCTATACAGAGACAAAAGACTGTCGCACACTAAGGGAAGAACTCATTTTGAAAACGAATGCAACACCTAAAATAGTTGTTGCTCTCTGTAAGTGAAACACATAAATTTTCCTTGAGGATAATTTTCATGTTGACATTTGAATTACACGCAAAAGTGCTTCTTGAGTGGATTCACGCCGCAAATCGAGAAGTGTCTGTAACTTCTCAGAATCATGAGAAGCGATCTTCTTGCACTGGGTTGGTTTGAGAATGCTCCCGAACGCTTCTTTATGTTAAACGGAAAGCGACTGTAATACTAGGCAAAAACTTTCAATTTTTTGTTTGGAGACGAAGAAGAAAAAAATTAAAATTTCGCTCGGGGAAGAAAATTTTGAACACCATTTAAAATTGGAAACCTGACACCCATAAAACGATACCAGCCCAATTTAAATGTAGTTTTAAAGATTAGTATTTCTACTAAAAATAAAGTTAAAATCGGGTTGCTATACCATCAGTAGATACTGACAGATAAATCGAACGCAACACGGATCAGGGTGTGAGGATGTGGTTTTGTCAAAGGCTTAGGTAGGCTCAGCGGATCCAGGGTCTTCTAAAGAAACAGCAAAAACTTTAGATTCATTGACTGAGATGGGATGTTGAGTAGTTCGAGTTTCACGACTTGGTTCTCAAATGATGACCGCAGTTGGGATTTCAAGTCTTGATCTTCGGTCGCCAATGGGAGAATGTTTCCTGGTTCTGTGACTTCGTTTCTTGGACTTGAACTTGTGGTAATGCTGGGTCTCGGTAGTTCTCTCCAGGCATGTTCATTCCTGGAATGATACTAGAAGGAGAATCAATGGTTGTTCTGAGGTAGCAGGAGCCACTAAATTCACAACGAGATAGCGTTGGACACGAAAGAAGGGGACTTTGCAGTAGAATAATATTTTTTGTCTAGTAAGAAGATAACCAGGAATCCATTCCAAAGTATGGCACCCAAATTACGGGTCTAAGGAGATCCGAGAATTTTTGGTATACCGTTCAAATAAAGTGATCGGCTGATAGAAAGTCTATTTTTGATCCTTTTGAAGTTTGTTTTTTATTTTGGTGTGCATTCATTTTAGTAATAGAGTATATTAAGCGATCATCTCAGTGTGGAATTAAAAAAAAAAAATTTTTTATCGGTTTACCATCTTTCCATCTCCCGCGTCCGTTCGGTCGTTCAACCGTTATTCCTTTTGTTGTGCTCCTACCTGCGCACGACTTCCTAAGATGCCGAAGGGATATTGTTTGGACCCTGGCATCGCTGATTGATCGTAAGTGAATGATTTATCCGCAAATTTCTGATTTCAAAGTTTAAGCGCATTTTTCTTGGAATGCTGTTTTTCAAAACGGTGTCCGCTGCCGAGGCAAAAGTTTTCAAGCTATCGGTTTCAAATTTTTCATTCTTTTTGTCATCGTCTATCGTCCTATAGAAGTATTTTTTTTTTTTAAATCAGTGATTTTTCGGGCAGTCACACTGAGATAATTCCTTAAATTACATGGGGGATAGGTATCTACCGAAAATATAAACTTAAATCGTTTAGTAACTATATTTTGAATGCTTTTCTGTTTCTAAAAGTTGAATTTTTATAGGTATTTCGGCAGCACTCTGAAAAAAGATATCTGAATCGTTCAAAATGGTATCTAATATACGGCATCCGATAGGTTCTTAAACGTGCCCATTAGCAATCAAAAAGAGATGGAACAAAATTTAGGTTTCGTGTTACATGTGTACTCAATTTCAAAGCCTTACTTATTTTGTAAAATTTATCAGCAGTAAACTTCTTCAAATAAATAAGTTGAAAATCAACTCGTCACTTTATGCTTAAAAGTTTTAAACACTACCTTCATGTTTTATCAAAATGCAAGAATATGCAAGTGTATAATAAACGGACAAGTTGGCTCTCCCTTTAGCTTTATTTTCTTTAAATAAAATCTCTTATGAATGGCAACAAAATACGAGTGTAAAGATGAATTGTCGTGATCTCGTATCTTGTAATGGATATGCATTTCTAGTACAGAAATAATTTTTGAAAATACTGCCAGCGGAACTGGAAGCTGATAAAGTATTCCTCGTATCACTAATATTGCATTTCCCACTCCAACCACATTCTCATTTATATGAATGAAATAAATGAGCAAAAAGTGAGTCGTTAATCAAAATACTATAACCACATTCTTCAAAACCAGACTCCTTGGCATTTCATTCATATTTGACAAAACATAACATGGAATGTTAAGCTTTTTTTTGCGATAAGACCGTTAGAATAATTAGGGCAAGTGGAGCACGATAAGTTATTTGTACATAAGTACATGGTACTTTCAAAGCTGTGCAAGTTATCACATCCGCTTGAGAATCATTATGAAAAATGTGCCTGTATATAACATGTACCTAACATACAAATCTATTTAAGTAGGTACATATTTAAAAAAAAAAAAAAGAATAAAAGTAGCTAGTTCTGCTCAGAATTAAATTTATATTCTAGGAAGAATATAGAATGTGGCTAACGTTAGCTTAAAATTGCAATAGAATAAAATTACGTTGAGCTCAAACTCGAACTTACTCTACGTTTGTTGCTAAATCACCAGGCTTCAGCCACACTAACTTTTTAGTATTTCAAGTTTATTGAATGACTATCAGAATCAAAACTCATGGACAAGGTTGGCCAACAAATATCTGTTTGGTTTGAGCACAGAGTTGCCTAAAGAAAACTGTTTCTGAAAAAGTTTGATTTTAAATAAATAGGGTGGCGCTACAGAACGGAGCCCCGGGAGTTAGCATATTTCTCACAATTATACCTTGTCAGGAACGCCTCAATAATTATTTAAGTGACCCGATAGTAAAAGGGTTTACTCGCCTTGCTTTGTATGTAGGCACCTAAATAACCGAAAATTGAAAATGCTGGTGTGCAGCTGTTCTGTGTACTTCCGGTAGTCCTACCTTGTCACAGTATTGTCACTATATCATCGTTGAAATTTTATACCCATTGTCTCAGGGGCACTCTGCCCAAATTTCAGAAGCAAATTTCTTCTTATTTATTTTTTTAAGCTTTAGTTCCATCATTTCACAACTAACTAGTGTTCTTAGCAACTTTTGAATCACATTCTGTGCTCTACTCAATGCCTGTTGTACTTGAACTGTGTTGATAGTTGTTACGCAGATAGCTTTGCATAAACCAAATAAGATGTTCACAATCTTCTTGTGTACGAGTATGCAAAAGGAAACGCATTTGGGTTTTGGGATGTTTACAGTTCTGCAGCATTTGTAGTGCACTTTCAGGAATTGTGAAAAAATCCCGAATAATTTTTTTTAAACATATTGAAATAGTGATATATACTGCACACTTACCATTTTTTACTTGCGATAATTGGTACCTGATAAAAGGCAAGATTTGCAATCGTTTTGAGACAAATGTGATAAATGATAAATGTGGGTCATAATAATAATGTCTGTCTGTTCTCTTCGAATTTAGGTCTACAGCCTGACCGATTTTCATCAAAACTTGATTTCGAGGACCCACGCAGTATTTTCCGTCAAAATCTTCAAAGTTGCATACCTGTTTTTTTTTTTAAATTCGTTTTAAAAAAAGTGAAAAATAAAAAACCGGTTTAGAAAAAACTGAGGCCGAATTGCACCATTGCTGGATTTAGTGGGTACTTTTTTTCTTTGGAAATCGCTATATATTACACATCAGTCTGCTGTTCACTTATTGACTTCAATTCGTTTAAAAACTGATGAAATAATGTCAAATTGTGGTACTAGAGTGCTCGATAGCTTGAGAGCTAATGCCAAAAACATATAATTCAGTTCAGCAACTGCGAAAAAGTGGCATTTTTATATTTTCGGTAAGAATCTTTTGAATATTTAATTAAGTTGTGTTTTTTAAATACTTTTTTTGATTCCACTCAAATTTTATAATTAGTGTGTAGTTGTCAACACTGTACCAAAATAAAATTTAGATTTTGACTTGATTACTCAAAGGACATTCACTAAATATTCTTGAATTTAAATGTTAATCAAAGAATTAAGTATTAGCTTTCAAAATTAGTAAATGGCTTGGTTGATTTTTAATAACATATGCATGTCATGTATATATCCTTATACTACTTGTAAAACAAATGAAATTTCATTTAAAGTGTTTGGATAGATTTTTATTGGTGGTGTTTAAGTCATGAAATTGTAGCAGAGGCTACAGATTCAGACATTATTTAACTAGTTGAGAATGGTGTGCCAGTACCGGCATCCAAAACGGAGCATCCGACAGACTATGTACTCGGCCTATGGCGGTGGTAGTTTTTTTTTCATATTAAGTATGATAAACTAAATATAGTCGAATAATTGAATGTATCATGTATCATAATTATTGTACGAAAAAGTGATTCAAACAACAAACTTATTAATAAATATTTTATAAAATCAAGGTAAATGAGTTCTGTAAAATTTTTGATGATTCAGACCATGAGACGACGAACAAGGACTCAATTATTTCTACAAAATGCCTTTGCTTTTTAACGTCGCGATATTTTTCGATGACCAAACAACCCTTGCAATGAAGGCTCTTATGTCTTATGTCACTTTTAAGCATACTACTGTTACAACACGAGTTAGCATTTAACTCATACTTGTAAGCATTATTGCAATCATTGTTAGGAATTGTTTTTGTATTATTTTTTCGTTACGAACTAATATGTTAGGAGCCATTGCGTAACCAACGCATTTATTGGGGACAATAAGCATGAGCATTGCCTTATGGAAATCATACCCCTATTGCATATCTTTTGATGCTTGTAAACGTACTTCCGAGCAAACGAAATCTTAATCCGAGTTCAATTATTATGTAAAAATAGTTTTAAGAAACAAAATCTTTTCATTTATTTTTCTTATTTGTTTGTTAAAATTAAATTAACTTATGTACCCTGGAAGATGGATTCATTTGAAGTCTTTATTCAAAACCAGGGTCCCAGTCGGTTTTTTGGTTTTCCATACGTGTTGTATAACACACAATCAAATCACCAGGTTGAGGAATAATTTTGATATCCTTCATTCGTAACCCACATTCAACATCCTTCTTAATAGTATCAACTTCATTTTTTAAATGTCGTATTGACTCCACTTGTCCTATAAGAAAATAGCATTTGAAACAGAATTTTTAAGTTAATATATATAATTACCATCAAACAAAACCGTATCGTTTCTTATGAGACGGAAATTGAACGTCTTTTTTAACATTCCCTTCGTGCAACGACATCCCGCCACAGGAACTTCTTTTCTACCATCTGTAATTGAGAACTGCTGCAAAACAGCGGCTTCGCCGACTATCTCTTCTACTTCGATAGGAGCTAACTTCGAACTGATTTCTTCTTTTAGGTCATTTATTAAATGATAAATTACATCGAACTTTTTTACTACCACTTCTCTTGGTTCTTTTGAAATAGATGGCAATGAAAAAGCGTAAATAATTGCATTGAAAGTTTTTGCTAGCTCTATATCGCCTTCCGTTATATTTCCTACACCATAATGAATAACGTCTAATCGACAACGATCGTTGGCTGTGTATGTCTCCAAAACATCTAATATTGCCTCTACAGAACCATGAACGTCACCTTTCAGAATGATACTAACACGTGGAATCGTACTATCAGGTGCAGACTCCTTGGGGCGTTGTCCATGACGAAGACGAAACCTTCCAGCCATTCTTCTTGCATCGCGCTCTTTTCTATACTTTTCCAAGTGTTCCTCTTCTTTTTTACGAATCTCGACTAAGTCATCCAAGGCTTTCTCCTTTCGGGATTCAGTTTCACGCCATCTAATGACTGAATTAGCTTTTTTCTACAGGAAAGTGTTTATTTGATCGTCTTGTGTATGTGTGAATGTATATTTGAAAGCTTTACCTCATTTTCTACTTCCAATATTAGATCACCCGCTAGTGGCAATTCTCGCCAGCCAATGATTTCTACAGGAGTTCCTGGTAATGCAGATTCTACCGGCTCACCGTTATCATCGAATAGTCCACGAACTTTAGCATGAGCTAGTCCACTTACTAAAATGGCACCTTTCCGCAATGTTCCTCTGGTTACTATGGCAGTTGACAGCTTGCTTTAAAGATAATAAAATTGCGTTCATACAGAATTTCTTTTAGTGTCATTTAAATTCATTTACCCTCTTCTTGTGTCTGTTTTTGATTCCACAACTACACCTTCGACGAATCCTGAAGGATCAGCTGCAAGACTCATAAGTGTGGCCTGTGTACTTATAGCTTCTACAAGCAGGTTTAGGTTTGTTCCTTTCAATGCAGAAATAGGTACAACTTGAATCTCCCCACCGTTTTCTTCTAGCGCTATTCCCATTTGTAAAAGGTCACGTTTAGTTTTGTCCTAAAAATTAAGAACTTAAAATAATCGAATGAGATCTTACGCAATACATAAACGATTGACACGGTTTAAAGGTAGATATTTATAAATATAAAATTGGATGTATGTTTGTCCGGTATAGACTCCTTCCTAAACCACCCAAAAGAATTTTTATGAAATTTCTAGGATAGATATAGTTTAGCCCAGTGATGGTTCCTGTCAAGGTTTGATCCCCATACTGACACGGAAAATTAGAATCTTAAGATTTCAGCATTAGGATGCTACGTTATCATTGAGTTACTTAGACTAAAATTCATTCTTTTATCCAACGGGAACAGGAACGAAAATGAGAACTGGGTTTTGAAAACTAAAAACCGATTTTAAAAATTCTTTCAAATTAGGTCGTCATACAACTCCACAGTAGTTTTTATAGTGAACGGAAGAACGAGGACGGGAACCTTAATGACCCGAGCAGCGTTTAGGGGTCGTTAAACGAGGATGAGCAGTTTTTTAAAATCATAAGGAAATTTTTTCTTTAGAATGATTACATTTTTTCGGAATGGTCTTTGGAAGAAGTAGCAATAATATTGACATATTATTTCTATGGAAAATCGAAAAGTGCGATGCACAGCATCATATTATGAGCTTACATTTCAACAAGCTTCTTTCAATGCTCAAATGAGACTTTAACCCCGTTTGCAAGAAGAAAAATAGAACTATGTGATGTAACTGCATAATTCTACTTCTGTTTCTATCTAACACTTTTTGTAAAAATTCCATAAAGAAGCAATAGTAAGAGAAGCAACCTATACATCTCTTGCCTCACAAGTTCCTTTTGTTTGCATTGTTGCTTTTGTAACACGAAATGTTTCTGTGATACACGAATTCAATTATTAATTAATTTTCCCTGCTTCTAGATACAAGTAAGTAAAGTGCAATAGTTATATACCATAAAATAAAAGATTGTGTAAATTTCTGGGTCCGTAACTTTTCAGACGATTTATCGTTCAATCGTCTATCGTAGTTTGCGTCGTCAAAACATTGTTTCATGCAATCTTGCTTTCAGTGGTTGGTGGAAAGCTATTTTACTATCGTTTTACAAATTTGGCAACTTTTCAGGGTTTTAAACACGTTTTTTACTGCCTAAAATTCAGGCGATAGTCGTCTAAAACATGTCCGCCTGTTAATCCAGAGGTTCGAGTTCGAATCCCAACAGAGGCCACGGGTATCGCCTTTCGCGAGGAAATAACAAGTCCTCCGTTAGTATTCATTGCCTTGAAAAGCGCTTTCTCGATTAGCCGTTCGGAACCGGCAGAAAATTGTAGGTCCCTGCCATTCTCTCACAAGGCATGGTTGTGAGAAATGAGCTAGGCCCAGGGGCTGATCGCTCTGTTGCGCCACCCTATTTATTTTATTCTGTCTAAAACGTTACAGAATCCGGCCCCTGCTAACGGTTAGCTTCCAGTTTCTACAAATTATTATGAAGGATATGGAGGAATATAGACTTACAATATCAGCTTCAGGCTTGTCAATTTTGTTTATGGCAATAATAACCGGCACTGAAATAAAAAGATTTAAATTTATTTGGTTAATGTAATTATTTAAATTTAAGTTTATTTAACAAATAACAAATAACGTAAAAAGATAAAGAGCAACAAAATTGTTCGGATTGGCAGCTAAATTGACGAGTACAATATATTGAGAACTTTATTAAATGAATCCGGACTAAAAATTGAATCACTGAATCTCTACCACCACCTTATATAATAAATAATCTGTTTCAAGACTCAAAACATTGGTTAATTCAATAGAGATTTATGGCAAAAGTTAGATTAGATTGATTTCAATCGGTTGAAACAAGTGCCATGTAGCCAAAGTTATTACTGAGAGACGATTTCTGTGAGTGCTTTTATTGTGCCCGCGAACTAATCTGGGGGAAGGTTAACAACCAAAGCGGTCAGTAAAAAATCATTTGAGGTTCAAAAAAGAGACCTATTCTTTGGTTGTAATAAAGTCGACATTTTTACAATTTAAAATGAAGAAAACATGAGCAGCAGTAATAAGCATTAAAGTAAAAACGAAGAGTAAATAAAGAACCTCCATTGCAACCAGATGTAGACGCTTATGCTTACAGCACATTTGTAGCATATTCAATTAAGAAAACGGCACTTTGAGTGAAAGAAAATAACAAAAATGTGGATGTTTCAAGTATTGTTTCTCTGGTATCTTGTTCCACTCCCAATTCATTTATTATCAAATGGTAAACCACTAAAAAAGCAATAAGTTTATCGTTCTTACAAAAGTTTTAAGAAGACAAGACAAAAGAAGAATATTTTATATTAGTAAGTAAAAAATTGTTTAAGCGAGACAGATGGGTACATTGTAAAAAGGAACAATATTACAGAAAAGTTATTATTAATCTTTTAAGTCAACAAACCTTTGACGTCTTGTGCTAGTTTGATAACTTCTTTTGTCTGCTCCATAACTCCGTCTTCCGCAGCAATAACAAGGACAATTATATCAGTTATATTTGCACCTCGAGCTCGCATTGCACTAAAGGCCGCATGGCCCGGCGTATCGAGAAACGTAACTATTTCGTTGCCCAACTTTATAGTAAAAGCTCCTATATGCTGTGTTATTCCACCAGCTTCTCCAGCAGCAACACTTGCACCTCGCAGAGAATCCAGCAATGTAGTTTTTCCATGGTCAACATGACCCATAACCGTAACAACAGGTGGCCTGGGTTTTAAATTTTCCTTCGGAGCAGGAGGCTGTGGCATTAAGTCACGGTCATTCATTTGACTCATTGTTGCGTTTGTCGGAGCACCAACAATTTTAGATTTCATGCCACATTTTTTTACGATATCTTGAATTATCTTAAGGTCTTCCAGCTTGGCATTGGGCTCAATATTACCAGCTCTATCCACGTACAACATTACTTCTTGGACATCCTCTAAAAATTAAGACAAAAACCAAAATGATTTATCCAATTCATTTTTTAATTACCTATTTACTTACCTATGCTCCGATTGAGTGAACATGCCAGTTCCTCAACAGTCATTCGCCTCCACACATCTACTACTCCAAATGTTAAAGTTTTGTTTTTGAGCTTCTTGGGGGAGTACTCAATTATTTTTGGAGATTTCTGTAGAAGGGTAGATAACATATTTCTATACTCAGTATCTATTTGCAAATTTAAATATTAGGTTCAGTTTTCATAAAAAAAATACCCACAAGTTTTAACGGCTAAGTTTGAACAACCGAGAAGTTGCTTTATTAAAAGTTTAATTAAGGTATTTTCATTTGTTTATAAAACTGTGACATGATATTTAAATGATATTCCGTACTTTTTCCTCGGCCGTTTTCCTTCTTTTGCACAAAAAATTGTTTGTATGTAAGTGGCGTGCCAGTACCCAACTTTGTTCCTTGTTACATGATGAAATGAAGGGTAAACGCAGAGCATGACTTAAAATATAAAGAAGTTGATAAAAGTTTTTATTTTGTTCAGTTATAGATACAATAGCGATAAATCATATTTTGTGAAAGGTTTAATACAGAAATTGTTATTTTATGCATTATTTTAAGTTTTCTTACCGGAAAAATTGAGAGCGTAATGAACCCATGTTTTACGTAAACAACTCAAACGCAAAACGTCAAAACTGACTGACCGTAAAAAGTCAAAGTGACATTTGAAATCAAAAATGTACTAGATTTGTTGTAACATCAATAGTTTTAGCTTGATAGTAGAGATGGCGCGCGCTAGTTATTATGGCTTCCCAACAGTGATGCCAGTTCCACAAAAAAAAGCTATAAAGATGGTTTCGATTAGTTTAAATTTTTTGAAACTAATAAGAGCACCATATATATAATACAGCCGCATTTATTAGATTATACCCTAAATCGCTCTGAACAGATGAATAGTTATGTAGTGAATAGCACTTTTTTCTACGTTGCTTAAATTCTTATTTATAAACCATTATAGTTATGATGTGCATATCTTACCTATCTATAATCTATAATCTAATCTATAAAATTGGGCAGTAATTCCATTGTATATATATTAAATAGTAAACTCGATTTGACAAATAAGAATGTATTGGCCTGCGGCACCGCAGCGCTGCAATCGCTGGAGAAATGAAGAAAAAACGAACAAAAATCGTGTGGAATGTATTTAAAAGAGCGCGCTGAGAGTTGTTTTAAGAGAATGAGCACATGCAAGGTTAATTAGGCGGGAATCGTATTTTGCAATTTTGTTTTGATTTCCCTTTGATTGTATATGATAAAGTCCTTGTGAAGGATTTTCGCTTTCTTAAGTGTATGCATGCGAAAGAACTGCTTTGAGATGAACCATATGCTTTTGCATTACGTCATTTATTTTGATTCAATTTGCCTGTATACGGAGCAAATAGCCATGTTGCATTATTTCACTTTGGTTCAAATTGCTTTGAAGTAGGTACTTTCCTATTGAAAAATTAATGAGAGGAAGATTTTTTCAGTAAGTATTTTTAGGTTTTCTGGAATTATGGATTGAATAATTTTAAACGCAATATAGTGAGTATAGGAACCATTTATTTTAACGAACCTGTTACTATTATAGCAGAATACAATGACAGGTGCATTTAAGCATTTTAGCATTGTATATGGAATCTATAGTACTTGCGAAAACGAAAATGGTCCCTGAAAGCCATCTATGTATCCGCCGGCGTACTTACATTCCCCTGAAATTTTTAGAGCGCCGGCGGATTCATAGATGGCTTTGAAGAATCGTTTTTGTTTTCGATAGTTCGATTCAAAATTCAAAGGAGAAAAACGTTAGTAATATAGAAATGGGAACGTACTTTTGTTATTAGTCAAATAAGTTCAGAATATACCAATATAAGACAATTAAGGCAAGGAAAACTTAAGAAATAACTGCAAAACTCTGCAGAAAATATACAAACGTCAATTTTTCTCAGGTCACAGCTTGAAATTTTCACAAATAGGTAGACATAAAGCAATTTCAAAATATTAAGGGGAGCAGATTTTCTTAAATAGCTTAAAAATATAATTTTAGTTGGTTGTTTGATAAATGGAAAATTTTACAAGCTTGTTCTTTGATTAAAAAATTGAATAAATTTTAAGTATGGACTTAAATCATAGGGCTTGTAGTAAGAATAATAGTGAAAATATGTGAGCGAGTTGAAACAACTTGGCTGATTTTTAAAAAATTATTTTTACTAAGGGATTGCACAAACCTACAGATAAATATTTCAATTTTACAAAAAGTCTCAAAATGACCCATTTTCTCATGGTATGTTGGGTAGAATCCATCTTTCTTGTCCTAATACCATTGTGAAGAGGGAAGGATTCTTTAGTTGTTTGTTTGTAGGGAACAGGCTCCAAAACTACTGCGCCGATTTGAATGAAATTTCAAACACAGATGATCTATAGCCTAAAAAGTTATATAGGCCATAGTTCATCTCTATATTTAGTCGGCAACGGAAACGCGAACGTAAATGAGAACTTAGAAAATACTCAACCGATTTCACAAATAAAAGAGTAGTACATATATAACAGTATAACATTTTTCACTAACAGAATTTTCATATTACAAGCTTGAATACATAAGTGAATTGAACAACCATTAAGACATCCTCTAAGCTCAATGCAAAAAAAATATTTTTACTGCATTCAGTTGTTAAAAAAAGTACCTTAGTTAACATTGACCTGCAAATAAAAACGAGAGATTTTGGTATTAGAAAACATTTTTGTAAAAACAGCTTATAGCATGCAAAAAAAAATGTATTTTTTTCCAAATCACCTTAGGGGGTCGTTCAAGTATTACGTAAGCAGATTTATTCCAATTATTGACCCCTCCACCCCCCATGTCGGCAAAAGTAAGCAAAGCCCATACCCCCTCCTCTTAAGCTTACGTAAACATTTGTCAATTAATGTATTTTTTTAATGTTATATTTTTATACTTGTAGTTTTCAAAATAAGTAAACAGATTGAAGATAGAAATTTGATTTTACTAATAGGTACGGTATTAAACATAGAGTAAAGGAAAGAAAATATAAATCAAAGACCCCTGGCCCCCTGTAGTGCTTACGTAATACTTGAACGGTCCCCAGGAGGTAAAATACTAGATTCGTATTTTTTATAGAGGTACCCCAGTAGGCCTACTCCTCTCTAACTACATTATAAATAGCATATAATATTGCACATGCACGCATTTATTAATAAGCATATTAAATAATCATTGCACAACCAAAACTATAAACATAAGGAAGCATATATTAAAAATTGCATATAAAAAAAATGAAAAGAGCCCTTAAAAATAATAAATATTATATTTAATTCAATATTGCACAAGCATATAAAAGAAAGATCAAGAGTAAAATTAAATAAAAATTATTTATAACAATAGAAGCAAAGAAAATTGGACATGCAAATAAAAAGGAATAAATCTAAGTATACGTAAGAATATATTTATTATAATGTATTAACACTGTAAATGTATCACTTCAACACTTTTATATCATTATGCTTAACACTTTTTCACTGTATCACTAAGTTCTGTTTTTATTCATACTTTGGTTTTTAATTTAGTTTTTTATAGTCACATACACTTTAGTTGAATTATGGTTCATTTCCTTATTTATTTTTTTTATGGCAAATTTAATCAATCCAATTAGTATAAACTTTATTATTTCATACCTATGCTCTTCATTTGGGCAGCATGTAACAAGGCTCTTTTGAGTCTGCAGCTCTTCGACCCAACTGCTCACAATCCTTTCGCGGTGCATCCTCCCCTGGAACTGGTTTTTGAAGTCTTTTTGAATTATTGCCACCATTCTTTCCAGGCCAACTGAGGGAACGGTGAGCGATCCAAATTCCGAATTGTTTTTCGCAGTTTTGTAAGCTTTTTGTTGTATTAAGAAGGTAGTCTCTCGCTCCTTATTCACCTTGTCAGTCATAAAGTCATTGCATGCCGTACATTTCAGTTTTTCTTTCAGCTTTTGTGCTGCAAAGCCCGCGTAATACATTGCAGCTGCTCTTTGCATTTTCTCTGCACATGTATATATATTCGTATAGTTATGCTCTTTTAAGACTTGCTCACCACTAGTTGTATTTGTCTGATCATCCGGGGTCTCATCTATCTCCTCATCAGAATCTTCTTCCATGTCATTACTGATGATCCTGGGAGTTCCTTCCATCTCCTCGTCAAAGTCATTGACATCAGTCTCATTGCTTTCGGGAGATTCAATAAAGTGTAGGTTGCCAATTAGATGCTTTTCTAAAGGGGCCTTGGTGTTAAATTCTTTATCTTCTTCTTTTTTCTTCCGTCTGGTCAACAATTCCTCTTGTTTCAAAAGTGTTTCAGCTGCAGCATCTTCATATCCCGAAGTTTTTGCTGCGCTGAAGTTGTGAAACATTATAAGTTTAATGTTCCTTATTAGCCTCAACGTCGAAGGGCTTTGTTCATACGAGCCTCTGTTCGATCGCACCATGGAAAATAAGTTTTCCGCGACGTCTGTGTTTAGGTGAGAAAGAAGCAGATATTTTTGCTCATCGCTTTTGTGATATTCCCACATCTGCTCAATTCCTAGTAGCGTTTGTTGAAGCCCCTTAAAACACCATGGAATTGTGATTCTGCTAGTTGACCTCCATTTTGATATCCAGTCTCTTGCTTCTTTTAGGCAGGCCCTTTAAGATATCAGTAAAGTCTGATACTACTTGCTTATTCGGGTTTTTCGAATACAATTGTGTCGTGTTAAAATTGTCGAACAGGTTATTCATTTTCTTAACAAATTTTGCTGTCGACAAAGCAACTTCCCTCTCTTCTGGAGTATTGAAGCATTTCGATTCTAGCGCACATAAAATTCCAGAATAAACGTTGTTACTGAAAACTTGTGTGGCTAGTCTAACTGACTGCTTATTGAAATTGTCTGGTTCAATGTGTGCTTTTCGGAGTTTGAAGCACACTTGGAAGATTCCTTGAGAGTCTACTTCATAGAGCTTCTTAATAACATCCCAATCGATCCATTCGTCCTGAATTTGGATTTTATGCGAAAGGAGAATGTTACGCACGCTTTTAAAAAGATGCGGGTAATCAAATAGTAAGAAGACTTTTTTTTCCTCAATTTTTACAAAAGGCTGTTCAGCCATATTGGGTGCAAGCCTCCTGTACGCCGAAATGTTGCTGGCTCCTTGGTCGCATGATGTGGCTACAACGTTGAGCCCACATTCCATAACTGCTTTGATGAGTGTGGGCAGCATATTCGACAAAATTTCTCCATTTGGGCTTCCCACGTAATACGCAATGGTCTGCTTCCAGTTTTTGTTCAAACCTCGAAGCGTAAAGACCATTACTTTAGAAGCAATAATATTCATTCGGCCGAATTCTCCGAAATCTTGTAGACCGTATATTAGGTCATCTTTCGTATTGAGCTCTAGCTCTTTCTTTATGTGTATTTCGTCGAAGAGTAGGACACATTTTTTGTCCATGTCACTCATCTCCTTAGCCTTTGCTTCAAGCATATCTGCTAGGTCCTGAGTGAAGCCAGCTCGTTGGCGTCTTTCCGCATGCCAGCGGTGAATGGTGCTTATCGCTGGCATTTTAAATCCGGTTTCCAAGAAGTGTTTATAGCCAGCTGGCGATTTATAATGTAATTTCAAATTTAAGTCCCTCTCTTCTAATCGCCAGCCAGTATTTTTCTGGTGAAAGCATTGTGTTAAAACAAAAGTTCGGACATCTTCGGTCGCGTCTTTCAGTTGTTTCAACACAGTCTGCCTTATTAGATGGTCCGATTGATTTTTTAGAAAATGTTTGGACTTGCGCGTGCGGATGGCAAGAATATTGCGAGCAACAGCGCGTTTCGAAATTATTCTGGACTTTGCTTTATATGAATAAGCATAATATCCAGATTGAAAACGAGAGGGAGTTACCGGATTATTTGAATCCTCGTTGCCTAGAGAATACGAGTAGTATCCTGGCGAAGGAAATTGAGAGGGAGAGATCGGAGCGGATGGATCAACGTCTCCTAGAGAATAGTCTCTCTGAAAAGTTTTGGTCGAACAAGCAGCAAGATTTAGTAGAGAGCCACAAGGCGAAAGTTTGTAAGAAGGCGCGTTTGGTTTTGTAAATGCTGATGTAGAAGGAAATGCTGCTTGTTCTTCGGTGGGTATTTGGGGAGTCTCGAAACTAATGTTGCGACTCTGGGACTTTAACGTCGAAGTAGGTTCCTTGGAAGTAAAGAAATTTTGAATTAAAAAACGACAAGATTCGTCGCAAAGGATTTCGGTGCAGTTGCAAATCGATGTTGAAGACATCGGCAGCACATCTTTTTTTAAACGCTTGTCAAAGGATCTCACGATCACATCTTTGGAATAAAAATGTGATTCGCAAAATGTGATCCTTTTCTGAGAAGAAGCAGTAGCTGAAACATTTCCATGTTTCAGCCAAACAGATCTTCTGTAATCCGATGGGATTTCGAAGAACGAAACGCTTGGATGCGTTACCGTACCTACGACGCAATTTTGGAAACAACAATATTTCACCATTTTTATAAAATTTATTATAAATTGTCAAAAAATTATTCAACTTAAACTTTTATGCATATATTTTTATAAATCAAATTACAAGTCGCTACTCTAATCAAAATCAATAGTATATAATAATACAATAAATATAAAGTAATCAATAATAAATCAAATAACAAATTTTGATTTCTTAAATCTATCACCTCAATAGCACCTTTTAATTTGACGACTTTGAAAATTTTTATCACGCTTTAATTTATTTTTTTATTTTTATTTATTTTGGCCACTGAACACTTCAACAGAACTTTTCTTATAGCTATCACTGCACTTAATGTTTTTTATTGTTTTTATTGAAAAATAGCACAACAGATACTAAACACATACACCTCTGGCACTTTAAAACTACTTAAAATAACACGTGAGAGTAAGGACTTTAAATATATGTACCCGATCGCTCGAAACTTTTCAAAACGTACCTAATAACGTACCTAATATTAATATTATTTGATAATATAATGCTGAAAAAGGTAATGATAATAAAAATTATGATAATAATAGTAAAAATATAATAATAAAAAAATAGTTCAATGTAACCAATTAACGATATCAAAGTTTTGAAAAAAACTGAAATCGCCAATTGAAGCTTACTACCAAGAGCAGATCTTATTGCTCGTTCAATTTCACTTAATTGTTCAATAGCACTTCACTACGAAATGTTAAATTGAGAATAAAAGCCAATATTTCAAAAAGAAATGTTCATTAATGAATATCGCAAATTAACTTTGAAAACTCGCGCACTCAAAATGTATTTAATTCAATTGTCGAATTGGAAAATAAATCAACCGCACCAAATGACTGTGTAACAGAGATTGGTTTTTGTAACGTTCAAAAGTTGCACATTTAGTGAAATAAGCGCCAAAAGTTTCACCTAAGTAGATGAAATACATATGAGCTTAATATACTACACAGGACCATAAATGATCAAAATACGAAAAACTTACATCAATGTACGTATTCACATTGAGTAAAACTCCAACCTACCTCACTAACCCATAAGCAAAATGTTCCATGCAAAATCAAGGTCATTTTTTATTTTCTTTCATCTTACCAGAATGTCTATTTTTATCCTTGAGAGTATTGTCCTGCCCATATCGCTTTTGCTTCCTTATCTCCTTTGCACCATACGTATACATGTATCAAAAACATACGTCCGATCTACGGTTTGCTCTTTAGTCCTTGCTCACTCAGCTGACCAGAAAAACTCATTGTTTACAAAACTGAATTTCTCTTTCAGCTTAATAGCATCCACAAACACTCTCATCAAAAAAAGAAAAAAATTCAAGTGGAACGTATTGTATTGGTCGACGACGCTTGGGGCGCCACCAGTCAAAAAGAAAATTGAGTTTACTATTTAACATTGTATATACAATGGTAATTCCCAGGTGTACTTCACTATCGAAAACAAACCGGTTTCTGAAAGCCATCTATGTATCCGCCGGCGTACTAACACTCCTTTGTCATTTCACAATAGCGATGACAAAAACCTATTCATGGGAATGGAGAAATGCACAAGAAAACTGTTGCTTTGAAATTTCAAATGTCGATTTATTTACTTGGTGACATCTATCGACGTCTTAACGCAAGCTAGCATGCTTCCTCTATGTATACAAACTCAAAGATACTACCTAAATCGGCGTTCAGCATATTCTACCTCTATGTTACGTTTAATAAGTTTAATAAATAAGGTTTTCCTGTTCAGAGGGATTATACGAGGAACATAGCGCTATTCACTCCCTATAATGGGTTTATAAATAAGGCTGATAAAGTATAGAAGGATTATGTAGGCTTTTAAACTTTGAACTGGTGGCGGACTTATTGTCTCTAGCCCAACCAAACAGTCTCTGTACCAAGCTATTGGCTTCACCATTGTATAAATAAAAGCGATTGCTGCACCATCGCTGTTCTCCGGTTAAATCACCTTTTTGACTAACCATAATTTTTACATACAATGGTAACAGTATCTTGCTTATATTTGGGCGTTCAAAAATCGTATCCGGATAGCTTTTTGTTGTTGTTTACGTGTTAAAACATTTAGCAGAGTCACAAACCAACTTCTACTAAAAAGCTATCTAAAGGTATCCGAGTATTTTTGGTATATCCTTCTATTCAAGTGATCAGCTGATAGAAATTTTATTTTATTTCTTTTCATGTCGAGTTTTTGTTTTGGTGTGCATTTTTTTCAGCATTAGAGTCTTTTAAAACGCATGGGAAATGGAAAAAAATAAGTTATGATCGTCTAGCAAAGATATTTGAATGTTTTTCGGTTTTCAAAAGTCTAATTTTAATATTTCACAGCTGTTGTCTGCAGATATCTGAGTCGTTCAAAAAGATATCTTAGATACATACGGCTATCCACGATAGGCTATCCGATAGGTTCTTGAACGCGCCCATTTTTCAGAGGCATAATTGGGCCATTTTTCTTCGAAAATGAGCAAGGAGTGGCCGTTACAGTCAATGGCGATTGTTATCGGGCCATGTTCACAAAAATTGAATAAGAGGAGGATATTGGCAACATTTATTTTCAACAGGACAGCGCTACGTGCCACACAGCCGAAGCTACACTCGATGTTTTGCGCCCTGTTTTTGAAGATCGCATTATCAGCCGCAGAGCTGATGTCGTTTGGCCACCTCGGAGCTGCGATTTGACACCGTTGGACTATTATTTGTGGGGTACCGTAAAAGATAAGTGTTACGCTGACAAGCCAGAGACAACTGACGCTTTAAAGGAAAATATTCGTGAAGCCATTGGTGAAATACAGCTGCACACAATCGATAATGTGCTTAAAAATTGGACCGATCGTGTTGGCTACAGAATGGCCAGCCAAAGCAGCCATTTGAATGAAATTATTTTCCATTATTAACCGGAGCAATTGTACTTTGTAATAAAAACAGAAATTTGAGAAAATATTTAGTAGTTTTTTTTATAGCATTTTCCAAAAAAAAGAAGTTATTTGGCGCCTTGGCGGACCATTTAGTTATCTCAAATTTTGTCTCCACTATTCAATATTCAAAACTCGCCTTATAGAACTTATAATCAGAAGAGGAATCTACTGTGTACTTGCGATATGAGCATTTCGTCTCGATCCGGTATAGTACCTATACATAGTATAGTATATATATATTATATACATTATATTAAAAAATATTTTGGTGATTTTTTTTGCATGTTTTGATAAAGTTCTCAGATTCGTTGTGATTGTGATACCTAGATACTAAAAAGACTGCATTTTTACTATCTCTATGTGGACAACCTTTATACCATTTGGCATTTGCATCAAACTCTGAAGTGGTCAAGTAAACTTTTCCATTTTATTGCGTTGATTCGATAAGATTAAAGAGTTCTTAACTGATTCATTTTCCCCAAAGTTTTAGATTTAGAACAAAAAAGCAACAAAGGGAACTGGACTACTTCAGAGCTAACATTTTGAGCTCGAATTTCTTTTTTATAAAACTGCAAAGCAATTCAGCCCCTCGAGCATAAAAATAAAAAATAACTCCTGTTAAGGGCCACACCAATGTTTATTGAATTATAACTATTTTATTTTCGTTGAAATAATTTCCTCTTTGACTAGATTGAATCGAAAAAGTTTTTTTACAACACAAGCAAAAAAAAAAACATAAATAACGCTTTGCTTATATTTAAGTGAAGCGCAGTGTTAATTCGGTTTCAAATTTGTTTTTGACTTTTCGCCTGTTTTCATGGTTAAGTAAGAATAATTAGAGAATGGGTTTCGTTCTGGCCTTAGATTCAGGGCTTTTAATTACTAAAGAGAGTAGGGATTTCAAAATTTCTCCAAACTTAAGTTGGTTTTTTGTGGAGCTATGTTATTTTTGATGTGGTACCCGAGGTGTGATGGATAGCATGTCCGCCTGTTAATCCAAAGGTTCGAGTTCGAATCCCAACTGAGGCAAAATTGTTTTTTCTACGGGTATCGCCTTTCGCGAGGAAATGGCAAGTCCTCCGTTAGTATTCATTGCCATGAAAAGAGCTTTCTCGATTAGCCGTTCGGAACCGGCAAAAAATTGTAGGTCCCTTCCTCACAAGGCATGGTTGTGGGAAATGCCCTAGGCTCAGGGGCTCCTCGCTCTGTTGCGCCACCCTATTTATTTTTTTATTTATGTTATTTTTGATTAGAGTAGAGAAGATACCTACGTTTCACTGACATAAATTGTAAGAATTTACATATATGTAACCTTTGCTTGGATTAATAGATTAAATGAAGATAATTTCTCTATGAACAAGGATGTAAATCTAATTATGAATTGATTTAGCTTTACCATAAAAAAAGAGATATTTTCGTACTTGAAAATATAGCTCAGCAAAGAAAACTGTATCCGCTTTACCAGGCCTCACCTTTCCATCATTAGCTGCCGCACTTAATTCTGTTCCAAAGTGAGTTGCATGTTGAAATGATTGCTCTTCTGCAAATATAGCATCTGTTTGAGTTATGATGGAGCGCAAATATTCCAGATGCAAATATTTGCAATAAAACTAACTACACACTTGAGTGCTGGCGCTGGCATGCATACTGGGGCCAGGGCAGGCGCATATACATACAGGATGTGACTTCGTAAGAGAGCGACTGTTGTCAGTCATTACAAGGGTATAAAAGTTGACAACACCGCTCAACTCACCCACGCCGCGCTTCACCGTTAGGAAAATTTTGGAGCGAACACAAGAGCGTAGTAGCCATAAGCAGCACCAGGCACCACAGTGAGTATGATGGTAGTCATAGTTGATTTGGATACATATCTACATACCTACACACATCTGTTTTGCCAATGTCTATGAGTAACTACACTACAATCTATGTGCAACGAATGAACCAACTCTAACGGAACGATACGCGCGCACAGCGGAATTAGGAAGTATTCTTTGGGTGGTGCGTTTGCATAGTGCACATTGATAAAATAATGAGAGAAGGAGGAAAGGGATACCTATTTGCTTCCTTCCTCCGTCGTTCACACTAAACGGATATAGGAAGGATTTCGCGTCTAGCGTTAAATGTGTTTACATCCTGATGCGAAATGTGTATGCGTTGCAGTTTGTGTTCCTTTCTTCTCTTCAGAGGGAAGTATTTGGATTGAAAGGATGCATGGCATCAAGTCAGATTGAGGACTTCTGTTTGATTTTATTTAAATGGAAACAGTGTTTTGAAGAACCTTAAAATCTTTCATGTAAAATGTAATTAAGATGAGAAAATTCTAAACAGCTAGGATTCGTGTTCGAAAGAAAAAGGATATAAAATGGTACAACACAAAAACAACAACAGGGAAAAGAACCATAGACAATAGAAATATAGGTATAATTTGAATAAAAATAAAATGAATATGTTGGCTCAACATGGTCGGGATTGTTTGGGCCTTGTGCATTTGTCGCATAATTAATGGATTTGACTTACACTTATCTGCCGGTTCCGAAGGGAATTGTGAAAAAGTACTTATACTTTCAATACTGTTGGAGGACTTGCAAATTTCTCGCATAAGGCGATTCAAGTGAAACGCGCTTTTTCTAATGTTTCTGGGATTCCAACCACGAATCTCCCACGCAGACAAGCTTAGCATTACGCCATGGGCACTATGTGCCATGTGTACAAACGTTGTGTTTTGCCCAACCTTTGAAAGTATGATCTGACGACTACCTTTCAATGGTCTTGGTAAGCTCTTTATCTACCTTTACGAATCAAGGCGCCTTCTCTAGAGTCATCCTTCAATGTCTGACGTGTCGTTTCAGACATTCACATATAGCAGCAGTCGGCAGATAAGATCTTCTCTAATGAGAGTCTCGCCCCTTTTTATGACCAGGCAAACTATACTGAGGAAGGATCCACTAATCGAGCAAACTTTCTTCCAATCATATCATTCAGATGGTCATGCTCTTTTAGAAGTATAGTCTTCAGTTACCTTGGAAAGCTGGGCATTAAAGCCATCTGCACCTGCAGTTCGATTTGAGCCTCACTTAAACTTAACTTCTTCCCGACCGTAAGGAAGTCATTCTTGATCATCGTCCAAGTTGAATGTAGCATTCATATTTGTTCTTTACATTGTCTTCCCGGCTCTACGAGAGGTAATGTACAATTCCTCCCACATCTACGCTTCGTACCTTGATCTTGATTTGCTAAACAGCCATCAGAGCAAACTTATATATGATTAAAAAATGTATTTGAAGTACGTAACAATCACAAAAATAAGAACTCGGGTATTTGATAATCATTCCTTAACAAAGCAGAAGTACATAATGTACAAGAGTGGCGATAATCAGAATAGACCTAAAACTACCTCGATACGTCCAAGAGATTCGTGTAATTTAAAAGGAAATTGTACATTTTCTGGCAATAGCCATAAACACATTTTAAATGGTATTTTATCCGTCTGTAGGTCCACTCTACACACTCAGAGACCTCCTAACTATTTGTATATGTGAATGAGTATATTTGTTGTTTCCTTTTTGAATCAAGATTTTGGTTTTTGACACCTGTATGGTTGTTTACTTTCGTTTGCTTAAAATTTCGAGGGTCGGAAAAGATGAATGAAATACTATACACGTTCATATACTTGTATCTTGTACATATATATGGAGACCACCCATGAAGTGACCGGAAACTTTAAAAATTTAAAAAAAAAAAAAATATCTGCTACACATCAGATGTATGGTAATAAATACGTTCTCCAAAAAATTTTATAAATTTGCAGCTTAAGCTGACTAAAAAAAACAACATTAAGAAGTTATCGTTTACATCGCATGGGGTCAATAAAACTGACTTTTTGCGAGTGTTTTAGCGACTGTTTCCATAATCCGAAATAAAGATTCTAAAGTCTTGTAAAGTAGATTTCAAATAAATGTAAAATAAAAGAGATAGTTTTTATAAATAAATCTTTATTTAAATAAATATAACTAAATTTTTAGCTTTTGGCAACTTATGTTTTTTAAATGATGGTGCGACGCGTTTCGGAAACAAGTTCCATCGTCTGGCGCTTTCAACTATTTGATCTTTGGTGTCTGAGCTTTGTTTAAGATGTTGTTTTTGTTGTTTTTCTTTTTCACCTTGGTAGTTGGGATAGTTTCCGGTACTCAAGTTAGCTTTAAGGAGAATTTGTATTTAAAATTGAATATTAGAAAATCACTCAAAGAAAGAGATTCATTCTCGAAAATATTATATTTTCTTAAAGTTTATAAAACAAAACGCTTAATTTATTCTACAAAAACGAGAGTCTAAATGCATCTTTGTTCCTTCTTCTAGGATTCTGAGAGAAAAATTATTCGATTGATATCGTCTTAGACCTAGAAAAGTACAAAAAACAGCAGAACTTTACCGAAATGGCTGAGTAATGATATCTAAGAAGGCCTCAGGCGCTAAAGTCCTATAGTAAAATGCAAAGTAATAAACCGGCCGATAACTGTTTCCCGACAAACGCAACCACTATCCAATATTTTAAATAAAAAGGTGCTACCTTAAAACATTTCAGGCAGAGCTCATCTTTATTTTTAGTTGAAATATGTTAGTTAAAAGTGTTAAAAAACTATCTCGAAATACAGAAGTGGCTCACGAGCACTGGGGCCAAATTACGGCATCGTAGTAATCGAGTGAGATAAATTTTTTCTTAAAATTGCTCTTAATCTTACAATTTCAGTCGGTTGTTCATCGATCGATTACTGTTGAGAGAATATCAAATTATATTACAACATTGCTCGATAACGTGAGTGCAAATTCGGCCCTTGTTTCATATCTGCTTTGTTTCCTTTTTAACTGCGGGACGATTTGCTAATTTCAATTTTTTAATCGTGAAATGAGTTGCTTCACTAAAAAATTCAGCGACAAGATAATGTTCAAATTATATTTATTTAAAAAACGAAAGTAGTTTTTGTTGAGTCTTTTCATTTTGTCAACTTAACACCACCATAACCTCTTCTTATACCAACACTTTTGTTGCACTTGCAACATTGTTACTTTTCCACGTTTAATTTTTATGTACAATTTACCAACAATCTTTTTTCTAACAAATTCAGAAATACGAAGGAAACTGTACATATTGTCGTTTCACTTATAAGTTTGACCAAAAAAGTTTTTTTTTCATCCTATAAGTACGTACCTACTGCCTCGAGGGTCATTGAATAAATTGTTTGTGTGTTGTCAATCAAACTCATTTTACTAACAATGTAAGAAATCTTTTTAAGTACTATATAAAACCAAATGTTTGGTGTACAATAATAAGTACTTTTGCATGGTAAGGACAAACTGCGAATTCATCCCCAATATTTTTTGCCCTACCCTTTAATTTGCTTGATCTTGGTATTTATAAATATACATACATATACAAATGTATCTCTATACAGAAGCACTTTCAAAATTTATAGCGAATGCGTTGCTGGTTTAACCATCGAGTGCTTTTCATTGTTCTTCAGATGTAGAGAAATCTGCGACACACTTCTGGATACCCATTGAGAATTAATGGTGTCGGTTCCTATTTTATTAAACATCGGTGCGAGTGACGTGCGAATAGAAACCAATTGTCCAGGTTCAGAACTCACTAAGCTATATAAATACTAGAAAACGTTAACAATAACATCTCAATAATTCAGAATTAAGAAGTTTCCGGAGAGGGTGTCAAGATGTGTGCACAGTTCGATACTTTGTAATGTTTACAATGCGTTTGCAAGAGGGTGGTAAGCATAGTCACTTTAGTTTTACAACACATCTTAAAGTTATGTGTACTTAACGGGAAACAATTAATTGCCAACAAATGTTTTGATAAAAAAAGAGACGGCACTAAACCGCAAACTGTACATATTGTAAACATCTATGTTCTATAAAAATAAAAAAAAATCGCTGACAATGTATTTATTGCTTAATGTTATGTTAATTTACAGTATTTTTATCTGTAAAATAAATAAATATTCTGTGTTACTCAGGGACAATGAAGCACTCCAATGGTGAAATAATTTTCGGAATCGGTCCAGAATTTCTAAGTTCCGTTCCCGTTCCCGTTGGAATATGGAAAACCTTTCTCTTGGATTATACTCTAAAAAAAAAACTGCCTTGAAATCCGTTGAGTAGTTTTAAAGATCTAGGCATACAGACAGCGGAAGTGTCTTTGCTTTATACCATGTTTTATACATTATACCATGTAATTTTTGAAAATAGGTTTGAAATTTTAACACCTGGCTTATTGGCCAGCTCTTGAGGGATTCGATCCTTTTAAATGTTTTAGCCATGTTTCGGAAATCGTTTCGTACCTACTCAACTCCAAATTTAAAGGAAATATTTTGGAAACCTTAGAGATACTGCAAAAGGGATCGAGCAAAAGACTAATTTTATTTTATCAATCGAGTCACCACAATTGCAGGTTTGAATGTCATTTTTTAATGAAGCTAACGACCACGGGCCTTATTGGCTTTATAAAATAGAAATGAGAAGCGTAGGTGTTATGACTGACACAAAAAAAAGCATTGGGATCTAGGTCAATATGTTTTTGCTCTTAATGGCTTTGATTCTTTGATTGATATATAATTAGGCTTTTCATAAAACAGCCTTATTGGTTAAATTATATCCACGACTGGGTGGGAGATAGACGTGAAGGATGTACGCATGTACTTCTCTCATATTATGAATTTTAAAATATGGCATGGTTAGCCGGCATTTCTTACAACGCTTTGGTAAGTCATATTGCTTTGAAAAGAGCTACACCACCGTAAATCTATTTTATAGTCATTCACTGATTTATGCACCCATAAAGTTTTGCGCAATCTTTATTCTCTCAAGTCGAAAAATGATCTGATTCTGATTCAGGTATGAGTTATGCCTTCTACCAAACTTACCAAAAGGCAGTCAAATACATCTATCAAATTCTATAAGGCATTGACTTAAAAAAAGCAGTAGACCTAGACACCTTCATAGGTATACCAGCATCTGTCAAATAAAAACTTAGTTTTCGTAGGTAAGTACAATTTGTGCAGTATTTTTCTGAAATGTGTGCACATGGCATGGCGTGACTTTATACAAGCAACCTTTATTGTGAAGTGTTTTCATTAGACAGACTATAACTTTCAGCCCCCAATACATCAAAACACAAATGGGTGAAGGAAAACACTTACTAAAACAGGGTAGCATTCTCCAGCGAGTATGTCTGTAAAAGTTCTCTAAGACTAACCCTGTTTGCATTTAATACGAGTACATACATAGGTTCTACTTCATTTCTGATTCAGATACTGGGTATGAAAAAGATTTGGAACAGATGGCCAAGAGCTCAGAATCTAACCGTGCACGACTTCAAAGTTGATTGACGTCAAAGTGTCATGCAAGGTGCAGGTTCTTATTTGATATTTAATAAATCCTACCTCTGATGAATTTGGAGTCCGGTGAAGAATTTTTTAGTTAAGAACGGATGAGAGATTGAGAGGATTGAATGGTACAACTGGGTTAAATTGTTTGAAGCAAAAACAAATAAAAATAACATCTTCCTGATCACGAATCAAGTCCAATAACATTTTTTTTGTTAAATGTGACTAATCTTTAGAAAACACAAGTATTTTTGGTGTCTTTTTATTTTTAATTTGAGTGACTTAGAAGAAAAATATTTTTCAATTTCTATCTCAATTATCTTTAGTAGACTGACGGTATCCCTATATTGAATCGTCTTATACAAACATAGCCATCGAACTATCGAACTACTCTCAATGCGTTTTATATTAAATTCAAAAATACCTATTTTCTAACATTCTTAAAAGCGTGTCTACGTAAGTGAACAAGAAAACAATTGCAGCAGAAATTCTAGATAATCTTATCTTCTTTATGTGTATAAGGACTTTTGTTGGACAACTTTATATTCGATTCAGCAGCCAAAAAAATATTGAGTAGGTCGCTTAAAACAATGACACCAAAACTTTCCACCTCAAACTGCGGTGTAACCTTTTTTCAGCTTGTAAAAAAGAAATTTTAGTGTTTCTTGTATCAAGGCCCGATGCGGTTACTGCCAAAAGGGAGAGAAACTACGTCTATAACTTTGCGAAATAATTTACTTCTCTATACCTAGCAAGATGAAGTGTTTTTCATAGCATCGAGAAGTTGTATCCAACAAATGTTAAGTTGAACGTTCTTAAATTTGTCACTCATTTGTGCAGAACATTTTAAAAGAGTTGAATGCAGACTAGGTATGATGAAGAAGAAAGGAGTGCTTTGAGATGTGAAACGAGGTGATGTGAACATCATTAAAAAGCACTTCCGTTCCACTGCTACGAAGTACTTTTTTAATAAATGAGCGAAAGAATACGAGGCGCCTAATGATGTTCGTTTAATGGAAGTTCCATCTCATTCATTACCCATGCCAAATTCTCGAAGAGAATAGTAAAACAGAAAAAAAGAATGAGCCTACTATAGAAACTTCTTTTTTAACAAGAGAAATGTACACTTTGTGAATTTTAACAAGCTTATTATGTAGACGGAGCGTAGCGTATGCTTCTATGTATAAAAAAAAGGAATACCAAAGAAGCCGACATAAGAGATTTTTTTTTTCCTTTTTTCATTTATAATAACTGAAAGTTCTGCTACCTCTTTACTGTCTATACAAAGTTCTTTGCAGATAAACAAGATGGAACGCGCTTAACGGGTGAGAAATGTCATACCGGATATAGCTACATTGTTGTTTAGGTAGGTAGGTACTTATTGTCAGATCGTATTATTCGAAAACTATTGTTAAGGATTGTTATGCTCTCGAGAGAAAATAATTAATTTGTTAAGGTAATAGAAAGTTAAATGATCGCAGAAATGTTTTAAATATCTTTAGTTTTCGTCAAAATGACGTCCAAACGGTTTTGAGAAAGTATAAAATAAACCAAAAACAAAAGACTATACAGAACTTGCTCATGTGAAAGTAGGTTCGTTCATTGAACTTTATCCAGAGTTGAACCAGGTTTCCTTGACAACCCTATGAGTTGTCAAAAAACCTGGGTTTTCCAATCCTCAAAAATCGCTAAACCACAAAATCACCACACATCCTTGTCATTTGAATAAAAATACATGCCATTTCACAGCCCTCAACTCACCCCAGCTAAAACCAAGGACGAGTTGAGGGCAAACCCAGGGCAACCCTAGGGCTCAAAAAACACTCAGTTTGACATTCATGAAATAACTTTGTTTTTGTAATTAGATTTTTGAAAATATAATCAAAATCGTTTAACCAGTTTTTTTTTAAATTGATTTTTGAATTTTACTTAAAACAAACAAGCTTTTGACATTGACAAAAATCAAACACATTATTCCTCAAATATCAAAAAAGCGTTTTTTAAATTCATTTTTATAAATTCATTCATTTGGAGTTGAGGTCAATTGATTTTCTTTTTAAGGAAAATTTTTTCTATGTCATATTTTTCAAATGATTTTAATACAACTCCTAATTGAAAAAAAAAAAAAAAACAATAATAAATTCTTTGATCATAATTTTTCGAGGCTCCTTGTAATTCCTGCGAAAATTTTTTATTTGACTTACTGCTTTTTCTAGACAGTTCTTAATATCGCTAAAAATGTGCAGGTTTTTGAAAGATTCCGGTGTTGACGCTTGACGATTGAGCTTGCAAAATCTATTCAAGTAGGTATGCTGTAAAAAGTGTCGCCTTGTCGGCAACCTTTTTGAAATCAACGGTCTCTGCGAGTGACCGACCTTGACATATCAGCGTGCGTTTTCAAAGCCGCCCTGCAAGACATGAAATCGATCAAAAGGTGGTAGGTAGCGATATTAGCTTTTCCAAGGGCTTTATTTTGAAGATTTGATCAATTGTGAATATTATTCGACTCATCTGTAAGTAATTAAATATAAATTTATTGATTTCTAGTAGACGGGACATACTGCTCCTACAATAATGCTAAAAATCTCATATGAACCCACTCGCGCGCGGACACTTTGTACAAGTAATTTAATTTTTGCCCCGCATTGTCGGACCACTAGTGTGATGCAGAAAAGTGGAGTAGCTGGTGATACCTTCAAGACCACGATGCTCGTAAAGCCGAAAAAGCAAAAATTAAACAGTTGCACGAAATTTTTTCACATCAATTTCTGCCGCATTTGATTCGTACCTACATTTCACTTATAACAAAATTTATATTGAGGTATTGTCCTTCATTGCTTTGTTTAGTTGGATGAAAAAACAAACGATTTATCTTTTGTTGCTGTTAATAATATCAATATTGATTGACCAGACATCTATCTTGATATCCACACTGAAATTACTTAATAAGAATATCATTTACGATAGTTGTAGACAACTGCTTCTAAGTTCTAACACTTTGGTTCTAAATTTGGTTTGAAAGTTTGAGACATTTTAAATGATTGAGCGAGTTGATTAAGTTGAGTCGAAGGAAGTAAATTTTATACTGCAAAGACGTCTACCTCCTCTATTTAGACCTTACTCTATAATTTTAACAGTGTACCCGAATATCAAATCAGTTAACTGAAGATACTCAACATACTAAGTGTCTGCTTACGTACAAAATTTCGCCGAAGAATTACAGGTACAGAAGCACACGTTCGCCTTTTACGGCTGTTCTACCTATTGCAGACATAATAGCTTACAAATATTTGCCTCCATTCAAAGGCACACAAATAGAATAACAATTTCAAACTCATTACAAAATGTGTCCATTATAAGATCCTCAAAAAATTGTGTTTCATAAAGATAAATGAGCAAAAACTGATTTTATGTAACAATGATTGTTTACTATACAAATCATGTCAAATAAATGGAAGCATAAGAAACTTCCGATTCCAATTTGCCAGCGGTAAATCAAATTTTGCCCAACCTTTCGTACCTTTTTTTGGTATAGAAAGAATGCCCACTGTTCTGTGTGTAAGGACACAACTAATTTTAAAATCGAATTACACACCTTTTGTTGGCCTTAAACACAATAGTAGTAGGAATGTTACTGATGATCCCAGCAGGAGTTCGGGAACAATACACTTTTATTTTCTTATTTGACCGAACAAATTTAACCTTTTAAAGTGACGATTTTTCAATGATTTTTATTTTAGTGTTTGTGGTGCTATACCTGTTGGAGAAAGATAACAATGCTCAATAATGTTTGCGTAATCGATATATGGATTCTGCACTTACATATGTCTTGAGTTGCTTTATAAATTTATATCAAATGGAATATCCTGGTTTGAATTTTAAAGTTTTTACTTAACTAAATTTAATAACCGTGCGTTAGAATAGAATGGTTGAATAGACTACTAGTGATGGTCGTTGCTGTATCTAATGTTATGACACCAATTCACTTTGGATTTTTGATCATTTTCACTGTAGCCGCGTTCTACGTAAAGTTTTATCCCGTTGCCTGACACATAAGTGTTTGAAGAATCCCAAATTATTGCTCTTTTTTGGGATTATCTAAACACTTATGAGTCAAGGAACCGAATATGAATTGGCAGAGATGAGTTAAATTGTTATCGTTACAATATTTCCTCAAACCAGGGCCTGGATACCGTAACTTTTAAGAGGACTATATTTCAATAGTATGTTGATGATTGCATCACCAAAAGATTGTTTCATGTAATTTCGCTTTCAGGAATTGAAAGAAAGCTTAAAGGTATTTTATTTTGCCATAGTCTTACAATTTTGGTTCCTTTTTCAAGACCCAAAACAACGAGTAGGTATTTACGATAAGAAACTCATTTGCAGTTGATCGTAGGCTTTTAGGAGAGAGCAATCAAAAGAGTAAAATTAAGTGCACCAAGTAACCATTTTAAGTCGTCTGTCCTTTATTACAGTCCTTGACTACGACCGAAAAGTTAAAAGAACCGACACCAAAGTGCAGCGAATACTTTCTACTGGCAATATGAGGCTACCATAAGCAAGTATCATAAATCTCTGCCAGGAGCACTAGACAAATGAACATTTGTCCCTCCCATATCTTCGCGAGAACAGAGCTTGAAAGGAAAGTTGACATAGATTTGAAGAACTCCATTAAAAAGGCAATAATAAGAGTGTTTTCAAAAGATCGTGAACAAAAAATCAATCCAAAGTACAAGGACCTCTATAAAACGGAGGCTTTCCGAGTTCCGACGCTTAAAATACGATGCCCTCCACAGGTGAATAGTGTGAACAGTGAAGAAGAATGTTTAGCGGATTGCGATCCTTTATGGAGATCAAACTACTTACTCTCTACTGTAAAAAAAAAAAATAGTTTATAATTACAAGGACGATATTTTGTAGAGCAAAATTCCTTATTTCATACTTTGTTAGCAACACGATTATTAAACAGCAGTTCTTTTTTCAAAAGCTCAAAGAAATCTCTGATCCGTTTGTAGGTATAAAACAAGGAGAATTTACAATAACATTTTCCTTGCATTAAGCACTTTTATTCACTGGTGTGAGTGACAGCCCCTTTTGAATTCATAGGCTGTTTGCCATATCTTCAGACAAGCATTCGTAAATAGACTAGGGGCTATTTGGCGAAAAAGAAAAATTGCTACTTTCTTCTTCATAGATTTAATATTGAAGAAGCCTTGCCAGAAGTAACTATGACCATATTGCATTAGATTGCATTTCTTGGTACACCGCTTCATCTTAAAGATAAGATATTTATAAGGCAAATGCAAACAAACATTGCCGTATCTTTTTTTAGGACACAGCCACCCTACATGTCCACACATTGTGTCTCTGTGCAACAAACGAACACACATATATGTATGTACTTATTCGTAGATAGATATCCTGGCGAATGTCATCCTTTTGTGATGGAGCTAACAGTTTACAAAGAAAAGACAGGGATCCTTTGCAAAGGTACACTGTACTGTACCAGTTGCTATTATATGTGGGTCCATTTGTGCCGTAAGCAACAAAACGCCTCTTGCCGGATATAATTTCCGTCCACAATGGGAAATGGAAAAATGTTTGCTCTATCCTACAGATAGGTACTTGTAGGGGTTGCAATGAATAAACTATACAGAGGAAAACAATTGCAGAATCAACATTTTAAGATAGCAAGGAAGGAGCTGATATTGCTCTTGGAAGAATGAGAAAAAAAAAAAAAAAAAAATGATTTACAGAATCGTATCTTGCGCACGCACATACAATATTTTCGGCAGTGTACTTTTCATCCTCACCTTCTCATTTTTTCGAATGTTCGTTTTAAAAAGTAAAATTGGTTTATTCTTACCTAGTCTTTTTTTCCATTTTCCATATATTCTATGATGTGATGATGTTTTTTTTATTTTTTTTGAAATATGTTATTGTGCTGCAATGTGTCATGGCATATAAATATGTTTTCGAATAGTTATTGATGATGTAGGCGTGTTGTCTAATGAGGAAGGTGTTTTGGGGGCCAGCAAAAGACAGACGCAACTATCAAGAGGCCATACTTTAGTAGGGAGAATAATGTCAGTTGATTAAACAAAGACACGTGTGTGTTCGTTTCTTTGGTTATAAAATTTGGTCCAATGTGATAAGATGCCGAATCGAGCTTCATTGAAATAAATGCGAGTTACCAAGAGTTTTAACTCTGTTTAAAGCGATTGCTGGAAATGTTTTTTGTTTACTTTGCAGGAATTGCTGTTCAAGAGAGACTGTTGATTTTATATTGTATTGTTATTGGTGTGTGTTCTTTTTTTTTGTGGATCAGGAACGCATGTTCCTATGAGCAACTGTTTAAACACGATGCCAAATGACTTGAAAAAAATTAGAAGGTTCGTGCCCATTGGAACTCTGGAAAAAGTGAAGCAATATTGTTTCGGTGGCATAGTTACTAAAAAAAAAATGTATACAGTAGTTCGGAAGTAGGTACCTACCTACCTAAGAGGTTTTTACAACATGGTTTTCACATTCATGATCCTTTTGATATGATCAGATCACACCAATGTTTTCGTTGATTAGCCTCTATTTGTAAGTCAGGTTGGAGTGAGTGAGCTCATTTTAATAAGCTTTCAGCGGAAAACTCACAAGACTTGATTTTTTGGGATTTAATTTTTTTTATCCCAAAACTAGGAAAGATTTTTACATTCAGTTTTTTGTGTTTGAATAGTGGAGCTTACACTGTACAATTAGTTGGTCAGACTTCTTTTCATGGATGTTAGATGGTCGTTTGTAGTTTGCTTTCAGACTTATCGGATTTGTCGTTCAACATTATATCATATACCTACTCCTCCTCTCCGTCCAACTTCAAAGTTTTCGAAAACATTTGATAACCATCCACCAAGCTCGCCAAGCGGTCGTCTGAGGGTTCACATTATCCATCATTGGTCGTTCAAAGCAAAATGTGTCCCCCTAATTTTTTTTTTGTCTCGACCAAACCTATTCATCCAGGGCCTTGCAAACCTATTCATCCATGCAAAATATATGTTCTATGAATTTTATAAGCTTCGGTTTTACTTATATATATCGAAGGCATCCGGCCAAATGTTTCATAAGAGATTGAGAATAAACCGTTATTGGTCACTAATTCTTCCAATTTTTCATCGGAAATGTTTATATACTTTCGTCTAAAAGTAATTCTAAAAAAAGAGACCCTTGCACAATTACGCCCATTACAAGGAAATAATTCTCGTTAACATAGCGTGTAGGATCTTGAGTGGTGTAGTATGTGAACGTTTGAAGCGCCACGTCAACAATTTGATAGGTTTATATAAATGTGGTTTTAAACCAAAAAACTTCACAAAAGACCAAATTCTCACACTACGGCAGATCTTGGGAAAATCCCGAAAGTATAATATCGATTAACACCATATCTTTTTATCGATTTCAAAAACGCGATTGGCAGTATTTACAGAAACGAGCTGTACATACAGAACCATATCTAATTTCGACATCAGTGCAAAACTAGTACAGCTATGCAGGATAATTTTGGAGAATTCACGCTTCTCCGTCAAGGTTGGTAAAGAACTCACCGAGACCTTTGATGTCGAAAAAGGTTTAGACAAGGCGATAAACTGTAATGGAATTTAATTAATACCATTCTTAAAAAGATTGTACAGAATTCAAACGTCAAACCAGACGAATAATCTTTCAAAGCCCTGTTGAATGTTTGTGAGGGCGAATCGAAGTATATGCTGTCGTCAAAAAGACCAGAGAGTATCGACGGCTAGGAAAAAAAAGACACAATAGACATCAGACATAACTTTGAGGTAGCTCAGGACTTCGTCTACCTGGAATCCGCTATAGACACGGATATCCACATCACTGCGCAGGTCAAACGGAGAAAAACTCTTGCCAACCTTAAAAAAAACCCGATGAAGAACTCAATCATCCCAGCCCTGCTTTTTGGTGTGGAAGCATGGACCTTTTCGAAAGCGGATGAAAATACGCTGGACGTTTCGAAAGAAAAATACTTCGATCCGAAATCCGAATGATCTTTGGTCCCATTAGCGATACAATGTGTATAGAAGAAGACACAACAACGAACTCTATGAGCTAAACCGCGATATTGACAAAGCTAGAAGAGTACGCATCGCGATACTACGATAGCTGCGACATGTAGAGCGGATGAACACCAAGGCTTCGGCTCGACGGGTTTTGGAAAGCATATTGCAGTGAAAGACTGGAGAGGATTCGGCCGAAATAGAAGTCGTTATCGAAGGATGTTGGTTGTATTTCCCACATCATAAGAAAAGTAAAATTAACTACCCCTATCACGATGTTTTTGTTTGTATGTTTTGTTTGTATTGAATAGGGTCCAAAGTCCAAACCAAAACCACTGAGCCTGTTTGAATGAAATTTGGAACAGAGATGGGCTAAAGCCAAGGAAAACTTAAGTTTTTAACAGTAGAGTGAAAATGGTTCCAATGGCTAAAACGATTTACTAATAAATTGAAGAACGTGGTTCAAACTCCATTACGATCTCATTATGCGCTTCCGTGTTAATCGTGAGACACTACTGGCCAATTCTAACTGGCTGCGCCCATATATATTTTTTATGGAAATGTCCTAGATATCTCCCCCTTTTTATTTTGTCAAATTTTCATGGTAAAGACACGGAAAAGCAAGTTTGGGACTACCATCCGTCGCACGTTTTTCTTTTTATAAATTAAAACTACAAAGGAATATTCGAAAAATAAAATACAAACCAATACTGAGTCATTAACATTCAACGTTAAATTGTTTGGCGCAGTAAAGACAAAAACACGCGTCTGTAAATTTATGTAGGTTGTAGTAGCAATTTGTCCAAAGTGGCGTAAATCCGTTTCGAAAACTCTTAACAGTCTCCCATACCCATGTTGTCTCTACCAACGTTCCAACATAATAATGAAATGGTGCTCTCTGCTCGTCTATGGTTTATGGGGTGGCTGTTGCAAGTTTTGTTAAATTGAAATTCTAGAGTAAACAACATAGGGCATCATGCGAGGCATACTCTATAAACAAATGCACACGCTCATAACTAGTTCGCTAAGTTTTACCTTTGGCAAAACGCCAGCAATAGGATTATTTGTTGCATTTCTAAATTCGTTCCTTTATTTGAAAGTATTGTCTGGGGAATAAAATCCATTGGAAGTGTTTATTTAGACGTTTTAATAGTAAATCAAAGTAACTGCCGCTGGCTCGGTCGTTTTAATCAAGGTACTTTTCAAATGAAAACTTGTTAATGTTGGATGACCCGTTCCAAATAAACTCTATATAGCCCTTTGAATACAACTGTATTTCAATTAGCAAAAGTTTTTACTCTGCATAAATATGTATATCGCTGTGTTGAAGTTAGTAAAAGTAAATATCATGGATAATTACAAGGAATTATCGTTAAATGAAATCAATCTGAATAAATTGTTATCTCGTTTATCATGAATACACATACAAACATTTCTTTTTTTAATAACAAAACGTTTCCCAATTAGCGTGGGTTTCGAATGTAAACATTATTATGTAATTAGGTTAACAAAATCTATTTAAATTAATTAGAAAATTTTGGGGCTGCTCATTTGAACTACTCGCATTTTAGTTGATAAAATCCACTCATATTTTTTAAGGCAATTATTTGCTTATTGTTTGGCTTATTGTCATGCATTTTCCAAAAAACTGAATAAAATTTCATTAAATTGAAATGCTAATCTCATTACAGCTGTAAACGACTTGTGTCTATCTTTGAAGAGCAGTCAACGAATTGTTAATATTATTTTGTTTACAGTTACTGATCCGTATGGGCAATAAATTGGAGCCAAAAAAGCAAAATTCTTTTCGAAAATGTTTGAATCTTTCGAATTAATTTTGAAACCAATAAAAAATTAATAAGCATTCGAAAGTACAAATAAAGTGTTTTTGGATATAGGCAAACTTGAACATTAATGCAAAAAAGGAGGTACTAATAAAAAAAAAAATAGCATTTGCTGTAATTATTAAGTAAAAACTACTTAGATACCAAAACTTTAATTCGAAATTTGATTTTTTAAATAATTTGTTTAAAGAAATCTGGATCGGAGAAAGAATATAGTATGATAAAATTGTTGTTATTTCTGTAAATATTACAAGAAAGTAGCTTCATCTGCTTCTTCACCGTATTTATTTAATGACTTCTTTTCAACTGCTTCGAAAAATGTACAAGTGTCCGTCGTCTGACAACTTTGAAAATAGATTTCGTTGTCTCGCTTGCATTCAAGACGAACCTTGCCAAAGATAGCGTTTTGTATTTGAGCCTATTACTAAAAAATACAAACTTTTCAGATATCGGTTGTATATCCTATCACTGTTTGAAAAATGTAGCTTGGTTTCTAACCGATGTCTTGTCAAACATATTCAATAAAAGTACTTTCGGAGGTGTATTTCCTAAATATTAAAATATTCCCTCTTTATAAAAAAGGCACAACCAATGAGTTATCTTACAGGCTGATCTCTTTATTACATCTAAGCAAGGCATTTCAAAAAGCGGTTGAGAATAGAATAGTGAGTTGTAAAAAGAGCTCTTTAATATTCTTCAATTTGGTTTTCAAAGTGAAAAGCCAATGGAGAATAGCCTCGATAGTAGAAAAATATATTGCTTCTTTATTTGTAGGTATTTCAAAGTCCTTAAGGGATCACACACAATTTCTCAGTAAACTTGAAAATGCTGGCACCTAAGGTTTTATATGTGAATGGTTCGAATCCTACTAAAAAAAAAAAACAGAAAACAAAGAGTGAAATATGAAGAAGTTAAGAGCAATATAGAACTTATTGAATTAGAGGTTTTGCAGAGGTCAGTCTAAGGGTCTATTCTCTTTTTGATTTATATTAATTCACTATTAAGACTTCCTTTATTGACGGCTTTTGCAGATGATGTTGGTTTAAGCTTTAGTGCAAACAGACTTTATCTTACAGCTGATATATATAAATTGGGACTTAAGCTTGTTAAGAATTTGATTTACTCAGCACAAATTAATTATCAGTTCAAAAATTAAGGTTGTTTTTTTTTAAGTTATCACACAAAAACAATGTTGATACTGATTTTTTTTCATGCTTCAGATTGCCAAAAGTTAAAAATCTTGGACTGTGTTTGTGTCTTCAACATTTTTTGTAGTTCTTAAAACTGCAATAATGGATGCTTCCGGTTGGAAAAGGTCTGAAAATTTTAAACTCCGGAACTTCCAAATGAGTTTCTTGAAGCACACAGGTGATTTGAGACAGTATTTTCGAGGAAAAAGTACTTCTGATGCAGTGCATTCAGCAATTTTGAAAAGTTAGTGGAGGAAATTTAAAAATGAATTTTTTCCTTTTCACTCCCCATAAAAAAAGCTTTGAGTCGAATTTCTAGAACTCTTGAGCCTTGTAGAAATGCTTATGAAACCAAAATTAATGTCTAATTCATGACTAAAGTTTCAAGTATCACAGAAAGTATTTGAAACATTATCTGAATATAATTATTTCACAAGTATCGACAGTACAATCAGCCTCATTTAAAAAACGTACAACCCAAAGAATTTAAAAGGGACACTCCCTAGCGCGAGGTAATTTCAGTTATGTGTATTGTCTCCTTTAGCTGATGCTACCAAACAAAGCAATGCCGACTCACGATTCACGAAGCCAGCATATTCACAAAACCGTTAAAAAGTTTCAGTTTCATTGTTTTTGTGCATGACATTTTTCTAAAGTAATGCAACCAAAATTTAGCTTTTGTTTCTCAATGGATTGTCAATAAAATGCTTTTATCAGTATGAATATGAAAAAATGCATCTGAGCTTGATTCACAGCCACCATTTAAAAGTCAAAAAAATCTAAAAGCAAAGCGTGGACGCTCTGGTTTCAGCCAAGAATTAACAAAAAAAATGTTTAATGTCCTTTGAGACACTAAACAGTAGCATGGAATGAAACATTTTCTTTTAAAATTTCAAGATGTGCTCGGGATATATTTCAGCTTTCTAAATAATGTAAACTTAGGGCGCACATTATTAGAACTTCATTTACGAATATGCTATGATCTTTATTTTAATTTAACATTCAAAAGTATTCTGTCGGGGTGTTGCAAGAGTAGATGATGTAATTTTTTTGTCACTGTATTTCATTCTAATTGCAGATTCAGTAATTGTTTCCTCATCCCAACGCATATGTGTGTCTAGATATATTGACATCGAACGCACAGTGTATAGAGTTTTAGAAAATAGAAGAATTTTTTTTATTTCCCTCTGAAAATTCATAAAATTGTTGTAGTCCAACGCATGGATGAAAAGAGCTTTGCCTTCGTGTTGAAGTTTTCCAGAAACCACACCTTGTTTGAAAATTTGTTAGTCGTTATACGAAAGGGCTCATGGCTTGCAGCACTCAAACGGAAATACAAAGAAGAAAAAATGTAATTTAGCTCGCGAGTTTTCCTGCGCTGCTATAATTGCCTTTTTGCTCTCATTGAAAGCGCAGAATGTATTTCAAATTCCTGCTGTTTGATTTAAAAGTTAGTTTCAGGCTGTTAACTAGAACTGATGATGCCTTTAGAATTAGTTCTTGCGCCGGATCCGTTTTTTGGTTATGAATCTACATGTTCTAATTTAAATTGTTGATTTCGAAATAATTAGCATTTCACACATACAGATGTTTAAAATAAGGTCTCTTGGTCTCTTAAAAAAAGCAAATCCTTCTTTAACTAATTGAATATGCTTCTATGGAACCCTTTTTCATTTACATACCAAAAAGGCTATTGGAATAAGTTTCTTTATATTGAAGGTGCGTATTTTTCATATAACTCAGCAATTCTATAACCACCTCAGCGATCAATCACTGAGTACTCTTAGCTCTGTATGATTTTTTTTTTGTTCAGTGTTAAGATACTGAATAAAATGGCCACTTTTAATTTAAATTTTCTCGGCATTAATCTTGATTGGATCACAAGTCACAACCTGAAAGAAGCAAAAATTACTTTCGCGAGGAATTGGCATGTCTTCCCCGTTAGTAAATTCATTGCAATGAAAAGCGCTTTGTGGATCAGCCGTTCGAAACCGGTAGAAAATTGTAGGTCCCCTTCATTCAATCAAAAGACATGGTTGTGAGAACTGCGCTAGGGCCTGGGATTCCTTCCTACCAAATTTATTTTATTCATTTATATATTTTTGTATCTTTAACCCTCTCAGGACCATAAGTGTATTGGAGGATGTATGATCATAAAAGTTATATAGGATAGTTAATTATGCATCTAATAATCATACTGCATTATCGAAATATGAAAAATAGTTGTGGTGTGGGTGGAATTAGTTGGGACATATGTGTCCCTATGGTCGGTAACAACCTGAAATTTGCCTGAAATTTTATGAACATTAGAAGTTTTATATATGTGTTTGAAACACCATTATATATTTTATCAAGTTATTTTATTGCGTAAACATGTATAATATACAGTATTTAGATGTGGTAAACAGCAAAACAGTTCCTATCTTTAGTATAGCAAAGATGAACTTTGCATATAACACAAGTATTGTTTGTTCGGTTTTCTATCTTATTCTTGGCACAGTTGACGCATCTCTTCCTCGTATTTGATTTTTCCATGGGATGCATGCATGACGGTCGTTTTACAGATCTACGTACCAAACTTGATTTTGAAGTGGGAACGTCACGCTGCCTTATAGAGAAACCATCTATCAAACTTCGAGCAACGACTTGTCTGAATTGCAAGGTCGACAACAGGGTTCCTTCCATTTGCTTTTCAGCGTGAAGCTTTGCGTAGATAGTATGTGCATTGTTTACTGAAATATCGAGAAGATCGAAGAACAATCGTAAGTAATATTTTATTTTTGCTCTGCGGTCGAGTTCATAACACACTTTTCGTTGATCCATAAGATCTACTCCTCCCATGTTCTGGTTATAGTGTAATACGATTTTGGGGCATTTTACGTCAATTTTTTCTGCTGACCCAGCCTTGCGTCGCTTGACGGTATCTGTTTCTATGGGTGACAGAAAGTTGGTCAACAAGTGTACAGCTTTATTATCCATCCACTTCACATAAGATATTCCCTGATAACTTGTTGTGTATATGTCCCCTCGTTTCATTTTTTTATCGATTGGAGCAGTTTTTGGGAGATTTTTTCGGTTGGTTCGAACGGTCCCACATGCCTTTGTATTTTCAGCTAACAATTTATGTTGCAACATTGGTGAATTGAAAAAATTATCAATATAAATTTCACACCCTAATCCGTCCAACTTTCTTGTAAGCTGAAGTACTACAGATTCGCCTAATCCGTATTGAGTTCCAGAAGTTCGCCTGCCCGTATATAAGTCAAATTCAAACAAGTATCCAGTTGCCGCATCACATCTACACCACAATTTGAATCCCCATTTGACTGGCTTATTTTTTATGTATTGTTTCATTGCATTATGGCCTTTGAACTTTATCATGTGTTCATCGATTGATTGCTTTTTTGTGTTATTGAGAGCATTTTGAAAAGATTGATTTAGATGTTCGATTATTGGACGAATTTTATAAGCTCTATCATAATCTGGGCTACTTACATCTGCTACATTTTCGTTATTGCAGAAGTGAAGATTCCTACGAATCTCTTCAAAACGACTCCTTGGCATTATATTTGATAAGAATGGTACCGCCATATCTGGTTCAGTTGACCAATAATCTCGAAATGATGGTAAAATGTGATAACCCATTACTAAATTCATGCCAAGGAATGCTCTCATTTCTTCTGAATCAACAGCAAATATCCGGCCATTTTGATGAGCGTATCGTACTGACTCCTCAACTATATATTGGACCAAAGTTTCAAAATTTGTAGTTGCACAAAATATGCCATAGGGAGTCAATAAACCAGCGTCATCTTGACAGATTTGAACTTTACCGAATTCATATTCTGCATCACGAAAAGAATTTGGTACATATGTTCTCTGACTCCACTTGAAAACTGGTTCTTGAATGTGTTCTCTGGAGACTAGTAAACTTGATGTTGATGTAGATGGTTCAGGTGACAGATTTGCAGCTGATTCTTGTTGTTGAACTGCAGAATCATCAATTTCGACATCGAATACACCTTGATCATCATCCTGCGTCAAAATCCTTTGATCGCCTTCGTCGAGTTCCAAGTCATCTTCTTCGTCACTATTATCACCCATCAAAATATGTAAGACCTCATTATCTCGAAGTTCAAAAACTCCGCGTCCTTTACGAAACATGTTCTGCAACAAAATCATTGAAAAAATTAGGGTAATTCATAAATATTTTACGTCAAATATAAAAATAATTTCGCATATAAATAGTGTCTCTTATCGACCACTGGGACGCCGGTGTCCCTTTATGTTTTCTAAGTTTTATCACTGTCAATAACATAAATAATAGTTTTATGAATGTTTATTACACAAATTTACTTACCAGGCAATAGTTTTAGCACAACTGAGAACAATTTACAACACTTTTACGTAGAGAAAAACTTCTGAAAAATATAACATAAGCGCGCCAAGCGAACTGTCACTTTCCGATTACTATAGACAATAGCCCGGTAAACGCACAGCGTTGTAAGTTCTAGAATATCTTGGGATGCGTTCAAGGATTAATAAAAATAAAAAAATTTGGCTACTGTCTTCTCGGTTTTTAATTTATGAATTTATTTCTAGCGGGGACACATATGTCCCCGCTGTCGTCAAAGGGTTAATACGATGAATCTTTGTTTTTCTTTCCATTCGATTCAAATAAATATCTGGAGGAAAAAGCATACCTATCTGGATCGGCGGTCAACACTAGGTCTGCCTTTTTGTGGCTAATTTCTATAACCACTTTCATTTAAAACGTTTATTTATACGTCAAGCTCGCGTTGCCGAGATGAAGGATCCTCAATTATGATTGTAATAGAAACCAAAGAACTCAACATGCTTCCTTGGTGTACACATACAGTGGCATGTAGTGACTCCAGCTAGGCATCTTACTTCGCTATGATGTTCTTTCATTTCATACAAATCTGCGATCATCTGCGCTAGGCCGCCGGAACTCATCGATAACATAACATAACATAATTTATATCGACATTTACTGTACATAGTACATTGCTCATGTACAACCACCCTAGTGTAGGTTAGGTACCTAGATTGTCTATAGTGATTTATACAAGGGTGGATAGGCTAGCTGATAAAAAAAAACCATGTTACATAATAAAATTTTCCTTTTGTAATTATTCTGATATTCAACCCTAATTCCATAGGATACATTTTCTTATATTTTGCCCAAGGGCAATGCAAACAAACTTTCGACATTTATTGCGTTCTGTTTTCTTTCGTAGCAGTTTTCTGTTAACTGAGAGCAGCGGTGATGTTAGGTACGTTGCATTGTCAATTAATCAAACATCAAAGTATGTATCAGCAACCCTTTTCAAATACCTATCAATGTATTTTGCGTAGGTATCTACACACTGTGATTTCTTACCTATAAGCTGTTTTGTATTTATGAACTGCAAGTTCCAGAAATAAAATTTAGAGCTGTATAACTGAAAAGTCAGGTCCCTATTGCTTTCAAGTTTGACGATTGCTTAGTCATATAGCTTCAAACAGATTTCAAGGCTTCTACAGTTTAAAGTTTCCTTGGTCCCACAAAAATAAATAGATAAATAGCGTCCTGCAACAAAACGAGGAGCCCGAGGGTTAACATATTTCTCTGAACCGTACTTTATTAGGGAATGGAGTGACCTACAATGCGAGAGTTTATTTCTCAGATAGAAGTGTCCGAAAAAGAACCTGATCTCTATCGCAATCTATTTTCGAATGCTTTTATTAGCCTTGTAAAATAGCTCAAAACCAGTATCCTGTCTCTTGAGCATCTTCGACTATATATAGTGTCCGTCATCGAAGGTAGCGTCATCCGGATCAGACTCTGCTGTCAGATGAAAGTTCATCTTCTCTTTCGTTCTTTACATCTGAGTTTTGATCTTTTCGCTTTGAGATTTTTGATCTGTGACCTCAGTGGTACATATAATCATCAAATGATGTAACCACCTGCGCAAGGGTTTTGGTATAAACAGGAGTTTCTCTTTTTGTTTGTAAAGTGTGTCTATTGTCGCGTTCATGGACATGTTCAATTTTTTTTACAATTTAAGTTTTTATTGAAAAGCTCGTTTGTTTTACAATATTTGATATATACAATTATAAATTCTTAGACTAACATTATTGTTTTAAAATCTGCGAGCACAGATGGGGCTCTGCTTCGTTAAATTGGCGGGTTTTATACATTTTATTAAAAAGGTATCTATGTCTAACATTTACTTGTTTCTTAAATAAATAATTGGTATGTTCTCGTCGGCTTGAGCAGTGCTGACGGTCGTTGGCTGTAATGTTGGTGGGCGAGGAATATTAGTTGGATGGTCGCTTCGGTCCTGGAAGCTATTGTATTTCCACTTTTTTGGGTCTCTTGGTGTCTTCAACCTCTGTTGTACTGCGTTCCTCTTCCTGCAGCGACGTAGAAGTCTTCGAAGCTGTCTTCTTGCGACATTCGGTATGCTGGATCCATTATGGATAGCACCTGGAGATATCGGTCGTCGGGGGCTGCGTTACCTGTAATTATATTAATAAGAGGGCTGGGATGGGATGGGATTTTCCTCAGCATTTTGGTGCTGAGGTTGTGTAGGTATTTGTCTATAGGAACAATTTTAGTTGTCTCGTAGAGTTTTTCATTGCTGTAGTAGCGGACTGAATTTGGTTTTCTATACAAAGATGTGCAATAGCGAAGAGCCTTGCGCTCGAATAATTGCACTTTCTTCATATATGTTGGGCTTATTGTGTACCATATAGGAAAGCAATAAGTTAGTATAGGACGAATTAGTTGCTTGTAAAGCAGAAGTTTCGTTCGTGTTTGGAGACCACCTCTTACTTTCATAAGAGGACGAAGGAGAGCTAAGGCACCGTTTGCCTTGCGAAGAGTGTGTTTAGCATGTTGGTTAAACTTGAACCTTTCGAAGAAATGAACTCCGAGGTATTTAACGCTTTGCTTAGGTGTGATAATTGTGTTATCGGGGAGTGTCAGGGACAGGAGTTTGCATCTTGTGGCTATGCCATTACGTGAGGGATTCCTAAGGCAGATTAATTCTGTTTTAGTGGGATTGATTTTAATTCCCCATTGTAGGTAGTACTCCCAGAGCCTAAGGATGTGTTCCTTCACACTACGGAGAGCTATTTCTGGGCTTATGGATGCACTATAAGTGATGGAGTCATCAGCATATAGTAGGGTTTTTGTCGTTGGCGTGTTTGCTGGTTGGTCGAGGGTGAAAAGATTGAAGAGGTCAGGTCCAAGACGTGAGCCTTGGGCAACCCCTGCAGAGATGTTTTTGAATACAGACTTGGTATTTCCTACTCGTACGTAAAACTTACGGTTGGTCAAGAAGCTGTGTATGATTGTGATAAGATGTCTAGGCAAGTGAAATGATTTCAACTTGAAAATCAGACCGTCTATCCAAACGGTGTCAAATGCTTTTTGAATATCAAGCAGACAGGCTACTGTTACCTCTTTTTTGTTAAGAGCCAGGGTTGTATCTGCGTGAAGCTTTAACAACGGGTCGAAAGTGGAGTGGAATGCTTTGAACCCAAATTGGTTATGCTGCACTATACCCATTGAGGAGCATAGTGAGCGAAGTTTGTTGAGAATTAGCATTTCAAGTAGTTTGCTGAGGTTTGGGAGGAGCGAGATAGGTCGAAAACTGCTTACAGAATTCGCACCTGGTTTCTTAGGAATTGGGAATATTTCCGCTATTTTCCATTTACTTGGGAAATAACTGTTGTTAAGACAGTTATTGAGAATAATCGTAAGAATTATAATCGCAGTCGGAGGGAGTTTCTTGATAACAAAATTGGAAACCTTGTCAGGTCCCGAAGATTTTTTGGAGTTACCGCATTGGATTGAACAGTAAAGGTCAAGCGGATTTGTGAAAATATCATCGGTTGTTGTGAAGACTGATGAATTTTCTTCGTTAAATGTTGTGAGCGGCTCCGGGTTTTGTGAAACTAATAATGAGACTTCATTGCTGACGTTTGAGAAGAACTCAGGCAAATGAATAGGTGGAATGGGTTTGAAATTGCTTTCGAAGAAGTCTGCAAAAGCGTTAGTTTTCTCTTGGTCGGATGCAAGAGCGACGTCATTGTGTTGTAGTTGCCCAAGTATAGGAGATTTCTTTCCTACAATTTGGTTAATTTGCTTGAATGTATCCGGACCAGGTTTTATGACGTTAAGTCGTTTTCTGAATTGGGAGTCGATATAGGTTTTGGTGTTTTGATCGATGAGGGTACTGAGACACTTGAGTTGTGATAGAACACTCTGGTACTCATCCCCGTGGGTACTTAAAGTACGGTGAAAAATTCTCTGTAGAATTTTCCGAAGTTTTTGCCTATATTTATACATACTTTGTATGTGTTCGGGTAAGTCTTTATACTTGGATTTGAGATCTCGGGCTTGGGCCTGCTCTGCAATTGTACTGGTAATTGAGCTTTCAATGGAATTGATTGCAAGATCAATGTCTTCATTGGTCAGGTTGGCTGAAGTGCAAGGCGTACAGTTTTGTAGCTTTTCCGTTAAGGAATTCTGAAAAACTCGCCAATTGATTTTTGCGTAATTAATATATTCTTGCTGAGGAGTAGCTAGAATATTAAAATTTGTCCGAAGACGAAGGTTTAATTTTACAGCTAAATGATCGGAGTCAGATACAATTGCAGTGCAGAAGAAGTTAGTTAGTGTTGGAATTCTACAAATTAAGTGAGGTGAGCACATGAAGAAGTCAAGTGTCGAAGGGGTTCGCGGAAAAGTTGGTATTGGTTGAGAGACAATCTCGAAAGAGTGGTCGTGAGAATTATCACATAGCCAGTCAGATATAGCAACTCCTTGGGGAGTACTCAAGGTATCCATCCAGAGTTGGTGGCGTGCGTTGAAATCGCCTCCAATTATGAATTGGGTGTAATTTTGGCAGAATGCGTTAAGCAAATCAAGGTCATGTCTTATGTCAGCACGGGACGCAGCGCATTGATTGTACAAAGATATCAGAAGGATATCTTCGTTATTTTCGAGGGGTATGACTACACAGGTTACTTCAAAAGTAACCAAACCTTGAATAATGACCTTACGGCACTGAAAAGAAGATTTTACTAAAACGGCAGTGCCTGTTTTAGCGAGATCTTTGTCTGTACGGAATATAGTGTACTTTTCAAAGTAAAACCGATGTCTCGAGACTAATCTAGTTTCAGAGAGAAAAACGGCGTCGGGTTCATGGACATGTTCGTTGAACCGTGCTGCCCATATTCAGAAATTGTCCTGTCCATTGTACTACCTATACGGATTGCATCCTCCGCTGTAGGTATGTGTCAATCTCACGTATATTAGGTAAGTACCCTTGAATTGGTCCTTAGTCTGTAAATTCATTATAATTCAAACAATATTATTTGTATGTTTCATAAATCCTAGGAACGTGACGATTCTATGTTTATTCTACTCCTTTCGGCACAGCCCTTTTTTAGGAGTTTGCCCCGTGGTTAATATTGTTTTTAGAAATAAAAGATCCCGCCGACTTGGCTACTTTGAGTGTAATTGAAATAAATCCGTGTTTTCTTTGATGAATTTTATAGTTGAGATAATCCTTTATATTAACACGCATATACCTGAGCGAATAGGTATACCAAGAAAAATCAAGCTCATATTAAAAGAAAACATCACAGACAAAAGCATCTATTAGCAGCAAGGCATTGAAGAAACTTGTGACAGTATACCTAGTCTGATAATGCACGACGACGGTCGTTGTCGCAACTCACAACCTACGCCTAGATACACGTTGTTCTCTAAATGCATTTGCAAACAAACGACCTTTTCTCAATTAGCGAATTCTTAATAAAAAGTGCGAAGTGCACACTGCAGCTATTTCCATCGGAACATCGTGGGCTTAGTGCGCAATGTGAAACACTGCACGTGCATTTGATTGCTTGAAATGAGTTGGCTGCTTTTTATAGGTATGCATAAATGTTCACGTAAACATGCTAACGTTACGCGTATGGAGCTATAAACTTTGTTGGTTTCAATTCCCTTCATCGCATTCTTTTCCTACATATTAAGGCATCCTAAATAGAGAAACTGCATTGAAGTAAGTGAATGAATAGTGTGCATCACATAGCTTTTTCTTTAACCATCATGACGGTAGATGAGCAATTGATCTCGCGATCACTCCAAATTTTAGAAGACGAAGTTCTATGAAATCTCCTAGGTGGCCATTTTGAATGAAAATGAGATTCAGAATCAGATCGGTTGTATTATACATACCTGCATAACCAACTTTAGTTTGAAAATTTTAGCTGAACTAGAAGAATCGCAGGCATCCAGAGTAGCTGTAAGCTTATACCGCTCCTATTATTGTAGGTATTTATTGTGTACCTATTTGCAATTAATATTATCATATAATGTACTATGGGCTATGTCAATTGGTTTGCTTGATAGCGTGCAATAATATTGTACTTTAGAAATGCAAACAAATAAGCAGAAGCATTCAGACCCAGCTGAAAGACTAATTGTTAATGAATAATGATAATGAATGAGTTACTACGAATCACAGTTTTGTTACTATTGCAGATGCAGTGGGAACAACCAAATGCATCCTAAACAAAATGTCCGGTTTCCAGTGACCAGATAGAAATTATCAAAAGACTATGTTTGTGAATAATTTGTATTTGAAACAAGCGAAAACATTTGATATCTGAAATTTCTATTAAGAAATCAAATCACAGTCTTTAACCTAATTCCCACAGGCGCATAGTACAACTATAAGAGTAAAGTGCGTAAACTAATCCAATCAAACTTTCAAGCAATCAGCAATCATGCCTCAATGAAGATTATCCGCATCTTTAAGCCAGAATCTCACTGATTTTTATTCCGGATTTCGCAAGTACATAATGAAATAATGTTTAAGGAAAAAAGGGACGTTGATTCTTTTGTTGTTCCAAAGGATAGAGTACATACTGTGCTTATATGTCCAATAAATCTTCCTTCTTTTTCGTCTATATTCAAAAAATTATTCGAATCACTTAATTGAAGCCCTTCGGCAGGGAAAAATCATTGAAAGGAAATATGGGGGTTTGGGTGCATGTAATTCGTAAATATAATAACATATGTAGTATGTATGTAGATTGTAGATACTTGGGTCAATACTCGGTAATCGAACTTGCTTTTGAAGAAATTAACCTTGAATTTGAGCTACCTATATTGCTTCATTTTGATACAAAATCGTTTGTAAGCAAATACTTTTCAATCAGTGGCAGAAATTCACAAATTAAGGATGTCAATAATAAAAAAAAGAAGCAATTAATGTACCTACCTACTGACTTTAATCATTAATACATGCTTGCACATGCTTACAAATATATCATTTGCACAAGATACAATAATTTGTGAAGGTTGAATTGGAAGCGGGAAGGAGTTATTTGGAAGAATACGGACTTTTTTTTCAGAAAAACTTCTATTTAAAGCTTAACGTTTTGAAGACCTTTATATATAAGAGTTCTGATAAAATACCAAAAAGATGTTTTGTCAAACGCGTTAGACCGAGCAAAATAGGTTTTGTAGTTCCCTAGATATTAAACATGGCCACGCAAATTACTCAAAAAATGAATGTTCTTCAAGAATCTGCGATCATACGCGAATAACAATAAAGTGTGCATCATTGCACTGTATCCCACGATCGCAACAAATAAGCTCTCGGTTTTCGGGCTGTTGTGCCAGACGCTGACGACGAACATGCCAGCGTAAATGTGAATCCACCTGTGGGAACGTCCAGCATGTGAGGTAGACTCCGTATAGCTTAAGTTATGTTAAGAAACAGTTTTGTAGACACTTCTGTTCAAGTTTTTTTTTTTATTAAAATTGATTAAAAAAACATCAATTTATAAACTATAATCACGGAGGGGAAAACGCTGGTATCACCGTCTTTATACTCTCAAATTGTCCTTTAGCGGTTTTGAAAATTTTTGTTTGGTGGCTCACTTAGGTAAGTGGGTGGTGTTTTCGTGAATGCTTGAATGCTCTTCAAACTATCTTATGACAAGTTTAGCACAGGAAAACATACTTTTCGCCATTAACAATCAAAGGAATTAGTTTACATTTATTTTCATCTGCTTTGCTTTTATGTTGCTATAGTTTAAAACACACTGCTCCCTTCTCAAAACATCAATAAATTATGAGTTCCACAGGCCCACTCTACAATTAGTTTTTTTTCCGATTTGAGAAAGTGGTGCGCCAAATAGAGAGTATAGATGGCGATAGTATCGATTTCCCCTCCGTGTAGCTCATGTATTTTATAAACACAATGGTCTGCACTCTCAGCATCTTACCGGTGCCAATCGCATCGTGTATGTCCTTAGAAAAGAAATCAATTTTTTTCGTTTAAAAAAGCAAGCTTTTTTTACTGGCCTGCTGCAAAAATCTCATAGTCGACTGAGCTAAAGTATTTTTTATAAGTGACGAGATTGTATTCCCCCGACAACTGGTTTTCTACTGGTATCGCCTTTCTTGAGCATTGGCAAGTCATCCGAGAGTAAACTGCCATGAAAAATGCTTAACTATAGCTATTCGGAATCGGCAAAAATTTTTGGTCACCTTCAATTCTGACTGGTTGAAAGATATGACCATTGCCCCACCCCTCCCTGATCCTGTTGTTGCCGCCTATATATTTATTTATTTATATACAGCGTTGACGAAAAGTGTGAGGCACCTTAAAAAACTGAACATAGTTCTTAAAGGCAGTAAGATAAAAAGAAACATAAAAAACTTAATTTTATATAAGAAAAATGAGTTTTTTACTGTTGCCATCTTCAATTTCTATAACTTTTGCTTTTGCTTTTGGACATTGGTCTAACCAGTTGCATCCTTATAGTCAGAACAAACTCCTCCTCACTTTCTGTTCAAAAAGATTTTTGACCATCTCTTAGGATAGACATTCTGTTTTAAAACTCTCGAGACCTGCTGTACTTAACTTCGGAGAATAAGAACAAAAGTTTTAATAAGTACCTACTTATATTACAATTGGCCAAGGCTGTTTATTTTACTTTGATGTTTCGTTTTTAAAATTGAGATTTTTTGAGTATTTTTGTACCACATGGTCTGGGGGTACATACCAGATCATCCAATTCCCTACGATAATTTAAATGGACGTATTTTGAATAAACAGGAATAAGATATGCATCTTTTTTTATTTTCAATTCCAAATAGATGGCTCAAGTTTGAGAGACATGAAGAACGCTCTTTCTTCCATGAAAAACATATTTCTCCAACTTCGGCTCTAAAGAGCCAGTTGTAGAGATCAGTAAAGTTTTCCAGATGGAATATAAGAACTATGTACATGTACACCTACAACGTTTTCTTTAGAATTGAAGAAGAAATGCTGCACCAGTCCGTGACAAAATAATCCAATAATTTCCATTGCAAAGAAAATTAATATTTTCTGTAAATTTTACTTAACTTATTATTCCACTTATGTATTACGGTTTCATTTTCTATACATTCTACTGACAGAATTGCAAAGAATAATTTTTTTGTTTTTCATTTTCTTTGCATACGAAAATGGTGGTAGGATGTGGTTGTGAAAACTGAAAAGGTGAGAGCCTGGAAGCTTTCAAATTTTTCCTGTTCGCTATACCTATGAACAATCATCTGGAAAAATCTTTCCACGTTAAAAGCAAAATTAAGAGAAAAAAATTGAAAAACTTCTACAAAAATAATAACCATTATTTGATGAGTTTTATAGTTGAGATTAATTTTTGAGTTCTACCGACAAAAATTTGGTTGTAGTATGGGATCACAATTGATTTTCAGCAAATTTATTTATGTTACATACCTATAGAAACTGAAAATAAAAGTCAAGTAAATTATTCAAGAATTTGGTTGGTTCGGCGATTATAAAAAACTCCGTCAGTTCATTAACAATAACAATGAAAAAAACTTAATACCTATCCATAAATAAAATTTACATTTGAAGAACAAATTTAAGGGAAACTGAATTTTATGGATAACTAAAAATGGAGACAATTTTGAATCTTTCATTCATTAAACATTATTTGATATAATGTGTTTTAGGTGTTTTAGGGCCAGTTGCTCAATCGAATCATAAATTTAAGTTCTACATAAAGTTCTACTTTAGTATGGGGATTTTATGAAGAACTTAAGAATTCCGGAACGTCTCATACAAAAATGAAAACTTTATGTAGAACTTAAATTTATAATTTGATTGAGCAACTGGCCCTTAATCGATGAGTTTTGTAGTTGAGATAATCCACGTATTTTTTTTTATTTTATAAATCTCACTGACGATGGAAGCATTACTTCTGAAATGTGCATCTGAGGAAATATAAAAAGTGTTTTAACTGGTTAAAAGTTTTACTAATCTTTTCATTTATTTGTTTTCATTGAATATAGTATTGATTCGAATGAACTGGAACGCAATTTTCTTACAAATTTCGAGTTAGAAATAATGAAACAATTATTTGAGGCTCCTTATTGCTATTTTCACCTTGACCGTTGACCCCTAAAATTGATTAAGAATTCCATCAATACTAGGATCCTTTCTATGAGAAAATCAACATATGTATTCCTTCAAGAAACTGATGTTCGGTAAATTGGCTATAATTTACCAAACAAACACTTGCCCCAATGAAACTGAAACTTGATAAACTAAAGTGATTTCAAACCAACATTTTTCAAATGGCTCTGTCTGTTTAACAAAAAAATAATAAGGACGACATTTTAGAAATTATCTTTACTCTTGCGCTTTGTGCAGCAGTTCTTAGAAAAAATTTCTTAAATTTGCACATTAACAAAACGACTCCTTCTAAACTAAATCTGGTCATCATTCACATTTTGTAAACCTATGAGTGCGTAAGCGCGCTGAATAATTGGCATATAAGCACACATCCCTTGTTGTTCCTTATTGTCGCTTTTACTTCCCGCAACATAGAAAATCAAATAAAAATAAAATTTCATATCCATTACCCATTAGGTTTGAGTTACCGCATGCATAAAATAGTAATAAAAGCGACTGAGAGTTTGCCTATTTCCTCGGTGTGTGTGCTTACCAAAATCTGTAGTTAAATATTTTGTAGGAAAACAAACTTCCCTCTTAACTAGGTAGTTTCCACTGCAGTACAAGACACATTATAATTTGTTGATTTTCCACTTAAAACCCATGGAACATGAATGAATCTCTAGCAACGAGCTTCTGAATCCATTCCACAGGTGTATTTACTGTACATGTGTGCGGTATGATGAGCACATAAGAACTTGTTCGGAACGTTACCGAGCTGTGGCCATTATTTATTCTTCTTCCACCTTCTAACCCCTTTGCTGGTCAGCAAAGTCCATGTTTTGCTACAGACATTTTAATATTAAATCCCCTTTCAGTTTTGGTACGTGGCAATGGGAGCTAAGCTAAGGTACGGAAATCCGCCCACAATTGGTCGAGGATTTGTCTAGTGTACATAAACACACATAGATAAGGGTAGCTGCGTGAATCATCCTACTTCAGAATTGCAATCGCATAGTGTCTGTTCTATGAGAATTGTAAATGTGTCTATCCATAACTTTACCGTTTTGAAATGTTTAACTGTTTTGTTTCGAGGCAAAGATTTAACACAATTATTTCTGTGTTTATGTGTAAAACCTAAACGATACGAGTACGAGTAGTGAGTGCCAAGTCAAAGTTAGTACCTAGTATAAACGATAAGCCCGCAAAAGAAATGTGTTTAAAGGCTCGTTTCATCGCTAAAACACTCAATTTATAGAACATAAAGATTGGTTTCAACTACATAAGTATTTATCTTTGTGTATGGATATGTTTTTCTTCTTTCAGCAAACTTGAGGGTTGTTTGTGTTCCACACTCTAACAATGTTAATTGTTCTTAAATGACTTTGTTGATCAATTTATTGGATACGAATTCAAACAGACATTCGTCATACCTTACACCGACACTACATAGGTACAAGAATCGAAAACACAAATACAAAACTTGTCTTCAGTTGTTTCTGTGGCCAATATGGTTAACTTTTGAATGAGAGTAGGTATCTAGGCATCTACATCACATCGTGCGGGTAACAATTTTCAATGTAAGAAGCGAAAGAAAGCTTTCATTAAATAATATAAACCATTTCGTATTTCGATTACCTACAGAGCAAAGGAACTTTATTTCCATCACTCCACGGCTCTTGGAAACGAATGGGAGCGAAAATTTGTTTCATACAGGATTGGGGTTTTTAATAATATAAATCGACATATGGCAATTCAACGCAATTGTAGTTCGTCCATTTTGAATCATCCTTCAACGCACCCAGCTCCCAGCTCCCAGCCCCAGCTCTAGATCCAATCCCATCCACCAGAAACATCTCCACGCCATGCCATGCCACCACCGACCGACCAGACTTTGCTGGTTGTTGTTATGTATGTGCGAACATTAATCGAACAGAAGTGAAACGAAACAAATTGGAATGTTTGCTATTGCCTGGCTGTTGGTTGTGAAGGAGGCCATTAAGGCCTTTTATTTGACTAGTGAATTATTCAAATTACTAATATTGATTCGAAAAAAGGTTGTCCAACTTTTTCCCTTCATGTTTAGTTGTTTCTGGATTTTAACTAAAGCAAATACGTCATCGAAATGCAATAAGAACACTCTTGTGTTTACTGTCGTTATTTTGGATTTATATTCTCGGGTCGAAATGTAAACACTAGTGAACACAATGGCACTTTGATGTCGACGTAAATATATTTGGGTACTTTTTCGATGGTGTGATTCCCTTATGACATTTATAAAATATGTTGATACTAATGCAGTAATCATACCTTAGTGGACTTCAATTTCAACTTCGTTTCATAGGTATAAATATTATTTATTATGATGAGTCTGGTGATGATTTTGTTGCAGACAGATATTTAATTGTAACTTTTGACACATGCGTGCAAACTTTTTTCACTGATACTCTTACTTAGAATTACTATATAAAGAACAATAACAGTATAGTAAAACAACAATATCTTCTCTAAGTTCACTGATCTCTTACTCACTAAGTGTTGCCACTAGGACGATCCAGGGGATTCTTTTCTTTTCGAATGGGACTCTTTTTCTACCATCTTTTACTTAATTTATTTCTAATTAAGCTCAAATGTGCTCAGAAGTAGAATCAGGTTCGACTGGATTCAAATTAAGTCCTGTGTAAACAACCCCATCAATCATCAATGGAAACAATTTACTGTGCGCACTGCACATTGCTGAAAGGTTTTCAAATTTTACGATGAAATTGACGACTATTCATCAAAGTTCTGCGCATATGCTTTTTGAAGGTGCACCAAAAACATCGTTCGATTTGCTATGGAAACTATTGAGGCCATCATGTTTACAACAGGACTTTTGTCTGAAAATGCTGAAACCCCAATTAGTTCGTTGGACCCGATTAGACACGGTCAAACTGACTGATTTGAATCGTTTACTATGGACGCCAGAACGGCAGCGATATTTTTGACACTTCGACCAACCGGTTGTTCACTGACACAGCGACATCACACAACGTTGCGATTACTGACTTCGAATTTCAGTAGAAAATTTTTATAGTTCGCAAAAGTTGTTTGTTCGTGTATCGTGTACCATGATGAGAACGGGTGCGTTCATTACAATTCAGATTTAAAGATTAACTGAAAAACTTATTAAGTTTTGCGTTGAACGGTTATCTAACAAGACATGTCAGGTGCGACGGTTTTGATTTGCATATGTAAAAAAAAATTCATTAACTTGTTGACTTTACTGCAATAAACACTTCCTAAGCGTAAAAAACAATCAGTAATGGAGTTAGAATTAATTAATTGTATTTTTTCAATAAAAATCACACACAAAAAAATCACCATCACCTGGCAAGTATAATTTTTTGATGTCACTTATCGCATCTGACAGCTTAATAAACTGAATCTAAATTTTTAGCCTTCTTTCCCTGACTGAAAAACTGAATCGGTAAAAACTAACAGCTGATGAGTTGTCAACTGAAAAACTTAACGTCTGGCCAATCAGAGGCCCAGAAAAGTTAGTTAATCTGAAAATCTAACTTTTGATTAGCGGGCCCAATGTCTGAAATTGCTGAATAAATTGACAATGACAGCTCGATGATTATTAAAAGAGGATGCGTTCACAAATTAAATTCAAAACTGTCAAGTGCCAATTAAGAATCTTTTATAAGTAACGAAGTTTTGGTGTTTCGGTTTTGTTGTGTTTAAGTTAAGTTTTGTTGTATAAAATAAAGTGCAGTATAGGTTTTGTTTCAATATTTTTTTTTTATATTTACAAAGGGACTATTATTTCGTAAATAAATAAATTTTGTCGCGTCACTGCTAAAAACTAAGAGCCGAAAAGAGCTTGATTCATTTACATTTTCAAAGCACTCGATCTGCAGATTGTTTGAAAGAATGAGAGTTCTGAAAGAAGCCTTTTTGGATTCATAATTAATTAGAATAAAGAAAAACAATGTCAATTCAGCAATACAACACAGAACACACTTGCCTGCCCTTCAAGACCACATCTATCTTATTGTCCCATTGCTATAAAGAAACGAGATAGCTTAATGTCGACAACATACGCTGTTCGTGTTGAAGATTGCTGTGAAAAAAACAGCTTTTGACTCGATCCCCCTCTTTGTATTTTGCATTGCATAGGAACATATTTAATATTCTATAAGTTAATATGTTCTTATAATCTCTTGCAATATTTATTCTAAACATATTACCTTACAGTTAAATTAATTTAATTTACGGAGTTTTTCTTTTTATTTATAGTGATCGAAATAACTAACTACTTTATAGGTACATATTTGTATTTCAAGTACTCTCCATAGAGGTATGGTATGAAGATTGATAATTCTCAAAAACAAAATCTCTTTCTACTTCAAATCTGTGAAGACTCTGCTCGCGGCGGCATTTAATTCGGGGTAATTAGCTAACAATTGCTCGTTTCTTCATAAAGAAAAAAAAAAATGATAAGAAGACAAAGAATTTGAGAGAGCATTTAAATTGTGTTTCTATTTAAAGAAGATAGGAATGGCACGCCACACCACAATTTTATTGTCCGTTATATACAACATAGGTTCCAGATCTTTATTCTTTTTTTTTCTACAGTATGTATACTTAGTTCAAACATGAGTTTGTATGAATCACGTCGTAAATTCATTTTGTAAAAATATCTTGACGTTGTTCGCTGTTTGTTTGCTTGCTATGTATACACATTTGATAAGACGGGTCCTCAACTGATGATCTCCATCAGGATGTCGTTGTTTACACCAGATGATAAGATAAATCAGAATAATTTCTTATTTTAGTTGCCACAATAACTCGTATTTGGGACTTTTTTTTTATGTAGAACACAGTGTCCATGTGAAAGTTGTTTCAGGAGGCACCTTTATACATACATGTAAATCATGTAACTTTTAAAAAAATTCGGGATCAGTAAGCCATTTTAAGAGTTTGGGAAACGAAACCATTTATTTTATTCATTTTTTACTTTGAGGAACTTGCTTAGCTTGTGTTTGCATATTTGCTATAACGAAAACGAGGTGTTTCCAGAGACGAATTTGATTGTTAATATTTTTATGTAAAAATATGCTTCCTGGAATAAAGGTGAACACACCCAGGTAAATAATCCCGACTGTTTTTCATCTCTTGCATAGAAATCTTCCCCAATCAGTTCCCAGTTGCCAAGAGCTCGGTTCCCTAGCGGACCCACATCAGCCTCATTAGCTGAGCAATGCAAATAAGCTGCAAAGCTTTTTTTCAAAATAATATTCAAGAGAATTTCGGAAAATATACCAAAGTCTACCGATTCTTAAGTGTCCCCGAAAACCACAAAATGTCTATTGGCCGATAGTTTGGTCGGTCGTACTGCAACGATTTGGTATCGGCCAATAAATGAGTTTGAAGGAATTCACGATTACCTTTAAACTCAACCAACCCGACTATTAAGTTGGCATACTGTGCGGGCTAACAGCCCAACCCCACCGAATTTGTTTTGTGGTTTTCGGAACCCTAAATGTAAAGCTAATTTTATAGAAGCATAATTATTTCATATTTTTTTCGAAGGTTCTATTTTATTTTACATTTTTTCAAAACTTTTGCTTCCATCTTCAGTGGGATTTGTATGTAGGCATGTAGGTATTTAAATTTATGCGAACAAAACTTGATTATCAACTCAAAAATTCGAGAAAAAAAACTACTGTGCGTCAAGGCCTATTTTCTACAAATTTGTGTTTAACATCATGGCAACATTCTTTTTCTATAGATTATCTGGTGCAATGACTTTTGCCAGTTACATACAGGAGATTCATAGCTTCACAGTCCTCTGTAGTGTATCATTTTGGGAGCTGATTTTAAGCTAATTTGTTTACGTTCCTGCATCGAGGATCTAACACTATTTGTTTTTAGGTGGCGAGCATGGTAGAATAAGTTTTTTTAATTATATTTTTATTATATTTTTAAAAAAGAATGACTTAAATCAAGGAGAAAAAAAGGATAAGAAAAAATAATTCATATAACTTTGAGCTTAAGAACGATAAATAAATGATTCACATCACTTGGTCAGTCTCAGTCAATCAAGCAAAAATTAGTATGACAATACTCATAATTTCATAACATTTTTTTTTGCCTCATTTAACTAAGAAAAAATTGGTATATTTCCAAGTCCAGAAGGTGGGGTGCACCCTATGCTCAGAAAAGTTAGGTGGGGACTGTACCCCACTCACCCCACCATACCTTCTGCCGTCCCTGCGCTGGTCCAAAAAGGACAGAGTTTTTGTCTTTCCCGTTTTCTGATCATATTAGAAATACCAAGATCCTAAAATCCGGTTTTTCAAAAACTAGATCACTATACCGATTGTATAAGTAATGCCATGATCAAAGGAAAGTAGAAATCCGAAGAACCCCGTCAAAAAACAATTCAATGTTCCCCGAAGATAGAAAAAAGGTATGATCAAAACACTTGCGTGGTACAAACAAGTGCAACGATATCAGCATTTGGGTACCCTCAGACATCGAACAATCCAAAACCACCAACGCTTTCTGAAGTCAAGCGGCGCGGTGTACACTAGTTTAATGCCGCCACGTGGGAGAGCTGTGATTTCTTCGAGATCACATAATTCGTGGCATCCTTAAAGACGAAGAAAAACCTTCTAATTCATCTTTTTTGAAAGTCCACACTAAAGTATGCTTTTCACAAAGTCTTCCGCTGTTAGTGGTCATCGGTTTTTCCTCGCCTTTATCCCATCGCTAAACCCAACTCTCCTTTCTCTGGTCTTTAAGTGAGCGTAGTTTGCCAACCAAAATACTTCGATTTTTCGTCAGCCAAACGGTGTAAGCGTCAGTCTAACCGCAATTAATAAGCAGCACAAAAAAGTGAGTAAGATGTGAATGTAGCTTCAGAGTACATATGTATTTCAATTCTTGTATCTTATTTGTTGTTCAACAGCAAAACAGAACAGGAAAACATAAAAATTAAGTATTTATCTGGCAAAAAAAAACATATTGTTTTCTTATGTAGATAGTTAAAAAGACTGTTGACAGAAAATACAGGTGAACAAGGCCTTACTCAGCGGGCAAACGCGTCCAAGAAGCATATCGATATCACAATTCACGAGTCACGAAGGCACTTTCAGAAAAGCTTCAGACTTTATTTGGGAACCCGTTTACCCAAGTTCATATGTAACCGTGATGTCATAGGTACGATGGAAGCCTAGTTGCTATATACCCATCGACCATTTTTATAAAAACCTTTAAACCCCCGAATGCAAATGAATTTAATAAATTAATCAGTTTCACATAATTATTATTACGCAAAATGAGTTGAAAATCCGATTGAGTGTAAATACATTAAGTTATAAAACTAATAACTAACGTTCACCATTAAGCCGGTCGTTTCCATAAATAGCTATTGATGGAAAATTAAATGAAACGTACTAACTGATTCGCGTATCTGACAGTGATCAGTTTATACATTAATTCTGTGGAGCAAATATTTGATTTGCAATTGTGTTTTATTTCAGTCTTCACTTTTTTTTTAAGCTACAGTTTCAGTTGAATTAATTTTGTTTGTATTTTTTGTTTTTAGATTCACACTCGGTGTTGATAGCGAAGAAAGAAGTACTACAACGCTTTCGTTGGTTAAACTATTGCTGGTTTTATAATACGCCCGATTGATTCACGAATCAACCGATTATGTTGCGAATGTATTCACTAAAAATTTTGCTCAAAGGCATTATGTACCTACCTACCTACCTGTGCACTTTCCCGGTAAGCAAAAAGCAAAAAACAAAAAAAAAAAACTATTGAAACAATAAATGCGGAAAACGGCATTTATTTATTAATTTAGTGTACACAAGCAGTCCTAACACACACAACGTTCTCATAGTTATCATCAGTGGCGATGGCGGCAAAAATGTCATGTTTGTGTTTCCGCCAAATATCCTTTTTCAAATATTTGGAGTAATGATTTTGACTTTTTTTCCTGTTATTTTTTGACTGTGGTGACGAGGACTTAACGTAGTCGTCCTTGTCGGTTCGATTCCTTGTTAGCCACTTTGTGTGTCGTGTGCAGCTTTCCATGCAGGATATTTATTCAGCATTCAGCAGCAAGAGTTTTCGCAAATAAATGATGATGAGACCGGAGGGTGGATGTGTACTCTGACGATCTGCACTTCGGAACCGTCGGGGTATTGACAATAAAAGACGCGGAACAGAGAGAAGATAATATAAGAAATTTTTACATTTAGTATGTGGACTTGCTGAAATGTTAAGTGCACGCCACAAATAACACGTATCAGTGGACTATTTGAAATAACATTTTTGACATCATAGTTGATTAGTATAGGTATTGGATTATTTACAACTCTTAAAATGATAATTCAAATAAATGAGGTTAAAAAAATGAGTGAGAGAAATTCATCAGCTCAAATTTTTCATAACCAAAATTTAAAAAGACTAGCGTCGGTGGCGGCGCACAGTGGGTCGACTCCATAGATTTAGAAGTGAAAAATTCCAATCTTCTTGGAAAACATCTATTTCAATCTTAAGTCTCTATAAATGGTAAGAAATTTTAGTGTGTACTGTATTGTTCAAGGCCCTAAAAATTTTGGACTCCTCTAGCTAATCCTTATATTTTAAAATAGACCGATCCTTGCGATTTCCAGCCGACTTCCATTTTGATTCAAAATCGGCTGTTTTTTGAACTGATTATTCTTATTACCTTAGCTGTATTCAAACAGTTTCCGGTTTGTGGTTAATCTAATTTGTTTAAAACATATTGTAAAAGTTTTTCTGACCGGGTAGCTTTGAAAATTGAACACCAAAAATTCCCTTCTTGGGACGTAAAATACTGTTCCTAAAAAGAGGGTAAAAAGGGCTTTGCAATGCTTTGCGAGTATTATCACATATATTTCTAAAAAGGAGACGTTCACACTTATTCAAAAAACATAATTGAGTTTAAAAGCAACCTTAGGCACATATTTAAATTTTCCTAGAGAAACACAGTAAAAACAACTTTTTGTTGTGCTTTAATAAAAATTTTTTTTTGACAAACAAACACTAAGGTAGTTTCAATGCATATTTATTAAAGTAAATACCTTCACGAACATAAGCCATCTTCTGTTTTTCAATTTCACTTAAAATTTAAATTTTAACAATTATTATTTTAAAGAACTTAAATCACAGACAGCTCAAAAATAGACTTTTCACTTTCAAGATTGGAGGTGATTTATTCTATGCTTAACTGGTTTAAACAAGAGAAAAAGTATTTTTAGACTTAACAGTTATCCGTTATAGATAAGAAATAAAACTTCTTGCAATTTAAGTCATTGACTTTATCATGGAGTCAATCCACTGTGCGGCGTCCGTCCGTCGGTACTGTTTGTCATTTTTTGTATCAAGACACTACACTATACTCCTTTGAAGTCAAATTTGCTTCGCTACAAATTCATAACTTTTTATAAATATTTTTTTTCGCTATGGGCGGTCAGAATGTTTTCTTAAGGGATGTTTCCTCTTTCTTATTTTTGGTGGTGCTCGTAGAATGTCAGCCTGTAACAAGGGAGTCAAAATGTTCGAATTCAATAATTATGCGGTTGTTCTCCAAGAGTGTTTTCTTTCGTGAGGAATTGTAGTAGGGGAGCCCAAGAGGGGATTTCGCGCGTTACTCGAGCGCGTCAGAAAATCATATGGGGAGAAACCTTGCACCATGTAATGTACTCCTACCATATATTAAACCTAAATGTTGGGGCGTTCGCTGAGAGCAGCCCGTCAGATTAGTAAAAAAAAGTCGATCATCGGAAATACTCGAGCGCGTCAGATTAAAAGATGGTAGGTTGATTACATCGAGAAGAGTGTATATTTCAATAATCTGACAATTTGAGCGGGGCCTTCGTAAGTAGGCGAGTCACAAAGATGTAAAAAAAATCGATGTTTCGAAATACTCGAGCGCGATTAATTTTTTTTTTATTTTGAAGGTAATTTTATCAGGATTACAGAAAACATATAATCTGACATTTTGGTTGGGGCGATTGAGGTAAAATCGTCAGTGAAATGTATAATATATGATGGTTAATATCTCGGTTAATATTGATATTAGCAATTGGTCCATAAGACTTTTTTTGTAGAAAACTAAATTCTCTACAAGTTTGTAATTTACAATTTTTCTGTAGCTCTTGTTATTTTCGAGATAACTGCGACAAAACGTGAATTTTATGCAAAAATCTGGTTAAGTGGCCCGTACCACCTTCCCGGTATGAGTAACGACTTTGCCAAAAAGAACATTTTTGTAGAGCTTTCAATTTTGAGAAAAAAACATCTTCGGTTAAAGCGATCCCATGAAATGCCGCTGAGTTATAGAAATTTAAAAATAAAAAATCAGAGTTTCCGTGTATTTTCAATGGAAAATCTTCACACCTCTTGATCGAGCACTTAAAATTAATATTAAGGGCTCAAACTTTCAGGATTTTTTTTTAAAGTATTTTCAACAAAATTTCGAAACAAAATTTTTAAATACATAATATGTGTACATATTTTTTGATTGCATCCAGTAACAAAAAATAGAAACAACAAAGAATTGTTACTTTAAAATTGTCAGACTAAGAGTACGCCCCCATATAGTTGTCAGATTATCATCCTGGAAGTCGAAGACATCAAGTTGATCACTCTGTATAAAAATCTGACGCGCTCGAGTATTTCAAGGTCACGTGTTTTTTTTACATTTTTAAAAATCAGCCATGACTGATCGCCCCACTCAAATTGTCAGATTATTGAAATATACACTTTTTAGAGTACACTTAACATTCACTTTGAAAATCTGACACGCTCGAATAACTTTTTATTTTTTGTTTTTTTAACCTCTCTTTACGCCCATTTGCCCCCAGTAAATCGTCAGATTAATATATATCCGTTATAAGAAAGACAAAGCGCGAATACTCTATGAAAATCTGACGCGCTCGAGTATTTCAATTTAACTGTTTTTTTTTACATTTTTAAAAGCTCATACACGCCCATCGCCCCACTAAAATGAAAAACTGCCATACACTTTTTTTCGTTTTAGAACGTAAACTTCACAATCCAATGAGTCCCCATGACGCTTTAGTAACTGCAAATTTAGCGGCTCGGGCTCCCCTACTATTGGGAAGTCAAACCGAGAGTAATGAAAATAGAACTGCCATGAAAAGCGCTTGCTCATTCAGCCGTTTGGAATTTACGAACATTTTTAAATCATTTTTATTACTTACAAGGTGTGGTTGAGAGAAATGCGCTATGCACTGAACTCTGTTGCGTTTCCCCACACAGGAAGTGCTTCACAATTTTGATTTGAATAGGATCAAAATTCTATTCGAATTAGTGCCAGAGCCAATGCGTGCATCTAGATCGAAATAGGATTCCCCGATCCGATCCGGCTTCGGAAGTTGGATCGGATCCAAAAATTTAGATTGAGTGCATCTGTGTTCGATTTCTTAATTTTTGTGGGGTACACAGGCTGGTTAGTTTTACATTGTTGTTGTAAAGTGGTAGAATTCGTTGGAATATGAAAATGCTCTGTGACTGACAAAAATGTGAGCGCTGCTAAAATCACACTTAGGTACATGCATACAAAGTTTTTAGCCTACACAGTGTACATAATTCAATTCCATTTGAATACGGTATTATAAAATTCGATCCTAATCCGATTCGATTCCTGATCCTAAATGGGCAAGAGGTAAACCAGTTACGGATTTTTCAATACGAAGTTAATTAGAAAATAACTCCTGACTATAAATGATGGCAATGGTTTGGATGTCAAGCAGCCGTATTTTCAAAAAATTTTTTGCTTAATTTTGGACACAAACTTTGAAATAATTTATAGCTTTTATGAAAGGTATTCGATTTCAAAAGACGTTAGTTGCCGTATCTACATTTCACTCTTTTCTGCAATTTTCCTTCTCTCATTCTCACTCAAAAGAGAAAACAAACTTTTAGCAACATTTTAAAAATCCTAATAAAACAGTTTGCAATCTGCTGTTTGTCAATAAACAAAGTAGGTACACGACTTTAAATATTCGGGTAGATTCTGGAAAGGGGGATTGAAAAAAAAAGAGGAGACACTCTGCCATTTTCATACCACACAAAAGTATAGAATCAAGTTTTGGGTAGATCTGGTACTTTTTTTTTTTACCAAAATCAGGAATAAATTGCCCTTTTTTTAATATAATGAAAATGACTATAAAAACAATTGCTTCAATTCGAATATTAATTACTTTCTACTAAAGTTTTATTTTCTTTAATATACTTAAAAAAGTATAAGTTGAAAAATGCAAATACACCTGGTCTATTTATAAAAGTAATAAGAGTATCCATTTTTCTTTACTTTGTTTAAAGGAATTTAAATGTAAGGTTCCTTCCTGAGTAAACAGGAAATATAACCAGTGGCATAATCAATAGTCACCAACCGCGCATCCTGTAAAAGGAGAATGTTCTTCAACGCCGCCCAAAGTTTGCATTTCCCTCAACTCCACTTCCACTTTACCCGCTGCTCTAGATCCTATACGAATAATAATAATAATATTTGCAATCAAAATATTTGTTAGAAGGTTTATTTTGCTTCATTCATTCGTTTGTTTGTCGTATCATTGTGAACTTTTCGCTTCGACTACGACTGGGTGGGTTTCTCTTAGACCTTCGCTCGTTGAACTGAAAGGCAAATTATTTGGCCTAGGTCATGACCACTTCGTAATTTACATTTGATTATAGAAGTTTAAGAATGAATAAAAAAAAGAGAAACAAAATCATTCCCTTCATTGACATAAGCTGTATGTTGCTTTATCGTAAAACAGTTGACATAGAACTTGGCAGAGGCTTTGTATACGAAGTGTTTGTTGTTCTACCTAGGTACGAGTATATTTGCGGAAGCGTTTAATAAAATAAGTAAATTCGCAATATTTGAGCTAAGATTATTATTGATTTCGTTTGCTTCTTTTTTTAACGACTGTGGATGTGTGGATAAATGACAACTATTTTATTACACAAAGAGGGAGGGCATTTCTTATTTTAACTAATGCGGTTAAATGAGGAGTTACCTACTATCCATCTGTGGCCATACAATAGATGTTGGGTGAAGTTATGTAGCAGTCACGAAAAAAGAAGGTCTTGTACATCAATAAACTACTATTTGAACAAGACTATTTTCTATTAAAAGGTGGTATTAAAATGTAACTTATTGAAATTAAATGGTTATGTTGTGTGAAATAGAAACCAATATAAGATAAAAAAAAGTTCAGCAATGACGAAAGTTTTTTTTTTCATCAACAAAAATTAGTTGGCGTCAGATATGGAACAATCAAACACGGCAAGTATGTCGACGCTTTCTGAAAGCAGCAAAAATATTGTACCTACAAACCTTAGGTAGCAATTAGGTGCATGTACTTGTTAGAGGGCCCGGCCCATAGAAGCCGTTGAACGCACCGGATAGGGGTGACGGATGGAATCCGTCCGGTATTTTGACATTGTAACTGTTGAAACACTGTACATTATTTCATTCAGAACACCGTACTAGTCAAAATAAATTAGTGAAATTAGAGATGAGTCGATGACTTAACTCGAACTAGAGATGGGTGAAGTTTCCATTTAATTTTTCACAGATGATTTTTTTGAACTGGTGTATCTGTATATAGCATTGTGCAGGATTTGATGAAAGATTATTTATTTTAAACTTTTTAACTAGCGAACAACGGGCTAACGGTTCGTTAGTACATCCTTTGAGAAGAACACAATCAATGAACTATTTATTTTAGCAAAAGAAAGTTTATAGGCTGTAATGGCTTAGGCATGCAAAAACATGTTACAAATTATAACGAAACCCAAAGGCAGGTGCATGAAAACGTACCTAATTGTAGTTTGTATAAAGCATTTCCCATGTAAAGAGGAGATTTCAGAGCGATTTTTTTAGTTTGAATTTGGTTCCACAGTTTGGTAGGTATCACAATAACACATCTAGAAAATATTAGAGTGGGAACTTTTGTGAAAAGAGTCAATTTCAGAGAAGGATAGAGATGCAATATCAGCGCCACAATTTGCATCCATGTATACTTAGTTACTTCTTATTGCTTAAAATTTCTACCTACGTTACCAACTGAAAAACGAAATGCTGAACGTTACATGTATCTCTCTTTTTTCATAACTTTTTACAAAACAGGGCTCTAGTGAAAAAACCAGTTGCATTCCTCCCCAGAAACAATTTGGCCGCAGTGCCCGCCTCGCTAGGAATGCTCATCAGTCTTACGTTGAGCCCAACTTCGGACGTACAGTCATGTATAGAAATTCACATTTTAGTCGCAGCACCCGAATGTGAAATGCTTTGCCAGACTTTTTTTCCCGGTTTATGAATTACAAAAATTCAAAAGCAATTGGCATCGGTGTATCCTTTTAAATTCTCTCCAATTTTCCTAAAAGCTTGCACTGGGTTTTATATCATTATAAGGATATTCATAATCTTTTGACATGCGCGCCAATTATAAAAAAAAGAAAAACAATCAACACCTACTTCTCAGAAAATAAAAAAATATGTAAAAATATATGTAGATAGTAAAGATAACAGTTTTAGTATAGGCTCATCAGCTAGATGTTATCGCAACCTTCTAAGAAGCAAAATTTGGTAGAGCAAACTTTCACACACTTTGAGGAATGAAAATTGGGTAGCCGACTGCGATAAATGATGATTGTAAGGAAAAATTAGTGATTCCTTGGAGGAACAAATAATATGCTTTTAAAATTCTTTGACAACCACGAGATCTCGTATGGGTGGCCCTCAGCCGTCTTGGAGTTTGGCGGAAACTTATGAGTTGATGAGGATGTGCATACACGAGCAGTGACGAAGGTAAATATGAGATCAAGTTGATGTCAGCTATATAGACAATGCTCCCGTATGAAAGCAGGACTTAGAAGGCTTATTTTTTGTACAAGTTCCAAAATCAGAGAAGGCCTGCAAGTCAGAAATGCCTGCAAGTAAATCATGTTCAAAGGAGAGATCCAAACGATACCTTAAAAATAGGCATTCAATGTTCTAAGTCTGTCGCTAAGCAAAAAAAAAAAAAAATTTCAAAAATAATTGATTACCCAAGTTCAAAATGTAAAAAATATTTTTATATTACATCGCAGCTGCTTAGAATTATGAGAGCGAAAAACTCAAAGCAAAAAATGCAATTTTGTTTTAAATCAGAAAATCTAATTAATGCCGTTCAAATAATTTATCTATAAATAGATTTTTTGTTTTTTTATTGTCTGTTAAAATTCATGCAGCGAGTAGGACAGAAGGATTTTAAGAAATAAAGAAGCATCACGCTTTCTAAACACACTATGTACTTCTATTAAAGAAAGCAGAAACTTATTGCTTTTCCATATTTTTTTGGTAAGACTTCTTATAGAAAATTATTCCTACCTTAAGAGAAAACTTTTCACAAAGTTGCTATTTAAAAACCTAGAAACCAAATTGCAAAAACACCCCCGCCTACCCTTCGAGAAATTGGAGGGGAGGTCTATTTCATTCCTCTAATCACAGTACCTACCTACCCATTGAAATGTTTGATAGTCCTTTCAAAGAGACAAGTGGGAGAATTGTGATCCCTTCGAGTTCATATCACAACACAATACTCGCATTCAAAGAAAGTAGGTATATTGTCAGTTTGTTATATCAATTGATATTTCTAAAACAAACTTATTAATATTTTTTTCTTCTTTAAATCGAATTAGCATAATGTCTACTCTAAACTGGTTCACACAATTATAAAACTACCCAGTAACCCATTTCGCTATATAATTTTCAAGCAGTTTGCTTATACCTATACCTACTCAAAAAACATCATCGCAAATATGTACTGTCCGTCTGGCAAAAGAGAACCGATTGGAGGTGGAATGACAAAACTTTTCCCCAAACAAACAAACGAACACACTCATTTCAAATAGAAACATACGTGCTGAACACTTTGGAAAACAAATTTTCCTTCCTCCTATACTTCCGAAGGACACCAAAACTATGTTGGCTTTGACTTGGGGTCCATGTGATCATCATCAGCACGTCTCAATTAAATATAAACAAATATTTTATATGGCGTATATACAAATTGATAAACAAATTCTAAACGCAAACAAAATTTGTTTGATATTGCTTAATTTAACGGAGTTGAATCCACAAAGGACATGAATGCATCAAGAAACGTTCACTGAACCCAATTCATATACTTATGGGTTTAGTTTTAGAAAGAGTTTTATTGTGGACTGGCGTTCACACCTGCAGTTTTTGTATATTTTCTGTGCTGTTTAGGCTAATTTGTTTTTTTATTTTTCCTATCGGAAGTATCTGGCTTGATTTGTTGATAAGGGATAACCCATAACTTTTATCCTAAAATCGTCTTTTAATATGTACATACAAAACATAAACAAACGATAGAAAAAAACAAACTAGGAGTATGAAATCGACACACATGCCCTCCATACGTTCCGCTCCAATGACACTTGCACGCACTAAAACTTACCTGTTATTAAAAAATCCCAAAACATTCCTTTAGGCTTTTGCAAATCTGAAAAAAACCCTAGCATCCTTTGTTTGTGTTAAAAGAACAACCTATCTGGCAGTTTTGTGTTTATACAAAAAAAAAAAAAAAAAAAAAAAACACGCAAGAAAAGGACCGCAAACCAAAAGGAAACGGGATAATCTCAAATTTCCGACTTTGATTAAAATGAAAAATAAGACAGTTTTGGAGAGTAGGTAAAGTACTTTTCATCCATTAAAAGTGGACAATCCAATTTTAGGCATGTGTACTTATAATCACCACTTCAATAGAGAAGATAAAGGTGGAAGGATAATGATTGAAGGCTCTTCAAACACAGTTCAATTGATCCTGTATTAATACACACAGTGCTTGATTGTAGCGCAATTGAGCGAACATTTTTCGTTTTCTTTTTTGGGATCAATTGCTTGAATTGGCTCTTCCGGGTACGGTATTTAAAAGGCTCGCACTGACATTGTGTCTGTTACAGTATTTATTTGACTAAATTGACCATTGAAGTGTAAGAAATAATTTTAAAAATAGTTTAGATACGACGAAAGTATTTGATTTTGAAATGTTTCTACATATGTATTGGAGTATTTATTTGTCTCATATACGTAGCTACCGCAAAAAGTATTCATAAACATTTTTTTTATGGAGAATGCTTCTAGTATTGAACTATAGTTTCTTGACCTAAACAAATTGAATGTCTTCATTTCTTCGGGGTTAAAGACTTTTGAGAAAGAATACTTTTATCCGTCGGATGCCTCATTTACCATCCTGAAGAATTTAGACTCAAACAATTGGCATAGACAACACGGTTTTTATTTAATTATCTTTTTAAGTGAGTTATGAATATACATAATACCGATCTTTGTCTTCCACTACTGATCAATGTATGAACCTGATGAACCACCTCAGAACACGAGCTTAAAATCTATTTCTGTTCATAGAGTTTGCGAAAACATTTGATTCAACCGAACATTCATGTAAAGCGTTATAAAAGCATCATCAGAAACGTGAAACCTCACTCATAAGAACCGAAATTAATTCACAGGTCCGACTCAAAAAGGAGAAATCTTGAAGAATGTCGTGTTCCTAGAGAAAACATTGTATACAATTCGTTGGGAAGATTTTTTTCTTTAGACTGCGTAAATATTTAATATGGTGAACTTAGAAGACTCGTTTTTGAAAATAATATTGGTCGTATCAGTATAGGTACCTTACCTTGAGATATCCAAACAATGTCAAAAAACGTAAGCAATAAAAAAAACAGTAGGTATCAAATAAATAAAATAAAAAATAATCAGGTTGGCGCAACAGAGCGGGGAGCCACAGGACCTAGCGCATTTCTCACAACCACGCCTTGTGAGAAAATGGAGGGGACCTACAATTTTCTGTCATTTCCGAACAGAAAATTGTGAAAGCGCTTTTCATGGCAATGAATTTGCTAACGGAAGACTTGCCAATTTCACGCGATAAGTAGGTAAGGTAAGTATCAAATGGATGGAACAATCTTACCAGTACTTACCGACGACGGTGTACAAAAGTGGTAAAAGAACAAAACACATAGGAGCAAACTCTCAATATGACAGAGAGATATGATGCTAATTTAATGGCCGCCGCACTTCCAACATCAACATTAACCAAAAATCAGAAATGTTAAATATAAAGGCAAACGATTCAAAAGAAGTTGAGCAGCACGGATTGAATATTATCGGTATAAGGTAAACCCAACCAGAAACGGAGTGAAGAGCTCAAGACAAAAAATAAATTGAAGATCGCTCATAAGCAAAGTTGGAGACACAACCTAGAGCAGTTCAATGTAAGTTGGAGAAGTACTGCTACAAACCATATTTTGTGGGAACATTTTAGTTGTCTTTTATCCCTTCAGCTGACTATCCCTTACTTCAGTTTTTCCATAGCGATGGCATTGCTGTAGATAAAAATTTTTTGCGTGTTATGCGTGTTTTGTCAACTATGACCAATTTTTAGTTTTAATCGTTTTACATTTACTCTTCGAACACACCCACAAGTTTTTTCAACAGAACAGCTGACTTTGACATAGGGTTTTCTCCACAGCTAGAAAAAATTGTAAAAAAAGAGCTGTAATAAAGAATCAGATGTATGCAAAACAAGAAAAAAATAAAGCGTTTTTACATAAACTTAAACTTAAACAATAATATTTCACCTTTACTCATTTTTAAAGAGGAACGCATAGGTTTTTCTATACTTGTGGGTACTATTGCATAGATCCGAAAGTGTTTTGTTTTATCAGAAAATTTTCTCTTATATAACACGGGTTTTTCACATGCTTACCTACATATATAATCACCTCTTTTTTTCAGCTTTCAAAAGGACGTTTGTCAATTACGACAGTTATAACAGAAGCTATTTTTGAAAAGCCATTATCAAAATTTTGAGAATCAGAACCTGGTGAATCTCATGTATGTGTGATGCGCTTAAGTACCACATACTCTCAATAACACAATTCACCATCAAAAGCCAAAATTCCCTCTCGGCTACTTAGCATCAGTAAATCACTCCCTATCCATTTAATATTCCTGAACGGAACAGCACATAAGTAACTGCGAATAATCAAATAATACGAAACCATAATCAGTCCTCCTAATCCGTTCCGATACATTAATTATTGCAACAAAAAATCAATCTCGCCATCGCATCGTTTGGGAAACCGCTTGAGTAGTGAAAAAAACTTTGGCAATTAGTTAGCACCAGAAAAGAAGAATTCAAATTTTTCTTTCATTGATTCAGTTGATTACAGCTTGATTTGATTACAGATAAGAATATTGAAACAAAAAAGTTTTCCGGCTCATAGCAGTGGTGTGAATTATTTTCGTTTTTTGTTCAATTTTTTTAATGTCATTGAGAATCTTTTGATGTGGCTATAATTTGGTTGCAAAGCGTAAAGGTTCAATAACTGAACTGGTAATTAAAGATTGGGTACCTATAGTGCGATGAGCAAGATAAATTGATCGATACTTGATGTTAATTGTAGCATGAAATATGAATGAGCTTCAAGAGATTTAGGAAATGAATACCCGTGGACCGGGTTGGTGACGGGGTTTTTCCTCACTCAACCATTCGGAGCCTTGAATTAGCTTTAAAATGCTGTTCAGTGTAAGGTAAGAGATGTCGCCCAATTCGTCAAAGAATTATTCTCCGAGAGTCTTTAAAACTATGGTTCTTCATTTTTTACCAGTTTCATAGTTCCATACAACTTTGTTTGAATAAATAATCAAAGAAAAGGATGTCAATTTGACAACGTTTTTACGTTACCAATATGTTTCCGCTGGTTAACTTTTTTAACTTGATTTCGTGCTTCCCGCGTTGGCAGGGGGATAGAACCTCTTCACCCGATTTTTTAATTCAACCCAACCTACTCAGTTTGGTATTTTGGAGCATTGAAGCATGTTTTTCGAAAACCTAGGTATTCGATCACTATGTTGCATGGCCTTACGTGTCTCTAAAAGAAGAGCTGGTATATTGATAAACCTCTAACTGTTTATTTTTGTCCAATTAATCGAAGCTAAGAACCTATACACGACTCCAGTTTCATATTGGAATTTGAATCAAGCCAAGCAAAACAAGCACCGATATGCTGGAACACTTCTTAATAAATCAATTTCCAAAAACTTTACAGACAAAACACTGCCAGCCAATAGCTAAAATAAAAACGTCTTAATGTGCTTATAGCTAAATTATTTTAATTTATAAAAAAAGAGCATGCTATTCACCCTTTATGAACAGCTCCTTTTTCGACAGTGAATAGATATGTTGACTATACCTATTACCTACTTTCATACACGATTTATGTGGGTTATTTGTTGACATAACAAACAGAGTAAATTAGAATTTTACATGTACATTTGTTCATGAACAGGCCTATAGCTTTTACAAAAACAAATAGCAGTTGCACTTGCGTATTTAGAGCACACGTTTATGACAAATCCTGACTGACATGCCTTCAAACCTTTTTAATCACTCAATGTTTGCAGATAAGTAAATCTCAAAACGCACATGCCAATATTCACATTAATGTGGAAGCTGTGTGTGTTTTCTGATGTGTGAAATGGTCTACCAACACCGAATCGACAATGAATTAACATTCAAAAGAAAAACTATTGTATAAGGACAGGAATCAGGAATATCCACCGTCAAATGCCACCCCTGCAATAGAGCAATGAAGAAAACATCAATGCACAAGGTGAATTGAATCAGAAGAATGAAAGGAGGAATTAAAACAATAATGAGACGCTTATTGTCACAATTATTTTATTGCCCTTATTCCGGATTGCGATTGTACGCACTTTTGTGGCCTAGTACTGAATGTGTAAATCCTTTTTTCATTATTTATATTTCTCTGTGCCAACAACCAAAGTTTCTGTGAAGTCGCGTCTGTGTAAAACGTGTATTTCCGACGTCCACCCCTGTTGGGTTGCACTGCTAAAATACTATACAATTGTGTAGGGGTGCACAATTGCTTTGTTTCCTTTTGCATTGCTTAGATCATGTGAATTGTCGCTCGTAAGTTCTTTTCGGAATTTTTGACGTATTTAATGAAAGAACAACAACATTGCATTAGCCTTGCTTCCATATCCCGGACTTAAGATAACAAAATATATTGTATAGTTTATAATTCCCTTCAATTAATGTGAGCCGCGTTGATGGGTGGTTTGTTGTTGGGATTGTTTTGGCTTTATTGCTTGTATTTCAAGGGGACAGATAGGTTTTCAAAATGTGTTGATTTCTAAATGCGTGCGTGTAGGAGTGAGGGTGGTATTTTTTGTGCTAGATATACGGCAACACAACCGCCTTGACAATTGATAGCATATGTGAAAATTAGCCTTGACAAATGGCTCAATTTAGTTCTATAACAGTTCATGATGGGCACAGTTTAAGATTTTAACACAGGGGTTGAATAAGGTCTGACATTTGAGGGTGGCCTGATATATGCACTTTAAACTTGGATAAAATAAGGACCTTATTTCGGCCTGATTATTTTATTGAATACAAATTCTATTCAGTCTGTGAAATTCAAATTTTTTTCTATGATCAATTTTTCAGTTAAAAAATTTTAGAGTCTGTTAACCAGGGACCTGTAACACTAAACTACAAGTACCTACTTGTAACATAAGTGAATTATGACAAATGTAAAAAATGTCTGTAACATAAAGTTAAAAGTTTCTTTGCTCTTCTACAAGCGTGATGGACATAATTATACAAGTGGTTCTTGACTTATAGCCTTGTATATTTGTCTTAGAGGCCCCATTAGACCAGATCTAGTTCAAAATTATAAGTTTTGATGAAGAAAGCTGATGGTAAAAACTAAAAACCGGCTGGCAATCCACCAAGTGTTTTCTATGTTTTTTTTTCTTCATTATTTCTTTGAGAGCGCTATGGGCATTGGGTCGGCTTTCATACTTTTTGTGCATTTTCCAATATTGTAACCGCTTGAGAGATTTATCAATAGTAATTTCACTGCAATGAATTGCGGTTTCCAGACTAACCGATCGGATTCAGAAAAAAAATTGCAGGTCCTTTCCATTCCTCAGAAGGCTGTCGCCTTATTGTGCCACCCTATTATGACTCAGGGCACTGACTGAGTTATCCGCCTCTTTGAGGATTCCAAAAGTACCTATAGCTCTCCAGATTGGAAGAAACGAATAGCATTGGGTTACAATGATGATGATGAGCTTTTAACTATCGAAATGAATGAGCAAATGCCGATGACCTCCAAGTTCACCCATACATAAATCTAATACACGCCTATGTCCCACAAAAAAGACCAGCAATGTACTATTCTTGAAAAAACGAGGAAAGGACATTTTTGAAAACCACCCATATTAGATCCAATGGTTGTCGATTGACTGATGTGGAAATTCTATAAGGTAGGTATAACGATTCTTTTACATACGGGTTAATACTTTGAATTGCATCTGTTGTTGCCTTACCCTTTACAAATCCGCCGACAGCCGAACTATTTTTTGAAGTCGGTTAGTCAATACCTTTAACGAGAACGAACTATTTATACATTCATGGGAGACATCCTTCTTAATGGAACGGTGGTTGTTACAGCGTTAAAGCCTGTTGTGTATGCCTATGTAAAATATCCAGTTCAAAGTAAAGGAACTAAAATTTGTTACAAATAACAACTCAGTGTAAAAATGAATGAATGAAAAAAGCTCAGTGGAAAGGAAAGTCGATTTTTCCATCTGGGTTTCTGATTTTCTGAACAACAAAGGTGTTCGTATTTTAAAATTATCCTATCTAGATTGTGATTAGTTTTAGTTTCAAACTAGTTTAAGCTTAGCCTACTTATAATTATGAACCTTAATAGCCAGTTTCACAGTGGAAGTTCAAACTCAAGCTTTACTGCGAACCTCGGTTTCAGAGTGTAGTGTAAGCTGAACCTCAGTGTTTTATAGTTCCAACTACAGTTAAGTAAATAACTAGGGTGGCACAGCAGAGTGGTGAGCACAGGGGCCTAACGCATTTCTCTCAACCATACCTTGTGAGGAAATAGAAGGGACCTACAATTGTTTGCAGATTCCGAACGAGAAACCCCATTTCTTTGCATGAAATTACTCTCGGGAAAAATTCCAATTCCTCGCAAAAGGTAATACCTTTTACTTGGTGTTCTTGGATTCGTGGTAAGCCATTAAGCCACGAGCACCACTTAAGCAGTAAAACTGGTCGAAACAACTATCAAACGAACTTTGTTATTCTTCTTGATTTAGTGCTCACATAAATTGGTTTTCTACATTTAGTTTGACTTTCGATGAATGGAAATTCACCCGCTTCTAATTGAAAAAGATAGAAACATCGGATTAAGGCGCCGTAGAATCATCATCCCCAATGTTACAAGGGCTGACATTTTGTCTAATCAGCGGAGGATCCAATAACAAAATACATATTAAAGAAACTCATATAGGTGTGTTTTTTCAAGTCTTGAACTCAATGATACGTAAAAACTAGGTGCTTCTCATTTTTCATTTTTCATTTTTCTTTTTATAATTTGCTAACAAACTATCAAACTCCCGTTCTTACTTGGAGCTGATGTTATCTCTACCCACACACTAAGTTACAGAACCAAAAGCACAATAAAGAACCTGCCCTCTTATCTCGGATTTAATTACTATAGAGACGTGGCGATTTGCTAGTTGACGATGTGACACAAATTGAAATTAATCCGGCAAACCATACGGATATTCGCACGTTCCACAAATGCAGACACGTGGCTTTTGCTCTGCCATTTTATGTTTCAACTTACATTCACAACAGCATACTTCACAGTTAGCTGGGAAACACCGGGATAGTATTCATACAAACAACACCATCAGATTTTAAATGTTGTTTTTGTTGGCTTTGATTCATGTGCGAGGGTGAACTTTTGTAAAGCGAAGGGGAGGATCTAACAACCGACACTATCTACATTGTATGGACTGAACAGTCTTTTGGTATGTTTTACGATTGCGCTTAATGCAATTTAATGTAGAACAGATACTTTTAGAATCGCATTAATCACGTTCAGCTTAATCCTTGGTCATGTGTCTGTGAAAAATTGAAGGGCGCGACAATGACTGATGAGAAATTTGTCTTATCAAAAGGATACACAACATACCTTTACGAGCAAATTGGTTATTGATTATTATGAAACAAAATTAAAAATGCGTATGTAGTTTCTTTGGATAGGATATTTTAAGTTTTTATATTCTAAAATTAATAACTTGTTTTTCTTAAATTACCTATACAATTTCTTTCTGCAGAGTTAATATTTGGAATGAAGGATTGCGGGTTTATAAGGAAAAATGTGAGCCTTTTCCTCATCAAATCGGAAGTTATTCCATATAAATGAAACAAAGAAATGTTCTTTATTTTTAGGACAATTTTATTCTTGAAATCCATGAATACATCTTATAAAGCATATATTGGAACCAAAAGTCTAATGGAACCGAGTTTCTATTTTCTTTCTTTGATTTTTAACAAAACTTTAAAAAAAAATGATTTACCGTTAATTTATTTTATAAAAAAAAAACTTGGATTATTTCAACTATAAAACTTAACAAAGCTTAAAACTGAAAAATTTGTTTTAACATTTTCAGCTTAAGTATTGAAGTTAGACGAAAAAGTCAAATCACGGATCACAAAAAAGGCTCTCGGAAATGTCTTGTAATATCAGTATCAGAAAAGTTACAGTCGTATATATGCTAGTCTTCATTTTTGTATTCTATAACTCTTTTAATAGCTATGTTTTTGTTTTCTGTTGGATTTCAAACACGAACCTCCCGCACGGACACCAAAAATTCGGCTCATTGAAATTTTTGTTCAAATTTTATGTTTTGTAAGACATATTCATGGATTTTAAGAAAAAACTATTTCTTTCCAAGTTGCAGGAACAAAAAGTGGAAAAAACTATTTCTCTATGTTATTTATACGGAAAAACTTCAAACTCTAAACAGTTGAAATTTGGGCTCGACAGGATATTTATTGGACATTTTCCACGATATTCTGGGGTAAGATCTGGAACAGTATGAAGATGCTTCGGATAACAGCAGGAGTAACAAAGCTTGATCGAATTAGAAGTACTGAGATCCGTGGAAGGCTTCATGTCAAAAGTACCATCTTGGACAAAATTCAGCACGACCGGCTCAGTTGGTATTGTCATGTCAAAGGAGAGATCCGCAGAACCCCGTCAAAAAGGCAATATCGTACAACGTTTCAACAAATTCGCGACGAAAAAGAAAAGGCAGGCCAAAACACTCCTGGTACAAGCAAATGCAAAAACAGCAGCATTTGGTTGGCCTCAGACATGGAACAATCCAAAACCGGGAGGCTTGCCGAGGATTTCTGAGGTCAACGCGGCGTACCCCACAGGCGAATCACTAGTGTGAAGCAGAAAAGTGGGAGAGTGTTGATATCTTCAAGATCACTACTCGTAACGCCGGAAATGAAAAAGAAGAGAAGAAGAGACGACTATTTAATATTAACATTTATCCCCAACTGCCGTTATAACGAATGATTTTTAAGAATTATTGGAAACAAAAAAACCACAGGAAACTCAGAAAAATACCTTTGAAGCTTTTAATTGAATCCATAGAACGGTGGTGTCCGTGGCCTAATAGTTAACATGTTTGCTTTTAAAAACGCGGGAGGTTCATCGTTCGAACCCCAACAGAAACCAATATATCTTTCTAAGAGTATATCACTATTCGCGAGGGATTGCCAAGTTCTCCGATAGTGAATTCATTGTCATGAAAAGCGCTTTCTCGATTAGCCGTTTGGCACCGGCAGAAAATTGTAAGTCTCCTCCATTCCCTCACAAAACATGGTTGTGAGAAAAGAGGCCCCGGGGCTCCACGCTCTGTTGCGCCGTCCTATGTATGCAATGTGCATATGAAAGTACAGTCGATATAACTAATTTTTTGAAGATTATTTCATGCGAATATTGGACAGGGCAACGCTTCAAGTGGTCTATTCACTTTGTCCAATTTTGACATACACTTTCTTACATTTCAACAAATAAGTCTTTATCTTCCAGTACGTCAATTGAAGCGGGCTCTCTGCGACCTGCTTTTTTGACGCCCGATTTCTTGATCCTTTCAGTCAAAGTCTTTTACAGCGTCTTGAAATGGTAGGATTCAGCTCTAGTCGAAACGTTAGCAAAGTGGTTTGTTGCCAGTTTGATTTTGAGACGCTGGCTGGGCGTTTAACAACACACGGTTGTTAATTTTTCTTTCTCGGCGCGGTCAAAAGAGAAATAAAGTGTTCAAACAACTTTTATGAATTAATTTAGAGTTCTGACATAATTTGTCAAAACGTATTTTTCATTTTATATTCACAAGTTATTTTAACAAGTTCAAAAAATCAAACACTCGGATTTAGCTTTTTTAAATCAATATTTTTAGTACAATAATAAAATACTTTGTAAGTTCTTAATTTCAGAAATACCTCCCATTGCAAGGTTTCATGTAAACGGGAATCAACGATGGATGAACCATTATGCTTCACCCACCGTCGAATCTAGTCTACATTTTCTTTTTCATTTTTATTTAGTTTATAAGTTAGTCTTTAATTAATACCAAATAAACTTCATGAAAAGTGTCTTTGTCTTTTATAAAAATTATGTTAGTAAGTCATTGTAGGTACCTTCTACCTTATTAATATACACCCATTATGTAAGAGCAAGACTAATTCTAGGTCAGCAATTAAATTTTGTTTAGTCAAATAAAAAAAACCAATGTTAAAAAGAAAAGCCTCAATAAATAATAATTCAATAATTTGATTTTATATTCACAATAGGTACGCAAGTTTTTTGTTTGTTTATTTATCACATATTTTGTTTCCTTCGATAGTTGTTACCCGTTTGTTTATTAGAAGATGAAAAATCTACTCTTAGACTTATCAGAATCAGATTGAAGGGAAAATAATGGTCCTAGCTTTAACCATAAAATTAGCCCCAATTCTATTTGAGACCATGATATTATGTATGCAAAACTTTACTTTAAGTTAGTTCGAAAAACATCGATTTTCAATTATAATGTATTTTCTAATGTTTAAAATGGGTAGGTCGTAGGTACCTACCTACGTAGGTGTTTGAAATTCGCCAACATTTCCATTTTATTGCACTAGAATGTTGTTGTTTTACAACAGCTCTTTCATTTAATGCAAAGCACTGACTTTTAGTAGAGTTTAATGTAATGTATATCTACTTACTTAATTTATATGCAAGATTGAAGTACCCACGATTTTCGAACAAGATAAGAACTTGCATTACCTTTTCAACCCGAACTTCATTCCTCCATCTTATCATTATAATTTATAATTAGGTTTTCCAAAAGTTAATTAAAATTCGGTTATGAAAGCGGAAAAAGTTCCCTGGTTCAAGGAACAAAAGTTTTCATTTGTTATTCCGTAATTTTCGTGCTTTTTTTTGTCCTTAAATCATCTCTGTCTTCGGCTTGCCAGTCACTCGTCTCCATCCAACCCCTTTCTTCAACAGGAAAAGGTAGGACGTAGGTACATGGTAGATACATAACTTTGCTACCAAGTTGTATGCAAACGTATAGTGTATGTATATAAGTTTATATTTAATAAAGGCATACCTATGTACTTTATGTGCTCAGCTTTGTGTAGTTAGTATCTTACTTTTCAGAAAAACTTTACTAACAAAAGCGTACATTTTCATTGTAGGTACCTCCCTACTGTAGATACTTTAAATGGATTTTTGAGAAAATGTTATCTCATCTGACCAGCAGCGACAATTGCTTCGAAATTTTGTTGTTATACTGCACAGGCACACAAGACACAACTCAATATGTACCGATAATGTGTACTAGTAGAAGTCACGCTCACAAGGCCTGAGTTTCATAAGCAAAATAATTGCGCGACGACGACAACCTAACAGCCAACATCCAACAACCCGACAATGGTTACGTCGAAAAATCCATGGTAAAGGGTGTGTCAAAGGTATGGGTATTGGGTATATATGTCACCACATTATTATGGCTAATAATAATTGCTATTGCTTGAGAGGGGCTGATGGAATGTGCTCTATCATCGCTTTTTGAATTTTCGTCCGTGACCGTATGCTGTGCTAATGGATTATACACACCAACAACAACTTGATCTACTCATCATTCAATGGATATTACGAGCTAACGGCAAGCAGCTTTATTGTAAATATGGAAACTAACGACGGGCTGGTGCTGATAATACTTTGAAACACACCATCGCACCGTCGTATCATACGGACTACTATAGGTAGTGGTTTGGTTATTGGTATATACATAGATACATAGGTATGTCATAACCTCTCATTAAAACAGACTTTCTTCGACGGTCAACGTTTTTACGACGTTACACTGGATCAATATTCGGTACATATATTTAGTATAGATACACAGCTCCTTAGAGGAAATATAATTCGCCAGTTTCAGAGGTAAGTACCTACACATACCTATTAAGTTATACCCAAAACTGCTTCTTAAACTTAATAAAAGAATGTGCCCGGGTGCTGTGCTGGGTAGGTATACCTACTTAGATTTTTATTCAAAGTTTCTAACATGAGAGCGGATACCATATGGAGAGTGGGTAAGGTAGACGGGGAGTTGCTTGAAAGTGGGGTCAATTCCTTAAAAAAGTGTAAAAAGGATTAGAAAATCGATTGTTATTTCAAGTCTTTGGATGCAAATTTTCCGCAAAGTTTGACAAGCCACAGTAAAACACTAACGGAGCTGGTGATTTTTTCTTCTTCTTGTTAATGACAAGGTAATAAATCTGTCTTTGTCTGAATTTTTAGTGTTTTCTAGCTCGATAAGTCCTCGTTACAAATAAATATAATTTAAATAAGATTTCCTGCGGTAGGGTAAGTGGTGGGAATATGCCACAGTTAACAGTAAAAAAATAAAAATAAATAGTAAATAACAAGTTACGTACAAGATGTTCTCAACTGTTATTTTATTTAACAAATAAATAAAGGAAAATGTATCTTTATTTCTTAGAATTCATTGTACCTAAACTAAGTTTTAAAAAAAACTTTTTAAAGTGGAATTTTACCCACACATGCCACTTCTGAAGGGGTAAAATACCAGCAAACATTTTGTTTGTTTTTCTTATTTAAATTTCATCTATGGGACATATCGGACAACTTCCATTGTCCAAACAATCCTCGTGCATCCATTTTTTGCATTTAGAGCATTAAAATCGAAAGATGTTATTATGCCACTAGTGGGTAAAATGCCAGTTGGTGTGGAAAAAATGTGGCATTTTACCCCAGAACGTCGCAATATATAAAAGCATCCCTGAAAATTCAGGGAACATTGAACGTTTAGACACTGAAAAACACTACGTATACAAAACAAATCTTACCTTTTTTGAAGACACCATCATACCTATATTGAATTGAAAACCTGAAAAACAAACGTTACAAATTACACTGAGTTTTATAAAAAGACACTTGGATTTATTATTCAAGATATATTTTCTCAACCGAATTGCCTAGTAGCACGTGAACCCGTATGTCCGAACAACAAAGCGAAAATGAAAGAATTGCATTGTCAGCATCGCCAATATCGACTAAGAAGTATATAATATTGAAAAGTGGCATATTACCCAAACTGGCATGTTCACCCCACTTACCCTAAGTATTTATTTATGTAATTTAATCTTGTTTCTTACTTGGAAAGAAGCTTTCAAAGAATTTTTAAAACCAAAAAGACTTTTTTGACCAGTGGCCAAGTTAACGGTACTTTTACCAGAGACGAGTTTTTAAAGTGGAAGTCTATGGCGTAAGGTATGCATTTGCAAAATGGGTGTTCGAAGCTCAAATCCAAGTGCTTTTCCCCTGGTATCTTCTTTGGATATCTCGCTTCGTTTTCGAGAGTTTAAGAGTTGACCATCGTTTAATTAAGTCAAATGCTAATTGGCTTTAAGTATAATATCATCAATATGAGAGATCTGGGGTGGCATTCTGTAAGTAAAAAGCGAACAAACGTTTTCGTGTGTGCGAACGATTTGCAATGTCTTTCCTATTGAAAAACGTTTGAACGCTTTCGTTTCGATTTTTATAGAATCTGGCCCCTGTTTAAAGTTTCCATATAAGCCGCGTTATATACATAAATATTTTATGATTATTATAGTCTCATACTCACCCCGAACGTTTCGCTTCAAATTTTATTGAGTTGGCCACCGGGAAGCTGCCAGTAAGATGCTATAGTAGCGATTTTAGCTAAGCAAAAAGTAGCAGTGCATTGCTGGTTCTAAGCTTTTTGTTGATGAGAACTTACTGGTTGAGAGCCAGCTGCACTTACCGTCTGTTTTTGTGAAGTTGTATGAGACACCGATTGACGGGACCCAGGTACGAGACAGCTTGAAACTGTCGTCCCGATTGAAATTATGGTGGCGTTTGATGTCATTCGCCCTACGAACTAAACGATGGATAAAATTAGGCTCAGTAGCTAGAACTTTAGTTCGATCAAAATGGATACCGTGATGATCCTCTAGAATAGATCACCGGGTATGCTCGCATATGGCAGACTTGTCTCTCCGATTATTATTTGCGGCACTTATGTGTTCTTACAGCCGTGTAGCAATGCTCCTCCAAGTCTGTCCAATATATGGTGAATCGCAGCTGCATATGGTACCGGATATACTCCAGGTGTTTCAAGTGGAAATCGATCTTTAGGTAGCTCATCACCTTCATTGGTGGTAGAAATATGAATATTACACCATGTCGTTTTATAATTTTGCCCACTGTCCGTCACATCTTTTACATATGACAGAAAAGCCTTTTTATCAATTTGGATCTCCTTTTACGGTAACGGCTTCTACGATCTTTGCTTTTTGAAATAGCCATTCGCTTTCAGGACGTCATCCAAGATACAAAAAAAATGGTTTAGTGTTGAGATGTTCACTTTCACAGATATTGTGCCTCGCTGAAATATTGTGGAGACAACGGATCTCAAACTCACCGTATAATGGTGGGAGTCAGCATACATGTTTATGTGTATGCTTTCACGTAAACCGTGTCTGCTAAGGAACAATTTAGCTTTCCCTTCACTTTCACATCTAAGAATTCTATAGAGCCTTCTTGTCTTTTTCCATCGTAAATTTAATTTTGGAATGAAGTGAATTTAGGCGTCCAAGAAAACATAAAACGGCTGTACTTTTCATGACACAAAAAGTTACATCAGCATATCTTTATCAGGCATTCGGTTTTTCTTTTGAGTTTGTCAGAGCTCATCAATATGGTCGTACCAAGATCACAAATCGCCTCAACTGGTCAATTGGTTGAATTTAAGGAAGATATCAACGTAGAGCAGATTCAAAGGGCTCGGCTAGTTTCTCGAGCTTAAATGGAGGTGATTTTTTGAACGCGCGCAAAAAAACCATAGCTTCAATTGTTTTGCAATCTTAGGAGTTTATTATACATTATATTCATGTAGATTGTCACGAAATTTCGAGTTAAAATATTGAAATCCAAGAGAGATATGGACCAATTCTTGAACTCCTTGAAATTAGAAGACGTCGATTTGCAGCTTTGTTTTTGAGTTTTCCGGTACCTGTAACAAGAAAATAAAATAATGGCGTTTTTCCCATACAGTCATCTATAATGATAGTGAAAAATTTAAATTTGACAAAATGGCAGCAATTTAAAAAAATCGTCTTTCGATGGCTGCCAAAATTACAATTTTCATTCGATCGTAAAAGTTGTATGGCTGATGTAAAAACATATGGAGAGTATGCAGTTAAAATTTCAAGACGATTCCTTAATATTTGCGTGCGTTACAGATTTATCGTTTATTAAATTTAAAAAATGCAGTTTTGAGAAAAACGCGTTTAAAGTTTTCAGAGCAGTTTTCGATTCAACTAACAGGAAGGGAGTACAAAGGATCTAGATGTCCTTGAGCATTTAACAATTTAAGCCGCAGGCACTATAAGGAATTGTAGGACATTAAGGACGAGGTAGCTGTCGGGCGCCCTGCCGAGCCGCGCCGGGCTGGGATAGGTGGAGCTCGAGATGCTTCTCTTCTATACTCTGCCATTTCAAAAATACTCAAAATATTATTCCAATATTTTAGGACATCATTTTTATGATCGATTTTTTGAAAATGATAAACTAGCCGAGCCCCTTAAAGCGCCTACGATAGAAGGTAATGGATTGACATGTTTAATTCCGAGTAGTTTTTAGAGCACCAGATAAAAAAGTTGTAAGGATCTTTTTGAAACTGAAAAGAAACGGTAGGTGAAGAAGTGATCTTGTAAAGCTTTAGATCATCTGCGTAGGTATACAGTGAAATAAATTGTAATAAAAAGGAGGGGACCTAAGTGATTTCCCTGGGGGACGCTGAAAAGAAGAGGAAGATCTAAAACGAACACTATGATAATAGTTTTTTCAATAAAATAAGTTCGAAGCCGAGGGTGGATGGTTTAATAAGAATAAATTAGAATATGAGAGTTTAAGGCCTTACTAAAATCTGTTCAAATAACCTCGACATCTTTTCCTTAAAGGGGTCAAATCCAAAATTCTTTTCAAAATACGCAAATGTAGAGGCTATACACAGCACTCACTCAGGAAACAAGTTCTCAACATTTTTTAAAGTGGGGCGAGCCACTTCGTTCCATGAAGGTATGATAGTACCTAAATTCCTGCCAAGGTTTTAAGCAGGAAACAGCCGTCAGTGTCAAAATAGATATGAAAGAAAACCACTGGTTGGGCCAATTTGTATGTGCTGATTTTGACATTTTGTGTAGGCATAATATTTCGCAAATTTTTTTTAAAACTGAACAAAAATGCAAACTTGTGAAAACAACATGTAAAAGTTTAATCGGTTACAAAAATGTTAAATTTTTAACTTTTTATATATATATATATATATGTAGTTACCCTTATAACCTTAACGTTACACCTTAATTTTTGCCTGTTGCAGATTTAAGCTATCTCGACGAAGCCAAGACTATCTTGCTTACAAAATTAGAGTAACGACAGTATAGGTATTATGCTTAGAAAATGACATTCGCAGAGCCAAGTGTCCCAAAAATATATTTTTGTCGTTTCATGACTTTTTGTGACGAAAAAAGACTAAAAGGATATAACTTTAAATTCAAACCACGTGTAGGTATATCGTGTGTGGAAAAGCCAAAAGCGAGTAGGCATAAAAAAGTTCACATTTATCAAAAAGAAAACCATAACTTCACATCTACACTTTAAAGTCGAAAACATTGCTTTGTTGAACATAAATATATAGGAGCAGCATACCTACCTACTTGGTGATTTTATGTCACCTGATGATGGCAATGCAAACATTATTCTTGCTGAACTGAAGACCTTCACTTCCACTCAGCAAGTGAGTTCGATTGATGAAACACTTGTGGTCTATACGGTGTTGTGGTGATGCTGTTGTTGGCGGCACAGTCGTTTGATTTATCAGCATACCTATACCTATGTCAAATATTTAAGTAATAGAAGAATAAGAACCTAATGCCGTTCGTATCCTTTTTTTCTTTCAAAAAGCAAAACATACTTGTGCTAGGTGTTGTTATTATTTCCATGCTGTTTTTTGTTTTTCTTTATGCACTTTGTCGGATGTGTCCCAATCCCAACAGACGGTTGGAACAAAAACAAAAGATAGAAAAAAACACACGGCATCGTCTCTTATCGTCACTTGCCACTTATTCATGTAGATCAATTGCACAAACATTTCAATTTTTCAATTACAAGCCTACGAACATACATAGAAAAGCCATAATATTGACTGACTTCAGGGCGCATGTCCCCAAGTACAGCATTCATGTACGGCTTTGTCGGCCATATTAACACTGGGTGGTGAATCTGTTCACCCCATCTGAAAATCTATTTACAAAAGTCTTTTCGAGTATCTATGGTCTATTTCGTCTGCCCACCCCCAAGCGATGTGGCTCGACAAGTATGCCCCTCTTTTCGCTCGACAATGTCGCTTTAAGCTGAGCGAATCGATGTCTCCTTGTAAGGACTCCATAGTACTTTCAAGATAAATATATGTGTATAGGTATATAGATAGATATACTTACCTACATATGCATGTATATTTATTCTGCTGGTAGTCATCTCTTTGAGTGCTAATGTAACGACGATAGTTCAGCGTTCACAGGGAGAATCTTGGTCGTGAGTTGTGTCTTGTGTCGTGTTTCGTGTATCTATAGTGTCGTGAGTTCTGAGTTCTTCTTGGCTCTCGCTCTCTTTGTCGCTTTTCCCCTCTGCAAATAAACAGGTATCCTCATGGGCATCGGCTTCGGCATACCCGAGTCGGGGTTTATTTACACATGTTGTCTATGTATATATACATCCGAGTGGTGGAAACGTCTCACATATATAATTGTGTGAGCAGCATGAAGTGGGGGTTTTGTCTTTCCGGAGGGTTTGTGGGAGCCGAGCTCTTTTGCACCGACGATGCCCGCACTAGCGGGAACCCTTCCTATTCTGAAATAATTTGTGTGTATATCTACGAGTAGATCTATATATCTAAGCCTAGGTAATGACATTTTATTGAAGAGACTTTAATGTCCTATATCCTTGTACCAATATAGCTATACAAACGTCGTCGTCGCTCGATGTGGCATTAACATCAGTTTGTATAGTATGGCGACAAGTAGGTATAAGTTATGAACACAAGTTATAGTTAAAACATAGCACACGAAATACTCGTACCTACCATACTATTTTCAACGATTTCAAACCTTGTGTTTCTGGAATAAAGTGTAGAATATTTCCTTGTCTACGAAAAGCATTCTTTTTAAAATCTAAAGGAATACAGCACTTTTCGTTAAAAACGTAATTACCCATTGAAAAGTTTGGGATTTGTTTAAAATACTTGCCACATACGAAAGCTGTAACAAATTGAGTCACTTCTGCCACGTTTGTTTTTTAAATAGAAGTAAGTGAGCAGATTTCTCAAAAAACAGCAGGATAGGTAATCCTTCAAAAAAGAAGAGATCTTCAGAAATCGAATGATAACTGACAAGCCACCGAGTAGAGATAGGTAAGCTTTAGCGCCTGCGCACATTTACCTTTTCAGGGGAGATACATGTTTCGAGTACCGACTACCCATTCTCATCTAGCAATTTAAAGTGTTACGTCAGGCTTTGCTAACGCTTTATCGTAAAAGCATTTAAAAGAGCTAGTCGATACCGGTCCAGATCTGCCGGATCCGGATACTTTTATACAAAGTACGAAAATTATCAAACACGGGAAGGGTTGTCAGTTACTACTTCCTGGCTCAGGCATTTCAAGGCAGCTATCCTGATCCTGAAGCTGACACGAAAATAGGCCGATCAAATGCGGTTATTTAGAATTTTTTGAAGTTAAGTCAAAATAATTGAAAAATTGCCAACAATGCGCATTAAAGAAGACTTACAGACCACTAGTTGCGATCGAAGCATTTTGAAGCGCCAGAAAGATCTTTACTATCCAAATTGAAGCCAAACTTCAGAAACATTGAATCAACTTATGTATATTCTTACGCTGTTGGTAAATTGAAAAAATTTAGAAAAAGCAAGCTAAAACTTTTATGCAGGCACCTGGTTCAGGAAATGAAAAGATTGACGTTGTGTTTGTGTCTGGGCTTTGGTAGACATTCCACAAAAATATTAAAAACATTTGAAAAAAAAACTGTGTTTCTGCTTTTTCTTTCTGGTGTAGGTAAATGTGTTATAACTCATGATATTTATTCAGCATTGTTTACAATTCGACTAAAAATCTATGCTACCTGTGAGTTTAAAATATAATAAAATTTATAGATATCAATGTTGGTTGTTGTACAAACAGGGGCTATGATGTGACTAAATCTAAGGCTAAAAATGGTTATTTTGCAAGTCAAACGTGGTTTTAGTTTATAAATTCGGTCTCTTAGGGCTGTCATGTCCAAGTTGTCATTTGTTGAATGTATAGGTAGGTAGGTTACAAAAGATATGTGATTCTAAGTTAAGCTATAGCCGATGGAGATTGTACCATGCTCATGCACTTCCTATAATAGCATTTAACAGGCGTTAACTTTGACTTCAGTGTATATAACTCCTTGTTCTTGAAATGTCCCGGTCGCAGCTCAGGTGCAGTTGCTCAGAACCTTCATACTGAATAATTGCAGTACAAACATTGCTATTCTATAGGTGATATATACTAAACTAAAACAATGCAGGCGAGCTGAGGGAGGCGGTCAGTCCTTTCTTATTATAGCTTGTAGAAAAAAAAAATCGTTGGAATTTTTGTGGAATACAATCAAAGAGAAGCAATTTAAAATTTATTACGAAAGCGCAAAGAGGAGTGAATTCAGAATCATCTACCAAACATTGGAGCACAATCTCAAAAATAATTACTTCAACGATAGTTACAGTATTGAGACCATATCAACCTTTTTTAAAGCAAGAGGAGAGCTTTTGTACCTCAACTATATCTATTCTATATACCACATCGAAATTATCGCCCTACTGAATGTACACTGTGCGATCTACATGCGACTGAAAATGTAAAACATTTCATTGAAATCTGCCCAATACTCAATGGCGTCAGACGCTTCCTCTTTAGTAAAACCACGCTCACTACCGAGGAATTGCAAAGCATTCTAAATGGTAGCAACTGGTCAATGAGATGCATCAGCAGTTTTCAAGACAAGCGACTGCATCTGCCTCTTGTTTTTTAAGTTTGAAATTAAGTACGCTGAAATGTAGGTATACCCTACTTGCTCTCTTTATTCGCCCTTGAATAATTGATGCACTACACTTTGTGCGATCGTTTTAGTTGATATTTCGTATAGAATGTGTGAAACGTGGTATTAAAATCAAGATGTTTGCAGGTTCAATTTCAATCTTTCAATTCACTTTAAACTCAATGAAGTATTTCTCTTATGATGTCTTTTCTATTGTTTTTTTATTTCGAGATGTTTTATCGGGTATCGGTTGAATAGAACACCTTCACTACTGTTATAAAAACCCTTCGTAGCGAGAATATTTAATCCTCTCTCTGTTCTTCGTCTTCGAATTCCCATTTTGAAGTTTCTTATTGAATTTGCATATTTAAAAATTAGAAAAATTGTTGTACCTACACGTTTTTGACTTTTTGAAAATTTCAGAATTTTTCTTTTAGGGGGTTGCTAATAACTAAACATTTGTGTCAGTAATAACACGCCAAATATTCTCTTCCAAAGAGTCAACCGCCTCAGGCTTATCTGCGTAGACAAGCGACTTCACAAAACTTCGTTAAATCACCCGATCTTAGAGGAAGCTCATAGGTTTAAAACTCGAAAATATGTAAAAAAAATCAACGTCAACAGCGATTTCGTTTCGAGACAATTTACTGAACGTACTCAATGACCATTGCTTCAATTCTTCTACAATAGAATGACAAACTAAACCGAGTATAGATCAAGCGACAACTGTCAAAAAGGTCGACTTTAAGAGATGTAGGTATTGCCCAGGTTGAAAACCATACGGGTAAGAAATCAATTTACTTGTTATGGATATGCGATTGCTTGAAAAGGCTCAGAAAGTTATTTTTATATCCCGTTATAAGATACCTATTGTAGATATGTTCGTGGTATAGGTACATGTAATCCAATGGAAATAACTATTCATAAAAATATTGAATGAAGTAACAACGATTTTTTTTTACAAGAGGCAAACAGCAAGGGAATCCTGGGACATAGAGTAAACTATTTGAAGCTCTTTAAAACATAAGATTCAAGTTCAATATTGTGATGAAGCCTTAATAGTCTAGATCTGGAGGTACCCAACAAAATTATTGGCTTCTCTTGTTTACCAAATCGGCAGGACCTATTCTTACAATTTCAATAGAGTAGACAGTAGACCATAGTTTTCATAGTTGCGTCGGCAATTTTTCTTGTTTTGTAACAGGAATAGCTCCATATCGAATGTAGGATCGAGCTCGAAAAAAGCCAGAGTCTAACACATAGGCTCAGCAATAGCTTTTGAGAAAATTGTTTGACAATTCCAAAAAACTGAGTACTTTCCGTTGAACTTCTTATACAAGCGGTCATGTATACGGTATGCGGTATGCCCCTCTTGCTTACCTACCTACTGTTTTCGGAGCGATGTGAATGTAGTACTCCTTGAAAAATAAACACAGTTTGTTTTTAAGTGTACCCAGGCATATTTATAAATGAACTACTGCATACTATTTCCAGAAAGTTTTTTATACGATGAATTGCATAAAGGTTTTAATTCCTAACCACATTGTAGGAATAAAGCAAACAATTCTAATCTATCGAAAGCTCGTGAAGACATCTCCTTAAAGGTAGTTGAAATGCTGTCAAGTCCTTAAAAATTAGCTCAGAAATCAAAACAGAAAGAAAATACAATTAGCACAAAGCCAAAGTAAAAAGTTTATACAAATTCAAATCACGAACTACTGCATTGACACAGATTGCCCAGAACAATAGATAGACCACGGTTCACACATCAATAAATTTGTCTGTAGATATGAATATACTCGTATCTATCTCTAGAACTCACCACAACATCAACGAACGTAGGGGTTGTGGGTTTAACGTAAAAACTAATCGATGAACTGCGTTCCTACGCTATAAATTTTCTGTTGGTGCAATGCAAACTACGGTGCCCGGTTGAGGGTCTTACCTAAGTGACACTCCATGCACTCCATAGCCGTGTGCAACAATAATGCAGTGTTTCCCCGATAGAAATCGAAATTAAAGCTTCATAATATTTTTGTAAGCTTATCAGTTTATTTTTTTCCATTTTTTTTTTTTTCTTGTTGATTAAAGCCACTCAATCATACTGATGAGTGATGGTTGGTGTCCTTCCTTCCTTTTGTGCACTTGCACACTATTACGTCTATACTAGGTAGGTATATGTTTAAGTATCTGGAGTGTAAATAAAGATTGACTTTTGTATTCGCGGCAAGAAACGATAAGAACTTTAATTAGTTGACAAACATTTTTACACTCATCTTCAGCGAAGTGCAACGGGAATAACACTCGCGGTAAATATGATATATCCTTATCGTTATCAGACTGTTTATGTAAACATGAACGAGATTCAAGGTGTGCACTTTTGCGCACCTATGAAAGTCAATTGTAAGTTAAAATCGGGATGGAAAAGTTAATTTTAGTAAGCAGACAGTAATTTAAAAAAATATGATTCAATAAATTTTTTGTTAAACTTCTAAGAGCTAAGATTGGAATGAGGGGTTGATACACCTACCAATACATATAATTTATTAATAAAGATAAAGAGCTAAGATGGTTCGATGTTTATTATAGGTACTCCTTAAATGATAAATTCAAGCACCCTACCCATAAGTTTGATTTTACATAGTTATTGCCTTATCTGATAGAGTTCCGATCAACTCTTACAGTGTTATACGAGGTTAGGAAAGGTACCTATACATTTTTAAATAGAATACATTTTTCAACTACAGATATATTATTATATATAACATAGATTCACCTGTAGATATGTATACATATCCGAAATGCATCTTTCTTAAATATGTTTGTATATGTTTACTAAGAACAGGATTATTGCTGAAAAGGAACTTGTAGCGTCGATTCTTGAGTCTCTGCGTTAATTTGCTATATTAGAGAGTTTCATATACAAAACATTTTCTGGACATCTCAAAACATCCTGTGAACTGTTTCGAAACATAAAAAAGTAAATAAAGGGTGGCGCAACAGAGCGAGGAGCCCCAGGGCCTAGCGCATTTCTTACAACCATGCCTTGTGATGTGAGAGAATGAATGTGACATATAATTTCCTGCCGCTCCCGAAAGGCTTATTGAGAAAGCGCTTTTCGTGGCGTTACTCGGTTAACAGCAAAAATACTAACCATCACACCACGGGTCTCGCAGACTGATTCGAAAACCATCACATAAATTTCAATTTGTGTGAATCACATAGGATTTGAAAAAAGATTATGATCTTCTGTAACTCGAGGGAAGGTCATGATCTTTTTTGTTCACTTATTCAGTTTTTAGGGTCTGTTTAATCATCGATGTAAGTGTACCTCTCCATTCAAGCAGTAAACACTAGCACCAGGTTAAAAAAGAAAAAAATGGTCTTATTGGATGAGTTGGAGCCTATACATTGTGTTTAGTCACCTAACGCGTGAGTTCAATTTTCGCGCCGGGCACCTATTCATTTCGATGTCGCGGCCTCCCCCGACGTTTGGGGTTACAGCTGATTTTAAAACGACCATGTTTTCATTCACTGCTCCAGCTAATAGTTCACCTATCCTTGAAAAAATTCGAGAAAAATAAAAGGAAACAAACAGCTTTGACAATATTGTAAGTTTTTTGAACTATTTGAATGTTACTTAATGCAAGAATACTTTAGACTGAGTGGGTGATGAGGCCAGCTTATAGTCCGACGTTCTTCCAATAAAACCAAGGGTGATACCGCAAGGAACTATATAAAGCACAAAGTACTCAAAAGAAGGAGTGCTCCGTGGAGCTTAAAAACTATGATAATACATATCACGTTTGCTTTACTCCAAAATGTACTTTGGTATTTGGTATAGAAAAGGATTCCCCAGAACAAAATTAAATTAAAACTAATGTGAGCTCCAGTTGAACTTAGCATGATGGCTGTACAGACCTATCTAACGTTTGTAAAGGGTGGGTCAAATATAATTTTTTTTTCTTTAAATATGCAAAGAAATTCAATTTTTACAATAGCTCAATCTGTCGCCCCAACATTGCAACATTCCAAGACCTTGTTGGTTTTTCCCGGCCTTAGCTCGCAGGAACTGCATGGATGATATTAAGCACTTGAATCGTTTCTGGATTACTTGCAAGTATCGTACTTTCACGAATAACAATAATTAGATCCTTATTATCAGTTGCGAATCGAACGTTCGATTGGAAGCGAATGTTTTTGTGAGTAGAAACAAAAACTTAGAGACAGATAAGAGAATGGACTCTAATCTCTAAAACATTCGCTTCCAGTCGAACGTTCGATTCGCTACTCATAATACGGACCTTAAAGTACCTACGAAATGGTCAAATCGCAACTCTGAGACGGCTGGTTAACGACGGCGTTACGTAGGTACCATCCTTCGTGAATCACCAGCTCAAATCCATGTTCCGTAAAAATAAAGATAGTTAACATGCTCGGATATTCTTCTTTTTTCCTCTTTATTAAAATTTGAGTTACAAGTTTTGGAATTGAGGCGTATTTTTTTCATGATTTTAATATTTTTTCTTAAATTTAACAACTCAATGCGCCTTATAAAAATTCTTTTATTTGCAGCTTAGATATGCGTTTCAGTTCAGAAAAGCTTTTTTTATTTCCATCTTTAGTTGGAAGTTTTATTTGAAATTATATCTCAGCTTTCGGAAGGACACGGTTTTGTTTTGACCTTCCTAGATAGTACTTCTTTCTCTACGCTTCTAGAATCGGAATCAAATTAAAACGACTTAAAGTCACCTGGCAGGTGGCAGGTACAAAGTCAGGACAACTTACGGTACGTGAAATTAAAATGAGGCATTTACACAAGCTTCACGTTGGCATAGTTAATTATGTACGATTTGAAGAAAAATTAAATGTGATATAGTTAATATCACATTTTCCTATTTAACACGTAGCGTAGGTACAACGACGTGTCTGTGATTTATCAAGAGAAAATCTACACAAATAACGCCTGTTTTTATTATCTTAGTTCTAAAAGCTTCTTCAAAAGAGGACGTAGTTTTTATAATAATGTTTACTTGAAACCCCCATCCGCAGGTTATTACTCTTGAAAAATCGAATAAGTAAATTGAAATCGAGGAAAACTATAGCCAAGACCGCTTGAAAGACGGATGTGTATGTGCCTAATGAGGCATGCGGTGCTATATGCCATCGCTCCCCACAAATGCACCAGTGGGTGGTAAGAAATACTTTCTTACTAGATTTACTTTTTTAATTAAATTGTCAACTCCAGGACAAAAAACCACGACAATAACAAAATTTTTTTGTTATTGTTTAAATTTAATAATTCGATAGCAATCCTTTCTTAGCTCAAACTCTAGAGTGGACCATCAGTCTTGAACCGACTGTTCATTTTTGACACAGTTTGAGCCTTGGGACTTGGGACTCACAGCGGAACGCATTGTTCTTTGAAATTTGGTGAACAAGGCAATTGGATATTTACGTGAGAGCTTGGTTCACCAAACCACTGACGCATAGGAGATTATTGGTCTTAATAGCCGTCTAGCCGTTTAGATTCAAAGGACCCATGTTTTGCCATTAAGGTCTCCCTTACATCGTCAGAAGACTGACAGTCTCCCTTAGCAGCTTTTGACTCGGCTTGTTTATAGACCGAAGAAACTTGTTATCTAAGAACATTTCAAGATGTCTGATTTTGCTTGAAAATGATGACGTCTTAAGTAAGGTCAGACCAGTCAGTTTTCTACGTCTCGTAAAGAAAACATAAGTTTTAAGAAGATTCAGAGATCGTCTCTGACACACCTAGTGTGAATTAGATTTAGTGAAGCCTATACTCTGGAACAGCTTCAACGAGCTAGGAGAATTTTCAGACACTCCAAGGAACAGCCTGTTGAGCTGCATTAAGGCCACAAAATGGTTATAAATTGACCAACCATAAACTCATAGGCTTTCAGGATATTACAAAACTTCCAGGAAATCACAATGGATACATTAATGTGAGTGTGACGGAAATAAGATCAACCGTCAGCTACTTAACCTAACCTATACTCTGGAATTGATAGGTTGGAGGTTGAATTGAACCAGCCGCTGACGTGTCATCGGCATATGCTTGGTCTTGAACGTTAGATCTATTGAGTAGGCTGCCGATCAGCATGAGCCACATCAGAAGCGGTGATAGAACGCCACTTTGTGGATAGCCCTTATTCACTCCTTTTGTAAAATATTTTCATATGGATTGCCTTAATTCTTAATCAGCCTTATTATGAGTTTCAGCTTTTCGCCAGGAATATTTTATTTCGCCCGGAATTTTAAAAGCTATTCAGCCCTATTATCGTAACAGATCGGAACGGAATTCATTCCGATTTGTACGAAATGTAAGATATTTGTATTATGGTAACATTTCCGATTGCTTCATCGGACATATCTCCGAAAAGAACGAAACAATGCGATGAAAATGTCAAACTCACCGCAACGCTTCTAGAATTCATGCGATTAAATGTGAAAATGGCGGGAACGCATTCGGAATTCATCTGTTCTTGCTTTTCTGTTCTATCCGATGTCTCCGACAGCAAAGTAGTCGCGGAAAGGTTGTTTTATGTCACCTACATGCGTCAGTGTTTCCTTTACGAAATGGACTGTTACGATGATAGGGCTGATTATGAGTTTCACCTGAACAAAATTCCACTTGGAGTCAGAAAGTTCACTTCGAAAACAGACCACGTTCAGTTGCATCCAATTTTCCGTCATTTGTCTCAACGTTTTTACATTTCACGGGGAAAATAGCTCATAATAAGAGAATTTTTGCGAATATGGAAAATTTTTCCCTCAAAACTCAGAGCAAGGGAAAAGTGAAATGGGATCTTTTTCGAGGGGAATTGGTTCACGTGAAACTCATAATAAGGCTGAATGATTCGTTCACATTAGTTAGCACCATGCCATCAAAACTAGCATTGCCACAAGTACCTTCCACTGTGTCAATGATAATGTCTACCGCCAAATGTTTACCTTTCAAGCTCGCATTCAATACTGCTGACAAGATTTTGAACTCACAGGATTTTCCACTAGACTTTGGTATCTGCACCTTTGAAAATTTTCATATTCACTGTGAAGGAGAATAGTGTGCTTGATCTGAGTCCAATGAAGACACCTAAAAACACATTCTTTGATACCTTTGAATATTGTCCCCTACGATTTTAACCTCGCTTCGGGATTTGCTTGTTTGCCTCTTCAAAACCAACAAGAAAAACAACAAATTGTTTTAAATTTTAAACATTGAAAATATTTTTTATTTACTGTGTATATTATGTACATCATCTGCTTTAATTACTCATAGATACATGAGCACGTGGCAAAACTGTATTTTGCTTTTCATCGCAAAAGTAAACTTAAGCTTATAAACTTAGTCAATAATTAATAATTACAATAGCTACACTTTAAGACATAACTTTCAATGGTTAATGTATGTTTTGTGGCTTTTGCTGTATGGTTACATAAATTGCATTTAATTACATTTTAACAAACAAGTTTCTTTCTTTTACTTAGTAAGTTTATTATGTATTTTATTTCTTTTCAATTGATTAAGTCATATTGGTTTTTTGTATTTTTGTATTTTTATTCTTTTTCTTTTCATTTACGTACTAACTATGGGTTTAAAAACTCTATCTTATAAAATGACCAATTGAAATAACCTATTGAAGAATATTTTTGAATTCGTATTATTACCTATTGCTAAGCTGGCTTTAATGATAGATATACATACTTTAAGATTATACCAAAACAAAAATATAAGTTTTATACAAAATATTTATATTTAAACAGAAAGTAACAGTTTATGAAAAAAATAAAAAAGTGTAAATATGTGTAGATATGATGAAAATGTGCAGATTCTGTATATTAATTACTTAATTCGATTTTTAAAATTCGATTTTGTTTAATCGTGCGCTCAAATTGAAAACTAAAATTGCACCATTTTTACTTGTTTATTATTTCTTATTTACATAGGAGAAAGTTTTTGATTCTTACGCACTTTTGCTAGAGGCAAGTATCTACATCAGTGTGAACTGTGAAGAAATATCAAACATAAGCATACTCGAATAATGTGACATCTCGCAAATTCTTTAAGAACCTGACTGACTTTTTACATTCGTTGGTTTTTTGTGTTTTAATTCTGAGAGCCGGCAGATTTTTGAAGCAAATTAACCGGATATTGCAAACGAAACTTTAATCGTAAGGAATAAAAACCTTATTTGCTACTCTTATGGTCTAAATCACTTTTGATTGTTGCTTATTAAAAAAGGAATTGATAGGTCCATAAATAAAATATATTTTAGATTCTGGAAAAGGCAATATTATCGAAAACGAAAGTTTATGTACATTAACGAAAATACGGCTTGGGAGTTAATATTGATGAAACGAACGAATATCAATACAACTTTTTTATGTGCCACTATCGATTCTCTATGAGGAAAATTCGAATGTGCTGTGAATCCGTCGGAAACCGAAAACGAAAACGAAAATCTTTTTCGCCGCCCATTGAGAGTGAGAGATTCTAAAACAATTATTGTGAGGTGAGGGCGTGAGGCGTTGTTAGCTTATTTTGCAAAAGAACTTATCGAAATTTCAAATGCGCTTAAGCTAGAGGATATTGATGTCACAAGCTGGTTGTGCCCGTTGGCCCATGGTAACCTAAGCTTTGGTAATAGGAATCTTGACCCAAGGCAGCGTGTGAATTCGTTAAGGGGCTAAGGGCGTTGTAGCTGGCGGCGTATTGACTCATATCGTACATTTTTATGTCGGCCTTGGACTCCGTTGGTAGAAGGCGATTTATTGAGAACGGATGATTGGAAGGAGTGTAGCCAGTTGGTTCCTGTTTCAGATGATGCATGGAATGGTAATCGCTAATAAGCGATGGATGACATCGGTTGACCATAGCAGAAAGTTCCTCTTGTTGCATTTGTTGATGATGATGGTGATGATGGTGGCCGGGTGGAATGTGTTGCGATGCTTGCTGTCCCAGACACAGCTCAGCGTTGGCATGAAGCATTGCAAGTGCTTCGGCGTCTTTGCTATGCGAAGACCCGAGAAGACCTGCTCCTGTGGCGTCTTTACTGTGATGGTGGTGGTGGTCTCGATTGTGGTGCTGATGGTGATGGGGATGATCATCATGATGGCTATCTTTCTTTCCAGGGCTTGTAGCTTCTAGGCTGCTATGAGAAGGACTCTTGTGCAATTGCCGGATGGCCTCCTTCTTCTCGTCCTTAAATCGCTTTTGCCTCCTCAAATAGCAACCATTCTCGAACATATTACCAGAATCTGGATGGAGCGTCCAGAACGAGCCTTTGCCGGGCTTATCCGGGGTGCGTGGAATTTTGACAAAGCAGTCGTTGAAACTTAGCGAATGACGAATAGAGTTCTGCCAACGCTGCTGATTCTGCCTGTAGAATGGAAACAGATCCATAATGAATTGATAAATCTCGGAAAGTGTGAGCATGCGGGTAGGATTGTTTTGTATGGCCATCGTGATGAGAGAAATATACGAGTACGGAGGTTTGGCATGAGTATAACTTCGACGATAAGTTGTGGGTTTCTCAACTCGGGATCTCTGAAGAACGCTGGAATTTGGTGAACCGTTATCTAAATCTCTGGCATTTGCCATCGAGGTGTAGCCACCCATTGCTGCCATTGTCGACATTCCACCTCCACCCATGCACGATCCCATGTTGCCGAGCGGCGAGCCCATAGAGGCATAGCTTATGGAGCTGGGTGTCATGCAATTGTTGGCCATTGAATTCATTGCTGCCGCTGCCGCACCCATGCTGCTCATACTTGCTGCAGCTGCTGATCCTAGTACGCTAGAACCGAATGTTGCTGCACTTTGTGGTGAAACCGAAGTCATACCTCCCACTGTCATACCCATGGCGTTCATGCTGTAAGCCGATGGTGTCAAAGGACTCATAGTACCGCCGTTCGATGATGGATTTGTTACAGCACCACCGCCACTACTGTTCCCGCCTCCACCACCACCTGAACCTCCTCCGCCACCACTGTTTCCCCCGCCGGACATGCTAACCGAAGCGCTTGTCGGGGCATCCGCATACAGTTTTTGCATGATGTCAATTGTAAGGGCTTGAGGAGGATATCCTCGGTCTGTTTGGAGCTTAATGTTTGCAGTTGGTTGGTATCGCTTCACTCAAGAAAAAAAGGTATTTCCTTTGTTCACTTTTTTGGTTTTTTGATTTAATCTTAATCCACAATGTAATGACTTTTCATTGGCACTTGTAGTTTTTTTTTTTTCAAATTCGATCAGATTTTACAAGAAAAGCTTTGTTTGATTAAAAGTCGGTAGAAAAAAACAACAAATCCAAATCCGAACAAACACTAAAAGTTATCGAAATTGACTTGTCAATGATTTTGGTAAACATAGTCCGATGTTTTGGAACAACATTAGATTAGGCCACAAACACAATTAATATTAGGTAGGAAGGTAGTTATAGGTAGGTAGGTATAATCAATTAGACAAGCGCCTAATATTTTCGTTTATAATAGATATCTTTTGTTTATTTACACAGACTCGCGTGGAGTTCTTTTTATCGCAACAGGTTCGCCTTCGCTTTCGCCCAACAGCAATATCAACTCACTTTAATCTAAACCAAGTTAAGGTTCGTTGGTTGGTTCATCTTTATTGACAATTGCACAAGATTAATTTATTTATTTTAACCGCAATCGATTTGCAATAGAACAACAGCACAATATGTGCGATTACAATGGTCTCGTTCTCCGCCCGACTACTAGGTATATATTGTGGATATAGAAAGTAATTTCCGAAAACAAAACTTTTAAGAACCGTTTATTTTTGGTTGCAAATAAAAAAACCGAAATATCGACATAAAGTCGAGGTGATGACAATAATAGCAAAGACAACGACGGCGGTGATGATGCGCTGGTGATCTCTAGCTGCTCTCGAATGCGACTGTTTGCAGAGGGGAATACCTACTTACTATTTGGCTTACTAACAAACATTGAGCTCTCAAGTGTTCTTTGGACGCGGTGCTTGTGCAGGCCGCTGCTGTAGCTGTACGGTGTACGGTGTTGGTGTACGGTTACGTTAACCCACCCCAGCTCGCACACATGTGTGTTGCGTATCCCGCCTTTCCTCACCAACCATTCACACACAACACCAATTTCTCTATTTGAATTTGTGAGTGTGTGTGAGTGTGGATTGGCAGCGCGTGCGTATCAATGGAAAAAAACCAGTTGCTTGACGTCCCCTCTTTAGACCAATGGGCGTCGTTTAAGTGCATTATATCAACTTTTGCTTGGTTGCCAAGGTGATATCGACTTGGCTCCTCCTTCTGAGTGCAAGACACACCCACGGTTTGAATTTGGAATGTCGGATCGGAGATTATACGTATAACGTTTATCGTTTAACGTGTAAGCCTACAGCTCTTCTTCGCTCTCACTGTATTCAAATGACCTAAGTTCGCACATCCCCGCAAGTCGAGCTAAAGTGCAGCAGCTGTTCTCGGAAGAAAACCGTCAAAACGATTATCGGTTCTGGGATACCCATAGGGATGATGTATGTTTTAGGTAGATGTGCGCGATATACCCCTGTCTCGCTCGATGTTTAGTTTTTATTTATTCAGAGAATGATAATGACGAGATATCAGAATGGAAGTCGACAAAAAATAAAGCAAAACCCAAAAAGAAGTAAAACGGGGGGCATGTATATCTACGGATGGTTTGGTAGGTACTGCGTCCCATCTGCCACCCTACACTCTCGAATTATTCTATTCAATGAAGGACATGAGGCGCGCATGCAGTTGACACGCCGCAAAACCAGTCTAGTCGCCATCTCAACTCGAATTTGACGCTTATTGCTGTTTTTATGGGATTTTAATTTTTCGTTGTTTTTTGTTTCTGTTTTTTTTTTTTTTGCACTAAGAATATCTACCTACTTACTTTTGGTTGGCTATCAATTGATATCCGAAAGCTGCTGTTATTCGGATAGATACCTACAACATACGTTGCTGGAATGTTTCGTTAAATTCTTAAACTTGGTTGCATTCGGTGAAGTTTTGTTTTGTACCTACATAGGTAGGTTACTAGTCAGATATTTTCGTAAGGTGTTTTTCGGTAAGGGAAGAAACACGCGAATACTAAATATATTCGCGCGCATTCGTATGCTTTTGTGTGGCCTTGAGGATATACTCGTACCTACCTACCTACACCTACCTAAGCAAAAACATAAAATAAAAATCGATACAGTGGCTCAAGTTTTGCAGAGCGTCTTATGTTTGCACGTTTCTCAACACTTTTGTTTAATATGTGGTTGGCGATGGCAGCTTCGATTCGTATTTCAAAGAGTAAAGTTCGTCTCAAGGAATGTGTTTTGAAACAAACTTACTGAATATCTGTTCACCACTAAATTTCAACTAACGTCGGGCGTTTTTTATATTTTGGGATAAAATAGGTGCCTGTTTATATGTTTTTCAAAAAGTGTTACCTTTCTCAGAAAACACGTGAATTTTCTTAAATTTCAATGTGATTCTAAAAAAATAAGCAAATGTGTGAATTTGTTGTGATGAAGTGGAAGTCAATGCTTCGGTTAAAAATGAGCCAGGAGTGCCTTCATCTATCGGATTAGACTTCAGGAAGTGGTTGATAAAAATGACTAGTTGGTAGGGGCCTGGTAGATGTATCTATCGACACACCAAAAGTAAGGTAGGTGGATAACAAAGTGAATTATTGTTTTGTAAATTTTAAGAAAGTTTAAGTAGGTATATTTCTTCGACAATTAAAGATGATTCCTTTTCTTCGACATTTCTACTTAAAAGCAACATTTTATCTGTGTTCAAAGTTAAATGGAAATTAATGAAACATAAACAAAATTTTTCAATTCACATTTCCTCGAATTTCGTTCAAGTGAAAGATATTTCAGTAAGTACCTACCTAGGTACCTTGGTTTGTGCCCTGCCTCTTCGTCGTAGCTTCATGCTTTCGGATTTGAATGTAACTTTATGAATAAGACACTAAGAGAAGACCCAACAATCATACCCACCTTTGTGCGTTACAACGGTCTTCATTACCATGATTCATTACCATGAATCGAAAATAAACCAAAATTATGTTTAAATAAAAGCAAAGTCGATTAATTCGTTTGTTAGAAAGATATACGAACAAGTTCTAGTCTCCTTAGCTTATATTCATATACCTATGGCTTTTTAGCCATTTTTTTTCACACGAACTATAAAAAAGTATAGGTGGGTATTGAGCTTAGGTTTGAAGGGAAAATAAATAGTTTTTGTATAGGCACTGTTACGTATGCTTTTGTTCGTTTTTCATTGCAGTTTTTGAATGGACAGTTCAAAATTAAGTTAACTTAACCATGCCTCATACCTACTTTCTTTGGTTAAGCTGATTTACTGCTTAGGTATAGGTACCTATACCTATCGTATCTGTATGTGTATCTTTAAAGTTTTCGCTTTGCTGCTTCTCGAGGTATATTTTTAGAATAGTTTGAAGCAGCTATCATTCAAATTATTTTCCACCCTGCCCGAGTAGGTACCTACCTAGCTTTTTTTTTTTTAATAAAAAGTGGAAAAGAACAACAAATTTAAAGTTTGAAATAATTTTTTTCTCTACTCTGCTGTGCAAATAAGACAAACATTGGAATGTACGGTCATGTCCCCAGTTGTCGAACACTTAGTGACTTCTGGCTTGCAATAGTGCAGGTAATCGCTCACTGCAAGAGAACCTTCAATATTCAATATGAATATGAAGTTAAATTAATTAGTTTCTTAAACTCCAACTTTATTTAATAAACTTGAATTTTTTTCTGTAACTCTAGCTTTTTTTTATAAAATAATTTAAACTGGAAAACAGTCCAGTTCCCCAGTAATCGCGAACATTTGTTTCCTAAAGCCGAACATTAAGTTTCCTTATTTCGAACACAATGTTTTGTGTTAAGACTAACATTTAATTACTATAGGTATATAAAAAACAGACATTTTTAAAGGTTTTTCTATTTTAAATGTTCCAAAAAAAATATTATTACGTCTCTCAATTTTATTGAAACACATAGGTACAGGTAGATAAGATTTAAAGAGTTGCACACAAAGTCCTTATTTTGAGCGCAAAGTTGGGTGTACGCTAAGTGGTTACGCAAAATGGTGGCAACCTATACTCATTTAGCCATCTTCTTCGGAAAGATTTTAAGAGACAGCTCCGTCAAAATTGAAATTGTTAACTGTTCGGATAAAGGAAACCAAAAATGATAAAGAGTTTCCTTGATTCAAACACTAAAAAATGGTGTTCGAATACTGGCCTCAAAGGTTTTTTTTAAATTTTTATTGAAAGAAAGACGTAAAAATTATTTTGTTCTTAATAACATGTAAGGCCTAAGCTTAGAAAAACTATTTTGATGAAGTTGCCTATATCCGAACACTAGTGTTCGAACAGGAGACTCACAATAATTTAGTTTTCTTTAATCGAACAGTAAAAATCAAATACTATTAACTTTTAAGACAAAATGTTAACGTAAATCAACTAAAATAAGCATTATTTATAACGAAAAACCTTACAGTTACAACATAAATATTTAGGTTCAATTGCCCAAATAAAATCACAGTTTCTCACGACACTTGCAACTGTTTCCTTCTTTTATATCGAAACCCACAATTGCCCTAATCTTTGAAAGCTCATCACAAACTACCATACCTACTTTAAATGCGATAAATTTTAATTTGGGTCTGTAGATTTTCAGTACCTACCTATCTACTAAATATGCAATATTAAAAAGTTTTTATTTATGCTTAAAAAGCAAAACTCACATAAATACCTGAAATTCATGCAATCAAAACAAAATATAATGCAACCAGAATAGCAAATGAATGACACAAATTTTAATTTCTTTTCAGAAATTAGTTGCTTTTCGTAAGGTCAGGAAAAAAAAAGAAATATGAAGTGTTTTTTATATGGGTAGGTATAGGAGATTTTGACCATAAGGAATGTGATCAGAAAACCGACCTTTTCTATACAAGTATTTCTTAAAATTTGAAAGAGCTTGTCATCATGCTTTCTTATTAAAAAGGTCTGCTTTTGGCATCGTTGTTATTTATTTATCTATTTATTTATTTATTAATCATCTACAAGCTATAACGCTTAACAGATTGCGTTTTGCGTACTGATAATAATTACAAATAGAAGTTATTTAAGTAGGTACAACATAAAGCAATACTTAAAATACATAAATGTAAAACAACTGGCTTTTAAATATATCACGATTCACGACTTAGAAGTAAGTCAAAAACATTGCATATTTCATTGAAAGAGGAAATTGCTCGTGAAAAGAGGTTCTTTTTTTCATGAATTTTTGTAGAAGATGTAGAATCAAAGAAGATACCGAGAATATTCACTTCATTTACATTAAATCTATGTTCCATAACATTCAATTCAAGCGGATTGGTCATAGTTCCTTTTTCAAATCATTGCTATTTTCTTATCGTGTGCCTATTCCCTATTTACCTACATTCTGGCAAAAATGTAATAAATATTAACCTTACCATAGCTAACTGACATTAAACGGTTACTCTAAGCTACTGTATAGTGTATATCTATCAATTCTAGTGCCATTCGGCCTAAATAGGTATAATTTATGGATTAAAGGAAACTAGATGAAGTCAGTTGAGCTTGAAACAGTTCTGAAATTGTACTGAAATGCTGCCAATTGTATCAAAAACAAGTTTTTATTTAAAAAACGTAGTAAAATTCAAAGCTGGTATATACTCATTGGGACATTGGGAGTAGGTACAGTGAAAACTCCCTTTGCGGACACTTCCCTTAGACGGACAAATTTCTTGCACGAAAATTGCTCCGTCTAAGTTACATTGTTTTCAGTTTCCTTTATATGGACACTCCCTTGGACGGACGCGGACAGAAATTTTTCTCGTATGAAAGACAAAATATTTTCTCTTTTATATTTTCATTCTCTCATTCATGTTGTGAAAATGATCTTGTTTGGACGCAAAAAAGGGTTTATTTTTTTATTTTAGTTTATTTGCTCTGAGGCAGTTTTAAATTCTTCTAATTATTTTTACTTATCTATGTAGATTTTATATAGAAACATATTTTCTGGATGCCACCAAAAAAGAGAACTTTGAGTTTAAAGGGAAAGGTAGACGTAATTAGCTTTAGTCAAAAATATTAAAAAGGCATACGAGAAAAAGCAACAGAATTTAAAATAGGAAAAACCCAAGTTGCTGATCTACTAAAAAAAAGAATGAGCTTTTGAGTGAATGGCAGTCAAACTGCAATGCAACTCATCTTAAAAGACGATTTATTTCGTCAAGCGGCCTTGATAATAATGTTTTCGAGTGGTTCAATGCATCTCGAAACAAAGGGTTTCCGATATCTGGGAGTGCAATTCGACAACAGGCAACAGAAGTTTTAACGCGCTTAGGAATTAAAGATTTCAAAGCATCAGCTATTTATTTTTAAATTTGGTGTTTTTGTCTGATTTCCTTTAAACGGACAACTCCCTAAGGGGCCAGTTATAGCGATCAGGAAAACGAATCAGGAAAAATTTTCAAATGGAATAATAACTATAATTTCGTTGCAATTGAATAACAAATGTTATACCAATCGATGGCAAATCACTCAAAGAATTTTTTGTGCCCAAAAAAGATATAATAGAACAAATATTTTGTGTTTAATTTGTATTTTTCTATTTTCCTGTTCCAATTCCATCAGGAAAATAGAAAAATACAATTTTACGGCAAAGTATTTGTTCAATTGAACATTTTCTTGGCAAAAAAATTCTCTGGGCTGTTTACTATTGATTGGTATAACATTTATTATTCAATTGTAACGAAATTATAGTTATTATTCCATTTGAAAATTTTTCCTGATTCGTTTTCCTGATCGCTATAACTGGCCCCTAAGGCGGGCAAAAAATTCTGTACCATGGCTGTCCGCCCAAGGGGGATTTCACTACCAACAAAAATTAATTTTGAATTCCGTCTTCCGTCAAATTTTCTTTTTTTAATTATTTAATTCTGTTTTTTTTTTTTTTGTAAAATTCATAATAGAGATGTAAATATACCCAATGTACTAAATTTGATAAAATTGTACCTACTTTTTATTTGTACCTACCTAGACCTACTAACTTCAATTCGGTTTTGCAATTGTGTTTTCAACTTTTGCTTAAACTTGAGCTCTGAACTTGTTGGATAAGTGAGGTGGGCTTGGTTAAAAATTTCATTGGTATGGTTGAGGCTAAGGAGACGCGTTTTTCTTTTCTTTACCAAAAAAAAAAAAAAAATACCTACATTGTTTATTATTTTTAAAACAAATTTTATCAACTACATATGTTACAAAAAGTTAAAACAAAACTTTAAATTCAAAACAAACTAAAATGCGTTGAAAAACTTGCTTTTGTTATTAAAAAATTAACGTAATTTAGAGTTATTTTTCCATTAATAATCAAATAGGAACCTTAATTCCATTTCTAATTTAAATAAATGTTCAAAACAAATGCTAAGAAAAAATGCAGTATAGGTACCTATGTCATTTGTATTTTTTGAGATAGGTATCGGCCTATAAGGAATTTTATATGTACTAGAAATACACTTTTAAAAAGTACACATTTATCAGTATTCACTCAAATCACTCAAAGAAGTAAACAAAATTTTTTCATTGTTTTTCTATAGGTAGGTATTTTGAGTTTGAAAATAGCGCCTTTCCAAAAACTTTTCATTGAATCAGCGTCATTTAAAAAAGCAATAGACGTAGGAATTCAACACACAATATAGTAAATACCACCAGCAGGCAGCAGCCCTATTGCATGCTGCTTTTTTTTATTTTCAGCACATCTCCCATCTAAATGGGAGAGATAGCTCCTCCCCTTAAGATACGATTTTTTTGGACCCAACCTACACGATTTGCTCAAACGTTTTTTGGGTTTATTTTTTTTTTAAGAGTTTTGAATTTTGACGACTTTCACGATCTATAGTCTATACTATCGAGTCTTTTGAGTATTGAGATCTTTAAAGCAGAAGGCAATGCACTCTGAAAGTCTGACATATAATGCCCTAATAAGCGCCTAATAAGGTAGACAGGTATTAATAAATATTTAATAGGTGGATAGGTAGGTATACCTATATCTGATTGTCTTTTCTCTTAGATACATAAAACAGTTGGTATACCTACGATATTTATAAGATCAAAACGTTGCAAATTCACTGTGTCCAGCTAATATCTACCTACTTTGCTTAATTTTTATACCTTTCCAAGTTACGACCTACAATCGCACAAGAGCTGAGTTGCCATTTGCCAATTGATTGGTTCATTTCTAATAATAATAATAATTATTTTATTGATCGTTATATATAAACAATAATTGATACTTATACTAGATAATTTTAGAATTTAAAAAATAATAATGTATAAGAATGTTGGCACATAGGGGGCCTAACGAAATACTTTGTCTAGAATTGAAATAATAACTTAATATTATATAGCTGAAAAGAAAAGAAAAATCTTAATTATAAGTCGGTTGACTTGGGTGATCTCGGGATGTTCCGTCCCGGTTGTCGCTGGCGTCCCTCTGCATGGGGAGGTCGTAGGGGGTGGCATTAGCCACGGAAATATGCTGACCCAGGGTCAGCGTAGAAATTGGTGGCTTCGTCGTTGGCTGGTATTATTTCTTCGTTCAAAGTGTTCATCACGCTTAGGTATCTTGGCTCGCGGTGTTGGTCCTCACTGGTTATCCTTCTCACCAAGTGATTCGAGTGGTTGTTGATATCTGCAGCCGTTTTCCTCACTGTCAATAACACGTGTTGATCTAAGGGCATCACTTTGGCTTTCTCGTACACAAGCTGGTTGCTGTAGTGTCTTTGGCGCTGGCGCTGGTGGTTGAAAGTGAGGCCGGTGCAGAGTCTCAGAATTTTCCTTTCGAAAAGTAGAAGCTTCATCGCTGTTTTAGAGATGGCAATCCAGACTGCAGACTGGGCTGCCGTAGTTGATGACAGGTCTCAGCAGCTGCTTGTACATCAGAAGTTTCGTTGTTCATTTCTCTAAATTGTCAAACGTTTTGGATCCTTCTTCCTTTCTTTCACATTGACGCCATGTAAGTTTTGGAAGAAATAATAAGAAGGTACCTAGTAGGTATACGTAGGTTAGAGTATCTAGACCTACCTTGTTGCGGTCATTATTGAGAATATCCTGTGCATCGCACGGCACGCGAAGGGCGCAGCGTGTGTATCATCCTCACCGGTCGTTAACTTACGCATATAGGTACTGGGCGTTTTGGTTTAAAATCTACTAAATACAAATAGGTATACGAATTTCATTGACATTCGATAATCGAAAACTTGTCCAACATTTACTTAGAAAATTAACACCATCAGGGGCCGAAATCCGTAACGTTTTGGACGACCTTCGTTTTAGGGTCTGTAAATCGAGTTTAAAACCCTAAAAAGGTTGGCAAAGTTTGTAAGACGATAGTAAAATAGCTTTCTTCAACCGCTGACATTACGAAATTTCATGAACGATCTCTTGACGACACTACAATCGACGATAGGCGTTTGAACGATACCTAATCGTCTAAATACCTACTTATATAGTTGTGCCAGTCTGCAATGGTTAAATTACAAAAAAGTGAAAACTGTATTTAATTTTAGTAAGCCTAGGTATATAAGCAAACGTCTTAAAGTTCCCAGTACGCCTAACGGAAAGCTGCTATACCGACCAACACCCCAAATCTTATACTTTTTACACCTTAAGTCTATCGACAAAGGCAGGCATTGACAGGAAAGGTTCCCAAATATGTTTGTACATAAATAAAGAAACGTAAGTACGTGTTTATGTTTTAGAGTTTCATAACCTGCAGCTATAAGAAAAAAGATTTGCGCACTAATACCAAAACGTCATCAAACCCATCTTCATTTTAATCCGTCCTATCGAGGTAACCGTCGGAGCGGAATTTTCTCTCCGATTTCCTACAATTCGGAGACATTCTGCTTCGTTTTAGTTCTCCGATCGGCCGATCCGACCTCTTCCGATATCTAAGTTTTTAATGCAGAAAGTTTTAGTTTTGGGAATGCAATGCGTTGTCGCATTTGAGAAAAATTTCTTACGATAGGTAGGTACCTACCTACAACTACTTCGAAGCAAAATTGAATCTCCGAAAAAGGATGCGTTGCGGAGAAAACTCCGCTTCCGATGCAGTGTTGCCCCCCCAACGTGCCAAAAATGTAGCGTCGACTTAAAATTTTGTTTCACCAAAGTAAACATTATAAAAAAGGCTAACACAACGTAAAAATTTAGTTCAATAAGTTTAACAAAAATAATTACCTCAACATTTCTTCAACTTCATATTTTTAATTTATATAATTGTATTTTTGTAATGAGTGGCGTTATGAAATGATATAAAAAAACTTGTGTGTAGCTAACTAATGAAGCGGGTGGAAGGTGGATCATTCGATATCTCTTAAAAGTTCCTGTGACGGCAATATCGCATCAACAGTCGAAATATTTGAATTGTTTCTCGAATCGCCTTTACTTGAAAAACATCGTTCTGCTGTCGCACTGCTATGAAGAAAACTGCATAGCGTTAGCATATAGCTGCATAAGTTGTTAAATGTTGGCTTTCCTTAAATTAATCCAAAATTAGCAACATCTAAGACCCCACTAACAAAATATATTGATCGTTTAAAATAACTGCATTTTTTCGCAGTCAAATGGAAACTTTTTTAATTTTTCCTAACACAATGTTTGGTTCTAAATGAATGCAAATTGATTTGTGTTCTGATTCTCTGAAATTGTAGCGTTTTGCGAATATTTTACGAATGTAAGGAGCAGATTTTTTTTGGAAAAAAATGTAGCAAAAACGCTACAATTGTAGTAGGGGGGCAACGCTGTTCCGATGGTTACCTCTATAGGGCCCAATATCCTTCTCTTCCTAGGTACTTTGCAAACTTAAAGTATAGCTTTGCTTTGCCTTCAACCTATCTTAATGGCGCGATGACAGGAATTATTTTGAATAAAATGCCCGTCGGTAGACAATTTCAGGCAACTTACAAATTTATAGCAATAAGTCATCTCCCGATGTGTTTCTATTATTTCAACTGACCCGGCCAACATTTTTAAAATTGTAAACAGAAGTAGGTTAGGTATGGAGTATGGTCCATATTGCTCGGAAGAAAGGAAAACTTACCTACCTATCTATCCCTTGAAAATTCACGTCATATTGGATCAATTCCTTGAACAAAATTCATTCGCTGTTATTTTCTGAACAAACAATTTCAAAGTTACTAACGTTGTAATCGGTCATCGGTGACGACGCGACGCGACACGCCGACGGTGAATCTTCACAGCAATAATTGTTGTTGGAATTATTCCACTCGTTATGGAAGCTCTTACAATGCTACTAATAAGCTTTCATATGAATTTGGTATTGTGTTTGTATGTCCGTAGGTATGACGTACCTATATAGGTAATCCAAAACATTGAACCAGTGTATTGGTGCAGGTTTTTCCTGTAGAAGCATTGTAACAGCTAAGTGCCTCTCGCGCATCTCTAACGCACTCGGCGTTATTTACAATTTAAGTGGATTCTAAAACGTCGGGCAAATATTGAATTTTAATTTTAGAAAACCTTTTCCCAAGCCATTTGCCATTGGTAATTGGTATTGTGGCTGGGTCTCGATTAGGATTGGTTTGCTTTGCTATAGCATTAGATATCATGTCTTGGTGTAACCATTTTGAAAAGCAAAAGGGGAGAGGAATGTTGATTTTTTTTTTGTTAGTTGGAACTCGTTTTTTTGTTGTCGTTTTTTAAAGAGAAAAAGTGTGATGAGAAGGTATTGGCTTTGCCAGATAGTCTGGCACCATTTCCACTCATCAACCTGTTACGGCGCGGCGTCATCGTTATCGATGCTGTAAAAAAAAAACAACTTAATCTATTTACTTAGCTTGAAAAATAAAAAATAGATTTGAATAAGAGACTCTGGATGTTTAGTGGACAATGATATGTAAGTGCTGGTATACCTAGGTACCTACATTAATACTATTTGTTGGCGTTATAGATATACTAATGCATGGCTACATATAAAAGTACTTAGCTGGTAAGGTATACCTACTTGGTGTAGGCTTTGGCTATCTTAGCTTTACGAGAAGAAGAAATAGGGCTCTAAATAAAAGTTCGAGAATCAATGAGCAAAAGCAAATTATCAGTAGTTAGTTAGGAAGGTAGGTACAAGGTACCTATAAAAAGTTTTTATTCCCGTGGTCTTCCAAAAGTCATCTGTTGCTTGAAATTAATACCCGACGCATTGATATTTCTACGCTTTCTTTTTTAGGCTGCGCTCTGTACCTATACCTACACACTCCTTCCTAATCATACTTTGAAAACTAACTAGGTAAGATTCGGACAGTGACAGGCAAACATTTATTTCGTTTTGGTTTGGTCGTCGGGAATAGCTCTTTCGAACGCCAAACGAACAAGAAAACACAATTTTTGTTTGACGTCTAATTTATGTGTATTTACGCTGCCCTGGTTGAGTTATGACTAAATTGTGAGTTCTGTTTTTTGTTCGATGTCGACAATTGGGAACGGAACTGTCATTTCATATGTTTCTGAATGACAAAACGAAGTCGACATTAGTGATAGCTGATAAATTATTATTCTCCCTTTTTCTGTACCTATATGAATAATGCAATTATTAACAGCCAAGTGAAAGTATGTAGGTTAGGTATTGTATAGGTACCTAATCGTTTTTAGCTATACCTATACCTACATTGAGCATTAAATAAGGAAGGCTATAGGAAGGGAGTTGTAGGTTTTAAATTTTTTGTACTAATCTCTGAGAGTTAGCCTACAAAATATGTGCTTGATACTTAAAAAGGGAATGCTCCAAATGCTCCAATGGCTTCTTATGCCGTTTTCTACTTGGGTAAGCTTATAAAATATTTGAAAGAAGTAGGTACCTACCTACCTAATGTGCCTACTTTTGTTAGCATGAATAAACAGTAAGGTGGGAGTCTGAGTTTCGAGTCCCTAAGAAATTCAACTGTTTTTTTACAGGTAGATATCAAGGAATTAGCAAGTCTCGGAATTACCGAGATTTCCATAGCTTTGTTGAGGTAACAGCTAACCTATTTCTTTTCAAAAATTGTACGTTGTACCACACCAAGTATTGTAGAGTTGAATAAGTATAAGAAAATTACTAAATACACTCTAACTTACCTAATAGGCTCCAACCGGCTCAACTTTTTCGGTAAGAATTTCGTTCAGATGCAATTATAGGTACTTTCGCTGAAGTAACTATCTCTATAGTTGGTTTTTTAGAAGATGAGGAAATAACTTTTAGAGAACCCAATTTTGCATGACTTCTCTTTTCTATAATAGAATTTTTTTTTTTTATTGTTTAGCCATAAATCTAAGATGACTTTTCAGCAATTGTAAATGCATTCTACTGAGCACAAATGATAACATGAGCTACACAATTTGATGGAAAATAAAATGAAGATGACATATCTCGGCAGTTGAGATGAAGATGAAGGCTTTCTCATCAGCTCTTATCTCAACACACGAGATAAATTATATCATGGGACTGCTCATCAACCTTGCTACTTATCTATTTGGTTGATTTTTTTAAATCGTTTGGAAATCTTGGGTACGCTCCAACAGAGCTCACAAGTCACAACTGTCCTATTGAAATAAGATTTATGATAGGTATCTAAGGGCGAGTTGCTCAATCGAATTATAAATTTAAGTTCTACATAAAGTTTTCATTTTTGTATAAAACGTTTCGGAATTCTTAAGTTCTACATAAAATCCCCATACTAAAGTAGAACTTTATGTAGAACTTAAATTTATGATTCGATTGAGCAACTGGCCCTAATTCTGAAGTGAATTTTTAGCACATTGAATACTATGACGTTAAAGTGATAAAAGGGGTCTCTTTTCTATTGAATGTCTGGTCCTTTGGTTGGTTATATGCGTGAGCCGTAGATCCGTCTGAAACTTTGGACCCGGCAGAATGATCAATATCCTGTCGACTTGCACCTGAAAATTCGCTGTATTGCGCGAAATCAAACACATACCTACTTAAAATTTTATTCTAAAACAGAATTCTTTCCTGTCTAGATCTAAGTTTTATCTATGCCGCACTTTTACTTATCAAGTAAACAGAGTTGAAAAGCGATTGAGAGAGCATTTATATATTTACTTGTATTTTAAATGCAAATGCGAGTTATTTTGCTACGCTTTTACGCTGCGCCGATACCACTAAACCAATTTTTAAGCTTGTTTTGCCAATTGAAAGCTGTATTCATGAGCGAGTAACATGAGCTATACAGCTATACTTGATCAACCTATTCTCAAGGGAAGGGAAAACCACTAGGAGTCTGCAACACCTTACCCCAAGGCAAATATCTTCCTTTTTTTTGTAAAAAATAAACTCTAAAAAATACAAAAAAAGAAAAAAAACACATTAGCAAATGAAACGTCAAACATTAATCTAAATATTCATTTTAACATTGTTAGAAAAGGAATACTCAACTTATGAAATAGGGCTGCTAATTTCGTTCCGTGGACCATTTTTAGGTCAAAATAATCAGTTCGTGAACTGGAGTTGTACATACTTCTTCTCTATTATGTGAAAATGCACACAATATCCTGGCACTTTTTCTAAACTTTGACTTCGACCCATTTTGTAACCATAAATGCTCCCGCGGACACTTATATTAATTGTAAGAGTATAGACATTTCTCAATAATATAGCGTTCAATTAAATTGCAAAGAAATCATTGTTAAAATTAATAAAATAACAATTCAGAAAAGTTCATTTTCGTTAGTATCCGGACAACAAAATTTAGTATTCGGACGCTTTTGTTTTAGTATCCGGACACAATCATTTTAAGAAACCTTAATTGTAAGCCCTGTTCGGATACTATAAATATGTGATAAACGCACATTTTTAGTATCCGGACAGCATGTCTGGACTAAGGGGTAAGTTTGACAGAAAAAAATCGTCGGGTACCTAGATATATGTACCTCAATACTTTATAGAATCAAGAATCCGGAAATATTTTAATGAAAAATTCAAAAATATGAACGTGGCGACGTTGCTCGTGATCGTGTCGGACGCACTTGTATACCTACAAAAGGGGACTGATGCAACTAGCTTTCGGTTCGGGTCGGTGATAAAAGATGGCGGTTTTCAAAAAGTAGATATTGACGATTAAGAGATTTGGCAACCAGGTATTATAGGATGGATTGTAGTTTTTCATTTGGTTGTGATTTGCGAGTTGCGACAAACTCAGTTATCCAGAGGGGTAATAGGCACTTGAACTTGCGGATTAAACTTTCAAGTTTATGGGCGAAGGTACAAGACTCAGTTCTGGAACATATATGAGAGTACATCTTTATAATAACGTAGATAAGATACCCGACACAATGCAGACACGTTATTGAAAATCAGTGATGAATGTTTGAAAGGAAACACTGAAAAAAGGTGGAGATTTCATTGATGAGTAGTTGAGATTTCATTGGCAAATCTAACCGCCCAAAACTGGAGTATAACTCCCATATCTGGTCAGGTGCTTCTCAAACATCTTTGCGCCTACTTGATAGGGTACAAAATAGAGCGTTAAAATTGATAGGTGATAGTTCAATTGTAGAATCGATTGATTCTCTGGAACATCGTCGAAACGTCACCTGTCTCACTCTCTTTTATCGCTTTTTTCACAAACAGTGCTCTAGTGAAATAGCCAGTTGCATTCCTCCTCTGAAACAATTTAGCCGCAACACCCGCCTCGCTAGGAATGCTCAACAGTTTTATCTTGAGCCCAATTTCGGGCGTACAGTCAAGTATAGAGATTCGTATTTCAGTCGCACCACCCGAATGTGGAATGCTTTACCTGGCTCTGTATTTCCCCTTCATTACGATTCACAAAGGTTCAAAAGCAACGTGCATCGGTGTCCCCTTTCAAATCCTCTCCTATTTTCCTAAATGCTCGCACTGTGTTCTATAACATTTATAAGGGTAGTCATAACCCCTTGATGTGCGCGTTTATTATAAAAAAAAAAACTTGCAGCACAAGTCATAAGAGGCGAAAGATAAAGAAATATAATTAAAAGACAATCATGGATCTAAGCCCAAGTTCTTCATACTCCATGGAGCTCTTAAATTGGCTGGAACTTTCTTTACAAAAAATTATAAAGAGGTTCTCCAATATAGGTATGATATGATTTGTAGTATGTCATAGTCTGCCATTTGTTTTTTTCATTTTCTGATTTTGCCTCGGAACAATTTGAAAACGATAAGGATTTTTTTAAGAAAATCATCTTTTCCAATGAGACTCACTTTCATTTGACTGGTGCGGTAAATAAACAAAACTGTTGATTCTGGTGCGATGAAAATCCACAAAATATTTCTGAAAAACCATTACATTCACCTAAATTGACAGTTTGGTGTGGTTTTTCGGCTGGTGGAATCATCGGTCCGTACTTCTTTCAAAACGAAGCTGGCAACACCATCACTGTCAACGGAGAGCTGAATAGATCGATGATAACCAAATTTTTATGGCCGAAATTGGAAGAAATTGATCTTGACAACATTTGTTGTTAACAAGACGGGGCTACTTGCCACACAGCAATTGAATTATTGCGAGAAAGGTTTAGAGATTCGATTATTTCAAGAAATGGTGATATTGAAGAAGTTGTGATTTAACACCATTAGACTATTTCTTGTGGGGTTATTTGAAGTCATTGGTCTTTCAAAACAAGACCAGATTCTCTTCAAGCTTTACAAGTCAATATTGAACGTTCCATTTACGATATACCTACGACTTGATTTAGTGGAAAAAATGCTCTAAAATTGGGTTCATCAAATTTGTTGCTGCAGAAGAAGTCGTGACTCGTGATGGCCATTTGAATGACGTTAAAAACTTAACTTGACGTTTAAACTTAATTGTATTGACTGAACTGCAAATTAAATAAAAAATATTTGAATGTCCTTAACAAGTGTGTGTTTTTTTTAAAGAAATCATATCACTCCTATTGGAAAAGCCTTTAGATTGGAACTTAATGCATGAACATGGAAGAACTTTATAAATATGGAATAAGTAGATACAGAGCATGACCTATAGTAAAATTCTGTTTTGAGGAAGGAGGAACTATTTTTTGTATAGAAGCATAGACACTTTAACTCGGCTTTGACTTGTATTTTAACTTAATGACCCAATTTTAACTGTTTTGTAAACACCCCCCCCCCCCCCCCCAATTTTATTCCTCTCTGTGACCTTGAGGTATCTTATAGAAAATTTAAATAAATATTTATATACCTACTTCACTTCAACTAAAAACTACTTGGTGTCTGATGACTGTGCGATTCTATGTTTATTCAACTTATACCAATGACCACAAGACAGCCAGACATTTTCAGCCAAATTCTAATTGGCATTTTAAAGCGAATTGAATGTAAAGATTTTCTTATGTGTACCTACATATGACCAAAATGTCTCTGTGTACATTTCCCTCTCAAAGAACGTATCTTCTTTTGATTCTCGTTGAGGTTTGAAGAAGCGTCCGAATATGTTACAAAAGCTCTTAACGTCTAATTCAACAAGCAGAACTGTCTTTGTCTAAATGGAATCCAAGACCAAGTTCAGTCTGATGATGGTCATGAAAACGCCCGTCGCGTCGCTATCGCCGCGCCGTCGCCGTTGCCGTCGGATGCGCTAACGAAATAAAATAAAATTATGAAAGGCCTTCTCTTCACAGATCAAGTGCGCGATGATAACCTGTTGAATGAACCTCAAACCTGAGAATATTTGGATTCGACTGGCTTCTGAACATTATTGCGCTCACTGATGCTGTTGCTGGATGCTTCTGGACCCAGCAATGCGCTGTGGCGCTTAAGACATGCACTTCAAGAGTAAGGAACTGACTGTTTGGCCGTTTTCAGTGGTGTTATTATTATTATTATTATATTTTTTTTTTTTCACTTACATTTTGTTAAAATTTATACAGCCACAACACTTTCGTCAAAGAAAAGGTGTGTTCGCTCAAGCAGCAGTGCTTTTCAATTCAAACCCATGGCAATAATGAGCGACGACCGACGACACTCAATGAGTTAAAAAAACACACTGTAAGAAAAATCTGTTCAAAGGTAGGTAAACAAAATGAACTAACGCGATCTGGGTGGGCATCGGGTATCCATTATGTCCGGTTAATGCTAAAAGAAAGGCAGGTGTATAGTCGGCCCGACATAGAAGAGTTTTATTAGTGAAAATATATTTATATTTTGAGATGTTCCAGAATTAGGTAGGTACCCATTCCGATATTGCTTAAAGTATTTATCTAGGTGCCTTCATATTTACTTTGCGGCCAATAAAAAGCAGCACATCTTACAGTTCGTACCTTTGAGGAAACCTTTTATGTCACTTAAACAAATCTCTTGTCCTTACAAACATAATATAGAGAGATCGAACGCGCAGTTATTTGAAGAATTTCCCTCAACAACTTAAGTGAATATACTTACGTTTCTATCTTGTAGTTTGTATGTAGTTACCAGTTACCACTTATCGTTTCGGCAACTTACTAAACAACAAGGAAATAAAACGCGGTTACGGTTTCAACAAAGAGAAGATAAATGATGAAGAGATACCTACTACTTAACAGTTTACATTTTACTTATATATAAATATGTGTATACGTTGCTGTATTATACCAACACATGTACAGACAGACACACACACATTGGTTGTGAGATTGGGACGGGGATGACCACGTCGCGTCGTCGGCGGCTGTTTATTGCACAGTGCAGACACGAAGACGTGAGGACTTTAGCAAGCAAAGGCACACCGTCTCTATTTACTTATCATGCTTTTACGTTGTTTCAGGATAAAAGGATAGCATTTGCTTAGGTAAACTTCCTTTATCGTTCTCTTTGTCTTATGCGGTGTTCCACTAAAATGTTTGGAATCCGGATCGTTGCTTTTCAGTTGGTGTGGTAAAATTAATATTGTTTCTTGTTTTCATTAGGTTCTTTGGTAATTAATTAGGAACTGTTTTTGTAGACCATATTAAAGTGTTTATGGGCCTGTCTCGTCTTTTTGGAAGAGAAGAGTTTATTTTATCTGGTCTGGTGTGAAGTTTTTATTGCGTTACATGTGTGCAATTTACTCTTTTCGTTTTATTTGAAGGATATACGAATAGGTAGATAACTACGTTCCTATTTTGTTTAATTTAAGTCTATACCTAGGTATAGCGTAGTAGGTAAAGCGTATAGGTACTGTTAGAATTAATTTGATAAGTCCCTTGGTTACGCACATTTTTAGACATCAACCTAGGTACCAGTCGAGGATGGGAACGTTCCATAGTCCCGAATTCCGTATTATCTTTGAGTTTGTATACATAGAGGAACCATGCTTGCTTGCGTTAAGACGTCGATAGATGGCACCAAGTAAATAAATCGAAATTTCAAAGCAACAGTTTTCTTGTGCATTTCTCCATACCCATGACGTTTTCCCTGTTTCCCTTTTCTGCTGCCTTTTTTTAAGTCAAATTTTTGTGGATAGCATTCCCCCAAAAATTTCAAATGTTGATTTTATTCACTTGGTGACATCTACCGACGTCTTAACGCAAGCTAGCGTGGTTCCTCTATGTATACAAACTCAATGGTATTATACCTGTCTACCTATAGGCTTCATCCCCAATTAACCCGATCCAGACCAGTCCTACGATTTTTGCTATTGTCGAATCAGCATCGAATACGGTGACAGCTTGTTGATAATACCTACCTACGGGTTAAAAAAGTCATATTACCGAATCCGCTGTTCATCCGTTCCATAAAATTTTTTAAGTCTCTTAATCTACACCAAATTTAAGGAAAGAAGTGAAATGATAAAAAAAAGTTAACGAAAATTTAATTTAAAAAAATTGTTTGTAAGGGCCAGAATTTCTTGTTAATTTTGGTGATAAGTCTATTCTTTGGTTTTCGTTGCTGCAAGGTGTCCAAAATCAAAACTAAATAGGTACACTTCAATTTTAATTTATTAAAGCTCATTGCTTTTCAACCTTTAATGTTCTTTTTTAAATAAAAAAAAAAAAATAGGTACATAGATACCTACGTACCTACTTGCTTTGATTAATGCCCGAGTGGAATACCACTGACGACTTGCACGAATTTTGGAAATTGTTTCACAACGTTTCTTTCTTACGTCTAAATACTGTGGTTGAATTAAAATGACATGTCTGGCCAAACTTTAATAAGCTAACAGTTTAAATTTATTCTAATTTTTTTTTAACAATATACCTACCTAAATGTCGGTTATTATAACCAAAAATCAGTACCTTACCTACTACAGTAGAGTACGCTTGCTACCGGCGGCGTAGGTACAACCTCTTCTTTGCCTTTAGAACACTTACGACAATTTTTTTTTAAATAAGACTAAAACTAAAACTTAAACTAAAAAAGACACAAAAATATCAAAAGTGAGAGTCCAAAAATAGTTCATTAAGTATAATTTAGGTGTAGGATCGCAGAAATCATTCTGCGATTAACGCCCTCCACATGAGTACCTACATGTAAACGTTGGCTTTTTCCTTCATCTCCTTATTGAATTATAGTATATTACTATATGAACAAAAACAGACGAATAAATTAAACGTCGAGTTGTATCTATATGCACTTTGAGTAAAAGCAATTTTTCTTCTTAGATTGTCAGAAAATGCCTTGTCGTAAAACGGTACTATGAAATTTGTATCTGTTTCTGGTCTTAAATGAGGGGCAGACGCGCTGTGCAGAAGATTTAAACAGAGAAATGTGATAGATATCGTTAGTGCTTGAAATAAAGCTTGAATTTGACATGGCTAAAAAGCTAGAATGCAAATAACAGTTTTGTTGTCTTTTCAACAATGTTTCAACCTGGTAAATCATTAGAAGTGAAACTTTTGTGGATTCATAGGTATGAAATTTTATTTGAGAACCATTTCTTATTATGAGTTCGAAACTTTCCACAACAGAACCTATAAGAATTTTCTTTCCGAGCCCTCTAGCTATAGCGATCGATATTGCAGCTCATCCGCTGGATCCGAAAACTGAGTTCAACGCGATTGCGAATGCCTTGCGGATAGGTGGCATATACTACTGCGGATTCTTTAATCGTCTTGTATCCATGTCAATTTAATTTTCAATTCCTAATAATTTTTTGGTACTTTTTGGTATCTTTCGTATGTATATGTATAGGAAGTACTAATGAAAAGCTATGGTTCCCATGGCGTGATGGTTAGCATGTCTATCTGTCACGGGGGTTGGTGGTTCGAATTCCAACAGGATCCAAAAATGTTTTTCCACGGATATCGCCTTTCGCGACGAAACAACGTTCATTGGAAAAGAGCCACAACCAAAATACGAGATACAAACAAAAAGCACGTTTTCATTGATACTTAATATCATAGTAAAACGATGTACACAATTTTGTTGTATCCTTTGGCCAACAAAAGCTAAGTTCAAAGACATCGTTTTGACTACGTTGCTTTGTGAGTGGCACTGAATGTATTTTGTTACACTACTCCCGAATGCAAGTTTGTCAACATTAGAAATGAGACGACTGCCCCAATAAGTTACTTATGAAAAGCAGAATGCTGATGCATTCTTATTTGCAATATAGTTCATAAGAGGGGATATCCCAAATCTATTTGTAAAATAAGTTAGGTATAAATAGCTGTAAGAAAATGTAAATAAATCAATTCCATTTGTACTTGAAGTGTGGATTCATTTAAACTGCGGCTCTCTAGCCATCCATTTGAAGCGAGCTGCGCTGGATAAATAATCAGCAAAAGTAGGGAAAAGTTAATAACAGTTAGAACATTACAAAGTCTTCCGATAGTGAAATTCATTGCCATCAAAAGCGTTTTCTCAATAAGCCATTCGAAATCTGGAGCAAACTATGGGTCCCCTCCATCCCCTCTCAGGGCATGGTTGTGAGAAATATATGAAAGGGATGCAAATGTTATTTAAGAAATGTGAACCACCATTTGACTTCATTTCGAACCTGAACGGCAGAGTCCCCATTTGGTACTTCAATAAGATTGGTAGATTGGACTGGTCCTACGCACCAGTAGGACCTATCTACCAAGCATCAGTTGGTGTGATATGGTACCTCGATTTTGGAGTGATTTTAATGTTGTTTTTGTGATCAAATTAAGTGGCCTACCCTCTTTGGACGGGTAAGAAATTTTCTATTTCGAAGAAAATTATTGACTGTTATACATAAAATAGGATGCATGTTTGTTTGCGTGTCCGGTATAGACTCCTAATCCACCCAACTGATTTAAAAAAAAACTCTTAGGTTAAATATATCTTGTTTAGTCCAGTGATGATTCCTTTCAAGGTTTGATACCCATATTCCTACGGGAACGAAAACTTAGAAACTTCTGGACATATTTCAAAGATTCTTTCAGCACTAGAATGCTTCATTATCACTCGATAACTTAGACTAAACACGGGAACGAAAACTTAGAAATTTCTAACACATTTCAAAGATTCTTGCAGCACTATAGGATGCTTTTAATTTTGGTGGGGGCAAAACCCCCATTTATTAGGCTTTATACAAGCTATTAACTTACAAACTAATAAACTTAATAGCTAAGACTTACTAAGTAATAGCATGCATTTTTCAAAAAACTATGAAAGAGCACGTTCTTTCTCATCGTTTTTGGGAAACAAAATAGTTAGACTAAAAATTTGTAAATTCCTGATATATGTATAGTCATAAGGAATATGTGGTATAATTTAGGAAGGAGGGTTCTAGATTTTATCAACCATATTGAGGTTTTTGAAAGCTGGTTTTCTATGCAAATTTTCGAACAGATACCTACCAACATACGTACCTATCGACCTTGACTAAGAAAAAATCTACCAAATACGTATGTTTTTAATTGCTAAGCGTACACATTCTGCTCTGAATATAGTTTTTTCTCTTCATACTTCTACATATTTACGTTTAAATATCTGGCATCAGGCGACGAGAAGGGACACTGGATTATTTTTATTTTCGCCAAGTTTGAAATAATTATTGAGTCAGGCCTCACACCCAACTCATTTTCGCAGAATTATTGAATTTACTCACCTAACTAAAGATATTTTTACGAATTATGAATCATCATTGGCATACCTACTGATGTCTTTCGTTTGGTTTCAAGATGTCTTATCTTCATTGAATGAGTAAACAGTCGTTATTTGCTTGAGATAAAAACTTAAGTAATTGAAACTCAATCTAAGTGTAGATACCACGAAGCGTTGAGAATGAAAGAAGTTACTTTTTCTTCGTTATCGAAAAATAAATATCAGAAATTTACATTATCTTGTCGGATATAGGTACCTATCTACACACACATCTACAATTCATTGTAGTTAAATTATAGATTAAAAAAGGTTTCAATATATAGGTACGTGTAAAGGTGTTATATAATTCCATAAAATCTACTGTGAAGTTGTCCAGGAATTCGTGACAGTATTCAAGTCGTGCCAATTCAATAAACGCTATAAATACGGATACATAAGTATGATAAGTGTAAGAGAATTATTGCCTGCGATGAAGCAAAAAAAAAGTAGATCGTCATGCTGTCGTTGTCGGATGGTTTGAGTGCCTTTCCTTCCCATTATGTTCGGATTTCACATTTTCGCTACAAAATGTGACGGGAGAGTGTTAATTACTGTTTCGTTGCATCAAATTAACAACTCCCAAGCTCCAACTTGTCACTAGTAGGTATCTAAAAACTGAGAAATCATACCTCAAATGATTTTTATCGAAATTTTATTGGAGTTTCGTAAATATGTAGTTATAAGTACCTACCAATTTGTAACAAAACTTTAACCACAATCTATGAGTACCTATGTGAATATACGAAGTATGTAAAATCAACCTTACCTAATTATGGGTAGCGAAAATTATAATGAGACTTAGTAAGTTCGAATCAGTTTCCACTATAATCGCATGTTATAGGCACGAGTAAAAATACTCTCATTTTTATACGTTTTGCAAGACATTTCAAAGCTCAAGGCACACAAAACACATCGTGTCCTTAAAAATTACGAACGACCGACGCGATGGGACCAAAAACCATTCAGAGTGTTTTTCTTTCGAATCGGCTGCCTAAAATAACGTCCAAGTACGTTATAGAATACAGGCAAAACTGTGAAGTCTTATAAATAAATACTAAGTACCTAAGTTTTTTTCCAAATTCAGTTCGAAAATGAAATACCGAACAAAACCTTAATTGAGAGTCTACCTTATCGAAAAACCATGAAAAGTCAATGAAATAAACCTTTAAGCTTCTCAATATATTTTTAATTGCTTCAATTGAAAACGATAACATTGTAACATAAGTGGTCAGATACAAAATGGAAGAAAACCATCTAAATAGCATTTTATTTACAACTTAAGGCCTTTTACTCTTTGTTTGATCATTTTACTTGTTTAAATAACATCAACAAATATTATAAATATGATTCACAGATCTTAACTGACAGTCTTGAAGACTAGCCATTAACAAAAGCCAGCCCAATCATAATATTGACAGATAAGCTATGGCAATTGTAAATCAACCAAAATCACCCGGTCGTTAAGAACCATATCGCGATAGATAAGGTAATTAAATTAACTTCTTATCTGACTGATTCAAATTGTTTTAACTTGTTCGACATTGATTTAATTTGTTTTTGTTTGACAGCCGCCACCACCGCCACCGTAGACAATGGTTGGCCGATAAAGGTTTACCGGGTTGTAGACAAGGTAGGCGAACAGATCTGGTTCCGCTACACGGTTCTCAAAATTGTTTAAGGTAGGTCGCTACTGTTGTTTTGGTATACTCACACTTTTTCACACTTAACAAATATTGATTACTTTTTCTCTTAACAGATAACGAATCATATCGGCTGTGTGGCTGGTTCTAAGTGTCATTCTACATGTCAACTTAGCAATATGAATTGATATAACGAGGGTGGACCCGTTCTTCCAGCTGTAACTACCACCGAATCCGTCACACACAATTTTTTTTGTACTTTATTTAGTGATCTGTAACCACTTAAGTTTTGACATTTCATGAAATGCATTTCCAATATTGTTTAGAGGGACATGGCAATTGTGCAAGTCATTGACCATGCGTTTGGCTTTGAAGGTGCTATACGGTTTGAAGTTGAGGATGTGGTGAGAGTTCAATTAGGTAAATGACTTGGCTGAATTGGGAAAAGGTGTTTTTGTGATAGACGACCGAATAAATGCGGCGTGTGTAATTAAAAGTATAGAAATAAAATTAAATTGAAAGCTTTTTCACTACTTACCTACTTTCTTATTAATCAAAATTGTGTTTTTTATGCCTAGCAAGTGCAACAAAATTGGAGCATAGACAGCAACGAGAAACGCGTATAAAGTAAGCGATAAAATAAAATCTTTACCTTATTGAAATATTTTCAGGACGGTAGGACAATGCAATTAAGAAAAAAATTTAAAATAGGAGTTGTGTTCTATTTTGATCTGCATTAGCTTGAGTTCTTCATTCAGAAATCAGAGTTTTTCAACGATAGAAAAATGGAAAATCTATAACTATTTTGTTTTCATTTATTCAAGAAAAAAAAAAAAAAAAAATGCATGAAGCACTGTTGGGTTTTTCCTACAAAGTCGGTTCTGGTCGAACAAACCGAATAAAATGAAAAATTAAACAACAATGTTGCCTAATAGCTTAGCTGATTCAGGTGACTTTAGCTGTTTCTTTAACATTCACGAAAGTCTGAAGTGAACTGACGTATAACTTTTAAGATACTAATCATAAACATAATCGCTTCTGTCTCCTTATAAATAGTTCAATTTATTTATCATGGAACTTTTAACACCAAGACAAAATTTTCGTTAGGAATATTTTTATACATGATTGAATTTTGACTTCATTTTAATAGATCAAAAATATATTAAGTGAAAGGTTGCACATTCACTGCACTAATATCTCATAATTTGGGCATATATATTACAGCATTGGCCAAAAGTGTTGAGCATTTTAAAATTTTGTTCATACTCAGAATTTAAGTTCAACAGCTTTCGAGAATTTGAAAACAGAAGGACCAAGAGCACCCAGAAACATCCAAAGAGATAATCAAAAATCTTTTCAAACCAACAATGGAGAGAAGTTTGTTCAAACTGTAAGATGCAACTGGTAAGACCAAACACCAAAAATTGCAAGAATTATTATAATTGAAGATGGCAGCAATACAAAATTATGTTTTAGTTTTCAAACATTTCTGCATACTTAGGTCAGTTTTAGGAGTGCCTCTTACTTTTGGCCATGGTTTTATGTACATTAGGGTGTCCCAGATTTTTGAGGTTTTTCTTAACTGCTGCTTCAATTCTATTTTATCTGAAAATACTAGTGAGGCATTGTTAAAAAACTGAGTTTGAGGTTATTTAAGGAAAGGTTTGAATGGTCAGAAACCGCACTGATTTTCGTTCGGAATGTGCTTCGTTGCATTTAGCGGCAATTGTACAAAAAGTTGAACGATGTCGGCAAGGGCTACCGTCATTTCATCCTAGTAAAGTGAAATTTGGTATATACAAGAAGAACAAGGGATTTTTATAAGATGAGAGCGTATGCGTTTCAATATCTTTGTTTGTTTGTTGATGAGTACCAGGCACCTCTGTGATACTTTCGTCACATTAGTAGATCTCTAGATGTCTGACGACATACAAACTGAGATGGAATTCCAATTTGTGCAGTCCCTCCGCGCGGAAGAAGTGAAACTTCATTTCAAAAACTAGGTATTGAATATTTTCTATTATATTTGATTTGAGGAGAGAAGAAAACACACTACATTGAATGAAGTAATCGAAATTAATTTTGCAGCACAGACTTGGCACAAATTGATAAACTATTTAGAAGAATTAAATGAGATCTTGAGATATTTTTTAAGAAATGAATTACAAATACATATATTAAACGCATTAAAAAGAACAGAGAACCAGCGTTGCCACTGTTTGACAAAATTTCCGAAGTAGATTTACAAAAAAAGTGCAGTAGATTAAATTTTTATGCAGTAGATTTTTTTTTTCAAAGAAATTAATTTATAAATACAGAAATAAAATCAATGTTTTATAAACTGGCTGCATTGGGACTTCCTTTTAAAATGCTGAAAACAATGAAGAAAATATACCATAACTGTACTGCAGAGGTCTGGAATGGTGTCAAAATATTAGAGAGTTTCGCAACCACATCATTATTGAGGCAAGGATGCGTCTTAAGTGCTCTCCTTTTCTCCATCTACATAAATGATACAGTCTCCTACCTTAATAATTGATATAAGTGGAACAAAAATCAAAGTTTTGATGTACGCTGGTGACTTAGTTCTGTTAGCTGATACTCCTATAAATTTTCAGATGATAATAAATAAGCTAGATGAGTTTTACAAATTGTGGAACCTTACAACAAACCAAAGTAAGTCCCAAATAATGATTTTTGGTAGAGGAAAGAGACAAAGGAATGGGAACTACATCTGGAAACGGGAGAGGGAAGTTGTGGAAGTAGTCGATAATTATAAGTAACTTGGTGTTATACTAACTCCACAAAATAATATGAAACTTCACTTTGCAGAAAAATTAAAAACTGCGAAAATTGGCATAAAAACAACCTGGTCAGCATGTATGAAGGATAAAAATATATGACTCCGAGCGAAATACCAAATCATTGATGCTACAGCGAGGTCGGTTATGTTGTACGCAGCCCAAGTTTGGGTATACCTTCAAAATGAGAATGTGGAGCAGCTGCTTCGATTCTTTCTGAAAAGAGTATTGCACCTTCCCTTAACCACGCCCACTTATATGGTGCAAATCAAAACAGGACTGCTGAAGCTCCATTTTAATTACGTCCTTAAAATGTTTAGCATGGAAGAACGTCGCTTACCTAAAATAGTAGCAATGCGACGAGGATGTGTCAAAAAATCAGCATGTTTTGAAAAATGAAAGGAACTAGCGGTGGATGTAGGATATCTTGTGTCCTCTTACTTACGGGAGTTAGTCTAAAACAATATAAAGAAGTGCTTTACAATTTAAAAAATGCATAAAGCCTTTATTGAACAAGCACAATCATCAATATACAGAATATATTACTCAAAACTGGAGCATGACTTTAGCACGATAAATTACTTCGAACATAATGTGGAATCCACAGTACAAATTTAGCAATCGCTTAACTTTCTGAGTGAAAAGTAATTTTTACCATGTTAATCCTTACATGCTTACATGCTTTACAATGTATTAATTAAGAAGTACCAAGATAAGAGTCAAAAACCCTTTTGAACAATATTCAGGAAACGAGCCCAATTATTGAGTAAATAGAGTAGAAGGGTTAACATAACTATATAATTCTGAGGGGTTGAATAAATTTCAAGGAGAAAAACGGACTGTTTTCAACAATTTTTGGGTATAAGAAATCAAATCTTTTACAGTCTTGGGAATAGACGTTTAATAAATAATTTCTGAAATTTTCTTAAAAAAAAAAAAAAAAATGGGCACGACTGGATCGCACTAGCTGGCGATTGTGTGCTTAATAAGATATGAAAATCTTCAAACTGAGTACAAGGGTTTTATTTGCTCTTCATAATATATTTAGTAGTACAGGGCTGCCAGCTAAACATTATTTATGACAAAAAAACCAATGAAATATTGAAAAAATTTAAATGTAATATCCCAAAAGTTTTAAACGAATTTTCTATTTAACGCCATGTTTTTGGATTGGCTAATAACGCTGAAAATTTTATCAAAATTGTTGGACCAATTCTTTTAAAGCGAGTTTTTTCAAAAGTCAAGCATACGAAATTTAAAATGCTGCTAGAAGTTGTTTTGACAGAAAATTTGAAAAAAATCAAAGCTCTTTAAAAAATTTGTTTTTTTTTTTAAATCTAAATTTCCTTATAATAGATATACTTAGTTATAAAAAATTCGAAAATTAGAATTTTTCACATTCTAATATGCAATTTTTCTCAAACTACATACTTTGGATTTCTTAAATATAAAATTTCGTCAACATCCTCTCAGCCATTAACGAGAAAGTCGGTTTTTAAGACAACCTTATTATAGGTACCGTTCCTTTTAAGAAACTATTTTTTTAATCATAAGAAAATGAGTATATGTATTTATCTATTATCATATCGGTTGTATGGCAGAAGAATAAAAACTCCTCTGTAGGCTACCCCAGAGACCCAAACTGCTAATTTTGAAGAAAATCAGTCTAGCCAGCGGTTCAGGCTGCAGAATTATATACGGACAGACAGACAGACAGGTTGATATAAGCTGGACCTACTTTTTTCTTACTTGGCTTATGATGTTCTTTTCTGTGTATCGCAAGTAAAATACTAAAAACACTCAGCCAATTTTGACGTCATATCCGAGAATCCTCGGAAAAAAAGTGTGTCCTCGTTGACAGCAAAACTTTTTACAGAATTATTAAACGAAAAAAAAACGTGTTGTAGGTACTTGGTTAAGACTAGAACTTGGACAAAGGAAAAGAAAAATGATCAAATAGCTGATGTTTTTTCAAACAAAAAGAATAGCTAGTCATTTTTTATATTAAAATAGTTTTAATCGAAGAAAAAAATCGTTCATCCAAGTCCTTGTGAGTTGTATTTCCAAGACAGGTGCTCAATTTCATAAAGATCGGTTGAGTAGTTCTCGAGATATCCTGACATACGATCAAAAGACACCGTTTCGAGAGAAACAGGATTAAACTTACTGAGCTCGAAAATTGAAGAATTGAATAAGAAAATAAGAAACAACCGATTTTTTGAAGTCGCGAAACCCATGTAACTCCTTAAATCCCATAGAGATATGTATATGTTTAACTTCCGAAAAATGAAATTTGCACAGATCTGAAACTCAAGTTGGTCAAACGAAAAGTTGTTCATGACTCACACATTCCCGCATCAAATCCTTATAGAGTACCAAAGTAGAATAAATACCAAAATTCTCAATAAAAATAATAATAAAACTATAACTCATTTGCTACCGGTCGGTTCTTCAAACGCTCTTTGCCTTTGGTCGATGCCTTCGCTTGCCAAGAAAGAAGCACAAGTGTTGACAGGCACAAAATTCATTTATATTAACTTTCATTGGAATATGACGTGATGTCTACAAATGGAGACACTGCTCTCAGTTTTACATCAACATTGAATTGTTCTGACCAGACTCGAGTCGATATAGTCGACATCGACAGTCCACTAACACTTTTTTATTAATTGCTTTTTTTTATGAATGACAGCTATAAAGTACCCCAGAAAGGTGCTAATAAAGTGACGGGCAATGAAGTGAGTTTGATGGCTTTATCATTCACATAAGATTGATACGGAACCCTATACCATACCAACTATATATTTTGGTCATATGTCCCATACATTGTGCTACATACTTCCAAGCAAGAATATGATGTTCTGTTTTCATTCTCCGGTAGCTGTATTCATGTTGATTTCTCGGCTGCCTTTAACAGAAGTTAAATTAATTGCCATCCATTTGTAGTTTTATTGTGGCTTCCTGTAAAGTGATTGTCAGGGCGGCGTGAAATGTTTTTATGATGTGAAAGATATCGACAGGTACGTTGTCAGATAAGTTCATGTATTCTGAGTTGGGCTACACGGAATAGCGAACAGCTTCAAGTGGGATAAGAATTGTCGGCAAGTGTTTCATCTGCAAGACGTGTGGTCGAGGGCACCGCGTCTTGGTAACTTAAGAGCGAAAAAAGTCTGCACCAACAATTGGATGTCTAACATTGATTGATTCAGTGTATGTTGGGGAAGAATAATGATTAGACAAACATGTTCCAGATATACTTTTTGAAATACACGCTTAATATGCATACAATTGTTGCCTAATTTGTGGCTATATGGTGAACAAGTAGATATATTTTTCCTTTTTTTTTCTGAGCTCGACTACTGGAGTTCGTTCCTATATAGTTTTCATTGTATTGATTTCATTGTGTATGCATATCTTGTATTTAAGTGGCATATGACACGCGCATGGTCTTCTTCAATGATGATTATAATAAACTCATAATGGTCTTCCTCTTCAAATGTTTCCCATCGTTATGGAATCACGTGCATCAAAAGTTGTCACGAGACATTCAAATAAAGGGTAAAAGCGAAATTACAAGTGCATAACCTACTTGAAACAGAAATAATCGCATTTAACTGAAAATTCGTAATAAAAAAAAATTACTACACGAGTTTTTGAATTTTTAATAATTAAGTGACGTTGTTTAGCCCGCGCCGCGGTTGATAGTATTTTTGTGTTGAGGTATGAGTATACGAACTTGCGTGTTTCATGCAATTACAAAAGAATTACTCTTCTACAATTCAATAGATTTAGTATCGTGGTCATTGACGCCAAATTCTTACCGGTAAGCACATTTTTGTGTATATTCGTTGTTACACATATATTTTAAGTGTGCCAAAGAATCTTTATTTTAACTTTGAGACAAGCGTGAAAGAAAGAAATTTTCCTTAACTTAATTTGACCGCTTTCTGTTTTTGAATGTTCGTAAAAGCTTTGAACATTCTTGGAAATTTTTTTTTTTATATAATAAATCTAATCTTAAAAAAACAATTTTTCATTGGAATTGTCTGGGATACGCCATGCCAGTGGTCGGGTTGTGTCGGCTTTGGATTATACTAACGTTTAGCTCGAAAAAATGAAAGAAGTTTTATAAATACTTTTTCTTCTCAAAAAAAATCCCGCACTGAGAACGTACAACCTACGGATGCAATTCATTTTAGTAATAATCTGCGTATTATGTTCATATATCTCTTCAAAGAGGGCACTCCACTCACTCTAAGGGCGGGCTTCCAGTGGCCTTTTTAGCTTTATTGAAAATAAGTTTCACCCTCTATTATTTGATTTTTGTTTTGTATTTGGTGATGCCTGCCGTCTTAAATTCTCAGGAGCACGTATAAGGAGTGGCAGTCACTCTATGGAATACAGGCAATCTTTGTTATTGAAGAGCTCAAATGTTGTGGCTGCACTTTCATAAGTATACTTATACCGTTCAGACTTCAGATGTTCACAATTTTTCCTTTTTTTTTTTTTTGGTGCGCGTTTAAAATAGGGTTGAAAGCGATTTTGAGCATTACCATCACCTGGGTTCTTATTGCCACGTGACTTGTTCATTCTTCATTATTTTAATGTGACATTGTAATTACAGGTGAGTAGATGCGTTTGTCCAGATCACACGACCGACCAGAATCGGACACCCTCCGCTAAATAAATAGTCATTATAATACAATGTGATCCATAAAAAGGTATATACAAAGATGCGTACCGGTAGCAGTTAAAATGACTTTTTTTATTTCTTTATTCCATTGATGTCAGCAGATAAACGATGAATGCAATGACGTGTGTGAATATTTTGAATAATCGTGGGAGTCAAACGAGTTATAATGATGACCCCTAAGAAAATGACTACTGTTTCCATGATGTGTTATTAAAATGGTATTTTACTAAACAATTTGAAGGCAAGTCGGCTAATTCGAGGAGTTTTGTTATGAGTGTTTGTTTAGTAAAAAAAACGTAGGTATTCGATACAAAGAGCAGATAGAGTTATAAACCAATTGTAAGCTTCTATTCTGTACTTTTGCGGTTCTTAGGAATGGGAGTTGTTGACTGGATCAGCTATCGATTCTTCCCACCTACAATACGTTTTGGTTTTAATTATATTTTTAAAATAAATTTTTGTGTTCAAAGGGGGGCTAGTGGCTAGTTTAAATCATAAAGTAATTTGACACAGTCAGCTGTTTTCCGCTGAAAATCTTGACAGAAAGCCAGCATCATACCTCCACTTATATGATAGAAGAACGTTAAAAATAAAGAAACAACAACACGAGGATATACTTCAGGAACAACGGCATATCTTGAAGTTGGAACTTCACCTTGGGTAACTGGTCATCATAGGGAACAACACTGCTTTCAAATATCAAGCCAGACCCGAAGTTGCTCTCTCAGAAACAACAACCCGAGAATATACGCCAGACACTATGCGACGGTGCATCCTGAATAAAGAACTTCACCATGCATGAGGGAAAACACTGTCCCAATTATAAAGCCCGATACAAAGGTTCCCTCTGCAGGAACTATACAGCACGAGAACATTTTTCATAAACAACAGCATTTTGTCAAGGAGGAACTTTGTCAGGGGTAGCTGATCAGGGGAAAACACTGCGTCCAAATGTCAGGCCGGATACAAAAAGGCTCCTCCGGCAGAAACAAACATCACTAGGATATACGCCAGAAACAAAGGTTTATCCTGAAATAGGAACATCACTGGGCGTAACAGCTCAAGAAAAAACACTAATCCAAAACTTACTTTCCTTACTTAGATGGGCATTACAGTTCGGAGTGGACCTGGGCGTCCTTCGGGCGAGCTTTCTCCAGTTTTGCACGCTAAGTCGGTTGAGGTCTTTTTTCACTTGATTCCGCCACCTAAGATGAAGTCTTCTCCTTCCGCGATTTCCCTGCAACGTGCTTTCGAAAACCCGTCGAGCCGGAGCGTTCGGGTCCATCCGCTCTACATGGCCCAACCATATCGTAGCCTCGCGATGCGTACTCTTCTGGCTATGCCCATTGCCCATGTCGCGCTGCAGCTCATACAGTTCGTTGTTGTATATCTCCACACATTGTTTTCGCATACGGGACCAAAGATCATTCGGAGAATCTTTCTTTCGAAACGACCAAGGATTTCTTTATCCGCTTTCGATAAGGTCCACACCGAAAAAAAAAACGTTGGTTGAATCAACAATCTTTCATTGTTGGCCAACGAATCCCAAAAAATAGTGATATCAACCAAGCTTTGTGGTGATATCAACAAAGGCGTCATTGTTGATTCAACGAATGGAGGATTGTTGGCAAAAAATACCCAAAACTTGAAAAAACTGATCACGAACGTTTGTTGATTTCACCAAGGTGCTTTGTTGATTGCATTGTTGATCAATCACAAACGTGGTAAAACGTGATCAATAAAAAATGATCACGTTCGTGATCCAACAATCAAGGTTTCTTGGTGAAATCAACTAATAAACGTTGTAAAAGCTTTGTTGTATACGAATGGTTCATCTTAAGCACAAAACAAATATTAAATAGATAAAAAAAAAAAAAAAACTGATCACGTTCGTGATCAACCAACCAAGTTTTCATGGTGAAATCAACCAATAAACGTTGTAAAAGCTATGTTATAAACGAATGGTTCATCTTAAGCACAAAACAAATATTAAATAGATAAAAAAAAATAAAAAAACTGATCACGTTCGTGATCAACCAACCAAGTTTTCATGGTGAAATCAACCAATAAACGTTGTAAAAGCTATGTTATAAACGAATGGTTCATCTTAAGCACAAAACAAATATTAAATAGATAAAAAAAAAATAAAAAAACTGATCACGTTCGTGATCAACCAACCAAGTTTTCATGGTGAAATCAACCAATAAACGTTGTAAAAGCTATGTTATAAACGAATGGTTCATCTTAAGCACAAAACAAATTTTAAATATATAAAAAAAAATAAAAAAACTGATCACGTTCGTGATCAACCAACCAAGTTTTCATGGTGAAATCAACCAATAAACGTTGTAAAAGCTATGTTATAAACGAATGGTTCATCTTAAGCACAAAACAAATATTAAATAGATAAAAAAAAATAAAAAAACTGATCACGTTCGTGATCAACCAACCAAGTTTTCATGGTGAAATCAACCAATAAACGTTGTAAAAGCTATGTTATAAACGAATGGTTCATCTTAAGCACAAAACAAATATTAAATAGATAAAAAAAAAATAAAAAAACTGATCACGTTCGTGATCAACCAACCAAGTTTTCATGGTGAAATCAACCAATAAACGTTGTAAAAGCTATGTTATAAACGAATGGTTCATCTTAAGCACAAAACAAATTTTAAATATATAAAAAAAAATAAAAAAACTGATCACGTTCGTGATCAACCAACCAAGTTTTCATGGTGAAATCAACCAATAAACGTTGTAAAAGCTATTTTATAAACGAATGGTTCATCTTAAGCACAAAACAAATATTAAATAGATAAAAAAAAAATAAAACTGATCACGTTCGTGATCAACCAACCAAGTTTTCATGGTGAAATCAACCAATAAACGTTGTAAAAGCTATGTTATAAACGAATGGTTCATCTTAAGCACAAAACAAATATTAAATAGATAAAAAAAATAAAACTGATCACGTTCGTGATCAACCAACCAAGTTTTCATGGTGAAATCAACCAATAAACGTTGTAAAAGCTATGTTATAAACGAATGGTTCATCTTAAGCACAAAACAAATATTAAATAGATAAAAAAAATAAAACTGATCACGTTCGTGATCAACCAACCAAGTTTTCATGGTGAAATCAACCAATAAACGTTGTAAAAGCTATGTTATAAACGAATGGTTCATCTTAAGCACAAAACAAATATTAAATAGATAAAAAAAAAAATAAAACTGATCACGTTCGTGATCAACCAACCAAGTTTTCATGGTGAAATCAACCAATAAACGTTGTAAAAGCTATGTTATAAACGAATGGTTCATCTTAAGCACAAAACAAATATTAATTAGATAAAAAAAAATAAAACTGATCACGTTCGTGATCAACCAACCAAGTTTTCATGGTGAAATCAACCAATAAACGTTGTAAAAGCTTTGTTATAAACGAATGGTTCATCTTAAGCACAAAACAAATATAAATTAGATAAAAAAAAATAAAACTGATCACGTTCGTGATCAACCAACCAAGTTTTCATGGTGAAATCATCCAATAAACGTTGTAAAAGCTATGTTATAAACGAATGGTTCATCTTAAGCACAAAACAAATATTAAATAGATAAAAAAAAAAATAAAACTGATCACGTTCGTGATCAACCAACCAAGTTTTCATGGTGAAATCAACCAATAAACGTTGTAAAAGCTATGTTATAAACGAATGGTTCATCTTAAGCACAAAACAAATATTAAATAGATAAAAAAAATAAAACTGATCACGTTCGTGATCAACCAACCAAGTTTTCACGGTGAAATCAACCAATAAACGTTGTAAAAGCTATGTTATAAACGAATGGTTCATCTTAAGCACAAAACAAATATTAAATAGATAAAAAAAAAAAAAAAACTGATCACGTTCGTGATCAACCAACCAAGTTTTCACGGTGAAATCAACCAATAAACGTTGTAAAAGCTATGTTATGCATCCCCAGAACAAACAACTTTTTTTTGTGTAGCTGTGACATTTTTTGGGGTTATCCTGAAAACCTGACGTGATTGGGCAAAATGGACTTCGGATTCGGTTTCAGCGATCCGAAAAACATATTATAACTTAGTCGCACCACCAGGTCACACTTTTTTTTTGTGTGGCTGTGTAATTGAAACTTATCGCGTTTTGCCAGTAGAAAGGTACAAAACAATATCAAATATTGTACTTCAATAATAATGTGTGTATGTAGTTAAATTTAGTTACAATACTATCATTATGAACGACACATTTATAAATCCAAAATAATATTTATCATATCCTTTTTTTTCCTATTCTTCGAAAAAGAATAAATTTTTGATTTAATGAAGTTTAAACGCGGCCTTAAACTCAGTCAATGCATTCAGTGATCACGAACGTGGTTTTTTCTTGGTTGGCCAACCCACGTTCGTTGTTGAAACCGACGCGACACGCCATATTTAAATTATAACGCGGTATACCTACACGAAATGTTTGCAATGTGAAAATGAAATACACATACACATACAATGGAAAATTAGCTCATCCTCGCCATATTTTTTGCCGGCAACAAGAAAATTTAAGGCCCCGTAACAACTTGTCCATAAATAGATTTCACAGATTTCTTGTGCTGAAGAAAACTTATACTAATTCTTTTCCCACGTTATGTGGAAAAACATGTTTATATGATTTATTTTTTAAATTAGCTTAGCTAAATTTTACATAGTTTCGTAGAAAAAAGTCAAAATTCCTCGTTTCGAGGTAACTGTGAACACTTTCTGAGGTTATCTTGAAAACCTGACGTGATCGAGTGAAACGGACTTCGGAATCGTTTTCAGTGACCGAAAAAACATATTATTAACATAGTTGCATCCCCAGAACAAACAACTTTTTTTTGTGTAGCTGTGACATTTTTTGGGGTTATCCTGAAAACCTGACGTGATTGGGCAAAATGGACTTCGGATTCGGTTTCAGCGATCCGAAAAACATATTATAACTTAGTCGCACCACCAGGTCACACTTTTTTTTTGTGTGGCTGTGTAATTGAAACTTATCGCGTTTTGCCAGTAGAAAGGTACAAAACAATATCAAATATTGTACTTCAATAATAATGTGTGTATGTAGTTAAATTTAGTTACAATACTATCATTATGAACGACACATTTATAAATCCAAAATAATATTTATCATATCCTTTTTTTTTCCTATTCTTCGAAAAAGAATAAATTTTTGATTTAATGAAGTTTAAACGCGGCCTTAAACTCAGTCAATGCATTCAGTGATCACGAACGTGGTTTTTTCTTGGTTGGCCAACCCACGTTCGTTGTTGAAACCGACGCGACACGCCATATTTAAATTATAACGCGGTATACCTACACGAAATGTTTGCAATGTGAAAATGAAATACACATACACATACAATGGAAAATTAGCTCATCCTCGCCATATTTTTTGCCGGCAACAAGAAAATTTAAGGCCCCGTAACAACTTGTCCATAAATAGATTTCACAGATTTCTTGTGCTGAAGAAAACTTATACTAATTCTTTTCCCACGTTATGTGGAAAAACATGTTTATATGATTTATTTTTTAAATTAGCTTAGCTAAATTTTACATAGTTTCGTAGAAAAAAGTCAAAATTCCTCGTTTCGAGGTAACTGTGAACACTTTCTGAGGTTATCTTGAAAACCTGACGTGATCGAGTGAAACGGACTTCGGAATCGTTTTCAGTGACCGAAAAAACATATTATTAACATAGTTGCATCCCCAGAACAAACAACTTTTTTTTGTGTAGCTGTGACATTTTTTGGGGTTATCCTGAAAACCTGACGTGATTGGGCAAAATGGACTTCGGATTCGGTTTCAGCGATCCGAAAAACATATTATAACTTAGTCGCACCACCAGGTCACACTTTTTTTTTGTGTGGCTGTGTAATTGAAACTTATCGCGTTTTGCCAGTAGAAAGGTACAAAACAATATCAAATATTGTACTTCAATAATAATGTGTGTATGTAGTTAAATTTAGTTACAATACTATCATTATGAACGACACATTTATAAATCCAAAATAATATTTATCATATCCTTTTTTTTCCTATTCTTCGAAAAAGAATAAATTTTTGATTTAATGAAGTTTAAACGCGGCCTTAAACTCAGTCAATGCATTCAGTGATCACGAACGTGGTTTTTTCTTGGTTGGCCAACCCACGTTCGTTGTTGAAACCGACGCGACGCGCCAAATCAAACATGTAAATGTATGCGATTTCATTTCATGTTAGATTAGTCTTTAGTATAGTTCGTCTTCGTTTCGTGCCGTGCAGTGCAGTGTCAAGAAAAAGTTTTTAATTGTGGCCTTAAAAAGGCAATTTAATTGCATTAAATAATTAATAACATTATATTTCAAGTAAGTACCATCAATTAACTAGTATGTTTAAGAAAAAAGAACAAGTGCTATGTCAATCTTTTTGATTTCTTGGCAAAAAAAAAATCACATTTTTGTTCGCAAAAAATGATGCTTTTGCAAACAATATAAAATTTTTCATCAAAAGATGGACATTGCATTATGTCGTTCTTGTTATTATATAGGAATTCTGAGATTCAGTTTATGAACTTTTTTTGATTTCTTGGCAAAAGAAAAATTATATTTTCTATGCAAAAAGTGATGCCTCTGCAAAAAATATAAATTCATCATCAAAAGATGGAGACTTTCCCATACCGAATTCTGAATTTGAAGATGAAAATGGTCTCAATCGATAGATACGCGTTAATAAAGCACAAATAAACAGTTTTTTTTTTTGTCTGAAATTAATATTTTTATTTTTTGAGGACATTTTGAGTTTTGAATATATATACCCAGTAGTGTTTCCTCACTATTTAACAGCTAAAACAAAGAAAATAAAAAAAAACATAGAATCCGGTATAGGAAAGTCGCCCCTTTGTTACTTTCATTACTGCAATCTACTTATCTATTCAATTTTTTTGTTTGCAGATAAATTTTCACCTGTAAAGGACAGAAACAAAAAAATTTCGCGGGTAAGTCATTCAGATGTTCTAGTTCTAAGTCCTTCATATTATTATTAATATCAAATCTTTTGCTTCGAAAATATGGAGTAAATAATTTTTTGTTTTCGTCGAAAAATTGTGGTCTATAGTTGTGATCAGTGCTGCCACCTGCCACCCTTCGAACAATTTAGCGCAGTATATTCGACAAAAAAGCGCAGTAGATTGAAATAAAGCGCAGTAGATTTTAAAATATGCAATACCAATAGATACAAAAAGCCAACAAAAAATTGCGTGTGTATTTACTAAGAATTAAGTTTTCCTTCGGCTATTTTGGTCACTTTAATCGTTGCAATGAACAAAAGGCTGTTACATTAGCTTTTCCCGACGTTTCGGCAGGGTTTGCTGCCTTCCTCAAGGGAACTTTATTGCACATGAAATATAAAACACATAGTACAATATTATGGACAACAAGAATAAGAAAAATTTACAATTTAACAATTAAATTTTTTAAAAATTTACAAAAACAACTCCTAACTAAGAAGTTAAGTCTGTAACTAAAAGAAAGAGAAAGAGAAAAGTTTTATGAGGCAACAAGCGAGCAGTATACAGATGATATACTCTGTGTGTCTTGCTTGCGATTCATATTGTTTTGATTTTAAAATTGAAAGCATTATATTTCAAGTAAGTACCATCAATAAACCAGTATGTTTAAAAATAAAGAACAAGCGCTATGTCAATTTTTTTGATTTGTTGGCAAAAAAAAATCACATTTTCTATGCAAAAAATAATGCCTTTGCAAAAAATATAAAAATCTTCATCAAAAGATGGACATTGGATCATGTCGTTCTTGTTTTTATATAGGCATTCTGAGATTCAGTTTATGAACTTTTTTTGATTTCTTGGCAAAAGAAAAATTATATTTTCTATGCAAAAAGTGATGCCTCTGCAAAAAATATAAATTCATCATCAAAAGATGGAGACTTTCCCATACCGAATTCTGAATTTGAAGATGAAAATGGTCTCAATCGATAGATACGCGTTAATAAAGCACAAATAAACAGTTTTTTTTTTTGTCTGAAATTAATATTTTTATTTTTTGAGGACATTTTGAGTTTTGAATATATATACCCAGTAGTGTTTCCTCACTATTTAACAGCTAAAACAAAGAAAATAAAAAAAAACATAGAATCCGGTATAGGAAAGTCGCCCCTTTGTTACTTTCATTACTGCAATCTACTTATCTATTCAATTTTTTTGTTTGCAGATAAATTTTCACCTGTAAAGGACAGAAACAAAAAAATTTCGCGGGTAAGTCATTCAGATGTTCTAGTTCTAAGTCCTTCATATTATTATTAATATCAAATCTTTTGCTTCGAAAATATGGAGTAAATAATTTTTTGTTTTCGTCGAAAAATTGTGGTCTATAGTTGTGATCAGTGCTGCCACCTGCCACCCTTCGAACAATTTAGCGCAGTATATTCGACAAAAAAGCGCAGTAGATTGAAATAAAGCGCAGTAGATTTTAAAATATGCAATACCAATAGATACAAAAAGCCAACAAAAAATTGCGTGTGTATTTACTAAGAATTAAGTTTTCCTTCGGCTATTTTGGTCACTTTAATCGTTGCAATGAACAAAAGGCTGTTACATTAGCTTTTCCCGACGTTTCGGCAGGGTTTGCTGCCTTCCTCAAGGGAACTTTATTGCACATGAAATATAAAACACATAGTACAATATTATGGACAACAAGAATAAGAAAAATTTACAATTTAACAATTAAATTTTTTAAAAATTTACAAAAACAACTCCTAACTAAGAAGTTAAGTCTGTAACTAAAAGAAAGAGAAAGAGAAAAGTTTTATGAGGCAACAAGCGAGCAGTATACAGATGATATACTCTGTGTGTCTTGCTTGCGATTCATATTGTTTTGATTTTAAAATTGAAAGCATTATATTTCAAGTAAGTACCATCAATAAACCAGTATGTTTAAAAATAAAGAACAAGCGCTATGTCAATTTTTTTGATTTGTTGGCAAAAAAAAATCACATTTTCTATGCAAAAAATAATGCCTTTGCAAAAAATATAAAAATCTTCATCAAAAGATGGACATTGGATCATGTCGTTCTTGTTTTTATATAGGCATTCTGAGATTCAGTTTATGAACTTTTTTTGATTTCTTGGCAAAAGAAAAATTATATTTTCTATGCAAAAAGTGATGCCTCTGCAAAAAATATAAATTCATCATCAAAAGATGGAGACTTTCCCATACCGAATTCTGAATTTGAAGATGAAAATGGTCTCAATCGATAGATACGCGTTAATAAAGCACAAATAAACAGTTTTTTTTTTTGTCTGAAATTAATATTTTTATTTTTTGAGGACATTTTGAGTTTTGAATATATATACCCAGTAGTGTTTCCTCACTATTTAACAGCTAAAACAAAGAAAATAAAAAAAAACATAGAATCCGGTATAGGAAAGTCGCCCCTTTGTTACTTTCATTACTGCAATCTACTTATCTATTCAATTTTTTTGTTTGCAGATAAATTTTCACCTGTAAAGGACAGAAACAAAAAAATTTCGCGGGTAAGTCATTCAGATGTTCTAGTTCTAAGTCCTTCATATTATTATTAATATCAAATCTTTTGCTTCGAAAATATGGAGTAAATAATTTTTTGTTTTCGTCGAAAAATTGTGGTCTATAGTTGTGATCAGTGCTGCCACCTGCCACCCTTCGAACAATTTAGCGCAGTATATTCGACAAAAAAGCGCAGTAGATTGAAATAAAGCGCAGTAGATTTTAAAATATGCAATACCAATAGATACAAAAAGCCAACAAAAAATTGCGTGTGTATTTACTAAGAATTAAGTTTTCCTTCGGCTATTTTGGTCACTTTAATCGTTGCAATGAACAAAAGGCTGTTACATTAGCTTTTCCCGACGTTTCGGCAGGGTTTGCTGCCTTCCTCAAGGGAACTTTATTGCACATGAAATATAAAACACATAGTACAATATTATGGACAACAAGAATAAGAAAAATTTACAATTTAACAATTAAATTTTTTAAAAATTTACAAAAACAACTCCTAACTAAGAAGTTAAGTCTGTAACTAAAAGAAAGAGAAAGAGAAAAGTTTTATGAGGCAACAAGCGAGCAGTATACAGATGATATACTCTGTGTGTCTTGCTTGCGATTCATATTGTTTTGATTTTAAAATTGAAAGCATTATATTTCAAGTAAGTACCATCAATAAACCAGTATGTTTAAAAATAAAGAACAAGCGCTATGTCAATTTTTTTGATTTGTTGGCAAAAAAAAATCACATTTTCTATGCAAAAAATAATGCCTTTGCAAAAAATATAAAAATCTTCATCAAAAGATGGACATTGGATCATGTCGTTCTTGTTTTTATATAGGCATTCTGAGATTCACAAAGTTAGTGATTCTGATGTTCTAGTTCTAAATCCTTCATTTTAATAATTTTTGATAATTTGAGGACTATAGAATTATAATCTTTTGCTTCGAAAATATGGAGTTAGTAATCGAATAGTCGAAATCCGGAGAATGACCCTTCTCTATTGAATGGGCCGCCAATGCGGTTTTAGCTGGGTTACTGATATTGATGTCAGATTTGGACAATCTTTGGTGCAAGAATTGTTTGGTGGTTCCGATGTAACAAAGGTTACATGGTTCGTCAGGTTTACGTTTGCAGTTTATTTTATAAGTAACGTCAGTGCGATTATCTTTGTCCATTTTGATCTTTAGTTTGGTGAAAAGGTGTCTAATGGCACTTTCCATTGGTTTCACTTTTGGAAGCACTCATTTTAAAAACCAATGGAAAACCCAAAATAATTTCTGTTCAGTTTAACGTAATTGCCTTTGTGTGAGTGAAACACCTATGGCTCTTAAAAAATATTCCTTGAAGAAAATTTTCTTTTTGACATTTGAGTAACATGTTGTGTTAGTGCTTCTTGAGTCGATTCTCATTTCAAATCGAGAAGCGGCTGTCACTCCTCAGAATCATGAGAAGCGATCTTTTTGCACCAATGGAACGGTTTGAGAATGCTTCTGAACGCTCCTGGACGGTTCTTTTCGTCCAATGGAAAGTGCCATAAGTGTCTGGTTAGATTTGAAAGCCAATCGGACATCATTGATGTTCTTGGTGACAACTTGCTTAAAAGTCTCAGCCAGTTTTGGAACATAAACAATGCTTTTGAAGAATCCTTTTTGAAACCAATCACACAACAATTGAGTGTCCATACGGTGAACTGTAGTTTTTAATGGAATCCGTAAGGACGTCTGATTAACTTCCGGTCCAAACAAGCCAAACACATAATCTTTAACACAGCACCCATTTAAATTATCAAAGTTTTCACGTTGAGTGACGAAATATACTTTTTTTTCAAAATTCTAAAATGAGGAGTAGATTGGTTTTGCTGCGCAGTATATTTTCGTTTGGGCCAAAACGCAGTAGATCTACTGCTATAGTAGTAGGGTGGCAGCGCTGTAAATGTGATTCAGTCTTAGGTTCAAAAAATTTTCATTTGCATAAAAAAACATGACGGAAAATAATATTAAAGTTCTCTTCTAGTGTATTTGGTTGCATTGGTACAAACGCAATGGAGATTTTTACACAATTTGCTGATGATGAATTCTCTGAGGAACTAGATCATGAAACTGAAAAAAATCAACTTGAACCCACTTATACTACGCTTCATAATAAATTTAATAATGGTGAAATCCCAAAATCTAATTTCGATGAAGATGAAGATAGTAATGATATTGATGGCGCCAGTAAAGAAGTAGTAGAAGAAATATTAGATTGTGAACTATTTAATTTGCTCTCTTCTTGGGGATTTGTTGATTTATATGATCATTTTATAAATCTTAAGCTAAGCGTTGACATCTTAAAGTATATATCCAATGAAGACCTAAAAGAAGTTTTTGCAGATAAATCACTTGGAATAAGAGTTGAATTTAAACATAAACTTCATACGTGGCGAAGAGAAAATGTAATATACTTAATGAAACTTTAATTAACTCGACGTTTAATTGATTTCTTTTAGAACATTGAAACCGATTTCGATCCATCGATAGAAATATTAAATAGTATTAAGATTTTAGTAGAAGAGGAAGTAAGAAAACGCCTAGCAGCAAACAGTTGTTCCGATTTGCATAGCGAGTCTTCAGCAATTTCATTGTCACCAGCTCCTTCATCCATTGCTTCAATTTCAAATCCTTCATCACCCAGTATTGGCTTTGGGAATTTCGTAAATTAATTTAGTTATAGCCTCTTTTCACTACAGCCAATTGAGATAATTTCGCAAATTATATCATTTCGAATGTAAAATCGTATAGGAAATTAAGTTAATTTGAAATTAGAACTCATCTAATTTGCGAAATCATCTCTCTTGGGTCTTGGATCACTTTTAAGTTTAAACGTGTAATAATTTTTTTTGAATCCTCATTTAGGATATCGATAAATAATAATAATATAATAATGTAATAATTTTTTTTTAATCATCATTTAGGATATCGATAAAATACTAAATTCGTTCCCATCGGGAAACTTCGTCATCAAGGAGTTCAAAAAGTATAAGAAAATTGGTGATTCCTCTCGAACTATTTTAATAGATTGCTTGACAAATTGGCTTTTAGCAAAAAAAGAATCAATAACTCGCCGAGATTTTCAATTTATTTCCACACAAATACATGATCGATTTGACGAAGACCCCGTAAGTTTATAATTCTGAATATACCTTAAAAAAAAATATATATATATATAAACGAAAGCTGTGTTCAAATGTAGCCCTTATCAAGTGGAAAATACTGTAATTGTTGAAGTACATGGGAATATAGTAATAAATAGAACTAAAACAATGTATTTTTGATTTACTTTATATTAATGAAGTGAATTTAAGAATCTTTTGTTGATTTTTGTTTTCATTGGCAGGCTATTCTGGTTAATTTTCAATTAAATGCAAATAAAAAAAAATTAGTTCATCTTTTCCCAACGTTTCGTCGTTATTCGCGACTTCTTCAGAGGTTTCTTAATAGATATTTTTTTTTAGTTTGAGTTTACATAATTTTATAGCATTTTTTGTTTTGGAATTGTATTAACAGTAAGCAGTAGGTATATATATAAATACATAATTTAATAAATTAACATTAAAAAAAGAGATTAATAGATTAAAAAGACAAACAAAAAATTATCACAGTGTAGTTGAAATCAGGTAGTTATTTATTGTTAATACGTAGCTTACTAGGCTACGCATTTTCAATTGAATAAGTACCAGATGAAACAAAATTTTTTTTATTTGCATTTAATTTAAAACCAAAATAGCCTGGCTATTAAAAAATAAATCTACAAATATACGTTTGAAAATTTGGTCGCTAACAAAATTCATATACATACACATTTTTGCCTTAATTCGGACAAAGAACATATACTTTACAAAACCCAACAGCGGGTCAAAAGGAAATCCTTCTGGAAGATTATACTGTCGATACTATAACATAAAGCGTTGTTATAGGAAAATTGGTTTTGATACACAGGAAAAGGAAGCACAATCTATTTCTGGTTCAATGCTTGCAAATCCTTTTCCAGACGAAGAAGACATTGAGTTTTTAAATAGTATGTTTCTTTTAGTTTGAGTTTCAATAGTTTGATTTTAATTTAGTTCTCTTTCAATTATGATTTTTTGCTAAAGATGACTTTTTGGCGGATGTGAAATGGCTTCAAATTTATAAAGAGCCTTGGGAAGAAATCAAATCTAAATGGCGTAAAACTCATAAGACAAGACAACTCGATATTTCTAAACAAAGTTTCCCCGATGTTTTATTAAATTGGCCTCTATTGAAGCACTCAGCAGGAATGACATTGGTAAATTATATAAATTACGTGTAGGTTTATAAAAGTTCATCACTGCTTTTTTCCGGTTTGGATATACAAGGCAGTTGATAGCAGCAGATAGAGTTTTTTTGCCTCCATTCTGTTTGATGTGTGCAGTGATGAGTTTCTGAATTAACCTTATTAACCTTTTGAATCCTCTACCTAAAATATCCTTTTTTGGACCAACAAATCTACACTTTATTTAAAGTATAGTTGTTGTCATCAAATTGCAATAAAATCAATCAAAAGAATAACAATTTTTAACACTCTTGATTGAAAAATTATATTTTTAAATTTGAGAGTATTTCAAAACATTATGAAAACGCACTTTATTGTTGCTCTTGTTTTTTTTTGTTTTGGTTTTACAAAAGAAAAATAATATATTTTATTACTATTTTTTTTCTAATTTAAGATCGATATTGACTTCCAAATAATATATCCTGGAAAAGAAAACTACCTAATTGATAAATGGGACACATTCAAAACCACTATCCTTCCTATTTTCAATGTGAAAATAAAGGATAAAAACTGCCTAGACCTACTCTACAACCTAAATAACAAAAACTTTACAAAAGGTTGGTAAACATATCTGTAATCTGTAAATGAAATATGTTAAATAAAGTAAAATATTAAATTAATAATTATTTTAAAGAGATTTTTTAATTAATAAAATAAAATAAAAGTATTTAAATTTTTAATTTTATACATAAATAATTATTTTCAGATCCAGAAGACATTCTCATCATTTCCCTGCTCCACGCTATACTTCTCCCACTACGACACCCAACAACTTCCTCACAAGCGAAGAAAAAATTCTTAAAACCAACAATAAAGGATTCGCAGCAGGCCCTTATTATCGAGGTACATGATGCAAACAACTTCAATCCAACGATTGACCAATTTGCAACGAAGGTGAGAGCACTTGGTCAAAATTTGCAACCACTTATAATTCGTTGCCATTTTGACAACTCCTATGTAGTTTATTTTAATGAAATTAAATATAAATTTAATGATATATTGCCTGCATTAGAAAGCTGTTTCAAAATATTTTTTGTTCTTAATTTAAAATATCCTATGCCTTGTAAATCTGTTTGGATTTTCATCCAAAAATATTTTTATGAAATTGACACTTCTGAAAGAGCTTCAGCAGATGTTCTAGTTCTCATTGAATCCTTAAAACAATAAAACTTTATATTTTCATTATCAATAAATTTGATCGTCCGCCTATTTCCTTGTTTTCAAGCCCAATTATTTTGATGATTCGTAATTTACTTTAATGAAATTAATTATAAATTTAATGATATATTGCCTTCTTAATCTAAAATATCCTACGCCTTGTAAACCTGTTTGGATTTTCATCCAAAAATATTTTTATGAAATTGATCCTTCTGAAAGAGTTTCAGCAGATGTTCTAGTTCTCATTGAATCCTTAAAACAATAAAACTTTATATTTTCATTATCAATAAATTTGATCGTCCGCCTATTTCCTTGCTTTCAAGCCCAATTATTTTGATGATTCGTAATTTACTTTAATGAAATTAATTATAAATTTAATGATATATTGCCTTCTTAATCTAAAATATCCTATGCCTTGTAAACCTGTTTGGATTTTCATCCAAAAATATTTTTATGAAATTGATCCTTCTGAAAGAGCTTCAGCAGATGTTCTAGTTCTCATTGAATCCTTAAAAACACAATAAAACTTTATTGACGTTATTAATAAATTGGATCATCGTTATTAATAAATTGATCGACACCCAACAACTTCCTTACAAGCGAAGAAAAAATTCTTAAAACCAACAATAAAGGATTCGCAGCAGGCCCTTATTATCGAGGTACATGATGCAAACAACTTCAATCCAACGATTGACCAATTTGCAACGAAGGTGAGAGCACTTGGTCAAAATTTGCAACCACTTATAATTCGTTGCCATTTTGACAACTCCTATGTAGTTTATTTTAATGAAATTAAATATAAATTTAATGATATATTGCCTGCATTAGAAAGCTGTTTCAAAATATTTTTTGTTCTTAATTTAAAATATCCTATGCCTTGTAAATCTGTTTGGATTTTCATCCAAAAATATTTTTATGAAATTGACACTTCTGAAAGAGCTTCAGCAGATGTTCTAGTTCTCATTGAATCCTTAAAACAATAAAACTTTATATTTTCATTATCAATAAATTTGATCGTCCGCCTATTTCCTTGTTTTCAAGCCCAATTATTTTGATGATTCGTAATTTACTTTAATGAAATTAATTATAAATTTAATGATATATTGCCTTCTTAATCTAAAATATCCTACGCCTTGTAAACCTGTTTGGATTTTCATCCAAAAATATTTTTATGAAATTGATCCTTCTGAAAGAGTTTCAGCAGATGTTCTAGTTCTCATTGAATCCTTAAAACAATAAAACTTTATATTTTCATTATCAATAAATTTGATCGTCCGCCTATTTCCTTGCTTTCAAGCCCAATTATTTTGATGATTCGTAATTTACTTTAATGAAATTAATTATAAATTTAATGATATATTGCCTTCTTAATCTAAAATATCCTATGCCTTGTAAACCTGTTTGGATTTTCATCCAAAAATATTTTTATGAAATTGATCCTTCTGAAAGAGCTTCAGCAGATGTTCTAGTTCTCATTGAATCCTTAAAAACACAATAAAACTTTATTGACGTTATTAATAAATTGGATCATCGTTATTAATAAATTGATCGACACCCAACAACTTCCTTACAAGCGAAGAAAAAATTCTTAAAACCAACAATAAAGGATTCGCAGCAGGCCCTTATTATCGAGGTACATGATGCAAACAACTTCAATCCAACGATTGACCAATTTGCAACGAAGGTGAGAGCACTTGGTCAAAATTTGCAACCACTTATAATTCGTTGCCATTTTGACAACTCCTATGTATTTTATTTTAATGAAGTTAAATATAAATTTAATGATATATTGGCTGCATTAGAAAGCTGTTTCAAAATATTTTTTGTTCTTAATTTAAAATATCCTATGCCTTGTAAACCTGTTTGGATTTTCATCCAAAAATATTTTTATGAAATTGACACTTCTGAAAGAGCTTCAGCAGATGTTCTAGTTCTCATTGAATCCTTAAAAAAACAATAATGTATAAATGCCATCTATGCTTAACATCTTTTGTAGATGTTAAAACACTTGTTATCCATTATAAACAAAAACATTATTTTAAAGCAACAAATGATTATCAATGCTTTAACTGTAGTCAAATCTATAATTTGAAAAGTTTTAAAAGACATTTTGAAAGATCTTGTAAGGGCTTAAATATCAGTTCACCTTCTTCTACACCTGTAGAAAATATATTTTCTGTTGAAGAAAATATTCAAAATAGTAACCTTGAAAATGAAAAAACACTACCTGAACAAAATAATATTTTTGAAAATATTGAAGCTTCTGCAACAAGATTTCTTTGTAACTTGTACGGAAATTCTAATTTATCTCGTAAAATTGTTGAAGATATAGTTGCAGATTTAACAGAAGAATTTTTTTCAGTAATATTCAAAAAATTAAACCAAGAGTTTTTTGAACATATTAATTCTGATATGAAAGATAAATTTAAACAGATTCTCACTTTTCTACAGAACCCTTTTCAAAAAGTCAAAACTTTTTACAAATTTATTCAAACGTCAAAAAATAAAAATTTTTATCATGAACCTTCAAGCTATGTTATAAATAAAGAAGTTTGCGTTAAGAGTGGAACGACCCCTACTTTAGATAGTGTTGAATCTGATGGTATTATACTACCGTTGAAATTTCAGTTTAAGAAGTTCTTTGAATTACCTGAAATCTATAAGGCTACTATACAAAATATGAAATATCTTACTACTAACAACATTACTCATTTGATAACAACTGACATTTGGAAAGAAAGAATAGGTAAATTCCCAGAAGAAAAACGTTCCAAAGTAATCCCTTTTAACTTGTATTTCGATGATTTTGAATCAAATAACCCTCTAGGTTCTCACGGTGGAACTCATTCCATTGGAGCCGTATACTATAATTTTCCAAGTCTTCCGCAGCACATTAATTCTGAATTAAACAACATTTTTGTTGCAATGTTGTTTTATTCCAAATATAAGTGCTTTGGGGAAAATTCGATTTTCTATCACCTTGTCGAAGAAATAAAAATTCTGGAAGAAAATGGAGTTACAATTACATTGAAATCTGGAGAGACAGATCATTTTTACTTTGTATTAGGATTAATAACAGGAGATAACCTAGGCTTAAATACAGTTCTTGGTTACTCCAAAAGCTTTAATTCACAATATTACTGTCGTATTTGCACTTGTTCAAAAACTCAAAACTATGTAACTTGTTCCGATAAGAGTAGCTATCACAGGACAATTATTGGATACCAAAATGATTTAGCGAAGTTTTCAAAACCAACTGAGAGAATGATAAATACTGGAATCAGGGAAGAATCAGTTTTCAATAATATTCCATCATTTCATGTAGTACATAATGTTACAGTAGATATTATGCATGATTTATTTGAGGGTGTGTGCCACTACGATTTATGCAAGATTATCAATCAATTTATATTGGTTGACAAATTTTTTTCCCTAGACGTTTTGAATAACAGAACGCAACTTTTCAAATACAGTAAATCAGAAATTGGTAATATCGCCCCAATTATCAAACCCGAACACATCCAAAGGCAAAAGTTAAACATGTCAGCAAAAGAAATGTGGACGTTTTCCCGATTTTTACCAATTATTATTGGTGATCTTGTCCCAGAAAAAAATAATCACTGGGAATTATTAACTCTTCTCAACAAAATCCTGGATATTGTCTTAAAATCTGATTTTAAGGAAGTTGACCTCAATAATTTGCAAACTTTAATTTCCAAGCATCACTCGACATACATCAAACTATTCAATGAAAATTTAAAACCTAAATTTCATTTTATGATTCACTATCCTTATGTTATGCGTATGCTCGGTCCTCTTAAACATTTTTGGTCATTTAGATTTGAATCAAAACATAAAGAGCTTAAAAACTATTGTAATAGCATAACTTCTCGAAGAAATCTTCCATTGTCCTTGGGTATTAAAAGCTCATTGATGTTTTCTAAAAGAATAACTTGCATCTCAGAAATTTCTCCTGAAATTTCAAATATTTCAAAAAGTGACGGGACTTTAATAAAAGAAAGTTTTTTTTATTCTAAACTACGAAATATTTCTTCTTATAAAATTCATTTTGATGACGCACTTTGTTATAATTCACTAACGTACCAAAAACTTTGCTATAAGATTAATGACTACATTGGCTTTTCTGAAAATATTTTTAGAATTGAATGTCTAGTTTTGTTGAAAACTATTCCATACGTAATTTGTGAGAAAATAATAGTTTCCAATTACATTGATCATTTTAATTCTTATGAAGTCCTTAAAAGCACTCATGATTACTTTATTTACATTATTAATACATTTGATGGTCCGCCTGTTTCCTTACTTTCAAACCCCAATGGTAAAAATTATATATTTTTAAAATTTTTTTGAAAGAAGTTTTAAAATAATTTAAATATATCAAAAAGTGATTAATAATTCTTTCTATTCCATTGCACTTATGTATATCCACTGTCTACGATTCAAAAACCAATAGTTTTTTTCGAAATCCTCTAAAAATTACACTTTACACTCACGCCTTTTTTAATTTTTTTTTAAATTTCTATTTGATTGAGCCCCGGTATATTTGGGATTGATTCAGAACTATTATAAAAGCATAACTCGAAGCTATCTTTCTTTGTCCATAAGCCTAAGGTCAAATAACGAAAGAAAATGTTCAATAAATAATCTAATTTGCAAAAAAAGGAAATATTGATTATTATAAGTTTGATTAGTCTTTAAAAATAATCTAGTAACAATATTTATGTTATTTTTGTTGAAAATAATTATTGATGCTAACATTAAATAAAATTAGAACAATTGAAATAATGTAATGTAAAGTACAGTGTAACATAACAAATTCATAAAAAATGTACATTTAAAATTTATTATTGTTGCTATGAAAAAAGTATTAATTTTTATTATTTATTGATATATATTTAATTAGGTACTTAAATAAAAAACTGAAAATAAATAAAATAATCTTTTTATTAATCTTTTTGGAATTTTCAGGATTGAAGGTAATTTTACTACGAACGTGATCAAAATCGCGTATTCCACGAACGTGATTTATTGATCACGCTCTATTTATCACGTTCGTAGTAAAATGACTACGTTCGTGGTAAAAGCTTGTTCAGTAAATCACGTTCGTGGTAAAAGCTTGGCTGGTTTCGTTGTAAAAGCTTGGTCAATTGATCACATTCGTGGTAAATGCTTGGTCAATAAATCACGTTCGTGGTAAGTGCTTGGTTGGTTTCGTTGTAAAAGCTTGGTCAATTGATCACATTCGTGGTAAATGCTTGGTCAATAAATCACGTTCGTGGTAAGCGCTTGGTTGGTTTCGTTGTAAAAGCTTGGTCAATTGATCACATTCGTGGTAAATGCTTGGTCAATAAATCACGTTCGTGGTAAGTGCTTGGTTGGTTTCGTTGTAAAAGCTTGGTCAATTGATCACATTCGTGGTAAATGCTTGGTCAATAAATCACGTTCGTGGTAAGTGCTTGGTTGGTTTCGTTGTAAAAGCTTGATCAATTGATCACATTCGTGGTAAATGCTTGGTCAATAAATCACGTTCGTGGTAAGTGCTTGGTTGGTTTCGTTGTAAAAGCTTGGTCAATTGATCACATTCGTGGTAAATGCTTGGTCAATAAATCACGTTCGTGGTAAGTGCTTGGTTGGTTTCGTTGTAAAAGCTTGGTCAATTGATCACATTCGTGGTAAATGCTTGGTCAATAAATCACGTTCGTGGTAAGTGCTTGGTTGGTTTCGTTGTAAAAGCTTGGTCAATTGATCACATTCGTGGTAAATGCTTGGTCAATAAATCACGTTCGTGGTAAGTGCTTGGTTGGTTTCGTTGTAAAAGCTTGGTCAATTGATCACATTCGTGGTAATTGCTTGGTCAATAAATCACGTTCGTGGTAAGTGCTTGGTTGGTTTCGTTGTAAAAGCTTGGTCAATTGATCACATTCGTGGTAAATGCTTGGTCAATAAATCACGTTCGTGGTAAGTGCTTGGTTGGTTTCGTTGTAAAAGCTTGGTCAATTGATCACATTCGTGGTAAATGCTTGGTCAATAAATCACGTTCGTGGTAAGTGCTTGGTTGGTTTCGTTGTAAAAGCTTGGTCAATTGATCACATTCGTGGTAAATGCTTGGTCAATAAATCACGTTCGTGGTAAGTGCTTGGTTGGTTTCGTTGTAAAAGCTTGGTCAATTGATCACATTCGTGGTAAATGCTTGGTCAATAAATCACGTTCGTGGTAAGTGCTTGGTTGGTTTCGTTGTAAAAGCTTGGTCAATTGATCACATTCGTGGTAAATGCTTGGTCATAAAATCACGTTCGTGGTAAGTGCTTGGTTGGTTTCGTTGTAAAAGCTTGGTCAATTGATCACGTTCGTGGTAAATGCTTGGTCAATAAATCACATTCGTGGTAAATGCTTGGTTGCTTTCGTTGTAAAAGCTTGGTTAATTGATCACATTCGTGGTAAATGCTTGGTCATAAAATCACGTTCGTGGTAAATGCTTGGTTGCTTTCGTTGTAAAAGCTTGGTCAATTGATCACGTTCGTGGTAAATACTTGGTCAATAAATCACGTTCGTGGTAAATGCTTGGTTGGTTTCGTTAAAAAAGCTTGGTCAATTGATCACATTCGTGGTAAATGCTTGGTTGGTTTCGTTGTAAAAGCTTGGTCAATTGATCACGTTCGTGGTAAATGCAGGGTTGATTTCGTTGTAAAAGCTTGGCATATTGATCACGTTCGTGATCAGTTTTAATAATTTTCGTAGAACATAATCCTTATGTAATACATAGTAAATAAATTTAGTACACAAACCATGAATATTGGTTGGCCAACAATGTAAGTTGGTTGACCAACAATGAAATCAACAATGTTTGTGATCAGTTTTTGATAAATAATTTTATCATAAAGTGATCACGCAGGCTTTGTTGAAACAACAATGCCCATTGATTGACGCAAAATCAACCAAGGATATTAGTTGATATCACCAAGGTTTTTTTTTCGGTGCATGCTTCCGCGCCGTATAGAAAGTCTGGGATGATCAAGGTCTCTTATAGGGATACCTTGGGTTGGAGATGGTTTTGTTTCTCAACTGCCTTCTTAATCCAAAGAAGCAACGGTTGGCAAGAGTTACTCTCCCTTTGATCTCCGCACTGATTTTGTTTTCCGTGTCTATAGCAGATGCAAGATAGACGAAGTCCTGTACTACCTCGATGTTATGTCTGTCTATTTTGACGTTTTGTCCAATTTGTCGATGTCCTGTGTCCCTATTTGATGACAGCATATAAATACCTACTTCGTTTTGCCCTCATTAACCATCAAACCAATGTTTGCCGCTTCTCTTTCCTCGCAAAAGCACCTTTGACATCACACTTTTTTCTTCCTATTACACCAATATCGTCTGCGTAAGCGAATAACTGTATAGACTTTTTAAAGATTGTTCTCTGATGTTGACGTTTGAGTCTTGTACAATCTTTTCAAGTATGATGTTGAAGAAATCGCATGACAGTTTGTCGCCTTGCCTAAAGTTGTTTTCGTCGTCAAAGGACTCGGTAAATTCTCTACTGACCTATCCGGCTATCAAGGTACAAAGGTTCCTCCTCCGAAAAACTTACTTACTTACTTTAGGTGGCGCTACAGTCCGGGTCGGACTAGGGCCTCAACCAACATGCTTCTCCAGCCAACTCGGTCCCTAGCTAGCTGCCTCCAGTTTTGCACGCCAAGTTGGTTGAGGTCCTCTCCTACTTGCGTGCGCCACCTGAGTCGCGGTCTTCCTCTACTGCGCCGTCCCTCGGGATTGGATTCGAAGACTTTCCGGACCGGAGCGTTGGTGTCCATTCGCTCTACATGACCCAGCCATCTAAGCCGCTGGACCTTGACTCGTTTGACAAGGTCAGTGTCGCTGTACAGCCCGTACAATTCGTCGTTGAATCTTCTTCTCCATTCTCCATCTATGCAGACGGGACCAAATATCACCCGAAGAATTTTTCTCTCGAAGCATCCTAAAGCGTTCTCGTCTGCCTTTGACAAGGTCCATGCCTCTGCGCCATATATAAGAACCGGGATGATAAGTGTCTTATACAGGGACACTTTAGTTGCTCGAGAGAGGACTTTACTACTCAATTGCCTTCTTAGTCCGAAGAAACAGCGATTGGCAAGAGTTATTCTTCGTTTGATTTCAGCGCTGGTGTCGTTGTCTGAATTAATAGCGGCGCCTAGGTAGACAAAGTCCTTAACTACCTCAAAGTTATAGCTGTCAATCGTGACGTTCTGTCCAAGACGTCGGTGTTGGGTGTCCTTTCTTGATGACAGCATATACTTGGTCTTGCCCTCATTTACCACTAAACCCATCTTCTTCGCTTCCGTTTCAATGCTCATAAACGCGCCATTGACATCACGCTGCGTTCTTCCAATTATGTCAATATCGTCGGCATATCCGAGCAATTGAACGGACCTTTGAAAGATTGTGCCTCTTGTGTTGACGTAGGAGTTTTGCACTATTCTTTCAAGAACGATGTTAAAGAAGTCGCATGACAGTGCATCGCCTTGCCTAAAACCTTTTTTGACATCGAATGTATCGGTGAGATCTTTTCCGACCCTGATGGAGCAGCGTGCGTTCTCCATCGTCATCCTACACAATCGGACAAGTTTGGTAGGGATGCCAAAACTAGACATGGCTCTATATAACTCCTCTCTATAGATGCTGTCATATGCGGCCTTAAAATCGATAAAAAGGTGGTGGGTATCGATTTGAAGCTCCTGGGTTTTTTCCAAGATCTGCCGTAGTGTGAAGATTTGGTCTATGGTGGACTTTCCTGGTCTAAAGCCGCACTGATAAGGACCTATCAGGTTGTTGACGAATGGCTTCAGACGCTCACACAATACGGCAGAGAGGATCTTGTACGCGATGTTAAGAAGACTGATACCTCTGTAGTTGGCGCAGTTCAGAGGGTCTCCTTTCTTGAGGACCGGGGAAACGATGCTGAGGTTCCATTCATCGGGCATGCTTTCTTTCGACCATATTTTGCAAATGAGCTGGTGCATACTCCTGACCAGGTAATCGCCGGCCGATTTAAACAATTCGGCAGTGAGGCCATCAGCTCCAGCAGCTTTGTTGGACTTTAGCTTGGACACTGCTGTCTTCGCTTCGTTCAGGTCGGGTTGGCGGAATTCTTGGTCTACGTCGCCTAAATCGAATGGTTCTATCTCTCTAACAGCGGAATTGGGTCCATCATCGCCGTTATAGAGCTTGGAAAAGTGGTCTTTCCATATCCTCAGCATAGACTGCGGTTCCACCACGATGTTCCCTTGATCGTCTTTGCAGGCTTCGGAAAACTGCCCCAATGCCAATTGGCCGCCTTGAAGATGCGATTCGACTATTTGGTCAGATAAACAGTTTGTGGGGAAGCGTGAAGGACCCATGTTATGTCAGCAATTTGGAAGCGATTCAAGCTCCTTGGAACAATATCGCATTGAAGCAATCGGTGAGCTGCAGAATGAAACTATCGTCGTGGTGTTGGGAATTTAGAGTGACGAAATGCGCTGCCGGCGCGGGGGGCGCCGCTTAGCCATTCACTTAACCGACGTTGTGTTCCATAATTAATCCCATTAATTACTAATAAAACCAAAATACATGGAAAATCTTAATTTTGCTCATTTTAATGCGGTTTTAAAAAGACACTTTTATCTTGCTCAACCTTTTGTAAAGTTCAAATCGGGTCGATATTTAATGCAGCAACAAAGCACCGGCATTATTTCTCGTAGTTTTTTTCTCACTTTCTGTCAAATCACCACACACGTGAACGAGTAATACGTGTCTGAATTATTTGAGTTTGGGATTACTTCTCAAGCTATCGAGCACTTTGGTACCACAATTTGAGATTGTTTCATCAGAATTGGAACGAATTGAAATCAATAAGTGCACAGCAGACTGATAATTAGCAATTTAAATCGAATTTTGAAATAAAAATGATCACTGTTGCGGTAATTAGGCTTTGATTTATGGATGAGAAGAAAACCACCCAGAAACGTTCCTTACCTTGCTCTATGCTGTTCATTGAGCTTATAGTCAACACCCGTTGATGAAAGTTTCAGGCAAAAGTGAAACATTACATGTCTCGATACAACGAACAATAAAATTATTAAGATAGCTATTGTCATATGCTAAATTCAATTTTATTAAACGATTTGTTTATCTGACGTAACCTGCGGCAGATAAAAACAAAAGCAAAATTGCAGAGCAGTGTTATTTTCCACTGACCCTTAAGGCGTTAAGGTTTTGCCCTCAATCAATCAGTTTTTATCCCTCACAAATAGCTTAGGTATTGTTAAATAGGCAATAACTAGAGAACATACCCTTTTACATTCTTCTTTGAGGGTGAGTTGGTTGGTAAAAGGGTGCGCCATAAGCACATGGATGGTTAGTATGGTACTTACCACCAGTTGGTTGATCCCAAATGAACATAAAAATCAGCAGGGACAATCATTGTTGGAGGCAGAGATGAAAAGTAATTATTCTGCATAAGCATAGGACACATGCAAGTTCTTTCCTCAAGTGCCTGGTGGTGTGCCACTGAGATATTGTCTTAAACGTGCAATGAATTTTAACAAAAGTCTACGAGTGTGACTTGGGAGCGTTGTTGAGAAAGCATTCAACCTTTGTAAATTGTTCTGTCGCTTTCCAAAAACACTAAAAACGCTTGACTAAATTTGAATATTTTTTGTGTAAAATAAAAGTTTTAGTATAAAATTTACTATGAAACACGACTTTTCTTCAAAAGACAGGAACTAAATAATTTGATTTAAACATTTCTAATGATAACAATTGCGACTGTTGTCAACATTCCCCTTCTTGTGAATGTGGCTAGCAATCTTTGCCGCTTAATGCTTCTTTGAACTGAGAGTTTCTATTTAATAAACAACTTAGTGTGCCGACTCTGTGGTAGGTAAAATTTCAACAAATTAACGTCAACCTGCTGCTCGTGCCATTTGAGCACTTGATATAAATCCCTCGAGACGTTGCTTTTATATATTCTAGTGCAATTTCCTACAAACAGTGCACGAAATACGAAATAAACTTTGATTGCGTTCGTTCACTCAGCAAGTATAGCCGCTGGCAGGCACACAACTTTATGTTGAGGGTGCTCCGGATATACGAAGATGAGTAAAAGGGTGGTGAGTTTTTTAATATCTTCAAGGACCTGCGTAATGCCGGAGATGAAATAATAAAATGGCTTGTTTTCTAACAAACAAGAACTGAATAATAGTCACCTAAACATCCCCAAGGGCTAAATCTTCTTTTGATTTCATTCATTTGGCGTATCCTTACTGGGGTGCGATATAAGTATTTGGAATTCCTCTTAGTGGTTGAGTCTCACGCTGTTCAGCAAGGCGTAAGTATGAGAATGAAGAACTCAATCATATACACAATGCAAAGTCATAAAGAATCAAGTGATATAGGCGGTGGTCCGAGTTTAATTTTGAAAGAGAAAGGAAGTGCTCCCGAAACCGCTGGCGCTGATTAAAAATACGCTTTGCCTTTGAAGTAGATAACTATATGAATTGCGCCGTCCGCCGTAGGTACATAAATATGAGAATATTCCTTTTTCAGAAAATAGGGCAAATACTGTATTTGAATATTTAATAAGATTTTGATGTTAAAATTTTCTCTTTTGGTCAACAAGTAACCAGTACATCGCCGAAAATCTTAATCGAGCAAGAGCCCACTTCGCGACGCGACGGCCAAGGCCTTCGTTATTTTACAAAAGCTGAAAATGTCTCTATGCATGCTCACAACACAGGTAAGATCGACGAGCGAGTATGGATTGTGGTAACTTGGACAGGTAACAGGTGGTAAAAGTGTTAGAAATTATAACCTTAAGTTCGTTAAAGTATAAAGGTCAATTTTTTACTAGCGATTATAGGCTATAAGTCAAGTTTTTGTATCGTGCAGATTAATTATTTGAGATAACAATAAAACAGGATATTACGATTATGTACGAAAAAAGTGGGTCCTACAATTCTGTCTTTCTGTTTGTCAGTATATGGATCTGAAGCCTAAACCGCTTAAACGATTTCCTTCAAAGTTCGATGGTTAGAGCAGTTTGGCAGATCTGAGAAAATAAGATAAGAAATAAGAACCATACTCTGCTTATGCTTTGAGGAAAGATTTTCTGTGAATATTAAAAAAAATGTATGAAATTTGAAACTAGGAAAAATAAGAATGAAAATGTTTGTTTAAACAGAGCTTTTTGTTGCTATCAGTGAAAAGGTTATATGCACGCAGTTGTCCGTCATGACTATTCAATAAAGGTATATTTAGGAGCTTGAGAATGTTCCCCCTTACTATCAGATACATATGTCCACCCATGGAAATTATGGTTGCTTTCTTAAACAATTATAGGTGCATGTCGGGTGCCCGTATGCTTGAGAGTTAACTTTGCTATGGTGAGTTAATTTTTAAAGTTTTGAGATATGATTTCCTGAGAGCACCAATTTTTTATAACATTGACCACTTAATATATTTTTCCTGCTAGTTGGATGTTAAAAATAACATGTAGGTACATATTCCCTTGCTTAAAAAAATGTGTGGGTTAAACGATGGAGATCGTCTTGTCATGGCCAATTTGGAATAGGGTCTACTTTAACAAATGTGTTTCCTCTGAAAGATGTTCAACAATTCAGAGATTTCATTATGTGAATGTATGAAAACTGACAATTCTTTTAATACTTATTCCAAGCCTCATACATCAAAACAAAGTATGATTTTAGCGAACAATATTGATAGAAAAGCAAAGCAATGGAATGGAAAAAAAGCATGAAACGTAAAAACTTTACAACAACAATCTAAAGGCTTAGAATAAGAGTTTGAAGCTTCCACTTGAAGAAAACAAGTCATCTGTGACGATTTCACCTCAGGATGCGTCGGCAAGACTTCCGGTTTTGGATTGACCTATGTCTGCGGCCAACCAAATGAAGATTTCGTTCCAATTGTCTGCATTAAGAGGGTTGTGGTCTGCCTTTCTTTTTGTTTCTTCGTGATCGTGTCGCACATTGAATTTTTCAAGATGATCTTTGGATCTTTCCATTCATTCACTCTAAATACTTCGTGATTGATGTCGTCATCATAAGTTTCTTTAGTTCGTTGTATTTTAAATATATTATGTAGCTTGTTGTAAATTTGTTGAGGCAAACGCAGATTAACTCCTGCACTGTTTGGACTCCTTTACCAAACCACTCATCATTTGTGTTATCCATAAAACTTTAACTTTTAAGTAGAGGTTAAAGTCGATCAAGTAACTGTATTAGTAAAAATTAGTAGAAGTAGGTATAGTAGGTACTCGTTTTCCATTGTTTTTTGATTGCGAACGAACAAGAAATAATCACCGTATTCAAGGCACTGACTTACCCATGGTGGTGCCCGTGGCGTAATGGTAGGCATGTCTGCCTGTTGCGCGTGGGGTTCGTGTTGCCAAAAGAAATCAAAATCACGGGTATTGCCTTTCGCGAGGAATTGGCAAGTCCTCCGATTTATAAATTCATAACCGCGAATACTGAAAAGCACATCGATAAGCCATTCGAAATCGTCAGAAAATTTTAGGTTCCCTCCACCCCCTCACAGGACGTATGGTTGCGTCTCTCCCCGCTCTGTTGCGCCTAACTTATTTATTTATTTTATTTTTACTTACTCATAGTTTGTGGCAGACGTTCTATTCTATTTTATTCAAATTTATAGCAGCGAATGCGAATGGATTCGAAAAAATTATGCACAAAAATAGCAAGGAAAGAAAAATGTACACCACTTATACATTCTACCACTGGGTCCAATCCAGGAACCAAGAATGACCATCACTTTTTTGGAAAATATTACCTGTCGAAACACGCTCTAGATTGAGCCTATAGTTGTATATAATTTATTGCGATATATGAACATACAAATATATTTATATAACAATGATAATTTTATTTACAAATCTTCCTTCCTTTCATCTTCATTCATAGTCATTTCATATTGAAATTTTTTTATGATTTACCAATTTTGGGGTGGGAATGAAATGCCTTTAGAGTGCATGAGGTTTAGGTTATAGTGCTTTTTACATTGAAATAGGGAAGATTAACACAAATAAATGCATACTATGACATTTAATATCTTAATAGAAAACTGATGCTATGGTTGATATTCCTTCAATTCAGTCATTGATGAATTAGAAGAGGGACATCGACTTATGGACAACTCATCCATCACATCCACTTAACTGTTCAAATATTTGCTAAAGAATAACTCTTAGAGCTGTTGAATTTTCTTTGAGTGGTGGTAAGTAAAACTTTAATCTCGGCTCTTAATGGAAATTACTACATCCAGTCACCAGCCTTTTATGAAAGTATATGTGTGCAATACTCGTATATGATAAAATTCTATTCCTAAACACCTTGAAATACACTTTAAAAGTCTTAAACCAATTATGTGAAATTATAATTTATCCACTCTATTTTTTACTACAGTAGGTATATGAGTTCACTTCAATTTTAGTAAAAAGAAGGAAGATTGCCTTTGCTTACGCTAATTTTAAAGTTAATACATATGAACCTATCTTATTCTTTTTTGTTTGTTTGTTTTTTTTTCTTTGAAGAGCAGACCTCCAACGTGGTTTTGAAACAAGATTTGAATTTCTCTCTTTGGATAACATATATCCTTTTTCTAATAATCACATGAGAACAAGTCCTTTATCAGAAAATTTTACAGCGACTTGCTAAAAGGTTTATGAACCACTGAGCATTGATTGACTCGCCTCATCACCGGAAAGTGAAGAATGAAAATGTTTGGGTTGAGTACTTTTTGAAAGGTGAGAAATATCGGAATCCTAAACTAACAAAAAGTGTACACTGGATTGTACGTTTTAGATAAGACTGTTTACTCCTTAAAAAAAAAAAAAAAAATCATTCACTTTATCACTGTAGATTCAAACTGACCATAGCCTTCTCCCCCAACGTATCATTCAAATTATGATTATCAACTTCTTTTATGAAAATTGGTGGCATTAAACGTTTTAGAAAATAAATAAAAGGTGATATGGGAAATGGGAGAGAAAAAAAAATATACAAAGTACAACACGACCAAATTTTGAACTAGTCTCATTTTATTGAATGCGACCACAATTGTGTGTTGGCCAAAGATTCATCCTAGAAAGGATTTTGATACAATGAACTACAACTTGTATCTTAACTTCTATACCTACATAGTGCAATGAATCTGGCTAAGGTATGTTTTCTACCAACGAACTTAACCTGGAGCTCCCTCAAGTGGAAGGCATATTTTCTCATGTCATGACATACAGAATGTTCCTCCCTTCAAAAAGAAAATGCCATTTTGAATCCAATACCTGAATAATAAATATATATGGCTATAGGACTTTTGAGTGAACCAGCTGCGATAATGCAAGTGTAACTTGATACTTTATTTTTCCAAAGCCAAGAAGCCTGCTACAAGGCCAATCAGAAAAGATATTAAGATTGACTCACCCTGGTTTTATTGAAAACCCAACACGCATTAACGAAAAGTGGGAAGTAACGGAAAATACGCCATTGATGTTCACTTTGTGAGATAATATGAACCCAATCATATTTTGAAATACACATAGGTATCTTGTTTCATTCTGATTTTTTGTATATATGTAAGTACGCATACTATTTTTGGAAACAGGAAAAGTTTTTATAACCACTACTTTACTGGAAAGATATTCTGATTAGCGAAACGTGGAAGCATCAAATATGGCATTACTATACGATTTTCGCCATAGCCAGGCTTTTTAAAACACAGTTCTCTTTTTTTTTCGTGAATTTATAGCTTATAGGTCTATATTTATTTACATGTGTGCCAAAATTGATGTGGGTGTGTATATTTCCTCTGGACTAGGAATTGGTGGATCTATTTTGATGAAATTTTCGGGCAATCTTCATGTTTGATAGGTTATTTTAAGAAGTTAACTGGCGATTGGATCAACAGAACTTTCATTTGTTTAAATTTTGGCAAAGCTGGCTCTTCGTCACGACACTTCCTTTTCCCTTCCTTTTCCAATATCCGTTTCCTTCCTTTTCTTTTTGCTTTTCCTTTATTCTTTCCTTTCCTTTTCCATATTCCTTTCCAATCCTATCCTTTTTCCTCTACCTCAACTTCCCCACTACCTAATCCAATCCTCTACCTATCCCAATTCTATTCCTTTATCCAACTACCTTTCCCAACCTTCAACCCCTACCTTATTACAAATGGCAGTTAGTATAGTAAATAACAGTTAGTATATGGCTTGTTTTTTTTTATGCTAGTATATAGTACAGTAAAAATTTTCCTTGGGGAACAACAACAAATCATTTTACTGTCGTAATTTTCCACAGTAAAAACAGGGATGGCATTGCTGTGGATTGAAAGTTTCCAGCTTTGAAAATAAGATGGCACCACCAATGATTTCAGTTCATCAAAGCTTTTTCGAAAGGACGTGTTCAAAAAAAATGTGGTATTTGCAAAGAAATTTTTTCTCTCGATTAAAAATTAAAGAAATAAAAACTATATTCATATTGAATTTTCGCCCTGTTTCTTACCTTACCTTACCCTTATATACACCACATATAATACAGGATTTTGCACTAGTTCTTTTTTGCTGAAGCTAATAGCTTTTCTCATGGAATTATTTGACTAAAAAATATAGCCCAATGCAAGAAAAACACAAATCAAACAAACAAACGAAGCAGTAAAAAATGGTCAAAAGGAAAAGATATATGTATGAAAATTAAATATTCTTCAATAGAAATTCAAGTTTGGGACTAGCAGTACGTGTTTCAACTTACTTTAATTTGGGTTGTGTTTATTTGTGAGGTAATATTATAATTCAATTTCACGGTTTTGTAAACAGAATCAACTTATTTTCTTTCTAAACCTATCGAAAAGACTGTTCAATAGTGTAAAATTGCTTTACCACAGGTTTGGATAAAAAATAAATTGATTCTGTTTTCCAATGGAAAATCTCATCAAAGATTGGTTTTTAATATCTTTTTACATACTCCCCGAACATACCCGAAAGATTTTGTCAACAAAACAGCTGGCTTTGACATAGAGCTTTCTTCACTGCTGGACGATGCCTCCAAAAATAGTAAAAAAGAGCTGTAAGAGAGAATCTGATGTATGGAAAATAAGAAAAAAAGTACAAATTCATACCTGGCTTTGTATCGTTATTCATTTGATAGAACAATTAACGAAACAAACCTGGTATGAATTTGATTTTGTTTCATCTTGAATTTCACAGAGAGCTTTGAAAAGTAGCAACAAGCTTTGACGTTGAGCTCCATCTTGTTGCTGAAAATAGAACTGAAAATATTGTGGACAGATCGTTTTTTTTTAACTCGAATGCTGTACTATATACTAGCTTAAAAAAAAACACGCCTATAGTAAATAATTTAAAAAAAGTTACACTTCTCCTCAAAAGTTATTATAAAGGGTCCGCCAAATAACTTTTTTTTTTTGAAAGTGATGAAATTACAATTCTTTCGGTTAAAAGTGGAAAATAATTTCATTTAAATGGTTGCCTCGTCTGGCCATGAAATTTTTAAGCACATTTTCGATTGTGTGCAGCTGTATTTCACCAATGGCTACACGAATATTGTCCTTTAAAGCGTCAATTGTCTCTGACTTGTCGGCGTAACACTTACAGCTGCGGTCAAATAATAGTAGTATAGAGCTTAAGAAACAACAAAATTGAAAAAAATTTATCCGTCAATTCTAATTTGAAAAACCAATAACGTTGTTTTCAAAGTGGTGTTTTAAGCTTTTATTTACAAAAAAAACATTAGTTTAATATTATTGTCCGATAGTTGCAAGTTTATTGAACAGATGTTGAAATTCAGCGGTCAAAAAAATAGTAGTGATAAGAAAATCTACCTTCAAATGTTACGAAATCGAAAAATTAGGTCAAAATTTTTATTACAATATGTGGCTGAGTGTTCGTACCTTTAATTAGTATTTAGTTTCATGTCTTTTGTTAGCTATAACAGCAGTACAAAGACGTTAATTAGAGTTTATCAGGTTTCCACACCTTCCTGTGCTTATCGAACTTCATGATTGCTGTAACGCTTCACAAAGGACTGTTATGTTGCTTGGTTTACATCTAAAAGCATATTTTTTTGCAGCGCTCCAAAGGTTTTCAATTTGATTAAAGTCCGAAGACTGTGCGGGCCACTCCATCACATCTACTTTACTTTCCTGGAACCATTGCTTCTTGCTGAAAGACCCATTTTAGCAAGAAGCAACTTCATTTACGCTAGCATTCACCTTCAGTATACGGTAGCGTTACTTCCTGCATTATCCTAACATAGAGATGCTGATCCATAATGCCTTCAATCCGCATTATAGGCCCAACTCCGCAGAAGAAAAAACATGCCCATACCATTATGATTGTAAAGTGTGGATTATATTCGGTGTTTGGGGGTCTTCTTACATATTGACGAGATCCTATTCCACCCCTTAAAACAATTAAAGTGTAACGGGTTTTCACTATTAACGCAATACAAAGTGGAAAAATACCAATCTGTGCAATGCTTTTACTCACACTACTATTATTTTGACCGCAACTGTACATATCTTTTACGGCACCGCACAAATAATAGTTCAACGGTGTCAAAACGTAGCTCCGAGGTGGTCAAACGACATCAGCTCTGCGGCTGATAATGCGATATTCAAAAACAGGGCGCGAAACATCGAGTGTAGCTTCGGCTGTGTGGCACGTAGCGCCGTTCTGTTGATAACGATCGCCATTGACTGTCCCTTGCTCATTTTCGAAGAAAATTGGCCTTATTATGCCTCAAAGAAAGACAATCGAAAGGCGCCTGATTCCTGAACGGCAAAGTTTATTGGAAGATTTCATACGCACACTAGACCAAAAGCTTCCGTACCGTAGCTCCGGTAGGTACGGGCAGCTTAGCCGAAATATTTTGGCGACTTGTAAAGGATTTGTTGATTTAAATGAAAGTGATGAATACGGAGCCAATTGTGCAGAACGATGCCAACTCAGTTAATTACTATTTCCCCAGTTTCCGCGTGATGCTTTCCTCTACTTAACTATATCGAACGACAAACCTATGTATATGTAATTTGATAAAATTACTTTTACTTTAGAATCAAAAATATCAGAAAAAAGCCTTAAATTTTGAAATTGAAGGTTATATTCATAAATTAGCTATTTAGTTGCTTGAATTTAACAAATTTAAGAAAAAATAAATAAAATATGCTGCAGGAACGAGTTAGAAATTGTTTTCTCAAAAAAATTCAGACAATTAAATTAAAAAGCAGATTTATGCATCTGCCATCGCGTTCCTCCGGTCCATAGCATTGTTAAATCGCGTTTCGAACCGACTATAGTTTCTGTATACAAAGCTACAACCGCAATCGCTGTTAGTTTTGCTTAAGCGAATTCCAAAAGTTGATGAAAAAGGAGGGAAGAAGTAAACTAGTTTTGAATAACGACATTTTAGTCTATAGCATAAATTCGTACCCCCCTATTAATAAACGCGGAATAGCCTTATTCCATGGATTAAGTTTCCATTATACCATTTTCCATTTAATTAAAGCTACCATTATACCATTTTTCACTTAATCCATGGAACGCAGCTATTCCGCGTTTTATTAATACGGGGGGTAGAGAATATTGATTGCTCTACAAATTAGAAATTTAATAATTTTAGTCAGTTCTCTACAAAAATACTTTTGAAATATGACTAAAGTTTCTGCTGTCGTAAAGGTAAATCAATGTTAGTACGGCTGCAGAAGCATAGATGGCTTGCCGACACCGCTACTGTATTTCTTAATACTGTAACGTGCGCTTAGTTCGAAAAATAAAACTTCACTTTTTAATTTAATTCTATCACTTTTATTCAGTATATATGCTTAATTCGATCTCAACTCGACTTTGGGACTATCACTTGTATTTACTCTTAACTTTATCACTCTATAAACCAAACTGACTGCTGGTTGCCTCGGGTGGGCTATTTATATCGAATGACACGCCATCTAGAACTCTCCAGTAACTTCTACATTGTCGCCACATTTGCTGTCTACTCTCTGTCTGTCTGTCTCTCTACACTCACACACACTGGCTTACAAGCAACGCCTGTCATTTATACCATTCCATTAAAGTGTTGCCAGTTGTGTTTTCGGTTGAACGTTTTTCGATTAGGAAATTGGTATAAAATGTTGGGTTCACGTTACACTGCCCCTTCCTTAGGATTGTTCGTCCCGAATAATTCCATCTGCAGCCTCGCCACTATATCGATGCAGCCTGTCACAATGAACTACTTTTAACTTGCCTCTTAGTCCTCTTTGGATGCGGTAAACCACGTCGTTAATCCTCGTGACTACAGTATAAGGACCTTCCCAGTTTTGCTGAAGTTTCGGTGACAATCCCTTTTGACGATGAGGATTATAAAGCCACACACGATCTCCTGCTTGGAATCCTGACGTTGTCGCTTTTGTGTCGTACCGTGTCTTCATCCGGTCGCTGTAGGCTTTCATCCGTTCCCTTGTTCTTTTATGGATGTCAGCGAGTCTCTCCTTGAGGTCGTCCACATACTCGTTTGTGTCCTGTGGCTCCTCTGTGGGGCATCCAAATTTAAGTTCGCTGGGCAGCCGCATGGTTTTCCCGAACAGGATGTCAGATGGTGTTTGTCCTGTCGAGCTATGTACTGCACTTCTATAGGCCATCAGGAATAGCGGTACGTGCCTATCCCAGTCTCTTTGGTAGTCGCCTACGACCTTGGTGAGGTGTTCTTTCAAGGTCCGGTTGAATCTTTCAACCATCCCATCAGATTGTGGATGAAGTGGTGTGGTTCTCGTCTTCTTAATGCCAAGTAGTCCACACACTCCTTGGAAGATGTTTGACTCAAAGTTCCTCCCTTGGTCGGAATGGAGTTCCATAGGCACGCCAAACCTACTAACCCAGTTAAACACAATCTGGTCGACCACCGTTTTGGCTTCTTGATTTGGGATGGCATACGCCTCAGGCCACTTGCTAAAATAGTCCATTACAACCAGAATGTATTTGTTTCCAGCGTTGGTCTCTGGAAAAGGCCCAGCCACATCTACTGCAATCCTCTCAAAAGGCGATCCAACGTTGTACTGATGCATCTTACCTTGAATCTTCCTTCCAGGTCCTTTGGTTGCAGCACACTTGTCACATGTTCGGCACCACTTCTCCACGTCATCTCTAGCATGTAACCAGTAGAACCGATGTCGCACCTTCTCTAGTGTTTTGTTTACCCCCAGGTGGCCTCCAGAAGGTCCGTCGTGCATCTCCTGAAGAACTTCACTGACTTTCGATTGCGGTACGATCAGCTGCATCACATATGACTTACCGTCAGCGGATTCCCATCTTCGCCTGAGGACACCTTCTTGCACATATAGTGAGTCCCACTGTGCCCAATAGGCTTTGAGAACTGGACTCCTGTCAGAAATGTCTCCCCATTCCGGTTTCTCTTCATTTTCTTTCCATGCGAGAATGGGTTCGATATCTGGATCTTCCTGTTGAGCAGTCCTCACTTCCTCATTGCTCCATCCGCTTATGGGGTCAGCTCTTAGTCGCTGAGCGGTAATGATTTCTTTGTCTTCTTGCCGCTTGCAATGCTTGCAATCCATTTTGCAAGGTCTTCGTGATAATGCATCGGCGTTTGAGTGCAGCTTTCCTCTGCGGTGTTGGATCTGGTAGTCATAGGTCTGCAATCTTTCTATCCACCTTGCGACTTGACCTTCTGGATTTTTGAAGTTCAACAGCCAGCTCAGAGCACCGTGGTCTGTCCGCAGAAGGAATTTCTGTCCATAGATGTACTTATGGAAGTGCTTTGTTGCCAAGATAAGAGCTAGCAGCTCCCTTCTGGTCACGCAGTAGTTCCTTTCGGGTTTCGATAGGACCTTGCTGTAGTATGCCACCACTTTCTCTTCGCCATCATGCACTTGGGATAGTACCGCCCCGATTCCAACGTTGCTTGCATCTGCGTCGACGATGAATGTTTTGCCAGGTGTTGGATGTGCCAGCACTGGAGCGTTACAGAGGCGGTATTTGAGTTCCTGGAAAGATTTCTCACACTCACCTGACCATTTAAACTGCTTCCCCTTTTCGGTGAGCTGATGCAAACTCTTTGCAACTCCAGCGAAGTTCTTAACGAAACGTCGGTAATATGTGGCAAGTCCCAGAAAGCTTCGGAGTTGATGTTTGTCCTGTGGTGTTGGCCAATTTTTGACGGAGTCAACTTTTTCAGGATCAGTCTTTACTCCTTGGGATGAGATGATGTGTCCCAAATACTTGACTTCGGTTTTGAAAAGTGCACATTTTTCTGGATTCAGTTTAAGGTTAGCCTCTCGAAGTCTCTGAAACACGGCTTTAAGGTTCTTACAATGTTGGTCAAATGTTTTCCCGTAAACAATGACATCGTCCAAGTAGACTAGGCAAGCTTTCCACGTCAGTCCTTGAAGAACGCACTCCATCAAACGCTCGAATGTTGCCGGAGCGTTACATAACCCAAACGGCATAACTTTAAACTGCCAGAGCCCATTACCTGTAGAAAACGCCGTCTTTTCCCGATCATCAGGGTGGATGTCAACTTGCCAATATCCGCTCTTCAAGTCCAGCGTCGAGAACCACTGCGCTCCCTCCATGGCATCCAGGGTATCACTGATTCTGGGCAGGGGATAGCTGTCCTTCTTAGTTACATCATTCAGCCTTCGGTAGTCCACACAAAAACGAGTGCTTCCGTCTTTCTTTTTCACTAGCACCACTGGTGACGCCCAAGGACTTTTGGAATTTTCGATAAGACCTTCCTTTTTCATTGCTGTTATCATTTCCTCAACCTCACCTTGTTTGGCCAGTGGAAGACGTCTTGCAGGTTGACGAATCGGTCTTGCATCTCCTGTGTTGATGCGATGCTGCACCAACTGTGTCCTACCATATTGCCCCTTTTGCGATGCGAAGATATCAGTGTACTCTTGTAGGAGACTTTCAGCCATCCTTGTTTGTTGGTGATCAAGGTTGGATGAATTCAGTATTTTTGCTCTGATGGTTTCGAGCTCCTCCGGAGTTATAGGTTTTCTCGGAGCTTCGTCTGTGATCTTCGTAATTGCTGCAACCGATTCGCAACGTCCAACGACTTCTCCTTTCTTCAACCTTACATCGTACGGTCTGGTGTTTAGTAATCGTACGGGGACCATTTTGTTCTTCGGTGCTACCAGTGTTTTCCCAATGATGACGCTTTGGGAGGAACACTCTGGGTCTGGTTCCACCATGAGGTATCGAAGGCTTCCAAACTCACCTTCCAGTTTTGTCCAAACGAACACTTCAGAAGAAGGAGGCAGAATAAGATCTTCCCTGATGACAGTTCTCAGTGTCGACGTACTTTCGTTCGAATAAGTCATTGGAAGTTCCTTATTTTGGTACTTCAAAACCTGATTACCGATGTCCAAAATAACTCCGTGCTGTTTCATAAAGTCGATTCCAATGATGCACTCGTCACATATATCTGCCACCAGGAATTGATGAGTAAACACTAGGTCGGCCAGTCGGATCTTAAGACACACTTCTCCATATACTCTTGCTGCTTCTCCCGTTGCGGTTCTTAGACGGTAGCTATTGGTGTTATGAAGCCACGTCGTCTTTACCAGGTCTCGACGTACTATGGAGGCTGTGGCACCGGTGTCGATGGTAGCCACATGTTTGTTCCCGTTAATAGTAGTCTCCACAGTCAGACTTTTGTTGTCTCGTTTGGTCTGAGAGACCTGGATGGTGGTTCTGGGGCCATCGATACAAGAAACCAGCCTCTGCCCCTCGAAGTTGGTTCTTACTCGTTTCCCTGATGGGAAACCGGCTGATAGGCAACGCTGGTGTTGTTGTTACCTTGCTCTGGGTTGGATCTCTTGCTTCCACAATGTTGACAACTGGCTTTGTTTGGTGGTAGTCGGCATTGACGCTGTAAGTGCCCGGTCTTGTTGCAGTTCCAACATCTTGCTAGTCCGCTCCGGTTCTTTTGTATTTCAGCTCTTTGGCACGAGCATTCTTCGACTATGGCCTCTCTAAGTCGATGTACTCCCTGAGAAGCCTGTTCTGCTGCTTCAATTGTCAATGCGAATGCTAAAGTTTCGGAAAGAGTACGTGTTCTAGCAGTTCGCACAGACCTCTGAAGATGTATATCGGAAATGGCACGAACGAAGGACTCAACAGCGAGCTGGTTGATGATTTCTTCTCCAGCATCCGGGTATGCCAGGTGAACCAGTCTTTCGACGTCTGCTTGGAGCTGCTGTAGACTTTCACCCCTTTTCTGGACTCTGTTATTGAGTTGGACTCGGAAGACTTCTTTCAAGTGGCTATCTCCAAAGCGTTTATCTATAGCTGCCACGAGAGAACTGAAATCGCCGCTCTTACCAGCTGGAACTGTTTGAAGTAATTCAGCTGCTGGTCCTCTAAGAGCAAGAGTCAGTGCAATGTACTTGTCTTCGTCATCCCAGCCATTTGTTGTCGCGGCTGCTTCAAATTGTCTCTTGTAGACTGGCCAAGAAGACTGTCCATCAAATGTTGGGGGTTTCATCTCCTTTTTCCTTGCAAACTCCCCCGCAGACTCTCGAATTTTTATTTTCCGGATCTGGTCCAATTCCTTGGTCAGAACAGAGAACTGTTTATCACATCGGGTTTCTACGATTTCGAAACGATTCTCTACAACAGAAATCTGTTTCTCCACACCTTCAACGCGTTCGTCTAGGGCACATACATTTTTCTCAATGTTACCCAATTTACCTTCTAGAATGTTTTTCTGACCTTCCAAAACATTCTGTTGCGCCTCAAGTCTTTCGAGAATATTCTGTTGTTCCTTCTTTTGCTCGTTTCGTTGTGCTTCCAGTTGTTCGAGAACACTCTGCTGTTCCTTCTTTTGATCGTTTCGTTGCTCTTCCAGACGTCCGAGAATATTCTGCTGTTGCTTGTTTTGTTCTAATAAAATCTTCATTATACTAGAAAAATCTACACTTTCATTTACTTCCTCTTCTTCCACTTCTATTTCAAAAACAAAAGTGTTTACGTCTTCCCCTTGCTGTTCCAAGTGGTTGCGCAAGCGCAGGACGAGCTCATTTTTCGATCCCGCTCTAGAAAGATTTCGCTTACCTAACTCACTTTTAAGCTCAATGCAGTTGAGCTCTTCTAACAACTTACCCATTTTCACTGTATATAATTATTATTTTTCTTTTTACTTTACTTTTTTTTTTTTTTTACACTTTACTAGTCAAATAAGTTTTATTTACACTTCTGACACCAATGTAACGTGCGCTTAGTTCGAAAAATAAAACTTCACTTTTTAATTTAATTCTATCACTTTTATTCAGTATATATGCTTAATTCGATCTCAACTCGACTTTGGGACTATCACTTGTATTTACTCTTAACTTTATCACTCTATAAACCAAACTGACTGCTGGTTGCCTCGGGTGGGCTATTTATATCGAATGACACGCCATCTAGAACTCTCCAGTAACTTCTACATTGTCGCCACATTTGCTGTCTACTCTCTGTCTGTCTGTCTCTCTACACTCACACACACTGGCTTACAAGCAACGCCTGTCATTTATACCATTCCATTAAAGTGTTGCCAGTTGTGTTTTCGGTTGAACGTTTTTCGATTAGGAAATTGGTATAAAATGTTGGGTTCACGTTACAATACTATTACCTCGTTTCCACTTAGAATCGGGTAATCGAATCGGATTATGATTCAGATATCGATGCAGGTATCTACTTACCCACTATATTGATTAATCTAGGCATAAAACACTCTCTTTTGAATCGATCCAGCTACAAGAGCTGTATCGGATCGGGTAATCCTATTTCAATTCGATCTAGGTACACACTGGCACTAATTCGAATTGAAGTGTGTTTCAATTCTAAGTGGAAACGAGGTATATAATTCCCATAAATAAACGCACTCTACAAAACGTACACAAGAAAAGACTGTCAGCGCCTAGTGGTTGACCAACCTAATAACTCTTATACGTGCATTGTATTGGAAAGTGATAGCAGCGCCTTTGCTGAACGGCTGCGGCTGTTGCTCATAATCAATTGCAAGCTCTACACTCTACAGTCTACACCATTCAAAACATAGATACTGAATTCACCCATTATAGCATATTTAACAAACACGGTAGATGTCTTCAATAAATACTGGTATATTTTAATGGTTTGTGTTATACGAAGACCTTTCGAAGGCACGAACCATGAAATAAACTATAAACCATGGAAGAATATAATGATGAAGTGCTATAAATTTATATTCAGGCAAAATAAAAGTTTTTAAATTATTATTTCAGTACAGTTTCAATCAATTATTATATTTTGGAGTACAATAATAAAATATTATATAAATTTAGTTCTTCAACCAGTTTTCAGATTCGAAGGTGAAAGAAATCAAGTTTACGCACTAGAGCACAGTGCAACCGCATTAAGTTGTTTTTTAAAAGACACCGCAACTATACTGTGCTCGAAGTTTATCTGGTGCGTGCAACCCCAAGCACTCAGTGCGCACTGAAATGCCTCAGCAAAAAAAAAAAGTTGTCGACGAACAGATGCGTATAATTTTTTGTCTTTTTTACTAACTTTTTGTATGTCTGCAGAAAAATGCTACCAATCGATAGCAAAAGTATTGCTAGTTTTTGAATGAGAAAATTTCCCGATTTCAAAGAAGAAGAAAAAAGAAATAGGATTTTGCAATCGACCGAATGGGTTTCTAGTTTTTATTTTTATACTGTAAATAAATTGTAACATCGCATCGTTCATGCGCGTCTAGGCGTTTCAACACGATCCAAAAATAATTGCATTAAGAAGAAACATCGGAGGATATCACAACACGTTGACCTTATGGAGCTACCCGAGCTACCATTGAATGATTGAATATAGAAATGACAAAATGTAATCATTCAATGGCGCCGACTTACATACAGAGATACCTAGTGGATAATAGCTGCAAAGTTAGTCAATTCCACAACCTTTTCGCATCTTTGGTCCCAAGGGATATTTTTTTTATAGCTTATCGGTTGAGATTTGAAAATGGTTTTAAAGTTTCTGCTTGTGAGTGATGATGAGGGTTGAATACATTTATATTTAGCAAGAATCTAGTTAGGTATTTCATAGTTGTATATATAGTAAGTTCAAACCGCATAAGACACTAACAACATTAGATTGTTATCAGAAACAGAGATAGTCATTTGTTAAGTTCTTCTCAATCAGATCTTAAGACTAAATACTTGTTTCTTAATTCCATGCATCCTTTGAAGTTGTTACAAGCCGTAAGTAGGCGGTGTTATTTAAAAAATACTTCAATGAAATCATGTTTTCGTTTTTTTGATTCGTTTCTGTCACATTAATAACAATAATTTTGTTGGAGCCGCTAATTAGTAAGAAAACACGCCTTTTGGTTTATTATTTAATATACTTTTTGAACAAAACTTTATTACTTTATAAAAACAACTAATTTCGCAATTTGAACTTAGAACCTTTATATCAAACAATGTAGTTACAAGGATTATGTAAATAAAATAGCCCTTTTCACACTGTACAATTAGTTGGACAGACTTCGTTCGCTGGAAGTTGGATGGTCTGATGTAGTTTGCGTTCACACTTATCAAGCTTGTCGTCCAACTTTATGTCACATACCCTTCCACTCCATCCAACTTCTAGATTTTCAAAAAATTTTGAAAACCATCCAACAAGTTGGACAAGCGGTCGTCTGAAGGGTTCACACTGTCAATCATTGGTCGTTCAAGCCAAAGTCTATCCAACTAATTGTACGGTGTGAACTGGTCTAATGATTTACACTGTACAACTTGTTGGACAAACTGGTCTGATGGATGTTGGATGGTCTGTTGTTGGTAGCGACCATTTCACACTTCCAGAAAATTGCCAGACAATTGTTCTTTGACAAGAAAAAACATTTATGATTGCAGAATTAATGCCACGCCACCTAATATCCATTTTGATGGTTGATCTTTTGTGTTGAGATTGAAAGTCCACACGTAGGTTGATCCTCGCGACCTAGAAATACAACAGTTCTCATTAATTAATCAACAGAAATTTCAACCTTAAGGAGGAGAATAATGTTTGACCTTGGCAATTTTTTTATACACACATATGTTCTACTCTACCTACAACAGGACCACGAGCGTCCATGAGCGCTCAAACCGTTCCATTTAGTGTAAAAAGATTGCTTTTCACGAGTTGAAGTGAGAATCCACTTCAGAAGCACAAATCCATGTACTCAAATATCAACAAAACATATAGTACCGTTTTTGAAATATTCAACAAATCTAAACCTTAATTTGTGTACAAAAACGAGATTGCGTCTGTCTGTCCACATTGTTTCTGTTCTTTTTTGTAATTCAACGTTGAAAAACCACATGACTCTAGATGAAGTTTTCCAACCATCAGCGCTGATTTTTGATTGCTATGAATGTAATTCTTGACTGTGATGAATGTTATTCCATCATGAAAACGTTGAAAGTGACAGTTTAAGCCAAAAGTGACTATAGTCGAAACCAAATGTTTCGATCGAACTCTATCTGATTATTACTTCACACAGTACGCTGCAAATACTCAGAATGATGCCTTAAAATGTATGGAGGCATTTATGTGTATATAAAATGGGGTCATGTACCCATTTGAATCCGCCACGAATTTGAATGGCCGCGCCCTTGCAATCAACTTAAATAAAATGTTGCCAAATTTATTTAGGAAGCACAATAATGCACCACATTTGCCTTGCCTTGTTTTGTAAAGTGGACACTCATAAACTCGTCGAACAACATCTTGTTTTTCTTGGACTATAGATTTTATATAGATGACTGGCATACTACAGATGATTTCTTTTGAACGTAGTGGTACAAGAGTTTTCAAGTTACAATCCCAACTTGCTCCATCCAAGAAAAGTGAGTGCACAAACGCTCCTTCCATTGGGGGTAAGCTTAAGTAAATAAAAAAAGAGACACGAATTTCAAATACACACACAGAAATCTACAATTCAATTCATCTCACTTTATGTCTTCTTTATCATTTTTAGTTACATCACAGCTAAGACTCATTCGGTCGAGAGGCAAATCGTGCTTCCTCGCTGATTCCTGCATAATCGCCGTGAGGAAGCTTTGAGGATTAAAAAGGCCACCTAACCAAATGACACATGGCAGCTTAAAGTCGTTAAGCCAGATTGCTAATTCCTTAATGCGGTGGATCAGATCGGCAAACCACCCCTGAAGGCCCAGCATGCTAGGGTATGCCAACCTCATCCAGCTATATGGTAAGTTGTTGTAGAAGATAGCATTGTGCAATATTTCCATTTCTGCGGTGATTGTAAGTTCACCCTTTAGTCCAAATATAAGTTCTTGAAGAGATCTTTTTATCTCCCTTATAAGAGCATTTGTACGTTCACACTCCTGTAAGGCGACTACAACAAACGGAGTTTTCTTTTCGATACGATTAAGGAGGCTATTCAAGTTAAACTCATCCTGCAATTTGTCCAAAAAATCATCAATTACAATTTTCACCAGCTCTTCCTTGGGTGCTATATAACTGGAGTAAAGTTCCGATTCACGAGGTTGTAATTCGAAGATTGAACTGAGGAGTGTCTCACAAGCGGCAGTTAAAAAGTTGATTTCAGCGTTCGGGTGGAGACCATACAGCACAGGGGATTCATCTGGTAATACTTCGTCGATGTAATTATGGTATCCATTGTAGTCCATGTTTGGAGGAGACGGGAAACCGGGACAGAGCTCAAATTCACCATCGATTAGTTCCTGTTTCAATAATTCTTCTAAGTACGTCTGGCAAAGTCTGCGGTCCCAATCGTCGGTTATATGTCCACCATACATAATTTCTCCAAAAAGATAGCGAAGGTCTTCCCATGGGATACGGTTACTACCCTCTAAGTAGTTGTACAGAACGTAGGCACTGATATTCAAATCACCAATGTTGAAGGGGTACACCTTGTTCCACCCAAGAGGACCAAATTTTCTCCGTTCCCCTACCACAGAATGAAAGTAGCACAAGGTAAAAAGAATAGACTTAAACTCGGCCTCTTGGGTACACTTTTCAAGAAAGTCTTGGTTGAAGTTGTCCCAAGCTTTATGCAGGTTTGAGGCCATGCCCGTCGGTGGCTCGTTCACTATTTTGATAGACGACTCAAGAATACCCTGTGGGATAATGTGGTATTGTGGATCCAAGGGCGGCTCAGCACTTATGAACAATCTGAAGTCTGGATGCACGTTTTCGTCAATATTTTCAATAATCTTATCAAGTCTTGGAAGCCAATTCACAACCAAGTGAATATTCTGCAGAATTACCCACCGACCTAGTTTAACAGCCAACTCCATCGCCTTTTCTGCTTCAAGCTCTTGACCTTGCCCCAGTGATATGTTGTAAAGGTTTCCCAGCTCCGAAGAAAAACCGAGGCTGAAACCAAGTTGTTCGACGTTGTGCACCGGGTCGACTCCAGATGAAAGAATAAACAGAAATGGCATGTTGGGTAGGCCTTCCTGAAAAGTCTCAGAAAAAGGAACCAATTGAACATTGGAATATTTTTCTCCCATTGTCTTTTCAACAAAGTGCCTTAAAAGAGAGAGAGAGAAAAAACTTTTAATGAAAGAAATCTTTAGACCTGTTTGAATACATCACCTCAAAGAGTGTATCACCCGATCTGGACGAAGTGCGCGAACAAGACAGAGTTTTTGAAGCGAAGTTCTGTGTTTCCACTCACCAGGAAAAATCTCTCTCTCTATGGCATTGCATTTTAGGAGTTTTTTCCAACGCTTCGGATAGTTTTCAATGTCTTTATCAATGCCGTAAAAGTGCTCCATTGTTGAGAGAATCCTTATTCCGCCCCATGATGCACGACTCAAGAAATCCACCGGTGGAATTGCATTTGGGTCGTATGGATATCGTAGCAAAAAGTCAAGTTCATCTTTGGTTATAGATTTAGAATGCAACATTATCCGTATTATCATGTGAAAGGTGTAAATTAGTTTGTCCTTTTCAAAGAGTCCTCTCACTGTATATCTAAAACACTGGTAAGTAATTGAATCGACGAGAGACGATACCCGTTTTTCTAAGCTTTTTTCGTTTGTGGAAGTTAGAGCGATTGCTCGACGAAATACCGTCATGAACGTCTTGAGAGAAAACTTGTACATGGGGTTGATTTTATTGAGATCGCTTAGTACGAAAAATAATATGGAGGCTCGTTGCGCTGCAGCCCTGTATATGTTTCGGGTTTCGTCTATTTGAAGGGTTGTTGTATTAGCCTCGGAGACCTTCGTTTCAATTTCATCAACCGTTTTCTTTGTAGTCTCCAAATTAATAACCAACGCGTGATCTTCGAGAACATTCTCCCCAGAGGATGCAAGCCTTGCTAATAGCTCATCTTCTAAATCCTTCAGAGATATTTTGAATTGGTTTTGTTGAATGGTTACTTGTATTTTCATTTCCTCTAAATCAGGACGTTCTATTCGGACTACATCGGCAAGAAGTTGTTCTTCTAGACCGTCTTGGGTCACAGTAAAGTTAATCAAGGTCATTTGGGCCTGCAATTCTGGTTTGTAGTGTGGGTTAGCTAGTTTGGTCTGCAAAATCAAACGAAAACTCGGATTGAAATCAAGTTCCTTGTCCCCTAGTTTAATGTATCGTCCTTTCTTGATAAGCGCGCGGTTTAGCAAGGGTTCGAGTACTGTGTCAACTGTCTCTTCAATTTGCTCAATGAGAACAGTACCTCCGTTGGACATTGATTTTTCCAATATTTCCAAATAGCCTTTGTGACTTAGAGTAATTACCACGAGTTTGCTTCCGAATGTGTTTTTTATCCATTTCAGGCCTTGCCTGTATCAAAAGGAATGAACAAAATTCGTTTTATGAGATAAAAGGTGTCTTACAATTGGGGGTCAATCATAAGAGGCCATCTGCTGGAATAGGTGAGTATAGTGGCATTTTCAGTAGACATTTGGTCCATTGGCAAGCCTTGGTTATTCCATACAGCAATTCGAGCTTCATCGTGTAGTGATGTAAAAAAGTCTGCATCTGCAGAATGCGGAATTTCAGGCTTAAAAAAAAAAAAAAAAATATTTTCGTAATTTTTTTAAAAATATTTTTTTCATAAAATACCACAATGACTTTAAAGTAAGGCATCCACATTTGTTCCCTTAGTTCAAGTCTGTACCTTCGCGTGAAACTTCCCACATACGAAAGAAATGAGGATATGAGAAGAATGTCTCCTGGGAGAGCTCCAATTTGTTCCTTCAGGCTATTTCACATAAAGTAAAAAATAGTTTCAATTAATGTAAGTTTAGAATTCTTTGTTGTTTCACCTTAAAACAGACTCCTTCCATCGAACGTTTTCACTAGCGAGGCCGTTTACTAGTCTATGAGCTAAGTCAATTGTAAAGGCTGTTTTATCAGCTTCTGCTTGACATTGTTGCTTTTGCAAAGTTGCCTCTTCAAATTCGCACTGAATTTCGTGGAGTTTTTCTTCCAAGCTGACAATTTTTGATTTCAAATATTTAAGACGTTCCCTAGCAGATTTGAGATCATTCTGAGAATCTTGCAGAGCCTTCATCTTTGGCCCAACTATAAGAAACACTTGATGATATCGATACAAATTAATCACCCAGGCGCAGAGTCCAGCAGCTGCTACAGATTTTTGGACAACCTTGTCTGGATTAAACTCAGGATCCTGTAAAAGATTGAGTTTGTTCTTTAAAGCCTTAGAAAGATGTTGCTAAACCTACTCGTAAATATTGCTGTAGAGTTTCAATAATGTTGGGATGTATGTTATCTTTATCATAGTTGACTAAATCATTTAAGAACTGATCAACGCGAACCATCATAAGCTTTGCTGATTTCCAGCTGCGATCTCGAGGTACTCTTCCATTTACAGCCAAGAGGACCATCACTGCTGCACATACATTAACTACAGCTTTTGGAGGTGAACCGAATGACTTGAGCTCTGTTAGGTTGTTTTTATTGAGAGTATTGAGAGCTGCTTGCGCGGCGACTAAAGCAGGCTCTGCTTTCCGTAAATCCTCCTCGAACATTTGAGTTTTAATTGAAACATCTTCCTCAATAATTCGAACACGTCCTTCTTCATCGGAAGCGATTAGCTTTTCTTTTTGAACTTTAGTGCTTTCTGCAGTTATGATAACGATAAGTTTATCAGCAGCCTGGTTTTTGAGGTTCAATTGAACTTCTTGAATCGCTAGTTGATCCTGTGAAATTTTGAATTATTTTTATAGTGAATTCTTATAAATTGAAAACAAAAACTCAAAAGCAATGGGAGTGATATTACGGGACGTCTAAGCAATTTTTTGTTATATCTTTGATAAGCGTTATCATTTAAACCCCTAAAACCCTGAAGGGAAGCCTTAACAAAGGCGATTTGATACAAAGTGCTTTATTGAGTAGTGCAGAATTAACACAAAAATTTATTGCAAGCTTTTCAAGACATCGTACTTATTCTTTTGAAGTTAAAAATATGTCGCGAACGAGCCATATATGTATCTTTTGAAAAAAGCAACCAAGGACCACTCTAACCTACAAATGTCAAATAATTGCGATGATTTGTTAAATACTATGAAGGAAAACGTAAACTCATATTGTAAATAAATATTTACATTGTTAACAATACTCACTTTCAACGTGTCTACTTGGCGAGCACATTCAGCCAACTTAGCCATTCCGCTTTCAAGTCTATCAATTCGAGTGCAGTGTTCATTGTACTTTTCCAGGATTAGTTTTCGATACAAAAAAATGTACTCCAGAAAAGTCTTGGGAGTCGTATAGTTAAAGCGCTTTTCGTTTTGCAGGTACATTTGTGAAATTTTATTGACTGTCTCATGAACATACGCCATAAACGATGCTATGGATCCAACGATATTTTCCTGAAAAAATAAGTAACACAGAAACAAAAGGTAAGCTGGAAATGTTGGTATTAGCCAGAGAGCTGGCTGCAGATTTTCATCTTAACTACGTCAGTGTCATTTTGCTACTGGCTTTTTCTTTTTTTTCTTATTTGTTTTCTCTCGCATGGTTTTGTTTCGAGTTTTCTTATTTCGAATTATTTTTTTTTTGATAAAATAGTATCTACTTTAACCTCTAAAAAGTCATAGGAAAATACTTCGACTTATTTACATATATGTTTTGCTAACAAAAGGAAATATGCAAATAGATAAAATCAGAGCTCAGTGAAGTAGTTTCTCCAATGTGAAAGCATATATTGCACACAACAGGAAAACAAAGCCTTCAACTACACTAACTAAAGAAATTTTGTATCGGAAGCAATTGCTTTCAATAGACTACTATCGGAGTAGTTTTTTAATCGGTTTTTAGTATTGCGGCTACAATCGATTTTTTTTAATTGAAACTTTTGCTGGACCAAGTTGAAAATCTGCAAGCTTTCGGATAATAGTTGCCGTACTTAGAGATATTTTAAAGGATGAGTAAACAAACACACCTCTAAGTGACACATTTTATATGACTTTTCCGTCACTCAGTGGGGTATTCTAGTGTAGAGGCATGAATATTAAGTTCATTTTTGAAATGCCGTAAAAGAAGCAATCAATATTTATTGTCCATTTCTTTTTCTATCATTTTTTTATTATGCAATGAAGAGAAATGACATCGGAAAGCTACAATCACAAGAGATGGCCTATGTCTTTTTCAGTCGAGTGTCCCTTCAATTATCCTCGAATCCTATGCCGTCAGCAATAAGCATTGAAAACTAGTGGCAGTAATGCCAGGAAGCCATCAGAACCGCTGCCTGTGAGGTTCTGGGTTTCAGTCGGCCCCCAAAATGAAACCCATGGTTGGATGAAGAGCAAGTCATGAGATAAGCCTCCTTAACACCGCGTATAAGGTCTTGTCTGCTGTAATATGTGATTGTCTGAAACTCTATGTCAACAACTTGATAGGTCCTTATCAATGTGGTTTTGGACCAGAGAAGACCGCCAAAAACCAAATTTTCACATTACGGCAGATCTTGGACAAAGCCCGAGAATATAATATCAATATACACCATTTTATTATCGATTTCTAGGCCGCGTATGATAGTATTTACAGAGCCATGTCTAGAAATCGTGGAAGGAGAAGGCCTCGTCTTAGCTGGCGCAATCAGGTGGAAGAAGATCACAACCCACTTAGAGTGCAAAACTGGAGAGAGCTCGCCCGAAATCGAAGTCGTTAAGAAGGATGTTGGTTGAAACCCAGATTCATCCCGAACTGTAATGCCCATCAAGTAAGCAAGTATTTTAAAACATAAAAAAAATTAAAATGGTTAAAAATTAAGAAAAACTAGCAGCTGATGAAGTCTTGACAGGTGACTACCATACCCATGATTTCTTGAGTTTTTATGGACCGATTCAACTGCTTACCGATTTGAGAGCTAGTAAGAGCGATAGCTCATCCTTAAATTTGATTTTTTCTATTTTTAAAAAATTCGAAAATTAAAAAAAAAAAATTAAAAACTGTTTTTTTTTCAGGCAGTCCCCGTTTTGTAAAACCTTATTTCAATTTTTCCGTAGTTCCGGTTATAGCGACGTTTTTCTAAAGTAATAAAGTCTTTTTTGTTTGTTTGCGGTTTTTTCCTGTATATTTTTAAAAATAATTTATACCTAACTTATGAAAATATATACGAGTATACTTAAATTAATTTATTGATTGTTTTTTTTTTACGACACTTCAAAAATTACCAGAAATTCATGACTCTATTTATATTGTCTCTTTAATTTACTTATAAACACAGAAGCAAGCCAATGAATAATTTAAGTAGAAATTTATCAAGCCTTTCGAACAGCGTATGAACTTTATAAACTTTGAAAAAAAAGATATTTAAGGTTGTTTTCAAAGTTGGCCTACACGCAATGATTTCTGTTCAGCAAAAAGCTAGATTCTTCTTACTTTTTTAATAATTTACAACTCAATCTACTTACTGGTAGCATAGCATCAAGTTCCGATAGAAATTTCTTTGATACAGATTGCAAAGCTGTATTTGGCCACTCATGAAACCAATCGATGCAAGTCCGGCCAACGATAGCTCTGAATTTTCTCACTCTAATGCGTAATGTTGGTCCAACAGGCGAGAAACTTAGAACAATTCTTAGCATACGGCGGACTTTGTTGATAAAAAAACGAAAACAACTCTCTTTTGAGTCTGGTTGTCCGCTTTGTTTTACTTCATTACGTATTCCATTGTAAATCATTTCAACTTGGTCTTCACTGAAAAGCTGAGGTATTTCGCCTGATGCAAGCATATCATTGCATAATGTCAAGAGCGATTCATTTGGAATTTGAGCATCGGACAGTAAGAAAACGGACATCACATTCTTAAGTCCAACTTTGATATATAGCCCTGCAATGTCTTCTTTCATATCCTGCAGGCCATATCCACGTTTAAGTCGCATTTGAAATACACAGAGAGAAGATATAAACGATGCAAGGCGGGCAAGGGTCTGTTTCCCGGAACCTCCAACACCAATGAGCAGAGCGTTGTCACCATTTTCTAAAATTCTGTTGATCCTTTGAACAATATGAAAACAAGTTTTTAAATATGATTTTAAGTGAAATTGTAGTAGTAATGATAACAGTAATAATAACAATTATAAAAACAACAACAAACTTCTCAAAAACATCTTGACCCGTTTGATACCTCGTGTGGCGGGTACCCTTTCTTATGTTAGATTTAAATGCTAATAAGCCCTTTGATCTTCCCAAAATTGATTTATTCAAAATCACAGAATAGAACGAATGTTTCTTTTTTTTTAGACGACATCAAAAATAAAGTCCCGAAATTATTTTAATGATTTAATATTTTGGATTAAATTTTGTATTTTGTTTTTAATTTTTTAATAGACACGTTTACACATAAAAGGCGAACATTTTTTTGACCCACTCTACCTATATATGCATAATAATTACAAAAATTAGCTACTCACCTACAAACATGCAACATTGCGTCTTCAAACATTACAAGGTTCATGTAACCCACCGACTCGTTATAACTCGCTTGAGCTTCAATCAGTAATTGATACAGAGCATCCCAAGTAGGAATTGGCAAATACTTCTGATCCACCAAAGACTGCCCGAAATGACTATAGATAAGTGGTTTTGCAAATACAAACTCTTCATCAAAGTCTTCGAAATTCTTTTTGAGAACATCTCTGATTATAACATCAAACGCCTTTATATCATGTTGATCCACAAATCTGTCGTGGTACACGCGGAATGCTTCATGTACATAAAGACGCACTAATTCAATTGGCTTTGTGCATGTTAGTCCAGAGGAATTCATTAGTCCTTGGTAAATGTGAGTCAAGTCCTTCAAGTTAAAGATGTAGTGAAACCTTAATGCGGTCGGAAGAAACGCATTTTCTATTCGACATTGCAAACTTACACTCACATTTACCAAAAGGGAACTGAACGATCTAATTTCTTTGGAAAATCCATTAAGAGGGTTGTCGAGATGATGACTGAAGATGGTCGAGTAAATTTTATTTAGGGTTGCTTCATTTGGTGTATGCACAGAGAACACACAAAAGTGTCGTTGAAGTCTTGGATCAATGGTAAAAGAGCCAGCTGTGGGGTTCATAGAGGCAACAAATTGGCAATTTCGAATGTCCTTGAGGACGAGCCGACTGCGGTCATACCACTGCCGGTAGTCCATAAACTGTCGTATAATTGTGTGGGGCTGGACAGTGCCGTATGCATCAACTTCGGGCATATTCAGGTCGTTTATATAGTAAATCAAGTGTTTGTTTGCATTCGGCCCATAACATCTTCCAGACTTCTTTTCAAGTGGTTTGTCGAGGACCTTTTGAAACATTTCCGAAGTGGTGTAGAAATTGAAATGCGTTGTTTGTAGTACTCGTTCCGGCTGTGAACTTTGCCACTCTGAAGTTGTTTGGTTGAAAATATGCCTTAAAATGGCTCCTTTACCGCAACCAGATGTACCAACAAGCAATATTGGGAGGTTACGCTTTATTAACAGCTTCAGAAAATACTCCAAGCGTATGGTATCAGCTGTTGGCACCAATATATTCTGCAAGCATAGAGTGTAAAATAGTTATTTATGCATTACAGCTACTCGTATATATGCACAAAGTTTTCCCACAGTTACATACAACCAAACACATACACATACCTGCAAAGAAGCGTCTGGCTCCATTTTAATTTCCTCAATTTGTGTCTCCCAACGATGAAACTTTTGACTTAAATTATCCGGGAAGTAGTCGAAGATTGTGCCATGCGATGGGAATTTAACGTCCTTGAATTCACTGGTCCACCATTTGTGGAATTCCCGATGCCAATCTATTATGTGGTCCTTGCATAGTGCTGAGCCGAATCCCCAAATTGCAGCGAATGCGAAAATAATCTCCAAGGTGGTTTCCATAGACTCAGCCTCAATTCTTTGATTGCTATCCAATAGACTCTCTATTAGGTGGCAGGTCATTTGGATCATTGCCATATCGGTGATTGGGGTTGTCTTTCGAAACTCTTGGCTACGATTTACCATACTGGGGAAGTATTTTTCAAAAAAACGGGTTAATAGACCGCGTTCAACTATATCCGGGCGAGTTTCCAGCCACGATGACACATAACTGCAAGAGTTTTGATTATTTATGCTTCTTTCTTTCAAAGTATTGCCTCGTAAAATGGTTTAGAAGCAAAGGGCATTGGTGTACAATTGTCTGTTATTTTCATTTCTTTGATAAAATTACCATGTGAGACGAATTTATCCATACCAATATCAAATCAACTTATTGAATATGTATACCTATATGTACGAGGATGTGCACATATGTATGTGCATACATTTTCTTTCGCTGTTGCCTTACAAATGTGTTTCTTTATATGAGGTTCTTGTGCATTGTGTAAAGCTGAGAATTTACTTGTAGGATAAGTTACTGTGATTTTGAAATTAAAGTAAAAGCAGTTTCTTAAATAAAAAAAATATGAAATGTTAAATTTAATAAATTGAAAAGGTTTTTTTTGTAATCTTTAATATAAATATAGAAGTGGTGTACGGTTGGTTGTGATCGCATCACTTGAGAACGGCTCGACAGAATAAAAACCAATTTTTGTGTTAGCTGAGAGGATGTTGATAGATGGTTTTTATAAAAAAAATATTAAATCGGTCGACCCGTTCCTGAGTTATGGCACTTTTCCTGAATGTCACTTTTGTCAATAAAAAAACTACGAGAAACGAAGGACGAGACCGGGATCCTTCAGCTAGTTTTCAATAAAATTAAGTACCGCTTGAATTTGAGCACTTAAGAAAAGATTTAAAACGAATTCATAAAATAACTACGTGCGAAGGTAGTAAACTTACGGAAACCATCCCAAGTCTTGAGGGTTGATGAAAAGAACGCCAGCACGAGATACTGTTGCAGGTGTTGCTGCTTTCAAATGGCCAACTTCGAATAGAAGTCGCATTTCTTTTGACAAAACTATTCGTTCATTACTAGCCAAAGTAAGAACTTTATTGTCGTCCATTAACGTATTCAAGCTCTCAATCCACATAGGGTCAATATCACCATCTAAGACTATCCACTTTGGGCTTTTAACTTGATCGCCTTTTATATTGGCTTGTTCCCTCATAACGGAAGAGAACAAACCATCTTTCCACTCTCGGGTCGTAGGGTTAACGACCCCAAAAAGCTCGTCACTAGACATTGTTTTGGGATTTAAAACACTACAAACAGGCTTTATCCCTTGAACGTTGTACGTACGCAAAAGAGTTTGCCAGATTTTAGTTTTGCCAGTTCCTGCATCACCCACAACGAAAACAGAGTGCCTTACATTCAGAAGTTCTTGAAGTTGAACGACTTTCATTAGAAAACCTTCTTGTGGCTGCAGCTTTAGTTCATTTGCTGCTCTGCGAACTTGTCTTTCGAACTCAAACAGTCGTTTTCGGGGTACTTCAATAGCAGGGAATAGATCCCCTATCAATCCCATAAATATCGACACATCTTGAGTAACAATCTTTGGTATATTAAAGTCGCGTAAAGCTCTCATCAGAACTTGATCCTCAGGACGCGTATGATCTTCACGTTTTAGACCACCCGCAACCACTAACACAGACTTGATAGCTCTCAAGCCCCAATCATAGTGATCTTGTTGGGACAACAACTCACGACACAAAGTGTACAGGGTGATGAATTTTTTTGCCAATAACCGAGCGTCCTGGAACCCTTCTGCGACTAGCATAATCTCGCAAATAAGTGCAAAGTCTGGTACAATCATCGCACACGGACGAAACAACATTTTTAAGTTCTCTGGGAGTTCCGTACGTCCAGCATACCCCGGATTCATAGTGATGAATATACCCACACTGCTCACCAGGGAAATACACTCGCCCATGAAACCAAATTGTGTCTTCTTCATCTGAAAATAAATGAACAATCACATGAAATTGGTATTGTAAAACTACTTTGCGTTTTCAGTATACCTTTATTGCTTCTTGAATGGTTTTCACCTGCACTGCAACCACGGATAAAACTTCCACTGATATCCGGTTGAATTCGTCAAAGCATCCCCATGCACCAGTCTGTGACAGTCCTTTATAAATATTTCCACAGGACTTGTAGTCCATTTGTTCAGAACAGTTGAAAACGTACACCATCACTCCCAACGCCCGACCCAGATCCTTTGTGGTTTCGGTTTTTCCAGTTCCAGCTGGGCCGGCAGGTGCACCACCCATTACCAGATGCAATGACTGATGGCATATGGATGGGTGGAATGTTTGAAAATGAACGATAAAAATATATAGTGCGACTGAGGTAAAATTTAAGTTTTACTGCAAATACTCCAGTATAGTACTTAACCACCCTACATACATTTGGTTATACTCGTATGTCTGCACTTAGTACTGTGGGTATCATTGAAATAAAAAAAAGCTCGCAAAAAACTTTTGGGCAAAGGTAAATGTGGAGAATCCCGCATTTCAAATATCTAGAAAAATTTGCTTTAATTAAACACATGCGATATGGGTTAGCGTCTGAATGTATGCACCAATCGCAAGAGATTTAAATTCGGTTTGTGGCGTACCTCTGCAATTCAGGTCCTTAAAGCGTACGTTTGGGGCTCTTTGAGAGCTTTGTGGGTAACCAAAGATAACATTGATGAGGAACCTTCTTCCTCTGCCTTCTCCACCGACAATGAAGAGACACAGCTTGCGTTTGACTTGGCTTTTAAACTCTACATACTGATAATTGCTGGAGACATATTGAGAAATGTTCTGGTTTAGTGCACGGTGGGACTAATTTAAGCCTATAGTTAAGCAATCAGAAGAAACAGCCCGATTGAAGTACGCCATCAAATTGAACAAAACAAAAAATACAGCCGTATTTATTAGATCTCGCTAAAACAAGCCTAAAGTGTTGAGAAGTTACGCAGTGAATAGTAACTTCTTCAGCCTTAATTCACATTGAATAAAAGTAACTAATTTATATTTCATTTGTTTACCCACTGTACGTAGTTACTTAGACCATAAGTTAGGTTAGGTTAGGTGAAAGTGGCTGTCAGCCAATGAGTACATTCTGATCTGTTAGGGTCTATGTATGTAAGCTAAGGCGCTAGTATCATCGAAGAAGAATTCACCGAGATGAGTTTTCCTCTTATGAAGTAGTGTAGGGCATGACCAAAGAAGGTGTCGAACGGTTTCTTCCTCCTCCTCGTCCATGCAGCTCCTGCAGAAATCATTGAAAAGCCCACCAAGTCTTTTGGCGTGTCTCCCTATTAGACAGTGTCCCGTAAGAACACCTATGATAGAACCTAGATACAGGCGGTTCAGGGCTAACAAACTCTTCGAGCGTTTTGAGTCTACACACGGCTAAACTTTTTTGGTTGCAAGGCAGTTGTTTCTGTCAGTCCATCTAGTGCTTGTTATCCTCGAAGCGTCTTGTCTAAGTAGGAGTTTACTTGTAGCGATAGGTGCACCTATGTTGTTCCATTCTGAGCGTAGGGAAGTGATCGTGCCCTTTTTGGCTAGTTCGTCTGCCATATACAGTTGCCTGGTATGTCCCTGTGCCCTGGCACCCATGAAAGGTGAATATTGAACTGATTTGACATCTCCCTCAGAGACATCTGACAATTTTGGACCGTGATGGATTTTGTAGAGACAGAGGCAAGAGATTTAAGGGCAGCTTGGCTGTCCGAGAAGATTCGAATATCCGTGGAGGATATGACGTTTTCTTTGACAGTACCTCCTTAATCGCCAGAATTTCCGCTTGGAACACACTACAATGATCGGGTAGGTGGAAGAAAAGACGAGTAGATTCCACTTCCCACACCTTCGCTGGTTTTTGAACCATCGGTGTAAAAGTGTATTGCTTCATTTTCCGAAAGAGTGCCATTTTCCCAAGCTTCTCCTGAAGGTATGCGGTTACTTGGAAATTGTTGTCAAACACCAACTTCGGGGTGGTGTAATCGGATCGATTCGGTAAGAATCTAAAGTTATCTAGAAGGGTAGTGTGGCCGATTTGATTATTGGTCCACTGTATGTAGCTCTGAGTCGAGTAGCTGAGCTAGCTGCGACTTGTTTGCTGAAGATATCTAGGGGTGTGAAATCTAGTAGTAAGCGTTTTTAAGCTGAAACTCGAACCCCTCTCTTAAAGACGATTAAATTTCATGAAAGCAGGAACACCGGAAAATTGTTCGCACAGCCAATGCGAACAAAAAGCAAATGGACGTGCATTGAAAACGGTATTAGACTTACCTGTGTTAAAGTTATGTAGCAGCGATCAGTTAACGGAGTTATTACTAACCGTGATGTATTTCCCAAGTATTCAAAGTTATATTCAAACTCAGCGTCACATATGTTCGCAAAACAATTGTCCGTATCTGTATCCCATCGATGCCTCAATTGACTCTGCCACTGAAATGCTAGTGAACTTTCAACTTTCTGCTGAATTATTTTCAGAACAACATCACGATTGTGTACATCGATGGTGCATATAGTCATAATTTTTTGCCTATCGCCGGGCTTAAGTTCACGTAGTAGTAAATTTATAAGTGCATTAAGTTGTGCAATTTGATGTTTTTGCAAATCTTTCATGGCGCTTTCATAACCCTCTTCCATCCACTCAAAGGCATGGTTCACTGCAGTTGTCCAACAGATCTGACTACAACAAAGTGCTGTTTGGGCAGGCCAATCCAACAGCCAGTTTTCAGTGGACATGTGAGATATTTCTCTGAGTGCGTTTTTGAAGAGCGTATGTAAGGTTCCTTTCATCCGCTGAGTAATTTCATTTAGCCACCTTTCAACTTGGCCGGTGCATTCAACTACTTTTCCCAGAAAACTAACATATTCATCATTTTCTTTGGAATACAGCCCGACGGCAGTGTTTGAAGAGTCATCTACGAATTCAAGGCGCATCACTGAATCATACAGCTTAATTAAATGTCGACAAACTATCCTGGGGGAGTTTCCGTTTGAAAGAATATCGAGTAGGTCTGCAGCTGATATAAAATAAAATCGAGGGAACGCCAAACGTTTTGTTTCTAAGTAATCACAAAGTGCCTTTTCGCAAATACTCAGTTTTTTCTCCAATTCGCCCAAAGCTGTATAAATTTGCCAATTTTCAGCTACACGAACAACAAATTTAATAGTTCCGACCTCATTGAGGAGACTAATGAATTCTGCGTCAATCGCCTCGAAACGTTCAGCGTCCTCAGGCAACTGAGTTCTAATGTCCTCAGAGCCAATAAAAATACTTTCCAAATAAATCCATTTTCTTTGAACATCAAACCAGCGCGTTATAACTAAATCCACATTCGATAAAATCTCTTGCCATTGATTAAGTTTGGGAAGCAAATAGTCGATGTGCTTGGATGTAGATATGTTCTGTAGTTGCATTTGGTTATCATCCAAGGTTTCGATTAACTCTTCCGAGACACGGAGCAACTCAAGTTGCCTGGATTTGTGTATCTCATTATTGAACTCCATTTGAGCCCAGGTTGTTTTGATTTCTTCCAGCGCTTTCGATACTGTTATTTCCTTAATAGCTTTGTCAACTGTACTCTTGACTTCCTCGTCGAACTTGTGTAAACTGAGAGCAAGTAAATCGTTTAACGTTGTTGTGTTGTTGGAGTGTACTCTCATCTGCAAAAATTAATATAGCAAAACATGTTTTGAAAACACAGACTCATTTTGTTTGTTACTTAACTAACTTCATTTTCTTCACAACTTTTTACTCTAGAATCTATAGTTTTACCATCGCAGGAGTTTGCTAGCCTTATATTTTACTGAACCTAAAAGAATTCAAGTCGCTATAGGAATTTAAATAATTTAAAAGACTTGAAGGGAATGCAAATTTCAAATGACTTCAAATGCGCTTAACTATTTAGTCTAGTGAATTCATTCGAGTTTATTCTTTTATTTGATGAATACAAGGTGGCCCATAATTCGTGTGCCGTACTTTGGGGTGTGACTCTTGGTCATATTCTGAGAAGGAAAATTACCTTAAAGTTAAAATTTGGCTTGGAGAAGAAAATTTGTACAAAATAAAAAATGGATTTTACGGCAGAACAATTTTTTTTTTTTCTTATAGTAAAACACATTCCAAAGTATGGCACACAAATTACGGGACACATTGTATATGTAGTTCCTGAAGTCATTGAAGTAGTTCCAAGAATCATCTTTGTATACAAAACTCTAACAAGCGCAAACACCCACTTTAAGTTTTATTCATAGACATTCAGCCGGAAATGTGTAATCGTCAGTAAAATTTTTCAAATGGAGTATTTTGGTTTTCTAAATCGCGATCGGATAAATATCACAGTCGGTAAACGAGAAAACAACTTTAAAATACATTAAAATTTGGTTTAAACAGGGTGCGCCATCTAGACAGGACATATTGAAATGTTGAATAACTCCGCCATCTTTCAGCCGATTTTGACAAGCCAGCCAGATTCTGAAACGTCAGCCTATGCCATTTTAGACATGGATCGACTCACAGCAAAAAATTGGGCTGAAATTGTAGCGCAGTACAAAAGCAATCTGATTTTTGGGGCCAAATTTTGATACGGACGAAGCTCAGTTTTCGCTCTCTGGCGGGGTCAATTAACAAAACTGTCGAATTTTGAGAATAGAAAACCCACATATCATTCACGAAACACCATTGCAAGACGTAAAAGTTACGGAGTGTAATCGAAAATTGGAACATTTTTTTTTATAGTTGGAGAAACCGTCGACGGTGCACGGTATCTTTGGGTGTTGGCGCACTTTATACGTCTGGAAATGCATAAGTTCTTACGTATTTCCGAACCTTGTCACACCGAAGCTGCTACTATGAAGTTTTTGCAGAGCATGATCCCGGGACGCGTTGTGTCAAAATTGGGTGATTTGAATTGGCCTCCTCGTTCGCCGGATATGACGGCACCGGACATTTTTCTGTCGAGCTGCTTGAAAAGTAAGACTGTTGGAAAAACTTAAAGCTAATATCAAATTTGCTTCTGTTACGCCCGAAATGTTTGCCAAATACAATGCGGAATGCCCAAAAAGAGCCACATTTTGACTGTCGAATGAAGGCGGTCATTTGATCGATATTCTGAGTGGATTGTCAGTAAATGCCATTCTGTACCCTAAATAAATCTTGTTTATCTACCAAAATCGGGTGAAAAATGGCGGAGTTATTATGCATTTCTTATTATACTTTTCAATAGGTCCTGTCTAGATGGCGCATGGCGCAGCCCGTATAGAGTTTCCAACAGCGTTGCCATAATGTGCCCGAACGGGCCATTTGGCCCTCTGTTTTTAATTATGGCCCTTGGCCCGGGGCCAATAAGAAATGGCCCGCATATCGTATTTTTTTGTATTCCTCAAACAAAATAGGTATTGTATGAAGCACACCCATATCATTTTATCGCTAAAAGTTGCATTGTGCTTCCTTCATAAACATTTTAAATCACTGAATTCGTTCATTCTTATTGCCATCGTCATGACATTTAAAGAGTGTTCAATGAGCTGTTCGGGGAGAGTACGATAACTTTGGCGACAAGAAATAATAACGGGATTTGGTGGAGGGGTTCAATACAAGCATTTTTTTACTATGTCTATCTCCCCCCGTTTAGGCGGTAGGGGCAATTTTATAAAAAGTGGCTTAAAATCTAAAAAAAAAAAAATATTACAGAAAAACGGGAAAACTTACAGATACAATTTATACTTTTTATGAAAGCCAGAAATCTGCACTTTATAATTAATTTTAAATGAAGTGATTTCAATTTATAGTTTTTGAAATAAATGATTTCAAAGTCAAAATTTAGGAAAAAAAAATTGAAAAATCACTTTGAGTATTATGTTTCTCGTGATTAAAAATGCCAATAAAAAAAATTTGATGTAGTTAGTTGTTTTAATAAATTTTCTTTTTTCTATGTCTTACAGTTTTTGAGATAATTGAAAAATAGTAAAACTATTGAAGTATGCAATATCTTCAAAAAATAATGCAAATACGTACGAATTAACAATAATGTTAGGAAATAGACAAGTGAAAGTATAAAAATTCATCAGACAGGTGCTTATGTGCAATTAATTTCCGTATGCAACAACTTTCCGCATGGCCCGCTTCGTGGGGGTTCATTATTTTAACCCTTTTTCCGCAGGGTTTAGCTGCTCATGCTAAATATAAAAATAGCAATTGTTTTTCTAGCTGTTATTTGATTGAACTTAAAAAAGTTTTGTTGCTATTTTCATATTCAACATGAACAGCTTAACCCTGCGGAAAAAGGGTTAAAATAATGAGCCCCCGCGAAGCGGGCCATGCGGAAAGTTGTTGCATACGGAAATTAATTGCACATAAGCACCTGTCTGATGAATTTTTATACTTTCACTAGTCTATTCCCTAACATTATTGTTAATTCGTACGTATTTCCATAATTTTTTTTAAAATATTGCATACTTCAATAGTTTTACTATTTTTCAATTATGTATCTCAAAAACTGTAAGACATAGAAAAAAGTAGTTTACAGCGGTTGATAAAAAATTTATTAAAGCAACTAACTCATAAAACTTTTTTTATTGGCATTTGTTAACACGAGAAACATAATACTCAAAGTGATTTTTTCAAATTTTTTATCCTAAATTTTGACTTTGAAGTCATTTATTTCAAAAACTATAAATTGAAATCACTTCATTTAAAATTTATTATAAAGTACAGATTTCTGGCTTTTATAAAAAGTATAAATTGTATCTGTAAATTTTCCCGTTGTTCAACAATATTTTTTTTTAAATTTTAAGCCACTTTTTATAAAATTGCCCCTACCGCCTAAACGGGGGGAGATCCCCGACCCCCTACCATAGTAAAAAATGCTTGTATTGAACCCCTTCACCAAATCCCGTTATTATTTCTTGTCGCCAAAGTTATCGTACTCGTGCCAGCTGTTCTAGAACAGTTTCAGAGAGGTAAGATCAGGCTTTTGGTATTCAATGAGAAATTTTCTGTTCTTTTCTGATCTTTTTTGTGTTCAATGAGCTGTTCTAGAACAGTTTAGCAAAGCGTTTTCTGCACCTCCTTTTGAGCAAGATCAAGTTCGGTGAAAACTGTCAAAAGCAGCTGTTCTTTTTGCGCGTAGTTTTTTAAGCGCAATGTAATTTTGATTTGTTGCGAGAAGTTCAAAAATATAAAAAAAAAATCAGGAAAAAACACCTAACCTTGTGCTGAAAATAAAATTACTTGTTTGTGACGAAAATACACTAAATAAAGTTGATATCAGAAAAAGAAAACTTTAGTAGTTTTTTTTCATTTTTGTTGTTGCTTTTTTTGACAAGTTTGCGTGTTCTAAGTTTCTTGACGTTTTTCACTGCTTCTGTGCTGTGCTGTTCTTATCTAAAAAAAAGCCATTGAACACATCTTTAATAAATATTTATGTTGCCCTTTATACTTTTCTAATTTTTTTTTTTACTTTTCTCTGTAGTGTAGTGGCCCGCACTTTTTGGAAATGGCCCTCAAAAAGGCCCTCAGTTTACTTTTCTTCGCGGCATCGCTGGTTTCCAAGTTAGAAACTCATCTTTCAATGACTAATCTCAATGCAAGTAGGCTCCAGTGTTACTACTAGGACTCAATTAAGTCAAAAGGGATTCATGTTTTTAGCTTGACTTGGGGAATCTTTTCTAGATTTAACTACTTTTTTTGAGAATGCAAATATATTTTTGGTAAAACATGGTTCAATCACTTTATTAGTTCAAAAGTACCTTCTTTCATTTCATTGTAGAACTAAAAGTACTCAGAGCAGTGAGCCAACCCTATGCTACTCTCCTCTTACCTACGCGATCGAATTGTAAGAAATCTCTTTTTTCACTGCAAGTTGAGAAATAAAATTTTTAACTTTTCATTTCAATCCCAAAAGCAATAGTAGTTTAGCGTGAATTTTGAGAAAATATTAAATTTGTGATTGAAATGCAAGGATTAAATAACTTTTTTTCCTTAAAGATAATTTTACTGACAGGAATTTTATTTTCAAAATGCCTCATGTTTTTCACGCTCTGGGACTCATAAGAAATCGAACCTGTGGTAACACTGGAAGGCCATATCGTTTTAACGTTTTGTGGGAAAAGATACGAGTATTTAATCAGTGTACCTATCTTTGTTCAAACAAATTTCCTTATAGTGTAATCAAATCATGGTCATTTAAGTATAAAAACTTAACATTCTTTTTCCCAGTGAAGTGAAATAAATTCTTGAAATGGTTTTGCATATACATACCAACGACTCAATTGAGTATTGCCTCGTCAGCTTTTAGTAGAATAAGAAAAAAAAAACATCAAAAATATACACATAATCCAACATCTGGTACTTACTCTAGTACAAGTCATCAATTCCATCCAGTGTCTTTCCGTTATTGCCGGATTCTGAAGTTCTGTGATTACACGTAATGATGAAACTAAATCCTTCAATACAGACACGATATACTCATATGGTTTCAACATGCGAACACCCTTATCCAGCGTCCTAAGCTCCCTTGTGAATTTCTTGCATTCATTTTCCACATCATCGGTGTCGATTCGGTGCCATGGTGTTGATTTCCAATCAATAATACATGACTGAATGACATGCACAAAATCCCATAGTTGCTGTAAAAAGAAATAAAATTTCGAAAAAAGAAAAGAAATGCTCTTTTAATACAACAGCTAGCTCTAGCTCTATGCGCGATTGATGGAGTTGTATACTTTAACCCTTTTTAGCTCAGCTTCGCACAGAGAGAGTTTTGCACCATCACAAGTTGGTATTTCTAAAAGCCTTGCACAATGCAAAATCCGTTTGCGAGTTTTTTTGAAGCCAACTAACCGTCTGCACACAGCATCACATAGAGAATACACTTCATCACATGGAACCGAAAAAAACTGTGTAGTGAGACCGTGTGTTAAAGTCAGCCATGACAAAGGGACAATTAAGTTTCTGGAAAGCATTGACAACAGATCGCTTACCTTTATCATCTGGAAGGACTCGCAAAAACTATTCACATGGCAGTTAAAAATTTCCACAACACCTCGAATGGCATTCTGTTGATTGTCCCTCACCTCCGACAGATCATGGATTTTAGCTTCTGCACTGTCTTTTAGGTTCTTCCACTTAATGGGCAAGTGGTCTATGTCTTTTAACAAATTCGTATCAAAGTCCGTATTGTAGGACTTCAACAAAGTTATAATGTCTCTGAGCGGCTTAAATATATTGTTCGCCACACTCTCCCGTTCCTTAACTTCAAACATAACTGACAAAACATTTAGTAACGAACGGAAGTCCTCGGTTTCGATGTGAAGTGATAATGCCCTCGTTCCTGAAGAGATAAAGCTTTCCAGCTGCTGCGGTTTTCAAAATGAATTTAATAAATTTCTAAAATTATTACATGCCTCTCAGGGGTTTTCAGAAATTTTAAAACTGGGTGCGTATCCAGGGTTGTGCAATGTGCACTGTAGGTACAGGGCACTAATTGTTTATTTGCAATCAAACCTAAGTGACGAAGAGTGCAGATAAATGTTTACAAATAAAGTGGTTTCATCGCAATTAGCGAAAAAGTGTCAATGTAAACAATCAATAACAGCTATTTCATGATTCAATCTGCACCCAGTTCACCGATATTTACTTTTCAACCTACCTCTAGAGTGTCCGTCACATATTGTAGTAACCATTGTTTAAATGAATTAGCCCATTTGCAAGCGTGATTAAGCAGGGCATGTTTGAGCGGATTAACATCGATTGCTAACCAACCCTTGATTACATGATAGCTTTCAAAATGTTCAATATCCTCGTAGAGGTCATTGTATCGGTCAATCTATTATAAGGTTAAAGTAACAATTAATTTAATTCAACGAGTATAAAGTTATCGATTTGTGTACAAATAGAAAGTTAAATGTTGGATCCTTCAACTAAATATACAGTTTTTATTTCCTAGACATTTATTCGATTCGATTGGAGTAAGCTCATGGATTGGCTTAAATGAATGGAGGAAATTTAACCAAAAATCATAATTTTTTTTCTATTTTTAACTTTTTTGTGCATTAGTTTCACACCTTGAGTTGTGAGATTCATGATATTTGGGACGAATATGCGATTAAGCTTAAGATTAAATTTATGAAAAGTGATTCAAATTTTTCCACCGCTAAAGATATGTCAAAAAATTTTAGTTCACCCAGTTCGGTAAGAGAATGTTGCGTCGAAACATTTTTTTGTTTCAATATATGGGACAGAACGAAAAAGTTTGGATTCAATAATCCTTACTAGTCCTTACTAATATTATAAATGTGAAAGTCCCTCTGTCTGTCCGGCTTTCTATGTTACCATCTCCCGCCCAAACTACCAAACTGATTGATATGAAATTTTGTACAGAGATAGTCTAGAACCAGAGGAAGGACATAGGCTATATATTTTATCCCTAAATTCCCACGGGAACGGGAACGTATACGGGAATTTAGAAACTACAACACCGATTTCAAAAATTTTTCCACCGATAGAATGCTTTACTATCCCAAAGTAACATAAACTTTAATTCATCCTTATATTCCTGCGGGAACGGGAGTCCTTACTAATATAATAAGTGCGAATGAAGCTCTGTCTGTCCGTCGTTCTATGTTACCATCTCCCGCCCAAACTAATAAACCGATTTATATGAAATTTTGTACAAAGATTGGACTGAACTTAAGGACGGACATAGGCTTTATTTCATTCGAATATTCCCGCGGGAACCGGTCCTCACTATTATTATAAATGCAAAAGTAGCTCTGTGTGATCACCTTTCTATGTTACCATCTCCCGCCCAAACTAATAAACCGATTTAAATGAAATTTTGTACAAAGATTGCTCAGAACCTTAGGAAGGACATAGGCTATATATTTTATCCCTATATTCCCACGGGAACGAAAACGTATATGGGAACTTAGAAACTACAACACCGATTTCAAAAAATTTTCCACCGCTAGAATGCTACACTATTCCTGAGTAACATAAATTTTAATTCATCCACATATTCCTACGGGAACGGGAGTCCTTACTAATATAATAAGTGTGAAAGTAGCTCTGTCTGTCCGTCGTTCTATGTTACCATCTTCCGCTCAAACTAATAAACTGATTTGAATTAAATTTTTTACAAAGATTATTCAGAACCTGAGGAAGGACATACGCGATACGCCATATACATATTTATTCCCTATATTCCCAGGGGAGCAGGAACGTTTACGGGTACTTTAACACTATGGCACCGATTTCAAAAACTCTTCCACCGTTGGAATGCTCCATAATCCCTGAGCAACATAAACTTTTATTCATCCCCATATCCCTCACGGGAACGGTCACCATGTTTCCACGGGAACAGGAGTCTTTACTAATATTATAAGTTCGAAGTTAAATCTGTCTGTCTATTTCTCTTTGTTACCATTAACTGCCCAAACTATTGAACCTATTTATATGAATTTTGGTACAGAGACAGTCTAGAACCTGAGGATGGACATATATTATGTTATGCAACATGTTTTATCCCTGTATTCCCATGGGAACGGGAACTTGGAAAATACAGCACCCATTTCAAAAAATGTCCACCGTTAGAATACTGCACTATTCCCGAGTAATGTAAACTTCAAGTCATCCTCCGGAAACGCCCTCATGTTCCCACGGGAATGGAAGACTTTATTAACATTATAAATCCGAATTTAACTCTGTCTGTCTGTTTTTCTTTGTTTATATTTACCACCCAAACTATTGAACCGATTTATATGAATTTTGGTACAGAGATAGTCTAGAACCCGAAGATGAACATCCTTACTAATATTACAAATCCAAAATTAACTCTGTCTGTTCGTGTTTCTTTGTTACCATCTCCCGCCCAGAAAACTGATCCGATTTAAATGGAATTTAATTAAGAGATAGCCTAGAGCCTGAGGAAAGACAAATAAGTATCCCTAAGTATATAATAATAAGTAATCCCTATATTTCTACGGGATCGACACCGTAAACGGGAACCTTAAGACTGCTGGGTCGATAAAAGTTCTTTCACTGCGGGGTGATTTCTGTCAAACTGTCGAAAATACATTAGACCTGAGAAGAAATGTTTATCTTGATCTTCAAATAATAATTGGCAATCGGGAATGGCTGTTTGAAAGGCGATTTCGGCGCCGACTAATGAGATAGTTAACCATATAAACTAATAAAATATGTTTGACGTATTGGGGGACGTTGGCGAATGTCTATCAATAGACAATATTATGGACACTGAGCAAGTCACATCATACCCTATAGAGTTTCTCAATTTCTTAGGATTATTAGGAGTGGCAGCAAGTTGGTGTTCCAGTGGCAAAAATGAGTAATCCAGAATTGTACACAGCTAAAAATTACACATCTGGGATGCGGCATTAATAATGACTGGAACGAAAAAAGGAGAAAACGTTTCGATTCCCCGTTTTCCTTTAATTCCCACTGATTTGAGTTGCAGGTGTTCGTTTAGAAAAAAATCCCATGGCAACTTTATGTGGCAGAATCACGTATATCAATCCCACAAAACCTTTTTATTTCGCAAAAGATGGAAAAAATAAGAACGTCGTGTGCAAACATATACTAAAATAAAATAATATAACAATGGTTTACTAAAACGCATGAATGTGTCTTATTTGCAAAATAAGTAGCCTAAAAAATTAAGAATGCTGCCGAAAGTCACTATTCCACGCGGACGAAGTCGCGGGCACAGCTAGTGTGATTCATATATTCGTTTGATGTAGTTCCCGCTTTGAGCTTATTTGGCATGGCTAACCTTTTGTAAAAAAGCAAACTAAAATGAAATCATGTTTTATGAGACAAAGTCAACTGACCTCTTTTTTGAAAGCTTCCATAATTGAAAAACCGTTGGCAATTGAATTGTTTCCTGAGTTTTTGGGGATTATTTCTTGTAAGACTGTTTCCATACACCCCATCCACAAAAATTCCACACTGTTGAATTTTTCCGCATAGCTTTTAGCACATTTGATTGTATAAAACGTATTCTGCATGATTTCAGCCTCAAGAGTTTCGAGGTAGCTGTTCTTTCTAAAATCATCTAAAACAAAAATTACAATGTTCCTTCATCAAATTTATCAGAGTAAATTGAAATGAGTTTACCACAGTTTCCAGCTACAGTAGGCACTCTGGAAGCTGCTTCAAAAATATCATCGATCAGTTCTCTTATTAGATATTCAATATTGCCTGGCGAAGGAGGTTCAAGCGATGGTGCAAACATAACGCGTTTTCCAACAAGTTCCAGCTTGACTTCAAAGAGTGGACTGCGATAACTTTCATGAGCCTTAGAAGTCATTTCTGTATTTAAAAACTCTAAGCTGATATAAAAAATAAATAAATTAAACGAATCAATAATGTATTTCGACTTGGCTACCTTTTTTTAATAGAGGTATATATTTCGACGTTAATCAAACCGTTTATAAATATTAAGTAATTTTTAAATTCTGTACTGCAGGTTTCAAGCTGAAAAGAAAAAATGTCTGGAACCTTTAAGCACTTTAACCAAAAACAATTTTATCGAATTCGTATATTACTTTTTTTAAGGGCAGCGAAAAAACTCTGTTGAGTAGAGGAAACAGATGAAAAAACTATTAGATCTATTGATTGGGCGTTTGATGGCAGTGCGGCCGAATTGCCCCATCAGTGATCGAGTGATTGAGCACTTTTTTCTTTAAAAACTCGTTTCATAGTACACAACATCAGTCTGCTGTTAATTTATCGACTTAAATTCGTTCAAACTATGATGAAAGAATGTCAATTTGTGGTACTAAAGTGCTCCAAAGCGTGAGAAGTAATTCCAAAAACACATAATTCAGTCACGTATTACTCGATCACGTATGTGGTGATTCGAACCCCGGATCGTCTTTCCTGTTGGCACTATGATTCTAATGTCATTCCGGAAATACAAAAATTGACGTAAAAATTGAATATTTAAGGACAGTTGATGTTTTTTCAATAAGTCGGACTGATTGAGTTAAGAATTTTGTGCTCTGCCGCACCAACATAGACATTTTTATGAAACACAAACTGAAAGACTGTTCAAAATGGTTCTCATCATTATAGTTTGCAAATTTATTTTGTAAAAACCAACCCTGACACACTTTTTTATAAATGTTTTTGCTTATGTCTTTGTACCGAAGGCATTGATTAAATTTTAAACACACAAAAATTAAAAATCATGAAAAAGAATTTACACTTAAACAGCAGGACGTCCGATTGCAAAGTTGGAGGGATAAAACTAAAATTCTAAAAGAAATGCTTGACAGCACGGTTTTTCATGGGCTTTAATTTTGTTATAATTAACATGAGGCTTTTACTTAGCTTACATGAATTGAAAATTATTTCGCAGTGGACCTTATATTTATCATTATTATATCGTTAAGCAGGCGAACAAGAAATAGTACTGACACTGACAGTAAGCATATCTCCTCCACAGAACTGCTACGAAAGAGCTTAAAATTTTACGTCCAGGTTGACCATATTATATTCATACCTTGCCCATATATCATCCATGATTACAATTGTATTATGTAAACGATACGAGTATTTTATTAGCAGCAGACACCGAATTTATTCTGTGCACATAACAAACAGCGAGAGAGGTTGCGTGCAAAAATTCATCCCCATACAAATCTTCTGCGGTATTCTGTGTACCTATAGTCTTTTTTATTCAATTCAGTGATAAACCAGGGGTTAATCGCAAATTCTGTATGAAATGGAATACATCTTTTTGTTAATCAATATTTATACGTTTTTCTGTTGTGTGTTTTTCTTAAATACATATTAAACAAAAGTCGTTAAAAGTAAATTTCGCACAAACTTTATTTCAGGAGCAGGGTCTGTGTATGAATTTATCTTTCTTTTATATAAAGGAATAAAACTTTTGTTATTTTTGTTGTTGAAGAAATTAAATTTATTTGAGAAGTCTTAAGGAATGAAACCGAACAAATTTATTTGTTCTAATACTAAGGTCCGATATTTTAAATCTCCTAACAAACAAATGGGTAACGGGTAAGAAAGCAAAACATCTGAGAAATATACAAACAGATAAATATTTTCTGTTTTTTCAATAAAAAAATATCCGTAGCCTGGACAAAATGTTCCAAAACTCAAAATAAGGTATTTTAAAAAAATTAGTAGGTTCAAACAGTTGGACAGACTTTTATCAGAACGAACAATGTTGGATAATGCGAATCCTCAACCGACCGCTTGTCTAACTTGTTGGATGGGTTTCAAATATTTTTGAAAATTTTAATTTAGAAGGAAGTCTGGAGCCTAGTCTGATAAGTCTCAACGCAAACTTTATCCGACCATCCAACATCCATCAAACAAAGTCTGTCTAACTGATTGTATAGCGCGAACTGCCCTTACTAGACTTGTATCAGACTGTTGTCTGGGAAATGAAAAATCGACCCTAAGCAAAATAAACACTGCTGGAAAATGAATCTCTAAATTTTTATTTTTGAAGCTACAGATAGGGATATCTGACCTAAAGCGGAAGAAATTAATTAGATATTACACTATAGAGTAAGTTGGTTGTCCTGATTTCAAGACAATGATTGAAACTGATGCCTAAAGTGCACTTTTCTCAAAAAAACAAATAGCCAACGATATAGATTTGCGTTTAAAATCGCGTGTAGGAGTACCCACTCGGTGCATATTTTTTGTTCTCATTTTAACTTACGTCAAATTTTTGATGTGTTTCAAAACCAAGTAGCAGATTATAGTTCTCTTGAACCAAGTTGTCGACAATAACTTTGCTTTCTTCACAAGTCTTAGCACGAACGTTGAGCCTTTCTCTTTGTATCCGCAAGTTAAGTTTGTTTTTTCCGAATGAACTACGTTGGTGCAAAGATTCCTTACAACAGTTTTTTATGACTCGCAGGACTTCACTTAAATTTTGTTGAGCTCGACAGAACCTGGTATGTAAAGATGATATATTTTCGAAAATGTTGTTGACCAGTTCAATATCTGAAAAATAATTAAAACAGTCGATGAGTTTATGTTTTGTTTTTAGCAAATAAAAAATATTATGGGCCCAAAGTCCAAAATCAGTCATTGAAATTTGCTATGGCCGAAAAACTATTTCATTATTTATTTAGTGATTTATGCTTTTGAAGTTCAAACCTACTATAAGAAGTCATTTAATTAGAATTGGAATTAAAATTATGCAAGTGGGCCTGTTTTTCGAGAAATTTCTCGTTTTAACATTTTATGTTTTTTATTTGATTTACGCTAATTTTTGTTGCATAAAAGTTATCACTGTAGCTGTTTGCTCTCATTTTAGCATGTTTTGAAGGGTGAGACGGCATTGAACCGTTTAGTTTGCATCAACGTGAGCACTTTAGGCACTCTTTAAACATCATGTAGGCTTTACCATATATTTTTTTTTAAAGAAAGGGCTGAGTTTATTTAAAGTGTTTGGTGAATGAAAAGGAAAAGTAAACTTTAAAAATTCTTCTCTGTTTTCTTGAAAGACCATAAGGAACATACCTACAGTTTTTGGTGTAATGTAAGTGTACTAATATTTAGTTTTAGTAAACAAGTCCAGCCATTCAAACTAAATGTTTACAGGTTTTTGTTTGACATTTCGATCAGTTTTGCACTTTTTTTTTTGAGAAAACTCACTTTTGTTAATATATTTACACTCATTTGAAGCAGATAAAAGAAATTGAATCAAACTAGTAAATCAATTAAATAAATAAAAACCAAAAATCATTTTTATACCCCCATTGAAAAGTATGTCTTACTTTAGACAACTTTTAGAACAGTGTGCAACTGCAAATCATCGCTGTCAGGAATGCCCTGAATGTCAATCTGCATGCTTTTTGAGCCCGGGCTAGATTCCGCAAGAGTGAGTATAAAAAACTCACACTCACGACCCTCTGAAAACTCACGATCTGAAAGACCGTGTCAAAAAAACAGAACCGAACGGAACAGAAATTTAAATGGCTTTTTGGAACGGATATGCAATGCGGCCAATGGAATATTTAAAGAATGACTTCCTTCTTCTTCTTTCTCTCTTTTACTGATAAAAAGTATATTTTTCGTATTTTTGTTTTTATAAAAATTTACCGTAAGACTTCCATGTAACAGTTACACAAGCCAAGTCAACAAGATCGTTAATGGAAATTATTTCCTCAGATATTAGTTCAAACTCGCATTCCAGCGCCTTTTCAATGACCTCATTATAAAAGTCTTCTATTTTCAAAAGAACATTTTTCCTCTGGAAAATCATATCACTCGCGTTGAACAGCTCAAGAGAATAAGTGGAAAGCAATTCCACTTCCGGCTTAGTGGCTTTTATATATTCAATCTCACGCATTGCTGTAAAGAGATCATTGGGAAGAGTTGCAACCAATTGCCGTGGATCAAGCTTTTGATTTGGAACTATTTCAAATCTCTCATTTTTCCAGCTGAGAATAGTTTGGTTCAAAGCATTTTCGATCTTAGCATCGATTGACTTCGACCATTCGTCCCAGATCATGGAATGGTTTTCGTTCAATTTCTCAAGGATATATAATCGTTTTTCCTTGATTACCTTATAATCGGCGTTGTCTGCTAGAAATCTGTTGAGGAAAAAATCAGTTTCGTAAGACAATGATTTGGAGTTTAAGAATCTTACAAAGAGTTCTCGAAAAGATCACTACAAAGCATTTCAGCACGTTGTTTATTTTGATAATTCCATATCAGTGCAGCAGATAGGGGAGGCAAATTAAGTTTATTGGGTGTCTCGATGTCAGTTAAACTGAAAGATATTCTTTCAAGCTCCTCGGTAAACAGCTTTAAAGCGTGTGGAATCGACACTTCAAGCTCTTTTCGAATTATTGGACGTTGATAAAAATCTCGAAACATTAAAACGAGCTGTAAGTAGAATTTCAAATTAAACATTTTCAACAACATAGCATTTGCCATGTTACCTTTGTGATTTGTTCGATGTTATTGCAGCCAACAAATGCTTTATTCAGTATGGTGGCTAAACGCTTTTCTAGAACATCCGTTCTTCTAAAAAAAGTCGATTGTTTTATATCGTACATTTTCCCCTTGGGACTTATTTTGCTCAAATTTATTTCTCCTTGCGACCATTCCGATAAGACACGCTTAAAATCTTCGTTGACCTAAAGTAAATTTTATGAGACTTTCTCCGTAAAAGTAAAACTGAAAGAAAAAAAGAAAAATACCCACACTCAAGAGTTGATCTTTGAAGTATTTGCCTTGTATTCCACCGATTTCTAGTTTTTCCAAACATTGAAAGGAAGCTGCCAACTGAAATATATTTTTTAGTCCACAAAGTTGATTGAGAAATACATCTAGTCGACCAAAAACTTCATCGGCAGAAAACTTCCATATATCTGAAGAGTTATGGATGTTCCCTAATTGTGTGCCTCCATACCGACTCTTATACTCTCCCACTTTTGCTCTAAAAAAATGAGTTTTCGAGTTGGATCAATGTGTTATGTGTTAATAAATCATGCAATCAATTACTTGAAGTATTCGAGTATGTTAACGGTGCGAGTTATTTTTGCTAGTCCCTCATCGGCCTCCGATTCACCTTGAAACAATATTGCAAACTCCAAATCCTCAGTCGCTCTATATACTAGGAGGTTACATATTGATTTTAGCAAGACTGTCGTTCTTTTTAATATACAATAGTAATGAGAGTTAGTCCAAATTAAATGAACGATGTGGACCATTGGCTCAACCAGATCCATGGAATTAATAAAATTTACCGCACTGAAAGCAGTAATCTGTCGTATAATCGGACTGAGCCATAAAGATATATCCTGGGCTTCGTGGAGTGCCATTATTAGGTCCTTGAATATTTTATGAAATGATTCTGAATAAACTATTGACCCCACGCTCTCCAGAGTTCTGGCTACGGATACAATAGCAGGGGACTTCATTTGCTCATAAACATCTTGTAAATGAAATTTTCTGCTATTCCAAAAGGATACTTCATTGGCAGGAAGTATATTATCATTATTATTATTTATGCATTCGGATTTAACACTCAGGATTTCATGAATTTGGGTTGTCCAATTTATAATCATTTCTTCGAACGTGCTTTGAAGTTGTTCGTTCCATGCGGAAATATCTCTGTGGATTTAAAGATATTTAACTGGAATAGATTTTGTTTTAAGAAAAATATGAAATACGATTGGAAAAGTGAATCTAAACAGGTACGGTATACGAGTATGGGTAACAGCTTATTGTACATAATTTTTTTTTTTCGAAATTTGGCAAATAAAAATAAAAGCGCGACTTTAAAACAATATTTGGAAAGCATTCTTATAACATCTTAACAAGAAAACATAAAGTAAACGCTAATATGTCATTTTTTCCTTTTTTGACCTCGAAACATTTGAAGCTCTTAGCGGAATTCCACTGGATGACGGGCGAAGATTTCGAAGTTATCGGGATCAAGTCGCTCACCACGACCAAGGCTTGGTGGAAGAAGCGATTATTGCCAATTTGTGGCTGTTCTTGTGGTACGTGTTCGGCCATTTGGGGAGAACTGGCATAATTAAATGCTTAAATAGAAAATATCATACTTACCCACTGTTTACTTTTTGTTCCGTTTCCAAAATGAACGAAGATGATAGAAGCAGCGAAAGAATAGTTTTATTATTTGTTTTCCCTTTTATCTAAAATTAAAAACAAAGCTACAATTTAACTAAAAACACAAGATATTAATACAAAAAAATCTTCATCTGAATGCACTCACCTCTTGCACTTTGTTCCGGATTTCCTTCATTTGAGCTTTTAGATCGTTACACACTGTTTCCGGCCACAATTTCGTTTTGAGGTAATTACTTAGCAATGGAATGTAAATTTCTTCAAATAATATCGCCAGTGTTTCTACTTTGCTATGCATTGGCAAATCACCAAATAAAATCTCATTATGGAAACTGTGCGTAGTAACAACTAGAGAGTTTCTTTTTAAAAAGAACGCTGCTTTTCCTCGAGGAACGCCATCTAGAGAAGAGAAACTGTTCCCAGGCATAGGGAGAGTAATATTACTAATGGCGTTGAAGGTTGGGGCTATTGTTATAGAAGATGCAGCAACGGCAATGCTGGTAGTGGCATCTCTGAACATTGCCGAAGTTATGTTGTGTGAAAAATATGCATTTCTGATATCTGACACTGAATTGATTGGAACTAAAAATCCCGCCGGATTAAGCGTAAACAGCAAAACTTTTTTCTGGATATTGTTAAGCCAGTCTAACACGATGAGCTGGAAGATTTCAAAAAGATTCAAAAAATACGACGGACTTAGAAACAAAATATTGAGATGCTGGTAAAGGTTTTGATTAAAAAAAAAAAAAAAAAAAGATAGAAATTTTGATCTGTTCACAGTACCTACTTTTCAACTACGTGAGAAGAGAAAAAATAAATGGGTTTTTCAAAAAGAACACATTGTTGATCACGTAATTTCATCGAAATTCAATGTCTCTATACTCTAAAAACATACATAGGTGTCTGGGCTCTAATAACATACATACATATGTGAGCTTCGGGGCTTAGGATAACAACGATTAACTACCACAACTTTTGAGGGAATGGAGGGCACGGTCCCAAACGATTAATCGAGAAAGCGCCTTTCATGGCAATGCATTAAACGCCATGGATACCACTGACTCTAATATGCTGATACGTAATTTGGGAATAAAAGAATGAAATTGTTATCAATACATATAAAGATTGTATATTTATATTTCACATGAATTTAATTTTATGCGGACCCATCTCGGAACCATATTCCATATTTATACATCTTTTTTTAGTTTTTTTTTTAACCGTTATTGAATTACGTTTTCCAAAATTTCATACGGTATAACTTTGATGTTGTATAAATGTCGTTTGTTTCAAAGGCTATAACTTTTTAACAACCCCGCTCCAGTTAAAGCTGTGATACTCTGTCAATCATTTTTTGACATACTCGTACATACAAAAAAGTGACGAGTTATTGAAAAGTGCTCAGGCACATAGATTGCATTTGCTTTTCGTCCATTGCATTTTGTCTCATGAAATGGCGTTTCAGTTTGGTTTGTTTATTTTCAATTCGCCACAAAGCCCGTTTTTATAGAAAATAATATGGACTACCTACTGATTTTTGGTTGGTTTAGAATTAAAAAATAATTACTAGAATGAAGTATTGAAAAAGAATTTGATACTTTATGTTGGAAATGAAAATAAAAATTAGAAAAACAGTTGACCTATTACGTACTTACTATTTCATTTTGTAAGGTTTGAAAAAAAGTTTCATAATACGGTAAAACATGTTTAAATCGACGATTATTTCATTCAACTTTTAAAATGCTTACAAAAATGTATAAAAACACCTAAACAATAACATAATTAAGTTGAATCGCCCAAAAAGTTAACATTTTTTTAACGACACAGTTAGAATTTATTTTTGGGACTCGTGGAGTGATGATGAGCATGTCTGCCTGCTAATCGGGAGGTTCATGGTTCGAATCCCAACAGAAGCAAAAATGACGTGTATCGCCTTTTGCGAGAAATTGTTGGCAAGTCCTTCGTTAGCAATTTCATTGCCATGAAAAGCACTTTCTCGGTTAGCCGTTCGGATGCAGCAGAAATTGTAGATTCCCTCTATTCCCTCACAAGGCAGGATGTGAGAAATGCTCTAAGCCTTGGGGCTCCTCGCTCTGTTGCATCACCCTATTTATTTATCTATTTTATTTAGATAGTATATATTTATATATTTATTCAACCAATGTATTGGTTTGTGAGATTTAAATTTTCAAGGACAAGATGCGATTTTTGAGAAAAAACTAAAGTAACGCTTTTGTAGTTGTTAATTTAAAAATATGAGCGGATTAAAAAAAACTTGTCTAGTGATGCCTCGTAAGTCATGTACAGAAATAGTGTTTAAAATTTCAAAAGAATCGATGCAGAAGTTTGGAAGTCATGAGGGGCACCGACTTTGAAAACATGAGTTGTGGGGGAAATGGTACCAATAGGGTGCTCACTGCTCAGGTCAAACAGGTATAAAAATATTCATAACCTCATTAATTTCCGATTCAATATATGTACTTGAAATTTCAACATAAAGTTCTTGAAATATTATGAACTTATTTAAAAATAAAAACAAAATTTAAACTTTACTTCAACTCACTGACCCTTAGCGAATACTGTAAGTTACTAAGTGTTACTTCATCTTTTGCAAATCTTAAAAAGTATAAAGTAAGTGCTGTATTTGGATCCGAAAAACCCCAATTTTGGCCCAAACGTGATTAAGAAATCATTATTAGATGGTAAGAGTTGAAAAATTGGTTAAGTTTCCTTTAATTGCAATTACAACCATTTCAAAAATTTGGCCTGTAAAAGTATCTGCTGGTAATTTGTATAAAATAATTTAATATCTTTTTATAATTAATTTCTTTATTTTTCAAAAGTACAAATAGTTTCTTCTATGAGGAGGTTACATGTTCTTCAATTGGCTCTCACGAAAAAACTGACTGAAAGCTCTCCTGCACGAAAAAAATAAAAACCACACATCAACGGTACGGTTATGATCAAAGCTTATCACTCGTTAATTTTGCGGTGTGGTTGTTCAAAATGATTTTTTTAGTAGAACGGGATTATGACTTGCAAAATCAAAGATTATAATTCAAACAGCATCCACACTCAATAGTAGGGTGACCAGCGTATCATAACTATCCTCCTTCTTAAACGAAGACGTCCTCGGCTTCATCCAATTGCCCATTGATTGAATTTACACATATTGTTATTTTTTGCAAAAGGATTACATCAACGATTAACAAAATCTTAATAAAGCTGCACATATGTTCACAAAACTGTAATGAAAAATTGACTTTAACATAATCAATAATCATAAAAGCTAATGATACAACAATAACAAAAATAACTGAAAAACATAATGAATTTAATAGAACTGAAACAGTTATACAAAAAAACACAAAAGTATGAAAGATATTTTTTGATAGAACAAAGTATAGTTACAATTCAAATTGATAAATTTCTTAACAAAAATATACGTGACAAATTAATTTGTATGTTAAAGGAAGTATAACTCCTTTTGGCTTCTATTTGAATTTTCTTGATTACAAGATCACTATATAAATAGAGAAAACAAAACAAGCATTCTGTTGCAAGACTTTCAACATCATCCAATTTTTAAGGAAACTCTCTTAAATTTTCTTTGTGAACCTTCCGGTTGTCTATTAAAACTGTAGATCCCAGGTCTCTTTGAATAACTTTTTCAATAAATAATGGTCTAAATTTATTACCAATTCGCTTATTTGTTCGAACAAAAACCTTTTCTCCTGGCTTAAACGTTCGCGTTCGCCTATGTTGATTATGATACTTTAAATTCTTACTTTGCGTTTCGTCTATCTTGGCCTTTATTTCATTTCTTAAGAGCAAGGGAATTGAATGGATAATATCCACTGGAGAGTAGTTGGTGACTGAATGAATCGTCCTATTATACTTAACAGTGGCAAGTAATAGGAGCTCAGTAGTATCATTGATGTTTTTTTCTAGTTTAACACACCGTGCTATTTCTGAAAGCGTGCTGTGAAACCTTTCTACCTGTCCATTTGAGGTACTGTGAAAGGGTGGTGTATTAAACATGTCTATGTCAAAATGGTCCCTTAACAATGATCTAATGCTCTGTGAAACGAAAGATTTTTCGTTGTCGCAAATAATAGTTTTTGTATTTTTAAAAAAGTTAAGCATTTCTAAAATTGGTTCTTTGATGTCGACTATCGAACGCGATCTTATGGGTTTTACAATTGCAAATTTCGAAAACTTATCAACACAAGTTAAGAAGTGAGATCCTGCTGTTGAATAAATGTCAAGATGCAATATTTCACCACAATTGCTTGGAATAGGAGTTTTGGCTATTTCTGGTTTTGGTGGATGTCTTTGGTATTTAGCTATGTGACAAATCTTACAGTTTAAAACAATTTCTTTAAGCCTTTGTCTTATTCTAGGAAAATAGTACTCATTCAAAATTTGCTTCATATTTTCGCGCGCAGATCGGTGGGCGCGATTATGTTCGGTTGAAAGGATTTCCATTTGATCGTCAGGGTTAAAAACGTCAGTCACCATTTTAATAGTATGAACAAACTTAACCGAAGGAAACGACATTTTAAGTCCGTTCTGAATTTGAGCTAGAAGTGGTAGATCGCAAAATATGGCATTAACAACATTCGGATTTATAACTTCTTTCAATATAAGGAATAGGTTATCAAGGTTAGTAAATGTAATTGAGTGCCTTAATTGAATCTTGAACATTATTTTTGTTGTCTTCAGTTGTACCGACCCTTCATTTATTATCAATTGGTTTCTGAAGCAATTTACAGGGTTAAGCACACTTGTAATGGTTTGAGTCATAGAAGCTTCGCTGTGAACTGTAAATGAGCCAGAGTTTTGTTGTTCTTCTAAAGAATTAATGTACTGTCTGGACAATGCATCAGCAACATAATTTTCCCTGCCTGGGTAGTAGAAGGTTGGTGCGAATTCCTCAACAAACGCCCTCCACCTTTTAATTTTTGCATTCGGGCTTTTGTCTGAAATGGCATATGTCAAGGGCTGGTGATCAGTGTAAATATTTAGGCGATTGACGCCATATAAATAGTTACGCAACTTCTGTAATGACCACACTATGGCCAAAAGCTCTCGCTCGTTGGTAGCGTAGTTTTCTTCCGTCGAAGATAATGTTCGAGATATCATCGTTATCGGTCGCCCATTTTGCGAGAGAACAGCCCCAAGCGCATGAGAGGAAGCGTCAGTTGTCAAATCAAAAGGCTTTTCAAAATCCGGATACAAAAGAAGCACATCTTCCGAAGCCAAAATTTTTTTAATCCTTTCAAATGCTTGTCGTGCTGAGAAATCTAATTCAATCTTCATGTTCTTAGATTGACTCTTTCCTATATTGCCATTCTCACCTCGTAAGTAATTTGTCAGAGGTTTTGCAATCTGGGCATAGTCCTTAATGAAACGTCTGTAGTATCCAGACAGTCCGAGAAAGGACCGCAAACTACGTAGTGTTCTAGGAATTTCGTAGCCTACAATGTCCTTAACCTTGTCTTGACATGTTTTTATTCCCTTACTGGACACCACAAACCCCAAAAATTCTACTTCGTCCCTGAAGAAATGAGACTTTGCTGGTTCTACTCGCATGTTGGCCTCAAACAATAAGTTTAAAATTTTTTCGATGTCTTTAAGGTGCTCTTTTTGGGTTTTGGAAAAAATTATTACATCGTCAATGTAAACATGGCAGCACTTACCAATTTCTGGTCTCAAAACATCGTCTATTGCCCTTTGAAAAATGCTGGGGGCATTTTTTAGTCCAAATGGAAGCCTACAAAACTCATATTTTCCATTGTTTATGCTGAAAGCCGTTTTCTCCCTATCACGTTCACATAATTTAATTTGATGGAAGCCTGATTTCAGGTCCAATGTTGTGAAAAATGAAGCTTTCCCAAGATTAGCTAAAATTACAGCTGTGTTTGGAATAGGATATTTGTCGCTGACTGTCTTAGAATTTAGCTTTCGAAAGTCAATCACGAGTCGCATCTTGCGCTTACCATTCCCATCTGTACCCTTTTTATCAACGATCCAGACTGGGTTGTTATAGGGAGAGCGTGATGGACGAATAATCTCATTTTTCAGTAAGTCTGCAATTTCAGTGTTTACAAAATCAATTGCGGACATTGGGTAGGGATAAGCTTTTGAATAAATTGGCTCATTATCAGTAGTTCGAATTGCAGCAACAACTTTGGTGTTAAAGGGTAATTTTTCAGTCGAATCCGCAAATACTCTCGAATTCCGAGAAAGTATCAAACAAAGCTCTTCATTTTTTTCTTTTGCATTAATTTCGCACGGTAATGAAATGTTGTTTACGTCTCTACAATAAAAGTACAGCAATCTTTCTTTACCTAGTTCGTAACTTAAGACCCCATCCACAAGGTCTAAGTTTGCACCTATTTCGGTTAAGAAGTCAAAACCTATGATACCATCAAATGTCTTAAGATTTGGAAGTAGAAAAAATGTGGCATTTCTATTAAAAATATTTATAACACACTTAGACGTTATTTTGTCTGTCCCATGTATTGATTTTACAGAAAAAGGTTTCTCAATCTGTTTGATGCCTTTAAGAGTATTGGAATGCTTTATATAATTCTTGGAGGTGCCTGTATCAATTAAAAGCCTTATTTTCTCTCCTGCCTTGGTTCGACCAACGTAGGGCAGAAGAGACTTTCCCCTAAAAAATTGATTTCATCTAAAGTTTCTGAAGCACCGTTGATTTCTTTATTTCCTAAATCGTCTTCCTCATCGTCTGAAACAAACAGTCCCGTATCACAGTTATAATCCACGAACTCATTGTGGTTCACATCATATTTGCAGGCACACTTTTCATTTTCTTCGCTCAAGACTGGCCCAACTACTACCTGATTCAAATGATTCACTCTCTGTAGCTTTGGAAGGGTTTGTCGTTCTGAATCGCGACGACGCTTTAGAAGATGGTCATTGTTGATGAATCTTTGGACTTGCTCAAAATCTCGCACAGGTCTTTGATTTTTATAAGGATTTTTTCCGGATCCATGAAGATAATTCTGATTTGAGGCCGTAGGTCTTTGAATGCGATCTTGATTTGATACACCGTTTTGAAATGTACTCATATTTCTGTAACGTGAAAACGACGGATCTACTTCCATTGGGGTGGACAACTTACCTTGCCGCAGAGTGGACATTTCCTGTTCAATCAGATAAACGGGTCTTTTATCAGCATACGTGAAATCTAGACGAGAAATTATTGCTTTAAAATTGAGAACGGTATTAAAGGAAGATAAGACTTGATTTGCCGAACCAACAATTTTGTTTCTAATTATAGCTACCGCTTGGTAGTGCTTTGAACTTCCTTCATAACCCTCATACAATTTATAAGCAGCAAAGGCAGCTTGACGCCACGAAATGTACCGTATTTGCTCTCCTGAAAACTCAGGCAACGTTTTTACTAAATCTAATGTCTCTTCACAAACCCTACCAGCTTCAATATAAACTGGATGATGTACCTCAACGATGGAAGGTGTTTCAAGTGCTCTAAGTCGAGTTGTTAATTCTTCGATTGTGCTACTAAAAGCCTGTCTTGTCTGCTCGGTTGCCACATGAACAGCGGTTGCTATGATTGCATTTATTTGTGCGTTGTCCATTTTAAACATATAAAGAATGAAAGCAAACAAAAATACTAAAGGAGTAATACTTTCACAAAAATAGAAAAGGAAATAATGAAAATGAGATTAAATATTCACAAAAATAGAGAAGGAAATAATGAAAATGAGATTAACTATGATATAATAACTGTAATAAAGAGATAAGTTTTAACTGTTATAAATTATTCATGTGAACAAAAAATATGTAAGATTCTTATTAGAACAAGCTAATAACAGCTATGTTAGATGTTTTTGTTGGTTGTCTGACGCTGTGGGTACTATTACGCAAATTTTTTTTTAGCTATTTTTTATATTATTGCATGCATTTTGGGTAGTTCATATATTTGTAAATGATGCCATTGGTTGCATTATTTTCAGCACTTTTAGTTCTTTCCCTAGGTAGTATGTATTTTAGTTCTTGTTTTTTTTTAATTTAGCTTTTCAATTCTTAGTTTGTAATTCTTTTTTTTATTCACCAATTGGGATATTTTATTTTTGTAGCTTTAATGATTTGATTGGAACCGGCCACAACGCTTTCGGCTTGGGCTTGCGGTACAATGACGCGAACTTATCGACTCTTTTTTTACCGTTTTTGTTGCTTCGAAATTTCGAGAACTAGGCTTTTCATTCAATAAATATACTGGTCGATTTTTAAAGATCGCAACACTTAAATAAAGTAAGATTTAATTTGCATCCGGCCAAACGTGGGCACAGCGACACGATCTTATTGACTTTTATATAGTTTTTTTTTTTTACTTCGATTTTTCGAGAACTGGATTGTTATTTAAAAAAGTTAATGTTTTAAATCAATTTTTAAAGATCGCAACACTTTGATAAAGTTGGGCGCCAAATAATTTAATATCTTTTTATAATTAATTTCTTTATTTTTCAAAAGTACAAATAGTTTCTTCTATGAGGAGGTTACATGTTCTTCAATTGGCTCTCACGAAAAAACTGACTGAAAGCTCTCCTGCACGAAAAAAATAAAAACCACACATCAACGGTACGGTTATGATCAAAGCTTATCACTCGTTAATTTTGCGGTGTGGTTGTTCAAAATGATTTTTTTAGTAGAACGGGATTATGACTTGCAAAATCAAAGATTATAATTCAAACAGCATCCACACTCAATAGTAGGGTGACCAGCGTATCATAACTTATACCTCAGCAAATTTTCTGTTTTTTTTTCTAATTTTTGTAACATACTGACAAAGATGACTCCGGACATATGTTAAGTATCTATTAATTTTTGTGGGAAACGACACGCTCTTCCAACAGGTTTTGTATGATTTTTCGCTAAGCCGATTTTCTCAAAAGTTATTCGGAATCAAAGCACAGCTTACACATTTTGTATTTTTATTGCTATATATTGCACCAATTTTATCAGCCGATGGATTTTTGATTGATTAAAATTGCAATGCTGATGTTCATTTGGAATGAAACTGTTCTGATGAACAATTTATGAGACATAAGTTTTTCATCTAAAAATCAAAAGATTAATCTTAACTTCATGTTATTAAGTCCTATTACTATTAGTTTATCAAAAATAAGTTATCTTAAGAAACTTCTTATTAAATGCTGAAAACCAGACAGGCTACTTTTAGTTTCTGAAATATTTCATACTAGCTGTGCCCGCGACTTCGTCCGCGTGGAATAGTGACTTTCGGCAGCATTCTTAATTTTTTAGGCTACTTATTTTGCAAATAAGACACATCCATGCGTTTTAGTAAACCATTGCTATATTATTTTATTTTAGTATATGTTTGCACACGACGTTCTTTTTTTTTCCATCTTTTGCCAAATGAAAAGGTTTTGTGGGATTGATACACATGATTCTGCCACATTAAGTTACAATGGGATTTTTTTCTAAACGAACACCTGCAACTATAAGCGTCTGAGCCTTATTTATAATGACCGATCAGTATGAATTAAAGAAAAACGGGGAATCAAAACGTTTACTCCTTTCGCTGTTCCAGTCATTATTGAAAATTTTATAATGCCGCATCTCAGATGTATATAATATATATATGTAGCTGTGTACAATTCTAGATTACTCATTATTGGCACTGGAACACCAACTTGCAGCCATTCCTGATAATTCTAAGGAATCGAGAAACTCTATAGAGGATATATTATGGACTTGCTCAGTGTCCAGTGTCTATTGATAGACATTCTACAACATCCCCCAATACGTCAAACATAATTTATTAGTTTATATAACAGCAGTTTTAAGGTTCTGATCCCGTAGAAATATAGGTATTACTTATTAAGCCCATGTCCTTCCTCAGGGTCTAGGCTATCTCTGAATAAAATTCCATTTAAATCGGATTAGTGGTCTGGGCGGGAGATGGTAACAAAGAAACACGAACAGACAGAGTTAATTTTGGATTCGTAATATTAGTAAGGATGTCCATCTTCGGGTTCTAGATTATTTCTGTACCAAAATTCATATAAATCGGTTCAATAGTTTGGGTGGTAAATATAAACAAAGAAAAACAGACAGACAGAGTTAAATTCGGATTTATAATGTTAATAAAGTCTTCCATTCCCGTGGGAACATGAGGGCGTTTCCGGAGGATGACTTGAAGTTTACATTACTCGGGAATAGTGCAGTATTCTAACGGTGGACATTTTTTGAAATGGGTGCTGTATTTTCCAAGTTCCCGTTCCCAAGGGAATACAGGGATAAAACATATTGCATAACATATATGTCCATCCTCAGGTTCTTGACTGTCTCTGTACCAAAATTCATATAAATAGGTTCAATAGTTTGGGCAGTTAATGGTAACAAAGAGAAATAGACAGACAGATTTAACTTCAGACTTATAATATTAGTAAAGACTCCCGTTCCCGTGGAAACATGGTGACCGTTCCCGTGAGGGATATGGGGATGAATAAAAGTTTATGTTGCTCGGGGATTATGGAGCATTCCAACGGTGGAAGAGTTTTTGAAATCGGTGCCATAGTGTAAAAGTTCCCGTATACGTTCCTGCTCCCCTGGGAATATAGGGAATAAATATATAGCGTATGTCCTTCCTCAGGTTCTGAATAATCTTTGTAAAAATTTAATTTAAATCAGTTTATTAGTTTGAGCGGAAGATGGTTACATAGAACGACGGACAGACAGAGCTACTTTCACACTTATATTAGTAAGGACTCCCGTTCCCGTAGGAATATGTGGATGAATTAAAGTTAATGTTACTCAGGGATAGTGTAGCATTTTAACGGTGGAAAAATTTTTGAAATCGATGTTGTAGTTTCTAAGTTCCCGTATACATTCCCGTTCCCGTGGGAATATAGGTATAAAATATAAAGCCTATGTCCTTCCTCAGGTTCTGAGCAATCTTTGTACAAAATTTCATGTAAATCGGTTCATTAGTTTGGGCGGGAGATGGTAACATAGAAAGGTGATCAGACAGAGCTACTTTTGCATTTATAATAATAGTGAGGACCGGTTCCCGAGGGAATATTCGAATGAAATAAAGCTTATGTCCGTCCTTAAGTTCAGTCCAATCTTTGTACAAAATTTCAATTAAATCGGTTTATTAGTTTGGGCGGGAGATGGTAACATAGAACGACGGACAGACAGAGCTTCATTCGCACTTATTATATTAGTAAGGACTCCCGTTCCCGTAGGAATATGTGGATGACTTAAAGTTTATGTTACTCAGGAATAGTGTAGCATTCTAACGGTGGAAAAATTTTTGAGATCGGTGTTGGAGTTTCTAAGTTCCCGTATACGTTTTCGTTCCCGTGGGAATATAGGGATAAAATATATAGCCTATGTCCTTCCTAAGGTTCTGAGCAATCTTTGTACAAAATTTCATGTAAATCGGTTCATTAGTTTGGGCGGGAGATGGTAACATAGAAAGGTGATCAGACAGAGCTACTTTTGCATTTATAATAATAGTGAGGACCGGTTCCCGAGGGAATATTCGAATGAAATAAAGCTTATGTCCGTCCTTAAGTTCAGTCCAATCTTTGTACAAAATTTCAATTAAATCGGTTTATTAGTTTGGGCGGGAGATGGTAACATAGAACGACGGACAGACAGAGCTTCATTCGCACTGATAATATTAGTAAGGACTCCCGTTCCCGCAGGAATATAAGGATGAATTAAAGTTTATGTTACTTTGGGATAGTAAAGCATTCTATCGGTGGAAAAATTTTTGAAATCGGTGTTGTAGTTTCTAAATTCCCGTATACGTTCCCGTTCCCGTGGGAATTTTGGGATAAAATATTGTAACGTGAACCCAACATTTTATACCAATTTCCTAATCGAAAAACGTTCAACCGAAAACACAACTGGCAACACTTTAATGGAATGGTATAAATGACAGGCGCTGCTTGTAAGCCAGTGTGTGTGAGTGTAGAGAGACAGACAGACAGAGAGTAGACAGCAATGTAGAAGTTACTGGAGAGTTCTAGATGGCGTGTCATTCGATATAAATAGCCCGCCCGAGGCAACCAGAGTCAGTTTTGTTTATAGAGTGATAAAGTTAAGAGTAAATACAAGTGATAGTCCAAAAGTCGAGTTGAGTTCGAATAAAGTGTATATCGAAAGTAAATAAAGTGGTAGAATTAAATTGAAAAGTAGAGTTTTATTTTTGCGAACTAAGCGCACGTTACATTGGTGTCAGAAGTGGAAATAAAACTTATTTGAAAAGAAAAAACGAGTTGACTAGTAAAGTGTAAAAAGAAAAAATTAAAAAGAAAAATAAAAACAATATACAGTGAAAATGGGTAAGTTGTTAGAAGAGCTCAACTGCATTGAGCTTAAAAGTGAGCTAGGTAAGCGAAATCTTTCTAGAGCGGGATCGAAAAATGAGCTCGTCCTGCGCTTGCGTAACTATTTGGAACAGCAAGGTGAAGACGTTAACACTTTTGTCTTTGAAGCAGAAGTGGAAGAAGAGGAAGGAAATGAAAGTGTAGATTTTTCTAGTATAATGAAGATTTTATTAGAACAAAACAAGCAACAGCAGAATATTCTCGGACGTCTGGAAGAGCAACGAAACGATCAAAAGAAGGAACAGCAGAATGTTCTCGAACGACTCGAAGCACAACAAAAGAATCTGGAAGAACAACGAAATGAGCAAAAGAAGGAACAGCAGAATGTTCTTGAACGACTCGAAGTACAACAAAAGAATCTGGAAGAGCAACGAAACGAGCAAAAGAAAGAACAACAGAATATTCTCGAAAGACTTGAGGCGCAACAGAATGTTTTGGAAGGTCAGAAAAACATTCTAGAAAGCAAATTGGGTAACATTGAGAAAAATGTTTGTGGCCTAGAAAAACGCATTGAATGTGTTGAGAAACGATTTTCCAAGCTTGAGAGTCAATGCGAAAGTCAGCTTGCCACTTTGGAGAAACGAATCGAAAACATGGCTAAGGAACTAGACCTGATGCGGAAAATGGAGCTACGGAAAACTTGTGGAGATTGTCTAAAGCAAAGAGAAGTACAACCACCAACATTCGACGGACAGTCGTCTTGGTCAGTTTACAAGAGACAATTCGAGGCAGCTGCGACAGCAAATGGCTGGGTTGACGAAGACAAATACATAGCACTGACTCTTGCTCTTAGAGGACCAGCAGCTGAATTACTTCAAACTGTTCCAGCTGGTAAGAGCTACGATTTCAGTTCTCTCGTGGCAGCTATAGATAAACGCTTTGGTGATAGCCACTTGAAAGAAGTCTTCCGAGTTCAACTCAATAGCAGAGTCCAGAAAAGGGGTGAAAGTCTACAGCAGCTCCAAGCAGACGTCGAAAGACTGGCTCACCTGGCATACCCGGATGCTGGAGAAGAAATCATCAACCATCTGGCTGTTGAGTCCTTCGTTCGTGCCATTTCTGACAAGCATCTTCAGAGATCTGTGCGAACTGCTAGAACACGAACTCTTTCCGAAACTCTAGAGTTTGCATTAATGATGGAAGCATCTGAGCAAGCTTCTCAAATGGTACATTGTCAAAGAGAAGCCATATTCGAGGCGGGATCATGCCCAGGAATTAAGCTACAAAGGAACCAGCGGAACGGACTTGCCAGATGTTGGAATTGTAATAAGACGGGGCACTTACAGCGACAATGCCGGTTGCCACCAATTAAAACTGAAACTGCTTGTCGACGTTGTGAAGTCCAAGAAAATCAATCCGCGAGCTGTAGATTAAGACCGCAGACTTATCAATACCGAATTGGACATCAGGTAGAAAACCCCCAATGGAATTGCTGGCGGAAAGTAGAGACCAAGACTCAGCGGATGAGAGTGGAACCCATATTCGGATGGAACAAGGAAGAACTGAGGTCTGCTCAAAAGAAGGATCCAGACATCGGACCGATTCTCAAATGGAAAGAGAACAACACGAAACCTGACTGGAACGACATTTCTGACCAAAGCTCTGTTGTCAAAGCCTATTGGGCACAGTGGGACTCGCTTCGCGTGCAAGAAGGCGTACTCCAGCGCAAATGGGAATCTCCTGACGGTAAATCTTTTGTAATGCAGCTTATTGTTCCTCAATCGAAAATCAAAGAGGTTTTACAAAAGATGCATAGAAGCCCTACAGGAAGCCACCTGGGAGTCAACAAGACGCTGGAGAACGTGCGAAAACGCTTTTACTGGCTGCATGTTAGAGGTGACGTGGAGAAGTGGTTCCGAAATTGTTATGTCTGTGATTCAAACATAGCGGTGAGTAGGCTAGATAGATTTAATAGAACAGGGCCATGGGCCACAGTGTATGGCGACCGAATGAAGACACGGTACGACACAAAAGCGACAACGTCAGGATTCCAAGCAGGAGATCGTGTGTGGCTTTATAATCCTCATCGTCAAAAGGGATTGTCACCGAAACTTCAGCAAAACTGGGAAGGTCCTTATACTGTAGTCACGAGGATTAACGACGTGGTTTACCGCATCCAAAGAGGACTAAGAGGCAAGTTAAAAGTAGTTCATTGTGACAGGCTGCATCGATATAGTGGCGAGGCTGCAGATGGAATTATTCGGGACGAACAATCCTAAGGAGGGGGCAGTGTAACGTGAACCCAACATTTTATACCAATTTCCTAATCGAAAAACGTTCAACCGAAAACACAACTGGCAACACTTTAATGGAATGGTATAAATGACAGGCGCTGCTTGTAAGCCAGTGTGTGTGAGTGTAGAGAGACAGACAGACAGAGAGTAGACAGCAATGTAGAAGTTACTGGAGAGTTCTAGATGGCGTGTCATTCGATATAAATAGCCCGCCCGAGGCAACCAGAGTCAGTTTTGTTTATAGAGTGATAAAGTTAAGAGTAAATACAAGTGATAGTCCAAAAGTCGAGTTGAGTTCGAATAAAGTGTATATCGAAAGTAAATAAAGTGGTAGAATTAAATTGAAAAGTAGAGTTTTATTTTTGCGAACTAAGCGCACGTTACAATATATAGCCTATGTCCTTCCTCTGGTTCTAGACTATCTCTGTACAAAATTTCATATCAATCAGTTTGGTAGTTTGGGCGGGAGATGGTAACATAGAAAGCCGGACAGACAGAGGGACTTTCACATTTATAATATTAGTTAGGATTTAATATTTCATATTTAATTGACCTTGTAATGGGTGATTTTTTAGCTGGTTTGGTTTTGGCAACACTGGTTTTGACAGCTGACGTGTGTTTAGTACCTTGTGTCACTGTCAAAGAGCTTCAGTTTGGTTTGCAATTTAACCATGGATCGTCTTACAAATGAACAACGCTTGCAAATTATTGAATCTTACTATCAAAATTCGTGCTCGGTTCGAAATGTTCATCGCGCGCTGCTGCATTATCGGGCCATACTTCTTCAAAGATGATGCGAATCGCAGCGTTACTGTCAATGGTGAACGCTACCGAGCGATGATAACAAACTTTTTTTTTGCCCGAAATGGAAGTTCTTGACTTGCATGATATGTGGTTTCAACAAGACGGTGCCACATGCCACACAGCACGCGAAACAATGGCGCAATTGCGAGGCGAGTTTGGTGAACAGTTAATTTCACGTTTCGGGCCGGTCAATTGGCCGCCTAGATCGTGCGATTTGACACCATTAGACTATTTTTTGTGGGGGTATGTCAAGGTTAATGTCTATAGGGACAAGCCCGCTTCGATTGACGCACTGGAAGCCAACATCCATGCATTCATTCGTGAGATACCGGCCGATAAGTGTGAAAGAGTATGCCAAAATTGGACTCAGCGGATGGGCTACCTGCGACGCAGCCGCGGTCAACATTTGCATGAAATTATCTTTAAACATTAAATTGCAAGGTTCAAACTATCGATTCAAATAAATATTTCATTCATTTTTTTGAATTTTTTGTGTTTTTTAAAAAAAAAAGTTCTAAACCTCTTAAAAAATCACACGATATATATGGCGATGCCGGTAGCGTTATGGTTAGCTTGTCTGCCTGGCACGAGGAAGTTCAAGGGTTGAATGCCAACACATACGATTGCTTGAAAGAGTATTGCATTTTGCAAGAAAGTATTTCCATTATAATTAACACTGTCGTGAGAAACAAATTTTACCTAGCCGTTGGGCATCTGCGAAAATTTTGTTGACCCTTGAAATGCATTGGCCCCCGAAGTTTACTTTGCTGCGCCGCCCTATTTTTTTTTTAATCCTTATTCGGTTTCAATGGATAGTTAAACTATTCGGAAGATTACTAAAGAAGACTGTTGTGTTAAAACCTGATTTTAAGAAGACGTTGCGACATCAAGCCAAAAATTTAGCAGGACACAAAGTATCATCTTCTGGGGACGTCATAGTTTCGTTGGTGTTGATTGTACAAAAACCAAACTGTGGAAATATTTTTAGGAGATTTTCTTACATGTCGCTACATTATTTCTTTTCTCGTTGAAATACTCTCCCCATTTGCAACGTCACATTTTCACATAATTACATAATATTCTAGGTGTGAAAGTTGGCTAATGAATTGGATTCGTAATACTAATCGGATTTGGATAAAAATTTAAACAAAACCACAGCCACAAAGAAATCACATTCATGTCCGAAGGTAATGACTACTATTAAATTATTCAAATCAAAATATAATCCTAACTTAACTGAATGATGTGTCACTCTCTTTACCTTAAACTCTTCGTTTCCCATCATCGTTTGCCATCTTTCTTGATTTAGTCCCATAGTGGTAATCGTATAAGCACTAATTCTTTTCAAACGAGGATCCTCGACTCCACTGTCCGCAAGTATTACTTCATCCGCACTTGAATGTTCAATTTCCATCACAATAATTAGGTCCTTTGTTATTTCTGTGTTAAAATTCCCTAAACGTTTGCAACAAGACTAACCTTGCTGCAAAGCTTTTCACTGTGGACTACCTCTGGGTAAATTTTTCCCATAGTTCGATAGTTAAATACTGAATGAGATTGGCTCAAAAGGAGTGACCATGAGTGTGGGCCTAAGCACGACTGCAGCTCTCAATATCGATCAAACGAAATATGCTTTTGCAATTAACAACACCACATTGCAATTATCCGGTTATCTAATCGCTGATAATAAAGCACAAGTTTAAAAGGAGTTGGCATGATGAAAATTCGTTGTACGAACACAGTCATAAATACGAAGTGCAAACAACCAATACCCAAAGTATGCAACTGAACCCATGTCAGATAATGACCTACTCTTAAAGTAAGATAGGTAGGTACATATATCTGAAGAGTTGCAGTAAAATGGTGTTTTCAACGTTTGGTTCAATTCGAGTTACTTCAACACAAAAAGTTTAGTTTTATTTAGTTTATTAAGAACATTCCTATGGTTTATTTTTTCATATTGGCAGGTTTAAACAACAACAACAAATAACTCTTTTAAAAAAAAAACGAAAAAAGGCTTGTTATTTGTCTGTCATGTTTGAAATATCATTAAATGTAACGGAGTAGCAATAAATTATTAATTAAATATTTAAAATTCCTACGCAATTAAAATAATTGCTATACAAAATGAACACAGCAACACTTCGAGTTGAAATCAAGTGCAAATAAGAGTAGTCCATTCTTCGTTAACGATTCTATTTACGTTTGCAAAAGAAGACAAACGCCTGCAAGAGTCCATTTCGCAGCCTTCTCTTTAGTCTTCAAATTGAAAGTCCACACAAATGTCGGCCCTCGCATTCTGGGTCATTCAACAGGAAATAAGTTTGTTTTTTTTTTTGGAGAGCCAGAGTCCGAATTCGAGTACCGAAGCCACCATAGCAGCCATTCGATGCAACGTTACCGTTTTTCCATTCAGTTTCACAGTTTGGCACATTGGTGGTCGCACAATTCAAGAGTTTCACGATGACAATGAACCGTACCAGTAGAAGTAGGAGGACCATGCCAAATGACGAGGTGGCAAGTGTAAAAATTGTTTGCATTTAGGAGCACGTCCATTTCGAGCCACCAGAAATCGTTGACAAAGAAAGAGAAGAAAAGAATTGAATTGAATTGAATGACGATTGAGAAATTGTAGTGAATGCCAAAGTACACATTCTTTTCTCAATGAAGAAGCAGCACAGAGATAAGAACATGGCAGTTGCCAGTTTGACGACTTAAATCATTGCTTGCTCTTAAGAATAACCAATAAAGTGACACATAATACAAAAGAAAATTTCTGATCCTTTTTGACCCAAATATGTAGGAGGTACAAAGAGTTTCCACATACCTTATTTTATATACAGGACATTCGTAGATATTTTTCGTGTCCTGCTTGTCTTGGGTGACAGCCTTTATAAATAATATTGGCATCGATGGAAATAGTTCTTTCATGAAAGCTGTGGCAATTGTTTCCATTTGAGTATCCCAACGAGCTCCTTCCATGTACAGTCCATTTATGTAGGCGCCCTCTCGGGGTGGCCCACTTCAAAGTTGAAGAAAGAATTAAAATTGTTTTTATCATTTGTATGGATTAAGGATTATTTATAGCAAAAAAGGAAAAATTATGGAAATTCGAAATTTTATTTCTGAAGAGCTTTTGTAGCAAAAAGGAAGAATATGTCAGTAAGCAGACATTCAACTTTCTCATTCTCTTTTTTATTGAATGTGAAAAAAAAACACAAAAGTTATATAACGCCTGTCGGCTTACCTTATTTCTGTCTTTGTTTTTTTGGTAACGTCACAGTTGAGGCACATTCGATCCAATGGCCACTCATTTTTGCGAGCAGTTTGTTGCATTATAGCCGTCAAAAAGCTTTGAGGATTGAAAAATCCGCCAAGCCAAACCGACGACGGCATTTTGAAATCTGCAACCCATCCTTCTAACTCACGCAATCGTATCATAAGATCCGCAAACCATGACTGAAGGCCCCAGAGACTAGGATATGCCAATTTAGTCCAAGATTCTGGAACTTGATCCATGTAGAGTGACTGCATAAGTTCCTCCATGTCCGATGAAACTGTGAGCTCGCCCTTCAATCCCAACTCGAGCTCTTTCAATGATCGAAACAACTCTCGCATTAAAATGTTCATTCGTTCACATTCTTGAAACGCAACAATAATGTACGGGTTTTTATCTTCAACTCTAGCCATCATTTCGGGAATGTTAAATTGTTGAGGTATTTTGTCAAGCAGCTCTTCTAACGTCGCTTTGATAATTTCGTCTTGGGACTGCTCTTGTCCGCCTGAAGCTGCCATTCCTACTGGCGATCTGGGCTGTAGCTCAAACAATATTCGAAAAACGCGTTCAGACACTGTACTGAGGAAGCCAATTTCTGCGTTCAAGTGCAGCCCGTACAAATTTGGACTTTCTGCTGGGAGATTGTCGTCTATGTATTGATGATATCCATTGTATCTAAGAATCCCTGGCGCCGGGAAGCCTTGGCAATATTCCAATTCACCATCTAATAACGATTGTTGCATGAACTCTTCTAAGTACGTGCGACACAATCTGCGATCCCAATCGTCGGTTATATGGCCGCCGTACATAATCTCTCCAAACAGATACCGTAGATCTTCCCACGGGACTCGACTATTTGTCTCCAAGTAATTGTACAGCACATAGACACAAATAGTGAGGTCACCAACATTAAAAGGATAGATTCGGTTCCAACCTTGAGGACCAAACTTTCTCCGTTCTGCAACAACAGCATGGAAATAACACAGTGAGAATAGAATCGCCTTGAATTCAGTTTCCTTGGAGCACATTTCGAGAGTTTCATCGTTGAAATTATCTAAAGCCTTATGAATATTCGCAAGCATTCCAGTTGGTGGCTCGTTTGTAATCTTTATGGCCGATTCAAGAATTGACTGAGGGAGAATATGGTATGCAGGGTCTGACGCTGGTTCAGCACTTAAGAAAAGTCTATAGTCCGGATGGACATTCACTAACGTAGCTTCAATCTTCTTTTCGAGCCTTGGCAGCCAACGAGAAACAAGGTGAATATTTTGCAAAATGACCCAGTGCCCGTTTCGTGAAGCTAATTCCATTGCATTCTCAGCAACAATTTCTTGCCCTTGTCCTAAGGATACACTATGGAAATTTTCGCTGTCTGTTTTGAATCCTAATGCCCTGCCGAGTTTTTCCACATCCTTCAGAGGATCAACTCCTGGCGAGAGAACAAATAAGACATGCGTCTCCGGACTGGACTCTTCAAAAGTTTTCGAGAACTCCATCATTCGATTTTCAGTATACTTTGAGCCGAGTTTATTTTCAACGAACACTCTTATTGCATATGACATTCGGTCGGGACGTATACACCTCATAATACAGAGCCTCTCAACGAAGCTTTTATTTTTCCACTCTCCGGGAAATTTCTCATTTTCGGGGCAGTCTGCATCGATAAATTTCTGCCATCGCTTTTGTGATGTTTCAATGTCTTTGTCAAGACCACGACATGATTCAAGATTACTCAGAGCTTTGATTCCTCCCCAAGCAACGTGCGAAAGGAATGGAATGTTCGATGTTACATTTGGTAAATATGGGAAACGAAGTAGAAAGTCAAGCTCCGCAGTTCCAATTTCGCCAGCATTAACAAGAATCTGGATAGCTAGCTGTGCCAAGAATATGAGCTTATCAGCTTCAAAAAGACCACGGGACACGTACACGAAGCTGTAGAAGGTTATGGAATCAATCAAGTTAAGAACTCGTTCTTGAACTTTGGTTGCTGGTGAAGATTCGCGAATCGCATTAGAAAACACCACGGTGTATGCTTTCAATGAAAACTGGTAGATAGGATTGATTTTGAAAAGATCGTTCAGTATAAAGTAAATAATGGAAGCCCTCTTTGAAGCCGGCCGATAGAGCTCGCGTGCCGAGTCGATTTGCACCGCTGTTACTTTTGCTTCAGCCACCTTGATCTCTATCTCCTCAGCGGTTTTTTTTGTTTTTTCCAAATTCATAACTAGAGTAACATCTTGAAGAACATTTTCGCCCGCTGATGATAGTCTTTGAAGCAAGTCGTCTTCTAGGAACTTTAATGTTATCTTAAAATGGTTTTGTTGTTGTGTTAAGTTGGCGCGCATGACTTCGAGATCTGGACGTTCGGATTTGACTACTTCGGCAAGTAATTGATCCTCGAGACCATCACGAGTGACTGTGAAATTAATCAAAGTTGTTTGCGCTTGAATTTCCGGCTTGTAGTGCGGATTCGCTAATTTTGTATGCAAAACTAATCGAAAATTCGTATCGAAATCGATTTCCCTGTCACCTAATTTCAAGCACGTTCCTTTCTTAATCAACATACGTCCGAGCAGTGGATTCAGAACTGCATCTACACTCTCACTGATGTTTTCAATCAAAAGAACATTTCCGTTGCTCACTGCACGTTCGACTACATCCAGGTACCCACGTTGTGTTAAACGTAAAACTACAAGGTTATTATGGTACTTTTGTTTGACCCATTTGATGCCTTGCCTGTGTGATAAAAACCAATCAAAATTTCAATTCAAAATTAGGAAAATCTGTATGTGTACATTTATATTTTGTTTGTGAATTAACGAGAATCAGAACTGTTAAAGGCAAATCCTTGGAACTCTCATGAGCTTGCAACACAACACAATTTCAAAGGTATCCATCAATATAGTGTTTTATTTGAGGATACAAAAATGCTGTGCATATAGGTATTTGGGTAATCATAAAAAGAGTACCAGATCTAAATATTCAAATAAAGTGTACTGTATAATTCTTAGTATTGTGGTTAATATTCGTCCAACATGTACATTGAATACCTTAGCTCCATTTCCATTCATATTTGAAAAAAAAAGGATTTCTAGGTACTATTGCAGATTGTACGAGTACCTACATGTAGATATTTTACTAAAAAGGTTTTTGTAGGTCTTTGAACTCAACTCTGGCACTGCATAAAAACCCAATAGAAGCTTGTGATAGAGTTGATTTCCTTCCATCTTTAAGATTTTATAGCTTTTATTGTGACTTAAAAATCATTCTTCGACTTTTAATTTCTAGATCGATAAAAATAAAACTGGCGTGCCTGGGTCGCACGAACTTGCGATTGTGTGCTAATAGCAATATCAAAATCTTAAGGCTGAGTTAAAGGCTTAGGTATTAGTTCTTCATAATATATTTTGTGGTGCAGGGTTTCATTTTTTTCAATTATGAAAATTGAATAGAATCACATAAAATATTATTAGTTGAATTCAATTCAATTCAATTTCAAATGTAAAACCCCATTTTTTGCGGTTGCTAATGCATATAAAAGCTGAAAACTAAATCGAATAACTAGTTTTTTTTAAACTGTTTTTAATTTTTCAAGTCAAGAAAAATTTAAAAGAAATCAAATATATCGTTTTAAAAATATTCAAAAAATCGATTTGCTTTTAAAAACGTTATTAAAAATTTCAAAAACTAAGATTTTCTAAATCTTCATAGGTGATTTTTCGCAAGCAACCTAGGACTTCTAAAAAATTAAATTTCGTCAAATTCTTGTAAGCCATTGACGAGAAAGCCAATTAAAAAAAAAACCGTACTATGGGGGTACCGTTTTTTTACTTTTTCTTTAGAGCAATTAATTCGGTGAACAATGGATCGTACGCACCCGCAGAGACGTCTAACAGTGTGCACCGAAAAAACAATTGCCGCTGTAGAGCAGAAGAGCACCCGAATGAATCGATTCGCCACCGTACACAGCAATCGGAGCTTTGTCCACCAACTATTTTGCGCAAAGATCTTACCTTACACCTTACAAGATCCAGTTTGTGCAAGAACTGTATCCGCGAGACCATGCAATGCGTCGTGATTTTGGTGTATGGGCCAAAAATGAGATTGATCTCGATGCTGATTTTCATTGCAAAATTTTGTTCAGCTATGAAGCTCATTTTTGGTTGAATGGTTACATCAACAAGCAAAATTGCAGCATTTAGAGTGAATTGAATCCATATGAGTACCTTGAGACGCCATTACATCCACAAAAACTGACTGTTTGGTGAGCTCTATGGGCTGGTAGAGTCATTGGGTCATACTTCTTCTGAAATGATGCTGGCGAGCCAGTTATCCTTAATGGAGACCGGTATAGAGCCATGATAACCGACTATTTTGATACCGATCTAGATGGCAAGAATGTGGATGAGTTATGGTTCCAATAAGGAGGCGCTACATGCCACACAGCGCACGTCACAATCGATTTATTTAGGAAAACATTCGATGAGCGCATAATTTCGTGCCTTACAATTGGCCACCAAGATCGAGTGAATTGACACCATTTCCTTTGGGGATACCTGAAGTCGCTAGTCTACGTCAAAAAACCAGAAACGTTAGGGGGCTTGGATCCCAACATTCGTGGCGTTATTGCCGACTTACGGCCTCAAGAGCTTGAAAAGTGGTTGAACATTGGACTTCTAGACTTGGCTTTATTCACGCCCAGCCACATGTCCGAAATAATATTTAAATATTAATGGCATAAAATTAACCTTGCAATATAGCCAAATCGATGGACATTAAAACTATTTGCTTGTGTTTTATTTCAACTCGAAGTTTTATACCTCAAAAAAAAAAAAAAACACTCTCTCATAAAGGCAGGTACCGTTATTCCAAGACCTAGAAACCAAATAACAGAAACTCCTCTGTAGACTTCCCCACAGACCCTAGCTGCCAATTTTGAAAAAAATCGGTTAAGCAGTTCAGACTGTAAATCCTGACAGACAGACATAATTGTAAGACCTACTTTTTACGTATTCCTTATCATCGTAGTATCAAATTTCCTTGATATTTCAAATTATTTTTGAGCCCGATTGCAAAATGTTGCCTTTAATCGCGAATAAAAATAAGGTTATACAACAAAGTTCAGGGAACATCGATGCGGGCCTAACGCTTACCAAGGACTGACAACTTTTTGCCAATTTCACATGGCACCTTATATTCCAAACAATTTAACTTTAAATAACGAAAAAAGAACATAACCTCCAAGCTAACAACATTTTCCGTCGCTATAAAAACATTTCATGTCCTTAAAAGAAGACCAAAGCCTATCCTCGAGAGTGAAAATCCCCTGAGTGAATTTGTTACTAAACCAAGGGGATTCCTTTTTTCATATTTATAATAAATAATACTCACAGTTGGGGGTCGATCATTAACGGATAACGTTGAGAGTGAACCAAAATGGCTGCGTTTTCAGCGGACATCCGATCACTTGGCAAGCCTTGGTTATTCCATTCGGCAATTTGAGCATCGTCACATATCATTGAAAAAGGGTCACTGCCTTCCGAAACCGGAATATTAGGCTAAAATTAACCAAAATAAAACAGCCATTGAACCAGCAGGTTAATTACACTTCTATACCTCCGATTTCTTGAAAGTAGGCATCCACAATTTTGTTTGCAATTCGACTCTGTACACACGAGTGAAACATCCCACGTAGGAAATAAAACATGATATGAGCAAAATATCCCCTGGCAAGGTAATTTGACTCGCATTTAAGCTGAAAAAGGAAGCAAGCATTTTAGGTTTGGAAAATTAATTAAGAAAGAGTGTTAGTGAACCCGGTAAAACAATTCATTACACGCATAGAACACTTGCTGTGTGAAAACATTTATCGATGGTATCCCCAAGTATACACCATTACCAACCTTTTAACTGACTCTGTCCAACGAATTTTCTCGGAAGCAAGTCCACCAATCAATCTGTTTGCCAAGTCAATCGTAAATGCGGTTTTATCAGCTTCATCCTGGCATTTTCGTTTCTTTGCCAGAGCATTGTCGTATTCTGCTTGAAAAATGTTCAACTTTTCCTCAAGTTCATTCAAGCGATTATTGAGGGCTGTTAGCTTATCTCTGGCATCTTGCAGTTCTCGTTCGGCATCCACCAATGCTCTCTCCTTTGGCTCAACTATCAAGTACACTTCGTAAAATCGATTAATGTTTATCACCCACGAGCAGAGACCGGCGGCCGCTTGTGACTTCGAAACAATTTTCTCTGGATTAAATTCTGGGTCATTTATGTATTGCTGCAGTGCTTTAATCACATCAGGGTGGATGTGTTTTTTGTCATAGTTGACCAAATCATTTAAAAATTTATCAACGTTTCCCATCATCACACGCGATGCCTTCCAACTTCGATCTTTTGGAATTTTGCCTTTGGGAGCGAATAGCACCAAAACGGCAGCGCACACATTGACTACCGCATTAGGAGGAGATCCGAAGGATTTCAGTTCAGTTAGATTGTTTTTGTTTAAGGTGTTTAGAGCCTCTTGGGCAGCCAAAAGGGCTGGTTGGGCCTTTCGAAAATCTTCTTCACAAAGGGAAGCTTTTGCGGTGACATCCTCTTCAAATTGCCGAACCTTTTTCTCCTCTTGCTTTGCAAAGACTCGTTCCTTGGAAACTTTTTCACCCTCAGTGCTGACAACATCGATGAGATTATCTGCGTCCTTGTTTTTAACTGCCAGCTCAATTTCTTGCAGCTTGAGGACATCTTGCAGGTTATCGACTTCCGTAGAACACAACGCCAATTTAATCAATCCGTTTTCAAGTTTGACTATTCTCTCTTTATTGATATTAACCTTTTCGACTAAAAGCTTTGTGTACAGAGATATGAGTTCCAGGAATGACTTGGGTGTCGTGTAGTTATACCTTTTGTCATTGAGTAGGTAAAGCTGTGATATATCATTTACTGTCTTATGAACGTAAGCCATAAACTTAGACATTGGAGGAGCCAAATGTTCTGGTTGAAATTCGATTTGAGAAAGAAAACGGTACGCCACATTTTCCAGTGCCTGTTTAGGCCATTCGTGGAACCAATCAATTGTGGTATTATTGACAAGAGCTGGAAACTTTCTAGCGCGCACCCTAAGTGTAGGACCGACTGGAGAAAAACATAGCACAACTTTGAGCAGTCCACGGACTTTTTCAATGAAAAACTTCCAACAATTCTCTCGGCTATCGAAAATTCCAGCTTGTTTGACTTCATTGCGAATAGCGCCAATAATGTTTTCTACTTCTTCATCGGGAAAAAGTTCATGAATATCACCAGAAGCAAGTAGATCATTGATTATCACAAGAAATTCTTCCTTAGCCACCTCGGAATCTGTCATAAGAAAACAGCATGGGTTTGATTTGATTCCGGTCCTCAGGTAAAGAGCTGCAATGTTCGATTTGAGATCATTTATGCTATAGTCCTTGGTTAGTTGTATTTGAAAAACGTCCAAGGATGAAATGAAGCTAGCTAATCGAGTAAGTGATTGCTTGCCCGAGCCACCCACGCCGATCAAGAGCGCATAACCTCGCGAGGACTCAATTATTCGACTTATTCGGCAAATATGACTCATGGCGTCTTCAAAGAGAACAAGGTTCATAGCTCCAACGAAGTCATTGTAACGCTCTTGAGCTTGCTCCAAAAGTTTTCCGAGGAGTTCCCAGCTATTTACCGGCATATATTTTACATCAGAGAGTCCTTTTGCGTAATGAAAGAATATGTGAGGCTTTTCGAAGACAATTTCCTCATCGTATAATTCAATGCCTTTCCGTACGTTTTCTACAACTAATTTTTGGTAAGTACTTATATCGTTTTGATCCACAAGTTTGTCACTGTACACCCTGTTGCATTCATGCAACCAAAGTCGAAGAAGCATGTTGGGGTTGGGACAAGTCTCTGCATTTGAATACATAAAACCCTGTAAATTAAAAATAAAGTTTTACACTCTTGGGTAATAGAAAAGGAGTCCTGGAATCGAATCCCTTTAAGATCCAATATGCTTTTAGTGAGAAAAGTTTTGAGTAATTTAGAGTACCCGTTAAGGGTCGGTTAATTAAGCTACTTTTACATATTTTTGTAAACATGTAAGTAGATTTCAAACAATTTACTAAAGACTGAATTTAAAAACTTAAACAATTGGCAAGTTCTCCAAGGTAAATCAAATACCGAAAGGAAAAGTTCTTTCCCATACCGGAATATGCTACCTGCACTTTCTAAGTTTGTGCCAAGTTTCTGCCCAATAAGTTTCTATTTTACTCAGAACAAATAATTAAACCAAAACGGAACGCAGTTAGAAGGCAATTGGGTTTTTTTTTCTTGCCTAGGAGCTTGACTAAAAGCATTTACTTATCCCCAGCAACAGTTCGATGTTTTGGTGTTAAACTTACCGAAAATATATTCGCCAGATCACGCAAATTAAAATTGTAATGAAATTTAACGGCAGTGGGAAGAAAAGTCTGTGAAATTTTTTGATGCATCGCAATCGCCGTCCTAATTAGTGGCTCGCACATATCCTTTGTTGCCTGGGAAAACTTATGATGGGGTGTATTCATGTGCTGGGATAGGATGGAATGTAGAATGTGGAACAAAGCCTCCCCACCAGGAGCACTATAAAATTGATGAAAATTTAAATTTGATACGCTAAATCATGTGCGTGCGGAGAAGAGGATACTTACTTAACGGCAAACGAGCAAAAATGCCGCTGCAGTCTCGGATTTATGGTAAAGGAACCAGCGGTAGGATTCATGCACGAGGCAAACTGGCAGTGATGTATATCCTTTAACGACATTTTTGCACGGTCATACCAGTGATGATAGTCCATAAATTGTCGTATCAGAGTATGTGGCTGCACCGTTCCATATTTGTCAACTTCAGGCATATTCATATCGTCAACGAAATATACCATCTGTTTATTGCCTGGGGGACCATAGTTGCGACCAGCTTTCTTCTCCAATGGTTTCTCGAGAATCCTTTGCAACATCTCAGAGGTGGTGTGGAAATTAAAAGGAACATTTGTTACAGCAAACTTTGCTTCGGGTAGTGCATTCAATTTAGCTCCCATGATAATTGTTTTCCCAGACCCAGGTGGGCCAATAAACATTATAGGATGCTTCTCGGCAATTAAAATGTCTGTGAAATATTTGAGTCTTGTAGTTTCAGTGGTGTGGACCAAGTTCGATTGCAAGGGAATATCGGGGTCTAGTTCGAAGTGTGGGACTAAATTTGTCCATGGTATAAATTTCTTTGTTTCGTTGTCAACGTAGAAGCTGAATACGTTTCCGTTTGGTGGAAAGGATATAGTCCTGAATTCATTAATAAACCATTTGTGAAACTCGTTGCGCCAATCTATTATTTGGTCTTGGAACAGAGTCGAACCGAACCCCCAAATAACACAGAATGAAAAATACACTTCATACCACTCCCTGGGACAGTCAGCGGGAACGTTTTGTGGAGTAAGTAGACAGTCCAACAAATAACAGGTCATCTGGAGCATGGCTATGTCAGATATTGGTGTGATTTTCTTCAGTCGAGTTTTAAGGACTTCCAGCAAAGGTGGAACGTATTTTTCAAAAAGAACAATTAAAATGGCCTGTTCAGCATTATTTTGACGTGATTGCAACCACGACGCTATAAATGGATTCCATCCCAGATCTTGCGGATTTATGTAGAGGATACCAGCTCTAGACACCGTCGCCGGGGTTGCTGTTTTAAGATTAGCAATTTCGAATAACAGACGCATCTCTTTAGTTAGGGCAATTCGTTCGTTGCTTGCCAGTGTGAGAACTTTATTGTCGTCCATCACGGTGTTTAGACTTTCGATCCACATTGGGTCAATATCACCATCAAGTACAATCCATTTTGGACCATTACCTGGAGTATTGGCTTGATCCCGCATAATTATTGAGAACAAGCCATCCTTCCATTCTCTAGTAGCTGGGTTCACAATACCAAAGAGCTCATCATTTGTAACGGATTTTGGGTTAAGATCATTGAAAATTGGTTTTCTCTTCTGATTTTGATATGTTTTGAATAAAGTTTTCCAAACGGCACTTTTTCCAGTACCAGCGTTTCCAATAATGAACACTGAATGTCTGACAGCAAACAATTCTTCCAGCTGAACAATTTTCAATACAAATCCAAACTCAGGTTGAAGTGATAGGTCCACAGCTGATTTCTTGACAATTTCTTCGAAATCAAGACTTCTTTTTCTCGGAACATCAAGTGCGGGAAATAAATCGCTTATGAGCCCCATAAAGATATTTACGTCATCGGTAACAATTTTTGGAGTATTAAAGTCACGAAGTGCTCTCATGAGAACTTGGTCTTCAGGGCGATACCTGTCGTCTCTCTATGTTAAAAAAAAATGAAAGAAAATTGAGTTTGTATTAGTTCAACTCACAAGTTTCCCGCCTGGGTTATTCTTTAAAACTGTTCAAAACTGCCCAAATAATCTAGATCAAATTCGAATCCCACCTGAGTATGGCAAAGCTTTTGTTCATATTTTTATGATTTCTTTGATTTCGATTTTTGGTAGTTGAACTATTTGAGAATATGTCAATTCGGAGATATATGTAGGTGCTTTACTGAGACGTATCCAAACTGGGTCAGCTTTAAAACGATACTGGAAACGAGTTTTTCTCGAAACTGTCTTTTTCAAAACTGTGGCCACGATTTCGCGAGTTTACTGAACCGATTTAGGTACCTGGGATTTTTTGAGTATTTTCTTTATTGTCCTCTCTGTGGTCGGAACTACGCTCATCCTGAAATTTCCCCTCATAAAATGTTTTTTTTTTCTATTTTGAAAAAGTTCTAAGAGTGATACAAATTTTGTTTCAACTTTGCCATAGTTCCGACCATAGCGTCATTATTCTAGAATAATATTTTTTTTTTTCGATTGGTAGGTAAAAGGTTTGTAGTTATGGCCATGGTCACGTGCCAAATTTTTGAGACTCCCTACTTCATCCGCTGCAAAATATCTATTGATTACTGTTTTTTTACGACATCTCAAAAATCACCTGAAATATATGCCTCTAAAAGAATAGCCCCTATTAATTTTGACAGAACTTATTAAAAGCTGAAAACCTCACCTCAATCGGATGAACCGTTTTTAAGAATTTGCACGGCCAAAATTTATTTACGAACGCCCATATACATATACACACACAAACTCAAAACGATTGTGCGTCCAGACAAAAACATTGAGAATAGCTTCTTGGGACCTCAAAACGTTGAGATCTGGGCCGAATTACTGCTCACGTTATCGAGTGAGTGGCTTCAGCGATCGAGTGACTGAGTAATCATTTTGTGATTGGCACAAACGTGGTCTCACGTATCGTATTTCGTATGGCGATCTAAAATAGTACTAGTAACATCGAATATTCTCTAGTAATTTTCTAGAGTTCACAGATGTCGCTGATGTCTCCCAAGATTAATATTTTTTTTTCAAACCGCGTGGTGTTGTGCAAAGAAATTTTCTTAATTTATACCTAGACGGTTGCCATTGCCTTTCGGTGGATGTGTTCATGGGCAACGAAAGTGATTTTTTTTACTCGGTATGTATTCATATGGATACATTCTTAGCAACAAATTAGGGAGAAAGCAATCTACCGCCGTAATAAGTATAAGAAATATTTGAACAACATTTCTTATATTTTCATTTCATGAATAATCAATCAGTGAGGCACTTCATGTGGCGAATGAAATTCCGTTCAGTTACTGATGACAGAATGCCAAATTGTGGTACTAGATGACTTAATATCGAGAGCAGGAATCGTAGTACCACATTCATTCAATTCCGTCACGAGTTATTCGATAACGTGTGCCGTAATTCGGTCCCCTGATCAACGCTCGAATAAGTATTGAGTATCATTATCATTTTTTGTCTGCCATTTCGACGAGTTTGATCATAGTAGGGGCAACAATGCTCAGTGAATTTTTGGTTGGGACCCTGGGAGGTACATATATGTATTTGTAATTTCAATAAATGTTTTCTTACTTATATCTAGGCATAACTATAGGAACACACTCTAAAAATCGAAAAATATCCCTCCTCTTTTCGAACAGACAATAGAGTTATGAAAATAATTTATAAGGAAGGACTCTCATACATACCCTTAGAGATCCAGCAACGACGAGAACGGATTTTATTGCTCTCAGTCCCCAATCGTAATGATCCTGTTTCGATAAAAGCTCTTTGCAAAGTGTGTATAATGTTATAAATTTGCGAGCTAAAAGACGTGCCTCTTGAAATCCCTCAGCGACCAACATGATTTCACAGATTAAAGCAAAGTCTGGCACAACCATAGCACATGGCCGATACAAGGCTTTTAAATTTTCTGGAAGTTCGGCTCGACCGGCATATCCAGGATTCATTGTTATAAACATCCCGACAGTTGACCTCAGAGCAATTATTTCACCAAGGAAATTGAACACCCGCTTTTTAGCCTATTCAAACCCGCACGGTTGCACATACGAGTTAGGGAAAAGTGAACAAGATAACTTTGATTGAAAATTATGGTTTACCTTTATGGCGTCCTGTATGCACTTTACTTGCACAGCGACAACAGACAGAACTTCCACCGAAATTCTATTGAATTCATCGAAGCAACCCCACGCCCCCGTTTGAGCTAATCCTTTGTGAATATTGCCACAGGATTTGTAATCCATTTGTTCAGAACAGTTAAATACGTACACCATCATTCCCAGTGCGCGACCTAGATCTTTCGTAGTTTCAGTTTTACCAGTTCCAGCTGGCCCAGCAGGCGCACCACCCATTATCAGATGAAGGGACTGGGTAAGGGTGATGTAGCAACGGTCAGTTAGTGGTGTTATTACCAATCGGGGAGTGTTCCCAAGATACTCGTAGTCGTACTTGAATTGGGCATCGCAGATGTTAGCAAAACAATCGTCGTGTTTTGTGTCCCATCTGTGGCGTAGTTGACTTTGCCATTGGAATGCTGTGGCAACTTCTACTTTTTGTTGGATTATTTTTGAAACAACATCTCGGCTGTGTACATCGATTGTACAAACCGTCATAATTTTTTGTCTTTCCCCAGGAGTCAAATCGCCGAGTAGCAATGTGATTAGGGCGTTCAACTGGTGTATTTGTTTTCTGTTATAGTCCTTTAAAGCGTTTTCATTCCGCATGCTTACTTTTGCAAAAGCATCATCTGTTTCTGTTGTCCACCAGATTTGAGTGGCAACCAGCGCTGCTTGGGCTGGCCACTCGAATATCCAAACGTGACGTGGTTTGTCAACGTATGCAGTTACTGCCTCGTGGAAGTGGTGGCGTAAAGTGTTTCGCATCTCATCGGTTACCCGATTAAGCCAAACTTCCACTTTCCCACTGCAGTCACATTTTTGCATGAATGGAACGAATTCTTCTAATTCTTTGGCTATCATCCCTTTGGAAAATTTTGTACCCTCGATGAGAGAGAGGCTTCCAAGCGAATCGTACAACTTCGTTAAGTGACGGCTTACCATTTTTGGATTGTTGCCATTCGAAAGGATGTCCAGCAGATCTGCGGACGAAACAAAATAAAACCTGGGATATGCTAGTCTCTTTGTTTCTAAGTAGTCATTTAAGGCCTTCTCGCAAAGCAAAAGTTGTCTCAATAATCTCTCAAGCGAGTCGTGCAATTTCCCTCCCCCTCTATTTGTAGATCGCAGCACATTGCGGTCGGTGGTTATGAGATTAAGAAGCGTCCTAAACTCAATGTCAATGAGATCAAACCTTTTTGAATCTTCCGGCAGTTGATTTCTGATGTCTTCGGATCCAATGAAAATGCTTTCAAGATACATCCATTTTCGTTGTACCTCGAACCAGGATGCAATGACTTGGTCCGCATTCGATAGCTTATTCTGCCAATCGTTAACTTGTTTGATAAAATATCCCACGAACTTTGAAGAAAGCATGTTTTGCAATTGGACCTGGTGATCTTCTAAGGTTTCTGTCATTTCTTCAGATGCTCTTAGTAGTGTGAGCGCAGTGCGCTCATGAACTTCCGTGTCAAATTCCATTCCCACCCAAGTTGATTGCAAGTCTCGTAGTACCTTTTCAATTGACATTTCCTTCACCGACTTGTCTACGATGTTCTTAACATCCTCCTCATACTTGTGTAAGTTGAGATCAATCAAATCTTTGAGTGTCGTCGAGTCATGCATACTAAACTTTACTTTTGTTGTCTGCATGAGTTCTGTCCAGTGACGGTCTTTAATGGCTGGGTTTTGGAGTTCAGTTATGGCGCGGAGTGAAGTCATCAAATTTTTCAAAGAACTTTCCATGTGAATGTAGGGGGGCCACTGATTCATTTCCTTTGGCAAGCCTCTCAACTCTTTGCCCATTTTTTTGCATTCCATATCCATAGCCTCCACATCGATTTTCTTCCACGGCGTTTTCTCCCAATCTCGTATTGTTGATTCGATGCACAAAAAGTAGTCCCACATGATTTTCAAAAAACCCAGGTCAGTTCTACATTGTTTTATTTTAGTCAAATCAGGCCCTTGGAGTTCAAACAAAACAGCCGAACTGTCCAAATGCGTTTGTTGATTTTCAATCTCAGTCAATTCACGGCTTATTTCATTAATGAGGGTATAAGGATTCTCACAATCCACATTGAATATCTTGAATAAAAACTTAGTTATATCAAGCGGGTAAATATGAAAATCAAAATAATTACTTTTCCATTAAGGAACCTATTCCTGTACAAACTTGATACGTTATTACCCAAAGCTATTCGTTTTTCAATTAAATTAACTTGGTAGGCTTGCATAGGCCCTATACTTTGCTTGACGCCGACAGCATCCCTCTTGACTTTCTGCCATATGCTTGGTAGGTCTGCCAGCTATTTAAAAATTCAATCAAAATTCTATTGCTGTATGAGTGGAAATGTTCTAACCTGAGTTGAAACACTGCTAGAAAATTCATAACCATAATTTTTAAGAAGTTCCACTCTGTCTTTTATGGGTTCAAACATTTCGTCGTACGTAAACTGCTTCTCGTTTATATCTTTTAACACTGCCATTACTTTAAGCAGCCCTTCCAAATCTTCTTTATCGAGTTCCATGGACAAAGTTATTTTTGCTTCCTTAATAAAACTTTCTAACTCCTATAAAGAAAAAATTAAATTACGAATTTGTTCTTATGTGTGTATCGACCTTAAGAGAGTCCACAACGTGATTTATGAGGTCACACTTGAACATGCTTATCCATTTGCCTATTTCATTGAGAACATTGTTTTTGAAACCATTCTTGTTCAGTCTTAGCCACACATTGAAATCTTGGAAGGTTTCCCATTTGCTCACTTCCTCCTTCAATGCAATGAACTTGTCCAGCTGATAAAAAATGATGTGGAAAATTGGTTCGAATGTATTCCTATATGCTTACTTCGTTTTTATAAGCCCCCAATGATGACTGGCCTTCTTTCATCGGGCCGGCCTTTATTTCTAAAACATCTCCTTCACGTTCGTCGGCGGTAAGGTTACGTCCATAAAGTTTGATTTCGTTCAAATAGTTGGCTTTGTCTTCCACCCAAATAAAGCTATAGTCGGCATAGTATTTGACGTGGGTTCTAATAGCTTGCAGACCAAATTTAACTTTTTGAAGTATCTCATTCCGACTCTTGTGTATTTCTATCTTGGTGCTCAGTTCATCTAGGAAATTAATTGGGGCTTTAATAACATTTAAAAATTGATGGCACCAGATGAGGACACAGACGCAAAAATCTTCGGCTGGTTTGGGGTTTGGGCGCAAAAAAAAAAACAATATTTCAATCTCTTACCACTAAAGTCATCTCCCTTGGTGTCTTCTCCAGGTATAATACCCTTAGGGGCAACGCGGTGTAGCATGGTCATCTGATTAAATATATCCTCGACAATACTCTCAACCAAAAAAGTAAACCCGTGCCTCAGAGATGTATCTATGTTTGGAAAGAAAACAATATGGGGTTCCTGTAGTTCCATAAGGATCTCAAAAACAGGAGCATCGTTCTCAAAACGATTTTCCAACTCCATTCGAAGATAGGTGATGCTTGTGACTACTGCATCCAGAAGTTGCTCAGCAATTTTTTCATCAACATATTTTTCGTACTGATGAAAAAGATTCTTTCTTTTTAATGGCAATGTTTGGAGTATATCAAATCTGTCTTTCTCGCTGTAAGACTGATAACAAAATTCAAGTACAGCCTTAAGGGGCTTTGAGAAATTGTTACCGATTGTAATTTTTGATGTTGGAGCTGCAGGTTGTCTGAATCATCTGCTATCACTGTCGGATCAGCAGTTATGCTTCCCATCCGCTTGTTATTGTCGACCTCAGGTTCCTTCGTCACTTCCAAATCACTTACATCCAAGTCTAAAAACAATTTCAAATTCAACGTCAAAAGATGTTCGATAAGCCTCATTGTTTCATTTGCAAATTGAATGCGGCGCTGAATAATGGATATCCTGTCCTCACAGTCGAGCAAGGCTTTCGGATTCTTATCTTTCCTTTGGTACATTGGGATCTTCCCCCACGATTGGATACTTCGCTCAATTGAATCTATATTGTTTTGACTTCGTTCAAGACGCAGGTGTAACCTTTCAATAGCCAAGAAAATCTCGGTAATGTATTCAATGTCTAACGCAGGAGAAATTTAAATAGTAATTACAGATTCCTCTAAACAAGGATACCAATACCAAATTGTTTCCATAGATCCGTGGTAAGTAAAGGAATCAAGTTTTCATCGATTTCTATCAACTCCTCGCGTAGCAAATTCAGTTCGTAGGAGTTTGCCTTTTTGTGGATTTCGTTGTACCATTCAACAATCCGCATTAATTTAACTCTAGCCCCCTTAAATTTTTTTGGTTTGTTTGTTTGGTTGTTGTCAAAAGGAGTTTATTTCAAATAAATTAAATTACCCATAGTTTGTTATCCTTTGCATACAATTGATGTATCGGCTGAGAAATTGTGCAACCAAGGAGAATTAAATTTTTGGTGTTTTTGAGAGCGTCTTGTAGCTGTTGAAAATGAATAGGTAAATAGATTGAATCTTAAGAGTTATTGAACATCAACAGACCTCAACGTCGAAATTGACGAACAATTCGTGTTTTTCATTAGAGTTGTGGGATGGCATTTTCTTCAACACCGGTCTACTTAGCATGATTGGTATATTTTCCAAAACATTAGTTTCCCACTCTTGCACAATTTGCAGCTTTAGATCAGAGATGTATTTTTGGAGTTCATGATATCGTGAAAGAGTTTCTTTACCAAAATCATTTTCGAAGAACCTTGAAGGAAAATAAAGAGACTCAATATGGAGCCAAAAATACATTACGGTGGTTCAGAAAAGACTCATTGTTCACCTACCATATGTTGCGTGACAAGTAAACATTCTTTTTACTTCATACACAAACATTCAATGTGCCCAAACTGACCCTTGAAAAAAAAAAACGAATTGAAATTCTTACCCTCATTTCGAGAGGTAAGGAAAAACCGGTTACATTGATTAATGCTTTCTTGATAATGTGTGGAAAATAGAAAGCTTTTGTGACATTTTGTTGTTAATTTCGTACGCTTGTGAAAAGCACGATGGAGCAATAACATTCCAAACGGAACAGGGTTGCTTATAAAGTGGTTTATGGAAAGATTAAAAAAATATTGAACATTTATAACGCGTATTGTGTTTACATTAACCTCGTTTAGATAAGAAACGTGAATTTAAGGTTCCTATAGCTGCGCGTTTTCAAAACAGAATAATTAAACATTCTGTTTTGGAAACGCGCAGCAATGCTCACAATGTAGTTTCATTTTTCTGTAACCTTTGGTTTCAAGCTGAAATTCTTCACCGCATGAGTCGGTTATGTTTGTTGTGCGAAGAGATTTTGGCAATCGATTTAATTTTTCGTAGAGTGAAAATCAAATTCATCCTGAAGCTATGAAGCTGTTTTTCTTTTCGTGAATGAAACAGAATGAGACTGTTGACTAGTTTCTCTTGCCCGCAAGGTGCACTTAAAGTGCACCACGAACCAAATTTTTATATTCATAGAGGAAGCTGAATCATGTTGGTAACGTTTTTTAATAATAGTAATTACATTAGGGATATTCACGATCTAGTGTAGCATTGTAAAGATGTATTTTGTATCAATAAATGACCACTGACAACTCAAAGTATACTATTGTGGTTCTTCCTTACAATGGTCAAGTTCAAAGAGCTATCGGAAAGGATACTCAAGGATACCCGTGTCTGTGTCTTAGATATTTTTTTGAACGTTTGAGATAGCTTTTTCCAGATTACTGCGGCGGAAAGCAGTTGCGACATATAAAAATTCGACTTTTGGAAACGGAAAAATATTCAAAATATCGGCGTTAAGCGATTAGAATTTTTTTTTTTTTTCATTTCCCATGCAAGAGACTCTAATAGTGATATAAAATAAATGGACGTCAAAATAAAAAACTAACATGAAAAGAAACAAAAAATTCTCCTATCAGCTTAACACTAGATTAACAAGGTACCAAAAATTATTGGATACTTTTAGATAGCTTTACGGTAGAAATGGGCTTGTGCCTCTGCTAAATGTTTAAAACGAAAACAACAACAAAAAGCTATCCGAAGTTGTGGGAGTGTAAAAGTGTAGAAAATACACAACAAATATTTTTTCAAAACCATTGCCTTGTGAGGGAATGGAGGGGACCTACAATTTTCTGCTGACTTTGAATGGCTAATCGAGAAAGCTCTTTTCATGCCAATAATAATTTGCTATTGGAGAACTGAACAGTTACTCTTAAAAAGCGATATCCATAAAAAACACATTTTCTTCTGTTGGGATTCGAACCACAAACATCCCGGTTAACAGGTAAACATGCAAACCATCATTCCACGGATGTAGAAAAATATTACTCATACAACGTTACAACAATACAAGGTCTTTGTAAAACATTTCATCGACACAATTTAAGGACCTATCGGAAAATAACAACTTTTTTGAGATATCAGCCACGCCCGAATTTCGCAGTGGGTTGTAAGCCCAATAAGAACACAATTACATATTAACAACTAGTTCTAGTCTCAAAAACTTACTTAATTTCATAAAGTGAAAAATCCTTGTGCAGTGAAGAAATACGGTGGTTAATCTTTGTCAGCCATGAAATTGCTCCAGACACTTTTGGGAAGTAGGTATCAGTTGGTAGTGCCTACAAAGTTATTTTGTAAAATAAAAAAAAAAAACTTTATAAATTTTCATTCCTACTTCCACTCCGCTTGTTTTAAGGACATGGATGAAATCGTTGAATTCAACTGCCACGGCATTGAGTTCACAGTTGAATTTTTCCAAAACAGAATTTATACAGCTTTGAAGCTGGGTTATTATATTCGGTCGAGTGAGAAGGCTGCCACAAATTTTTAACTCCCCGCAGTCCTTGAGAGCTTGTTCAAAAAGGAATGCTAACCTCCTTTCAAGAATCTCGGTTTTGTGTTTGAAGTTTTGTTTCTGATTTTTAAATTCAATTTCCAATGGGTCTAGTTCATCAAGAGCGTTAAATGTAATGTTCCCCCATTCCCGATATGCAACACGATAATCTTCTAAGACAGAGTTGACTTCATGACTTAAAATGCGTCCGTTAAGACCCCCAATACTTATTTTTTCCAGTTTGCTAAAGCTTATTCCGGTCTCGAAAATTTCTTTCAGATCCTGTAGTCTGTCCATGAATAAATCAAATCTCGAAAAAATGGTTTCAAGTTGCCAAGTCCAGTCTTGCGAATTGAACTCTGCATTTTGTTTAAACTTCAAAAGATCAGAACGACATTCATCATAGAGTTTCCTTGCAAAAAATAAAAACATTTGCTTCAAATTTGATGTTTAGTTTACATTTTACTGCTGATTTACCTGTAAGTTTGTAAGTGACCTGTTACCGAAGAAACCCTATTGTATGCCTCATCAGCATCACCTTGAAATATGGTATCCGGCTCGATTGCTCGACATGCGCTATCTATGAGAGTATTGTGAACCATTGCGAATAATAATGACATGTTATCAACTGTGTGAAAGTATCTGGAATGGACCCACACAAGCCCAATAGTAAGCAAAAGTGGTCGCAAATTTTTGGCGTTTTCATTCAAATCATTTGTTTCAAAACGATCAATAATTTTTTTCTAAAAGCAACAAATCGAAGACAGTGAATGGTATTTTTAAAAGAGAGACAAAATTAAGATTGCATACCAATGGCGAGAGGTGTAATTTGATGTCCCGTGCTTCGACAAGAGCCATCGTTATTTTTTCAACCATACTTTTAAAAGTCGTTTCAAATAAAGAGTTGGTTTTGGCTAGAACGAATCCAATTGTTTTGATTCGAATGTCTCCCAATTGGTCAACTAGGTTCTCAAGATTTTCCAATTTTGATTCCCAAAATGTAAAAAGGTGTTCGGGTCGGGGATGTTTTTCTTTTCTAAAAATATATTCCCTGGCAGAAACTTTTGTGAAATAGTTAACGGAGTCAATCCATTTTACAACCATTCCTTCCAATGAATGTCTCATTAGACTGGTTAGTTTTGAAAAGTCCCTGAAATGTCAAGGAAGTTCATATTATGATGTGCATGTTTTTATCTTTTCAAAGTAATTGTAGCAATCAAGGGCAACAAACGTTTATTTTGAAAATAATTATTCAGTGAATTTTGAATTTAGAGCCCCAAACTGCCACGTAACCTTAGAATGAAAGTGTCTCAACTCAAAATTTCTGATTTTGCAATAAACTGGCCTTATACAGCAACTCATTTCTCACAAATGTAATTTTTAGTTTGGTCGCAGCTACGTACTGAGTGACAAAGCGACAGAGCGGCAAATTCAGAACAAAATTGAAAGTCACTTTCATTCTAAGGGTGCGTTTCAATGAAGTGTAATATTCAATGATTAGCAAGTACATATATAGTTAAGCTCAATTCTCATCTCTGATTACACAAAACAAATTACGTCTAAGGTCACAAAAAATAATAAGTGTGTTAGCTTAGATCAATAAAAAGTCCAACATTTTTCTCTTTTTTTTTTAAACCTAGGCTCTGAAGAGACAAAATCGTTATATTAACATCGATTACGAAGTTTTTGCTAGGCATCAATGTTATTTGCAAATGTCTTACCCCTGCACCATATTCGGAACCATTTGCATTACTTCGTCTATACAAATCGGAAGTGGCAAAATTGTTCGATTGATCATCTGTCCTTTCATTTGTGCTATGCAATTTCTTAATTCTTGACTTTCGCTCTTCATATCGTTCACCATAACAGAAGTCCAACCATTTTGGTTCGCAGGATTATTTAGTAATGGAAATATGACATCGTCGAACAGAACGACCAGGTTCTCCAGCACATTTGGCAACAGATCACCATAAAATAGAGCCTAAAACAGGTTTTAAGAAATTACGTTCAAAATTGAATAGCTTATAATCACTAACTGTTGAAATATTTTCCATGGTTAAGGATGTTGGCAGTTTTTGTCGGACAAAGTAAACTATTTTGCTTCGAGGTTTCGATGGAAAGTCGTATGATGGAGTAAGTATCGAGGCTGCATTCATTGAAAATACTATTCTCTCCTGATGTGGCTCGTCCAAAAAGCCCATTATTACTTCCTGTTATAGTAAAAAATTTGATATACAATCACAACTTTCAACAATAAAATGTAAATAATAAGCAAATGTTTGTGTGGAATATTGTTTTTCAAAAACGAAAGCAGTTATTGCGGAACTTAAAAATACTATCTAAAAACTTAAGACAATCGATTTTTTGAATTGATTTTACCATCTCTTAGGTGCTTGGGCTTATCAACAACAAAAATATGGGGCTAATGGAAATTTTCTCTTCTTTCTTTCCGAAGTTAGTGGTTGGCAAGCCAACATTTCTGTCACTTTATGAATAAAATGATGTAAATAACAGTTATATTCGAAACATTGTAAATGGTAAAGTAAAAATACTCATAATTTCGTTATTTGTTTCACCACCCACTGGTGCCCCGGGCATAATGGTCAGCATACCTGCCTTTAAGTTGAGACGTTTTTTTTGTCAAAATAACCTGGGTTTTCCAGTCCTCAAAGAACGTTAAAAAACATCATCACCACACATTCCTGTTTGAATGAAAATACATGCCATTTGATCACCCTTAGCAAAAACCAAGGGCGAGTTGAGGACAAACCCACGCCAACCCCAGAGCTGGAAAAACATTCAGTTTGACATTCAGGGCTAGTATAGAGCGACCCCAGGGCTTCAACGAACGAACCTATTAGTTAAGAATGCAGTAGCTCTAACTTCTGACTGTCCAAAATTTAAAACTCTTACAGTTTACACACTTTCAAAGAATTGTTTTACGAAATTTTTAAGTAATCAGCAGTAAGGCAAACTGCATAATATTCGCGTATCAATATCTTGCAGATTTAGGTTTGAATGAATAGAATCGAAAGAGCAGGGGTACCTTTTGTAAAAGGCCGTTGGTTGCCCATTTGTAAATTCAAATTTCTTATACAGAGATGAGGTGTACAATGCCTTCAACGGAATTGCTTTTGACTATGTGCCTGCAATTTTCTTTTTGATTGCAATACTTCTGAGCAATATGTAGCACCCAACAGAAGGAAAACTCCAGGTGCACATACACACATAAATACTTTTGTACATATGTACATACACACATACATATGTACACAATAAAATATTAAACTTAAATTTTACTGATTTCAACAATACATTATCACATATGAAATTGTCCGATACCTTACAGTTCTCCGTGGATATCATTTTTGACCATTTTTCTTGCTTGATTCGAAATGTTTTCGTTACGTAGTTTTCCAGAAACACCAATCGATCATCCATATTTTGTTTTCTTTTTTCTTCTTCCAACAACGATTATGTTTGTATTTTGTAACACTTATTACGAGAAAAAACTTTGCTGCTAAAACATTCGCAGGATAATTAATAGATTCAATATAATTTTTTGTGACAAAAAGTCAGAGACACAGCCTACTCTGAAATCATCAAGTTAGAGAAAATATTTTTGTAGTGTTTTTTACTGTCACCGTCATTGAATAAGGTTTTCAATAATTGACGAAATAAGGGCACAGGTACAATGCTACACCTATATCTAGATTCTAGATCGTTGGAGCCATCCCTGATCTGTATTTTTTTAACAAGGCTAAGAGAAAATAAAAAAAATAAAAAAGGGTTGTGAATGTAGTTCTATCAAACGACTTCTGTAGAAGCTGTTTAGACAAGGAGGAAGAACAGACAATCTCACACCTCCATTTTTAATGCCCTGCACCTTGACTCAAACGGAAACAACATCAAAAGATTTCTGTGAAGCAAGCGATCAGATGAACACAGAAACTATTCATTTCTCTACCGCCAAGGTTTTCAATTGTATTAAGATTTCTTCCTAGTAGCTACCATTTTTGACACCCATATCATTATGTGAAAGCATACCTGGCTATCATATTTGATAGCCACGGCATCACAGAAAACATAACTGGCTATCAAATATGATAGCCATGGCAGTTAATGCGTTAGGAGCTACAAATGGTTTAGTTAACAAAGTGCTTCCTCACATATTTCGTATCGTATAATAAGTCATCTCATATTGGTCTTATTGTTTCCTAGCCTAACCTAAGCATCAGTAGCTTCATTCGACAAAAACAATATTCCCTAAAAAAACCAAGTAAAAAACATTAATCTTTCTGATATTGCTTTCCATTAGTAAAAGTGAAAAGCTATTTTGGCGTTATCCTAGTTTTTAAAACAACGCTAAAATGAGTCAGTTGAGGTCGTGTTACACAAATCAGAACAACAAGCAGCGTAGGTATATGTGTACCGGACACTGCCTTATAGGTAGACACGACAAAAGACTTGGTATGGACTCAAATACATAACTTCTGTAGAAGCTGCATAGGCGAGGAGGAGGAATGGAAGACAATCCAACATCTCCTTTGCTCTTTCCCTGCACTTGCTAACAAACGGAAAGCTCACCTAGGTGATTACTTTTGCGACGACAACAGCGATTTAGCTAATAAAGGTCTTAAAAGTCTCTCTTTTTTCGTACTCGTATCCCAGGCTCAATTAGAGGGTGTTTTAACTCTTTAATCCCTTAGATAGGAACCAGAGGGTGAACACTGATCAAACCTTCTGGTCTTATTGGAATCAGATTGGACCCTTTGTGGTCTAAGTGTATCGGTTTCTGTATACCGGCAGCCAATAGAAGCAAAAATGTTTTTTTCTTTCACGGATATCGCCTTTTGCGAAGAACTGGAAAGTCCACCGATAAAAAATTCATTGCCATGAAGAGCTCTTTATCGATAAGCCGTTCGGAGTCGACAGAAAATTGTAGGTCTCTAAATTCGCTAGGCACTGGAGCTCTCCCCGCTCTGTTGTAATATTTATTTATTTTTAATTTAACAAGAATATAAATAAAAGACTAGTCAATTTTTCAACAGTTAAAACACTGTTAACTGCTTAAAAACTTGCTAAAAAACACGTGGATAATCACAACTATAAGACTCACTAACAAGAATATCAAATTTTTCTTTAGCAACAAAAGTTAGCTAACGAATTATTAATTAACAAGTTAAATCCAAAAATGCATAGTTCAGTCATAAAACTCATGTTTACCAATGACCAATGGTGTCATAAAAGAAAGGTAAGTAGTGAGTACCTACTTCACTTGTAAGCATGTTTTTCTTTTGTGCAAGTAAAATTTGCATTTTCCCAAAATTATTCTTATTCGAAAGTATTTTGTTTATAAATCATTTCCCGTTGGTATAATCGTATAATTGCAACGTTATTTACACATCAAGGTGCCCTCATTTCAAACAATAAAAAAAAGAAGAAAATTGGGTTTGTTTCCTTGTCACCATTGAATGGCGAGAAAGTTTAAGTTATTTATAAAAAGTGAGCAAGGCTATGACCCAGAAAGTAGTTTCCCTTACAAGATTCATTTTGTTCGTTCGCTTATATACGAATATAGGAATAACTTCAAGTTTAATAACAACAATAATGAATTTATTAAAAGCTCGTTTGTGTTTGTGCTCTGACCATTGATACTGTGCCGCTGTCAAGTACTTGTAGTTCCATTTGATGTCGATTCCCCTCTGTTGTTTCCAAGACCAACATTATTTTTAGTGGGGCCCATTTGCATAATGCATAATTGAGAACTAGGGCACGGAGTTAAAGAAAATCGAAAGTAGTTCTGAACCCCAACAAAAAATGAAAGTATTGCTTAGAAAAGGTGTTGCTTGCTGACCACACTGAATTGGAGAGTATCCTTTTCTATGGAGAAGAGCACGCGCGAACTTAATCAATGAACACAGATATAACGAGAACTTACTAAGTTAGCTCTTGAAGAAAGAAAAGGCAACAAAATTAGGTTGTATTTTTTCTTTTTGGCTGGTGCTCTTACTGCAAAACAAGGCAGTATTGGCCTGAAAAGAAAGCAAAAGCAGCTTAGTCCATCTTAGTTCTTTAGTTTTGATGTGGTTTCTAACTAAGTACGAAACTAGTGAATATTCAAGAGTTACATTGTGAAGTCGTGCCTAGCCATTGGTCCTAGAAAAAAAATGTAAGTAAAAGTATTACAGTTGATTTTATGAACCAAAATTATTTACCGAATGCGATAGTTTTTTTTTTGTGAATTTTGAAAGTAAGAAGGTATCAGTTCTTACCATGTGATTTGGTTTACTGTATCTTAAGTTTACTGAAGTTTTATGATTTTGAACAAAATAACACAAATTAATGGTGAACTATTCAGTTAAAAAAACCAAAACAGTCAGCAGTTAGTTGAAGCCAGAGAGAGCGTATCCTGATTATAATCAACAAAAGAACCAAAATATCCATGCGTCATCAAATGGTAATCGAATTAAAACTTCAAAATGATTGATGCCTTGGAACTTTCTCTGCCAAAGAAGAAGTTCGGTTCCTTATTGTGATAGTAAACTGTGGGACTTATCATAACTTTCATTCGAAAAGCAATAATGATAAGGTAGATTTCAGTAAATCTCTGGTATAATTATGTTACTTATCTTCAAGCAGGCATATTATTATATTTGAGTGAAATAAGATCCTTAAAACAATGCCTACGAAGAGTTTATCCAAAATTGTGTGTTGCTTAGTGCCGTCAGGTGAGTGCAAGTGTCTATACATTTCAATTGACAATTGTATCTGCTATCCGAATATGCGAATATATAACACTTCATTAAAATAATAATTACTTATTTGGTTAAGGCAAAAAGAGAATCCGAAAGGTCAGGACTGACAAATAAACTTACCTAAGCAATGTACACCTTAGCAAAGAATGCTGGTGGCAGAGAAAATTAAAACTTTTGATATTTTATTTTGAAACAACCAAAAAGCAACCCAACAGACAACTTTTAGTTTTAAGCTGACGTTAGGATAGTCCTTCAGTAGTTGTTTAGTATGTTCTACGATACTGAGTCTTCCACTTCCTCTATTTCCACTTTAAATGTGTTTATGCAGTTTTTATACAGGTTCTGTGTTCTCTGTTTCTGTATTTGACTTTTTTCTCGATTGTGAGCTCTTATCGTGGAGCCGGAGTAAAACTTTTCTGAATGAAGTTTCCTGATTTATCATGTATAACTTTTCTCTACTGAAACAACATATCTCTATACAAGGGGATTCTTATGTTCAGAGCAATATTATAACGTGAGAGTCCTTCCGTTTGTATGTTTCGAATAAACATTCTAGAAGGATACCAATGTATTATGTAAGCAAAATCCTGCACGACCAAGAAAGTTGCAATATTTATATTTATACGTTTATCAGGTTTGGGTTCTATCCCCTTTCGAACATGACGTACACTCTATTCGACATGCTTTGCTTAAAGTATATGAACTTCTATATTTTGCCATGTCAAAAAAGTCAAAGACTATGGTGTGTTGTTGCAACGTAATAGTTGCGGTACGTACCTACTCGTATATAAGACAACCTGAGTTTTGATTTTTGCTCTTTTTTTAATGTCATGGTAAGAAGATAGGATTGGTAATCAACCTCCCAGTAGCTTACAGAATTTTTTTGTTGACTATATTTTACTTTAAATATTATGTATGTATGTACTATGTAGGTATTCGTATATATAAAAAAAATTTACCTTTAATATCAAAATATTTGGCTTACCCGACACATTGGTCTATCAAAGTTGCACATTCTCGCTCGTCCTTATTCGGTTGTAAATAAAAAAATTGTTACTAATTTTAGCTAAATATTAAGGCTCTGTTTCTGTTTCTTGTCCATACCTATTGTCATTTAAAATCAACTTAACGCAGCGCCGGCCGGTATTAACATAAAACATAATTTAAATCTTTTTGCCATAAAACAATTTGGAAAAATGATTAGTCAAGAAACTTAGAAACAATACTCTGGGCTTGTAGGTATTTCCCTGCTTGTGATTGTGAGTTACAAGTAGCAAAGAAAAAATCCGAGCATAAGGGTAGTAACTGACTGCCTGGCAAATGGCAACAACTGAGTACTGAACAGTGAGCAGACGAGAGCGAAATGTGAATGCTCATTGTGCTGGAGTTTTGCTCATTGTGCTTGAGTTTATTGCACATCTGTGATGCTGATGTGTGCTGCTGTATTTGCACCGCTTTGTTGTCAAAAGATAATCGCGTCGGATAAGATCTTGATTCTTGTTTTCAAATTAGCTCTGGCTCTACGTCTGCATATATCTGCTATGAGAAACTCGTTTTAAGTCTAAGCCTACCTAAGCCCTTAAGTAAATCATAAGACTTCAGGTAAATTTAAATGGTTCAGAGTTGCAAGGAATCATAGGACCATAGAAGAATCACCTCGCCAGCGACATTTATGCTAAGATCGTCTTACTGCCATCTTAATTTTCAAGTTTATATACATTTCGTCAGTCACACATAAAAACTTCGGCAAATATTTAAACCGTTATTAGAGGAACAAAAATACAGAAGATATAGGTACCAAGTTTAATGCCTAGTTTTTTTTTAGAAGACTCTCTTTATACTGCATAAAAATGTTAGCAAAAGAGAACTTTTGCTTGATAATTTAGGTCTCCAAGTTCCTGGGTATGCTAATAAGGGCGTTCAATAATCGTATCCGGATAGTTTTTTTTTTTTTGTTTTGTCAAACGCTTAGCAGAAAAAAATACCAATTTTTAGCAAAAATGGTATCTGAAGGTATCCGAGAACATTTGGTATACCTTTTTATACAAGTGTTCAGCAGATAGAAAATTAATTACTTTTTCATGTTGGTTCTTTATTTTCGTGCGCAGAAATTTCAGTTCTTATGTTTATCAGCTGTTAATGGTAGGGATTTCAAGAAATCGTTTCGAATGGTATCTAAGAGGCGAGTATCGGAGATAACATATCCGATAGGTTCTTGAACGCGCCCGAAGTCATTGTAAGTGAAAAGATAAGCTTAAACAAAATTGTGCCAATAAGTTAAAAGAACTTGAGTCAATTTTTATAATTTTTCAGCTGATCAAATGAAGTTTTATGAATTAGTTTTTCTTAGAAATTTTTAGTGATTGCCTAAAAACTGTTAATACTAGACTTACGACTTCTTTTTCATGACACATGCTTAAATTACATATTGTTTCGCTGTATAAAAACAACCACACAAATAATAAAAAATTGTTTTTTAAACTTAGCTTTAGGCTTATGTCCACATAAGTTATCAAATGATCCGAATTGTTTACGTTCAAAGCAACTAATATCTACATAAGCCATCATTTCTTTTGATTTCAACTTTTAATAAGCACTTCTATCATGACTTAAGCCGTTATATTTATATATATTAATATATTTTCTTATTGTTTCGATCAATTTATGCTCAAGATAGACATAAGCTGCTGTGCAAATGCATTTTTTGTCCATTGCTTTGATTTTTTTTAATTAAATGGCTATTTTTGGTCGTATAGTAACGGTCCAGTCTAATTGGAGGGTAAACAAAATGGAAAATATGTGGTATTGAAAAAAAGGATTTTCGCTTATGTCGACTAAAGCTCTTTTGACTTACTAGCACAGATGTTTTTGTGTTTTAGTGTGTGCAGTTTTTTTTAAAAACTTCCGATCAGTGACGGAACCGAATTTGTGAATCGCTTTAATTTTAAGGTCCGAATAGTTTGAACGTGTTTTGGCGTGTGTGTATTCTATGCGTAATCGCTTAGCTAAAATAATAATAATAAATAAATTGCTAAATTAAGAGTTCTTATGTTGCAATACTAAACCAGAATGAAGCGTCATGCAATAATAAGAACAATTATTGTTTGTAATTATTACAAAATGTTTGCTCATCAATGCATATAACTGATTGAGGTCAATCAATCTAGCACATAAACGTGATTGAATGATCCAATCGTTAGACTTCTAATTGCAGGCCATCGGGCTTTGAATCCCTGTATGATCCCAAAAGCATTTTAGCTACAATAGTCAGGAAATTTACAGTCATGGTTGAGAGAAGTGAATTGGGCCCTGCTCGTTGGCCCAAAATATCCCTATATGTATGTATAGTTGAATGAGATTTGGAACAGATTACTGAACCGATTTGAGTCAAATTCAGAACAGAAATAGTCTAGATCCCGATAAATAGCCTAGGCAACTGAAAAGCGTCGTTCCTTTCAGAACGACGTAATTGAATCAGAATGAGTGCTTTTAGTGACAAGATGGCAGATGGTCTTGTACTACTGCACGCTGTTGTCATGTGTTATTTGTTCTATACTGTATTTGTGTAGTTAGTCTTGTGGTGAACCAGCCAAATGGTCTTCGTCGCCCGACTGTATCCCCCCTTCTTCGTAGATTTATGTGCGAAGTAGTTTTGATGTAAATATAAATGACGTTGCCTCTATTTTATCCCCGGGAAAGGGACGGACACAGGTACTTAGCCGGGAACTTAGAAACTGCTGAAAAGATTTCAAAAATTCTGTTACTGTTAGAGTATTCTCACAGGAACAGGAACATAGGCAAAGTAAATAAATATAAGTTTCCAAAATTCTCTCAACATTAGAATATTTCTCAGTAAGGTGCCCATTAAAGCGATCCGGAAAAGTTGAGCCAAATGGAAACTCGTTGTCAGGCTTTCAATTCTTAGCAGCCACATGCCAGCAAATGATTTTCCTTATACAGGTTAGGTTAGGTGGAAGTGGCTGTCAGTCAATGAGTACATTGCCTAACACACTTAGGCCGCTAGGGCCCATTGTGATACCACAGAGATCAGCAAGTTAATCACCTACTGATCTCAGAAACCCGATGTAAGATTAACGAGTTAATCACTTATTAATCTTCCATTACGGTACTAGCCGGTTAATCACCTGCTAGTCGAACCACGTGGAACTTTTAATGTATTTTGAAAGACTTTTAGGGTCTATGTACGCTAGGTCGCTAGTATCATCGAAGAAGAATTCACCGAGATGAGCCTTCCTCCTATGAAGCAGTGCAGGGCATGAGCAAAGAAGGTGTTGAACGGTCTCTTCCTCCTCCTCGTCCATGCAGTTTCTGCAGAAATCATTGGAAAACACACCAAGTCTTTTGGCGTGTCTCCCTATTAGACAGTGTCCTGTAAGAACACCTATGGTAGAACCTAGACACAGACGGTTCAGGGACAACAAACTCTTTGATCGTTTTGAGTCCACACACGGCCAAACTTTTTTGGTTGCAAGGCATGTGTTACTCTCAGTCCATCTAGTGTTTGTTATCCTTGAAGCGTCCTGTCTAAGCAGGAGTTTACATGTAGCGATAGGTACACCTATGTTGTTCCATTCTGAGCGTAGGGAAGTGGTCGTGCCCTTTTTGGCTAGTTCGTCTGCCATACAGTTGCCTGGTATGTCCCTGTGCCCTGGCACCCATGAAAGGTGAATGTTAAACTGATTTGACATCTCCCTCAGAGACATCTGACAATTTTGGACCGTGATGGATTTTGTAGAGACAGAGGCAAGAGATTTAAGGGCAGCTTGGCTGTCTGAGAAGATCCGAATATCCGTGGAGGATATGACGTTTTCTTTGAGCCAAGACAGCACCTACTTAATCGCCAGAATTTCCGCTTGGAACACACTACAATGATCGGGTAGGCGGAAGAAAAGACTGAGATTCAGCTTTTCTGAGTAGATTCCACTTCCTACACCTTCGCTGGTTTTTGAACCATCGGTGTAGAAGTGTATTGCTTCATTTTCCAAAAGAGCGCCATTTTCCCAAGCTTCTCTTGAAGGTATGGTTACTTGGAAATTATTGTCAAACACCAACTTGGGGGTGGTGTAGTCGGATCGATTCGGTAAGAATTTAAAGTTATCTAGAATGGTAGTGTGGCCGATTTGATTATTGGTCCACTGTGATGTAGCTCTGAGTCGAGTAGCTGAGCTAGCTGCGACTTGTTTGCTGAAGATATCTAGGGGTGTGAGATCTAGTAGTACATTGAGGGCGTCCGATGGGGTTGTCCTCAGTGCACCACTAATACACAGACTAGCCGTTCTTTGAACTTTGGCCAGCTTGTTGTAGTTGATCATCTTGTCTAGTGCTGTCCACCAGACTATCACCCCGTATGTGAGTATCGGTCTAATTACCGATGTAAACAGCCAATGGGTGATTTGGGGGGAGAAACCCCATTTCCCGCCAATGGCTTTTTTACAGGAGAAGAGTGCCACGTTGGCTTTATTTACTCTTTCCTCAATATTGGTTTTCCAGGTCAGTTTTTTGTCAAAAATGAGACCTAGATATTTAGCCTGATTTGACAGTGTGAGAGTTACCCCTTTAATAGTTGGGGGTTTGAAATCCGGAATTTTGTATTTCCTCGTAAAGAGAACTAATTCCGTTTTGTGTGGATTGATGTTCAGACCACAATCTGCAGCCCAATTGTTAAGCTTGTTAAGTGCTGTTTGTAGCAGCTCAGCTAGGGTTTGTGGGTGCTTGCCTGAAACGGCAATTGCTACATCATCGGCATAGGCTATAGCTTTGAAACCTTCGTCCTCTAGGTCGATTAACAATTTGTTAACGACCAGGTTCCACAGTAGGGGAGATAAAACTCCTCCCTGCGGGGTTCCTCTATTGGCCATTCTGCTTGTTTTGTAGTTCCCCATTTCGGAACTAATGATTCTGCTGCTGAGCATTGTTGTTATCATGTTTTTGATGTGTTCCTCTATGAGCAGCCCATCAAGAGCATTAGTGATTGCTGAATTTTTAACATTATTAAATGCACCCTCTATGTCTAGGAATGCGACGAGAGAGTATTCTTTATAGTGCAGGGATTTTTCAATGGTGCAAACCAGAGAGTGGAGTGCAGTTTCCACTGATTTACCTTTTGTATAGGCATGTTGCGCCGTTGAGATCAGACTAGGTTTAATTTCTTGTCTTAAGTGTATGTCAATCATTCTTTCCAGTGTTTTAAGGAGGAAGGATGATAGACTAATAGGTCTTAAATCTTTTGGATTTACATGGGAGCTTTTGCCGGCTTTAGGTATAAAGACGACCCTAGCTTCTCTCCAGGCTTTGGGAATATATGCATAGCTGATACATCCTTTCATGATCATCTCTAAGTTATAGATGATAATGTCTGAAACCTGTTGCAGCTCCGCAGGGATGATTCCGTCAGGCCCTGGTGATTTATAAGGGTCAAAGCTGTTTATTGCCCATAACAGTATATCTTTAGAGATAAAACCTTTACCTGATTGGTTTGCGATTCGAGGCAAGTGCTCCTCGTCTGTTATTGTCAACGAGCTACCAGGGAAATGAGTATCCAGTAGCAAGTTTAATGTTTCTTCATATGAGTTGGTCCAGTTGCCGTTTTCATCTTTTATAGAACTTGGCATGTTTGGACTCGTTGATAGGATTTTCCTAAGTCTAGATGCCTCTGAGGAGTCTTCAATCTTATTGCAGAATTCTCTCCAAGAGGATCTTTTGCTTTTTTCCTTATACAATGCACACGACAAAAATAATCCGAGTCTGTCAGTGCGAATACCTACCTACAAGGAAAATAGAATCCAAATAATTGGAACTGTAATAATTTTGGCTGAAATTTCAATCGGCTGACATTAAAAAAGAAATTGTAACAGGAAAATATAAAAATAAAATTTTAACAGAAAAAATAAATTCAATTGAATATTTTTTTTCGGCAAAAAAAAAAATTCTGTGGCTTAGTTGCCATCGATTGGAATAAAATCCCATTTTCCTTGTCATTCAATTCTAACGAAAACATAGTTAATATTTCATTTGAAAATTTTTCCTGATTCGCTTTTCTGATCGCTATAATTGGCCCCTAACATAGATTTCATGTCATCTAAATATTGTGAGCAGAGTCCATATACTTACTATACACTAGATCACCGTAGGACTCTAGCTGCATCGGGTGGGTCAGCTATAGTTGGTTTACGAGTTTTTTTATTCTTAGTCTTTTTTTTTATAGTTGAATAGTTGAGTAGTTATACCTGAAATGACCATGAAAGACTAGTAAGAACATCAAAGCAAAGCTACCAAACAAAAGTCTAGGAAAATAGTATTGCGATTTGTTTGTTTTGCAACACACGACCTTGTTTTCATTGACTGCCGAATTACATGAAATATCTTATACATGAACAAAACCGATTTCAAAGCATTTATCTTCATTACACCAAAATCGTCTTATCCACTGCATGTTAAAATTGTGGGTTTCTTTGAAAAATAGAAACTTTTCTTAAATTGCAAATCTCTTTCAACGTAGTGCTACAAAAAATCAACCCTTAAGTTTGTGTGCTCCTTGAATGTAGTAAAAGTAAGTAACTGCTTTTCAAGCAAACCTAATGAATCGTTATCGCCTCATCCTCAAATCGTTGCCCATCGCCAAAAAGTCAGTTCGAATTGAAAGAAAATTGCCTTTTGCGTTGAAAGCTTATTCCATCGCTTCGGCAATGCCTTACCCTGAGTGACCACTTACACTAAAAGAGAATAGAAAATTTCTCTATGTATGTGAAACTGCTGGAACTATAGGTACCTACGTGTTATGGGCGATAGATTACCATAGTAACTTGAAAAAAAAAGTTTACACTCTTTGATTGCAGTTCTGACACATAAATCTCCTTTATACGAGTACATTTGTATGTACACAAGGGTGTCTTGAAAGTTGAAAGTCATATGCCTTTATAGGTATGTCCTGTTACACCAAATGTGTATACCTATGTACGATACAATAGGCTTTCATGGCATTGATAGCAGTGGATTTGGGTCTATTTTCAATACTTTGCTCAACCTGTTAGTTTGATTTTGAAATACTTTCACGCACACCGACTCCTAATCACACTCTTTTCAAGCTCCTGGTAATAGCGCCATGGGCCATGGGGGAATAAGTACATCAGTCGGTAGTGGCGACCGGGATAGGTCAGAACTTCGTCCCGTAAAAAGGTTCTTATTGTTTCGCGTCGCGCAGTTAGCACCAAGTTCTTGCTTTAGTTGTGACTCAAGGAGTTCAATTGTTGAATTATAAAGACAATTCATATTATTTTTTAAGTGGGCGAAATTGAATTTAATCACGCATGTTTACGGTGTTTTCAAATTGGTTTTATTTCCATTGTGGCAGTTGTGCTAACTTGAAATTATACACACAACTTTTCAATTTGGATTCAAACTCAAATCCCATTTTCCTTGTGAATTTTATTTCGCATGTGTTACACACGTTTATACCTACACATGATTTTTTTGTTTCCTTTTTTTAATAATGATAAAGGCACCACAGACGCTCATTCCTAACACCAGAGCTTATGGCTCATAATATGCATGCATATTTTTAAGAAGTTAGGTTGTGCGCCGATTGAAGAAAAACAGAAACGAAAAAAAATTTTATGATTTCATATTTTGCTAGGCGGGTGACCTTCTTATTGTATTTCTTGTGATCTCACTTTAGTATAGGACTTTAAGCCAAAAGCACCAAATCGATGTCGCCACAATAAAGGAAAACTCAGTCCGCACACTTAAGCATTTCCGGGAAAAGTTGAAAGAAATAAACCACCCCTTAGTATCTACGAGACCATCAAAGTCTATTATATAACGCAATAAGGGAACTGAAAGGAAAAGTGGAATAACAAGAAGATTTTTTCTTTTAGCTTTACGTCACTCATCTCACATAGCCAGCTTAGCATGTCCTCGGGTGTGTCATAAGTTGGATCAATTAAATTTCAAGTTTTTGTTCAGTTTGCTGACATAAATTTAACACAAAAAAAAGATGAGAAACCTTAAAAACATTTCGATTTTGTATGTCTCTGCGCTCATTTAAACCTCTGGGTTTTAAGGCTTCTGGCGATCCTAGCCAAACACTGGCTTCATTTTATCTTTATATGCAAATATGTAGTAGTCTTGTTTGAATGCCTCGTGCTTTTGCTTTACAATAACCATATTTTGCATAGAAATGGGAGCATTGTTCAAAGTCAAAAGTTTGTGGGCGAAGCCACATCATCACCCTTTTAAGCACGTCACAATTGTTAAATCTTCACGTGATACGTGCGACTTACACGCAACTTGTTTTCTGCATAAAATGGGTCACAAGCTCGCAAGTTTGGTGTTGTGAGAAATTTTCCTGCTGAAGGTTGAGCGAAATAGAATAATTAATTAAACTTTGCCGTTTTCTTTAAGAGTTTACAGTGCCATTGTGTAGGCGTAGGCGTTAGGCGTAGGGAGAAGCATACTTTCTCACTGAAAAGAGCCCCGGTTGTTCTTTTTTTATCTCAGTCAGACGCCTAGTTGTTTACAGTATGTGATATTAAACTCTACGAATATATAGGCTGGCAGATAAAATACGCTCCTTCTATACGCGGTGGGTTATAAATTATCAAACTTATTCAATGAAGTGTAATAAGTATAGTGGTGTTAAGAGCTACAGCTGGGTAAAAGCGAAGAGTAAAGAGGTCATTAAATATGGGTGGGATAGCACCACCGAAACCTCCGCGCTGTTATAATATCGTGTCGGTGGCGGCAACTCCGGCTCCGTTGGCTTTGGTAGCGGAAGCAGCCTCTGAAAATGTTACGAAAAGTGGGTTTGCAATAAAAACAGACGAAAATTTGTTTGCGAGTGCTGCGAAAACAAATGAAAGTAGATGGAATGAAAATAGCTGCAAAGTAAAATCAAATTATCGATTTGCGAGAGGCTGTTCGCGTTTAATGTATGCTTGTCAGCACGGGCTAACGGACACTGTTGTTCACGAACTAAGAACTAAGGTATATTTTTTAACGATGTTTTTAACAGATTTTGTTTAATTTCGAAAATTTATAATTTCTGCAAGAGGCACTCATCAATAAAACGCACAGACATAAATTCTTTCAGGTCGAGGTCGGTATTCGATTCTTAAAATGAAATCTTCGAATTTCAGTGTTTTGTTGTACATAAAAAATGAATGAGACTAAATGTAATACTCTTCGGTCTGATTGATTACGTTAAAGACTTAATTAGGTAAAAGCAATTTGCGAACAACAGCGAATGTCGGTGCGGGCTTGCCTGGTAAATATTATGAAATTGTGTAGTTCATAAAAACGTAGCTAAATATTAATTTCCCACTGAGAGCTGATTGTTAACTTGTGAATTTGTTCAGGGTGGGCAAAATACAAGTTTTAGTGCAGTAAAATAAGCAACATTAAATTGATTCCATGCCTCTGCTGGGTTTGCTGTAGGAAGCATTCTTTTTGTGTCACTACAGCCTATGATTTAAACTACTAGATGGCCCAACCTCACTGTTTCACTGTTTGAATAAATCGTTTAAATTTTAATTTCTGAGCACTTAGGTACAACATGAAAACGACTTTACCGAATATCAGTGTAACTATTAAAAACAAATAGGATTTCCTTTTTCTCAATATAATGCTATACTATCCCTCAGTAACACAGACTATACGTTTTATCCCCTTAGTCCCACGAAAACGGGAGTTTAAAAGCAATTTCAATAATGGCCTTTCCTTTTTTGTAGATTATTAACAAGAAAATGATAATTAGTTCATTCAACTGCTTAAGAACAAAAGAAATTCCAAATTAATAAAACAAAACCAAATTCAATGAAGTTATAGAATACTCTCTGACCCGCCCGGCGTTGTGCGTGTTTAACTTAATCAAAAGCGTTGCTAACAAAAAATTGCCAAAAAACCAAAAACTGTCAGCAACAACCGCCCAACTAAGGTTTTCTGAAGTTTTAATTTTCCTATTCAAATTATCGAGAGAATATGGAGTGATGTGTGCCCCCTAGATTCAAATACAACGTAGTTTTGAGATATTAAAAGTAAATCTGAAGTTGTCAATGTTACTTTTAAAAATGTATCATTAACACCTCAACGGGAAAAATTTTTGAAATCGATCAATTAGTTTCTTAGTTTCCGTGTATTTGAGAATCTATATCATCCAGGCCCCAACTTGAATAGGGTTTCAAAAATTCATTCAAATCGATCCAGCCGTTTAGTTGCAGTATAGAATAGACAGATAACCCAGATGCCAGCTGCGGCGCCACCTACCGTTCTGATTTGTGAACCTAAACCATCCAGGGTGCATACGAAAAAATTCATTCAAATCGATGCAGCCGTTTAAGAGGAGTTCTGTGTCATCATACATATACATACAGTTGGATTATATAAAAAAAAAGAAGATATTAATTTCATTATTTAATAAGAGCTTATTTATTACAGGTTTCTCTTGAAACCTTTCTATAAGGCTTTTAATTTCGAATCCAAATTGGTATAATACTAAGAATTATTAATACTTAAAATTCTCTTGACACCTTTCTATGAGTTTTCATCACAAACATTTTTCCTTTATAATACAGATTTGTAAAGAGCGTAAAATTTTAAGAACATCAGAAAAATCTGGAAAGCAATTTAAAAGATAAAAACCATAATTTTAAAGGAGCTGAAATTCGGATGGTAGGATTTTTTACATTTGCTTGAAGTGCATTTTCGGAATTCATATAACAACGGTTGATTTCTTGTGAAATCAAGTGCAATAAAATCCATGGCGAATAAAGTGCTTTGATATTGGATGGGATGTGCAATGGAAAAAGATAATTGAATTATCTTACGAGGAAACGAAATGTGTGAAAACTGTGTAGTTATAAATAAAAGGTGTAACAGTGTCATAACATGGCTCATAGCTTGTGAGGAATGGCCTACAATTCTTTTCCGATCTCGAGCGGCCAAGTGAGAAAATACTTTGTATGGAAGCGTAATAACCATTATCGGAAGACTTCCCATCCCAATGCCTAGCGAAAGTTAATACCCGTCGTAGGGTTTCAAAAGTTTAAAGCAGATACGCTAGCCTTAACGCCTCATACACCACAGTCACTAAAACAAGTATCGTGGAAATAGAGCAAAAACCGAGTGTAAAATTCAATAATAGATACGATTTTTCAACATCTCGTCCGTCTCTAGTAGTGTCTTTAGTTTTTAACCCAGTCTTTGTCATGTCACCAATAGAATGATTCCAATGTATGAACACTTGAATATATATTTAATTTATGTCAGATAAAAGGTGAGTTAGCAAAATTTATTTGTGCTCCACCTACATGTCTGTTAAATTTTCATCTTAAAAATAATTGAATATACATATACATATCCATCCTAAAACTTGAATTGGCAAAACTGACTTAAACTATAATAAGTTCACATTAATGATTTCAGAAATTGGTTACTGCTACAGAAATTGCTATAGTGTATTCAACGTATTCAACTAAATGCTTTAGAAACAACTTTAAAGAGCTGGGGCTCATTCGCAACAATTAAAATCATCACCTTTTTATTTAACGGGCAATAAATTGCGACACTTAAATTAAATTATCTTGAATTATTTGCCCCTTTCTTCTGCGACTCACTGACTCACTAAACGAAAAACACTTTTTGTGGATAAATAAATTTAAATGTTGCCTCAATGATTTATGTTTTGGGTAAGCGGAGGATGTCGCACAAGGAATCACTAAAACACTGCGCAATGAAAATGAATCCTTTAAAAGCGAATCTCACAAAAATATTTAGGTAAGAACCTAAATCAATTTTTACACTCGTGAATGTGTTTCAATCTGCATATAATGCGGTTATTCGGGTAGCTAAAGAAGTTAAGCAATGTCATTAAATCTTTACGATAATTGGCTGTGAGCTTAAGTGCATGCCAGCTGTCACACTAAAAGGATTTATGTGAGCACACACACAAACGCACACATACACACCTTTGAAATAGATTTTGTTTTGATTTATTTTTTAGATATACAAATAGAAATTTAGAAACAATAGTCAACCAATATGAAGTTTTTACTTGCATAAGGTGCTTGGGAATATGAAATATAAATCCAAAGTCAAATGCATTTCAGTCCGAGTTTGATTCGTTCTTCACCGGTAGAAACAGGAGATGAGGTATTTATTACCCGCATAACAACTATACATCGTTAAATTTAAATCTTTTTCAAAAGACAAAAAATTAAAATTTTGTTGAGATTCATATCGTTTTAAGAGCATATGCTTGATGGAATGTGGAAAAATCCAAAGCTTTGGGAGACTGTTCTTGAAATCTAAATAAACACTTCGACCATTAAGATTTGATTTTCTCTAAGTCAAATTTTCACGCGATGTCAAAATTAAAGTATAAATTAGAGTAAGAGGAAGGCTTTGATGAAATCGATTTGGAGAGATTAAAATTTTGTAATTTTACACATTAACAGAAGAAAAACGAAACGTGATGAAAAGAACATTTTTGTGTGTATAATGAGCGATAATTATGTATGTCTGTCTATTTCGTAGGATATTTCAATTGATTTTTCCATAACTCTCGGCTGGAAAATGTCAACAAAACTTGGAATTCGATAACAAAAACTAATATTAACGGCCAAGAGAATTCCTAATTAAATATATGGTAAAAAACTGCTCAAAAATAAGTTTTTAGTTTTCTGAAAACAAAAAAAAGTTGATGTTTTTCAGTATTCGATCAGGAAATCAATAAATGTTGTGAATACTGACACTGAATTAAAAACCTAATCTCAAAATTTAGGAAGAGAGAGATATATACCATTTCTTCTTAGTTTTGAGTTTTAAAGGAACATTTTCAAGAACTGTTAATGAAGTAAGCCCTATTAACTCCAAATGGTTTTGTTAAGTGAGGTACTACCTTGCATAATTTTTATGGTATCGCAATGGACCTAATATTGGTCGAAGTGTGTCAGTTGTTTTCCTGACAGCCATTTAAACCTAACCTAACCTAAGCCCTATTAGAGTTTTACTTCAGATAGGTGAGAAGAACAGGATTTTCAGTTAACAGGCTTCATTAAATACAACAAATGTTAACCATAATATTATAATAAGTGAAAGTATACGAAAAGTTGGTCTTTTGTTGTCATTTTTCTTAATTGGTCAGTTAGACCAATATAAGGTCCATTGTTATATCATATGAAGCGCGTGAGGACTTTCTAACTAAACTAAACCATTTGGAGTTTTTAATAAATATAATAATATTTAGTAGTATTTAGTAGTAGTTTTTTAATGTATGTATTTTATACAAATACAATAATAACAAGTTCTCAAAGTGCCTACGCAGACATTTTTTTCTTATATGAGTTTTGGCATGGAAATTCAAGAAGAGCACAACGAAGATACCAGGGACCTTATACTTACTGAAAATCTGGCAACCCTTAGCCTATAGGAGTCCAATTTAAATACAGTTTCAAAGATTACAATGCTGCAAGTAGGACAAGAGTTATCGAGATCCACAATGAAATCCAAAAACGGGCTCTCTGGCATGCATTCAAAACGAATGAGGGCACTTTAAGCACTCGCTATAATTGTATTTGTATTAAATACATAATTAAATACATAAAAACTACTTAAAGTCCCCCTATTATTGTCTTTTTTTCCAACAAACGTCAAAGCTAAAATTAAAAAATTTTTTTTTTTTATTTTACGTGTTTTGTATTTTGTCAAGTATTATAAAATGTATGGATTTTTGAGTGCACTTGTTTATGAGTTTTTTTTTATTATTGTTTTGTTCATCTGTAAAAAATAAAGAAACTCTATGTTTATCAGGCATTTTTTGCAAAAAACTGACTGCAAAGTCAAAACTTTGATTCGGGAAAAAAAATTGAATACTACTTAAAATTGAAAATCTGGCAACCCTAAACCTAAGAAAGCTCAACAGTCTTATAGGTTGAAGGTTGTAATTTCTACATAAAATTAAGTTTAAGATTAGGTCTCTATCATCAGTATTGGCAGAGATATCGAATTTAACACAGGTCAGAGTACACCAAAGTTAGCCTTTTTTTAAATTGTCAAAAAGTGATATCAAGGTTGAGAAACGAGCTGTACATCAATTTTTTTCTTAGAATATGACCAAGAATCACACCCAAAAGGATAATACACAAAGTACGGAACACCCTGTATATCTTAAGAAAGTAGGTTTATGTACATTTTTATGTTTGTCCTCCCAGCTGAACCTTTATCTGTATATCAGCTACCTGTCAAAGAATAAAAAGTACAAAAGTTCTGAAAACATATTTGTCTCCTTCAATGCATACGTACCTAGTCTCAAAAACAAAACAATAATCTTAACAATCTTCCCTTCATACAAAGCTTCATTGAAGTTTTATACACAAATTTATTTATTCTAATATACAGGGTGATTCGCATAAGGTGTGACAAAAAGATAGGGTGTGTAGGTTGGACCTAGACAAGCAAAAATCGTATGGGAGGGGGGGGGGGGTCCATTTTCCCCCGTTTAGGCGGGAGGGGCAATTTAAGAAAAAAATCACTAAAAATGGGAAAAAATATATTTTAAAAGAACGGTAATACCTACAGAGTCGTGCTATAGCATTTTGAAAAGCCAAAAACCTATACATTTATTTAAATTTTAAAATAAGTTGTTCAAATGAATAGTTTTTGAAATATTAATTTTCAAAGTCAAAATTTTGACTTTTTTAAATTTTTTGTTTTTTTAAAGTTTTTTTTTCGTTATTGGATTTTTAAGTGAATTCTCAATAAAAAAAGTAAAGAGAAAATTCATCCTTTATTTCGTAAGTTCACTTAAGAATCCAATAACAAAAAAAAAAACTTTAAAAAATCAAAAAATTTTAAAAAGTCGTTTTGGTAATTTTTGGTTTTCTCAAAAACTACAGGTTATTTTGACATCCGGTGTTTTGTGTTTGATCAAAAATAAATAAGATCATTGAAAATAAGCCAGAAAAATACTACTTAATAATGTAAAATTTTGAAAAAAAAAACGGTTTGAAAAAAAAAATTATGTTTTTTTTTTCAAAATTTTGACTTTGAAAATTAATATTTCAAAAACTATTCATTTGAACAACTTATTTTAAAATTTAAATATATGTATAGGTTTTTGGCTTTTCAAAATGCTATAGCACGACTCTGTAGGTATTACCGTTCTTTTAAAATATATTTTTTCCCATTTTTAGTGAATTTTTTCTTAAATTGCCCCTCCCGCCTAAACGGGGGAAAATGGACCCCCCCTCCCATACGATTTTTTGCTTGTCTAGGTCCAACCTACACACCCTATCTTTTGGTCACACCTTATGCGAATCACCCTGTATACAGCTTCAAACGGATGTCCAAATGTCCATGGGTCTCGTATTGTGTACCATACAATACAGAAGCACTTTCAAGTAGGCTCGCTTTTCGTTACATAATAATCAACAAATGGTTGCGTTAAGCTTAATTTGAGTTAATCCTGATTTCCGCTGAAATTAACATTTAATTTTTTAATCCTTCATACCGTCAGATATGTTCTCTTCAAAAGCGATCTCATTTTGCCTCTTGATAGATGTATTCTTTAAACATTTGAAAGGTGTTCTTGATTATTCTGAGAGAAACGCATTAAGCAGAAAAAAACAAATACAGGCACTTCTCCTTCGTTCATCAACTTACAAGAAAAACATCAAAATATGATTACTTTACTTCAAACAAGATCCTATTTAATCTAGGGTAAAAGGCTTACCAAAAGCCTCTCGGCCAGCAACGTCTTCTGTGCTTTGTTAAAATTTCTTTTATCGGGCTTTTGCAGTTTTCTTTTGTGATATCATATTGTTTGTTAACTGCTGTATGTACTGCTTGCGTCCCTTTAGTCATTGAGAGTGGGCCTATTAAGGATAATAAAATAATATCTCAAAAGGAAATGGTTCTTTTAATTGTCTTGCAACCTTTTATACTGGTACAAAACACGCTCCAGAAGATTGTGGAGGCATCAACAATAAACAGAGAAAAGTGGAAGCTTTTGAGGTAGCCAATGGGTGCTTGTTGTTTGTTGATAAGCATTATTATGTTAATAGGTCTTGCAGTACCAAATAAATTTTGTGTAAACAATAAACAAATTAAAACTTTTAACTAAACAATTAAAACCTTTGTTCAATGACGTCCAAGAAAAATAAGATACTCATCTCGGATAGGGCTAATGCTCTTGATGGCATGTTGGGCGTAAATTGCTGCTTCAATGCTATGAGGTATTTAAAGGCATCAAAGAAAAGACCCTTTTTCTTAACTGTAGTTTTCAAGATTTTAATAAATTATTAACGAACGATTGCTCACGGCCACTAGTTCTAATCAACTAACAAATCGTTGAGCGTTTTTTATGCTCGTGTACGTACCTGTACTTAACAATATGAAATTAGTTAGAAGTTTGAATCGATTTCTTGCCTTTTATTTAAGTCAATGCAATCTTTTATCTTTTTCTTTTTGGACAATAGAAGCGGCTTCTTTTCGTCCTTTTGTTTTAATTAATTGTATTTTAAAAATTGTGTATTTGATTTCATCGAAAGGTGGAAACTCAATTTGCGAACGTTTTAGTTTAATTTGCAAAAAAAATTACTGTACTTATATCGAATTGGTTTTCACATTAATTTCATGCTTTTGCAAAACAAATTCAACTTTTTTTCTTTATTTCCTAAACCAACTGGGTGTGATCATTTCACATGAGATCGATACTATCATTGAATTAGGTTTATTTATGACCTATGGCTCATAGTTCTGTTTTCAAACGAATATTGTACGACTATACCTGGTTCTGGGATCATGATAGGGTTGATTCTAAACTTTTCAAGAACTTCACATAACCAAGAACAGTAAAAAGCACTGGCTGAACTTATTTATTTATTGATTTATTTATTTATTTTTTTATTTAATTATTGCATAGATACTCAATGCTAATAAAAATTAAAATTAGATACATACATACAAAATATATATAAATATTCAAAAATTTAAACAAACACATGTTACACACTAATTCATTTTTAAATATTAAATTTAATAGGTAGGGGGTTTTACTCGGCTTTCCTCCTAATTTAAATTGATGTATTAAATAATAATTCTTAAAAAAAAAATTAAATAATTTTATAGCTGGAAGGTATATTATACCAAATCTCTGAAAATGTAAAATGTGCGATGACAAACTCCAATGAAAATATTTGGCAAAATAAATATAACAAAAAACAGAAAACACTGGCTGTATTCTAAAGTGTCTTAAAGTGGCCTAGTGAATTTCTAACAATCATGGCTTGGAAGGCAATAGAAGGGACCTAAAATTTCCTTGCACTTACGAGGTCCTGTATTTTAGCTGACGATTTCTAAAAAAAACTTTGAAAGCGAATTTAGAACTTCAAATTCGGTCGTAGGTAATTCTCGCCTTAGCCCGTTATAAAGTGTTTGATATAATATCTCAAATGGCCTGCATTTGAAAAACAGTGTCAAGGCCTTATTGGAAAACCTGATGTAGTAGAAGATTCATAGCACCAGGCAGGGGCTATGTATTCCAATTTATTTCAATCATTGCTTTGTTTATCAATTTTTTGTTTTTTAATGCCCAAAGAGTCTTTTGCTCTCCTTCAAATACACTACGAACCCATCCAACACACACACATTAGTAAAAAGGGGGAAAAATCCTTTTAATATAAAAAAAAAAAAATTATTTTTTCTATTTCATAAATCGCGTTTTCCATAACAAAGCAGATCTCATAATCTAGAATTGCTTTTTTTTCTTCTAAAAATTGGCATGATAAATGATGGTGTGCAAGCAATGATTCCAAACTTTATGTCATGTCGTTAAATCTAAGAATTCAGTGATTTTATCAAATTCAATTAAAGACTTTCCTCGATTGACTGCGGTTCCGAAACCCCGAAATGAAAAAAGCAATTTATAATTTGAACTTATTCTTCCTGTCATCTTTCAACGCGATAAGTATTTTGCAGCGAACAACGACGATGGGACACAGACATTTGACATGTCGCGCACTGACTAGCCATTGGCTTTATGTGCAAACTTTTGGGAAAAGGTAGAAATTAATTTAATTTTTGGCTTCCCTCAACTGAAACCAGTTAAGGTTTTCAGTTTTGTAAGATGTCGTATAGACATAGATAAAGATATATAGCGATGTACTAAAGAGTGAAAGGGAAAATATAGATTTTCTCTTCAATTGAATTGATCTCATTTCAACTTGATTATATGCTAGGATTAGGGGCTTCTTTGCGGTTGGTTTATTTTGTGAATTAAAATGTCATGAAAATGTCGATGAGTTCAGCACGAATGGAAGTTTTACTGTCGGTCATAATTGCCTCTGTGATAATTATGTTCTTTTGTATCAAATCATTTATTATACTGGCTTTCATTCATGTGGCTTGAAGATTAATTTTCCTTGCCAAAAATTGAAATAAAAATGTCTAGCTGGCACCTCTTTGCATTAATCTAAAATATTATCTTTAAAAAAATTTGAGCAGATCTAGTAAAGAAGCATACGTATCATTTTAGTTCACAGCTCATTCCTTGAAAATATATAGCAGTGGCTTCTTGGTTTTGTAGGCAAATACGCGTGATTTGTAATTACAATGCGTGCCTGAAAGAAGCTGGTAAGAATTGGCTGGCAAGTTGCTCTTTGTGACCCGTGTTTAAGGTAGACAATTTTTTTGGACATATTTTTTAAGGAAGCAACAGTTTTGAGGAAATCGTAAGTAAATGTATAACAAAAGGTGCATTTTTGTGAATTTTTTTGGACGACACAGTTAATGAACAGAGTGTTTTGCATGAGATGCGACAATAAAGCCTAGAACGGATAGGTTAAGGAGTGGCCTATCTACCTCCATTTAGGTAAGAGAGGCAATTTCATAAAACAAATTTTAATTATTAAAAATCAAATAAGTTACTTACAACCACGTATTAAACTGTTTTTAAAAGCTGGTACTTTGTTCTTTGATAAATATTGAAGTTTAATTTAATTTAGTGAATTAGGCAAACAATTCTGCTGTCAAAATTTCGGGGAAAAATTTTTTTTTTACATAAAATCTTAATATAATTTTTTTTAGTTGTGAGTTTTTACCTAATGAATGATCCTATTGATCTAACTTAGCTTTTGAGAAACTGAAAAAAAAAACGAAAGATAATTTGTCTCGAAACCCCCATTTCTTGGGAGAAAGAAAGCTTTTATTTTATATTGATTTTTCAAAAACTACATACATAACATATAAAACATTTTCATTTTTGGTTTTCTGTTTTTGACTCAAAAATAAAAGAACTTTAGCTGTTACTAATAAGAGCACTGAATATGTAAAACAGGTTACCCTTAATAAAGCAAAATTGTGTTATTTCGATTTTGAAACTTAGGGCCAGTTGCTCAATCGAATCATAAATTTAAGTTCTACATAAAGTTTTCATTTTTGTATGAGACGTTCCGGAATTCTTAAGTTCTACATAAAATCCCCATACTAAAGTAGAACTTTATGTAGAACTTAAATTTATGATTCGATTGAGCAACTGGCCCTTAATGACTCAACAACTACGTACTAAATTAACTTAATGCTTATTGATGAACAAGGTATTTGGTTTTAAAAACACTTTAGTATGTGGAAAGTAATTTTTCTGAGAAAATAAATAAATTTTTTCAAAACTGCGTTTACTTCCTAATCGGATTTAGATAGACCCTATCATTTCTCCCATAAGATTTTTTTCTTTTCTTTTTTCTTTTCCAACTTATCCGTTCTGAGCTTTAGTCGCACCGCATGCAAAATGCCCTGTACATCAATTAATAGCAATTTTACATTAAAACAAACCTTAAAAGATAAGATAGGTGACAGATCAATTGTAGATTCAATTGATTCTCTGGAACATCATCACAACGTTTCATGTCTCCCTCCTTTTTATTGCTTTTCTTACAGACAGTGCTCTAGTGTAGTAGCCAGTTTCATTCCTCCCTTTTAACAATTTAGCCACAATAGCAATTATTTTGAAGCGTCTCGAAAAAAGTAGAGCTGCAGAGCCTATAGTGAATCAATTCAGGATAACTTGAATTCAAAAAACCAACGTTATTTCGTAAGATAATCGTTTTCCCAATGTAAGGGTTTTTCAAGGTTCCAATTTTTCATTTCTATTTACACTTTGAAAGAAAAGACGCCATTTTTTGGGAACAAATCGTAGTACATATTTGTGATTGTAAAATAGAAAATATTAACAAACTGAAAAAAAAAATTCCCCATGCAGCGTACTCTCGAAAATAATGTACAGAAATATTGTTCAAAATTTAAAAATTAAAGGTTGATAAGTTTTGAAGTGCGTCTCACCGACTTGAGAAAGAGTTGTTGGAAAAACTTTAAACTTATAAGCTTCAAATTGCTGTCAGGTAACAATAGCGCATTCAGGTCGAGCACATACAAAAACATCGATAACGTTTTGACTCAATATTCTTGAGATATCATGCAATGATTCAAAAACTCTTTTGACCCCTCACATCTTTTTAAAGCAACAGAAGCGATATGTTTTTATAATTTATCTTTCATGAGCCGATTTTTGTCTCTCGAATAATCCCACATTTTTTAACCAGTTTCATTCAACGTACGGTACTTCAAATTACTTTTAACTTTCGGTTTTTGGAGGAATAAGGCAGCAACAATTTTTTGCTGAGCGAGAATTTGACTTACTTTCGAACGCATTGCCAGTTTCTTGCAAAAGTTGATGCCTGTGGAAAAATAACTGAATGTTTCTTCTTTGAGATTAAAACGTAACACCTTTACCATTACACCCCAATCACCATAAAAAATATTGTTAATAACAAATTAATATTGCTTACAATAGTTGAGCACCGCTCTAAGAGCTTTATGATAATCTAAGCTCAGAAAGATCCTGTTGATGCATAGTTATGATTTCCATTAATGAACAGAAATACACAAATAAAAATGAACAAATAAAATGTTTTAGAGATGACTTCGCTAAGGATTTGACAAAATATCGTCATGTTAAATCACATTCATTTCGATGATAAATTATTTCAAACAGTACTTCAAACACTTCGATTTCTTTACAGCCATCAGCAAGTAAAACGAAACGAAGCTACTTTGCCTCATATTCAGTAAGAAGTAAGAAAGTACAGAAAGCTCAAAATTGTGCATGTTATCAAATTCGAAGTAAGAACTATCAAGCAATGTCCAAAAAGTATACCAAAGTGTTTTTAATATTTTGTTATCTGACTCAAACCTCAACTCTGACTGTAACTTTATACAATCCCAATTTCATACATATTTTAGCCATCTACATTTTAATATTATTCTTCATCCAACTTACTTTTTGGGGTTTTGTCTTTTTTTGTGAACGCGAACCCCTTAGTGCTGAAAAGTCGTTTGGATCACACAAATATCCGTTGGCATTCCCCCATCATCATCCTCATCCACACCATTATATTTAGTAGAAAGATTCAAAAAACAAACGAAAAAAAAACTGAAAGAAGCAGCACCCACAGAAGGACAACTTCCGCTTTTTCACTCATGTCCTGTCTCCTCCAAAGCTTGATGATTTTCCTTTCATCAAGTAGACAGTGTCATTTAATATTATTCACGTTGTTGCTTATGTGCTGCCATCGATGTCCTGCTATGTTTTCACTGCTTTATTATGCTAATGTTCCTGACACATCCTAATGACCGTTAAAACAGAGCAAGCAAACAAATTCATAGAGTGAGCGAGAGAAGCCCTCATCAGAAGAACTCAGCACCCAGCAGATGCACGGAAACGAAGTTTGTTTTCCGACGAAGCTTCAACCCCATTCGTTACAATCATCAAAATACGATGAAAGCATCGTTGGTCGTCCCTAAAAGCACATACCTACCTTCTGAACTGCCATAATAAAGTTCCATTCTTGTCTTGTGAAGCAACATAAGCCTTTTGTTTTCGAAGTGCATATGAGTGAACGACTTTGGTAGACATGGTGGACTACTTCCTGTGGTTTGTTCCCGACTCCTATGCCATAGTTTCATTATTCTGTTTGGTACTGCCCGGTAAACGTTGGTTTCATGCTATCAGTACCGACAACATTTGGTGGCTGGTTTCATTGTTGTTGTCACGTCATAAGCACTTCAACTATGAGATGAGTACAAACTTTTCTAAAAGATCTAAAAACAAAAAGTTCGAGTTTCCGCATTGGGACAATAAATACGAACTGTGTACATGGAGCTGACGGCAACAAAGAATAAGTTTCTATTAACAAGGTGTCCTTAGTAATGTGCGTGGTTATGTGCAAGGTAATAAATTACCAACTACTGCCACCAAATTAACTTGGATCCGGCTTTGATAAAATAAAAAAACGGGTGCAGTGTGTATGTGCTGCAATTTGTGTATTGTGGGTGGGTAAACTTCGACCAAACACTGCGTCTTTGGAAAGATACAAGAACGTCTTACTGATGAGCTAACTGTTGTGCTTTGGTGAAGTGCATTTTGGTGTTGAGGTTACTTAACCGAAAGTAATAATTTTCTATTTTTAATTAGTTTCACGTCGTTCATAAAAAACTAAAGCAAAGCAAGATCCAAAAATCCTGGGTGAAACTAGATATGAACTATTTTTGAAACTATTCTGATATCTGATTTCTAGCGAATGAGGTTCCTTTCCGCTTGAATGCTCTTGACAAATGTGCAAATGTTGTCCTTAATTTGGAAGCTAATCCGAGTAATAGTTTTAGACATACACTCTTGAGAAGTCGTGCACACGAGGTCAGCTAGGCTTAGGGCTCAAGTCTTTAAAGACAAGATTTCTCGAGAATTACACAATCGATCTTGATAAAATTTAGCACAGGTCTATGAAATACAATCCACAAGGACTAAAGCTAAGGATTTTTTTTTTTTTTTTTTTTTAGTTACAACTACTTTTAACCAGAAACTGTAGATATATTTTGACCGAAATTTTTATTTTTTCGTAAGGATGAAAGTGAAATAAAATATTCATTTTGTTATTTTATTTTCCTTCGTCCAAGCCCTAGCTTGTGATCTTAAATAAAAAAAATGTTTTTATCCACTTCCTGTAAAACAATTATGTGTATCTTCAAGACTGTAAAAAGTTTCAGTAAAATGTTTAATTTTTCTATCAGAAAAACATGTTTTTTATTTTTTTATTTTTTGTTTTACTTCTTAGGATTGTTATCCTTACATCGGCGAAATTTAGGTCCTGTTCATATTCACTTCAATCAATGTCAGTTTTTTAACTAATGTGATGGCCAGAGCCAGCATTGATTTAAAAAATAAAATAAAATTTTGAATCAGAAATCCGATGTGTTGGCAGCACTTATCTGCCAACCTAAAAAAGGTTGCTATGGGAAACAGGTTAATATCCAAGTTGTTTGTTGTTTGCCCTCTGTTTTTTTAGTCATTTCGATATTTTCATCCTTTATACACCTTTTATACAGAACAAGTGCTTTACAAGTCTAGAAAATGTATATAAAAAATATGTAAAAGAATACAAGTAAACCAACAGTAAGATTGTACAATGTTTGTGACAAACAAAAAGTAGTTATTGGTAGTTATGATATCAGTTTTCATTAAAGAACGAAATCCATTTGTGCGCTGAAAGAAATAAACGTCTTCACTCATTGAGTCGAAAAAAAGGTCCCAATTATTGGAAGTTCAATTCCTCCTGAAAATTGTGTTTGAGCATTTATTCTCCCGTACAATCCTTTATGACAGTTTTTGATGTCAACATCCAAACCCACATCATATTATGTTGAAATAAAAAAGTGGGGGTAGAAATCTGTGCTCCACTGCAGTGTTGTTTTTTGTTTAGGTCGTTTTTATTTCCATCAAACGTTCAATGCATTTATTTTTGATGTCTTTTCTTGTTTGGGGTGGATTTTAAGAAAATAGTTTACTGAAGACCTCGAGGTTTAGTGTTCGGTATTCCTCTGCGTGCTACGATTAAGTTTTGTCATCGATATCTCGGAACAAATCAAATGATTGACATCGAGTGACTTTCGAAAGGTCCCACGAAGACCTTAACCCTTCCGGGACGCAATATTAGACTCATATTGGAATAAATAAAGGGGGTTGAAAATAGTATCTACCAAAAAAGAAAATATTAATAGGAGTGGTCGGGTGGGTGTTGGTGTAAATAGATACCATTTCTGACGTTTTGTGGTACAGTGGCTTAATATTCGTCCTGTAAAAGGCAAAACAATATAACACCAGGCACAGATGGACTGGCTCACATTATCACAACCATGTCAAATTCTAGGAATGTTTGAACTTTTGCTGATATACAAGTGTATATACAAGTGCTTCCCGAAAGGGTTAAGTCGATCGGGCTGAGGAAGGTCCAAAGTTCTTAGGGTGATTTGTCTGAAAATTCAATCAGACCTTGTGAAAATGTTTCGTTATTCTAAATCAAAAGACATAAAAATTGATAAATTTTTACCAACCTTACCTTTTTTAAAAATTGAAGTAACTTTTTTTTTTGTTTTGTTTAAAATTTTCTTACAGCCAGAGCTAATTCGCTTGCGTGACAATAGCAATAAAAGTGTTCTTCATTACTGCAGTGGACAGGAAAACCTCGTGGCTGCTGCAAGTGTTGCCGTCGCAGCTCCAGAACTTCTGGAGTCTGCTGACGAGGATGGCTTTACTCCGCTTCACTTAGCTGTTATTCAGGGTAATTTGGCCATGGTCAATTTACTTCTAGCGAACAAAGCTGATGTGAACGCGGTGGATAACGAGGGCCATTCAGTAGTGCACTGGGCAACCGGTAAGAAAAAGAGTGATGTGTTTTTTCTTAAATTCTTAAAATATTTTAACATGTTTAATAGTGTGTGGAGAGGTTGAAGCATTGAGGTCTGTCTTACAAGCAGGTGCTAACGTCAAAACACCCGATATAAATGGTGGGAGTCCGTTGCACTATGCTGCACAAATGTGTGGAGCAAATTACGACAGCAAGTTGGGCTCAACAACTTCGTCTAAGTTGGCGTATGAAATACTAGACATACTGCTTTCTCACCCTCAGTCATCGGTGGATATCACTGATAAAGATGGACGAAAACCATTGCTTTGGGCAGCGTCTGCGGGTTCTGCTAAAGCTGTTATAGCTCTTGTAAAAGCTGGTTCGAGAGTAGAAAGTGCAGATAAGTAAGTATATTTGTTTTTGTTACATCTTGTGAACTATGATCTTCAAAATGATTTTAGGGATGGTCTGACAGCGCTTCATTGTGCTGCTTCTCGAGGGCATACGGAATGCATTGACACTTTGATAAGTTTATGTGGTGCCCAAACGGATCTTATTGATTCCAACGGATGCACAGCTTTGCATTACGCGGTAACTCTTGGACATGCAGATGCTACATCTAGGCTTTTGGACCTAGAGGCTGATCCGAATCGCCAGGACAGAAAGGGAAGAACTCCAGCACACTGTGGTTGTTCGAAAGGACAACTGGAAACCGTCAAACTCCTTAAAGAGTGGGGTGCGAACTTATGGCTTAGAAACGCCAAAGGTGATTTGCCACTCCATGAAGCCGCATCATCTGGACGACGAGAGCTGGTAGAGTGGTTCTTAGAACAAAAACCAAAGCACGTCAACACAACAAGCAACGACAGCCGCAGCCTCTTGCACATTGCCGCTTCCAATGACAATACAGACATTTGTAAGCTCCTTCTCGACTATGGTGCCAATGTCAACAGCATATTACGAAATTCTAGAGGAACAGCAATAACTCCTCTGGATTGTGCTCTACAGAAAGGCTACAGATCCACTGCAAAATTCCTTCAATCCAATGGAGGTCTACCTGCGAGTAAGCTCCGGTTGTCGGCAAGACGTTCCAATGCTTTTAATGACCAGGAATTAGTTAAACCTCTTAAATATATTGAAAAAGAAGAACATCACAAGAATAAAGATCTAAAAAAAAGTGTTGGTCACTCAAACCGCTCAGATTCTGAATCAGGGGGACGCTGCACCTGCAATGAGCATTCCTACAAAAAAGAACACACCTACAGCCACACATGCAGACACCATCTTAAACGATTTCGCCGAAGGACAAGCAGCTGTGGGGAACCAAAGAAAGCTGGTAGAGAAGACAGCTGTAGCGATATATGCCGTTCAAAAAGCAACATTGAAATCCATAGAAAAAAATCACGCGAACGATTCTACACCAGTGAAAGTGAAACAGATTCCTGTGAAAACTGTTGTCATCACAAGAAAAAGCACAAGTTAATGAAGAGGAGGGAAAGAACTTCACGTAGAACACGTAGTATTCGAGATTTTGGGAATGAATATGACGGCAGAGGCGATGATACTACAAACGAAAAATCTGAAAATGACAAAACCCAAAATCCTGATGCCAAATTTACAGCTGAGTCCACACAAAGACCTTTATCACGTCCATCTTCCAAAACATCAAATAAAAACTACCCTCATTTTGACGAACATAAGCAAGCCGATAAAAGCCCAAAAATTATTCCACCCATCCGGCCAACGGCCATGAGCTTGACCGATGAAGATGGAGAAAACATGGAGAGAGCTGAACAGGTTGGGGTGACCAAGGCAGACATCCATGCCACAGCTGAACAAAAGGCCACAGACATTCAACCACCTATAAATACTCCCGAAAAAAATATAAAGGATCATACCAATACCACGAAAGTGAATGTTGAAGCAATTTCAAAAGAAATAAGTAATGTCTTGGAGACTGCGGCCACCGTTGTAACAACTGCGGTTGGCAATGATGACACCACCATCAGCAAGGAAAAAACTGCAACCGGCAATGACCATTATTCTGATACCAAAGATAGTCCAGATGAGAGCTCAACCAAAAAAATAGAAAACGCCTCTTCTATTCAAACAGTCAAAGCAAACGAGCAGAATAATGATGAAACTTCCGCAGATAAACCCAAAGAGGACGAAAAGAATTCGTTCGAACAATGCACTATTCAATCTGATTCCAAACCAAAAGAAGGCAATGAAATTCCGACATCGCAGCCAAATTCAGAACCTCCAAAACTCCAAGAAATTCCGCAACAGTTGGCATCCGAAAGCGAAAACAAGGATTCAAAAGGGGATGTTCATCCTTCGAAGGATTCAACAGAAGAAAAGAATGCCCTTGCTGTTGAGAAAAGTGCAGTACAGGCAGATGTAGGAAGTTTTAACAATGAGATATTCCAAACCAAAAATGAAAATATAGTTTCGAATGAAGTGGTGGCCACAACTCTACAACAGTCACAGTCCAATTCACAGATCCAACCCAGTCATCCGATTCAACCATCGCAACCAACGCAACCAAAACAATCAATTCAGTCTCCACCAGCCTCACCAAACGATGCGATGCAAAATATTCGTGACCAGGAATCCCGACGGTCATTCACCCTTCTCCCCGATTCACCCAGTGAGGTGGAGGAAGTTCAATCGCGAAAGAGCAGCTTTCAAGTTTTAAAAAGTGATGAATCAGTAGACGTCGATGATGTCATGGAACAACTGAGAGAATCTGATGTTGGAACATTTCAAATCATTTCAGATGAGCAAGGCAAAGCTGACTTTAATAACGACCTAAGCAGCGATGACGATGACGATGGCGATGGTGATGGTGCTGTGAATAGAACAGACAGAAATGATGAGGTAAACCCTTCGTCCAGCGCCAAAAGAATTTTTGCACCGCATCCAGCTTCCACCACCACCGCCGCTGCCGTTCATAACGGCTTCAATGAATATAACAGTGGTAGAAAACGTCGCCTTAAGAAACGTATAAAAAGTGGTGGCACAAGAGGTCGCAGTTCCCTCAAAGTAGCATCCAGAGCTTCGAAAACACAAAGTCATCACCAACAATTGAATAAAGATCAAGATTCTGGCTTTGAGCCAAGTCCGCGAGCGGTGAACACAAAAATACCTACTCCCCGGAATACATACACGGCACATCTGCCTCGTAAGGCCATCTACACAACTTTGGATAGCAGATATTGCAGTAGCCGCCAAGAGAATCGAAAACCAGGAGACAAGGGGGCATGCGACATGTCTGCTGTCACACGTTCAATCCAAAGGAATATTCGCAGGTGAATTTAAAATTGATAATAATAACAATAATCGTTTGTCTCCGGACTAGTTTAGTTGCACTTATTTAAATCAATGAAGGATAAGCTTTCCTCTTGCTCTTAAAGAGAAAAAAAAAAAAAATAGAAGAAGTATTTTTAATGGACAAAGTTCTCAGTGAATATATTTTGCAGTCAATTGTAAAACCAAATCAGTTCTGTGAGTTCAAAGATGTTGATGGAAAAATCCTAGGTTGCCTCTATTTTTGAAAGTGAAATTGGGCAATGAAAATTTTATCAGGATTATGTAGTTCGAAGAAGAAAAAGAATGTCTCTTGGGATCTTAGGGTAGATGGTAATCATTTTCAAGCATGACCAATTGAAAGCACTAGTTAGGTAGTTAATATTGAAATTGAAAGCATTATTTGAATAATTGAAATAATTATATCCATTTGCTAGCCCTTCCCAAACCAATAAAAGCAGAAGCCAAATGGCCGCATACGTTATCGAGTGATACGTGACTGGATTATCTCGCGTTATCGAGCAATCAAGTTTCATAATTTGACTGCTTCATCAGTTATCGAACGAAATATGATTGGATATATACGAGGGCAATCCGATAAATACTTAGCCTACGAAAGAAAAACGAAAATTTTGGAAAAGTATCCTTTTAGTTCGATACACTTGACCCAGCGATTCTCCAACTTCTTTAACCCAACTGCAAAATACGTTTTCTCGAGTTCTACAAAGTAGGCCTCCGTAGGGGTGATGACCTCCTCATTCGACACAAATTTCGGCCCGGCAAGTGATTGCTTCAAGTTTGGAAATAAAAAGAAGTCGCATACGGGGCCAAGTCTGAATAATACGGTTCATAGCCCAACTTGACCAATTTAGCCGCGGCTCTGAAGTGGTCACACGGTTGCGCTTGTTGGTCCAGAGTGAGCAAACGCGGCACCCATCACGCCGACAGCTTTCTCATACCCAAAATTTAATGCAGGTTATGACCAACGCGGTCTTTCGAGAAGCCTACTATCTCAGCTATCTCGCGCACCTTCAGTCCGCGGTCTGCCAATACAAGATCGTGGATTTTTGTCACTCAGTGGTAGCCGTTTTCGGAGCACCTGAGCGTGGCTCATCAAAATCGACGTGGTTGAAACTCGTTGAACCAATTTTTGACGGTCGCCATCGAAGAAGAATAAGAGTCACCGCACACAGTATCCAATCGCTCTTTGATTTCGCTGCGTGATTTCCGTTCCAAAAACAAGAATCGAATCACTGACCGATATTGCTCTTTTTACATTTTTCTAAAATCCGCTTCCTTCCTTCTACAAAAATGTACTAGACTATAGTAAGTTTCTCTTGCGATAGCAGTGCTATTGGGCGGAGAGGCTAAGTACTTTTTGGACTGCCCTCGTTAACAACAGACTGAAATTGTGTTTTCACTAAATCACTCGATAACTGATGTTCTAAATCAACTCCAGTTTTGCAAAGCAAAAGAGTGTTATAAATCTTATGTTATAATTTTTAGTGGTCTACTTATTATAAAGTATTATGGTTTGGGCCACTGTAAACATAATGGACCCTTAGGTCTCAATAAAAACTTCCATTTATGTAGTTATGTGAATTTGCAGTCAAAAGCTTATTATTTAACTACTATTTGCTTAAACAGGTATAATTTAATTATATCAAATTTGTGAACAATTTCCTAAAGGCAACCAAAACGTAAGGCTTTGATGAGGGTTTGAGAACATTCTGGCAATCCGTTTCAGCAGACGCTTTTAATCACAAAATATTTGAAAAATATATTTAACAAATATATTTAACAGATCAAAGATTAGATGGTGGAACGGAACAAGAATTTCTGATCTAAAACACAAATTTTGGTTTATAGTTTAGAAGGTGTTGTCTTTAAGTCTTTTTTGGGATTTTATTTTTATAAGACAATAAAATTTAATCGTTTTAATTCTTGATATGTTAGTTCTTTTTATGGTGAATTATCAAGAAAAATCTTGTTTTTTTTTCTTTTTTCTTGTTAGAATAATTTTAAAAAGTTAGAAAACATTTTCGAAATCAAACCGTGTACGGACGACAACTACTGATGAGCAAAATAACATATGTAAATGTCAAACCAATGCAATCGATTGAACAGAATTTTTTTTAAAATTAAATACTAAAAATTACGGTCTGAATTTAAAATATGAAAAACAAAACGATCTTTCGACTACCTTTTACTACCATTCAAATTTTACTATATTTTTTGAATTTTGTCCTCAATTTTCAAGCTAATCAAATGCTTTGAACATACAGCCTTGACAAATCTAACACTAGAGGTGAGCTAGCCTTAGATTTTGTTCTCGAGGCAGTGTTTCTCGAGAACTACTTAACCGATGAAATTAATAAAGTAGTAGTAGTAGAAACATTGATCTTTGAAATACAAATCACAAGAACTTGAACGAAGTAATTTTTTTCCAATTGCAACTGTTTTTTATATAAAAAATTTTATATAAAAAAAGCAAATATATTCTGATCAAAATTTGTCTATTTTTATAAAAATACAAAAATCCCTTTTTTTATTGTTTTTTCTTCGTTTTTTGTTTTTTTCGTTGGTCTTAACTAGATCAGATATTTTTAAAGTTCACTTCAAATGATCTTGAAAAACAAAAAATTTTTTTTTTAAACTAATTGTTTTTCTCTTTATTAACTTTTGAAACTCCTTCAAACAGGTGAAATTTTGCTTTTGACAATTTTTTCAAATCACATTTATAAAATACTTTGATTGTTTTGATTTATGATATACAGACACGCTGTAAAAGCTCAGCTTTAACACATGCTAAAAAAGTAAAAAGACAAATATTTTCCTGGTTATTTGCCGTGCCTAGATTCTAGTGATGATTAGGGATATTTTTAGTTTGTATTTGTGTGGAATGTGTATAGGATAAATATTGGCGATGGTGGTGGCTGATTGCTTTTCCGTTTGATTTTGAATTTCTGAATAACATTTCGAAGGGAGATGCGTCCACCGTCGACGATTGCTTTCTTACTTTCATTTTTGTCCCATGAATGAATTCGAACGCTGGGGAACAAACAAATAGTTATTTTTAATGGCAGTTTTGTCTGTAGGTAGGTAGGTACTTTAATATATTTTTAAAGTTCTTCGTTATATAAGAAAGTTCAGTGTTATTCCATTGTGTCTCACTACCGGGCTACCGAAACTTGAATATCTCAATTTAAAGATATCGACTGGTTTAGTATTTTTAGCCTTTTACACTTTGTGGAAAGCAATAAACACCACTAGCTGATTTATAAACAATGTTCAATTTTCTGACATACTTGGTAAGGTTAGTAAAGAGTTTATAGAAAATTTGCGGTACATATAACCAATGTAACATCTTCTTAATATGATCAAGTTAGCGGTGCCCCGCAGGGATCTGTGATGGGACATGGGACCCTTGCTATTAAAAGTTTTCATGTCCGACTTGCCATCTTCGGAAGAAAACACTAAACTGGCAATTTTTCGTCAAGCTCATTGTCAAAAGTGCCCTCGAAAGCTTACAGTAAGTGAGTACTTTTCTTTCAAAATTCACTCCATTTTGCTCAACATCAGTCTGTTTTTCATTTATCGACTTCAATTCGTTCATAGTTCAGTGACGTATTACTCGATCACGTGTGCGGTAATTCGGCTCCTGATTTTCACTTTTTTTTTTGCCACAAACAATGTTACAGCTCAACGCTATTGATATTAATTGGTTTGAAAATTTGTAGTACCTAGGTCTAAAACTTGACAGAAAACTAACTTTTGATAAACATATTGCGGAAACGACAAACAAAATTAATCTCGTATTAGGAGTGTTAATTTTATCAATCGCAAATCAGATCTTGGCATGCATAATAAAATTTTAAACTATTGTCCACCCTTTACTCACTTATAGTATAGTGTTTCAGTCGTGTTCAAAATCAAAGAGAACGAAATAAAATATTAAAATTAATGCTTCATTTAGCACGGCATTATTCAACAGTTGGGCTTCATGATAGAGCCAAGGTTAAGCAAATTAAGCTTGTATATAACTTACAGGACAACTGTTTTAGAAAATCTTCATAATCCGATAATGAGCTAATCCTTAATGTCTTGAATAAAATATTTCCTACGTATTGGATTTGGGTTGATGTGCCAGTTTAGTTTTTAAGTATCTTATAATGGTTTTTTACTTGTAGGATTATTGTGTATTATTTCTTAATTACACTTAAATTACATCCATTCTAATACTAAGAATATTGAAGTTTTAAGAATTTAATTTTCTATATTTCTAAATTCGATTTATAATAATAAGTAAATAGAAATATTTTGTTAGTCAAACCTCAAAGACGATACCAATACTACCCAGACAGGCAAACTTTGCAGTGGGCTCTAGCCGCTTTATATGAGCATAGACTTTTCGTACATCAATCGCAGATCAAAGCATTCAAAGCTTTCTTTTTTTCCTTTCAAACTTAAAATAACTGTGGCATTACCCTCGTTCTTTTGCAAAATCAGTTCTTGAAATACATAAATAAATATTTCCACCTAAGAAGTTCTATCTTTTTGTCTCGAAATAATAAAAGATTTAATTATGGAAGCCTCTTTCATATATGTATTAATGAAGCTCTGCATTGGTGCGGATCTTAAATTACTCGTATCATAATATGTCGAAAAGCATCTCAAAATTTCATTGAATTGTCCCTCGTTAAGCATCAGACGCTATGAAGAGTGAAAGGCCGTCATATCAATACAAATCAAATCCTATTTAAGTACCAGTGGCAACGTGATAGCTTAGGTGGTCCAGTGAAGATTGCAACCAACAACAAAACAAAATTTTGCAAACGCAAGTGCATTGAAAACTGCATTGGTTGTTTTATAGAAGCCCCAACACAACATTGATATTATTCAAAAACGGATTTCAGTGGGCTTAATCTACTTTCCAAATGAAAACGAAAAGCAGGAAATATTCGCAACCAAAACACCCACAAGCAGTCTGAACCAATTCGGGAATAATTTTCCCACAATTTAAAATTAATCAGACTTTATTAGTTTGAATGTAATTTTGCTTTGCTTTTGTGTACAGTCATTACATGCATTCCAGCTGTTCATACAACTATGGAATTGAGGTAAGTACAGGGTTACATTGCGATTTTTGGAATTGATTTTAATTAATACGTCCATAACGGTTGCGATTGAAATTAATATTTGGCCTTTGCAGGAAGCCCTACTCACATCCGTTGTAATCATATACAAGGATACGAAGAGCAGGTGAAAATATGCGATTGTTAGCAATTTATGTAATTGGCACACATAGCTTCAGAGGTTCGTGAACTCAATCAGTAAAATAATCACTTTGTAGGTAGCTTTGTTACCTACATACATTAGAGATTCATCTGAGTCAGGAATTTGGTAATGCAGGGTTCACCAATTGGTCATAAAATAAGTGACCAGCTGAATGACTATACGTTATATTGGCAATTCAAGCTTATGATCGTTAAACATAGTTGTTAGTTGCTTTGTAATAATCATGAAGGAATTTGTATTCAACACAGACCGTGATTATTTGAAAGCAGGTGTTGCATTAAATAAGAGGAGTTAGAAAGTATTTAATTCTATATTTACTTCCACCTGCGTTTTGGTTCTGTGCCAACTTTCGAAAAGTTGTAAAATGATGTTGAGAGTTCGCTTTTTGGCAGAAAAAAGGAAAAATGCCACAGGTCCCAAGGCTCCTGGGGCTTATCTACCTTTCTATTTTTACATTATTCTTTTTATTTTTGAATCGGCAAATGCTTCGTTCCGTTCATGACTCTGAAGGTTGTGTATTTATTTAAGTTTAAAGTAAATAGCTTACTGAACTAAACTTTGTACTCTAGAGTCTATGGTCTTTAACAGCGATGCTTACATCTAAAAACAACGTTGAAATTATTATATTATTATAAATTAACTTGAAAGTTTCACAGGACACAGAAAATATGTGTGTTAAAACCATGCACCTCAGATTACTTAATACTAATGGAATAAAACATGAACTTCTATAGAATGAGTAGGTATTTTGTGAGTTAAAAGCTGCTGGTGCAGAGGAATCATCATCGTATTTGTTTGATGATAAATTTTCAAAATTGCGAGCGGTTTAATTCGAATGAAAAAATGAGAATTTAAACGGAAATCCAGTGCTTAATTGGGTATTTAACAAATTAAAATATTGTGAGCTTCTGTCTAATGAGGCCAAATTCTGTAAATAATCATGTTTATTTGAAACTATTGCGAAAGCAAAACTTATAGCAAAAAGTATAGAGTTGGTTATAATAAATATACATATCCATTTTGGATTTTTTTTTATTTGTCTCTAATTTGTGTGATATGTATATGCAAATAAAAACACTATAAAATTAGTTTAAAAACAAAACAAATTTTTTAGATTTTTGTTTTTACTAAAACTACTTAAAACTAAAACTACTGCTTAATTTCACAAATTATTTTTAAAGTGTAATAGGCGATGCGTTTTGGAATCTTTCCGTCATCGGGCGCAAGTTTCGTATCAATTAATTAATTGAAATTAAGCAAAGTAGCTTTTTAATAGTAAAAAAAATTTAAAAAATTTGTTTTGTTTTTAACGTAATTTTATAGTTTTTTATTTACATATGAATATACATATGTTTGCTTTGAGGATAACTCTATCTCATGTTCACGATAACTGTAAAAATTTAATCCATCGCATCTTGAGAAACTTCTCAGTTTGTAGTTATTTGAAGGTCGTGAAATTTTTAAGCGTAGTTTTTTTTTTTAATCGAATAAAGCTTTCAAAATGTACATCATTTACAGACATTTGTTATTGGAATCGATAGATTGGCTTTTGCCTTTAGGTTTTAAGGAAACTTCATGTAAATGTTGTTCACGGTTCAGTTTCAAATGGTTTATTCGGAAGGTTGGCTGTATTCCATGAATTGCGAGTGGTATGTTAACCTGTAAGGCTTCAATAGTAATATGTATGTTAACCTGTAATAGGCTTACCCTCATAGACTAACGACGTTACGCTACGTTATGTAACCCCACAAGAAATAATAAAATGGCACTAAGTCGCATGATCTAGGCGGTCAACTCACATTTTGAGAGATAAGCTGCTCATTAAATTCATCCTTCAATTGTTTCGCGATGATGAAACCACATATGTATCAACCAAGTGCAACTCAGCCACCAGGGTTAAAAAAAATATGTCGCGTATCATGACTCGATATCGTTCGCCGTGGACGGAAACGTTTCTTCCACGGTCGTCTTTGAAGAAAAATGGACTGAGCCATAAGCCGTTTTTTTTTTTTTTTTTGAAGTGAAAACTTCTTTAGGCGCGTTTGGCACTTTTGTGATGGGGGTAAAGCAATGAATTCGCGACCGACACCATTTTTTGGCTCATCGTATTTCGTATGTAAAGTCGTCATAGCCCAGCGTCTCAGGTTCGATTCCCAGCCATGACTTACATTTTTTTATTTATTTAAAGTGAAAACATAAATAAAAATTGTCGCCACGACTGGGAATCCAACCTGAGATCTTAAGTTTAATAGCCAACGACTCTACCATTGAGCCAAGAAACACCTTAATTTTGATGCTGCTAAATGACTTAAAAGAATGTAATAGCAATTTTTAAAAGAAGAACACTAATTTACAATGACGAATGACCGCAGCCTTAGTACAACGAAATATAAAGCGACGATTGATGCAGTCTTTGCGATATGTATATTTAAATAGATTCGAGACAAAATTGTTCGATTCCTATTTAAGTTACCATAGACCTATTATTTCAGTATTAGATACGATGATTGTAGAGATGATAATAGAAGAGATGAAATTGTGAATGAAAACTCATGTTTCATTGATGTTCTTCTATATGTACATCTACTCTACATATATTATAAAAAATTTTCCTGCACATTAAAATATTTACTGAAAATTCAATTCTGTTTTCACTTCTGTAGGCACTCCCAGAGTGCTTCTTTTTTTTTTTTAAGACATGGGTAATTCTTGTATGACATGTTGCTGTTCATCAGTTCAGATGCAACAGATTTCCTTTTTTACGAAACCGTTGAGCCAGAAATGAGCCTCATAGCTGAAACAATTTTCCGATAAAAAGCGGATTTTCATGGACCTGTTTTTAGGCCCCTTCACCAAAAATTAGACGTTGTGGTTGGTCATTCGGTTTTAATTCTTGCAGAAGTTGAGTTTTACGTAAAGCTGTCCATGTGGTTGAGAAACACATGCCCAACTGTTGACAATGGCGACGAATTTACATTTCACGATCCTCATTAACATTGGACTGCCATATTTTCTTCGGAATACAATGTACACATTCGAGTCAATGATTTACAGATTTCAATTTTTTTAACAAAAAAGGAAATACAGTAAGACAATTTAGTCTTTTATAGTACAAGATAATACAGCCATTTAAGCAGAGGTTATGTAAAGAAAGATTAAAAGATAAACATTTTAATCATATACAGGGTGATTCGCATAAGGTGTGACAAAAAGATAGGGTGTGTAGGTTGGACCTAGACAAGCAAAAAATCGTATGGGAGGGGGGGGTCCATTTTCCCCCGTTTAGGCGGGAGGGGCAATTTAAGAAAAAAATAACGGTAATACCTACAGAGTCGTGCTATAGCATTTTGAAAAGCCAAAAACTTATACATTAATTTAAATTTAAAAATAAGTTGTTCAAATAAATTGTTTTTGAAATATTAATTTTCAAAGTCAAAATTTTGAAAAAAAAAACATATTTTTTTTTTTAAACCACTTTTTTCCAAATTTTACTTACTTAAGTAGTATTTTTCTGGCCTATTTTCAATGCTCTTATTTAGTTTTGATCAAACAAAAAAAAACCGGATGTCAAAATAACCTGCAGTTTTTGAGAAAACCAAAAGTTACAAAAACCACTTTTTAAAATTTTTTTTTTAAAGTTTTTTTTTGTGAATTTACGAAATAAAGGATGAATTTTCTCTTTACTTTTTTTATTGAGAACACTTGCGTGAGAACTAAGGGTTATAATTAGCTTGATATTGTTTTTTTAATCATGCAACATCACGCACTACCTAGCCAGTGGAAGAAAAATGCAATTGCGAAATAAAAAAGCCTTAATCTTGAAATCAATCCAAATTGAAATACTTGCATATTCAGATAAAAATACTAAGTTACTATTTATTATAATATTTTTATCTAAAGCTTCTTATAAAAAAATTTTCAATATGATCCCCATTTTGAAGAAGGCAAAGACTATAGCGCCTTCTTATTTATGCACATAAATTTATACCTGATAAATTTTTCTGTAATTTGACTGCAGCCGTTTCAATCCGTTGTTTCAGTTCAGCCAAAGATTCTATTTCCTATTCGATAACATAGCCCTTCATGAATCCCCAAGCATAAAAATCTAACGGAGTTATATCTGGTGATCTAGGTGGTCAATCTGTGGGACCTCTTCTTCCAATCCAACGATCACTAAAATGGTCATCAAGCCAGTTCCTTACAATGCGGCTGTAGTGTGCTGGAGCTCAATCTTGCTGGTATATTAAATTGTCTGCTATAGCCAATGGAACGTTGTCAATCAAATCGGGCAGAAGGTCTCGTAGTAACTGCAGATAGGGTTCTCCATTTATAACTGAACTCAGGAACCTGGGTCCAATAACTGTTTGTCCAACAATACCAAGCCAAACATTACAGCTAAAGCGGTGTTGAGATTTGGTTTGTTTCTTGTTCTGCGGATTGCTGCTACTCCAGTGATGTAAATTGTGAAAATTTGTTACTCCGTCTCTGGTAAATTGAGCTTCATCCGTCCAGAATATCCTTCGAAAGTAATTGTGGTCAGTTTCATATCTTAGCAATAATGTTCGGCAAAATGCAGCTCTTAATATCTTATCGTTGGCAGTTAGCTCCTGAACTGGTGTAGTGTGGTACGGGTGCAACTTGGCGGTATGAATCACTCCCCATACTCTAGTTTAGGGCAAATGAAGCATAGTAGCTATCCTCCTTGTGCTAATGGAGGGATTTCGTCGGACAAATCCCAAAATTCTTTCCTCTGTGTGCACGTCTGCGGAAGATGCACTGTCTCGCCCTCGTTGCTCCAGTACTCCACGTTCTCGAAGACGTTGATGAATTCTTGAAAATATCGTATGACTGGGTTGCTTCCTATTGGGATACAATTCAGCGTAGAGTCCTTGCGTTTCTCGACCTCTACCATGAGCCATACCGTAGCAGTAATGCATATCAGTTAATTCGGCCCAAGAGTAATTTGACATCGTGATATGTTGACGACTTGACATCCAAATTAGAATTAATTTGTTCAACAAAACATTCTTGGTTTTTATATGTCCTTAGGTAAGACATATTTTTATTTTAGTGTACAAAATTACGCGACGTTTTGTTCTTGAACTCAACCTCGCTCGCCAAACCGACCCCACCGCAATAAAAACAAGTTGGCAGGTCAATGTCAATTCAATGCTGTCACGCAGGTTTTTTCATTGAAAAAAGGATGAAATATGGTTAATCCACAAATCCCAACAAAGACTGATAATAAAAAAATAGAAAGTTAATTCTTTCTTTCATAAATTAACCAAGAATTAAATAATGTAAAAACCCCACCGTAATAAAAACAAGTTGGCAGGTCAATTTCAAACCAATGCTCTCACGCAGGTGTTCTCAATGAAAAAATGTATGAAATGTGGGTAATTGAGTACTTTGTCACTTTATTGTATGTTTTGAAGACTAATAATAAAAAAACGAAAAAGATAAAGTTAATCCTTTCTTTCGTAAGTTCACCTAATTATCCAATAACGTAAAAACTAAAAGAAAAGGTTTTTCTCAGAAAAAAGTAGTTTCGGTCATTTTTGGTTTTCTCAAAAACTACAGGTTATTTTGACATCCGGTTTTTTGTGTTTGATCAAAAATAAATAAGAGCATTGAAAATGAGCCAGAAAAATACTACTTAAAAATGTAAAATTTTGAAAAAAAAAATGGTTTGAAAAAAAAATTATGTTCTTTTTTCCAAATTTTGATTTTGAAAATTAATATTTCAAAAACTATTCATTTGAACAACTTATTTTTAAATTTAAATTAATGTATAAGTTTTTGGCTTTTCAAAATGCTATAGCACGACTCTGTAGGTATTACCGTTATTTTTAAATAATTTTTTTTTCCATTTTTAGTGATTTTTTTCTTAAATTGCCCCTCCCGCCTAAACGGGGGAAAATGGACCCCCCCCCTCCCATACGATTTTTTGCTTGTCTAGGTCCAACCTACACACCCTATCTTTTTGTCACACCTTATGCGAATCACCCTGTATAAATGACAAGTAAAAAATAAAAGATGGATACAAATTTAAAAGATGGATAACTACTAACAATTTTTAGTGATTTAGTGTGTAATAAAATAAATTTGGTGCGAAATTTGAGGATAACAGGAAGAATTGTTGATGAACCAGGTCGATTATGGCGACCATAATATAAACGTAGTCAACAATGCACATTTTTCACAGATCACGATTCACGAATTTCGATATAGTAAATTTCATCATTTTGCAATCGTTGCTCGTTTGTAAGTCCTTGTATGATAAAATGGCAGAGTATACTGAAAACTTTTCAATTTGACAGATGAAGTTTGGACGTTATTACCAACCAGTGCAGCAAACCAGAAAAAAACTTAACTCTTGAAACCATCATTTATCATATTCCAAATAGTAGAAGTTCAAGCTTGAGCTTTTTTTTTGATAAACCTTTCCAAAAGCGAAGGTATTAGACTCATTTCATTGGTTTAAAATTAAAAGGATGCTAACGTATCAAACAAAGAATTTATTTGGATAGCAACTCAGCAGACTAGAAATCTTTTGTTAATAACTATGTGAAATATATCAAAGTTGAGAAAAACACAAACTGTAAGAGAATTTTACATGTCCTTCTGCTGGGTATGATTCATTCATTTAAGTCGTAGAAATGTAGTTCACAAGGACTGAGTCTCAATTCAATACAAATTCTGGTAAGACATTAAACATTTCCATAACTGTTCCTTTGTGCTGTTCCAAATGAACTTGCACTTTTTTGTATAGTTATTTAAAAAGTCAATATACATCAACATCATGCTATCACAAGTTGAGCATCAAGTTCATTCATTTCCCTTTTCCATTGAAAGAACATCCTAGTGCGGTATTTCCATTGTCCTTTGTCAAAAAATAAAATGGCAATTTACTCTGTTATTTGTTTCCTTGAATGCAGGAAAGAAGAAAGCGAAAAAATCTACAGAAGCTATTTTATGAGAATATCTTTAGCACTGTTTTATTTGTTTTGCATTTTCAATTGTGTGTTTTGATATAGGTATACATTTTTTTTTTTTCTTCTTAAAATATGATTTTCTCTGTTATCTGTGTATATGTGTTTTTTTGTTTCCGAAGATATTACATGGAGAGGAAGATATTTCAGCATCTGTTGGAACTGAAAAGCCTACAAATACGTTCCAACAAACTAAACGAGGCTGTCTTGGTGAAGCGTGCTGTTGACGAGTACCACAAGTCTTGCGTTGCCTTAGGGGGCGAAACCGGTACAACTCTTAGACGGTATTCGTTCAGCGAGTATACTTTTAAAAACTTTGAGCTCTTCTTATATGAAACATTAAAGACACTCCAACGACCGGGGACGTTTAATTTTCAAAACATAAATGATGTCTACGAGGAGGTAAGGCTTTTCATCCTTTTATCATCCTTTTTATTTATTTCTCATATTTTCTTCATTTTTTTTTAACTGCTTGTAGGCAGAAAGAAGGCTTAGTCCGGACTATAATGCATACGAAAAAGCCTTGCAGTGCACTACCAAAACGCACAGATGCCTTCATGCAGCTCACGCCTACACTGGCATTCCTTGTGCCGCGTACAGTAAGTATAAAAAACATTTATGCTCCTTATATACTGTTTTGTATGGAAAGCCCTAAATTCTGTGTATAACGAGATGCATACAAATTTAACTATGATTTAAGTTCAGTTGGCGTGAAGATAGACGTTAAAAGAAAACGGATGCAAAGCAACTCACAGCAACTCACAGGGGATAGCAGTTGTTTTATAAAATAAGGTGTAAGAAAACTGAAACAAAAATTTATAATTAGGATGTCTATTTGTTTCTTTAAGTATTATTTTTTCAAAGAATGTTTAAAATACGAGTATGTACTACATTTCCGACAGCATTTTCTGGTTATAATGAGATAATTCTGAAGGGGCTGTGTGTTGATTTTTCATTTGTTTAAAATAGCATAATGGCCTCTGTGTCTTTGGCTATGTTCTTTGTGTGTCTTGGGATCACGTTGGACTATGTAAGTAAAATGCAACTTGCTTCTTTTAATCCGGAAATGAATATGTTGGACGTTAGAGTTAGAGTGAATTGTCTGTAAAAAAAGACTCAAAACTTAATTGGCAGATCAAGTTGGGTATATAATGAGAAGCCTAGTATGGCATTTGACTCAATTTTCAAAAGTAAGTAGGTTTTTGGAATACGTCATTGGGTCGAGGATAGCGTGTTTGTTTCAGTGAGCAGAAGGTTGTCGATTCACAGAGAATATTCAAAGTAAGAAATCTAAAATGCTACGATTTTCTTTAATCAAAATTAATTCACCCGTTGATTGTTAAACTTAAAAGTCAAAATAATAGCGTGCTTTTATTTTGTGTGTTTTTTTTTTTCACTTCCACATCGAAAATTTGTGGGAAACACCTAACAACGAAATTCTCTACAAACAAAGGCTTTTATATTAACATTCAAAAGTATACCAAGCCGTTTAAGTATAATAGCACAGTAACTATTAAAAACATTTTAGTCCCGCTGAAACGGAAACTTGTTAGTTATACCTTAGTATCGCTGAGCCGCGACGCGCCGGCTGTGTTTGCAGCGAAAACCAAGCTATCCTTAAGCCCCTCCTCAACACTTTAACTACTTCGAAAGTGATTCAGGAATGCAAGAGCTCTCTGAATGCGGTCGGAACTCGGAAGACTAAAAAAACCTTGAGTCTGATTTGTGTTCCAGGCTATCACAGCGTAACCGGAAATGAGATCGCCGATGAATTTGTTAGGCAAAGATCTCAGACAGCTTTCTCAGGACCTGAACCGTCGCGTCGATAGGTCTGCCAGTGTCCTTAGTGAGGGATTTAATCAACGATTGGATCTGTCAAGAGCAAAACCGTAGATAGCATGCATTCATTGGATGCAGACAGACCAAACGTAAATAAAAGACTGCAACTTTTATTATGGAAAGCTTATTGGCGTCGCCAGTGGATACTTCTCTTTTGCCAAGCATTTAAATGTGTTAGACTGAAGTGATACCGCGCTCTGTATGAATCTTGTGGACAAGATGAGGACAACGCAGAGCAATTCCTCTGTGAATGTCCTGTTTTTTCTCGCATGAGGTTACATATACTCCGCGAAGACATGGTGAGAGCTGGTAACTTAGGCTCCTTATCAGGGCGAGTCAATCAGTTTTCATATAAAGTAGACTTTCTTAAATTGTGTTTCAATTGTAAATTACTTAAAACAGCATAAATGTCCCTCAAAGTATAATGTTCGGGAACAGTTTTTCTGACCCAGTTTTTAAAACATTTCGGATGATTTAAACTGAGCACTTATCAAGCTTTGTGTCTTCAAAAAAAAATCTCAATTTTTACAGTTGGCCCACATTCGTGTTTTTAGTTTTCACCTCACATCAAGTTGAGACAATTTTATATTTCAAATTAAAGCATTTAAGGCACATTCATCAAAATTTAGCTACACAACGATTCCTAATTTTCTCACAGTAACAGAGAACTTTTATTCAACTGTATTATGGGCAAACATATCCTTCACTTAAATGTATAAAATCAAATATGAATCTTACGACTTGAAAAATTTTTCCAATTTGGATTTTATAGATAAAAATGATTTCATAGGAAAGAGTAAGTCAAGTCGATGTAAAAGAAACTCCTCTCTAAGAACTATATTCGTTTATTACCAAATGGCTTCGATTCTAGGAAATTATATTTAGGTACTTCTGTTTCAAGCCTTATATATATAAATATATACAAAATCAAAATACAATTTGGTAGAAAGAGATTTTCCTCTTTAATATTAAGAATTTTTGTTAAATGGACAGTCTGTAGTTTACAAATATAAAAAAAACAAAATGGTCAGGTTCTCTTTTCACACGAAAAGTTATTGAGAAAATCTTACTTTAAAGCATTCAAGACTAAGTTCCTTTTGCAAAGTGTGTTTTATGCTTAACTTAACAAATATAACGCGCCTATATGTAGGTAGGTACGACAAGTTTTCTTGAAATCATTGAGAGGCGAGATGAAACTTTTCGCTTGATTTTATTGCGTATTATACACGATACAACACACCGACCAACAGGAGTAGTTTTACTTCATATAAAAGTTGAAGCTTGTTAAAAAAGGATTTAAAGAAAAAGTGCCAAGTCAAAGCTTGTCTTTTAAAACATCCTCTGCACCCTTCCATTTTAGTCTCTTAGAGAGAAGCAAGCATCTTGGGGATTATTTGCTTCACTAAGATTAACTATTCCATACCCGAGAGAGTTTCCTTTTAAAGTCACACTTAAGTGCTACAGAAAGTTATCTTCAATTTACGCGAAATAGAGAAAGATAAAACTCCATGGATGACACGCAAGAAAGTTGATATCTTGGTGAAAAATTGTAATATTTCATCGTTGAGTGCACCCCTCTTCCATTTTACCCTCAATATGCGGAGTGACGGTTTTGTATGTAACTATACTTCACCTTTCAGCTGGAAGTCTTTAGAAATCCAGAGGCAGTAATAGAGGAAGACTTCATTTTAATATTATTTCCTTTTGCAGCTGCCGTTTACACTTTTTTCCTTCAGAGAGAGAAGTCTTCTTATTTCATAACCTGATTAAATAAGCATTCCGCAAGTTTCTTAGATAAAATTACACAGAAGGTTGCTACAAACGTTTGACGTTGTAGGTATGTGTGTTGGTTTTTTCGTCCGCAAAGTAAGTAAGTTCCAACCTATCCCTAAAAACGTGGTTGCTATCATTAAAAAGTAAAAGAAAGTATCACTTATACTGATAATACAAACGTTGAGACCTTTGAGTGACTCTTTAATGATTTTTAATCAAAATATCATCAAAGAAAATCTAGTAATAGAATTTGCATCTACAGCTGTTGTGAGCAACTTTGTTGTTGTTTAAAAATGTTATTTCACATCGTCCTTTTTTTGCGAGTCTAAGCAAAAAAACGAATCTTATATTATACGATTTGGAAAATGTAACTGTGCAAATAAAATTTGTTAAATTTACTGTTTCATTCTTCTTTTTTTGCGAGACAAATTGGGCCCATAAAACAGATATATTACATTCAACATTCGGCCCTCTGTGTTGGTGTAGTTAACCCACTTGCAGTAATTACAGGTTAGTTTATCGATATTGCGAAAAAAAGCACATGATCGAGTAATACGTTACTGAATTATATAAGTTTTTCATTACCACCTAGCACCTACGTTATTGAGTAGCTTAGGACCATAATTTGACATTCTGTCATCACTATTCGAACGGAAATTGATTCAATAAATGGAAAACTGACTGATATTGAGTAATTTATCGGAAATACTGAAAAGTCATTCCCTCACTTGATCACTGATGAGGTAATTCAGCCTCTGATCTTAAATTGGAAATTGTATTAGATATCAACTGCACTATTGGACCAATCAATCAAAGATGCTGGTAACTTGTACGAAATCAACTGCACTATTGGACCAATCAATCAAAGATGCTGGTAACTTGTACGAAATCTATGTCATTTAAAAACAACGTTCAGGTATCTCATAGGCAGCTGATTTTAGTTTTAAAAAGCAATTACTAAGAGTAGATTGATGAGTTCATCGACTTTTACGGTAATTGCCACTCAAGAGAAATTTAAAAGTGTCCAATAAGTAGCATAGAGTGTTCTTTCGAACCTAGCGTTTGGGAATCGACAAAAAATATCCTCCATTTGTCAAAGGAAAGCTTATCAAAAAGCAAATGCACTAAGTTAGCTAACCCGGCCAGAAAAGAACGCAACAGGAATTAAAGTTGTCACTTTTTCCAAAGTTTTTACAAGGAAACGCGATGGAGTTTTGTAAAAAATTTGCTTTGCTCGGTTTTGTTTTGTCTCAAATTACACGCATAGCGGAAATCCAAAATTGAAGTACGAGATCATTTGGATTTGTTGGTACATTTTGTCTGTAAACTTTATTTGACCAACAGTGCTTGAGAAATAAGCGGTTAAATACTGCTTCTCTTAGTAACAGGACTGTGGACAGCTCAATAATCACTTAGACTGCCTTATTTCCTTATATTAAGTTGGTTTATCATAACTTTCCAGGGGAATAAAGTTTTTGTAGAGGTCAAATATTATCTTGCAGTACCTACTTTGCTTTATGTATCGATTAGAATTTTGTTTTGTTTTTATATTTGACATTGGTCAAATTATTCTCAAAACTTGCCCATAAAAAGTTACAATTTTATTCGTCGTACTGTCCATCGCATCTGTGGGGTCGTAAGTTATTCACTTTGACTGTATAAAATCCTACGTAGAAGTTATGATTTGGTATGTACTCTCCACACTGTACAGTGTACAGTCTTCGGTCTGAATTATCTTATCTGCAAAAATACTTTTTGATGATCTGTGCTTTGGTTTTATATTTCGGGTATTCGTGTTTGAATTAATCTTCATTAAGATTACATAATTTACAAGAGGTTCGAAGAATTTCTACAAGTGGATGACTCCATTAGAAAAAAAAAAGAAACCTTGATATCAATTTGTCATATTTGAATGATTAATCTCATCGCAAAGTCTCTTGTATACAAATGAAGTAATAATTATTCGCCCCAGCAAACATTAGGTATATCTTATGTGTACTGAAAAATTGTCTTGTTTCTTTCACAGTTCCCATGATGAATCATCATACGATGCCGAAATTTGGCTTTGGTCCATACAAAAAAAGCGGAGCCGGAAGTTTTTATCTACCCAAGATTTTAAGCAGCAATCCAAGTTGTGGGGGTAAAGTATCCCTAGAGCTGTCACATGGAAAAAGCAAACAGCTTATATCGTTGCCGTCAGAAAAGTTGGATAGCAATAAACGCTATTATGTGACATTTACTGTTAAAGAGTCTGGCGGAAAGCAACAAATTCAGCACCAACAACAAGAGCATCATTCTACCACCCATGGCGAAGATGAAGGCATGGGTACCAACGAGATATCTTGCGACCAGAAAAAAACAAAACAGGACAGGGATGACAAATAGACATTCTTAAATACTAACAAACAGATACACAGCAAGATTTCTATGCAAGTATATTATCAACCTGCTAACTGCCAACTTCATGAAAGAATAATAAAGCTGGCATAATAAGGATATCGAGCTATATAAAGAGTCAAACTCGTCCTTCCTTACGACACGTCACATACACAAACATAGTACAAATAAAATGTAGCGAACACCTGTCAAGGCTATTGTGTCCAGATACGTGAGTCTACAGTAAAACGACTATGGATGTTGATTTTCTCATTAGAATGGCAAACATGCGAAAGACAAAAGCATGAGCTTTTTATAGTGAGATAAGCAAGGATGTCTGAAATTATATTTATTCAATGTTCTGTTATCTTTTGTTGTATTTTTATTTGTTTTAATTTTCATAATGCTATAGCTGTGTATTTGTGTATTTGGATGTGATTTTTTACACACTAAAACAAAATAATAAATACGATTGTTCGACTTATAAATGTGGGATGTCCTCTTAACACACATAAATAAATATGGTTCAAAGTAAAATTGGAAAGCTATTAATAGATTTTTTTTTTAAATCAATTTCTTGGTTTCCATGGAACCAATAAAATGTGTTCCATTGAAAATCATTCAAACACATCATGATTTACCGTTTCGTTATTGGAAAATTGATTATATCTTACTTCTCAAACGTTGACATATCCTCAATCACACCAAATTACTGTTTCTGAATTTCGCATGCATACCATTTAGTCCAACTAACTATACCGTGAGAGGCCAACTACGTATGTAACTCGATTCAACAATTAAGTTGTTTGAATGTGCAAAATTTCAACTCCGCAATTCTAAAGGATTCATTATAAACGAAAGCTGAACAGCGATATTTTTTTGATTATTGGTATTACTCAAATCTAGTTTACATGTCAAAATGGCTCGATATCGCAAAATATTCTAATACAAATGTTTTTGCGAAAAAAGTACGCATGATACCAAAACAAAAAATTTGTTAGTAACTATGTATCTTGCAATAAGGTACAAATACATACTTTTTGCTGAAGAAAACATTTTAATTATACTTCGAAAATCTCGTGTAATACATTACAAGCACCTTGACAGGATATTCGAGCGCAAATACAATCGGCAAATGTATTGAAAGATTTAAACGTTGAATGTTCACCACAATGCGACGATAATGGATGGAAAAGGAAACAATGTTTAATCCAGTGTCCTTTATAGCATCCTAGTTTTATTTTATATGTTTAATAGCTGACTCGCTTCGCGGGCGTAGCTCGGTTTCTATGGTGATCGATTTGAGAGAATTAAGTAAGGAAATTTCCAAGTTTCTAAAATGAAAATGAGGATGTTATATAAGCCGAGTTTTATTGGGAATTTCTATATTCACTTATATTCACTTCACTTGCAAGTCTCAATAAAACGCTTTATATGGCTATATTACCATCCCCGTTGTTCACTTCTGCAAGTGAGTTATTTTTGTCCACTTACGCTATTCACTTATATTCACTTAAGAGTTGTTGGTTTTCCATGGGCAATGTTTTGCGATGTTTTGCTTAGCTTAAGTGAATATAAGTGAATATAGATTCCCAATAAAACTCGGCTATGCTACTAAGGGGCAATAATGTACTCTAATGGTGAAAGAAGTTTTGGAATCACTTAAGTATTTTCCACGTTCCCGGTTATGTTCTCGATCCAGTTTCTGTTCCCGTGGGAATATAAAAATGAAATATAGTGTAAGTTACTAAAGGATAATGTAACATTCTAATGCTGGAAGAATTTTATAAATCTAAGTTTCTGTTCCCAATCCCGTTCTCGTGAAAATATGGGGATCGAACCTTGACAGGAGCCATTCCTGGACTAAACTATAATTACACTAAAAAATTCATAAAAATTTGTTATCCGCCTAGGAGTCAATACCGGACTAGACCGTTTTTGTTTCTCAGCAGTTTTTGTTGACTCAGCATAGTTTTGGAGCATTTTTAATACAAACACAAAATTTTCGCTAACGTTCCCGTTCCTGGTGGAATGAGGAAATGAAATATGCATATTAACCTTTTTCTTGAATCACTCTATCTATTTAAAAAAAAAAAAAACGTATCAAAATCCGTTTGCGAGGTTTTAAAGATTTAAGCACATAGACAGCGATAGGGATTTGTAAGAATAAAGACAAAGACGAGGATTGCGTTTAAGATTTGGGCTTACTTTAAAGTCCTTACGAAGCCCAAGCGTAGGTTATACAAGATAAATATGACCGACACTGGTGGTTGTCCACCCAATTGACATCATCTAACTCCTCTTGATAAGAAAGTTGCTGAGTGCTGAATTGCTGGATATTGATAGTGGACGAAGTGACTCGTATTTTGAATGACACAGATAATATGTAGAGTAGATGAATATAAGGACGATCTTCAGGCACACAACATTGAAAATAAAATCATTATGAACAATGACAAAGCGCTAAGAGAATAAAATTGCAACGGAATCTCGAATCATAATTAATATTAAATAAAGGCGGTAGTTTGTTACAAAACTGAAACGAAGACGTTCCTTTACTAACTCTTTTCAATTTACTTTCAACAAATTCTTTTATACTTAGCTCGAATAAATTTGTTCTATGTGGGATGCTTGGTCCTTCAATTTATTACGTCCGCTCGCGGTTTTCGTACAAAAATTAACGAAATAAGCCGGGGTCAATGATTGTTGGTATATTATTTCAAATGTAAACAAATTTTTCACAAAAACTCGTTTTCTATAAATATAGCAAACAGAGCGAGATTCCCGGGGTCTAACGCATTTCTCTCAACCATAACCTGTAGAGAATGAACTGGACATAAAATTTTTTTCACAATTCCGAACGAATCAAGAAAGCCCTTTTATGGTACGAAGTTATAATGGGAGAAATAGTTAATTCCTCGCGAATGCTGATACAAGTGGAAAAACGCCGGCAAAAATTGTAGGTAGGTCTTCTCCGTTCCCGCACAAGGCATGGTTGAGAGAAAGGAGCTAGGCCCCGGAACTAACCAGTCTGTTACGAAACACAACGTATGCTTATTTTTACTTCCATGTATTATTGTGTTTTGGTATAGGAATTCGTTTTCAATTAAATTATTAATTTCAGGTTAGCTACTACTACTTTCTTATTTGTTTATCAATCCTTGAACATTTTAGTTAAATTCATCACAGTCACTCTTCGCGTTTCTTTCAAAAAGTGTTACCTTTCTCGGGTCTCAAATGTGCTTAAACTACAGAAAATCATTTAGTCTTTTACATCATAGTTGTTATAGTTGTATAATATATTTTCAATTACTGACGGCAATTTCTCCCACCGTATCGTCATTTTTTCTGTAACAATACTTACGGATTCAAAATTCAACTTACTGGAATTCGGGCAGTATAAAACACAATATACTTAGTCCCATTTTGCAACTCAGGTTGAAACATTGTTTTTTTTTTCTTTTCTTTTTTCTTCATATTTAAAGTGAAAAAATGTGAATGAATTATGAAGTACCTTCCTATGGCAGTATTGTTCTGCACATGTCATTTTGAAATCTTATCATATGAGCATTAGTATTCCCCCTAGGTATCCATACAAATATGAACATCAGTGTTCTTATCCCATGATTCTTGCAACATTTTAGCGAGTGTATTAAACTCACAGTCTCACCCAAACATTAAATAAAAGAGAACGGCAAAAAGCAAAGTACAATACAAGTAGGATTGCTGATGTCTAGACCTAGAACTCTAAGAGGATATAAAAATCTTTTTTATGCGACAGCGAAGAAATCAGCTTAACACCATACTTGAAAAATGAAAACGATTATCTTCCAGTCCTCTAAGAGGATGATTCCACCAAGAAAAATGTTCACAATTCTTTAGCTATTGTTGTTATACGTAATGTATGTATAAGTCCTGAGAATAATAATTTGAGTTAAGCCGCCAATGTTTCTGCGACAGTTCATAATGTTTGTTGGTTCAATTGTTTTGTAAGAAGTTTGCATAATAGAATTATTGCGTGGTTAGCATTGTAGTCCTCAAAGAAAAAGTTACAATTTATAAAATACCATCGATCGGTGCTTTTGCCAAAGGTGAAGTGTTTTTTTCAGGAAGTTTATCTGAGATGAATATGGACCTTATTGGATATCAAAGAACAGATTTAGTAACAGTCCAGCTAAAGCAGATGTCCAAGTGAAAATAAGTGTAAAGAGTACTTCTACACGTATTTTGACCTTAGTGAAAAAGCTGTGGCCATGACAGTTGCACTAATTTCTAATCTACCATTCTATGCATTGAACTTGACTTATTTTATAGGTGAAAAACGTTCCATTGTTGAAAAAATTTACGATATGGACCCACTTTCGGTCCAAAATGTTGAAAAAATAGTGGACTTAGAGAAAATAACGATGAACTTTTTAAGCGCCTAGCAACAAAATCTGATTTGCAACAACTTCATGTTGAATTTACTAGCTTGCAATCTCGCCATGAAGAAATAAATCAACGAGTGATCCAATTAGAGAACCGAAACAAGATCTTGTTAAAGCAAATAGGGAAAATGCTACAAAAAGCCACAGCATCAAACTTGGTGATGCACCTACCTGACGACAGCAACTCTGACGCATGTGAAACTACGAAATCAATCTGTTCGGGGCTCTTTAATGAAAGTAACACTAGCACCTGTGTTGAGTACGCGTGTAATGTAAGCAGTAGTAATGCCTGAAATGCAACTAACTTGTTTTATTCCGCTCATCATTACTGTCTTCATTTTATTTTTTGTTTGCAATTAATTATTTTTAAGGACACACTATCCGTTTCTCTCGTTTAAATTAAAAGGCTCCAGGTATGTATTTTCCATCATCGGCTGGAGCCTCATTCTTTGTTCAATATTGATTTCATCATCCCATATTTACTCTTTCCTTCCTGTTTCCCTCCCCCGTTCCCCGCCGGTCACCGGCTCGCAAATTATAATTGGCAGTAACAAAATAAAAATGAAAAGCATTCGGTATCCCTTTTTTAATTTTTAATTGAACATCATTTTAATATTTTCGCACTCCAAAGGACATCTCTCGATTTTAAAGATTTCTCATGGTATTTAAAAGATTTCTGGCGATTGAACAAGTTCAAATAAAACAAAATAATACTATCGTACTTTTTACCGTTCAAATTATAAATTACAATTTATGTTTGCGGTATGCTAATCTCACAAGCTCAATGAAGCAGGGCAGATGGTATTTGGCTGTTTCAAAAAATCCTTCAAATTAAACACAACTCTCTGTTTTAAAATGTATCTTTATTAGATTTACAATTTAATTAGTCTTTATGCTTAACACTCAATATTTTCATTTACTTAGTAATTACAGCATAACATTACTTTAAAACACAATTTTTGAACTATTATTAAAAAATCGTAATATTCAATCTGTTAATGAATAATTATTGTTTTATTTTATCGATTAATTTGTTTGTATCAATTATTTATTTTAAAACACTTCTGCAACAGTTCTTATAAATAAATTTAACCTATTACTTTATACAGTTCTGTTTTCTTTTTTTTATATTCAAAGTACTAAAAGTCTATAGATTTAATAAAAATTGTCTGTTTAGTTAGAAATATATTACACGTTTATAAATTCATTGTTAGTCTAAAAATAAAAATAGTTTGGACTTTTCTTTTTTTAATTAATTTAATTTAATTTAAGTATTGCTAAAGTATACGTCAAATTGATATTAAATAACACAAGCATTATATTGTCGCCGCTCCTCAGTTATCCTCAGGACAAACGTTAATATTACACTTTTCAGAAGAAAGGAATTGCATTATAGATTAATACACTTTTAAAACAAAAACAGTTTACACATAGATGATGATCAGGTTACTTTAAAATTTTGTATTTTTCTTTTTAAATTGGTTAATGCTTAAAAATAGTGTTTTAACAATAAGTTATGGAATACATTTTTGCCAAGTTTTGCAAGTGCAGCGACAATATTTACCTACTTGGCAATTACATCAAGTGTGTTTTTTCGCCTTTTCATCAACATTCAAACACAGTCTAATGCAGGATATAAGAAATGAAAATAAACGGGTAGTGGCTTCATTGAAAATGCGCATTTTGATTTTATTTGCAATGTCCATCGAGAGCGGTGAATTCTATTTCTCCTCGCGATAAGATCAGATCCGGGTCTGCAATATATACTGCTTTGCAAATGATTGGGAAGGAACAAAAATATTTGAAGGGCAGAAATGGGGGAATTAATTTTGAAGTAATGCATAGGTAAGACGAAACACAGAAACATGCAAGAGTTTTTTTAAATAAAAGATAAACAACAACATTGCACAAGAGTTAATTAATACTTTTAATAACATTTAAACAGAAAAAAAGTTAAAAATTATTTAACTGTATTTGCTCCTCTCAAAAACACTGTTTATCTATTCGAACGTGTACCCCTAGATGGTAAGAGTTTATTTTTGTAACCACAAGTTGATTATACAAAACCTAGTTAAATTTTTCGACGTTCTATTTTATTCAAAGGCAGGTTGTTTGTTGTATGGGAAAATGTGTTATGTGTAAAAAAAGCACCAAGTATCAACCAAATCCTTTTGATAAGTGAGTCAAAAAACTTTTACTTCTACGCACACCAAGGCATTACGAATAGAACATCATACGTATGCTCTGAGAAAAGTCATAATTGAGTCCACAAAGTCACATCGAACTTTCAAATAAATAAAACGCCAGTTCCAAATACATAACAACAACGACAAAAACGAAAATTTGTTTCCGAAAGACAGTTATCGAAAACTTCCCTCTTTTATTTTGTTTTGACATAATTGGTGTTCACTGTTCGATGCTCTACATGAGAGTTTCTTTATTTATCTCCTTAATTGTGCTACGTTTTTATAACCAATATAAAAAGCTTTCGATAGCTTTTCTCTCTGCCAAAAATAAAATACCTATTTGTAAGGGAACCAGGATAGCAAACTTACATAAACTTGACAGGATATTTTTATTTTGCGCCGAGTTTCATTATTTATTATTTTGTTTCGATATTTGCTGTGGTAAACATAATTTCTAATAGGAAAACATGCTTCCATAGGCATAGGCATGTTCATTGATTTGATAATAATTATAAAAATATTTGGGCTCGCCAATAATAAAAATAGAATTCATAGTTTCAACCATAGAATATAAATTTAATGCTCAGTGAGTTTATATTTGGAAAGTCTTTATTTTCTGTCTAATGCTACGCAGAAATGACAAACCTAAAAAGTGTTTTTGTTTATGAGAAATAACAAAATGTATTTTAATATTCGGTTGTCTTTTATTTCACCAAAAAATTGACATCTTCCTCAAAGTACACAAAAACAAAATTGCAATTTCATTTTAGCTCTCGTAAAGACGAAGCGTGTCGACGACGATGTTCGATGATCAACATATAGTACCTACCAACTCGTTTTTATTTCAACTTTTTTTTCAGAATATTGAGAATAAAATACTTCCGCCTCGGTTTTATTATCCCTCTTTTTTATAGCAGTTTTATGTACAGTTTGCATGGCGTCACTTGATTTCATAAAATCAACCATTCTATTGTGGAATTCAATGGAATTATTATATTGATGTGACGAATCCACAAAAGAATGAAAATACACTATAATAAAGTGTTATTGGTTATTGCTTTCGTCGCGTCATCCTATTTTATGTCCCGAATTATGTATAAACTGAAGAATTTTATTTAATATGGTACTTTGCTAGTGCTTATAATTTAAAATGGTTTCTATTCTATCAGTCCATTGTTTTTAATTATAAATTATGGTAAAAGGATATATGTACTTGAATTCTTGAGCAGGGTTCTTCTCCTAAAGTAATCTTGTGATTGCCGCAATATTAAAGAACGTGTACAAGTATAAGTATATTGCCTTTTACAATAAAGGTAGATGTTTGTCAGAGATGTCTCAAATGATAAAATTGTTTGTTTTTTTTTTTTTGCTTGATTTGATTGGTACAATAGTTTGTGTTTTGTAACATATATAAGAAAACTAATTATGGCTTCAATGCGCCTTTTCTGTGTTGTTTAAGACAAGCGAACTCCGTATGTCATAATGCATTATTGTATTATCTTGAACCATTCTTATAAAAAGGATCTGTTTTGCACTATGGTGGTTAATCAGGTGTATATATATATAATCCATATTAAGAAATGAGTAGTCTGTAAGAATTTTGTGATTCTGATTGACTATATAAATAAATAAATCAATAATGAGGGCAAAACAAAGTATGTGTCGTCATCAAAAAAGGACAGAGAACATTGATAAATTGGACAAAATGTCACCACAGACAGACATAATTTTGATTAAATACAAGACTTCTTCTACCTAGGATCCGCTATAGCCACGGAAAACAACATCAGTGCGGAGAAAATAACCCTAGCTGTTATTGCTTCTTTGAGTTAATAAGTTAATTGAGAAACAAAACTAGAACTAGAAAAACCAAAGAAAACACTTTTAAGAGCTACGCCATCCCAGTTCTGCTTTACGGGGCGGATGCAAGGACCTTACTGAGCGCGGATGAGGAAATCCTTGGGCGTTTCGAAAGAAAACTACTCCTAATGATGTTTGGTCCCATATGCGAAGACAATGTTTGAAGAAGAAGAACAGGAAAACCTCGTATTAGGTGGCACAATTAAGTGGAAAAAGAAATCTACCGACTTAGAGTGCAAAACTTCAGAGGGCTCGTCCGAAATCGAAGTCGTTATAAAAGGATGTTGGTTGAGGCCCAGGTTCACCCCGAACTAAGAAATTGTCGGAAAGCCTCCGAATTGGTTGTTTCATGTGTGTCCTTCCTTGACACCTTGAGATATGATTAATTTAACTTTCATTTATTCGACTAAAGAATTTTTAGCATAAAATATTTTACAAAATATAGTACATATTTTGAGATTTTAGATTGGTGATGGGAAAATTTACGGTGAGCGGTACATAAATGGTGCCCGTGGATTAATGTTTAGTATAACTGGCAGAAACCGAAAAATGTTTTTCCACGGGAACCAATCATCTTTCGCAAGAAATTGGGAGGTACAGTCATGAAAAGGGCTATCTCGATTTGCCGTTCGGAACCGTCAGAAAATTGTAGGCCTTTTCCTCGAGGCATGGTTGTGAGAAATGGGCTAGGCCCGGGGCACACCGCTCTGTTACGCCGCCCTATGATGTAGGAATGGTATGGTAAATTTTCGACCATTTTTTGCAGCATTTGAGTCTGTATATCAGGAACGACAATGTGCGTATGTCCAAGGCGTCAATCGTCTCGAGCTTATCTGCATAGACATGCGATTTCAAATAAACCCACAAAAAATAGTCTAGTGGTGTTAAATCACCCGATCTTGAAAGTAACTACAAGATTAAGAAGCGGCTAACCAAAGTGAACGTGACAGCTGTCAAAAAGGCTAACTCCGAAAAAAGTAGGTATTGCAAACCACATTAAAAAACACTCTTTATATAAGATCCTGCTCTTAGCTCTGTTTTTCTTGGGTTCGTTTTTGTTATAATGTGAATGGTTTCCCCTATTTGGAAATTTTCGAGAATGGTTCAGCGAAATGTACTAGGATCCAGCCCATTTCAAGCTTCTTGAGTCCAAATTCCTCACTTTTTTTTAATAGTTTCTACTCTTTCAACTCCAACAGGCATTGTTGTAGAAGGCTCAATATACGAATGGAATACACTTTAACTACAAAAACTAATTTTGATTAAAAAAAATAACTTTTTTGTGGGTTCTAAGAACACCGTCGAGGCTGTAGTTTAATTTATTCGACGTAAAGTCACATGTAAATTTTGAAATACCTAGAAACTTCCGCAAAATAATATCTGAATAGCCATGGCTTAGAATATTCAAAAACAAAAGTAAAAGGATAGAAGTAATGGATGAAGAAAAATCTGAGGCTGAGGGATGCATGCTTCGACGTTACACGACATAGGACTTGTGACATGAAATATTCAGAAAAGGACAGAAATCCTTACCAACCGCGGGAACTGCACACCTCATCTTCATCTTTCATGAAGAATCTTCACTTGTTTCCCAGAAACTATACAAGATACAACCGTCAAGTCTCTCGCATGTTACATCAGCCCTCCACCTACCTAAAAACAACAAAATAAAATTGTCCAAAATAGTATATCGGTCCCACAAAAATTAAGTAACTGGACGAGCACGTTTTGCACATTACATTATTTCTAAAAGAGTTATCAAAATATGTCCTTTTATCGCAAAAACTTATTGAATAGTTAAATGTAGTAAAAAAGGATTTTAGGAACACGCTTAAAGTTTAAACAATGAGGAAAAATAATCACTTGATTAATTTTAGTGAAAAATAGTAAAGGAAAACTATCCTCGATTCTAATTATTGTTTAAAAAAGAAGCTAATATTTCTATATTTACTGATAAGTACTATTGAAGGTATTAGAGGTTTAGAAAAGATACCAAATATACTACAAAACCGGAAGATAGAAAATAATTACAAAATGTATGAGTGTTTTAAAGGAGCTATATAAAAATTTGTACATATGGTTATGTGTTTTACTACCTAGCACAGTTGGTAAAAAAGTTTTTCTTCTATTTATTCTATCTATGTTGCCATCAAATCTGAGGATTTGCCTAAACATAAATATTCAGAACTGCAAGGCAGTTGACAATCTTGTTTTCATTTTTCAAACGACCGGACTTCATACGTTTTCTTTTTTAAGTTTTGTATGAAATGAATCTATGAATCTATCTATCTATCTATCTATCTATCTATATAAAAATGAAGTTCGTTAGTCTGGCTTAAACTCGAGAACGGCTGAACGGATTAATCTTACCTTGGTCTTGAAATATTCGTGGAGGTCTAGGGAAGTTTTAAAAGGTAAGTAAATAGGAAAAAAAGAAATTGGAATATGTTTAAAGTCACAATTTCTTTATTCTTAACTGTAATGATAAAAAAATAAATTCAAACAATACTTTTGTTTTGTCTTGATCGTTTTTGACCACAAAATTATAATAATAAATAACAAATAATAAGACTATTTCATCGTTTGTTTTTGAAAATTATTTTAACTTTTTGACTGGTAAGAATTTAATTTATTGCCCATGAGTACAATTGACTTTATTTCATCTTCAAATTCTCACAGGAACGGAAATGGGAACGTCAAATAGTCAATTTATCAAACTAGATTTCTGAAAGCAACCATAATATTTAAGATTTGACAACCAATCTTTGTGAGTGAAGATTGACGCTACGTGCGCGAGAACTTTCTGTACTTTTGTGATTCTTTGTGATAGTGATATTCCAGGTAATGTGCTTTTTGCAATAAATTTTTTTTTGATATTCTGTGATAGTGACAATTTACTACTAATTTAGCAATTTACGATGACGGGGAGAAGGCGTTCTGACTTAGGTCGAGGATCTCAACACGACCATTAAGAATTTTCTTCCAGGACAGTTGGTTTCCTTCAAATCAGTTGACACCGTTATGAACCAGGATGACGTAGTCAACTATCCCACGTAAATTCTAAATTCACTGGAATTTCCTCGACTACCATCTCACAATTTGCAGTTATAAGTAGGATCAGTTATCATCATGTTGCGTAACATTAATCAACCTCGGCTATGCAATGAAACAAGACTGGCTATGAAAAAGCTGAAGAATGACGTCATTGAAGCAACAGTCATAAAAGGACAATACAAAGGAGGGAATGTCTCTTGATCCCGCGAATACTGATGATTTACCATTCGATTTTAAACGGTTACAATTTCCAGTTCCTCTGGTCTTTGCAATGACCATAAATAAATCACAGAACAGTCGTTAGAAGTTTGCGGAATCAACTTGGAGTTTTCCTGTTTCGCGCATGGACAATTATACGTCGCATGTTTATTCGTCGTCTTCTTTGTTTATTTACGCACCACAAAACAAAACAAAAAATAAAGTTTATGAGAAAGCTTTAAATTGACAGTATAATAACAGTGTGTGTCTGTCAATATCAAATTTTAACCTTATAAATAGCCAGTATTTCAGGAAAACACTGTTTTGTAAGTAAGCAACATGATGTGCCGAAAATAATAATAATATTTCAATTTTCATAAAAAAATGCTTTTTTATTAAATACGGATTCATTTTGTTTTTTTTGAAATTAATTTATACAAAAGTATAGGTCCTTTATTGATCGGAACACAAAAAAGACATTTTTGATACATTTTCTTAAGTGTATACTATTGACTCTGGCGTATACGTACTTTTTTTTAAGTTTTATTTTGATAATAAATTGTAACTATACTTTCAATACATTTTATATTTAAGAGTTCAATGAGAAAAATTTTAGTTGCTGGTTGTTGCTGAATATACTGTTTCTTACTGTGTAAGTTATGTAATAATAATAAATTACTGTTACTACTAATTTCGTCTGTATCAATTCAAATTCATTGAACTTATCCCTCAGTGACATAAACTTATATTTCATTCACATATTTGCACGTGAACGGAAGATTCCCTCAGGAAAGGAGTTGGAAATGGAAACTTAGAAACTACTGGACAGATTTCAGAAATTCTTTCGGCACTGGGATGCCACATAGTCCCTCAGTAACTTAAAGGGCCTCAACACTACACAAACCGTTTGTGAAAACATATGTATTTTGTTTTTGTAAAAATCTTTCTGCAAACTGTTTGAGTAGTGTGTAGCGATGTTGAGTGTTTGCGCAAACGGATTGAAGAAATTCAAAAAATTTTGAATTTTCCGTGTTTGCACAACCATGTTTGAGTCGTATGTGTTGAATTTTGCTCAAATAGTTTTCAATTTTCAAGAAGTAAAGATGAATAAAAAAGAACAAATTTTTTGGATGGAATCTATCGAATTATATAAAAGTTTACCGGTGTTATGGTGTGTTAAAAGCAAAGTTTATTGCAATAATTAAAGCAGCACATGCGAAATCGCTCATTGCTAATAGGTCTGATTGATATGAAAAACGTCAAGCAACTTATGGCGAAACTATGTTTGCACAAACACACGTTTGTACAAACGTGGGGCCCTTTTAACGTATATTTTTTTCCTCAGGATTAAAACTACAGACTCAAGCAACGCCGCGTGGCGGACCTATTCCAAAAACTCTGTCATCGTTAGAGTCTTTATTGCCCCTGAGTAGCATAGGATATATTTCATCCTTACTCTGCCACTTGAATGAAAGCTTGGAGACTGCTATACTTAACTTTCAAGTGATAAAAATAGGGCCTGAGCTACGCCGGGTGGGCCACCTAGTTATAAAATATATATTGTCTAAGCAAAATGCAAAAACGACAAAATATAATATTTTTGCATACTGTAGGTACTTTTAAGTAACTTCTTTGGTATGTCCTGAAGCATTCAGAGACAATTATTAAATACTACAAAAAATAAAACGTCTTATTGAATGAATATATTCCTAGATATGAGTTCCATTTCAATAGAAACGCATTTTTGTTTTTGTTTGATACATACGCGTGTATAATTAAATTGATGTAACCATTTAAAAAATATAAACAAAATATTACCGGGTGAATTTTTTATTAAGCGCGGAGCCCCGTAGGTACTATTTCTCGCTATCTACTTTAGTAGCCTATAAAAGGAAAAAAAAAATTTTAAACGATGGAGGGTTTTATTACTACATGAATTTGAAAGCACTTTTTAATTTGGCCTTTCTGTACCCCAAATGTCCATCAAAACAATAAAACACCTTTCTTCTGCCCAAACAAATATCCCATTTCCTGTGATCGACGTTATTGTCTCTTGGGACCGACCTTAAAACGTGAACGTTGGATGGTGATGCAAAAAAGGGTTTCGTTTCGAAAGTATAAAGCCGTCTTGAATAGATGGTCAGTCCTTTAGCAACAGGCAACAAAGCATTGCCGAGAAAAATAACACTTTGTTGGTAGGTATAGGTATATACGAGTAGATGTATACCATCAGCTGAATATGTTCCAAATGCCCCCGATAGCAATTTTCCTATTGTTTTTATTGATCAAATAATTTTGATTTCGTTCTATAGGAATCGTCGTTCAGATAGGAAATGAAAATTTATTCATACAGAAAAAGGATTATTTAGTCCTGGACATTTGCCTAATATTTATAGTAGCAGATACCAAAAGTATTGCTGTGAGATAAAATGCACTTATCATTGCGGAAGTGACATCTTGATGATGTGTCTTATAAAGTTGGTGTCACACACTCCACTTCACTCAGAAAAGAGATCAATTCAACTCAAGAGTAAGTGTAATGTTATATTAATACCTGATTAATAGGACTTCACATACTGCTGTGAATTTTAAATTTTTTTGGGTGTTGATATATTCATCAAAGAAAAAAATTACACTCTTCCTTTAGTAACTTAAGTTTTGTTCATTGCGAGCTCAGTATAGGTACTCGTATTAGATACCTACTTTATTATGAAAGAGAATATTAAAAACAAAGCAAAAGTCGAAAACCTGTCATATAAAAAAAAATCACTGTCACTGGTTGCGTGCGTGCACATGAGTGACAAGGTTCAAAAATAATTGTGTGGGCGCAAACATACAACATCCGGTGCAGCACAAAAAGCCAGCTACTCTCTATCTGCTACAGGTAGGTATAAAAATTATTATTTTACGTTTAAAAAGGAAGAAATTAATCCACAATCTACTATATGCGAGCCAAAAATAATGCAAAAGAAAAAATCATGTGGACAATAATTTGCAGTGCATTGCGTCAACATAGGGGTAGTGTATATATATAATCTGTGTCTGTGTTCAGTCGCATTAAAAGCCAACATTCATACTCTACGGCAAGCTAACTACTATAATATGCTATAATTTATTGTATAAGGCTAATGGAATACCGTTCAGACTTGGTTGCGGATACTGGATAAATCCTTCGGATACATAGTGATGACTACTGGTACTGCTTCGAGGTCCGACCACCCTACTGTGTCTTATATCCGCAGATCTGGGATTTTCCTCATCATTAAATTCGTCTTCCTCTATGTACATGGATGGAACGTCCGTTCTAGCCGGTCTACAAAAAATAATTGCAAATTAATATTAATAAAAGTGGGTATTAATTGAAGCAAATGACACACACTGCGCTTAATTGAGTGAGCATTTCCTATTGGGAAATACATCCTCTAACTAAAATGAAGTTGTTTTTTATGCAAATTTATGTGGTTGTTTTAGGAATATGCTAAATTCATAATGGTTATCCTTTCCCAAGCGGTTGCAATACGACTGTAACGACATCGCACTTTTGCAGCCTACCTTACTAACCTAGTTTGTTTTTAAAGGACTATGAATCCCTCGGGGGATGAAAAGAGATTTTTCATTAGTTGAAGAGTTTTTCCGTTTAACATGATGATGAAGATGACAGTAGATATATGTATAATATTTTCATACTCCACATACACATTTTAGTGAGTTCCTTGAAATTAAAATGTGTGCGATAGCCAAAGTATAAAAGAAATGAGTGATGCCCTCAAAAACTATTAAAAAAAAAAAGTTATTATTAAAAAAGTTACGAAAACTTTAAAATCGTATTCAAGTTATGCACTTCAAAAAATTAAGTGATCTCATTCTTTCGAAATTAAAAGAAAAGGAATAAAATAAAACCAGTGATTGTAAACTGAAACCTAGGGCCGAAATAGGTACCGCATCAGTGATCTAGTACTATTTTACTATTTTTCTTTCAAAATTCGCTCCATATTACACAACATTAGTCTTCTTTTGATTTATCGACTTTAATTGGTTCAAATACTAATGAAAGAATGTCAAATTGTGATACTAAAATGTTCGTTAACGTGATAAGTCGTTCCAAAAACACATATAATTCAGTAAAATATTACTCGATCACGTGTGCGGTAATTCGACCCCTGATTTTTGAGGGCGTTTCCATTTCTTCCACTTCTTCATTTCTAATTTGATCACTTATTTAACTGGCTCAAAAGCAAAAGGATTGCACATTTAGATCCGATACTGCAACGCAAATATTTCCTGACATTTTGTTATTTTATATTTTTAGTTGAAGCAGTCGTTCAAAACTAGTGTAAATGTATATCAATAGTCTTGGCATGCAAAAAGAAAACTAATCTCCTGTGGGCATGTCAATTTTTTTTTTTTCCAATAATGACAAGTACCTAATGATTTTTTTAAAATATTTCCATTCTTCAAAGAACGAATAATCAACACTTTTTTGATTTTATCATTGCTACAAAAAAAAAAATAATTTTTTCAAAAGAAGAGTGGCAATTTGACTAGTGACGTAGAAGTCCGCGAAAATCCGCGCTTAAATAGTATATGATCCCAAAACGCTCTTTCGCAGTATTCGTGTCCCGGAAGAAAAAATCAAATTAGTAAAAATGTCATGAAAAGAAAAATCGCTAAATAGAAAGTGTCCTTGTTCATCTGTTACAGGAATGGTTAAAGCAAAACAGTAACCTCTTTAGTTTGCGAACGCTGTTGCACTCAAAACTGTTCTTTAATGAGGGTTACGTATTTAATTTTTTTTTAATGAATACCTAATACTTTAAGAATATTGTGTCAAAATTTCAAGTGGATTGAAGCAAAATTGACAAAGTTACGAATATTTTTATACCTTTCGGTATAGTGTTTTCCTTGTGTTTTTTTTAGCCCCTCATAACTTCAAACCTACTGCACCGATCCTTTTGAAATTTTGAAAACTATTTCTGTAAATAATTAACAAGGTAGTGACGAAAAGGTTTTGCAAATTAGTTGATAATTGTTATTTTACAATAACAAATTAGCCGATTTTTTCACGAGAAATCACGTTTTTCCATTCAAAATGTTCCAAGGAGTGAAAAATTTAAATTTCGAAAAACTCTCTCGACATTACCAGGTGAAAACTATTATCTAATGAATGAAATTAGATATTTTGATTTCCGATGATCCAGCTCCAAGTTATGAGGGGCACCGCAACTCGGCTTTTTTTCGAAGCCCGTCCGAATAATTGCTGCCATTTAAGTATTTTTAAATATTTCTTTGTGAAAATTTTACACAACATTTTAAAAATGTCACTTTTTAATGTGTAATTGGTTTTAATAAAGCAATTTGAACTGGTTTCTAACAAAAAAATTCGCAAAAACATGCCTCTTTTTAACTAATTAACCCTTCGAACCATGCCTTTTTTCTACTGTAAATTTTGACCTGAAATATTGTATCCGGTGATTTTTGATATTAACAAATAGTTTTGTAATCAACGGCCCCGAAAACCCCCGAACACAAATATTTAGTATAAATATCCAGTGGAATAAAGTTTGATTGTTTTGTCGAAATGATTAGTTCAATTTCAAACATTTTGCCACCATCTCGTGACTACCATTTTGAATTTTGCAAATACAACTTTGGTTATTCAAATATAACAAAATTTTAGATCAAAATATGAAGTGAAATAATGTTTGTCTTGTTAAACTAAAATATAAGTTCAATTTCACATATTATGCCCAGTCTTGGATCCGCGATTTTGAATTCCGTCAATATAACCTCAGATTCATGTTAAGCAACCCCAAAAACTCACGAGTACAAAAATTCTGACCAAAATATGCAGTAGAACATTTTTGACAGCGGTTTAAATAGGTGGTGGCAGTACCACTGTGACTCAAACGACAAATATTTTTTTGATGCGAACATATGTATGACAAAAATTATGTATGACTAGGTGTGCCAGCGACTTCGTACGCAAAATTGGCATAACTTTTTTATTCATCAACCGATTGACATGAAATAAAAACTAAATGTTAAGTGAAGCTTAGCAAAATATAATACTGAAAACCCCATCTAGATAGGATAAGCCGTTTCTGAGATTAGCGTGCACAAACAAACAAACTGCTACGTTTTTATTATATGTATAGATATAGATATAGATAGATATAGATAAATAGATTAAATTTACTGTTTCTGAATCAACAACGCCCACACTAGATTCATTTTCCTTTTTTTACTTCAATGGTTTTTAGAACTACCGTTTTCGTTCTTGTGAAAGCAAACATTTCAAGAAAAACCTTTTTGTTCCTTTGCTTATGTTGGGATTCCTATTAAAGCCTCTTTTCATTGCGAAATGTTCTGGTCACCCTAGACATACCTATCACTGCTTTTTGTTTATGCAGCTGATGTTTGCTGCATAGTAATCGTCTTTATAAGAAGAGACCTCGGTAGTGTAAATGATTCGAAAGAATTGTGTTGGCGAGAATTTTTACAGACATAGTTATTTTTATTTGCAATTCTTACTACAAATGGCTGCTTGATTTCGATAAAAATACGACGTGCTAGGTATTTCATGTATGAGGCACCAGGCTGAAGTTTTCATACAAAAACCTGCTCCCAATTTATTTTTCTATATTTTATAAGACATTCTGGGTTTTTAAAAAAGCCGAGCTTAGATCGTAGTTAAACCAAAAAATAAAAAAACACCAAGTCGGCATTTGGGATCATTTTACCCGTGCCATACGTTGCGTTGGTTGCTTCTAAGAACAATTTTCGGCTGACATGCCTTTTAACAAATAAAAATAAATAACGCTGACAGGTGTTCGATAATAAATTAAAAGAAAAATTTAAAAAATATAAACACAAAAAGAAATACAATGCATTTCAAATTGTTAGAAAATCTTTTCGAAGGACCGAGATCTCTCTCTCTCTCTAAACAAATTAAAACCTTTGATTCAGCGAACCTCGGCTTGGTTTTTCAAAAAGCTCCATTTTTTACATGCTGGTAAAATTTGGGACTATCAGTGTAATGCATATTTTTCAGTTAAAAAAGGAACAAAACCCATTGCGCCTTAAAGTAAGATAATTAGCTCGTGAGAATTATATTTTTGTTAAATTTCTTGACACAAAGCTTTGTCATTTTTGTCTTTAGAGAAAAAACAATATAACCTACAAATTAGCTCTAGGTAGAATAAGTACAATGTTTCTAAATTCTAAACCAAAATTTACATAGTTTTGAATATCAAGAATAAAAAATTGTATTTCCTCTGGAGAGAGAGAAAGTAAGACTCTTTGCTCATTTAACTTAACACTTTTATTCAAAAAAAAAAAAAAAATCTAAAGCACATTCACCTAGATTAAGGTTTCTCTGTTTTGCTGTTTCATGCCCCGCGGGAAGAAGCAGAACGTAGCTACTTTGCGAGTGAACCTACAGGAAAGTTCTTCTATATAAATGGGGTCAAACTTCTGTACAACAAAATAATGCAGAAAGTTCTTGTTTATGAAACCAGCATAACGATTTCAGATATTTTCCACTTACCTTCTTTATTTTTATGATTGCAAAACACAGAGAGAGGGAGGGAAATCTACTATGCTATGCATTCACTGTATTATCATTTTGCAATTGCAAGACGGCACAAATAAGCCAAAGCCATAGTGACTTGATTTCGCATGGATAGAGCAAGAAGTAAGTGCTTTTCAATTTGTTTAAGTGAGGCAATTCATTGATTTAATCGAACCGTTGCCATTGCTTGTAAGTGAATTATTTAGTGCTAAGGCTTTACTTTTTGATTATATTTCATCAGCAATTAAAATTTCATAGAAGGCAGTTTTTTATTGTTGGCTAGTTCCATGAAATAAAGTGCTTGTTGTTGTTTTCATTTTCATTTTTTACTTTTTATTTCAAGCCTTGTGTCTATGCGAATAGATAGACTAGTGCGATTGTTCTAAAATTGAGGTAATAATTTGTATCGCCGGGTCACAATAAAAGCAGCTGATAAAGATGGAATACCACTACGATTCATGAAATTAATTCTTTATCTAAAGACTGGAGCACTGCTCGAGTAATATTTGTTATAAAACTTTCAAAAGATTCTGAGAAGTTGGAGCTAGTTAAACCGTTCTCTGTCCGTCTAGTTTTCCTTTCTAATATAAATGTTGTCTCAAAACATTAGTTATGGTATGGTCAACATATTTGAAGACTGAATCATTGCAGAGAAACTTTTCTCATTGAACTATCTTTCATAGGCTATTGACATAGTTGATCATATCCTTGCTAGAGCTTTAGAGATATGTTAGGTAAAAGGATGACACTACAATTTTTTAGTGATAAATATTAAACAGTTATATCATCAGAATCTTCATCAGCTCATTAACCAATTATGCAAGGGGTTCCACAAGGTTCTGATTTTGGTCCGAGTATGTTTTGCTCCTTACGAAAGTTCTTGTCGATATAACATTATGGTAATAATGTTCAGCACACCAATTTCTGATCTAACTGACTGGTCAGAAGAAAACGGTTTGCTCCTATTAACAATAAACACAGATGTTATCCCCATAGTACACAAATTACCACCTCTTAATCATTATGTTAATATCCTTTGGTCTTCCAATAAATTTGAAGCTGTGGAAATGCTATTTTGTTATAAATCAGAGCTTATGAACCCACGAACAATGCTATCAGTTGATAAAGGATATTAAGGACTACGTAAACATACATCACACTAAGCAAATATCTCCACTTAAATCTTTCGTCCTTAATGAACCTTGGTATCAATATCAAAAACCATCCCGCCTTCTCGATAAAATTGTTTTAACACTGCAACTTCACTGCTTTTGTATTCTAAGTTCATACTATAAAAGATAGTAATCTTAATGAACCCTGCGGAAAGAATCTCGTGACGTACTTATTGGAACTTGTGACTTGAAACTTTAGTACATCTGAACTCATCCACACTTATTGTCTTGTTAACATCTTTCCGTGGCTTTCATTTTAAGCACCAAGAGTGCTGTATAGACTATGTTCCGAAGTATCAAAGCTGTGTGTTGTAGATGCGCAAGAATGGGATTTTAACATTTTGAAGCTGAATGAGCTTCAAGGAGCCGATACTCAAACTCTATAATTGAAAAGATACCAAATACAATATTCGTAATTATTTTATACCAAACTCCAATATCATCATAAGCAAAATCTTTATGTGAATGAAGGCAAAATACAAAATTTACTTATTTTCCACATTTATAAAATTATCATAAACGCAAATGTCCCAGTAAATTCTAAATTTGCATATAATCACGTAATTAAACCCTTCAAAAAAAGAACAATTTATTCAAATGTTTACTTTCATTACTGATGAGATGGCATTATAATCTTCCATCATTTGTAGTTTTAAGTAGTAGATTTGTTTTGTTATTAAAATGAAGGTTGGTAAAAAGGTCGTGGGTGGACGGACCTAATGCGTATACCCTTTTGTGTTATCCGCTGCAGACAAACTTCATTCAGTCAAATTGTACTGGATATACAAGTTGCAAAGTAGTCACAATTTATGCGAATGTTTTATCCATGTTTATTAGTCAAACTTTACAAGTTATTTTTGGGAATTATACAAAGTAAAAGGGGGCGGCAGAAATCCTTATCCACAATACGACACAAAATAGCAAACTCGACAGCCGGCCATCCATGGAATTTTCGCAGTGAATTTATTCGGTTGAACACTGGACAAAGGACGAAAGAATGACATAAGCAAAGCATTTCCTTTTATACAGCTGCTCAAAAGAAACCATTTTGTTTATAAAAGGCACTACATATTCTGTGTATAAGTAGTTGTTCAAGAGGTAAGGAGCAGAAGAAGAAAAAATTAGGCAAGAAGTCGTATAAATTTCAATCAGGATAAACTTTTTACAAGTTAAAAAAGTGTATGTCCTTGTCCATTTCGTGTTGTGTCTTTTGCCTGACTTACCGAACTTACCGACTTAAAAGCGGTTACGAAAGAAACAAAATGAAAACAAAATATGTGCAGGCATAGCTATCCCTCAAAACAGAATTTAGAAAGAAAGTATTGCTTTCCAAAAGCAAATTGCCAGCTCTCTAAGGGAAAGCTAACAAAATGGCTACTTAAAATTTTTTAAGGTCGTATTTTGGAAGTTACCCACAGTTGTATTGTTGTTTATCGAGGTGGTGGAAGGGAGATGGGAGATGGGAGACATTAGATGGCAGATAAAGAAATGAAAGTCAGTATCCAGTTAATCACGAAAGGACCTTCTTATAGAACAGCTTGATGTACATACAAAGTCTTAGGGGTAATTTATTTTGTGTTTCATGCAACGCACCTCATACTTTTCCGGACATCCTGGGGCTCAGGTGGTCTGGGCCGGTGTTTACAAACGACCACAATTCCAGCAACTATAATTGACGTAACTATAACAGCGCCTATCGCAACCACAGCAGCCAGTATGAGTAAGGTTGATTGCTTCTCATTGCCTTGATGTGTTGTTTCAGCTGGGGTCGGATCCTCCGATAGGATTGTTTCATCTGAAATTAAACAGAACAAAAAATAAGTAGGCAGAACAAAAAACATTCTCCTCGAATGAAAATCTAATAAAATCTGAATGGCTATGAGCAAATCGGCTGAAGGAGATTGGAATTAGCATCAGCAATTGGAAAAGTCTAATGGCACGTTCGCATCACCGCCAAAACTCAGAAGTTTGTTTCATAGCATCAGAAGCACGAGTATTCCTTAGGAGTTTACATCTGGGATATAATATGTATGTTAGAAGTTCTGCAAAACAGCTTCTTTGCTTTTCTCCCATTTACCACTTTGTATCGAATCTAATAGGGGGTGAAGACATAAATAACATCCCGACCGACTTGGCAATTTTTCTTTTGCAATTTCTGTGAGTCAGTGAGTGAGGTGTATGTTCACCTTGAGTTTTGGGTGTGTGCGTTTTCTTCCCCAAGTGAAATATTGTTGTGTTGAGGACTGAAGAGTACCTACAATTCGGTTAGCATGTGCACGTATTTAGGTATAATTTCTACAGCTTTAACTTTCATCCACCTGAAATTGTTTTCAATAAAGGTGAAGAAACACATCTGCTCTTTAGAGCAACCCTCCTTCTTTATGCTCCCTAGAGACTATCGAGGCTGGTTATGTGATTTTCCATGAAAAAAAATTAGATAAATAATTCCCAAAAGGGGTCTTTTTCTTTGCTCTTTCATTTCCTTTGGATTTTGGCAAATGTTTCTCAGGCTTTTCTTTTTCGTGGAACAAAATGTGAAATTGAAAATGTTCTTGTATTTTATTTTTTTTTTACATCATCGATTGAAATTTATTAAAAATATCTAAGAGCGACTCTTAATTTATTTTTCAAATTGATTTCAAAACGAGAGTCCAGGGGAAAATGTGCAGATGCTTACGTAGGTAGGTACATACAGGTAGGAATGTGTGCAAGTACTTTTTGACAAAAATGAAACTTGTTCCCGTGTTTGAATGAACAGCAAATATAAGAGATGGTTTGAATCAAAGAAACAGAAAAACTATTTATTGTCTTTGAAAAGCATGATAATATTTTACAAGAGACTACGGTGGGCTGTGGAAAATTGGTTGTGATTGCCCTCAAAAAAGGAAGCATTTAGAAATAATACTTTTCTGAATAGTGAATAATATAAAATTTATGTGCTTTAGTAAGTATACTCCAATGCTTCTCTCGTTTTTGACAATCAACTTGATCACAACTCTGGGCTATGTTTAAAATTTGCACTGTCATTTTCAAGAGATGCTTAGACTCTAAATTAATTTTTCATAAAGTTTTTACTCACCATATGGTCCCAATTGGGCCGCAACTCGTACTCGTTCAATCACAACCGGTGGTTCACTGCGTCCTTTGGCGTTAACAGCATAAACCAGGAATTGGTACTCTCTTCCAGGCTCAAGGTTGTTCAAGCGGAACATCGGGTTTGATTCTTGCATGCGGAAGAGTGGAGCTAGCGTTGCCTGAAATATAAAAGGTGATTTTAATTTTTTGGGTATTCAAATTGAGCTGAAGTTTATCTGTTGAACTTTTGTTTTTTTTTTCAACTTAAAATAAAATAAATAAATAGGGTGGCGCATCAGAGCGAGGAGCCTCTGGGCCGAGCGCGTTTCTCACAACCATGCCTTGTGATGGAATGAAGGGGACCTACAATTTTCTGCCGGTTCCGAACGGCTTTGAGAAAGCGCTTTTCATGGCAATGAATTTACTAACGGAGGACTTGCCAATTCCTCGCGAAAGGCGATACCCGTGGAAAAACATTTTTGCCTCTGCTGGGATTCGAACCTCGAACCTTTTTTTTCAAAAAATCAATTCAAAAATATACATTTTTTTGTAACATATTTTTGATTGCTTGTTTTCCTGCGGGGTTGATTTCTGGAAAAAAGACGAGGCGGGGTGCCATATTTAGAAAAGACATTTTAACTAAAGTTCTGTTTATTTGATAGCCCTGGCCTTGATGCAAGTTTCCGCTGAGTTCAATTCCGTCTTCAACGATATATTTCGCAAGATATGTTTGTATCTCTTATCTTTGACCAGACGAAGGATGAAAAACTGATTGTTGCTATTTGTTTTATCATAATTGTTCGGTTTGTCTTCATTAGATGAATTGAAAGCATTTATTTTATGTGTATTATTTACATTGACGAACCATTTTGTCAGAACTTTGAAAAAAAGGAACCCTGTTATCAGGAACAACCTATAAACTTCACAATACTCTTTTGGGCGACCTGGACGTTCGGATAAGATCTCACCGGTAATTAAATTAATACAATCCGTTATTAATGCAACGGTTATTAATAAAATCACAATTAAATTAACTATAAGAAATGCCGGTGACATTTTGAAAAAACATTCTTTCCGAGTTAAAGTTGCTTTCTTACCAAGGTGAAGTGTCAGATGTCACATATCATATGCGACTGCTGTAAGCCGTTTTTTTATTATTACAAATTATAAATTAAAAATGCAAAAGAGCTGAAAGAGCATCAAAGTGTAAAGATAAAATATATTTCTTCTCCTATAAAATGAAACAAAACTTTCCTGAATATTCAATGGGGACATTCTTCTTCCAAAGCAGTTGTAATTTTCCCATCTCTTAATTTTCTTGAATCCATTTTTTCAGCAAATTTGACCTATCCCATGTCTTAGTGACGTTAACTCCTAATTAACAATTGTTTTAAAAAGTAGCTAAGCCACGTACTTATTCAATGAACCCAAGGGAAAAATGATTTGAGTTTTTGGATGAATATTAAATCATTTGCGTAAAAGCCTAAACATTCATCCCTTTTAATTTTTTTTTCGTTTAATTTGTTGGGATTGATAAGGATGCAAATGGTTCGTTTTTATTGTTCAGTTTAACTGTCCAAATTATTCAAATTAATTAAATTTGTTTTTGGTACTGTTATCTGGGCAGCCACCAAAAAAATGTTCCTTCATTTATATAGAGAGGATATTTATGATTAACGCAGTGCCCCTTTTTTGGAATATGGGAGAAGGAAGCATTTCAGAAACATTGAATAAAATAATATTTCTGAAATATTTTTCATTCACTACAGAAGAATTTCAAAGGGATGCCCAAACCAAAAGAAGCACTTGAGAACGTTTAAAAAACGCAAAATTGTTTCGGAAAAGTAGACATTTTCGAAATATATTTAAAAAGTGCTCTGCATTAAATAAAAAGTACTCATCTTCAAAACAAAATCAACACTCAACAAATTTACGTTCAGAAGGTGCTCAGCTGATGGCAGCTGCTTAGAGAGATGAACATAGAAAGTGTCAGATTCTAAGAGAATCAGACTATTCAATGCACACACTCATGTTCATTTTTTGTATCTTCTGCGATAAGCTAACAAAAATAAAAATAAATAGGGTGGCGCAACAGAGTGAGGAACCCCAGGGCCTAGCGCATTTTTCACAGCCATTGGCTTGTGAGGGCATGGAGGGGACCTACAATTTTCTGCCGTTTCAGAACAGCTAGTCGAGAAAACGCTTTTCATGGTAATGAATTTAATAACGGAGGTCTTGCCAGTTCCTAGCGAAAGGCGATACCCGTGGAAAAACACTTTTGCATTTCTGCACGAATCTCTGGGTTAACAGGCAGACATATGAGTTATCGCATGGTTAAAGAGTGAAACAGTTTTTAAAATGTTCGCTTAAATTTTACTAAGTTAAGCTCACGATCATTGCAGTAATATCTGAAAAAAATGTTGACGTGTTTGGGATACCACAGACCTGCTCGAAATATCACCAGGAGCGGTTTGGAGAACTTTATAGGCTGAGCGATGATGTTGCATAGATTTTGCTAGGTGAAATGGCTCTCTACACAAGAGAAGGCCTTTATATTTATGCCTAATCATCAATGTGCACATTTACACATTTATGCTTTGGAATTTTTCAAAGGGACATCGGCTAAGACTTCACAACAGGAATGAGTCGAAAAAGAGCGTCAAGAATTGTGTGTAAAATATCGATGATTTTTAAAAATTATTTGGTTGCCAAGTACATTCAACTATTAAACTCCCTTAAGAGAAGGAAAATCAAGCCACGTAAGTACTTTTGCCATTAAACACTTTTTTTTGGTTTTTGGTTTCTTGAAAACTATTAAACTCCCTTAAGAGAAGGAAAATCAAGCCACGTAAGTACTTTTGCCATTAAACACTTTTTTTTAGGTTTTTGGTTTCTTGAAAACTTTTTCTTTGGAACTGAGCTATGAACTCCTGTTGTTGGCATTTAATTCGCTGAATTGGCCTCTAGCAAAAGGTCTATTTTGCAGCAAAGTTCTTTTTGATGTTTTGATATTCTCCAAAAATTTAAATTTTATTAGCTAGCAATTAAAATGATTATTTTCAAACACAGACTATTAGACTATTAGCTCTAGGGGTCTACCTTTAGAGGGTATGTCTATATTTCATAGCTTCCACTACCATTTATAAATTAAAAACGCCGGAAATAGTTCATCCGTCTTTACTAGCTACAATTTTGTGTGCATTAATCTTCTGATACCTAATTTCACAACACTATCGAATGGATAAAATTTTCACGTACGTAATTGACACCCACCCGACCGAATCACACTTCTCTACTACTTCTCGCTCAAATTAAAGAAAAATTTTGTTTCATTTGCTATACGTAATCATTTCGAAAGTATGAATTTTTAACTTGCAAGTATAAAACCTTTTCTGTTTACAATACTACAAAAAAAAAACGTTGGCTACCTAGCCACTATAATGGTTGCCTAATTTAAAAGTGTCAAATGTTCTTTGTACCTAAGCGAATGAAAAACGTTTAGAAAAAAAAACATCGATAAAACACTCCTGTAGTTCCTTAGGTTCCACCTAAGCTTTATAAATCGGATCAGTATTTAACATTTAATATACATTTCTTATTTATTCCACCAGTTTATTTTTACAACCTACGAATGGCCACTAGTGCTTTGCGGAGAAGCAATTTTCCCTACCTTTTCCCATTTTTCGAACCTTTATCTCGGGTTGAATTTTCAATACCTACCTCACGTCGGTTTTTTCTTTGGGACGACCGACGTTGTGTTTGCTATACCAGTGAGTTTTTATAGTCTGCCATTTCCGTTGACTTCCAAATCTAAACGTGACTGTCCGTTATCAGACAATTGACTACGAAATTATATCGTATAGGGATCTGGAATGGCAAAAAACAAGCCTCCATTATCACCCAACTGTGAATTATATGCTCAACCATTCGGTACTTATGAATTTCTCAAACTAGCCATATTTATTACATACAAGAAAGATAAACACTTAATTGTTCAACCTTTGTGTAAATATATTCAACACAAGTTTTTACGATTGAGTTGTTATCGGAATAGGCATTATTTTCATCCAACAACAAGAATGGTTTAACATGCGCATATATTTCACAGAACAATGGGTTTATATCAAAAAATGAACATGAACTTCCACAAAAATTAGGTCTCCTGTCCAATTGGAATAATACCAAATAAATTCTATAAAAGTTTGAATTTTATGTTTTTATTTATAATGCCTACCACTCTCCAAGTTTTTGAAGAAAGGTCACTAAATGGCCCATGAAAGGGAAGGAAAAAAAATGAAATCATTCAATCAAAGGGAAAGGAATTCGAAAACACCATCCATGTGTAAAATATAAACAAAGCAAGGCCAAGCAAATCGACGAAAGAGTCCATACATTCCAAGATTACTTGACGAATTACAATTCGACCGGAAAATGGTTTCGCATCCTTATTTCCAATGATATTGTACGGATTTCTCTTTTGAAATGGAAACAATTTATGTGACAGGGATTGGTTTCACTGTCAGTGAGTGAGTGTGTATCTATCTATAGTTGGTTGCTGTGTTCTCATGTTTATAAATTAAATTCTCAAACCTTGCAATCCTCACCTGATCATTCATCGTTGAAATCTCATTATCGTTGGTTTCAGGTTCGGTGAAAGTTCTTGTTGTGTCGCTCGAGTAGATTGGATTTCCACCGATAACCTCGAGAAGAAAGTGTTGCAAAAGGCCTCCGTCACTACCAGCCACGCAAACAACTTCCAAGAACGTGTCATTACGCAATTCACATCCCTTCGGGGCTTCAGGTGTATCTGAAATATAAACAATTTTTATCATTATATTAAATCTACACAGTGGGTCTTTTGACATTTTTAAATTCAAAATAAGAATCATAGGTGGTGTTAAAATGGATGTAATGTATTTTATACAATATCCTCGTATTTATAGGTAGGTACATCTGTTTATGCTTTCTGCTTTTATGTTATAAATAAACATTGGTTTACTATTACATATAATTGAAGTTGTAGCCTGCGAGTAAAAAGCGAATTCCTACATAAGTAGGCTTCACAATTTAAGTACGTTAACAAAATATGTAACAGTACATATTTGTGCTGCATACATCATACGTGAAAGTCATAATTATTGCTTGTGCCTGACTGCCAGGCACATTATTAGTAAAAGTGACCACATACAATGATAAATGAGTAGGTAACTTTTCTGTGAGCCAATATGAACATTTTATTTCAGTACGCATTTTTTAATAAGCGGTACAAGAACGTCGGGGAAAAAGGAAACAATGATCTTTTGATAACCATACAGAGACTTTTATTGTATTTTTTTCTCTTGATTTTAACAATTTTTAAAATGTATTAAAAGTAGAATTAAAATGACAATTTTTATAATAGTCTTACAATAAACAAAGTCTTATATTAGTTAAATATTGAAACTCATTGAAGTTTTCAACAAATTAAAATTTAAATTTTATAACAATAGATCAATTAAACATGATAATAAATTAAAACATCAAGGAAACTGACCGGTAATTTTATGACATACCTTTTAAAAAACACAACAAATTATTTCTGTCATAACATCGAGTCTAAGAACAACCACAAAGCTGTGAATTGTACTTAAATAGTCATTCTTCAGAATGCCACTTGAGCAAGGGACAGAAACTGAATAAAAGATGGCGCTTTAGCGGAAAATGTTTTCAATTTGAAAATTGAAGAAAATTCCAGGATATGAACCAATGACCATTATTCCTTTCTCCTAGTCAATATTGGGATACAATTGTTGCATTATTTGATGAAATGTACAATAGGTTTTAATTATAAAAGCAAAACTTTAGATTATAATACGACTATTTATAGAAATTAATGTATTTAGTTCGAAAAACGAAATTCAGACATGCCACGGTACTAAAATTTTGGATATAATTTTGCAAATAATTTGTGATCCATGAATACTTATGCTTGAATATACATTGTCGACAGTAAAATACTATCAAATTCATTATAATTATCATTTTTTAATAATAAAAAAACAATAAATAAAGTACTAGACATAAGAAATCACAGCCATTTAAGACATAGATATATATATCACAGCTATACCTAGATATTTGTAAAATACTAATTTTTAATCAGATCCATGCCCAAAGCTACTCCGAGTTCTGTTTTTCTGTTTTTGAAGAAATGTGCAAAAAATACTACATTTTGTTATAAAGTATTTCTTAAATCACCGTTTTTTGAAAAAATTAGTTTTTTATCAAAACTGAAAATATTACATATGTATATTTTTGTTCAGAGCATTTCTTTCTGGTCGCGGTGCCCGTGGCGTAATAGTTAACATTCTTCCAGGATAAAATTGGTCACCCAAGTGTTTTAATTTACTTACATTTAGTACAACTACAAACAAGCAACTGAAATCTAAGCCACCTACATAGCTTAGTTCTAAAGTAAAGGATAATTTTAAAAACGAAAATGGATTAAGGAGGCTTTATTTATTGTAAATGGATATTAAAAAATTTACGAACGGTTGATTTCGAGGTGTGTAAGCCAAAAAGATTCGAGGAGTTATTGATATTACGTAATATGGTTCAAAATGCGAAATGGGGGAACAGAAACAAGATTCCGGGAAGTAGTGTTTGAAGAGATTGAACTCAATAGTGACGGACAGTCAATGTTTCCACTTAAAAGATTTTGTACAAATACATAGGTACCTACTCGCGTGTTACGTCTCCTTTGTAGAAAGTGGAGGTTAATAAGTTTCAAACGATAAGCATTTGGAGCCAAGTGGTATCTATCATCCCCAGGAAGATTGTGTAAGGCGAGCAACAGAAGAAGTTTGCGTTAGCCTGTGTTATTTGATAAGGTCATCAGCAGGGATAGGATTTTACTAACTTTGCCTTGTTTTTTTGGTTAAACGGAATATGAAATAGACTTTCGACAAACATGTTTCAAGCCCTGGTGATTGCAAATATATGTATTTTATTTTGCCTTTTTTTGCCTTTTCATACCATAATTGCCTTTTTTTGCCTTTCTTCGCCATTGTTGCCTTTTTCTGCCTTTTTTGCTTTTTTATTAAAGTTTGTTAAGAAATATCTAATAATAATTGGTTAAGCATTAAGAAAAATGCGAACATTTTCGTTTGCGGTTGAGAACCTTTCGTTAAAAATCTTGTACAGTTTCAAACAAACACAAAAACTTTGGAAAATGTTCGAATTAATGCATGTATTAATGTTTATCAGCGCAAACATGCTTGGTACTTCTTCCTCGCCTTCGTAAAATGCATACCTGCGTTAACAGAATGTTGGCATGTATGCATGTTTTTCTACGCAGGCATGCTTCTTCCTCGCAGCGCAAAATGCATACCTGCATCAAAATTTAGAACGTTCTAGACTGTTCGGAGAAATGATTGAAGATGAAGAACTGCAAGCGCAGCAGGCGTACATTAAAGTCAATTTTGAGTTTTAGTTGAACTGAAAAAACACATTTTCAAAGACCAACTAAAAACAGGAACCTCAATTGGCGAAGTGCTGCCTGTCTTGAAAGGCATTGAGGAAGTCTTGAAGAAGTTTACTGCCATTTTCAATGGAAACACAGCCCTAAAAATGATTGAGCAGATAAGTTCTGTAATAAACGGCGAAGTACATTCTAGACTTTCAGGAAACATTGAAGTGAATAATGTTGAAAGTTTTAGATGGGCTCCTCTCGTTTCAGCTGAAGCTGAGAGATCATTTAGCTCCTTCAAAGCCCCTTTTAGGGACAGCCGAAGAAGATTGCTACCTGACAACTTTAAAAAAATCTTCGTAGTTCAATGCTTCTATAGTTAAATGTATTTTTGTTTATTTTCCTTGTATTTTTTAATAAATGCCTTTTCTTTGCCTTTTCAAGTGTTTTATTTTGCCTTTTTCCAATTTTTTAGGTCAACAAAATCCTAACCCAGGTCATCACATTTGGGAAGCATACTCCAGTATGCTACAGAGATTTGAGAATATATGGATCGGCAAATCCTTTCGATCAACGACTCAACAAAGAGTAATAAGGATGCCTACTGCCATGAAAGGCGCTTCCTTACATAACCATTTGGAATCGGCAACAATATGTAGGCCCTCTCTAAAAAGCTTATTCCTTTTCCCCTGAAAATATGGGAACTTTATTGTGGAGGCATGTTTCAAAAAACACATCTTTTTCAAAACAATTACAAAGAGACTCTTCCAGAATGTTTAATCGAAACTGATTAACATTCACACAGTTTCACACATTTGTTTTATCTCCTGTGAATAAGGTAGTCTGTCAGGCAGTTGGTCAGGTTGTAGTGTAGGGATACTTTAGACCTGATCTTTAATTGAAATAAACTTTAATTAAAAAAAAAGTTTGGATCGTATTTCAACGTTAAACGTGGAATTTGTCTTTTTGTCAACATCTGATCTTTTATTTCATCATAAAACATATAGCCCAACAAAAACTCACCAAAACTTTAGTAACGAGAATTCATTGGTTTCAGTTACATTATCATTCACATATACAAACTTATATAGAATTTTTTTTTAACTCAATGTATAATGTATTTTTTAGCTTTCATTGAGTGCAGCTCTGAATATTTCCTGTCATCATAAAATTTGAAACATTTTCAGCAAAGATACTTGTCAATTCAGGAATTTTTAAATGAATACATTCAGCAAAGCAAACAAAAAATTATTTCGATTGATGGCGTTGCTTACCGTTGCTTTATTTGAATTGTAATTGGAACTTTGTCCTGGCTTGGGTTTAATAATTTTCAACCAATTAAAAGTTAAGAATACATTAACCAACTAAACCTCTACAATAAAAAAAAAATCTACTAGTCCACTAAATAATTGGCCACACAAAAATGTAAAAAGCATCAAAGCATAAATGACCCAGTCATACCGTATCAAATTTTAAAAATCTTGGATAATTTGGTGTTCGAGCAAGGTAAAAAGATGTTTGTACTTTGAAGAGTTAAACCTGAAAATTCATTGATTAAATGCAATTAGACACCACCTCTACTGAAAACCACTGGCTGGTATGGTGACAAAAAAAAAACAATTGAAAGCGAAAAAGTCTGCTTACACTTATCAACGACAGAATTAAATATATGTAATCACCTCTCATCGGTTGGTGAAACAAAGCCACTTTTAACGATACCGAAAGGTAAAAAAAACATCAATACAATTCCCACGAAACTGCACATGTCATGTTGATCGAAAATGTATTCTATTATTCTTTTTTTATGCGAACTTTATGAAATAATTAACAATTTATTCCCTTAAAAAAATATACTCTCAAATTTGCATCATTTCATAGTCGGTACTATCCAATTAAGCATTGGAAAATCTTTTTATTCAATTTTATGTACATATACTTTTCCTTTATTTTTAGTTTAAGCAACTTGTTTGTATTAAGGACAAGTATAATATTGCAGCGAATAGTTCGTTATCATCAAATCAAAAGTTGCTATGGTGGGAATAAAGGATCAATCCTTATCCTAATGTCGCTTTCCATTGGTTTCACTCGGGGAAGCACACATTTTAAAAACCAATGGAACACCCAAAATTGTTTCAGTTCAGTTTAACGTAATTTCCTTTGTGTGAGTGAAACACTTATGGCTCCTAAAAAATATTCCTTGAAGAAAATTTTCTTTTTGACATTTGAGTAACATATGTAGGGGCTTCTTGAGTCGATTCTCACTTCAAATCAAGAAGCGGCTGTCACAGTCATTCCTCAAAATCATGAGAAGCGATCTTTTTGCACCAATGGAACGGTTTGAGGATGCTCCTGGACGCTCCTGGACGGTTCTTTGCGTCCAATGGAAAGTGACATTAGTATAAGAAAATCACTTTCCGCTGTCTGTCCGTATGTTTACATCTTTAAACCTACACAACGGATATTGATGCGGTTTTTTTTTTCAATACCATACGGTGATCAAAAATAAAAGTATTGTATATTTCATCCCCATATTCCCACTTAAACCGTAGCAGCAACATACACGGCAACTTAGAAACTGCTCGATCGAATTCAAAATTCTTTCACCGTTAGAGTACTACTATTCCCAAGCGGACGGGAACGTAAATCAGAACTTAGTGTTTATATTAACGGGAAAAAGGAGACGGGAAAGGGAACACAACAGGGAACTGGGAAAATACTAGACCGATTCCAAAAATTCTTTCACCGTTAAAGTATACTTTACTGTCCCCTAGTAACATGGTCTATATTTCATCTCCATTTTCCCACTAGAATTGAAACTTGGAAACTACTTTACTTCATTTACTCAATTCGATCACTGTGGGACCCGAGCTATGCAGGGGTCAGCTAATTTCATATAAAAAATATCGTTTCTATTTCTTCTTTAATTTTTTGAGTTATCTTTATACCGAAACTTGTTTGACAGAATGCCAATTGTTACAAACAAAGCGAAAAATCAAGAGGATAAGGATTTTGAAAAAGTCAAAGGATTTCGTGAACAAAAAAAAAAACATTCTAAAAACCGCAGTTCTTACTGCTTGCTCTCCTTTTTACTATTGACAAAGTTCGGGTTGAACTTTTTTTTTCGGTATAACTTTTCAAAGAAGAACGTAAATTTTGTTAAATTAGAAAGGAACTAAAACTCCTTTCAACAAATGCAGATACACACTTAATATTTATTCACGCACCAAGACGACATTGTCTGTCCTGCACATCATGAGTGCTACAATTTAAAAATTAAAAAAAACCTTTGAGGTAGATTATACAGGCTTATCAACATCACAGTGAGAAGACAAACTCCTGAGAAAATTAAACTCGAAAATAGCACTGTTTATTCATTTATTCAACTCACATACTTAATAATATAAAAAATAAAAACATTTTTGTTCACCTAGAAACTCAAACTAGAAAAACAAAGGTCGATAATTCGCTTTCTGTTTGATTTTAAGACGAAAGACAATAGAAACTGAATTTAATTGAATTGCAAAAAAGGACGGACTTCTTGATTTTTATAAATGACAAACATTTGAAAACAACTTCGTATTTGATTGAAATTCTTATTTTTACAAATTCAACCTTCACGTCGCCCGAACTCTAAAGAAGATCCTGTCCCCTACATTTTGTTTTCATTGTTCCGACGATAATATGTATAGCCCTCAAAATGTAGTCGTAAAAAAAACAAAATTAATCGGTGATGTAAGCTTTTGAACAAAAATACATACTCCTTTGAAATTTCAAAAGCATTTTACGCAGTATACCAACAACTAAGCCTTCCCGGGACAAAGACAATACGCCTTTAATCGCTTTATCCGACTTTCTGTTCAGAAATAGATAATAATGACAATGAATACATCATACTTCTGTGTATTGTCGAATCCAAAAGTGTGTGCTTTAATTCGAGCAGCTTTGAGTTTTACCTCTGCAACAGCACCTGATCAACAGTTTTATTCAGAAGCCTGACAACGAAATTGATTATTTTCCTTATTCCAACTGAGTTTGTAAAATTAAAATGCCTGCTATACATACCGAATATACACAACAAAGCACACCCACTAAGGTACGTACGTGTGCTCATGATGTGTTTGTGATATGTTAAGCTGTCTGGTTTAAATTATTCCACTTTATTGAACTTATTTCGAAAATGATATAAACCCCCTTGCGAAAAATAAAGAGGATTGTCAGTTTAACTAAATTAATGTTAGCTTTGGTTGTTTGAGGTAGATATAGGTATAGGTTTATGTTTTCACGTTACGTTAAGAAGGTTAAGACCTGATATCGGCTTTGGCTTTGGGAAATGATTTTTTAAGTATTTTAAATACGCAGTGTTTATATATTGGAATCTCTCGAGGCTACTTAACATTAATTTATATGCGCCTGATTATACAGGCATGATAAACGCCACAGTTGTTTATCCAAGTAGCTTTAATACATTATGTATAGATACCCGAATTTTAAAAACAAATAAATAAAAAAAAAACTTACTCGCAGGCAGGATATGAACCAAACAAGGCGTCGTTTGGCGTCCCACAGCGTTGCTGGCCCAGCAGGCAAGTGTTATTAGCTCAGAATCAGTTTGTGGAAGATATGTCATTGTGCTTACGAGACCATTGGATAAAATTCTCGAATTCAGCACCTAATTAATATAAATTAAATTCAACGAAACAGAAGTTTTGGTAAGTAAGAAGGATAAGCTCCTTTTTGAAAGAAATATTGCGTGCATATTTGATAGGTATGTATACTCACCGGAGAAACGTTTCTTGTATTATTGTAGGTCCAACTGAATTTCACAGATTCCGAAGGATCCGCATCGACCTCACACTTCACCGATATGGAATGCATGTTTATAGCACCCACTGAGGTTTGCTCCGTGCCAGGTTTACATCTTGGAGAGTCTATGGTTTGAAATAAAAGCAGGAAATTTCAGTAATTGAATAGAAAAAAAAAACATAAAAGTGGCAACAATTCATGTAGTAAAAAGGCTTTTTCAGAAGCGTACGTAAGGTACCAATGTGTGTTTGGAGTAAAAGACTTCCGTCATATAAATCATTTAATGTTTTAGCTTACACCTACGAACATTCGTAACTGGTTTTGTAAAAAGAAAATAAATTGAAGAAAATTAAATCTGATTGGAATTCTGCGATTGATGGAACAAAATCCATGAACGAAAAGCCTACATTTTATACATACGAGAATCGAGAATATGCGGGATGAAAAAAATCGGGAAAAGAGTGTAATTCATCTTCAAGCGCTTTTCCCCTTCAATTGGAAAAAAAATTTAAATGCACAAATTAAACGCTTTCTTCTGAAAATTTAACAATGGTAGAATAGAAGTAGACAAAGTATTGGCTAGAAACTGAGTATGGTAAGAAAAGCACCCTTCAGTGTACAGGGCATTTTCGAATAACAAAAGCAAAAATAGAACACTATAGCAGCACAAATGTGAACGAACAGTTCAATATGTCAGCTTTGACAATCAATTCGAGGTAGCCGGAATTTCTGCTCGCTACCGGCTTAGCAAAAAAAATTACGGGTAGGTTGCTCTGTGTTGTCAAATCGGTTTGCTCAAACTGTCTGTTGAAGCTGAAAAATCCAAAACCAGAGAGTGACGTCACAAAGTAACCAACATATTTTAAGACCTCATTACTTTCCATGGCTATCTTGTTCATAGTTTTCTTCATGTAAGAGAGGGAGCTTAGCTGTTTAAGAACTATGTTTTGTAGTGGGAAATCTTAAGCCCAAACACTTAAAATGAAGTCATACAACCTAGCTATCTATTGCCCGAAACTTAAAGTTCATTTTTCACTGAGTAAATACTTCAAAGTATCAGTGAAATAAGTGTTCCCATACAAAAAAAAAAAAGAAGCAACTCGGTTGGGAGCTTCTATCAAAATAAATCTCTTCCAAAACAAAATGCGTTGGGTTTCAACTAACTAATTTTAAAGATACTTGTCCTATTTTGATACTTACATTGCACTTTTAACGTTAAACTGGAACTTCTTGTTTCTCCTTCGGTATTAGTCGCACCACATGCGTACGATCCTGCACTTTCCCGTTCCAACATTGTTAAATGAAGAATTTCTGAGTTCTCCCCTGACATTCGCATACCCTTAAAATGTAAAGTAAACATATATTTACTAAATATAAAAAAAAGAATGAAGTTTTTACTTTCCACAAAAATATAAACAATAAAATAAAATAACAATGATTTAATTCGATGATGGTAATCGAATTAGAAGCAGTACAGATTGATTTTTCAGCTTGTCAACTGTTAATAATTTTCCATGTTAAACAGTCAATAAAAAATTGAAATTGATACATAGTTTTTATCAACCATATTAAACCCTAAAATGAAGGTAGCAAGCGATATGAACAAAAAAACATAAATAGAAGCCAACCAAAAAGTTACCAACACCCTACTGCACTTGATGACCGCTTATGACTGTACACACAATATACATACGTTTTTGAACCATGAATATGTCGACACGGGTGGCCTCGCATCAGCTCTGCACTTAAATGTGACATTTTGTCCTTCAGCTCTTGTTACTACTCGACTTGGATCTTCGTTCGCCAAATGCACCGATACACTTGGTGGATCTGAAAATGAAATAGTTTTGATGAAGTGGTCAAAAGAGACAGGTATGTAAATCTAATCAAATATTATCTGCTTCGCTTTAAAATTCACACAATAGATATCACATTTCTTTGGGGAATGGTATTCCTCAAACTTTTTAATGGTGTGCCCAAACAACGACATGGAAATATCCTTTGCATTGACAAAACAATGCCATGAATGTTTGAGAACTCAAAAAAAAAAAAAAAGAAGTAGTCGGGTTTTCTATATCTTCGACCTGATCTCATTTTAGAGTCAAAGCAATTGAACCATTTTGAGCCAAAAAAATTTTTTATCGACAACTATTTTTGTAAGAAAAAAGGTTTCCTTCAAAAAAGCTCATTGAAAACTTGACAGACTAACCGGTTTTGAGCAATTAAGCATATAAAACTGAGATATCTTTTTTTGATTTTTGCAGTTCTTTTTCTTTATAAAAAGATTCATTTTCTTTAAAAAAAAAGTTCTTTTTCTTTTTGAAACAGTTCCTTTTCTTTATGAAAAATTTCTTTTTCTTTATGAAAAAGTTCTTCTTTTTGTCTTTTGGATTTACATAAATAAGATTTACATAAATAAGGGCTTTCAAAATCTATTATTTTCAAATGTTGCATTTTATTTATTTAAAAATCGTTTTATTCTTTCAACTCTCAGTTTTGTATTCATTTCAAACTTACATGCAACACGAACTATCCTTTTGTCTTCTATAGCTCCTCCGGAAAACCATGGATTTGATGCACGACAGGTAAGCTCGGAGTTATCATTTTCCGACGTCACTTTTAATGTTAATATACTTGTGGTAAGATTTGAGTCCTGTAATAAAGAGAATAAAGTCTAAGCAAACATCTACAGCAAATTAAAGAATATAAATATGCCTACTAACGAAATTCTAATATTCAATCATCCTGAAATTTTGATCTACACTACACATAATGTTTAGGCTTTCAAACGAAGCATTACGTGTTAGCGAAATACAGTAATTGTTTGTATTGCTCAAACACTTGTGTGATTTGACTAGCTTTGTTGGGCTCTTTGGAGAGACTTAAAGTCGGTTTTATACAGAAGCAACAATTGATTTTGAGATGCATCAAAAATATGAATAAAACATGCTCCACCAAGTTGAAAATCAATAATGAACATATTTTTCCTATCTATTGAAAAATACAAAACTTTTCAGCTATCGCCTGGTCCATACAGAGTTAAGGTATTGATAAGTTGTTAAGTGTACGGAAATTCTCCATTTATTTCGAAAATTGTACTGGTGGCCTTAGTTCTATTGGGTGAAGGGCGATTTCGACGGTTTTTTTAGAACATACTAAGGAAGTCTAATCATCGAACTCGATGGTTATGACTTATTTCCTCTTCTCCATTCTACAGTGAGTTCAGTAAGTGGAGGAGAACATATCTACAAGGCCTTTGCTGTTTTGGAGTGTTTGTTTTGCATTACCTAAATCATTAAGAATATACCTATCAAAACATTCATCATCATTCAGTCCTATCACAGATTCCATTGTAGAAAACTTCCACACGGAAGACTAAGTTGCGAACTACGAAAATTTGTGTTCACAAAATCCGAATAGAATCGAAGAAAGTATTGCCAGTTGCCACACTAAATACCGCCATGCTGGTTTTCAAAATCAGCTGTTTTACGCCAAATATGTAAGACTATTCATATTTTTCTGCGAACACAACTTCTTTCGTATTGTAACGTGCGCTTAGTTCGCAAAATAAAACTTTACCTTTCAATTTAATTCTTCCACTTTTATTCGATCTCTAGTTTATTCGATTTTAACTCTACCAATAATCACATTAACTCACTCTTAACTTTATCACTCTATAATCAAAACTGAAAACTGACATCTGGTTGCCTTGGCGGCCTATTTATATCGAATGACATTACATTTAGAACTTCCCAGTAATTTCCACATGGTCTCCAATCCACTATTTTGTTGTCAAACATTTCCCCTCCTGGTATATTTCTACACTTACACTAGTGTTGCCACTTGTGTTTTCGGTGGAAAGTTTTTCGGTTAGGAAATTGGTATTAAATGTTGGGTGTGCATTACAGTATACATTACAGACGAATTTACATTCCACTCGGATTTGGTGATACCAAATCTACGAATTTCGAAGTTCGTTCCACTCCGAATCAGAATAGATTACTTGATGTTACATCGGGAAACTAAGCCTTTTTTCGATTACGATGGAATCTGTGGTGGGGGTGAATTCGTATTAGGAAATATTTTGAGTGGTACCCGGGGCGTGATTGTTAGCATGTTTGGAGGTTCGTATCCCAACAGAAAAAGAAAAATGTTTTTCCACGTAAAATCTCTGACGTTAAATTCATTGCCATGAAAAGCGCTTTCTCCATTAGCATTTCGAAATCGGCAGAAAATTGTAGGTCCTCTCCATTCCCTCACAAGGCATGGATGTGCGAGATACGCTGGCCCAAAGGGCTCTCCCCGCTCTGTTGCGGAATACGCCACCCTACATTTTGAATCAGAACTTTTATCAATGTTGTTAGCATACGAAACTAGGAAGTTGTTATATCTATGATTTTCACTAACGGACATAAGTATTAAAAAAAATCCTGTCCATCAAGACGACATCAATAAATTTTTTATTCCAACTGTGCGTCAAAACATTATCGTTTTCATATTGCAGTACGGACATTCATACAATCATACCCATCATCATTTCATATCTTCTTCTTCTTCCAAAACATTGCTTGCTTTATTAACCTTCTTCGAGAATATTTGAGAAGTACGAGTATTTATGGAATCTGTTAAAGTACAGCAAATACTTCTCAATGAAAATGTAACGAACCGAGAGCCAAGCTATTAGTTATGTACCTATATCTGGCGGTTTCTTTCCTTAAAAAAAAAAAATGTACGCATGATTTGTACCCAAGGAGCTTAAAAAACGTTCCTTTTTTTTTATATTTTATGAGCAATTTGAACGCATTTATGGTGTACACTGCCACAAGGTCAAATTTGCAAATGCTCAAGTGTTCATAAATAAATAAAAATACATACACAAACATATGAATGCGCACAAGTTTATTAGGCAAATTATGAATAAAAAGGGTTCCTTACTATCGTGGAGTGTATGAAGCATAATATTGCCGCAATACTTTCAAGAAGGCGTGCGTTTTCTGTTACATCAGCACATCATTCCGTTTATGTGGGAACTATTGTCATGTCATAGAAATTCAATATGCAGTAAACTCGGGAAATCAGTGACCTACAATCTTTGGCCTCTGGCAATTTGTCGAGATATCATCAAGTATTGTAGCTATGCCTGGGTTAAATTGCTTGCTTTGGCCTCCGAATAATTTTTTCCTCGTACATATATCAATTTTAAGTTGTTTTAAAAAGTCATCTAGAAATGGGTTTGAGGTTTGGACTTTGGACACAAGCAAAGGTTAGAAGTATAAAATTCCAACCGAGTACTTGCAAAATGAGGAGCACTAAATTTCTAAATGAACGTCTACACAATTTTATGGACCCACCTACGACACCCAAGAAAATAATTTTCTATTAAAGTTTTAAAATGAAACTTCTTGCCATAAGTAAAGTTTGTACGGTTGCCAGCTTAATAAAACGTATATCTATATATAAATAAAGTGGAGAACACATCTAAGGTCGAGAACTTTTCTGGATTCAAGCTGCAGTACGATAAATGAATGCTTTTACACATTATATACGGGTAGCGCTGTTTGTGGGTGGATTTTCATTTACCTCTCTATCACTATGTACGGTAACGTCAGCACTTCGTATAGGTTCTCCATCAAGCAACCATGTTATTTTCGCTGCGGGATATGATCCCCACGATTCGCATCGCAAAGGCACAGGATGTCCAGCTGTAAGTAGGTCATTGGGCGTTATAATTTTCACCCGCACTGGTTTTACTGCAATGAGATTTAAATGAAGAAGGAAAAGTTTATTTTTTGTTTCTTTTTTTTTTTTTGTTTTAAGTGCAAAAAGTTGTGGTGAGTAATTATGACTTACGATGAACTTGTATAGTGACATCTTTCTCCACAGGAGGTATGAGCCTTGTTCCCTGAGCTCTGCATTGTATCTTTGAACCATAATATTCTCTCGTCACTGTTCCAATTAGTAGTTGATTTACCATAACTGCAACACCTTCTTCTACTGAGGAGTGGCTGGCTCCAATTATTTCTGTATCATCTCTCCACCACGTAACCTTTGGCGGAGGGCGACCTAACAAGAAAATTTATTGAGTTTGAGGTAAAAAATGAAAGCTTTTACTATGTAGCATATTTCCTTGATGGCCTTCAGCAAAACTTCAATTAATTTAGAATTCTGAACAGTTTCTTCACCTTAAAAATAGTTGGTTTTTTTTTTCAAAAAAATCCTTGTAAATTTACTCAAAATCACGATAATGTTTTTTGCTTTCTCTATTTTAAAGCAGAACGACGCCAACGTCATATCAGTGCAAGCCAATAATCAGTGTAGGCCAATTTCAGATGTTTAGGTAAGTTGAGGGGTTATTGCTACCCTTATAATGTCATAGAACACAGGGTGAGCATTCAGGAAAGTAGGAAAGGATTTAATAGGAAACACAGATGCACATTGTTTTTGAACTTTTGTGAATCGTAATGCTAGTGAAAAACAGAGTCAGGTAAGGCATTCCACATCCAGGTTGTAGGACTTTTTATAACGCCCTAGAAGGTCACCTTTACTAGCACGTCGAATTGAAAGATCTGTTGTGCAGTTGCCTTAGGTTTAACAACGTAAAGTGTAGAGTTGTTCATTCGAAGTTGAGGTCGTGTAAGAACCTAAGAATATTCAATATGAACCCTTATACTTGACTGTACGTCTGATGCTGGGCTCAAGACTGAACTGATGAGCATTCCTAGCGAAGTGGGTAAATTGTTTCAAGTGAGGAATGTAACCGGCTATTTCTCTAGAGCAGTTTGTTTGTACAACAAATTAGTAAAATAGAGTGTGTAGAGTAAGAACGTTTTGACGATGTACAAGAGAGTCAATCGATTCTACGATTAAACTATCGCCTATCAATTTTAACGCTCTGTTTTGTACCCTTTCAAGTGGGTGCAAGGATATGAGGGGAGTACCTGACCAGATACGGGAATCATACTCCAGCTTTGGGCGGATGTACGTCCCATGAATTGAAGCCAGATCAGAAGGGGTGAAAAATTTCCTGCATTGTCTCAAGAAACTAAAGTATTTAGCAGCATTTTTTTTAATCTTCAAATATGTAGCCAATCCAAAGAAGATTATCGTTTACACACATATCAAGTACTGACAGCGTTTTGGTTTCTTGGATGCAGCTACCCCATTCGAGGATGATGGCAATGGCCGATGTTAAACTTTAACGATAAATGACAACATTGAGTTTTCGAAGCATTGAGTTTTCGAAGCATATAAGCCCATAACAATGCTGTCGAAGTCAAGGGTCAATGAGCTAATCATACGCATACGCTCCCGTTTCAGATCCGAAGAACAGGGACGTGGACTTGGAACCGAATATGAAAAGCTTAGGGTTAAGTCATCAGCAGAACAGTAATGAAAACTAGAAGTTTCAGACAAGAGATCGTTTATGAAAGTCAGGAGGACAGTCGGGGATAAAACGGAGCTTTAGGGCACACCAGCATTAATAAAGTCGGTATCAACTAAGAAACGAACTAAGAAACTCATCGAAAGCACGCACAAAAGCACGCAGTGTGAACAAGAGAGCTTGATCAAATGCCTTGGAAATAGCAAGTGCAATAGTCTTACTTACTCCAAAACAGTGTTAAGATTGGTTCTTCCACTTTTCGATGAGATATGCCATCAAATCACCAGCGGATCTATTGCTACGAAAGCCGTGCTGTCGGTCATCAAGAAGCCTTCGTTCTTCAAGATATTTCATGAGTTGAATGTGCACATTACCTTATTGGAAAAAAGAGACGTAAATGGGAAGAGGAGGAAGATTCGCCTTTATTTGGGAAGGATTGGTGGAATGCAGTTTCCCATCTGTTCGGGAAGAATCCAGAAGAATTTTCGATTTCGATTCGATTTGAATTCATCCCGCAGTTGACTCCAATGTAAATACAACTATGTAACTATAATTTCTCAGGACTGCGCCACGGTTACGAAATCTTTTTAATTTTTTTTTACCTTTAATTATATCACAAGGGAATGTGTAATGTGTAATTTTTTTCATTTGTATGTATGTCTGTTCACATAAAATTTAATCGAAATTCACACACACGGATTTAGAAAAGACATATATATCAAACTTGGGTTCTATCAGTTTTATTGATAACCAATCGGATGAAAGAACTTGTGCATAAAAGACAGAATAATACTGTAACCGAATCTGATAACTGTACGTACATACCATCGACTGGAATTTTGCGATTTAGTCAACAACTTTGTGTTCTTAAAACTACCTCTCACTACCATAGCCAAATAAATGACTAATGACAAATTACAAAACATTAAAATTGATGATAAAGCTCAATATAAAAACATTTTAAATCCATCGATCCATAAAACTCGAGACCCTGCACTTATTGCAGCAAATGATTATCTATATTGTTTCGTCTAGAGATTAATTAAAAAGGAAACTTCTTCACACAGCAAAATGAACGAGATGGAAGTACTACACGACCAAAGACCACAAAAAAAAAAAAGAAATGTGACAAGGGTTTGACTTAAACAAATCACTCACCTCCCTTTACTTGGCAGCATAAAAAAAGTTCGTATCCTTCTCTGAACGGACCGGCCACTTGGGATATTTCCTTACCCTGTGCATCGAATATACGAGGTTCGTCCGGAGGAACTACAAAGATTGAAGAATAGCATCAAAAAAGAGAATTAAAGACAAGAAAGAATTGGAAGTACATATTAAAAGTTTAAACTTGAAAATAGACCCGAAAGTACTAAACAAGGAGCTCAGCTGAAATACTATTAGAGATCCAATGAATTTTAAATTAGTTTTAGATCTTTTTGAATTTGTTTCAGGTTTATTCTCATCTCATTTTGCTTTCTCAAAGTTTTTCATATACAAACTTACCTACTAAAGTTAAATTTATTCTAAAGTTTCGTGTCGGTGAATTAAAAAAATCTATTCTACAACGGTATACGCCGCCATCAGATGTTTTGACGTCGCTTATCTGCAATCTGGAATCTTTGGGGTCGTCGCCGATTGAAAAAAACAATCGCTGACCCAAATCGCTAGCTATGGCAGAATGTGGTGCTAATTTGACATTTCCTCCGCGAGAGTCCAAGCTGAAATGAATTAATAAGTAGTGAGACAAGCTAAACTTTATTACCGACAATACCTATTAAAAATAATCCAAACATAAAATACACCATATTTGAGCATTAACTGACCGTTCACTTATACATATAAATAGGATGGGCGTTGGGGTTGCATTACGCAAAAATGTCATCAGGATATAGTCACAAATATTGGATTTGGCGCAATATTAGGAGAAGGAGAATATGAGCCAATATCCTTGACAGTATCATCCTTATTCGCATCTTTTTCGTATTTTAAGGCTACCAAACATTATGAAGTTTCCCTTTATGTCAAGGACCTTTAGGATTTCTTATTCTTTCGGAGAAAATGTCCGTTGGCTTATCATCCCAAAGGAAACTCGACGTGTCGTGTTGTCAGGTAACATGGATCAGGCTTAAGCTCTTCGTGGGTACTTAATGGCTCTTCATTCACATTTTGTCTAGCCGAGTAATATGTGAGCGTTTATAGAAGTTATTTTTGCGACATGAACTCATATCTTATGATGTGTGAGTGTAGAAAGCATCAAGAGAATTGAAAGGTCACGTACACATTTTGAGTGAGTTTGGGGCATATACTTAACTAACTATTAACATAAACCAGTCGTTCACATCCAAATAAAAACCATAGGATTTTGCAAGTTTTTGATAGTTTCATTTCTCTTGTGGTCTCTCCCGTTTGGACAAATAAAAGCACAAAGTTATCAACCTGTTTATTTGACTGATTTATTTTATACAGAAAGATTTGTTTAGATTTGATTTTAATGGCCATTAATGACCAATCGATATTATGTCAAGTTGATGATTTAATACGGAGTTATCGATACTACGGATACTTTGATCAATTTCATTGTGTTCTCAATCAACGAACAAATAGGAACCGAGTTTTCAGAAAACTCGGTCGGATTTGGTTTTTTTTATGTTTTTTGTGAGGCTTATTTTGGATAGTAAAAGATTATATTCAACACAAAAAATGCTTCGGAACAGTTGATGGAGATTGTCTATAACAAAACTTTTTGAATATTGGATATTTAACTGGCCCATCATTACTGTTCACTTGACTATTTTTAAAAACTAGGATATAGAAGAATTCGAAAGCATTTATGTAACTCATAAGTGTTATTTACTTTCAAAACTTATAATAACTTTCTAGGATTATTCTGCAACACTCGCCTTCTCTGTTTCATTATATTTGAGATGCGCAAAATGTTCTTCAAATCTTTTTTGGGTAGAGTTGGAGGGTAAAATCGAACTTCTACACTGTGTAAGCTCACATTGCAAAATGCAGGCCAGTTGTTGCCACTGAGTGTTGATTCTGATCCTTTAGAGTTTTTTCAAAATTATGATTGGTTGCCGTGGCTTTCGACAAAAACGTTGACGCACCAACTGATCTGAAATCGAACGGAATTCTCGGCGGAAAATTTCTTTCTCACAGAAATAATGAGTATAAGTAACCCAAAAGAGAATTCGTGGATTTTTGCAGTCTCCCATTTAAAAAAGCAAGTCGTCTTTCCCTTTCATATGCCCAATAATACTAACTTCTTTTTTATCGAAGCCCATGGATAGTCAACAACCGTCAACTTTTGAAACGTCTAGAAGAAAGAGAGCTTGGCAATGGCCTCAATGGCCGACAATGAGCCTTTCGTAGCAAAAGATCCACTGGTGATTCGCCGGCAAATAAACTTACCAAAAAGTATATTACTCCGTTTTGTCTACGACTTTCTTCCTTATTTATTTTCATAACTTATCTCTTGTTCGGACCTTCTAATCCTCGCTGCGGACAGCTCAATCCCCCGCCCCTCATATCTGCTTCCCTCTTCATGTTCGTACTCTTTGGATGTGGAACAGGAACGTTTGCGTATGATTAGCTTGTTGGCGGCTGACCTAGACAGCATTGAGCATTGTTACATGGGGTAATAAAACCGGGTAAAATTCAATGACTCAAAATCTTAATGGTGTCTTTTGTCGCCTATTCTCAACCACCACTGCCATTGTCCATGAATGGCACTTGCTTTAATGAAACCGAGAAACTGTCAGTACTTGAATTGTGTGTGAAAGATGACCTTCGTTGGAATTATGTGGTAAAAAATGCTACGAAGCGCTTAGGTTTCATAAAACGATGCAGCAAGCTTTTTACTCCTTCTAATAACTGATCAGGACAGTTTACTAAGCCTACATTCACCCATAGTTAGATTACAACTCCAATGTTTGTTAAGGTGCTTCACAAAGATGCTTGAACCTATAAGGTTTAAAATAGATTCTAAAATAGTAGAATCAATTGATTCTCTTGAACATCTTCAAAGCGTTACCTATCTCATTCACTTTAATTTTTTTTTGTCAAAAGTTAAACAGTCAAATAATCAATTGCATTATTTAGCAGCAACACCCGCCTCGCTGGGAACGCTCATCAGTTCTACCTTAAGCTCTACTTCTAAAGCACAGTTAAGCATAGAGTATAGAGATTCACATTTAAGTCACTCCACCCGAATGTGAAATCTTTTCCCTAACTTTGTTCTTTTCCTGTAAATATTTAAAATCAAAGTCAGAAAGTAAGTCATTCAGTAAGTAATTGAATCGCATAAAATTTTTTGCTAATTACTTCTACAAAACTTGTGCAGCATTGATTATTAGTTTTTCCTTAAAACAATTTTCCTAAAATGTTTTTTTTTTTCTTGTTCTCTTTCTATATTGAAAAACTTATACGCATAATTTTAAGTGATTGCTGATACAGGACGAGTTACAATTTGAGTTTTAAAGAAAACCATTTAAAAAAATCGACTGTTAAAAATTGATTTGTATAATAGAAGCCTTCGAAAATTACTAGTTTAATTTCATTTGTATGCCCTGTAATTTTTCGTAAAATTTTTCAAATTAAAATAAATATTTTAAAAACGACATAATAATGCTAAGAAATGGTGTCCAGTATATCATAATTTATAAACGGTTCAAAAAATAAACTCAATTTGAAGTATTTATTAAAAAAATATATATATAAAAGATAATACCTGTAGAGAGGAATTCCGGTTGTGTCCTTGAACCACAGCAGTAGCTTCACAGAATCCTGCTCCGAGGGTGGGGTTAAATCGCACGGAAGATCGACACTCTTTCCTACTGCCGCCCACACAAGTCTTGCTGGAACTAAATAGAAGATACGACTTATTAAAAATCACTTGATTACAAAATACAATTCATATATATGTATATATATTTCTTTTTTTTTGGTTTCAACTCAAAACTTTGATTAAAAATCAAGAAAATATTTTATTATAGTCTTTAAAAAATGGAATAACTTTTTACTTAAGTTGGTCAAATAAAAATGGTTAGCACAAGGCAGCAAATCGAACTTCTTGAGAGTATGTTATTTTAGTACAAATAAAATAATTTACGTTGAAAAGTATCTGTATATTATTTGTACCTCAATTTGAGATTCGTTTTTAAGTGTTTGAGTTTTTAATCGCTAGAGTAATCTACAACAGCCTTTTTAAAACAACTTATGTATATATTTTTTCATACCTATGTCATGTGAAACAATAATGATAATAGCAACATTTTTTTTTAATAACTCACGAGCTCTTCAAGGGGTTGTGACTACCCTTATAATGTTGGAAAACACAGTGTTGAATGCGGATGTTATATAATAACAGTATATATAAATGATTACTTCCTTAACAAAGCAGAGACTTCTAACCTCCATCGTGCTATATGTCTAGCTGACGAAAAGAGTCCATTAATTCAATGTCAACCAGAATTCCCAGATAACAGGATTACGAACCAAGCTAAAATAGATCTTTGGATGTGCAAGCCCCTTGATGGCAAACATATGAATGATATAAGCCTGACAAATGTCGGCATAAAAGGCATGGAACTACTGGCTGGCACCGTATAATATTTGGATTCACATATTTCTCGGGAAGTGAATACAAGTAAAGACATTGATTATTCAGTAGCAAAACCATTGTGCATCAAAAGCTTGCAAACAAACATAGTTAAAAACAGGGAAACGAATGTTTTTGCACTTAGAAACTTGCAAGTGTACTCGAAGGCGAAAACTATTCATCATACTGAGACCATCACGCTGTGCTAACTTACCAAAGCGTTTCCTTCAATGGGCCTTAAATTGTTCCTTTTGACAAAAAGACAAGAAACGATGCCTTTGATAAATAGTTATTGAAGTGTCGAACGCCAATAAACTGAAAGCAAAGCACTACAAAACTTCGAAAACGGCAGTTGTCAAAAGTCAAAGAAGTCCCATAAACCGCCGGAATACCTCACACTCCGCTTGAAAGACTGAAAAGGCTTGGTTTAGGTCTAGACTTATGTATATAAACAACTTCAAAAATCAGAATTGAGCGGCGTTTCATGGCTCATTTAATATTCAACAAAAATACGATAATATGAATAACAGCAGTATAACAACTAAAAGCCACTCAACTTAATCCTTTTGGTGAAAATATCTGTGATGATTAAGTTTTCAGCAAATGTCCTGAGAAATGTTGAAATAATAAGAATTTTTTTTTTATTTTTCATAAATGCATCGAGAATTGTATTGAGTAGGTATCTGTGAGGCCTTGGCTTATCTGCAGCTGATACACCGAAAGAAAAAACCTTGGTTGATTTAAGCATGTTTCATTGTTAATCAACAATTCATCTAAAGTTGTGAAATTAACCAAGTTTCGTGATGAATTCAAATAAGAACGCATGTTCAAATCAAGTATGCTGCCGTGATCAATTTTTTTTCAGGTAAGTATCATAAAAATGTTTAAATTAAGTATGTTCGTAGTTGATTTGAATATGTTCTAATTTTTAACCAACAACGTGATTGTTGATTTCATATTTGATCAACAACAAACATACTCAACTTACAATTAAGGCTGAAATTACAAAAACCATCACGTTTGTTATTGAAATACCAAATTCACTGTCACCAATATGTTTGATCAACAATGTTCATACTTCTTTAATCAATAAAGAATAGTTAAAGTATCAGTAACATTTTGAATTTCAATATTTTTCATACCTAAGCCCACAGAAAACGTGAAGTCGCATAACGGAACTTCAATTCAATATGATAAGTTTCGTGACCATTTCATCTTAAGGGATAAATTAGTTATTCTTTATTGTTGATCAAGTATGTTTTACGTGAGAATTCAGCCACGTTTTTATTTGCTCAACAGTTTTAATGTAAAATTTCTATGATAAATGCCTGAATTGAAGTGTGACCTATACATTTGATAGGTCAAACTTCAATTCAGGCATTTATCATAGAAATTTCGCATTAAATCTGTTGAGCAGATGAAAACGTGGCTGAATTCTCACGAACATACTTGATCAACAATGTTCATATTTTACCAACAATTCAGAATTGTTGACGAAACACAAACGTTGATAAAGTATCATGGACATATATGTTTCTAGTATCAAAACTGTTGTTGGTTAACAATGAAATTGAAAATGACGTTGTTGATTTAACTAATGAAAATTGTAGCATTTCAGTAAATAAAATGACAATGCCAGCTTGTTTAATTTAACTATGTTCCTGCTTGACGCAAAAACAAACAAGTTTCCTGTTTGATTTTACCAAGGTTTTTCTTTCGGTGTAGTATTATGTTTTAATATTGTAAAAATGAGTTAAGAGGAAAATGTTCTTATTATACGTTTAATTCAAGGTCGATTTGTTACAGTTTAAATGGAGTTCAAAAGATGATTTTTTATTTTTATTATTTTTCATAATTATTGCTGACATCAAGGGGTCATGAATACAACTAGAATGTTATAAAACCAATTTATGAAAACGGGAGAGTATTCAAAAGGAAAAACCGGCGCGTATTGGTTTTTGTGAGCCGTAGTGCAGGGGAAAAACAAAGTCCGGTAAAGCATTCCACGTTCGCATTGTGCTACCAAAATACGAATCTACATACATACTGTCCGATGGGCTCAAGGTAAAATTGATGAGCATTTTTATAGCGAGGAAATCAAAGTTATTTAGGAATCTATGAGTTTTCTTCTACCACAAATATCATAATTGTCCGTCGTCTAGTGTTAACTTGGTGCTGGGTTGTTATTATGAAACGGTTGCCATTATAGTTACTCAAGAGTCGTGGTCATCTTATAAATGTCTTCTTTAGAGCCTAGCCCTGAATAAAGCTTAATGCAATATCATAAAACGAAATGTCCTCTACCCTCCCGATGCTTCGCTGTTGCAGACCAGAAAGACATGCATTTTAATGATCTCGCTCCTTTCCTCATTCTCATTCACGCAATACAATCTTTAGTACAAAAACTTTCAAGTTGTTTGTCTTATCTCATTAAACTTAAATTTAAAGTCATCCTTAAATACTTAGTGTGTAGGTATGTTCTCTTGGCTGCGGTTCAAAGGTAATTTTGGGAAGCGACGTGCTTTGACTTTTTCACCTCAAAAACCTTTAAAATGTGTACAACAAATAATAGCAAGATTATAAACCAGACACATAGTGAAAGCGATATTAAACTCAAAGCCCCAATTCAATCTGATTTTGAAGGATTTAATCGAAAGATAGCGCAACAAAGTTTTTAGATGTTCTTACATAAAGCAAAAGTCCCTCTCCGTCTCCATCTAGGTTTTGAAAAAGAAATCAATTTTCTTTGCGTGACACCAAAGTTATTCAACCTTCTTGGATCCACTTTTCGTGGGCAGCATAATAAGTTGTTCATGAACATGGACAGTGGACACAGAACTTAAATGTTTACGCTTCATTTCCATCAGGCTTGCCTTTACCCTTCAGTAGTAATTTTCCCGTTTGAAAGTATATATGAAGTAAATTTGTTTCATAGTTGCGCACAAGGGGAAACTTATATTCCCACATTTGTGTTTTCATTTGTCAAGTATTAAGGATGAATGGTAACGGAATAAGTGGTGTATTATGCTTAAACGGTAAATGTTAATTAAAAGGTAAAATTACCATTAAATGACGCATTTCATTAAAAAAGTTTCTCCTTTTATGTAGTTCTATTAACTTACAAGATTTTCCCATTAAGAAGGACGTTTGCTCTGAATTCTTTGAACATTAAAAATACCAAACTTTGGTCCTAAATATAAACGATTTATGTTAATTGATACATTAAGAAAAAGCATAAGTCAATTACTAATTCCTCAGGCGCCTTTCATTGCGACCGACTAAAGCAGATCATCGGAAAAGGCAGCGACCATCCTCCACCTTATAAACGACACAAAATTAATTTATTTTTGTGGCCTCTATATTTAGAACTCTCAATCTAAATTCCTAACTTTTTTGTTTCTTGTTCGTTAGGTGAATCGAAAAGTATACCACAAGTTGTATAGCAGAGCACAGGCAGGGTGAATAGAAATAGCGATGTCACTGATTCATCTATTGGCTCTCGAAGGCCTAGATTGGCTGTAGCTTGATTTACATTTGCATAATTGTATCGTATCGAACACAACAAAGAAATAAAGAAATAGGAGTAGAACGAATTACAATGTTCTAGTATAAATCTTCACATGGGTAGATGTGTGAGTACACGAGCAATCGAGCATACATGTATGTATATGTATATATTCTATATGTTCTTATACCTTTAAAGTGATTTCGGAGAGAAACGTTACTTCATGAAATGTCCCTTTTTTTCTTTCAAGAGCAAAAATAATCAATAACATATCAGGGTAAATGTGTGCACAATGTTTTCGTTTGGAGGCTGTTTTTCATTCAAACAAAAAGCTTCGTTGGAAAGGGTTGACATTGAAAAAAAATAAATTATACCTACACTTTTTTAGCATACTTAATCTCAGTGGCTGGCATTTTTATAATTTTACTTGAAAATGTGTATAGTATATGAGCTCATTTTGTGTACATTACACATACACACCCACTTCCATACACAAAATAAAACGCTACACCGCACCGTGTCGGTTTAATACAAACCAAAAAAATCCTGAGTTTTACTTTAAATTTCTGTGCTTTTCGAATCATACAGGGAGAAAAAACTTAAGTTTTAAAAACATCATCAAATTCCTTTTTCTTCAAAGCATTTTTTGTGATACTTGTGTTTGTAAATTTCAAACATAGAAAAAAATAGGTTTCTAATGTTGGAAAAATGACAGTTATAATATTCTATTAGGTACTAGATAGGACCTTTCATACTATTTAACGATATTTTATAGTAGATAGTAGGTAGTAGCAGGTTCACTCAGTTTATCTAATTTCTGTGTATGTATAGAAAAGAACTATTCTTATAGATATATTTGTGTATTATGATACTTTTCGATTGTGGAATGGTCTTTCATTAAAATTAGACTCAAATCCTACCAAAGATTTCAACGAAGTAGATAATTTTCGTATTTGACATTGATTCTTTTTTTCGTACACTGAACAAATGTTCATACATAAAGGTTTTGAGTAGCAGTCATATTTCATACAAATTCATACAGTTTTGATGAAAATTCATATCAAAGAAATGAAGAAGTAGAGCACTAGTGTGGAACGTAGAGATATGCTTAACATCGCAATCCAACAAAACAGCGTGACTCCATAGAACTTTTCAAGTCAGGATAAGCCAACTGCACTAAATATGTTTTCTCTCTCTCGTCAATCATACGTCATAAATCAAATGGCGCTTTTTTGCGATATCAAAATTTTGTGCAAAATTCTTAAGCGATTCCAGCCCAAACATTAAAATTATCGGATACCCAAAATTCATTCTCCGTAGTTCTCAAGGACGAAGGAGCAAATGGGTAACTTGACAAAGACTCGCAAGATTTTGTCGAAAGCATTTGGAAGAGTTTAAATTCCATTCCAATTTTACTCTTATTGGCATTTAAAAGTTGTATCGAAAACAAAATTCGATTGATTCGAAAGTAGAATAGAGTTGCAAAACTTGGCTTCTTAATACAAACAAGGTGTTCAATGATCTACCATATAGAATATGCTTCAACTTTTTTTCTTCAAAACTCTTTTTTACAGTAAAGAGGCATATCTTTTTCGATGGTGGAAGTTTTTCCGAATTGAATGCTTCACATGCGGCGTAATTTAACTCATATTTTTGAAGGTATTTCCAACAATATTTTGATGTGAGAGTGAAAAATTTCTATCGTTACGGAATTATATTCGGTGTATACAGTGGCGTAGCGAAGGAGGGGGGGGCGTGGGGGCGGACCACCCCGGGGTGACACCCAAAAGCTACCAAGGAGTTTATGTACTATGGCGTTATTGATCGTAGAAAATGCAATTAACCTTGGTATAAAAACATCGGAGAAATACGACATTCCAACAGAAAGAAGAATTCTTCGTTGAAAGCGAATGGCTGATGAGTTGGCAACTGATGCAGGACTTTCTCTGAGCGCTGAATTACGGGAAGACATGTTCGAGTGCCTTGATCGATTTATCACTGAACTTCGAACAGAGTCTATTTAGGAGGTGGCTCCATTTTTTGAAGGTACAACTTCAAACAAAGAATGAGGCGAATATTTTACTTTTAGCAAACATTAATGATTTGAAAATAGCTGTTTCAAAATTTGCTAGTGCTTATGATAAGGTGTCAGAATTTCTCTCAGAGATACCAAGGTTGATAAGTCATTTGAAAGCGGCTAAAGTGACAACATCTAATTGGTTATCTTTAGACTTTATTAAATTCATCCTTGAATAGGACTTTGCAGAATCTTTTGCGAATCATCATCTAGGAAGAAAACGTTTTATTAATGTTTTTTTTAACAATGTGAATATGTAGCTAGGAACATTAGTTTTTGTTCTCCTTTTTGAATTTAAATAAAGAAATCGCAATTATGGATTAGAGGGATTTCATTTATTTTGCTGTTTAACATTCTGGGGGTGACACCATAATTGGCACCCAGGTGCCACCCATGCTAGCTACGCTACTGGGTGTATACTGTCTCTTTTTCCTTCGGATTCTGATTTTGTATAAACAGACATTAATAAAAATATATATAACTTTAATTTTAAAATATGGAACTTCCAGGACAATCGAATTCATTCGAGAATCAACAATCCTTCGCGTTTGAAAACGACATTTCGGGGAAGATTAACCAAAAGCTTTAGAAACTGTTCATTATCTGAATGAAAAAAAAAAAATGGGATCGCATTCATGACTTTGTTTGCTTCGAAATTGTTGTCGAAATTCAAAAGCAAATGATCCTTCTAGCTTGCAATAGTTTTCAAAAATCAACAACGTAGGTTGAGTTTTCAAAAAAAATCGTTTTTTCCTAATTGTCTGTGAAAACTTTTGAGTAAAACCTTTCGCCATAAGTCTTCAAGTTCTACCAAAGCAATCCTATTATGTATGTGCTTTCCCACCTTTGCTGTCTGAAACCGACTGACGGCACTAATGTGATTTGTACTTACTAGATGTCAACTCGATCGTACAGAAAATCATTTGTCATATCAATGACAACAGAAATGAACTGAGCCCGAATATTTCCAATACAATTGGCCCTGATTCGATTGTAGACTTGATGATATAACAGCCACCCTGTGCTTTTTGAACATTCCCAAAAAAATCAGAGTGAAATGCCTTTTCATCTGGTGAAGAAATTCATACAATTAAAGAACATTTAAAAGAACAGGAACATCCATAATGTTCAATTATGCAGCTCATCGTAAAAACTGATACAATCAACTGATATTTTTAATGAGAAATACTTATGCAAATTATATTTATTAAAAAATAACTCAAAGATAGAAACATCCCAAATACGTGCCAGACAATGATGTTTCCAGCAGCAGATAGCTTTTGCTGACAAAAAAGTTATGTACATATTTATGTATGCACTGTTCGTATGAACGTATGTGAGATTGTCGACAGAAGAATATTAAGGAAGGGTTTCCCAGAGCAATAAACCAAATGGTAAATATTTTCAAGCTGAATTATTGTCACACAATGTGTGTTATTTTAATTTCAACAAAGTGACAACAAAAAAATACTGAGCCCAAATTTAGTTCACACACTAAACAGATTAGATCAAAAACAAATGTTCGACATGTGTGTTTTCCAAATCACATTTAATGAGTTGATGTATTTACAGTTAGTGTTGTGAATACAGCTTATAAGAGAAGGGATATCTTCATCTTTACTCGAAGTAATTGTCCGTTGTAAATTAAATTTAAAAAAAATTAATTATTACATCACAATTGCATTAACATTCCATTCGCGGCAACCTATAAAAATGAGCAGCTGCCATTTCATCTCGTGTCGCCAGATTTTCACTCCATTCATTTCGTTAGTAATCGAGCAGAAGAAAGGACACTCGAAATGACAAAAAGAGATATATACTCATTCACACATAAAAAGAGCTTTTACGAAACCCAAATTAAAATATTTTCCTCCGTTTTTAGTGTTAATTTGATTTTTAATTTGTCCTTTTCTACTTACCAACCCACACCCGCTCCGCAATAGCCCTGAGTTTGGGGGATTGACGCAGAACGATAAGGGAAAAAATCCAGCTTTCAAATTATTTCCACATTTCTTTTTTTTTTTTCATTTTTTGTTCGTCTTCAATGCTCACTGACAACATAAAAAGTATGTAATGGCAGGCTGTTGAGCACACCCACCGGGCGAACAATTTAAATTTAATGCGAAGTTAGGGAGACTACATTAAGTGGCGCTGTATGTTGTCGATTGTTGCGGCATTGTTGGCTGTTAATTAACTTATTATTTGTTTTATTGTAAACTCCCATCCCACTTTCGAACGTAAGCCAAAGCAGTTTAAATCACGTCACGACGTTAATCAGAAGACACTTTAGTCCTACCAATAAATTTTTCTCTTTTCACAATTTTTTTTTTTTATTTTCCACTTGGCAGGTTCGCTTATTCCAATTTTAAGATCTTGATTGATGTACTGCTCGTTGGTACAGGTCATTTTCTCTTTGGCGTGCGCAAAGTTTTGTATCCTTGGATAAAGTGGGTTTATCATCAGCGCCATGATGAGTTGAGCTCAAATGGGGTAGATATTGTAGTTGAGGGTGCATAAAAAGAATGATAAATCTGATTTTTTGTTTTTTTTTTCTGACCGCATGAAGAGATTGATTTTAACTTTCTTGGCATGTTTATGATTCTGGATTAGATCTAAATCAACCAATGGCTACCTTTACATTTTGCTTATTTTAAATTTTTTTTTTAAATTTAGAAGTAATTGCTAAAAATTACAATTTAATTTTCGATAAGCAATACTTCAAAAATAGTCGTTCTAACCACTTTTCCATTAGTGCGAAGTAGGAAGTTCCTAGCGCATGTGCGTGAGTGGGAGAGACCAGAGAACAAACGGAGAGCCTTTGAAATTTTCGAACTTGTATTAAATTATTAACTACATAAGTAAAATTCAAGAAAAACGGAATTTTCGAAGTCTTTTTTATACATTTTAATTTGAATTTAAATTGAAACTTTGTTTTACTTTTTTTTTATTTAAATGTAACTTTCAACTTTTATCAGATTCCTCAGTTTTGTTTTCATCTCTCTATATTTGGGTCTTTTATGTAATAATAAAAAAATATAAAAAAAGGAAAATTAAACTGATTAAAAACCATCAACTCAACAAGCCTAAATAATGCGTTTTTATACTCTCAATCTTTTAATCTCAGTTGTGAGTTCACTATTAATTACTGTTTAACCAAAGGATGTGCCATCTAGTGGTTTTTTAAAGTCATAGGGTATTTTGACACTGACAGTTGCTTATCACTCGAAATCTTGAAAGAAAATCATACAAAACACTCCTGGTTCCGTGACTAGGGGCTTACAGAGCCATGGTAACTGAGCTCTTGTTTATGAAGGACGGTGAGTCATATCGTATAGCCTCATTGAGGCTATATGCAAAAAACGCATGAACTACAACCAAAAGCCATCAGCAAGATCTCGAAAAAATTGTAGTGACAGCAAAGCCTAGTGAAGGCAGCCCCCTGAAAAACCGAAGTCGACGTTCATAATTGTTTTGTAATGTAATAAATAAAGCCATAATACATATCTAGAGATAATTTAATTTTGTTTGAAAAAAAAACTTCTATTTTGAGTAGGTACTATTGAAAAACTCATTATTCCACCCTTGGTAAAGTCAAACAAATAGGTTGGCGCAACAGAGCGAGGAGCTCCTGGGCCTAGCACATTTCTCACAACTATGCCTGGGAATGGAAGGGACTTACAATTTTCTGCCGGTTCCGAACTGCTAATCGAGAAAGCACCTTTCATGGCAATGAATTTACTAACGGAGGACTTGCCAATTCCTCGCGAAATGCGATACCCGGGAAAAAACATTTTTTCCTCTGTTGGGATTCGAACCACGAACCTTTGGGTAAGCTGGCAGACATGCTAACGGGTACCGCAACCCCTGGTGTAGGGTCGAAATTTGCGAGAAACCTGAGAATTATGGCACTTTGTTGATTCAAAGTGTATCGATTTTGATACAAAGTAACAACTAAAAATTTAATTTATAAAAACACCGTTTCACTTTTTCGTTAATTTTAGCATTTATTAGGCTACCTCTTTCATATTTTTGAAATAGGTAACTTATTCAATGATAAAATGGACGAAAAAAGTAAATATGTTTCTTCATAGGGTAAATCTAACCTGAGATGCTTCAAAAGGTTCAGTTATTGTAACAAGTGATTTTTTAAGAGATATCAAAAAAAAGACACATAATAATGCTTCATGCATGTTTCTGAATTTTATGTATCCAAAATCTTCATTTCAATCGATAGTAATATACTTAATGCTGGAAGAGTGTTCCATGCTGTGCTTAGATTCATCCATCCGCTTAGTCCAATTTTGGTATACTCTTTCTCACATTTCAGCCGGTATCTCGAGTATAAATGCTTCTAGTATGTCGACATCCAGACTCCAGAGGGGTTGTCGCTATAGACAGATATGAGCTTTAACGTGACCCCACAAAAAATGGTTCAGAGGCGTTAAATCGCACGATCTAGGCGTCTAATTAAGCGGCTTCAGACGTGGAATAAAATGTCTGCCGAGCTCGCGTCTGTTTGGCATGTCGCATGTGGCACCGTGTTGTTATCACTTTACGTAAACGTGTTGCTGGTTTAGTACCCAAAAATGAGCATTTGGTTCGAAATTTAGTTACAATAGCCCGAAAAAAGCCTCAGTAGCTCGATTTGATTAACCATAAAATGGAAGAATTGCGCAATGAACTTTTTGAAACGAGCACGCACTTTGATTATACACCTAATTCAATAATTTTCAAGCATTATTCGTGGTTCGTAATCAAATTATACACCAAACTGAAGACGTTTGACGGTGACACAAAATACGAAACGTGCGCGAGCTGTCAAAACCAGTGTAGTCAAAAAGAAAATAGCAAAAAAATCACCAATTAGTTCCTAGCTTGAAATGAATGTTAATAAGACGAATATGAAATTCATTTCAAGGCACATCTACATATGCATCTCTAAACGCAACAATTAACTCTATACACCACTTACCCCAGTTTTATGAAAAGCGATTGCTTTAATCTCAAACTTCTTAAGAACAACAAAAAGGAAAGCTCTTGCAATCACCCCCACAAGCACCATATTCTATAATCCTTTTTACTATTCAACACAAGGCACCCCCACAACAACCTCAAAGCCACGTTTACAGGTTTGTCACTTAAAATATGTGAAAAGTCTCATCAGCATCATTTTATATGTTTGTATATCTGTAGGTAATATAAGATCACATTCTTTAACAAAGTTGTCGCACACATATGTACATACAAATATGCTTTGGGAAAAATCCTATACGTTAATGTGCGGGCGTATTTTCATTTTATGGTTATATAAGTTAACAGGTGAGGAAAGCTTGGCAGTGATAAAATGAGAAGACGCAAAATTTAATAGCATTCAACTGAAATTCCAGCATACTTTTTGTAATTCGAAGTTATATACCTACGTACAACATTTTTAAAGTGCTTGCTTTCCTGTTAATTGAAATCTCAAGCCATACAAATGGTATTATTCAATTAAACATCATTTTCTAAAAATGGAATAAGGTTTGCACGAGCAAGTTTTAATGTGCTTTGTACCATTTCCTCTGAGATGAAAATCAAATAATTGAGCTCTTTGATGGCATTGACTCCCAGTGTGTAAACTTTCATCTGGTTGAGTTAATGCAAGTATTTTATGGCATGCTATTTTAGGATTTGACATGTGTGGTTCATGTACCATGTTCCATGTTACACCCTTTGACAGGACAAACGAATTTACAGCGGAAGAGGGGCTGAGTATGCCATAATTATAAAAGTAAAGTAAACTGACTCCTCCATGCCACATTTTTCTGTTCCCCAAGCCCCAAATGACTACACACTGACTATAGTTGATGACTCGTTTCATTCATGGAAAGTCCCAAGCATTTACATAATAAATAAAAAATTAGTATGTAGTGATCTTCACACTTGAGCATTTTGACATCTGTTTCCTTTGCGGCAAAAAAAGTATAAATAGAAATTCTTCGTAAAGTCGAGATGTCGAATAAGAACTTAATTTCATTTTATTTATTTATTTATTAATTAATGATCTGCTTAAACAACGTTTGATGGAAACATGAAAATGAGAAGAAGTTCTCATCATATTGCGTTGCTATTATTTCGTGAAATTTGTGATGAGTTGAATATTTACATTGATGAAATAATTTAGTTTGTTGTTGTTACTGTTTTCAAAACAAAAAAATTTGCTCTTGTTAAAGGAAAAAAAATTGAGGTGAAACTTCTCCATCGGAAGTGACTTAGTAGTGTGTTCTTTGACCATGAGCCCATTTAAGAATTAAGACACAATTCCAATTAGAAAACAGAAATAAACCTGTGCCAATAAGTTAAAAGAGCTTAAGTCAATTTTTATCATTTTTCAGTAGGATCAAATGAAGTCTTATGAATTAGTTTCTTAAGACATTTTTAGTGATTGCCTTAAAACAACTTATGTCTACAGCTTATCATTCCTTTTGATTTCAACTTGTAATAGCGCTTATATCACGACCTATGCAGTTTCAAAAAAATAAATTTTCTTATTGTTTCAATCAATTTTAGCTCAAGATAGACATAAGCTGTTGTGCTTATACTTTGATTTTTTTTAATTCCACCATGTTATGGAAGTTGAATTTCTGATCGCCTCAAACAAGTCGTAAGTTTAAGTCTTCAGAAACTGGCAATATCTACTTTTGAATTGCCAATTCGGCTGTTTTTGTAAACAGTTATGTTGAAACGAATATTAAGGTCAAATTTCTTCGTAATGGGTAAATACGGATCCTTATTGTGGGACTAAATGGATACCAGTGGCGTGATGGTTAGCATGTCTACCTGCTAACCCAGAGGTTCGAGGTTCGAATCCCAACAAAGGCAAAAATGTTTTTCTACGGGTATCACCTTTCGCGAGGAATTGGCAAGTCCTCCGTTCGTAAATTTATTGCCATGAAAAGAGCTTTCTAAATTAGCCGTTCCGAAAATAGTAGGTCCCCTCCATTCCCTCACAAGGCATGGTTGTGAGAAATGAGCTAGGCCCAGGGACTCCTCGCTCTGTTGCGCCACCCTATTTATTTATTTAAATGGATACCCAGCTACCTCTATTCAAAACTAAAAATTTTGTGTTCGAGGACGAAATAAACAAAAGTACGGTGAACTTTTGATTTCATTTATGACACATTTCAAAAAATTTTCATTTCTTCATAAATAATTTTAAATAAAATATTTACGTGAACAAATCCTTCACATAGTTCTCATCGGTTCAACATATATCATCAGTGTTTTCAGAATGAGCACTACTAAGGTCAGTCAGTATCTATTTTTAAGTTTACCACGAATGTATGTATGTATACTAATTCTTCCAGGAACATCTGGCAATATTGAGCACATTTTTGCAGATTCATTCAGCGTGCGTCACATTAACATATTCTTTCATATGTTTTATATACATGGCCTTCAACCAGAAAGAAATTTGTTGTTCTGCGAACTTATTAAAATGGCAACACAAGCCTAGCGATAACATCTCAGATCTCACATACTTAGGCTGGTTCTCAGTTTCTTTTAATAAATTTAAGTGTCATTATGGTGTTGTTGCTCTTAGTTTCTGGAAGGTCTGTTCGTTTCAAAGATTGCAAGTAGGTAGACATAAGCACCTTTTCAAGAATTATTTCTTGAAGGATATTTGAGTTGAAAACATTACCAGAAACTTGAGTACATATATGTATGAAAATCTTGTTTCGGACAGCAAATTTATGTAACTTCTCGAGCATGAAGTATGGTATGAATTAGTCTGATGATTTGCAAAAGCCTCGTTATAATTTTATGTATAGCAACATTTTAGCAATACTGATGGTTATTTTGAAGAATTAAGTAGAAGATGTGAAAGTTTTGTATAGCTTTTGACAATTGTTGTCAAGGAATTTCCAAGTCTGATTTTAAATATTGAGGTGATTTTACTAAACAATTTTCCAATTGACGAATTAACGCATTGTGTAGTTGAGTCAGCCAATAGAACTTAACATTCTTACCCTTAGTCGTTTCTTGAAATAATTAAAATTCCATGAAGTGGATACTTTTCATTTGTGTATTAAGGCACACTAGTGCCGCCAGCTTAGTTCTATTCCTTGGAACTACAGTTAAAAAAAACGGACTTGTCTATTGAAGGGTAAAAAGGTTCGTTTAGTTTAACACCACCTTTTTGAGTAATTCAAGAATCAAGAAGAAGTGTCTATGTGCACCCTAAACAGGTCGTGTCAGCTGGTGTTACCTAGTTTAACACCGCATATCCTCAGTCATTTCTGATAAGAAAAGGTTTGCTATTGGTCAAACTCATTAGAGTCGTTTGAACTCTGGCAACAGCTGGAGATTTTCAACTTCAACAACAGTAAACTTTTGTCGTCAGGATGACTCAACTAATGCCACATCGTGGGTGCAAATAGACACTTCTAAAAAAACAGTATATTTCAGCCCCCTCTCCTATTTGTTGTGTTCTTACAAAAAGTATTTACAAAATATATAAAAAAGAACCTATGTGTTAAGTAGTTTGATCAGTAGAAAGCTCAACTCGGATGACCACACTCGGTGGGAAAACGCTCCAAATTATCATCAATGGGATACGCGTACACCGCATAATAAAAATTTCATTCAATCCTGAGGTCATATTTGAAATCAAAGAGACAAGAACTATAAGAAAGATATAATTAAGCTGCAGCTGTTGTCCAGTGTACATAAGTTATTCTATCCTTTTCATTTAACATTGGTGCGGACACCGGGCGTTTTACAACTTCAATGATATAAGCAGATAATTCGCCCAATTATTACGAGTGGAATAAATTCACATTAACCTCTTATCTATCACTGAAACCATAGCCGAGTTTTGTTCTTTTAAACAAAGAGCTTATCTTAAGTAAAAAAAAATAAATGTTTTTTATTTTTAAAACTATGAATAAAGAGCGACAACTATCATACATGAGTTGAATTGAAAATTTCTATAGATTTATTGAAAACTAAAACTTACTGTTCTTTTGGAAGTCCTGTGTATCGTCGCATCCTGTTCTTCCAGCTAATGAAGTCAGTAAAGTTATTAAAATCAGTTGCTGCGCCACGATACTCCAAAGACATTTTGAAACTATTGAATTTTGATTTGTTTCCATTTTTCATAGTACAACACATAAGGGATGGATTCTTATCCTTGAATTATTCGTTGTTATGTTGTGATTTTAAAGCCAACTACGCGTCAACGTCACATTCTTTTTGTTTAGAAACACATTCACAAATTTGTTTTTTTCTTTTTTTGTTGGTGTCCTGATATGTTTTTGTTTTTTTTTTTATGAACAGTCATTAACTTGAGGTGATTTACTTTTACACAAGAACACGAATACAAACAGCACACTCATTTATTTATGTTTTTATTTTTGGTTTTTTATTTCCTATTTATTACGAAAGTAAAATTTAGGACACAGTTTTAACGTGAGACAAAAAATAAAATTAAAAGGAAGAAGCTTTATTGTATCACTTAACATTTTTACTTTCAATAGTTATTTTGTCTGTGTTTTTTTCTGCTTTTTCCATTATCTTGACGTGAAATAAAACTGCACATCTTTCCTTTCATATTCGACCCATACAAAGATTTTGCTTCAGGACAAACGGCATGTTGTTCTCAAATTGTAGTTCTTGACACGTCATGATGATTTCCCTTTGCCATGGAAGAAACAAAGCATTCCAATGACATAATAACTTTAATGAGACATTTAAAATCTGAAAAGAAAACATGAATGTTATTTAATTACTTTTATACGACTGGCTTAGAAAGAGCAAGAATAAATGTTCACATTCATTGCGGTAAGAACAATAAATACTAAATTCTATTTTGTCATGGCCCTCGTAAGGTATATACAACATATATTCAAATATATATATTTACTTGATGGGAGTATAGTGCTGGTGTTAATACACATAGTCAATTGTCGAGTGTTGAGAAATAACAAAAAATACATTTTATTCAACCCTTGAAGGTAGTGTTAACGAGCTTTTTACGAAAATTTTCCACAATCCCTTTCAACATTTTGTGTCAACATTTATAACCATTCAGCATGATTGTTCAGATTACCAATCCCAATCGTAGTCCTTTTGACTTCTTTCCACAAAACCAGAATACCTACATGGATTATGGTGTGTTCTATGGTAATTATTATGGTTGTGATTCAATGTGAAATGTAATAAAAACTTGATGAAGGTTATGTACGGTTTTGAGGAGATGGCAGAAATATGGAAATTTTATTATGCTTGGTGAAAAAGTATACCTTGATGTCCCACAGCGGTTGATTTTAATGATACACAATGGTTCAGCTCGAGCTGAGAGTGTCTTATCTTTGAAATGAATGATGATTATGTTTTCGATTTTGCTGTCAACTTGGAGTTATTTTCGAATTCAAAATTTTATTGATAAAAGTGACATAAGAATATTTGCAATATTTCTTTATAAATTTTTCTTCTTACATGTATAGGTTAGTGTACATACGAGTATGTACATTGTTGTTCTTTCTTTTTGACTTTTCTTTTGTTCTTCATTCCCCCATCGGAATTTTGCGGGCAACGCCTACAAGAATTCCCTTTAAAATTGAGCATTTAGTATTAACATTTCGAACTCCGTCAAGGCGTTTAAACATTTTCCATACACGTGAACTTTGACTTTTTTTTAAAAAAGCTTTAGGTACAACTCATTAGCATTTAGGTACAATCTTTGTCGATGATGGGGAATTGAATGCCTTACAAAAGTCTCCGTGCGGAAACTAAAATTATACATTTTGGAAAAGCCTAAAGATATGTAACTCAAGTTAAATTTTTTATGCAAATACTCAAACCAACGATTTATCTACTCAAGGTGTGTGCAAACCCAAAACTAAACCAGAAATAGCCAAATCGTAACTTAAATCCCTCTACATACTTTCAAGCAACGAGGCAGTATTCCATATAATGAAAAACTTAAATTTTGACTCAATGTGTAGTGTCCCAAGGTTGTACCAAAGTCATTTAATTTAAGTTTAGTTTGAAGTTTAAGGGAACTTTGAGTGTTTGGGAAAAACCAAACCCGTTCATTGCTGAGCCGTGTAATTTTGGTTTCCGATGGCTTTCACAGATCTATTTATATTTGTTTTTAGCAGACTTCAACTGCAATTCTTCAGATCAGAACAGCACAACACAGCACAGAAGCAGTGAAAAATATCAAGTAAATCAGAACAACCAAACTTGTTAAATAAAGCAACAGCTTAAAGGAAAAATAAAACAACCACCTATTTTTCTTTTTCTGATACCCACTCAATCAGTGCTATTGACATTACAAAATGAGGCACTATTTTTATGATTTTCTTAAATATCTTTATAAATACATATATAAATAATTTAAACTACATTGTGCTGGAAAAACTACGTTGCAAAAGTCAACTGCTTTCGATCTTTTCGATTTTCATCAATCTTGAGCTTGATAAAAAGGGGGTGCAGAGAACGCTGTGCTAAACTGTTCTAGAACAGCTCATTGAACAAAAAAAGATCAGAAAATTTTTTATTGAACACTTAAAGCTGATCTTATCTTTTTCAAACTTTTCTAAAAGAGCTCTTTGAACACTCATTTTATTTTTCACAAGGTGAGTGGATGGCAAGACGAATTATTAATTGTGTTTATTATCGCCTAAAAAAATTTCAAATAAAAATCTTATTATTTAAAGTTGCAAGCATTTGTTCAATTGATTAATTCAAAAATCATTTTTCTCGTCAACAAACATGTTTTTCCACTGGTATTCCAATTTTCTTGATAGTAGTTTCATACCATGAAAAGCGCTTTTCTAATAATCGGCCATTCCATTTCCTCAGAAGGTATGGTTCCAAGAAAAGTGTTTAGCCCCGGTACTCATCGCTCTGTTGCGTCAACAAATTTATTTAATAATTTAGCTCCAAATTGACGTAAGTGAGGTGTTTTGTGTTGATGTGCGTAAAAAAGAAAATAATTTCAATAAAAACGAATGTTCCTAAAAATTGATTTTATGGTCAGAACCGACAGTTTCTCATTAAATTTATATTATATTATTTAAAACTTAAAATTGTAGCAACTGCAACAGTCTTGCAAACATTTTTGCATTAATTCAAATTTTTTTTTACATGAATGTACCTAACCTACCAACGCCGGTACATCCACAACATTCAGACGACTAGATCCATTTGCTGAACTTTACGCCCACTCAGCAAAGATGCCCACAATTTATTTTGATAAATCAATATGAAGTATATCCCCAATAAGCCAGTGCGTGATGCCATCGTCAAGGAAGAAAATGTAACTATCATCATTTCTCTGTCGAAACCATTATGTACATATTTCTTTGACGTAAATTGATTGTGTTGGGAAAACAATGGACGAGAATGTTTGCAAATAATTTACTATTCACTAAACCACATAAAGAAGACAAAAAATAAAAGCTGTTTAAGTGTTTCTATGTTCTTTAATCGCAATATATCGCTGAAATATTTTATACGATTTGAGAGAAAATGTCGCCCCAAGGATGTCCTCCATCACAGAATGGAACTCTATTACTTTCAAAATAAAACAAAAAAAAGAATGCGCAAGGAGAGTGACATTTTTTGTCCTCCAAAATTTATTCAACCCTTATTTATCACACAACTGGAGTGGATGGTGTTCGAGTGAGGGATTTGCCCAATTACTTAAAAAGCTACAGGACTTCTATACCGGGCAGTAGTACAATGATTAAGGGACCGATACTGAGCATCATTTCATTTATCTGCTATACATGGCGCCCTAGTTCCTTTAGTTCAACAATTTCCATGTAAGCCAAGCAGCTCTGTTAATTAAATGAGGAAAACTCTATCACGCCCAAGTATATAGATGTGTACATACTACTGTACAAGAGTTACCGAGAGCAAAACTTCATCCGACGGGCTTCCGAGGACAAATTTTCATCTTAAAGGCTTCCGTTGTTGGGTATAATAATAATGGATACTAACGTCATAACTCATTATGTGTTTTAGCCTATATTGTACGAGTATAAAGGTAGGTGCTCATATTTTATTTTATTTTATTTTTTTCAAACCCGCATGCCTCATGCCACCATGCTAAGGAAATACATACCGTATGCGAAGTACGGTGAAATTAAGCTTTTCAAAAAATCATTTCGTAGTGGGGAATATTTTTATTTTAGAGCACTTTGGCAAACAATAACGGTTATTCATTACTTTGATGATGCTGGATTCTTATTAAAAAAGATGAGTTGAGATTATCTACGTGTTTTTTATTTTTATCTAAGAGATGAAAGATTCAAACATTTTTTTCTGTTTCTGGTATGAGAATAAATATAAATAGAATGTGGTATTAAATTATATTTATAAGTAACCAATAGAATTAGAACAGATATACGCCACGGTGAATCAAACGGTGAATCAAAGAAAATACCTGAATTTTGCAAATGAACAGTTTACTTAATACATACATAGCTGGAAAAGTAAAAGGCTTAATTTTAAAAGTTAAATAGATTTTTTAAAATTATTCAAAACCTGTTAAGGCGAACTCAACCTAGAAGTCTGGTTGAAGATAAATTTTCACAAAAACTTTAGAGTAAGAATAAGCAAAGGCCCATCATTTATCAATAAAGCGTGTTTCTTTCGCCGAAAAATCAACCAGATCGAGATCGGGCAAATGTCTGGTCTGTACGACCTATTTTCTCATTCTTTTACAAAATCAAAAATATGTTTCTACTCTCGAACAGTTTCAGTCCTGACAGTTAAAAAAATGGGCACGATTGGTTCGCACGAACTTGCGATTGTGTGCTAAGTACAATACCAAAATCTTAAGGCTGAGTAAAAGGTTTTAGTATTTGCTCTTGATATATTTGGTGGTAGAGGGTTGCCAACGGCAACTACACATAAATTATGAAAATTTTATAAAATACGTTAAGTTTTATCAAAATTGTTGGAGCCGCTTTCGAGAAAAATAGGTATTATGATATAAGTTGTATGGCAGGTACCGTTATTTCAAGACCTAGCAACCCAATTTCAAAAACACCTCTGTAGGCTACCCCACAGACCTTAACTGCAAATTTTGAAGAAAATCGGTCAAGCGGTTCAGGCTGTAGATCTATATACGTACATACAGACAGCTGACAGACAGACATAAATACAGACAGACAGATTTGTGGTACCCAATTTTTTCGTATTCTCTATCATCGTAATGCCATGTTTAATTGCTATCTCAAAATTTTTTTTTAACACGATTGCAAAATTTGCCCTATAGAACCTATAATCGCAAGTAAAAAGGATTACTGCAACTCTTTTTATCTAATAACTAGCTTCTCCGAGATATTAAGCAATCAAGATTGAACAAATTTAGTTTTTGCATCCTTTCCTAATGCTTGACCGTGTATTAAAACTCTTAGAGCTGAATATGTTAGTAATTCGGTGTAATAGAGCCACAGAATCAGGTTTGTATTCTGCGAATAGCAAATCAACGGAAAAGCAATGGTTTGTTTTTGGGCTAACATTTTTTTCATGCTAAAACATAGGCTCAAAGATAGTAATGATATTTCATAGTAATAATAAATAATTTTTTGAATTTGTTAATTTCCTTTAACAATGGCAAAATTACTTCAAAAACCAGACCATTGTAATTCTTTTTTAAGATCTTAAATCAATTAAAGATTTGTTTTCCATAAAATTTACAGTAGGTATGCTTATCAACCGTCATTTAATAGGTTTCTACTAGGTTTCGATATTTTATATAAACAAAAACAAATCAATGTCCTGAACTTTCCATTTTCTAAAATATGTTAAAAGCTCTGAAAATGAGCTGACTAAGAACACTATATCGCAAAGTAAAACATTTAAGCTTTCCGTCTATACCACGTTCAATTCACTATTACTATTACTTCTTTTTTTTTAGTGAAGCGGAGTTCGGATGGAATTGGGATGAAAAAAAATAACTCTTGAAAAGAACAGAAATGGAATGTATAGTAAACCTACAGGTACACCAAACCAACTGCCATTATATAAAAATACTTTTCGTGGAAGCACACATAAAAGAACAATTTCAAACTCTCTTTTTTCTTCCTCTATTCCCGTGAAGACTATACAAATTCAAAAAGTTACTTACCTCATGGAACACTCATGCATTGAGGCGTTATCCTCGTTTTTATGGCTTTTCCCTTGATAGTATCTGAGCACACTGCTGTGCAACAGATTACGTTTAACCATTGATGTGGAAGGCCCATGCATTGATTTTTAGGTCAGCCTGTAGAATTTTTTTAATTTCCTGATTTCAACTGCTTAAACATTTCTAGATGTCGAATACGACTGATGGATGTCAAAGGAACAAGGATTGGAGCCTAATTAAATGCCATCAGTCTTCGACGAAAATGTTTGTTTTTTTTCAGATACTCGTATATTAGCACTTAGCAGCTATATCCTTTCATATTTTATAAGGCACTTCAACAAAATTACATATTATCATCAATTTGAAAGTTATTCTGTAAACCAAAAATCCTTCCAAAATTTTATTGAAGTAATCTGATAAGTACCTATAAGCTTTGATTTTTATTGGTCTTTAGTAAAAAAATTATGAGTTGAACATGCCGACTTAAGAAAACTTGCAAGAAGTTCCAAATGAGTTCAGCAACTTGAAATCAACTTGTATTTGGAATACCGGATGAATTTCTCTTGGAATTTGTGAAAGACATAAAACATTTGCTGTTCATTTTTATATGCTGTTCTCAATATCCATGATATAATTTTGTACATTAATTTACTTAATATAGGAAGCTCTCTCCTTAACATTCTAAAGTTTAAGTGAGTATTTTGATTTTTTGAAGTTCTATACTTAGCAAATGTTTTGTTTTTAATCTTTTTTTTAAATTTCTAAGATTTTGAACATACCAAAAAGAGGGTTTTAAAGATCTTCTTTTACGTACACAAGGAACAAATCGGACACTCCCAGAATGGATTGTTTCAATGACGCTTCCATAAATGATTTTGCTCATATTAACTCCGAATTCCAATCAAAAGGATGAAAATAATTTTCAATTTTCTATTTCAGTAAGTTGATCTATTAAGAAATTTAAAGTGAAAATTCAATGAAATTTCCTTGAAATACGATGCTGCTTTCTTTGAGAGAAAAGGAGCCTAGGGGTTAGTCTCATAGACCAAGAGCTAGGAGGGAATTTTTGGAGTTGTTGTTTTCATGGGTACAAAAAAATGTGTCCAAGACGTTTTGGTTTCAACATTTTGCCTGCCAGGCGCATTTCAACATTTTATTAAAATATAGTGAACACTGTGTAATTACAAAAGTCAAAGCCTTTGTGAAATCATTCAAGTTTATCATGAAAAGGAGGTCACTGGCCTTGCTCATTGAAAGAATTATTGTTGAGCAGGTTTGACGCTATTTCCCCTACCAAAATTAATCAATTTCATTTAAAAAATAAAAATGGAGGACTGTTGTTATTTTTATTTTAGTAATTTTGTCAAAAAACGCATAAAAATATAAACATGCTGCCAAAAATGAACAATATTGGTACGGATGATAACTTTTATTGAGTAGAAGAACATATATTAATTTCAAAGCAATCGATTGAGTTGAATTTTTTAGGACCATGACCGATTTGGAAAATAATGTTTCCATAAAAATGAGGCGGACAAGTTGCTTAGGACAAGAAATTGAGATCTGTGAAAGCACAGCATAATTTCAATAGATTTTACTATCAAAGTATGAATAAACTTGATTTTTCGAAGTGTTCACATGAGACTACGCCTTAAAAAACACCAACTTTGAAACCATCACACAAAATGAAAAACAGATGTAAAAGTTTATTTAAAGAATAATGAAAACTACTTTATTTATCAAACCTAATGAAAAATATTATTAATGAGAAGAATTTAAAAATTCTTTTTTAAATTATACGTGGAATTAAACTTTTCAAATTCTGACCAACGCCAATTAATATCTGTCAAATTAAAATCATCTAGTACATAAATATAAGCTTTCAGTATTTGAACATTTACAATTCATAAACTGAGAAACAGCTTCACACAAACGCAAATTTATTGAACGTCTGTTACAGGAAGCTTTACTTCATGGCTACATAATGTTGACCTAATAGCTAGCAATTATAATTCCGCCTCCATGCTGATATGACACTTTACATCGGTCGATGTCGAAAATATTATGTATGTCAGAATCGCAAATTTCGCTCGATAAGATATCCTCATACAACCATTAGATATTCAGTTTTGATGATGACATCGCAATTAGAATGAGAAGACTTTTTGTATAAATGAGCAATTTGAGTAAGAATTTTGCTTTTATTATGATAATAGACTTTATAGTGATGAATTCGGAATTTAATTATTGTTCGATGTCCAGGAGTTGTTAAGTTTTCCGGTACAAATAGGAATGGTCGAATATCAATCAATCCCAACAGCCAACAGGCAAAAATGACGCTTTGTAGACTTTTTACGTTACTTCTGATGGAATACCAATTTCAAAATTAACCATCGACGCGACGATGTTGTTTAAATTCGTCGATATAAATTCAATTACCTCTTCTGTTTTGGTGGATGATAAAAAACAGCCTAAAAGTGGTACCATGTATTAAATATACTTAATTCTAATTGATTTACTTTTACTCATAATCAATGTTTTCAAGTATAGGTAGTCTATAAGAGAAGTATTGTATTGACTGATGAAATAAATAAATAAATAAGTAAATCTAAGGTTTTTGGCAATTCGATCGATTTTCCAACTGTCATCAGTATCATCAACAGCAAAAGCTTCGCCAGAAATGACAACATCAAACGAAACTCCAGTTTTCAGTCCATAATGTGCTTGGGCACTGAGAGAGAATTATTTATTTAAATAATTCGTAGCGGAAGTATTTTTGCCACTAAGAGCAGCTTTTACAGATTTTGCCGTGTGAATAAGCGAATTAGTTTGACTCTTCGGAATATTATATTGACAATAAGAGGGATCTAGAAGCCACACTGACGATCGATTGAATCGTTTGAGATGTCATTTCCATCACTCAAAGTATATTTGGACAATTTACTTTAAGATTTACAGGCATCTAAAGTTAGAAGGAGGATAGAATTGAATAGTATCATGAATATAATTGAAAGTGGTAACCAGTACATTTTCGTGGTGCAGGTGTCTGCCAGTTGCGTTTGAATCTCAGAAGAATCAAAATTTCACGGGTATCACACTTCGCGAAGAATTGGAAAGTCCTCCGAGAGTAGCACAGCCATTAAAACAACTGTGGGCCCTTGAGATCCGGGGGTAACTCCATAGCTTTGTTGCGCCAAGCTTATTATTTTTATTTATTCAGAATATTCGATTTTTGTGTTTCACTTTAAAAAGAATGGTATACCTATACACATGCGATAACTGAATATGTAAAAAAAATGTAACGAATCACACAAAAGGGTGAGGCATGTTAAAGGTTTAAGGCCTAGTCTCACAAAAAAAAAGTTCAATATATTCTTTCTTCTTGCCTTTAAATTTTTAATCCCGAGGGAGTGAGTTTATGAAATGATTTGAGATTAAACAGCCCACCCCTGAATATAAATAAAATCTACTACCTACTTGCTTGTTAAGCAGTGCTCCTTGCAACTTTCTTTGATTTCAGCATTCAATTAAGAAAACTTATATGCTGTTTGTCTTGAATCTTCTTGTACTCAAACTCACCCATCCCTTCCAAGTTCCAATCATACATAAATATAATTCCACACATTCAAGCAGGAGTTTGCGATTCTACTCCACAAACGCCCAATTGATTAGGTAAGCGCTTCGCCCAAAGCCCGCCAGAGCATGCATATTGCAGACTTATGTAAACAGTTGCAGATTCCTCATGAGTTTGTTTGGCATTTTCACGTTGAGCCTATGCAACAATTTAAAGTTAATTATACCATGTGTTGATGTACGTCTACGTCACATCAATGCGTGCAGGTGCATTTTTTTTTTTTTTTTTTTTTTCAAAATAGGCACAAGCGTGTTCAACATTTTTAAGTTTTGTTTTTTTGTGCGTATAGATATATGTATTTTAAGTTTCGTAAAAATTTAAAAATACGACAAAAAGTCCCTTCTTGAATGCGAACAAAAATAAAATTCTTGACATGTTGCCAACAGCTGCTGGTTAGTATGGAAAATGTGTGCTCATGTTCAGCATTGGGTTGTGCTATGAAAACTCGCAAACAACTTTTCCGACAAATAAAATGATGGAATATGGTAAAATACTATTTTTGTTGTTTGAAGTATTGCTTGTTTATTAATAAACTTGATGAGGTGCCCGGCGCGTAGATATCTGCTATTGCAACATGTTCAACTCAAGCACGTAAGGTACAGCAGAAAAAAAAATACCTAGTAATTAAAACACAACATACAGTTTGGATATTGTAGCATAATTAAAACTTTTACTTTTCTGGGAAAAGGCACGATAGGTATATATTTTTACAGATTATTTGAAGTAAATGTAAATGACCTTCGAGAAATTCATATTATGTATTGTAGATTTTCAACTTATATATTAATATAAGCGGGGCTGTACTTGGACTAGCTTTATATTTAGTTCAAGTTTCCATATGTCATGCCAGGGATGCTGTTTTGAAAGGTGTAAGGTGGGTTGTTGCTTTGTCAGTAATTTAACAGACTCAATCCCTTGAATGGTACATTTTATGAGAAAGTTGTACTTTTGAGTGAAGTTTACGCAACTACCTCAGCCACCTAATATGACGATTTTTCATTGAAGGAAATTTGAAACACGTTTTTCTCGGAATAACGTTTTATGGCGATTTGGTGAGAAAATCTCTGAAACTATTCAACCGAACCTTAACAAAATTATACCACATTTCCTTAGGGACTGTAGCTATAGCACATATCATACGATTTTTGAAACCTGCAGTGAAAAAATGCACCTCAGCTTTTGGAAAAATTGAAGCCATTTTGTCATTAAAAGAAAAAATCGTATGATATGCTCTTCAGCTATAGTTTTAAAGAAAATGATATATGGCTGTGATCAGAGTTACTAGATCACTAGGACTCATTTGTTTTAAACCTTACTCAGGTACTCATCTTACTTTAATTTGGCTCATTTTGTTTCAGAATCAGAAATATGTGAGCATTTTACATATAAAGCTTAATCAAAACTGACTGAATTCTGATTACCTTATCTTACAAAGATAATTCGTATACTCGTATGTGAAATTGGAAAAAAGTTCTTAGGCCATGATGTTTCATGGCGTCGAGTGTTGGTGGTATTAGTGCCAGCGAAAAATTTGCACTTTTTGATAATTTGCAAAAATATTGGAAACGACAGTTGCTTAGGGTTTGGTTCAACCCTTATTTAATAGCAATTTCGGCTTATTCTCCAAAATTAGCCCATTAATTGATTGATGCAATAGAAATCCGACTTGTTTCGAGTTCCTTAAGAAATGACATAATCAATAGACTGTCAATGAAACACATGTAAGCCCATGGAGTGGCACACACCTGTGCCGCCACGCGATATTCAAGTAAGAATACGTTATACTTTCCACAAGTCGCAATCGCAGGCCGCACAGGTTTTTGCAGGGCTTAAAGGATAGGTCTTTTTTCTTTCAATGAGATTTGTATGGACAAAATTTATATAAAATGATTACGACCAAAACGCAGTAATGTTTCAAATTGGATTAACAGAGAACTCGCCTTATTCACACTAAGTTTCAGCAGTGCCTGTTTATTTGACTTTGTATTGAAAAACACTGCCCTCCCTAACCTCTTTGTCCACAAAAATATTAAAGAAATCAACCAGTATAAGCATCCCCATATAGGTTAATTTTGGTGAAATATTTCAGAACGTCATCAATCTTACTCCGATTGACTTGAAATTTTAGCACAATATTTTTGAAAAAAAAAATGTAACAAATGCAACAAATACCCTCCCCCTTTTTTTATGATTGACACATTTTAAACATATGTTTTTTGGACACATTCATTTTCAAAATGGCTCATTTTTCCAGCGGCGCTCACATAAAAATAAACTCTTGTGGTAACAATGGTTCTGATTATACATTGCAGATACTTATCTCACCAACAGCGCACACCCATCGTTTTTACCAGTCTTCTCCCTCTTTTTTTGTACAAAAACTGAATAAAACAGATATAAAAACAAATTTTCTTTTTTATTTAAAGAGCGTAGATTTAAGTTTAAGACTTTGTACATATATTCATATTCATGATTTCTATTGGTAAAAAAAAAATTGTTCAAAATATCCGTTTCTAGGCCTGTTCAAAGAGGGAAAGCCCCTTAAAACTATTTTATAGTGCATACTTCTTTGTACTATAAAAGTTACTTACTAAAATTATGAACTCTATAGTTAATTTATGCTCATTGACCAATCTGAAACGTTTCTTGTCTTCAAACCAATAATTCTAAGCAAAAAGGCCCAGAGCAAAGACTATTTTGAAGATGCTATAGTTTTACAAGATTTCCTCACTTTGACAAAAATTAAAAAATTGTCAAATAAAACAATTTTTGTTTTTTTAACTGCTGCCATATTTTTACAGCGAGACACGAAATTCAATCAAAAAAATAGAAGATATCTACATTTCGTTGCTGTTTTAGTGCTAAGTATCGCAGTACCTTGTTCAAAGTTAACATCAATCACAAATTTTAATAAAAGAAATTTTTCCTACCGTTCTAAATATGTGCGGTATAAAAAAACAAAAACCAAAAAAAAACTATGATTGCAGCAGCGCAACACATTTTCATGCGAAGAAATTTCCTTTTTGAAAGTTACAACGGATTGGAACCGCAAAAAGTTTATGAATGTGTCCTATTAGGATTACATACATAATATGCGTTACCAAACCTAAATCAAGGCTTGCTTGACTTCACGGCCACTTAGCAGGCAAATATCTTAAGCCCACATGATTTAGAATAGAAAACAAAACGAAAATTGCAATTATCTCCGTAGACTTATTGGATAAAAGTGCAAAACTTTTCCTTTTTCATTCCCCATAAAAAACGCTTTTTCCCTATTTTAATAGCTCAATTATTTATCTCAAATGTCTGAACAAAGTCCACAAGTAAAGTTTACTATGGGTTGAGCCGATTATACATATTGTAAAGGAAAGGGTGAACTTGCTATTCTCATTAAAATCTCCTAGGAACCGCATTGTGTCAAATAATTCACAAACCGTCTCATCCTTTCTGCAAGCTTCAACTCCTCCAAGAGTCCCTATTGAAGTTGCTTCAGTGAACCATAGGCGGAGTTCAATCACAAAGCGATTATTTCCGTTTAAATGTCATCAGCACCCTCCCAATCAATATTAAGGACACAGTCTCTCGAAACATTAGAGCTAGCAATATGTATAGTACTATAGTACCCAAACTTTTCATACTTTCCATAGTCGGACAAAAGCAGAGCATTGTCGAATGTCGAAGAACAGCAGCATAACATCAATTACAGAACGGAGTAATGTGAAAGCATTCAGTATCAGCAGTCGTTCATGCAGATAATAGAATTTACATCACAAGGAACTTCAGTCCTGTGATGAAGAAGGAACCAAATTAAGATGTGAAAAGTATTGCACGGCATGTGCAAATCACAAGCAGATCCTGACAGCATGAACTAAGGAAATAGGAAAAGGTGTCACAACAAATACCGAAGAGCTCACACGATTGTGATGACATTCATTTAAAAGTTCGAATGAGTCTCTACGGGAAGCTAATTAGGAACACATACATACCTACACACATACCATTGCAAAAAGCAAAATGTTCATGCTTCTCCGAATCTCGATATAATCAAAATTCCAAACGGGTATCACATGCAGCGTTGACACATTTTGCGGTGTTTTGTATTTCTGGAATTAAATCAGAAAAGTGAAACCCAACTAAAAGCTCAGGTTGGAGCAAAAGAAAATTATTATTTTCCTTATTGTGTTTATAATGAAAGTTTCATGGTTACATTTTTGTTTATAATATCAATGGTATTTTTCTTTCCTCCGCCCGAAAAGAAACGAAAAGGAATCACCTAAGTTCCAAAGGCTCAACGGATAGATGAAATAATTGGGAAGCCAAATTTATAATTCAGTTTTATGGTTCCTAGGCAGCTTGATCCTTTTGGGAGGTAGGTAGGTATGTTGAATTGTGATAAAGAACAATTTTATAGTATGAGGCTCGGACCTGCTTTAAATAGACAGAAATACGTAAATACCCAAAGACTTTGATCTTATCGTCGGATTGGTATGCATGACATTGTTTTTCAAACTGAGAAACATGTTCCGTGGCTTCGCCTTTATGCGAGGTAAATATTCTGGCATAGTAATAGGCGTTGGGTATGTTTATAACTTTAACCTTTTACCTTTTTAGAATTTAAAGTAGCCAACAGAATAAAATTACTTAATTAAGTATACGATTAGTTTTTAGTTCTGCGACGATAACATGGTTTGTTAAAGATTAAAATTCAACTGGAAAACTATTCAAATTTGAAAAAAGGACATTTCTGGAACTATGAAGTTATTCTTTTTACTGTTAAGCTCTTTTAGAAGAAAACTTGGATAAAAAATCCTTATGTACCCCGAAATGTACATTAGGTTTTTTTTTAAACCTAGTTTTTACATTAAGGGAAAAAGATCGTACGATATTTAAATGTCGTATCATTAAATACAAAAGTCTTGCATTTTTCAAAAATTAAACGTGTTTTGTACTAAAATCAAAGCGAAAACAATTAGCTAGCTTTGAATACGAAAAGTTTTTGTTAGAAAACCAAACATGAAAACTACTGAAATCAAAGTAAAATGTTTTACTTTCAAAGAGAAATATTTTTGGAAGATACAAAAACTATTTAAATCAAAAGAGAATCGTAATAAAATCAGAGTAGAGAGTAGTAAAGTCATTGTTTACCCATACATAAGTGTTGATAGGTTCCTACACCGAACATGATCAATTTACATTTGCGACAGTGAGTTAGAGTATGGTATAGGATAGAGTGTGAAAGGACTCGAGTGTAAACCCTGGTATAACAAAAAGTAAATAAATCGTCGAACTTGTTTCTTGTATCTCAGATCAGAGAGGAAAAGCACCGAGGGGTTCATAAATGCTGTTAAAATAATAGTCAAAACAAATCATAGTGTGGCTGTGAACTGTGATTTACACGTCCAAAAACCCCAATGAGGATCCGATTTGTTTCCGTTTTACTTTGATTTAAAGCCTTCTTTTTCGATTTGGTCATTTTTTTGCTCAGTGTATACTGTATAAAGCTGCTCCGCCCAGAGCGGCTCAGGCCATATTTCGATCGAATGGAGTAAATTAAGTAAAGTAGTTTCCAAGCTTCCATTCTAGTGGAGAAGAAGTATTGTCTATGTTACTCAAGGGCAAAGAAACACTCTAACGGTGACAGAATTTTCGGAATCGGCCCATTATTTTCCAAGTTCCCGGTTATCTTCCAGTTCCTGTTCAGTTCCCGCAGCATTATGGGGATGTAATATAGTTTATGCTACTTGAGGATAACATTGCATTGTAATAGAGACAAAAATTTCAAGTCGGTGCAATGGTTTTTGAATTTCCGTTTCTGTTCTCTTCCTGTGGGAATATGGAGATTTCTTAGTTCCGGTGTATGTTCTCGAATGCTCCTATGTATGCTGCCGTTTCCGTTCTTATGAGAATATCTGAATGAAATAATATATATGTTAACCTCTTGGGTCACTCCATCTGTTAAAAAAAAAACGTATCAAGATCCGTTGCGCAGTTTTAAAGTTCGAAACATGCAGGCAGACAGCGCAAATATCGCGTGAGGAAGCACGTGAATCAGCTGGTGTGGAATGTTTAATTTTAGCGTGCGTAAGAAAGAAAAGAATATATGTTTTAGAAATATTGCTATTATTTGTTTCCTGCTCTTACGCATATACCCCTCCTCCTTCAAATACAGTCTTGTGGAATACATTCCAACTTTTGTGGCGTACGTTTAATTCCCACTTTCTCACTGGAACGGGTCAAAGCAATAGTACTATAGAACGAAAATACAATGCTAGAACCCCAAAAAGATCTCGATAATCTATCAGGATGCTCAAATCATAACGCAAACAAATAAATTTTGTTTTTGTATATCTGTATCTAGAAAACTTTCTATTATTGATTTTTTTCATACTTTCTTGAATGTTAGCCTCTTCACAAAAAAGCTAAATTTACTATATCCTACCATAAGGAATCACATTCAATATTGCTGAGGTGTCGTATTATTGATTTGCAATAATACTATGACAAATCGGAAGTGGAAACCTAATTATTAATTATTTATTATATTTATGTTTATATATATTTATAAAATGAAATTTAATATGTTCCGAAATTATTTTAGCTATAGAGTTTAATTTATGTCAATGAAGTACATTCACATCCGCTTAGGAATGCTAACGATTTTAGAGTATTGAATTGTATAAACGAAACAATTGATTTTGATTAACTTTCCTACCAACGTACGCTTATGATTTATGAATAAATTTAATTGGTATGCTTTCTCCCTCACCTTACCTCATGGCGTGCCGTGAGTCATTAATATATATATACAAGTATATAAGCAAAACAATTTATTTAGTATATCAATTACGTTGGAGCAAAAACAAGAACTAGCCAAACTATAATTAAACCAAATAAAATTTATTCAATAAATGAGATATGTGGTGCCTTAATGCAATTAACATCACTAGCACCAAATTATTTTGTGGTAACAATTTTATTTCATGTACTCAGATTTATACCCAGTCAATTTGAATTTATGGCCTTCCTTACATGTACAGGCGTAGAATATTCATAGTTTAATCTGTGGTGTGTACCCGGAGTAAAGTGCGAATCTAATCGCACCTATACTCAGATAAAAGTAATTTATCGATTTCACTGTTCAACCCATATCATACCCCAGGGTGAAATTAACCCGTTTTAGGTGATTTGGTTTTTTTTTTGTCAGCCTTAAATGTTTGTTAATTCAGGTTCAGGCTATAGCAGATGTGTGCTTTAGAGATTATGTTATTGACGTACCTATAGCACATTATACGAGTACAACACTTCGAGACCCATTAAATGATTTATTGGTAATTTGCCTACTTAATACGTGGTAAGCTTTTCGAATTAAACTGTAAAGGATAACAACATAAAAAATATTGTCATCTGCAATCTTTATAATTAATAAGCGCATTACTCGCAGCCATGCCTTGTAAGGGAATGGAGGGGACCTACAATTTTCTGCCGATTCCGAACGGCTAATCGAAAAAGCACTTTTCATGGCAATGAATAAAGGTGCTATCGGAGGACTTGCCAATTCCTCCCGAAACACGATATTCTTGTGTGATTTGAACGACGAATCCACCGCGTAACAGGCAGACATGCTTACCATCACGCCACGGCTGTCACTGTTAAGTTGTTGCTCGCTTGAAATTTTGGAAAAGAAATCATACAAAAATTTTAAACTGAGCAAATTTCATGTTCCTTTTTTATCTAAATACTGACTGGTTCAATCGAAACGTACATTAATTGTCAATGTAAACCTGCTCCTTTAATTACAACAAGGAGTGAGAAAAGAATTCATAGTTAAAAATAAAGCTTCTTTTAAATCACAGTATCACAGCAGAGCACCATGCCTTTTCGACAAATTCGAATGGTTTCACAATGCCCCTTGAATATTTTATATTCCAAATCTAGAAAGTAAGTCATGTTTCATTAAAATCGTAGAGCTGAAACGTCGTTATTACATATAAATGCACAAGGTAGCCATGCAATATGAAGCCAATGTAGATTTAACAATGTGTGAGAAGTTCTTTGTTTTTTTATTGCACACTTTCAACGCTCTCTCACTCTTGTGTTGACTGAATGTTGCAGAATACCTTGAGGCATGTGTCCATTCCCTTGTTTTATATTTGGTAACAAACATCACCTTTGTCGAGAGTCGTTTGTCTTTTACATGCACGTATCACTTAAGCCCAATAGAGAACGCATACACTCTAGACGCTCTTTGCTATACTAATTGCTATAGAAGCCACACATGACTTTGACCACTTTAGAATTTAGATTCGCTATAAAAAGTGTTTTGTTTTTCTCCCAGGTCCTAGAACTTTTACATTCATAGTAAGCATCTACCAGTGTTGCCACTGGAATAGTATCCCAAGGGATTCAGTTTTTGGGGGGTATTCGGGGATGAACCTTTTTTGAAACTGTTTATTGAATTCCTTTATTAAATATAATTTAAATATGTATTTTTAAAATTATTAAACACAACGTTATACAAAATTCTAGTCTAGATAATTTCAAATAAAGCCCCGTGTAAGCAACCTCATCAATTGAAATAAATTTACTGCCCAAACATTTACATTGCTGAAGGTATTCATTTGTATCAATTCACAAAACATCATTGCTGAAGCATTTCAAATAGGTATAAATATAAGATTAAAGACTGCCTCAAACGACAGAGCTGAAATCAATAAAAAAAAATAGAAAACCAAATAGATTAGATATGGAAACGGGTGAGGCCATCGCATCGTGGTTGTAAAAGACCTTCTTTGTGCAAATTATTATTAGAGAATGGTTTGGACTTTCTTCTGAATTCTTAATTTTTTTTAACATTTTTGTGTTTATTTTTTTCAAGCAGAAGAATAAGCAAACGGATTTTTGCTTTTTAGTGAAGTATCGCTTATTTTTACTTTTTTTATAAAAAGAAAAATTTTTGAAGGGACTCTTCTATTTTCAAAAGTACTCATTTTCATTAGAAGAGACTCATAAGTAATAATGTTCGTCACGGCAACACTGGTATCTACCTACTATTTGGATTTGAGAGGGTAAACGAGATATGTGTCCCTGCTTCATAAATTATTAAAAATGTAAAAAATCGTCAAGCTCGTTAGTTTGTTTTACTTTTTCTCTGTTAAAAATAAGTATATTACATGTTCAATTCTTGCAGCCATGCTTGGAATATCCTAACTACAGTGCAGAAGAGATGTTATCAAATCAACGCTTTTACATGAGCACACCTACAAATACTGAAAAAAATAATCCGTACAGCAACCCGCCAAGGTCGTAGTTTTATCCACGGAGAAGGTTAATTACAATTGTAAATTAAAACATTTAGAAAATAAAAAGAAAAGAAATTTTTAAAAATTTTCACATGACCATACTCAATGCAAGAGTATGCAATCGAAAACAAAACTAGAATAATGTCGCTATATAAGAAAAGATAAGCAAAAAAAATCACAAAATGGCGACTGTCTGAAAAAATTTGTATTTACCACTTTTCGGCTTTTTCGAATCTTTTAAAAATAGAAACAAATAAAATTTGGAGATGAGCGTAGCTCTACATCCGGAACTACGCCCATCAACAAATTTCAAACTATGAAGAAGACTCTTAAAAAATTTCATGTAGATCGGTCCAATAGAACTCAAGAAATCTTGTGTATCGTTTTGAAGAATATCTAGATATGTCACGGAAAATAATTTGAATTTTTAAAAATCGTCTTGAATACGTCGTATTCTTTAATAGTTAAACTTTTAAAATGTGTAAAAAATGAAATAAATTTTACTTGAAAACAAAGATTTTGAATGATAGTTTGGTTTTCTTAGAAGTACTTGACTTATAACTAAGATTAATTAATAACATAGAATGTTGAACAAATGACTTTGAAGAAAGAGTTGAGTTTAACAGCCCGATTATGTGTCAAAAAAAGAAATATGTTCCTCCCGAAAAGGCAAATTTAACTGGAACCCGCAGCGCTATTAATTAGAGAAGAAACTTTGACTTTTTTAAAAGACGATTAATTGCAGTTTGCATTTTCTTAAAACTGTTGCATTTAAATGTACCTATTTTATAGTTAAGGTAAACCATGTATTTGTTATCTAATAAATAACAGATTAATTAAATTTCTAACCACTTGATACTTTTTATATTTTCACTTCGGACTTCAGTGAGATTAATATGTGTTTATGCGTAAATATGTATGTATATATGTATATATGTATGTCTAATTGTATTTAATGGGGTAGAAAAGCAAAGGATGTCAGCCAAACCGAAAAAAAGGTTGGCGTTTAAAAGTGGTCGATGTGACATGAATACCCATAAGTACAAGTCAGCAATAGGGTTGTTCAAATTTAATTGTGTCAACTGTCAACCAATTAAAACTTTGGGATTCAGGGTATTTTTCTGTATTACAGTGTGTTACAAGTCCGACAGTTGACTCGCGACAGGAGAAGAATCATATGGGAACAAAAGTATTAGCTTTCAAAAACACCATGGTATGTGATGGTAGATAACTTAGTTGACTGTAAGTAACTTTTTTTCATTTTTATTAAATTTTTTTATAAGACTTCTTCTTTCCTACCCCTAAAACACAACTTTTGTGTTGTCTCAATCCAATCTTTCCGCCCTGAGTTTTTGTCGCATCTTATGCAAAACACCCTGTATATATCTATAAAACGTTAAGTTTGGATACAATAGGCGTGTTTTTTATTATAAAAAAATAAAACCATTTTTATGGCATACTTTACAAATACCTTTGAAAAAAATGTCATTATTCACAAATGTGAAAAGAAATATGCAAAAAGTGCTTTCAGTCACTAAACAGACCTTTTTTAATTGCTATTAAGTTGTTTTATGTATCTTAATATAAATTTACAAATCCATCTCTTCAAATCAATAAAATTCTTAAATTTAAAAATTTTCAGCAACAAAATTGCGGAGTGTAAGAGTGGGCATCTTATTCAGTTACACATTTGTGAACAGACCCTCTGACACCCATTTTGCTTTTGTTCGAGATACATGAAAGTCTCTAGACGCACCAACATTTAAAAATGAAAAGTCGAAAAACTCATTCGATACTCGATTAAACGTCAAAAATATAACCCCGATCAAATCTTAACCATGCTTTTATCCATAACATCGGTTGTCAGGGATGTTGTTTTTGCTTTGCGTGTAAAATGATGTTATGTATATAACAGTCTTGCGAAAAAAACACGCCAAATAATAATATCTAAAACTGTACTTAAGAAAATTAGTGTCAGGTCCATTCATTCTACGATTCTATTGTCGAGGTCGTTGGAACTATTCTCTAGACAAAAGATTAGGCAAAGATGTCGACACCACCAATATCAATATTATTAAATATCTGTGTGCCAAATTTTACTTTAATCCGTCCAGTCAATGTGATTTACGAGTGTTGAAGTAACAAATATCCAAGCAACTCTTCAAAACAAACCGACTTTTACAAGTGCTCTTAATTTTTTGTAACTCATTGTACAGTACACCATGTTCATAACAATTAAAGAGACCCGATTCCAATGATTTGTTTGCTGTGTCTCACATTAAACTTACAAACTTTGAGTATTCAATCAAAATTAAGAAAAATTCTTAAAGATTTTATGCGTGTATACGATTTTTCAATTAGGTAAAGTTTAGCTTCCATCACTTTGAAAGTTTTCGGGCAATAATTCAAATTACTTTGGAAGAACTCACAGGCAAGGACCTTAGGTACAGAATCAATCAACCATTCTGGTAAGCTGTCTAAAAAATACATTAACTTTAGTGCTAAACACGTTGGGGGAACTCGCTACAAAAAATGAAAACTTTTATGTGTTACCACAAGAGGAGGGGACTCAAAACTCCTGCATTTGACTCATAGGAAACGTCGAAAAGTAAAAAAAAAAATCTGTTTCAAAATGCCGCAAATATGACCACCCCAACAGGGCAATCTATTTTCTAATCACACTTCAAAGTCTTCACCGAGATGTGTTGTGAATAGTAAAAGTAAGCCTCAATTTAAATACTTCTCGAGAATTATAAAACAACTGTTCGAATCACTTGCAAATGACAGTAAAATTATATTGTTTCTCCATGAAATAAACAAAAAAGAATGCTCACAAAATAGAAGAAAAAAATTATATTCACCAGTCAAATTATGTGCGGTTCAAATGATTTTCCGCTTTTATGATTTTATTTTTATAGAGAAGAACTTAAATTCAACTTTCCGATCGTTTAAAATAAATATTTTTAATAAACTAGGCCATCAAGGAAGTTGTATATGTTTATGATTTTCCATTTCATCATTCGTTTACATTTCATAAAGTGTACATATACGTGAGTGTGTGTGAACATTTTGTTTGATTTTGTGGTATGGTCTTTTTTTTCCTTCGTTTTTTCAATAGCACGTTTCGTATCGCAAATACTGAAATAAATAATTCTGGAGTAAAGCTCCCTCACTCACGTATCTCTGCAGTCATCACGAAATTCTATTTGAGAATCTGACATTAAGGTGTGTCGGCATCCCAGAAAAATAATTTGTCTGTGGAAATATCAGACAACTCTTCATAAATGTATCGATTGACAGTAAAGAAATTCAGGTGTAGGGTGAACAAATCTGGGCGCCAGGATGTCATGTAAGAAATCGTCAGAATGATAGGATAAGGATGTCAATATGGGTAAAAACAACCAGGAGCTTATTAATATGCAATATACGTATATAAAATAAAATGTGTTCCTTTTCGACTTGATTTCAGCATAGAAAATAAAATTAGACCTTCATAGGTGTATACGCACGATGATGGTGGGTAGATTTAGGTACGTATTTAGATGTAGGTACTACCAACTATGTGTCATATTGATATTTTGTGTGTGCAGGTGTACTGACTACTCAGAGCCTGGGAAGCTGGAAAGAGACCTTCATTTTTGGTTGTCTTGAAATATTCCTACAATTTAATATAACTGTGGTCTGTGGGCCCCATTTCAATGCCAAATCGGGGTGCAAAATGTGAATACGGAATTGGAACCATAACCCTTTTTTGATGTACATAATTGGATTTTCACGTTTGGGATGTTATCTTAATTAAGAACTATGTGTGGTTGAAACCTTTAGTTATGCTCTCGAGATAAGGGTCATTCTACATCATATGTGTACAATCTAAGACGTATACATTCAAGTATAGGTATATAGGATCTATTCTACTACCAGAGTTAAGCTACTGAAGTGATTTACGAAGTTGGCTTGTTATGGTATAGACCATTCAACATCCATTTGATTTTCTCTGGCAATTTATCTGAATTAGTTATGTGTGTTTGGGCTTTTCAACGCCCATGTAGATAGACCTTCGATCGTTGTCCTAACAATTTGGAAACTATTTGCTAACAAATATTTCAAATCAGACGCTAAAAAGCCGAGTATTTTCTTTGAGGGAAGACAGAAAGAATGTTTTTAAATAGCATGTGTTTCAATCTTTTCGGGATGTAGGTAGTAAGGTTTTTGTGTTTACAGGCACTGGAGTGCAAAAATGGGTCTACCGGAACCGGATTTGAGCTTTTTTTGAAAGGGTATTCTTAATTTACCCACCAACTGTTCTTTTTATTTTTAAGGCAAAATATTTATTTACTTAGGCACTTATTTAAATGTTTCAATTGCCTCTCAAGCTTTCAAATTTGGGTTGAGCAGTTAGATCCTTGTTACATCACTTTTTTATTGTGATGTGTAAGTTCTCACGTTCAAGAAATCATCTATTACTCATGAATCAAATGTTTTTGACAAATTGGATTGATGGACTCGAGAAAATGGACTTAAGAAAAGCTTAGAAAAGTAAAGAAAAAAAAAATAGAATGAAGAATATAATTGCTGTCCTTTTTAGCAACTTCGTATACTTCATTTCCACCTGAAGTTGAACTAGGTTTCTTTCCAGGATTGTTTGTGTCAACCTATAAGTGTTTCCATCTGGACGACGGACGGCTTGATTTTCTTTGTTCTGCTTGGTTTTGTCTTTGTAAAAGAATGTCACCGACATATGACAACAAGTCAGCAGAGGTACCGCTATCAAACGTCAAACTCACTGGAATGTTGGGAATAGTGCGTTTCATCAAAAGGTTTCATTTTGTATGGCAAACCACGTACTTTTCATGAAGGTTTGGGGTAGTTTCGCGTTTACACCTAGTTTAAGTGCCAGGTGAAAATACAGTATTAGGTAGCCCAAATCCTCTTTTATTTTGTTACTTTCTCTTTTCTTCTTCACCACATTCTTTAATAATGAGTTCTCCTATAATTACGTCCGCCATGGTAAGAATTTTTAAAGAATTGACCTACATGTTTGACGAAAGTGAACTCAATGTCTTCAACCATCAAATATCCATCAAGCAAGCTAGTCAAATGTATTTGAGACAATGATTTCACACCGAAAATGTACAGACATTTCAAAACACTTTAAAAATATTTCCACGTTCCCTCTTTTGATTATGTGTCAATTTGCTTTCTTGTATGGAGGGTGGAATTTTGTAATCCAATTTAAACTTATTTCCGATGAGCGATAGACTTGCAAGCAACGTATGAAAATGTGAAAAAAGAAAAAGAAGAAAAAAGATTAAACTCGCATTTTTGAATATCTGTTTGGTGAAATTTTGAAATTGATTATAATCTAACTTCCCGGTGAGCTAAAGAAATTTGGGACAAGCTCAGAAGGGAATAAAGGACAAATGTAATAGCAATGAAGAAAAATTGATTGCCATATAAGTTTTTGGCAAGCTTAGAGGCTTGAAATTTGGAACAAACATACATATGTAGCTCAAAAGTGAATAACTATGTATAAAAATGTGAAAAAGAAGAATCAAATTAAAAAGAAGAAGAGAGAAAGATGAAGAAAACGAAAAAATTCATTCACATAACACTTAAAAGCAGAAGATAATACAAAATAAAATGAAAATTGGAAATACCATGTTTTTACGACGGTATAAACAGCATAAAATTGTTTGGCTAATCCCAATGGAGGTTTAAACCACAGACAGATAAGTCATTGCCATTTCGTTTTATGATTCCAACTAACAAATAAGCTTCTGGGACCAAGCAGTTAATGTGATTTTTAAAATTTAGTGAGGAATCAAGAATAACACCTAAGTCTTTAATGTTTGAGATACAATCTAAGACATTAGATAAAATTATGTAATTGAACCGAATTCTGTTGAAAATAATAAATGAAATGATCTTGTACTTTTTATGTATATTGAGTTTCAATTAATTGACGTGTTACCATTATGAGAAAGAATCAAGGTCATATTGAATCAATTGACAGCCATCTAAGGCTTAGATTAGATTAGATTCTAAGCGTTTGATTGTTAAGAATAGCTTGAGATCATCTGCATACAACAAACACCTTCAATATTTGCATGCAGATACAATGTCACTATCAAAACTTATGAAGAACAATGGACCGAGATAGCTGCCTTGGGGTACACCCGATGTACACTGTTAGTTAGTTAGTTAGTTGCAATAACTCCTTTATTTCATAGCATTTTAACATTTTTGAAAAAAAAATAATTCTTAAGCCTAATTAGTATGGCCTCTGTGCGATGTACACTGGATTTCCCTTGAAAAAGAATTTTCAATTGTAGTTTTCTACAAGAAAGAAACGAACCAACAGAGGAATTGGGAATGAAATCCAAACATCTCTCGCTAAGCAAGGAGTATTTGGTAATTTATACAATCGAACGCCTAATTAAAGTCAAAGAAAACTACTTTTCATAGCGTTTGTTACAAAAGACGTTAAATACATATGCCAGATTTGTTATAGTGGATCTACCTAATATGTACCTAATGTTGTACTTCCTATAAATATTCACCTGTGAGGAAATCTAGTTCATTTTTAAAACAAATTGGGAATTGCAGAGAATTGTTAATACCTCTATAATTAGCCAGAGCTTGCATTCAGTAGATTTAAGAGATACAAGTGCTATATTAACTTCTCCGAAATGAATGAATCAATTTTAATGCTTTTGCTTAAATGTGTGAATAAACTTTTATCTAATCTAGATACGGAATAAACCGACTGAAAGAAGTTAGCAACTAATTCGACTGTGAAATCTAAGTCCGAGGATTCAACGCCACTCTAATGCAAAGTACTTGGAAAACCTACTGATTTTCTTTTAGAATTTATGAATAAAGGCTAGAATGATTTCGAGTTCTTTTTAATATTGTTTTAATATTTAGAATACATAAGCTCTATAGGGAAACTTGCCTAGAACCACAAAATCGTTGCGTAACTTACTAACACTTTAGTGGTCAGGTTGACTTTTAGTTTATTTTGCGTATGCTTTTTTAAACCACGAGGTTGTTTATTAACCCAAACCGATGCATAGTTGTCAGAACCCAAAAATAAAATAAGTTCATTTTGCTTTTACTTTGAAAGACCTAATAAAACACATCAAATCAGGAACAATATTGCAATTTTTAACCAAAGTTTTAAGATTTTTGGCAATGTTTTGAGCAACTCCAATTTGGTGAGACATATGCTAACTTTATATTTTGTAAATGTTGCGGTAAGTATTTGAATTGCTTGGTTAAAGGCTTGTAAAACGTTAACTATAAACTCATTTTCACAAGCAGCAAACTTTTTTTTTTTTTTTTTAAATACTTAATCGAAAGCAGCAGACTTGGTTAAATTTACTACTAATTTGAATACAGTGCTTGAATTAACGGTTAATATATCGAAGATTTGGATTTGATGATTTAAAAACAAAATAGCTTCAGTTGGATATGACTTAGGTAATCGATTCTACGGCAAATTATTTAAAACAAAAATCCAAAACTTCGGTTTTGTGTTCTTGTAGCGAAAATAATTCCATATAATGTACCTATGTATATACTTCTAATTTTAAATCCAACTAGCGCAGCGTAGTGATTTCAAATGACATATTCTATTATTCAAAGCATTTTAAGTGATTACAAAATAAATACATATATCAGGATTTGTATCCCTAAGCTTTCCAATGTTACTGATAATTTCAATATGGTCTCCCTTGTTTTGCCACCTTTTTCCAAGAATTAATTTCGTGGCCCCTAATCAGTATCTCATTTCGAAATACAGTCGACTCTCGATAATTCGAAACTGGAGGGACTCTAAAAATACTTCGAATTATCGAAAGTTCGAAATAACAAATGGTTCGAAATTTGTGAGAGAAAATAAATAAAACTTCGAATTTCAAGGTATTGATCATTAAATTACATATTATTTATTAACTGCTATTCTATAGCTATGAAAAAAAAAAAAAAAATTAGAGTGTACATGTACATTCGTAAACATAAATAAACTTATTCATAATGTGATCTAATTAATGTTTTTGAAAGAACTCTGTAATACTCGTTTGCTTCAAAACACATTGCTGTTGCTCAGACTGCTCAATAACTTTTTTTAAGAGAAAAAGTGCTTGAAATGCGTTTTTATCACTTTCGTTTTGTAGACAGAAGCGTTGTAAGGTATCGAATGATGATCGTGCTTCCTTAACTGACTCCTCTGTTAAGGGTTCTGATGTATCGTCCTCATCTTCACCGTTGCTTTTTTCATTTGTATCTGTCGCAGTTAAGATTTCGCCTTCGGTTAGTGCACCTGAGACAGCAACATCGTCATCCACCTGAACAAAGTCAGAAAAACTCACACCGCTGATGTCCTACTAATGGTTCTACTGCTGATTCTTCATAATCCATAAGCATTGGAAGATTTTCTTTTAAGAAACAGGATCTCTTTCTCTCTGCAACTTCGATTTGTCGAGTGTTGGACGACGATGAGTTCGAATTACCGCGTCGTTTTATTATATAGCAATGATTTTTTCGTTCGAATTACCAAGTGTATAAAAATGTACTGATTTAGTTCGAAATATCAAGAAATTTTGTAGGGAACTCGTGATAACTTTGAATTATCGAGAGGTTCGAATTATCGCAAGTTTGAATTAACGAGAGTCGACTGTAATCTCGTATTTGAAGGTAGGTCTCGTTCCGCATCGGAAATGAAACTTTTAACAGTTGGTACTCAGTTCGGCCCCTGATGTGAATAAACGAATATAGATCTGAATGTAGATATAGAGAATAGTTGTCCGTATTCTTAATTAATTTTATAAACTCAGGTACAGCGTCACCCTTGTTTAATTCAACCCCGATTCCAATTAGTTTCGAAACTGTAGTAAAAAAAAAAAAAAAAATTAGGACTATTTTGAACTGCCCGTGGTGCAATGGTTAGCATATCTGCCTGTTGGGCAAGTCCATCGATAATATATTCATTGATCATTACCATCAAAAGCGCTTTTTCGATTAGCCGTTCGCGTTCGGAAAAGGCAGACAATTTTAGATCCTCTCTATTTCCTTACAAGGCATGGTTGTTGGCATTTTCATTTAGTTGGCTAGGCATCGGGGCTCCCCGCTCTTTTGTGCCACCCTATTTATCATTTTACACTATTCTTTTATTAGCTGAGCTAAGATGATATTTGTACTTTAAGGTGTTTGTTCAGTCTAATTTATAAATATAAAGATCAAAAAATAAGCATATGGGAATTGAATTACGATTGTTGGATGTTAAAAAGAGAGATAAAGGTGTGTCAGCACAACTAAATACAGACAAGTTGTATGTATTTACTACAGCAACAGATTTTAGTTATTGTTATGTCATGATCATAAATCTCCTCTAAATGATTTACTTTTTTTATTGCCTTCCACATCGGATATGCTTAGGTATGTACAAAAAAGCATCCTGCCATCCCACAGGAAGAGTGGAGTTCTAATCTACTTCATTCTTCGAGTGTGACATATCGAATGGTAATTTGATAACGCACTTATAAAGGGTTTTTCAATAGGGACGCTACAAAAGTAGAACGACAAAGACAACAAACGACCATTTGCCATTTTATGATGGAAAGATATACGAGCCAACAAAGTGTCGAAATTATTAAAATTCACTACCGAAATTCGGAGTCAGTGGCCTCAACGTTACGTACAATTTATGAATCAATTTCACAAATTTTCATCTATATCTTGAAATGCACGATTAAGGAACGTACCAACCTTGGGAGTGTGAGATTACAAGACCGCAATTTATGGTCGTCATTGATCAACAATTAAGCGCCTAGTGGCAAAATTTGAGTCCACAGGCACAGTACAAAATGTTCCCGTGCCAGTGAGACAAAGAAGTGCCCGTAGTGTCGAGAATATTGCTGCCGCTGATGCTTCAGTTGCAGAAAGCCCAAATGTGTCTCTTACACGTTGTTCTCAAGCGTTGGGCATCTCTGTGACGTCGTTGTGGCAAATCTTGCGAAAAGAATTTGGCCTAAACCCTTACAAGATTAAATCGACACAAGAACTGAAGCCGCTTGACCATCAGAAGCGTCGTATGTTCGTGAATTGGGCTGAGCAAAATGATTCGGATTTTCATCGAAAAATGATCTTCTGGCTGAATGGCTTCGTCAGTAAACAAAATATGCGGTATTGGTCAGGCAACAATCTACACGTACTCCATGAGTCATCATTGCATCCCAAAAAAATTACGGTTTGATGTGGTTAATGAGCCGGCGGCGTCATTGAGCCGTACTTCTTCCGTGATGATCAAGACCGGCATGTTACTGGGAATAGGGATCGCAACCGTTCAATGATAACCGAATATTTTTGACCCTAATTGGATGATATGGACTTGGAGGACATGTGGTTCCAACAGGACAGCGACACAAGCCACAGAGCGAATGTCATAATCAATTGGGGAAACCAACCTTGGACGACGCGTTATCTCACGAAATGGTCTAGTCGCTTGGCCGCATCGGTCGTGCGATTTGAAGCCGTTAGACTATTTCCTGTGGGGCTACGTCAAGTGTTTGGTCTATGCCAACAAGCCAATGACGGTTGATGAACTTCGTGAATTCGTGAATTCGAATATCGTGAAATTGCAGCAGTATCGGCCGATTTCTTGAAAACCGTCGAAAATCGGGTTCAGCGTCTGGACTTCTGCAAGCCTGTCCTTCAGGAATAAAGAATTTCATTAATATCCAAAATTGTTCTTGTTTTATTTAAAAAAAAAACTTTTGTAGCGCTCTTATTGAAAACCCCGATATTTTACTCTTAATCTCCATTATTGTCCAACATAATATAGTTTTTGAAAATAAATGCTACAGGAGTAAACAGAGTTTTCAAATTCATGGCCAAAGGTTTAAACCCAAGTAGATAAGTGATAGTATTGACTTTCGCAAAAAAAGTAAAGAATAATTTTGAACATTTGTCTTCTGGAAGTCCTGTTTATATTCCTATCTCTAAGCGCCAAGCAGTTTTTGGGCTTTTGTCTCAAGAAAATCATTGCTATCGCTATGTACAACTACCGGCGTAAAAAAGAGTAGGCAAAATCACCTTCCTACTCAGAGTTCACAGAGAGAATAATCTGACTTCCCTTTAATAGAAATCTAACACATGAAATCCAATATTTACAAGATTAAAAAGCCACTGGCATCAAAAGCGACTCAGAAAATGAAATGATTGACTCAGAAATGTGTCGAACAACTTTAAAAGATTCTTAGAACTTGATTATATCTTTTCCTTTACCCTTCCTAACAATTAAACAACAATTATAAACTCCTTCGTGCAATAATTTCTTTTTCTTTTCGCATGTGTGAACCGACCGAATCCAGCATTGCATTCATTATTTTAAAAGCACTGACCCGCATCAACACATTTCTTGGCCTCTCGGGATTTTACACTTTAACAATTCCACTTCATAAACTAAATGCGTTTCAGTGTAAGAAATTAGTCGCTTTCCGGAGCAAGACCGTAAAGCTCAACTAAGTTTCACTCACAAGCGCGTTTAAAATAAACTTGCTGTTAAATTGTGATTGAGAAAGAATTTCAACAAACATGACCTTAATATACTGAGTGCTCGAGAACTTAACACAGGCAGCCTAGCTTTTATAGGTAGGTAGAAAAAAAAGTCAAGATTCAAGGATAAGAGTGCTCCGCTCACATAATGAGGAGCTCGATTTGATGATATCTGAACTGTTAAAGCTATATCTCTATGAGATCAATTGCTTAGATAAAAGACATTTCCGTTCGCACAGAAACCGCCGTAGATTTTGATTATATAGGAAATCCATTTGATAAATGTGTAGGTACAGTGAAATCTCCCTTTGCGGACACCTCCTTTAGGCGGACACCTCCGTTAGACGGACAAATTTTTTTGCACGGAAATCGCTCCATATAAGTTTCATTGTTTTCAGTTTCCTTTAGACGGACACTCCCTTGGACGGACGCGGACAGAAATTTCACGTATGATAGACAAAATATTTTCTCTTAGACGTACACCAAAGCAGGATTGAACATGGCATCAGGCTGATAACTTTGGCAGCGGTATTTTTTTTTTTAAGTTGCAGTTTACAGCGAGCATCAAATTCTTTGAAAAATAAGTGATTTTGTTTGGACGTGAAAAATTGTCCATTTTTTTGATTTTAGTTTATTTGCGCTCAGGCAGTTTTAAATTTTTTTAATTATTTTTACCTATGTAGATTTTATAGAAACGTGTTTTCAGGATGCCACCAAAAAAGAGAACTTTGATTTTAAAGGGAAAAGTATACGTAATTAGCTTAAGTCAAAAATATAAAAAAAGGCATTCGCATAAAAGCAACAGAATTTAAAATAGGAAAAACCCTAGTTGGTGATCTACTGAAAAAAAGAATGAGCTTTTTAGAGAATGGCGGTCAAACTATACAATGCAACTCATCCTAAAAGACGATTTATTTCGTCAAGCGGCCTTGATAAAAATGTTTTCGATTGGTTCAATGCAACTCGAAATAAAGGGTTTCAGATAAAGTGCAATTCGATAACAGGCAACAGAAGTTGCAACACGCTTAGGAATCACAGATTTTGAAGCATCAGCTATTTCTTTTTTTAAATTGGTGTTTTTGTTTGATTTCCTTTAAACGGACAACTCCCTTAGGCGGACAAAAACTTCTGCACCATGGCTGTCCGCCCAAGAGAGATTTCACTGTACATACATATGTTAATATATATATTTAGAACGCAATAATGACTTTTATCGCTTTAGCATTCCCACACAACAGATGGGTGGTTTGCTGAAAGACAAAACCTAAGGGCAGATTATGCGAATTGGAACATAATCATTTGTCAACGTTCTGTTTATAAAAGTTTACCACCTCAGTCACGCCCCACTAAAGTCAAGTCATCAATCACGTTGAAAATCGAGATTCCGTTTTGACACTAATTTATTCAAAAGATCCCTCCGGAGCGAGCAACTGTGAATTCCTACAACACTTGTGTATACCACACTATACACACTTCAAAATTGCATTGACACAGATTTGAATCTTTGAATAGTTTCACTAAAATTTAACGCACCATCTCTCGATGAGATTACTGTCAATGCAGCAATTGGTGGCGCTAGGAATATCCACTCGGATGTTGGAAGCAATTGATGGCTCCGTTGCCGTTGTTTTTTTTTTTTTTTAATTCTGAAAGCAATTAGGTATACTTCCACTCCACTCTGTACTCACCAGTTTTGATCTACTCTCAAGCTGTTTCAATATCCATTGTGTAATTCATTGATGATACTCCATTTATTAATCCAGCAAATATGACCTGAGCAATTAATACAATCGCCGTTCCATATTTTCCGAGTGCTAAACCCCCAATATTCGTATACGTAAGGCTCTTTAAATGTTAGGCAAACCGTTACATTAAAAAACACTAACCGCAGAATCCGTTGTTGTTTATTATTAAAGCAAAACAGCTTGAAGACGAAATATTATTGAGGTTCCTTTAAACTTTAACTTCCCAAGACAATATTATTTTTATGCACAGAAATCAATTTGTATTTTCATAAATTTAATCCACATAAATATTTTGTGTATATACACAACAAATTCATTAATCACAATTTATTGCTAATTCTGTATCCATTACCAGCGGCCGCTAAATGGTGCTGTTGACTTTGTTGATATCGACTCTTGCTTGAAAACGTTTTCAACATTTTTCTTATTTTGATTCCGTTTGTTTTCACTTATTTTTTGTTTATGTATATATACTCGTGTGTATATTTTAGTTTTAACGATATTGCATTTTTTTTAATGCACAATAAACGAATCCCACACAAACACGAACTAAAAGTCCCGACGAACGAACCGAACAAATCAACCCTCGAATCTAAACTAAGTGCGGCGGGTATCTTTTGTATCAGACTCAGACATCGTTCTCAACATTTTCTCGCCCAGATAGAAATGCCTTTGATGTGGATGTGAAGTTGGTGATTTTGTGTCGGCGGATGAGAGAAGGCAGGCAGATGGGCAACTGACATGACAGTGTACTCGCCGGAAGCTGAGTGAATTACCGCTTCACAGCGCATGTGAACTATCCCCACGAATCCAAATGTTGAGAGAATCATCATTACCTACATGTTGCTAGGAGTGAGTCTAAATTGTGTTCCAAGAGATGCGTGGATTTGCAAGAATTTTATTTTGTTTCATTTCAATATTAATACGAAGAAGCGAAGTACGGTTTCACTACACTACCACCAGAGATGATTGAAGAGAAGTCAAGAATTTGCAACAATATCTATAACAGCTTTTTTTCATACTTATACACATGGTTGTATATGGTCAAGTTGAAATAATTAGGGATCGTTCTGGTATAAATTGGATATAATTTAATATAAATTGTATTATGTAGGTACTATACCTACATACATACCTGCAAGGTAAGCATTTAAACAAATGTCCAAGTATATACAGGGTGCCCAATAAGTAATAGTCAAAAATTAAAACGATGAAATTTGATTTGATGATTTTTAGAGGTATTTTATCTTAATCACGCTAAATGGCTTTTTGAAATTCCTTGAAACAAGCTTCTATTTTAAAATTGTTTTTCATCAAATGTGTGTTTAAAATTATGGTTACTTCTTTTATTTTATTAAAAAAGAGCTAAAATTAAAAAATATTCATCTTCCTTCTTTGAAATGATTTCTTCAAAGATGCCGTGAATGACGGAGGCTATGTTTTAATCTACGTTTCCGATTGGAATAGAGGAGTTCACACTGTACAACAGACTTTGGTTTGAACGACCAATGTTGGATAATGTGAACCCTAAGACGACCGCTTCACCAACTTGTTTGATGGTTTTCAAATTTTTTTGAAAATTTTGAAGTTGGACACAGCGGAGGAGTATATGACATAGTGTTGGACGACAAGTCTGATAAGTCTGAACGCAAACTATCAAACAAAGTCTGTCCAACTAATCGTATAGTGTGAACTCCGTTAATGCCGATAAAATGTAATTTATTGAAAGCTACTCGGTGTGCAAAATTGTAGAATTGTTTTAAATCTGTAGTTTCCTGGGTCTTAGATTGATCATTTTAGACTAGATGGTGCTTGTTGTTAAAAGAAGCATTCGGGTTATACACATTAATTCTTTTCAGAAGATGTTGCATGTGTTGCCAAGTTTTTTGGCTATTCTTGAAATGAGGTCAACTTAGAACAAAACAATAGGTTTGTTCGTTGAAGCCCTAGGGTCGCCCTGGGGTCGCCACAAAGCTTTCTTGAGAAACCTTAAATCGCCCTGAATGCAAACTTATTCTTTTTTGAACCCTATGGTGATGGTTGACCTGGGTTTGCCCTCAACTCGCCCTAAATTTTTCTGTGGCGATTTGAGGAAACCCCAGATTTTTCTGACAACTCATAGGGTTGTCAAGAAAACCTGGTTCAACTATGGGTAAAGTTCAACGAACGAACCTAATATTAAATTGTTGTGAGTAACATATGAGAATACTAATAAATAACAGAACTGGTTTGAATATGTTTTTGTCAACTGTTTTTCACATTTTACTTTTTTCCAGATTAATTTTTGTGCATATGAGAAACTTCAAAAATTTTATCGAGTGCGGATTAAGAGTGGTTTCGGTAAAACGACCGACGTTTCAACCCGTATTATTAACAATTTTTAACTTCTTTACCAACGGATTCGATGCGGATTCGGTAATAGCAAAAATGACAAAACTAGTGCGGATTGCTTCCACAGCCCACTTATCGGATTCTTTAATCGGGGTGAATGAAACTTGCTTATAAGTTTAACACATTTAAAGTCATCACAATGACTAACTTCGCAAATTGTTCATCAAAATAATAGAATATGCGGAAAACAACTGGGAAAATAAAAACAGCTGATAGTTTCGAATTTAAACTGCCTACCATCATAATAACTTTTATGTGCGCATTACAATTAATGTTGACCGCACACTTAACTAATGGACTTAATTTTCTTATCGCTTTTTATTGGCACAAAGAAAAGCCCCCAAAAATTCATTATCTACTCTAAAAACAATTTAAGAGAAAATTACTACTTTTTAAAGCAGCTTGAGATAAGAATTTGCAGCTAAATCATTCTGTTTCAGTCTCTGAATGTTTAAACATTGGCCAACAAAAGGCCATTTTAAATCCACATTACGTAGGTCATACGCTTTGCTGAATAGTAAACAAAACAGACAACCGAATTTATATGCAATTGTTTTAATAATTCATTTCACGAAATGTGGGAAGTAGAGAATAATGTTTTTTTTTTTGCACTTTCTTTATGCTCTTGATAAATTTTGGTCTTGGTTTACCAATACTCCTTCGCTGGCTCAGTGTAGAAAATGCTTTTAGCTTAGGCGAAAGGACTTCTAAGAGAGTTTCGTTGAGTTTTCAGGGTGTCGTCGTCAACTAAATCAGCATGCGTGTGGCGTGTATGTGGTGACTGCTGATGCTGAGCACCCACGTTATTCTCTCCATTGCCAGAAATGTATACTAACAGGCAGCAACACATTCACAAGATCTTGTAAGAAGTTGAAAGTGTTACTATGCCTACCTTCACTCAGTTACCTTTCCCAATTTTTGATAATATTTCGTGCCTTACACTGTTAATATTTTGAACACATTTCAGGACCTTGTGGTAGGACGTCAGGCAAATGAAACGAGTTGGTTTCTAGAGATGGTAACAAAAGCACCTTATGTCTGTTATTTTTTGTGGCAGAATAAGCGAAAGGATACGAAACTCTTTATTTATTTTCATAACAAAACTTCTAAGGGTGGATTGTTGCGTGAAGCTTACGAAAAAGTAGGGGTGAAAAGTGTAAGTGAATTTTAATTGAAATGAGTGGATGATGATATTTATTTGCGGTTTCATAGCACTGGTACATGAAAATAAACAAATATATTGAAAGATGTGTTGAATAATTTTGAAACATGGCGCTAGGTACATTATGTGACTGTTTTCTTGTATGAGGGAAGTTTTGTTTGAATGAAACTGATGTTGTATTTTGAATTATATGACTAGTGGTTAATTGTCTTATTTTGAAGGAACTACCAACTATGTACAGTATCCATGAACGGTTTTTCTAGTATCGCTAACGTTAATGTGTTATTTTTATCTCCAAACAAATATGCAAAACCCGATGTGTGTATATTCCCCACAGACTGCAAAACGCCAGAGTCATTTTTCAGGAAGTATACCGAAATTTTCCTTAACGATTTTGTGTCAACCAGGCATTGAATAAATTAGACCCGAGCATAAAAAGGAGAGTCAGCTAGTTTTGAATGTTAGACAAAATGAAAATAAAAAGAAATTTTGGGAATACTTCATATAGAGAAATCTTAGCGAGTACCTACTCGAAGATACTGCCTTCTGCAACAACACGCATAGAGATAGAGACCTTCTTTCTGCAGCTTTCTAGTTCTTTACACAAAAGCCCTAAGACGCTGACATGATGAGGAGCCATAATGGAAGCGCATTACAGCGACGCCGCGTAATTGGAAACCTCGTTTTAGGTAGCGCAATCAAGTGGAAGAAGATTTGAGCTGACCTAGAGTGCAAAACTAAAGAGAGCTCTCACGATACCCCAAATTTCGTTGGTGAAAGATTTTGGTTGAGGCCCATTTTCCCAACTGTAATGCCCACCTAAGTAAGTAAGTTATAAGACGTTAATAGGTACTTGATATGAGTAAACGCTGAGGACCCTAGCAGAAAAATTTTGTTGGGTGTGGTTAAGTTAGATAGCTAGGCCCTGATGACCAGGAACCCAAAAAAGTCAAGTAATTTATTCTTCCAAACGCATTCCCATGCCCCAAGGATAGATTGGATGTTGGATTATATGCCTAACGAGGTGTTCAGTCTTATGTCTTCCCCTTCCACAAAGCACCAGGAGAGGAACCATCATCGGTTAAAAAAACATCCCTGAAGATCTGATAATCGTTTCCTGGCTTAGATTCTAGTGCGAGCCACTTTTGAACAGAAGGAAAGTTGGCCGTCTATGTTTGCCACATTTTGAGCCTAGGAATAGAGTAATACATCCCATTAGAAAAAAAATATTCAAAAATCGAATCAAATGGTTTTGACAGTGTTCTCTCGCTGTCTTAAAATAGTAAAACTCTGTTCGTTTCATGTCTTCTGCCACAAAAAAAAAGAAAAACAAAAAACAACTCATTTAAATGAACCTGTGTTCTTATATACAAACAAAGTGAAATCGTGTGGCTGCGGAAATCAACTGAAGAACTCGTATAACACACAAACTCGATTATCATAAAACTTTACAGAGTTAACTTTACTATTCATTGTTAAATGAAAGAAAGAATTATACAAAATTCAACAAAAAAATTCCTTGTACTTCATTTGTATTTACTCGTTCAATTAATTAACACGTTTGGAAAAGAATTTAATGAGGTAGGTAAGGTATCCGATTCCAATTATTCTTTTCTACCCTTTTCAACATAAAAGAATATGCGTTCAAATAAACACAAGTATGTACATACTTGTTACTGTGAAGAGTTCTTCGTGCTGATGAAGTGTTTTGATTTGGCCTCCTTGGAAGCATCCTTTAGGACTTAAATATCCTTTTCATTTTCCATTATTAAAGTATAAGAAATTGATTCTCAAAGTTCGTGGTGGTTCGTTAATTGGAATGATTGTTTACTAGAACGATGTTATTTGATCTTGAAAAATATCACCAGTGCATAAAATTCTCTGGTCTTTGACGTTGGAAAACTTTGTTTTAGATGAATAGTTGGTTAATCCAGAGGTTCGTGGTTTGAATCACAACAGATGCAAAAATGGTTTTTTCACGACTACCGCCTTTTGCGAAGAATTGGAAAGTCCTCAGATAGTAAATTCATTGGCATGCTTTCTCGATTAGCCGTTTGGAACTGGCAAAAAATTGTAGGTCCCCTGCATTCCCTCATAAGGCATGGTTGTGAGAGATGCACTAGGTCCTGGGGCTCCTCACTCTTTTGCGCCACCCTATTCATAGTTAGCCTTGTTATTTAAATCTTACCCCAGAGTATTGAATTTTAAAGACGAAAAACTCCTTTGCAAATTAGTTCGCAACAAAAACAAATTAAAAACAGCATGCAAAAGCTTGTTTTTGTTTTCTGAAAATTTTATGCTTTGAAACACGCAGCCTAAAGCAATACAATTAATTGTCCATTTGAGTTCTTAGTTTTGTTTCTAAGTAGTCAGCCTACATCTTCTAAAGAGACTAAAATAGTAATTCTTAAAAAATGTTCAAAGCCATCTCCCAATCTGACAATGTTCATTAAATTCAATTCTCATTAACAAATTTTTATTTGTATGTATTATTCCTTTTCTTTGACGGCTTCTCGTAGGAATCGTAATCTGTGTTTTCTGATGCTAATGGGGTGCGACGTATTTTGTTGACAACAAATGAAAATTCAAAAATCGATATTTTTGAAAACCCAGCGAATACTTACCTGAAAAATATGTTATTTAACGATATCTTTTTAAATTTATTTGTTTCAGATAATTTTTGAAGGTGAAATCGCGTTCACCGCAAAATAAAATATTTTTACATGCTTTACTTATTTACACATAAGTTCAGTTGTAATGAATATTTTGATGTGGGAAAAATTACAAAATATTATTCAAGCATGTATTAACACGAATGCAAAAATTCGTTTAAATGCATTTCATACTTTTCCTACAAAAAAATTAAGAAAAATTGACTTTTTTTCGACGTTCCAAGTGCGACAGTGCCCTTAAGTTATATTCACCTTTATTTGCATTTAGAAACGAAAAATGCCAACAGATGTTAGCATCTGTATTTTTTTAGCAGCAGCCCCAAGTACTTTCGTGCATTGGTGTGATTGTAAGTTGTAACTTAAAATGTCGAAAACAGTGATTCTGAATTATCAGTTGATCCGAGATAAAACAGCGACGCAGATAATGAGGAGGATTTGTCTGCAACTAGCTATTTTCTTATTTCTATCATGTTTCTATACAACTCTAGATGGTCATAGCTAATTTGGTTCTGTAAAATGGATGATAGCGAAAAGCTACTACATGTTTTTCTATACAGCGCTAGATGGCCTACAACTAAACCTACAAAAAAGCATTTTTTTCTGTTAAATGACTTAAGAGATTTTTAAAAAATGCGGTGTAACACCGCATGTTTTTTCACTCATACTGTTTTTATACTTAAAAAGCTACTAAAAAGCATTCGATCCTGTCAAATGAATTGAGAGATTTCTAAAAAAAAATGCGGTGTAACACGAACCCACTCGATTTATTTCCACTCGTTATTTAAATTGCGGTGTAGTGGTTATTCAAAAGTGCGGTGTAACACCACCTAAACGAACTACACCGTGGGTGCATTTAGACACGTCCTAAAAAATGAGTTAATTTTATTTACTTGCCTAGGTGGGCATCACAGTTCGGGGTGAACTTGGGCTGCAGCCAACCAAGATGATTTTCTTCAATTCAATAATTATGGGTATAATTAGATCGCGCACCGATTATGCGTTTTACGTTTTTAAGGCAACTTACTGTGTAAAAAAAAACCACTAAGTTCAGCAGGAATAACTACTCACTGAAAGAGCATTTATTTATCAATGTCCTTGGTAGGTACTACATATGTACAATCACGTTTTCGCAATTCAATTCCTTTTCGTGATTTAGCAGTATTGATTAAAGATATAATCCCGAAATTTGTGGACATTGATATTGATGATTGGTATCATAAATCCTCATTCCACATATGGATCTTTATCTCCTGGATAATTTTCGTTTTCCTTGATCATTGCTTCTCCGCACTCAAGCTGTCGGTAAGATTCGATCTTAATTTAGAAAACAAACGCAACTAATGAATGCCCATATCATTTCCCAATCAATTTCAAGTTCATTAAATAAACGAGCTGCTGAAAACAAAATTACAACCACCATCTTTGTTATGCAACTTAAGATAAGCATAACAAAGCATAAGAAAAAAACAAAAAACAAAATTAAAACAGTCAGTTTAAGCGTAAAGAAAAATGTGAAACACGTTTCAGATGAACAGTTGATACCTTTAACCAAGGAAAATTTTACTGCATATTTTCTTTTTCTGAAAATCATTGTACCACTACCACCGAAAGGATCAAAGGAGTGTAATTAAAAGAAAATGCTGCTGCCCGTAGGTCCGGTTGCTGGTGCAGTTGCAGATAAAAAATTATAAATCTTATGCCCGCGTTTCGAGTGTTTGAGCACATCAGGACGGGTGTTATATTTTAATTTCCTTGCACAAGGCGATAGAGTGTACTGTGTGCACAGTATACCTATACCATATAACTACTATATATAATAATTCACAGACCGATGAGCTCCCTTCTCTGTTGACATAATTCCCTAAGGGAACAAAATCAATAACTCAGGGATAAGTCAGATGCTCAGATGTCCGGACGTTGGGGTGCTGACGTGATTGAGGGGATGTTTACTTGCCGTGAGTATTTCATGTGGCAGTGGACACATTTAACTTTAATGTGTTTGAAGCCGCTAAAGTATGTCATATGCTCTAATCGCATTTGACCTTCGTCAATGAACCTTGTGACAGCTTGATTTGGTATACAAGCAAAAGTGAACAGTCATTGAGAAGTAGGGCAACTCATTTATTATTAACAGGCAATGATTTACTTAAACTGCACATTATTTGACTGAACATGATGAGAGTGAAAGTATTTATATACCTACCTAAGGTATGTCAACTTTGAAATCTTACACCGTACCTTCATAATACTGATTCTACAGAAATATATGTAGGTACCTATTGTGAGTATTTTCTTACTTACAATAAAAGTAATCAATTTTAAGTTGTAAGTATTTTATTTTCCAGCGAGAACTTAATTCGACCACAGTGAACATTCTTAATGTGATTATTTAAAAGGAAACACATTTTAAATCATCCCTAAGTAGCTTGAGAGATTCTGTCACGGTCAGTATGTTTGCTCGGAAAGGTGGAAGAGCTTTTGACATGAATCCAGATTGAATAATCTTTTTGTAGGGAGAAGCCGGGATTCTTAGAATCGAGAAATCGTGTCGCATATTGGGAAGTAATGGTGTCTGTTGCCGTAAATCTTAAAGCTTTTAAATATAAAATGCTATTTTCAGCAGATTTCTGTTCGAGTTGAACTTTTAAGGGCGACTTTGGTTTTTTATTGCCTTTCCAATAAACAATAAACAATAAACAATAAACAATAAACAATAAACAATAAACAATAAACAATAAACAATAAACAATAAACAATAAACAATAAACAATAAACAATAAACAATAAACAATAAACAATAAACAATAAACAATAAACAATAAACAATAAACAATAAACAATAAACAATAAACAATAAACAATAAACAATAAACAATAAACAATAAACAATAAACAATAAACAATAAACAATAAACAATAAACAATAAACAATAAACAATAAACAATAAACAATAAACAATAAACAATAAACAATAAACAATAAACAATAAACAATAAACAATAAACAATAAACAATAAACAATAAACAATAAACAATACACAATAAACAATAAACAATAAACAATAAACAATAAACAATAAACAATAAACAATAAACAATAAACAATAAACAATAAACAATAAACAATAAACAATAAACAATAAACAATAAACAATAAACAATAAACAATAAACAATAAACAATAAACAATAAACAATAAACAATAAACAATAAACAATAAACAATAAACAATAAACAATAAACAATAAACAATAAATAGTAAACAATAAACAATAAACAATAAACAATAAACAATAAACAATAAACAATAAACAATAAACAATAAACAATAAACAATAAACAATAAACAATAAACAATAAACAATAAACAATAAACAATAAACAATAAACAATAAACAATAAACAATAAACAATAAACAATAAACAATAAACAATAAACAATAAACAATAAACAATAAACAATAAACAATAAACAATAAACAATAAACAATAAACAATAAACAATAAACAATAAACAATAAACAATAAACAATAAACAATAAACAATAAACAACAAACAATAAACAATAAACAATAAACAATAAACAATAAACAATAAACAATAAACAATAAACAATAAACAATAAACAATAAACAATAAACAATAAACCATAAACAATAAACAATAAACAATAAACAATAAACAATAAACAATAAACAATAAACAGTAAACAATAAAGTTTTCTAAAAGCGATACCTCAAACAGTGCCGTTTTTTGCTTTTTAAAAAACCGACTTTCTCGTTAATCACTAACACAATTTTGAAGAAATTTTATATTTTGGAAGCCCTAGGCTTTGATTGATTTTTTTTTTTTAATTTTCTTATGGCAGGATCTTAGAACTTGCATAATTGGCTTTTAAAAAACTCGTTTCTTTAAATTAGTTCAACCGTTTTCATTAAATTTTCAGCGTTTATATTTTTATTAGCAACGGAAAAAAACTGCGTTTTTACATTTTCGGTATAAGTCTTTGGAATATTTTATTAAATTATTTTTAAATATTTTACGAGATTTCATAATTAATGTGTAGTTGACAACCCTATGCCCTCAAATTCATTTTTAGAAGCGAATACACAACCCCTTATACTCATTCTCAAGATATTGATATCGTACTTAGCACAAAATCACAAGTTCGTGCGACCCAATCGTGCCTTTCTTTTTTTTCTGATTGCATAGCGACATTGAACTTGAGTTCAGAGTAGGTACCTATACCTACCATCGTTTTAAGCAGACTCAGTTCAAGGTTCAAAAATTGATTGTTGAGCCTATAATTAAACTATCAGTAGAGTTGAAATTAGCCATAAGTAGTAATCATAAAAAGGATAACATAATGCAAAGGTATACCAGTTTTCTTATACTTTTCTTTTAATGACGCCATAAACTTTGAGTTTTCAAATCGATTAACAGCTGTTCCACCACATGGTCTAATGATAAGAAGGTTATATTTTTTGTCAGTTCATATACAATACCAAGTAGGCACTGAATATGCTCAGACTTATAACTGATTTTTTGACAATAATATTCGAAAAGAAAAACTAAAGCAGAGAGCTTCCATTGAAATTGAAATTAGCTTAACATTGAAATTGAAATTTCTAAAAACAAAGTTTTTTTGTAGCTTCTTTTCATTTTCACATTATTGTTTTTGAACAAAATCAAAATTCTAAGCAATGACAATAAATAATAAATAATATAATTACTTAACAATCAGAATTGAAATTCCCAATGAACCACACAATAAACGAAAGAATATTCGCAATGTACATATTGTTTTTAGCTTGTTAGCTGCTTGGCCAACCACTTTGCCCAATGCAATAGCAACTGGGTCACATGTCAATAGCAGGTTATTTCGACAACATGGGAAATGATTTATGTAATCCTTTCATTTTGGTTGAGGAGAAGTGGAAGAGCTTTATAGCTATGCAAATATATCGCCATGTGCGGTGTTAATTCCTGTTTTTTATTGTACTCGCAGTCAAATTCGAGACTATATTTATGCTTTCGTTTGTCATTCCATTAAAAGACCCATAGAAAGCAGTACTATATAGGAGACTGAACATTGCATTTTTTGTAAGTTAGTGGCCTACCTTTTGAATTGATGCAGAGGTACAGCCCAGCTACAGCTACAGCTACAGCACTAACGCCAGCACCAGTGCTGGTGCTCACGATCTAGAATGACTCGTATTTTTATAACCTGAATGGTACACATCTGTTGTATATTTTATGGGATTTCATCATCACACTTTCTATAGGGTATATCCTTGTTTGGTGTCGGGGGCTGTGTCAACATCAACACCAAAAACTCGACGATGTCAGGGGTGAGAATAGGTAGACACCAGAGCTAGGACTGGAAATGGGTACTAGGAAGGTGGAAATGAATAAAACTGTCAGAGGTTGAATGTGTGTTAGAGGGATAATATATAGCCTAGATGTAGTATACCTAAGTGGAATACAAATGTGTTGCGTGAGTGTTAAGGATATTTTCAAGTGATGAAATGCGTGTTTCCTTCATTTGATGTTGGGCATCATTTTTGTCGGGGGTGTTGCGATTGCGATGCTATGGCAGATAATTGCTGACTTTACTGTGTCATGGTAAAGAAACGACATCTGGAAGTACTAATTATATTTAATTAGCTTAAGCCTGCCCGTTAATAACAGGAACCGAGAGATATTGAATTGAACAGATCCGGGGTTCTTTTTTTTTTTTTTGTTTTTTGTTCTTATCTGTTATACCTATCCATATACATTCATACGTGTGTTGCATTGCACACCCAAGGACAGTTGTTTTACTTTTATTAATTAATACTTGGTAGATAATTGCATAGCTTGTCGACTCGTTTTAACTTTCTTTATGCAGATATCAAATTAAATTACGTTGTCCTTCAAAAGTTCAAAATCCTCAAATTCGTTTCAAAAGTCTGTGATTCCTTTTTTGCGTATTAAATATCAAAGAACAATATAATCTTCAATACAAAGCAACCATTAATTTCGCAATTTTAAAGGCTTACCGAAGAACCTTTCTAGGGCTTATACTCCTAGGGTAGAAAACATTTAATTAATCACAAAATATATATGTTCGTTGTTCGTGTAGGTATACAAAATTCGGCTTGATTACACAAGTTTAAGGGCTTAACAACAGAACGCTTGAAAAGTTGCTTGTTGAAGTTGTTTACACTTTCAAATTTGATTTACAAAAAGAATAAGTGTTTATTGGGACTCCTCAAGAGCAAGGAGTTGGATGCAAATAAAATAGCGTACAAATAAAATTGTTTTTGCCAAAACTGGACAATTACTTAAAACAGCCAATTCTGGCAATTAATTAAATTTTGAATCTGCAAAGATGTTTAACCTTTACAAATAGTGCCTCATCTGTCCAAATTTCAGGCCAAATAAAGGACTTGAGTGTCCTGTGTATAATGTATTTGCGTTCTTATGGGATCAGGAAATTATTATGTATGGAGATGCTTACAATAATTTGTCTTTCAAGGGACAAACATTTGTTGTACTTTAGATTAACATTTAGATACTACTGTGACTGATATGCACAAGGTTTTCTACAATTGGCTTCGTTTATATTTTTACCAATTCATATCTAGTTTGAATTCAAAACGTCGCCACACTTTGCTTTGGCTTTGCGAATACTCTGATGTCGGCTTAAATTTTTAATTCTGAATGAATTTTTTTAAAGCACAGAAATGCAATAAGAATTATTGAGAATAAATTGCCGCAAGCAATGAGTATTAAGCCTTCTTTGAGAAAAATTGGCCATTCTTAGTTTTTTTTTTAACCTTAATACCATTTTTCCAAAGAATCTTGACCACTCCGTAACGTTCGTCACAAGAACAGTCACCCCCTTTCTCCGCCACTCTACCATCTGATTTTTTTTATATGATATTAAACAGATGTAATTAATTTTATGAGTTTTAGAAACAAATAGCTTCTGGCTAACATGGTGAATGAGTTCATATACATACCAGGGATAAAATATGTTTTATTTATATAAATGTAATACCCACGATAGAAAATTGTTTCCTAATTCGATTTGAAAAACTCTTATGCAGACGACTTCAGAAAGCCATCACATAATGTGGACAGTGGATTTCTAATGGATCTCTGTTACCCAAATTCTCTCCTCATTGTGGCTCAGAAAACATTCATTCAACTTAACTGGTCCTCGGAGATCTATTACTTCAAGTCTACACATCATCACTCTCATGACTACATATTAGGGGATAATTCCACTGAAAAGAAAAAACTACCACCCGGAACTGTGGGTCAATGTAAGAATGTATTAGGGTGTAGTGTAGCCATAGCTATCTAACCAAAAACAAAAAAAAAACATCTGCCCGCAATTAGAGAGACTAATAAATTATTGACATACGAATTCACAAAACTTATTCGTCATTATGGTTCTTATAATGTACAATGTACATACATCTGAATGTTTTCTTGATTAAATTTTTGTTCTTTCTTAAATAAATTTGATTAAACACTAAACTGACAACTGACTGGAATATGTAAAATTATAAAGTGACAAAAATATAAAAGAATTGTAATACATTGCACACATACGTCTTCTACTGATTTTCTCTTCGTGGTTCCTCTTTCACATTAGCTAACGACATGTGGAAGGTACAAGAAGATGTGAAAAAAAATGAATAACTAAAGACCTAAGGACTGGTTATTTAAATGGGGATAGACAATTGAAACAATTCTAAATAGACGTCCAACTGCTGTAACTGTAAATAAGCAAAAAAAAATCACATTAGCGATAAGAAAGTGTCAACGTAAACGTGACAGGAATCCTAAAGTAAAAGACACCATAATAAAGCGAAAGTGAAAACTGAGTTTCGGAGAAAATACATGTAAGGCGGAAAGCAAAAACAAGGAGGAAAATCACGTTCAGCAATGATAATTTCAGATTTTAAGCCCATATCACTTTGAAAACACCTGCAAAGAGTCAGCTTGAGGCAGAGATGTTAAGGGGGGGGTAACGTTAATTCGTTTAAAAAAGAGGCATGTTTTGGCGAATTTCTTGTGAGAAACCAGTTCAAGTTTCTTTTTTAAAACTAATTATATCTTAAAAAGCAATATTTCAAAAATTTTGTGTAAAATTTTCACAAAGAAATATTTTAAAATACGGCAATGGCAGCAATTATTCGGACGTGCCTCGAAAAAAAGGCGAGTTTCGGTGCCCCTCATAACTTGGGGCTGGAACATCGGAAATCAAAAAATTTAAGTTCATTCGTTAGATAATTGTTTTTACCAGGTAATGTCGAGAGGTTTTTTTGAAATTTTAGTTTTTCACTTTTTTGGAACACTTTGAAGTGAAAAATTAGATTTTTCGTGAAAAAATCGGCTGATTTGTTATTGTAAAAGAACAATTATCAATAAATTTGAAAAAACTCTTCGTCACTACCTTGTAAATTATTTACAGCAATAATGTTCAAAATTTCAAAAGGATCGGTGCAGTAGTTTTGAAGTTATGAGGGGCACCGACTTTTAAAAAGTGAGTTGTGGGAAAAATGCTTTAAAGTTTTGATTAGTGTTCAAAACACAAGGAAAACACTATACTGACAGGTATAAAAATATTCGTAACTTTGTCAATTTTGCTCCAATTCACTTGAAATTTTGACACAATGTTTTTAAAATACTAGGCATTCACTTAAAAAAAAAAAAGAAAAAAAACAGCAAAAAAAAATTTAAATACGTTACCCCCCCCTTAAATTTTTGCTTACCATCAGAATCAATATACCTACATACTACCACGAGAAAATCACTGCTAATGGTAGCAATAGAGTGAATATCATAATTTATTTCGTTTTAATTAATTTGCTATCTGAAAATTTATGATTGAAATATTTTCAGGAAGACTAGCTAATTTGAGCAAGAAATGGGGCGTATTTGATTTCTTCGATCAATTTTAGCCTTTCGATTTTACTTTCAAGTCCCTGGAAGAGCTAAGATTGCAGTATATAATCTCAAGTCAGAAAAGACTGCAGATTATCAGGAAAGAAGAAGTTTTTCACAATACGACATGTTTTTAAAAATTAGCTCGATTGTGTCGCACGTATTTGCGATTTTATGCAAAATACAATATCAAAATCTTGTGGCTACAAGGGTTTTGTTTTCTTTAACATTGTTTTTATGTTGATAAAGAGTTGCCACGCGCTTATTAATTATGAAAATTGAACAAAATAACTTGAAATTAAAAAAATTAATTCAATCAGTTGCTTTTAATTACTTATGAACGCAGATAGTTTAATCAAAATCGTTGGACCATTTTTTTTTTTAAATTGGGTTTTGTTTTTCACTTTTTTTTAAACAACTTTTTTAAAATCAAGTCTGCAGGTCTTTAGATCTTGGCATAAAAAGAGCATCAAGTAAACAGAATTGACAACTTCATTACAAAATTGGCTCGTGGTCGCACTGCGAGAGCGACGTCCTCTCCCAATAGTCTGATATTAGTGTTTTATTTTTTATTACCCCAATATGGAAAACGTGTTTTAGTGGACTCATCCCACTCTCTATTTTGATATGAAATAGTTTATTCAGGATACCACGTCTGCCGTAAGTCCGTGGAACAGCGGCTCCTTTATACCGTGACGTTACCGCAGTAGGCGTAGGCGTGGAAGAGCTCCAGTGGTTCAGTAGGGCGGTCTTAGATCGCAATCGTCGTGGTGTTGCAAAAATGGCAAGAGAGTTCTGGTGGTTGTTTCAGGCCTACAACTTAGAAAGCGTTGAGATTGATATCGAAAGCCAGTCGTCAATGGCTGGCTACACATTCTTAGCGTGTAAGAATTATGGCAGAGAAAAAATATGAAACAACAAAACAAAAACTTAGGTTGGCTGCTCTAATTTTAAGTAGTTTTAATAAGATTAATTATTTTGAGAAAACACAAAATAGCGATAAAAAACTAATTTAATCTTAGCTCCAGGATATAAGCTAGATTTATTCATTTCAGTTAGCAAGCAAGCAAGCAGGTTTAAAAAAAATGAATTGAAAAAGAAAATCTTGGCGGAAAATGTTTTGACAAAAAATTTTCAAAAAAAGCTTAAAATTCCCTTTATTACATTGCAATAAAAAAAATAATAAAATTTCAGAAATTAAAGTTTTTCTATGCTGATACGCAATTGTTCTTCAACAAATTAGTATTTCATAAATATTACAACCAGACACACATAATTGCAGGACCCACTTATTTTCGTATTCTGTACCGTTGTAATGTCATTTTATTGTTATTTATCTCGATTTTGTTTTTGATTTTCCACAATTGCAAGACTTGCTTTATACGATACCTAGTAGCTGTAAACGCAAGAATGAACCACAGTGTTTTTCAATTTCTATCCCGGATTTGGAACCATCTACAAAAATGATAATGGCTGCACTGAGCCATTTTAGCATCCTCACATTGCAGGATGACTTTGGAGAAAACCCGCGCTGATTAGACTGAAGCTAAGTGTACACGATTGGTAGGTCTGACAATCATTGTCAGATCTGCAAACGTCTGACAATGTGGGCAAATGTGCTGACAATGAGGGTGAAAATGGAATTTGTGTGTACACGGTTTGCAGAAATCTACAAATATCTGCAAGTTTATTGCCAGCTATTTGGCTGACAATGTCGACAAACTAAATTGGGCAAATAGCTGGCAATAGATTTGCAGATATTTGTAGATTTCTGCAAACCGTGTACACACAAATTCATTTGTGGATCTGCAAATTCATTTTCAGTTCATTGTCACATCGCATCTGTCAAAAAAATTTTAAAGCTAAAAGTGAAAAGAACATAGATTTTGTTTTTAATCGTTTAATATTCAACTAAAAGTGAAATATCAAAAAACAATATGAATGGATAAAAACGTTGCAATCGCAACTATTTTGACGGCGTATTTGTTAGAAAGCAGCGATGATGAAACAGCCAAACAGCCGAAAAAGATGTGTCGTAAGGTATGGACGAAGGATTGGGTGGCCCGTCGTGAGCAGGAGGGATGCTACGCAAAATTGATGGTGGAATTGCGAGCAGAGGAACCAGAACTGTACCAAAATTTATTGCGAATGGATTACAAGCAATTTGATCACCTTTTAGCTTTGGTGGCTCCACATAATATACAAAAAAAGATATGAATATGCAATGGAAAGCAACATTTGAGAACTACTCCAAGGTTTTTTCTTATGTCGTTTTCATAGATCTACAGAAAAAATTAGTTTTCATTCGGTCCGAATGGAAAGCTAGCCTTAAGATTAGATTTCCGAGAATAGAATACAAATACGAGTATGTACAACAAAATATTTCCCTTTGTTTTATTTCGATTTTACGTTAACCGGCCAGCGGATTACATACAAATTTAGCTAAGTTTTTGATGCACCGCAGTCTGAATTCATAGCAAGACTTTTTCGCCTCTGTGAGCTCATCTGGAGCATTATAAATTTGACTACGCGGTGTCATAAATACTCGTCGTCTGAGATCTTCTGCTACAGATTGCAAATCTGAATGAAAACTACTTGCAGGTGCAGTTTCGTCTAGAAAACATTGGTATGAATATTGATTCAATACCGAAAATAAATTCACTTACCAGTGACTTCTGGTACCAAAAAAGAGTTGACAATCTTCTCTGAGTCGGAAACATTCGAGAACTTCTTTTGTTCATCTGTTTCACCAAGGAATATTTTAAGTTTGGTTTCTGCTTTTTTGGTTTGGTTGGCTTAGCATTTTGTCTTGCATTTGTTTCTCTGTGTCCAGGAAATCTATCCGCTTGGCTCGGTTTTTTATGAACAAGAAGTTTGGATATTAATCCTCAACAAACGGCTTCGCATCCTGATTAGGTTTAGTTGTTTCAGCCATCTGGAATAATCGCACTATATTCATGTGGAAATGGTCGTTCTGCAGAAAGATCATAAGTGACATACAGAAAGGAATATAATGATGTTATGCATGTCATCCATTTCACTGTTTATCTCATCTTTTTAATACGAGTTAGCATCCATAACTAAAAAAATTTTCACGTAATTAACACATTTTCTATAAAAACAAAAATCACCTTTAAATTTTCGATGAGTTTTGTAGTTGACAATCCAAGTGTTTTTTTTTTTTTTTTTTTTTCCTGTAATCCTTCTCAGATTTGTCTGCCAATGAATAAATTTGAAAATGTTCCTCAAACTGGGTCTGCAAATTTATTTATTGCCAGACATTTGCAGAAGCGTCAGAAAATGAACAAAATTTGTGTACACACGATTGCCACATTTGCAAATTAATTTCTCTTCAAAATGATTGCACCAAAAAAATTTGGTGTGTACACGGTTGTCAGCTTGCGTGTACACGATTGCCAGATATCTGCAAATTAATTAGCAGATATCTGACGATTGTCAGCCATTCGAGACAAATTTTTCACTGACAAATCTGGCAATATTTGCAGATCAGGCAATCGTGTACACTTAGCTTGAGAACTACAAGTGCCAAATTATTGTTTTTTCAAAAGGGTGCATGGTTTGATCATGCTTTTAGAATTTTTATGAAACTAAATTCAAATTGAGATTCTTTAAATTTTTGAATTATTTTATGAGCCAGAAGTTACTTGTCATACCATTCAATGAGTATCGTGATCTCAAGGGGATAACAGCTCTCTCACTTAATCGCTTCACATTAGTGATAATCGTGGGGTACGCCATATCAGTAAATATTTTGTTGTTGTGCTAAATGCGCTAAGCCCATGGGCACCTCGCTCTGTTGCGCTACCCTATTTTTATGCTCAATAAAGTTACGATTTACCGAAAAATAATATGAGTGAATTAAATACATTTATGTATTGTGTATTGTTTTATTATTGGTATTTACTTTTTGTTTCATGAAAACTTATTTTAAAACGTCAAGTCCTGTGCTGTTCATGAGATCTATCAAAATTTCATGGCTAGTTCGTTTATGATTATGATATCGGTTTCTAAGGTTGGAATGAACAGAAGCACCGAAACTATTTCCCACAATGCAACTTGTTTCATGGTCAATTTTAATCATCAGTATGGCTGCGAAATTCATACTTAGTTTCCAACGTACAATAGGTTTTCCTTCGACGCCATATAATTTTTAGGAACACTTAACGAATTTTCTTTTTAAGCTGTCAGGAAGCCAGAATGTTACTAAACTACCCTTACTTTATTCAAAAGCAAGGTGGGTCTAGGCGGTGGTGGGGCGCTCGGTGGGCGGTCGCCACTTCGTTTGAAAAGTTAAAAAAGTTTTGAGGCTTTGCTACCAACGACCTTTATTATCAAAATAAACACAAAGTGAATTTGGCATGATAATCATGCACCAGATAAACAACCTCTCTCTTAGTAAAAATAAAAAAATAAAAGAAGAAAAAACACTGTAATTTTCACAGGAAACTCTGTCGTTCTTTCGTTCCGAATGCAAATTTAATCTATGCATCTAAAATACTTTTCAAAGGAAATTAAGCATACGCTTTGAAGTACCAACCAACAAACAGCACAAACACCCATACTCATATTATCTTCGCCCTAGCCATGGCATTAATATTTAAAATGTCACAAACGTGTTTGCAACAGTCGACATGTGGTTTTTGTTAAGTGTATTTCTTTATCTCGTCACCAGAGCTCCGAACAGGCTTTTGTATCATTTTCGCAAATAATACTCATTTCACATAAATGTGTTTTCTAAATCTCGTTTTTTCGTGTGTACCGTACTCACTACACTTAGAAACTCAGATCCCACTTTTACCCTAGGAGAGTTGCATGTTATGAGCTTTAGTGTCGCTTGTTTGTGTGCCACAAGCAACCCCACGCCGCCGTTTAATTCGTTGCCACGAAAACTTCTTGAATAAACATGTAAACGACCAACCTCCAACTCTTTTAGCTATACGGTTTACGGACGTTGCTACATGCTTGGCAACGTTAAATATTTTGTGAGGGTCTTCGCCATAGAAATAGGTGAACACGTACGGTTCCTAAATTTACATTTCGTTGAAGTGGGGGTTTTCTAATTTTAATCACGTATATAAAATTTAAACCTACACCTCATTAAATTCTTCATCCTCAAAATAACCTTAAAATAAGCAAAACTTAGGCCCAACCTTCACATAAATCCCTCTAATCAGTTCAATGTTGGAGAGCATTACAGGAGCCTAAGCTCCCGCGTCTCCTTTTGATTCTAAACCAAGTATATGTGCATGTAATATGAGACGACATTTGCTTTTTTCTTAAACTTTTTATAACAATTTGTTGTTGAAATGTGTAAATACCACACTGGTTTGAAAAAAGTCATTATGTGGGATACCTCACCTGAAGATTAAGTTTTCTACTTCTACTTCCCGGAAGCCTGTTGAAAATACGAGTAGCATTGTTAATCTTTTGTACATTAATTTCGGTAATTGAATTCAGATTTTCAGAAAGGTTTTCAAAGATCATAAGTTATAATTCAAAGCTATTGATTTCAAAAATATTAACAACTGCTTTCGGAATCAAAGCCGCCATGTAGACGTATCCTCCCAGGTGAGCAGGTTCTTATGAATTGCTATTGTTGTTTTTCGAGAAAATGGTGCCTGCAAATGCCTTTTCAATCTCAACTCTCAACTCAAGAAGAGAACGGTTGGTTTGAGTTTGTATCTTCTATATCTTAATAACTACATTAATGTGGCAATGTCTTTGTTTTCAAACCGTTTGGCATCGCTAATTGTTCAGTCTTTGTTCTACAAAAACAACTGTTTGCATGTCATACATGTTAAGTAATCATACTGAACCTTTTTTAAGCAAATCAACCAACCAAAATCTTATCAGTTGTTTGAATGTAAAAAATTTTAAGTAGGAAATGAGTGCAGGGATTTATTTGTGGATTTTGATAGCCCGGTATACACTTACCAGTAAAGCACAGCTACAAATACAAACAAACCACTAAGGCCAATTTAACAACCTCCCCTAAAGCTGAACAAAATCTAAACGAATTTTCTTTTATACTTAAATTAATATTTTTTTTTAAATTTCAATACGCAATGAGGACAAATAAAAAAATTATCTGACAAAGAGTTGATTCATTGTTACAAAGTCCTTTGTACACAGACAAACAATTTTAATATCGTCTTAGACTAACAACAAAATAACTATGTACTTCATTATGTACACCATGCCATAAAAAGGCATACAGATTTGGTTGTATTAAAAATCGATTTCATTCCACTGAGACAAAAAATTTTCTTGTACAAATTTTCTGGGGAGAATGGATTTTGTATAATCCACTATTCTTCGTAAGATGTTTTGCTTAATGTTCCGGTATGAGAACATTGTTGTCCTTCTCATGTCATCCGTTTTTTTTTTTTTTTTGCAGCTCCTTGTCGTGACACTGTTTGCATCGCGGTCGTTCTAAATATTCAAACGTTATACTTGAGAAACAACAAAAAAGAAAAAAGCAGTGAAAAGCACTTGTTGAATGCTGCTAAGATGGTTTTGCTTTGTGTATATTGTTGGGTAAGGGAAAAATATTTATTATTTTTCAGACCGTGGAGCATAAGAGTTAAATCAGAATAGATATCCTTATCCATATCTACAGTACATGAAAACGGAATTTCTAAAGGACATACCAAAGAATGCTTAATCGATAGAAAAACTTGTCTTTCATAAAAGAAACCAAGGTAGGTAGCTACTAGCTAGTTGTTTGTTTTGAGTACAAACTGCATAAATACGTCTATTAAAGTGTTATCAGTCCTGTCAGATAAATTTTAGGGTAGAATTCCTTCCTATTTGGTTATGTACTTATTCTTTTTTAAATTTCGTGAGTTGGAGATTTGCAGTACACAAATGTAGTTGAAATAAATAAATATAATTGCCTTTTAGCAATTATTAATAGTTAAAAATTTAAAAAAATAAATTATGACTAGGTAAAGCTTTAACAATTTTTATTGGAGCATTTTGGGATGTCTTCTAATTAATTAATTCTAATTAAAATAATAAATTAATTTATGGGAAGGTAAAATAGTATCCGATGCTCCTTCGAACTATGTACATTAGATGTCAATTTCTATTAAATTATCGATAGGAGAAAAAATAAACTGACATAGTGCTTACAAAAATCAGTGCAATGTAAATTCATCTGAAATCCTAAGACTCCTTCCTTTAATTAGTTCATGTAAGTAAGTATTTTGTGCGTCACTCAATTAACAAACAATTAATTTTTCTAAAGGGGGAAATGTCCTTCCATTGTTAATTTCTTTGTTCTTACTAAGTTTCGTTAAGTTTTTTTTATGACTTCCTAATTTAATTTAATATGAATGAGCATCTACACAAAATGCGTTTATTAATGTTTTTATCAAATTTGTATCTTTACACTTTTTTTGCCGTGTCAATGAAGCCGTAAAACAGGCAATCTATGAAAGTCCTAAGAAACAAATAAGATTTTGATAACTTCCTTTTGACATAGTATAACTTTGGTTTTTTTTCAAAAACTATGAAAGATTCTCTGGTTCGGTTCTTTGTTTTTGACTCAAAACTAATACATAATAGCGCTGATGGAAAAAAAATAACCAGTAAAATTTATTTTTTTCATCAAAATTTTGACTTTGAGACTTGGTTACTCAAAAACTATACATATATACTCAAACAACTTGAACTTTGTGGTACCCGTGGCGTGATGGTAAGCATGTACACTGTTAACTTAGAGGTTCCCAATATTTTTGCTTCTATATGGGTATAGCCTTGGCAAGTCCTCCGTTAGTAAATTCATTACCATGAAAAGCTCTTTCTCGATAAGCCGTTTGAAACCGGTAGAAAATTGTAAGGTCCCTCCACTTCCTCACAAGACAATGGTTGTGAGGAATGCACTAGGCCCCGTGGCTCCGCGCTCTGTTGCGCAACCCTATTAAATTTTTTTTAACTTTAACTTAAAAATTTTACAAGAACAAGGTATTAGCTTTCAAAAGACAAATCTGGTAGTGAGTGATTTAGTATAATTTTGCCCCTCCCACCTCAACGGAGTTAGATAGACCCCCTCCCATACACTTTTTTCTTAGAATATGACCAAGAATCACTTCCCAAGATATCGCGCACGATTTACGGGACACCCTAAAGGTTGAAAAAGAGAAAAGGCTTTATTGACGCGACTATAGGTATGTATAAAGAGGAAAGATTTTTATGTGTGTTTGTATTGGATAGGCTCCAAAACTATTGGGCCGATTTGAATGGAATTTAGATCAGCGATGTTGTAAAGCCTGAGAAATGATATAGGCTTTATTTTATACTCCTTTTCTTACGGGAAAGGGATGGGAACAGGAACATAGCCGGGAGTTTATAAAACACCGAACTGATTTCAAAAAGTCTTTCGCCGTAAGTGTGCTTCATTACTCCTAAGTAACAGAGACTTTATTTCATCCCCATATTCCCGCGGGAACGGGAATGTAAGCAAAACTGTGGAACAGATATCCAAAATTAGAATGCTATACAATATTCCTCAGTAACATACATTTTTTTCACCTAAATATTGCAAACAAAGTCGATGCTATACACTAGATCACCGCCGTAGGACTAGTGCTACGCCAGGCGGGTGGGTTCGCTAGTTTTATACATATATAATAGGTACTAACTGCCCTCTTCGATTATTTCGCACAATATTGTGATCAAACACCCAATTGTAGCATAGTAATATATAAAAGTGATCTTAAATTATTTGTCAATGCTTTATTTGAAATGGTGTTAAAACAATGATTTTTTTCTGAAAAGTCGAAGGAGATACGGTGTTCGCACAAAAAATACATTTCATAAACAATATGTAAAACTAGAAAGCAACATCGTCTTCTACTAAAAAAAATTTCTATGGAAGCTGCGATGGGAAACTAAGCAAACAAGAGTTGGTAGAAAAATCTATTTGTATAATAGATCGAATGAAAAAGTAACCAATTAATTTCAAGTATGCAGCTATCTGTGTAACAGCATCAACTCTGTGCAAAATACAATGAAAGTATGTGGCACTTTTAGCAACCGAAATACGTGGTGGTGAAATGATGAAGCCAAAGTATTGATAAATAACAAGAACTTGGCTATCAATGCATGGTCGAAGTTACCATCAAATAATAGATTAACGGAGCACAAATCCTTCACGAAAGAAGCAAAGAAGAAATCCACCGGCCTCCAAACAAACAGCATGCATGGCATGTAGGTGTTTAAAGCTGGAAAAAGTGTTCCCTGAAGCAAACCAAGCTGTTTATGAAATACGACAAAACATGATAGAGAAGCTCAACTGGAATAATCATGTTCAAAAGAAAGATCCAGAGAACTCCATAAGAAAAGTAAAGTCCTTCAACAAGATCACGAAGTAATAAATATAGAAGCCGACCAAAACACTCCTACAGTAGGTACATCCAACGACATCTTCATTCGGTTGGCCTCAGACAGAACATTACAAAACCGGAACTTAGCTATGTACATAAAGACTCTCTATGAATATTAGATTTAGATTCCAGCCAGACGATTTATATTGAACATTAATTCACAGAATTAGCATTTAATTAAAATTCAGGAAAAATCAACAGAGAGACCTTTTCCTATATTGAAAGCATTGACCCAAATAAATTCTTTCACAAAATGCGTAAGTAAATAGAAAAATAATATTATTCTTGTCAAAAGTTAAACACCTTTCCTTTTTTATTTTGTTGTTGCTGCAACTTGGAACCGTTCTGAAGACAGGAAGATTTAATCGATTTCCCAAATCCCAAAATTAGAGGAGCAATCTAGTAGCAGCGACACCGAGAACTAAATGAAAATACTAGAAGCTTATACAGCTCAAAATCCATTCACCCCCAGAGATTTTTAGATAGCGATAGGAAAATTGTATTAAATTAAGTGCGAAAAATGTCCGCCGACCAAATATGTACCACCGACCACGACAAAGTGCTTTAAAAAAATATTCCTGAAAGTAAAAGTTGTGTAATAAAATAAAATTAATTTCCTCTCACTGGCAGAACTTTGGTATAGAAATTTTCAGTGTCCTCTTTTTTAATATCGCTCTTATATAACTCAAACAATTTACCCTGTAGAAAGAGCTGAGGTTTTAAGGCGACATGGAAATTATGCAAAATAACTTCCAGTAAATGCAATTTACATTAATTATTTCGTTGACAAAATGTTCATAAATATGCAGTTAAAACAAGCCACTGCTCTGCGGCTTGACTTTTCCAAATGGATGAGAAAACACTCGTTCTATATTTAAACCGAATATACGGACTAGAGACTGCGGTGTATCAAATGGAAGTAAATTCTAAACCGTTACCGTTTTTGTTGTCTCCTTGATTATTATAATAGCTTGCAAGAAATTTCAAAAACAAAACATTTCAGAACGAGAACAATTATTGTGATAACATGCCATGAATCTCGGATACCATTTTGTATGTAATTTATTTCTGTTGAGCCTACTCGCATGAATCTATTTCCATATTGATTCAATTTGACTTAAAGTAAGACATGCAAATGCAACAAAAAACAACCTGAAATAATTCATTTATAAACATAAGAAAGTTGATCAGTCCAAGTCCACAGTCCTACTCCTACAGTTAGGTAGGTACTCGTACAACACATCTACAATCTGTAGCTCAAATCAATTTGTATGAATTATTTTGTGGACTGAATTTATCTGATGATGAGGCAGCAGGCTTATGCGGGTGAAATACGAGTATCTCGTATGCATTGGAATTGGTAGGTATACATTTTTGGAAATCTCTCCCACTCGTCCCAAAGAACTTCAATGAAAGGTCAGTAAAACATTGAGATAGAAATACCTTTTACATTTTATTTGACTTAAAGAAATATTCTGAGTATATCATAACATTGGATTTGTTTGTTTTCGTATTCCGTATTCGGATGGCATGTTGATGTCTCTTGACTTTGTTGGATTCAAAAACTATTGTGCACATTTTAATCGAACAAATAATGTCCTTTTGACATCATCCTTTCTGTCAAGGACAAGAAAAACAGGATACGGCATTCTATCCAACTAATATGGCAGGCGTTTTATTGTATTCATGTCCATTTTGTATATTTATAGAGAGGTTTTACTTCATAATATGAGGGTCGTTTTGAAGAGTTGGAAATTGAGATTAGAAAACAACATCTCTACTCCTTGTTAAGACTTTGTAAAAATGTCAAAAGTCCCATTAGACCATATTAATATTAGCTTAATGCCAGTATTAAGACAAATAAAGTTCTTTGTTAATAGAGAGATATGTGTGTTTGGTTATTGGTTTACTTTAAATCTATATGTGTGGAAGTGAAAACATAAGTATTTTGTGGCTATGAGAGAGAAATTTTTTCCGTTTCAGTGGCCAAAATGTTTCCAGAATCGAAATAAACTCATTTTGTTAGATTAGTTTATTAGTGGAGCAATTGAAAAGTTTGATCTTCAACGGAAACGAAAGGGTTTACCATATTCCGTATTGACTGGTAAGCGACCGGCAATTATTGGTGTTATTTATTCAATAGCTTCTGATAGCTGTTGCCGTCGCATTTACTGGTTCTTACTTTTTGAATATAAAAATATGGAACATATATATATATAGTTGCAATGAAAAACAGATTTTTTTAGTTTTACATATATATTTGTGATTCTTATTTTTTTACTACTTTTTTGTAAACTTAGATAGGCACTATGAACATAGTGTATAGATCAAAAAGTGAAAAAAGTAAATAGGGTGGCACAAAAGAGCGAGGAGCCCCTGGGCCTAGCGCATTTCCCACAACCATGCCTTGTGAGGGAATGGAAGGGACCTACAATTTTCTTCCGGTTCCGAACGGCTAATTGAGAAAGCGCTTTTCATGGCAATGAAATTACTAACACAGGACTTGCCAATTCCTCGCGAAAGGCGATACCCGTGTAAAAACTTTTTGGCCTCTACTGGGATTCGAACCTCGAACCTCTAGGTTAGCAGGCATCACCCCACGGGTACCACGATAGTGTATAGATCGCACAATGTTAATAGTTTTTCATGAATAAATTTTTATTCTCGTATTTATAACATTTGCTTTGAACAACCTTAGACAGCTGTCCAGCTAGATGGTGAGCCTTAGCCAACCTCGTAATTATAAATACATTTTAACAGTTGTCTAAGTAAGCCCTTAAATACTCACAGCCGTTCCTAGATTCTGCAAACTTTGACTGAAAAAATAAATGGTGGCGTTCATGATGCATCTGTGCAGTACCATCGTTTATGTTTTGATATACGAGTACGACAGCTTAAAAGCTTTGAAAGAGTATGGAGTTGGGCTTGAACTAGACGAAAAAAAACCGCTGATTTGACTTTGTGGTACAGCTTTTCCAAGTCTCATAAATTGGTCAAATTTGTGCAATTTTTAAAAGAAATTGTTGAAAGTAGTTTTGTTGTACCTCTAACTACTTATTTTTTCGATCTTATCACTCTCAAAAGTGTTTTATAATATATTCAACAAAATTGTTTCAGCTGTATCAAATGTCACTGTCGCAATAGTTTAGACAACCGAATTCAAGACATGCTTTGGAATGGGACTATAAATTACGACTGATAATGTTCTTTATAATATAACAATTGTTAATGAAAAAATAACACAGCTTCTTTGTAGACTATAAAACCTAAATTTTGTTTTTTTACTTAAAAAACTATTTGATATGTAGTAGCAACCAATGTCATCGACACTGTAAGCATACTTTTAAGTAAGTGTTTGAGGACTGACTTGAAAAAATAAATCAAAATAACAAAGGGCTATGGACTGAATCTTGCGGAACTCCCGTACATGGAAAAAGATTTTAGTTTGGCTTTGGTAGAGAAATATGAATGTGAACAACAAGAATGAAAACAACATTAAAAACGAAAGCTAGAACTCTGGGAGGTGCGAGTTATAAAAATAAAAGATAATATAAATAAATATTCAAAAAATAGGATTTCTCTTTAACAACACATGCAAAGCTTCTAGGCGTGAACTCTTACATAGGAAGATTGAAACAAGGAATTCATAATTATTATGGTTTTTTTTACCAAATACTAACTAAATGGAAACCTAAATAAAAATACCGACCCCTCAGAGACAGTTCACATGAGCACGACCAACGAATGATAAAAAAAAGTGTATTCTAAATTTTTTAGGGCCTAGTTTCTTCTGAACCAGAGGAACGTGATAGAAATGCAGTTCGTGTTTAAGGTCAGAGGCATAAGCTTGTTTTCTTATTGGCTAAATTCAATAAAATATATTGGTTGTCGCTGATTTTCCATTCGTTGCTACAAACAGCCACACTTTATTTTCTCAAATATAAAACGCTAACAAAATTTCCATCGTTTTCTTCAGATTTTTTGAGGAATAAAGACTCGAGTTTAAAGTCGTGCTATAGTGGCGATATTTTGAAGCCTAATACTTAGTTCTTCAATCAACCCATTAAAGGGTAAGTTAGGTGGATTTCACAAAAAAAAATATACAAGATATTTATTTATTTTATTTGAACTTTTGACGGTCTGAAAGATGCTCATTCATAAAACAGTTTCTGAATTTTCTTCTAAAAAATATTCAACCTCCGCTTTTGCGGCATAAATTACGGCAACACCTCGGAAGCACATGTACCCGCGTAGACGGCAGAACAAGCATATTGTGACTTAATTAACTGTTTTAAACAATTTCATGATAAATGTGTGTGCGGAACTCTCATGTTATTATCAGAAAACACTAATAAAATCTAAATCTAACTTTCTATTATATATCATCTGATGTGAAAAAAAATTTTTTTAGCAAAGTCCATAAACTATAGGTACCTACCTATCTTGAATGAAAAAAAAAAAAAACAAAAAAAATTAAATTGGATTTTTGGCGGAGATTTTCATCAACATTCGGTTGAGTAGTTCTCGAGAAATCTTATCCACCGATTTCAAAAACACAGTTTTGAGAAAAACTTATTTAAGGTTTTGACCCCAAAGGCTAGTTTACCTCGACTGTGTGACTTCTCAAGGCAGTATCTCCAAAACGATTACTCTGATCAAGTTTAAAACTTAAGACAACATTCTAGAGACAAGATTTTTTGTCGTTAAACCCACCTAACTTTTTAGCTCAAGTTGGAGTAGATCTTAAAAATTTATCAAAGTTATAAGAAATTTAATTTTTGCAAAGTCTTAGATAAAGGGTCACATTTTTTTAGTTTTGAATCAAACAAGGAAAATCGAATTTGAAGATCTTTCTAATGAATCGTAATCCTTACCAGAAAATCCTTTTTTAGGTTATCATTTGGTTGGACTTTATTCTCTGAACCTATTTCCCCTTTCTATATTTTCTTTATTTGAAATTCTATGAATTTTGAAGTCACTCTCAAAACATACAAACTGCAGCATAATATTCAAAAGAGACTTTTCATCTTCCGAAATAAATAGTGTTTTTGTAGAGATAATTAATATTGCCATCAAATCTACCTACATTAAATGAATAAAACTAAATACCTAACTATACCTACTTTTGATTATTTCATTTAAATGTTCACATTCGGTTATTCTTTCTTTTCTTTTTTCTTCAACGGTGTCTTATCCAATAATTGATGGGTACAATTAAAGAAACTTAAATGTCTTAAATCTAATTAAGTTTTTTCCTTTATGCTATGTTCAAACTTTGACTTCAGAACTGTATGCCTCAGAAAGGACCCAAAGGCCGCTTCCTTGCAACACTATCAAATTGAAGTTTTTGCCGGAGGCGGAAAGCAAGCAAGTCAAGCTCAACATACCTTTATGTACATACATATTAGGGTGTGTCATTTTTGGGCAACTTTTTTTTTCAACGATAAAACAGGCTAAATACTTTCAGGAAGGTACAAAACGAAGCCTCTCAAAATTTGAGCTCATAATATTAACATTTAGAGGTGCCTGTTTTCAAATTTCTATTTTCCATACAAATTACATGGAAAAAAAATTAAATTTTTTTCTTATTTTTATAGCTTGACATTTGAGCATTGTAGAGATAAACTGATAAATTATTTAAATAGGAAATTGAATGTTCTACAAAAAAGCTCAAAATAATTTTTTTCATAGAGGCAACCGTTCTGAAGATATTCAAACTCAAAGTTGGAAATGTATGAAATTATGACTTTTATTTCATTAAACTCATTCTGATGACGATTTTTATGACTTAAAAATTATTTTTCATGGGAAAATTAAACTTTGTGTGCTAATTTTTTTAGCAAGCTAGAATGAAAAAAAACATTTACGTTTTACATATTGTTTTATTATTTGATTAAGTGTTAAACAAATTAAATTATCAATAAGATTTAGTACAATTATTATTTATTATTGAATATTTATTATTGAAAGAAAATTCTTAACTATTAGTATACTAGAATTTTGAAACTTGATAGAAAATATAATGATATTCAGAAGAAAGTAATGATACAACAATCCTTAAGCCTGAACTCCATCGAAGCGCAAAGTAAAAAGTTTCTTAAAAAAAATCAAATGATATTCCGAACTCCTCTCTCAATAACAAATTTGTATCTCTTCTTCTCATGCTACTCCATGTCGGAGCTTTCCCTTTAATCAATTTTTTGCTCAAGGCTTTTCAGAGTTTTTCTAATGCTGCCTAACAGGTGTCACGCAGTGATATGTGTGTATTTTGAAAGCTTCAACTGTATTTTTTTTCTTACTTTTTTCTTTTTTCACTTTGTGTTTTGATGTAGTTCAGTTATTTTCTTTCTACACAAAAATAGTTATTTGTTCTTGAAAATAAATTTTAAGTCATAAAAAAAGTCATCAGAATGAGTTAAATAAAATAAAAGTCATAATTTCATACATTTCCAACTTTGAGTGTGAATATCTTCAGAACGGTTGCCTCTATAAAAAAAATTATTTTGAGCTTTTTTGTAGAGCATTCAATTTCCTATTTAAATAATTTGTCAGTTTATTTCTACAATGCTCAAATGTCAAGCTATAAAAATAAGAAAAAATTTAAATTTTTTTTCCATGTAATTTGTATGGAAAATAGAAATTTGAAAACAGGCACCTCTAAATGTTAATATTATGAGCTCAAATTTTGAGAGGCTTCGTTTTGTACCTTCCTGAAAGTATTTAGCCTGTTTTATCGTTGAAAAAAAAAGTTGCCCAAAAATGACACACCCTAATACATATACATATGTATGTGGATCTATTTCTATACCTTTGCATCGACGCTCAAAAACTTTTAGATATATTGAACTGAAAGGTTCTAAAGCAAAGAAAAACAAACAGCAATAGAGCAAATAGCTCCCAAAAAAATTCTCTTATCTCCCCCTCTTTTAATTGCTTGCAAAATAGCAAAATTCCCCCAAGACACGAAAATTAAATCGATGCTTTGAAACGTGATATTGAAACGGATGAAGACAGCTTCTAGGCATGTTGTGCAGTAGCTACAGCTTAAGTGAGAGGAGGAATACAAAATAAAAAGTGCCAACATCCTTCAAGTTCAAATTGACCTATTTCTTCTTCGTCTTTCTTTGCTTTCCACACTGAGCATTAGCTTCCTTCAGCACTCACTCAAGCTCGCCCACTATCGTTATTCGCGTTCTCTTTTTCTTCTTTCACTTTTTCATTCAATCCAAGTTTGTAAACTCGGAAAATAGTTCTCCGAATTCCATTTATTTCGTGTTTGAGGCAAAGTTGAAAGTTTTGGTATATCTACCCTGAACTCGAGTCGTCGGCGTCAGAGTCGTTGTAGCACAGTACCGTGACGAAGGAATTTTGCATGAAGAAATGACAATAAAACCTCACATCTTTACACCGAAATGAACTCTACCTGGATGCAAATAATATTTGTATCTATACGGTTGGTCGTGAAACCCAGTTAAAACAAAGAAAGCCCGATGATCCAACAAAGGATGATTGCAATAAGTATAAACGTAAATAGTGCTTAAAATACGTGTTCTTTTTGCTAAATAAAACCACGTGTACCTCCTACATTGTAGGTTCCTTCTTCCAAAGGTATGTGTTGTATATACTGACTGCTCAATGTAGAATGTATCTAACCCACCATCCAAATATACGTACATATAAACTCTACAGCAACCGTTTATTGAGGAAGCTCTGTTTCGCCAGGTTGACTTGTGAATTGTAAAACTCTCGTTCTTCCTATTAGGATGAATATTGATAACACCCGCGTTTTCCACAAAACAAAACCCAACGTTTTGTGAAATGGCAGTTGTATTCAACACGTGTCTAATGTTCCGCAAAACTTTGCTGAAAGGAACAATGTTACATAATTTCGCTGTATATATATGTATGTTCTGTTCATGTTCAAGTTATAATAATGATAAAAGTACAATAGCCTTCCTTTGCTTGAGCCAGCATCTGAAAGTGAATTTATTTTTGGGTTTCTTGTGGCTTACAGGTGATTTTCCTGGAAGTGATAAAAACAATACGTAATCATGTCAAAGGCGAAAACTTTTTGAAATCAACGTCAAACGTTACAAGACTATTAAATAATGTTTTTGAGAAATTTTATTTTTTATGTGACGATGTACATACGTACATTATACAAAATTCAAAGTATTTGAAACATCATTAGGAATTAGGTTTGTTCAAACTCAAAAAAAAGAATATGATTATGAGTTAATTAAGAACAACAGAAGGATAAAGTAACAATCATCAAATAGCATATAGTCAGTGTATACCGTAATGAGCTGTGACAGTGTAGAGTTTCTACAAGAAACTATTAACCTATACTCGCCGGTTTTCTGTTATCTAATATTTTCAAATAAAATTTTAATTTTTTTAATTTAAGAGCAGCTATGTCCAGAGTCAGACTTAAAGAAACGTATTGGAAAAAGCTACATAAACATCCAAGAAAAGAAAATCACGTTGGCAAAACGTTAAGAAGACTTTAAAAACACCCAAGAAACAATAGGTACATATGTATTCCCAAATTTCGAACCCTACTAGCGGTTAAACACTTTTTCAAAGTTTTTTGACCATTTACAATACTAGCAAACGCTTTTGGAAAAACCTGAAGAGAAAACGGTAGTTTACTGGCTTTGTAATAAAATAATCCTGTGACTGTAATAGTTGGTTATTAAATAATTTTCGTGCAGATTTTAGGAAAAACAATAGCCTTAGTGCAGTTCACGCTGTACACTTTTACAACTTCAAAATTTTCAAAAATATTTGAAAACCATCCAACCATTTAGACAAGCGGTCGTTTGAGGGTTCTCATTATCTTACATTGGTCGCTCAGAGGTTCGTGTTTCAAATCTCAACAGAGGCAAAAATGTTGTTACACGGCTATCGCCTTTCGCGAGGAATTGGCAGGTCCTCCGGTAGTAAATCCATTGCGATGAAAGATGCTTTCTCGATGAGTCGTTCGGAACCGACAGAAACTTGTAGATCCCCTCAATTCCCTCACAAGGCATGGTTGTGAGAAATGCGCTAGGCCCTGGGGCTCCTTGATCTGTTGCGCCACCCTATTTATTTATTTTATTTATTTAGGTGTCTTAAAAAAAACTTTTGAAACATGAAACAAGCAAGGAGTTGATTCAAAGACATGTTTTCGAAATGTTTGCCTTGGACTGAACCCACTTTTCTAGAAAATGAGTAACACAAATTATGGATTTTTTAGTATTTGATGTCCCGACTCTGTTTCTCACTAAGTGTCTTCACTAGCTTGGCTTAAAAGCACGGTCAAAGTGATGGTGACATTGTCCGTATAAACTCACAAGAACGACGTTGAAGAGAATCAGATAGCGATCGTCTTGAAGTTGCAAACTGTTTAAAAAAGTTATGGTGGTTGTCGGAAGCTAACAACTTGGAAATCGGAATGAGCGGTTGAAGTTGCAATCGTAGATAGTGATAAATAGTCGATTTGTAAATTTAGGGTTTAGGGTGGGCATAGTACCAAAAATGCTACAGTTGCTGAGTAGTTTTAAAGAAAAGCTCTAGAACAAAGTTTTTAAATTTGCATTAAGTCAAAAATTCGAATTCCAGAAGCATACAATTGTTTTTCAAGATTATCCCCTTTCGTGAGGGACTGGTAGTTCCACTGAAATGAAAATCGCTTTCTCAATTAGCCGTTCTGAATCAGCAAAACGTTTTGAATCTCCTTCGTTTCTCAAAAGATGATGATTGAAAGAAACGCGCTACGCCCCGGGTCTCGCCGCTCTGTGGCGCAAACCTTTTTTTTTTTTTATTGCCTTCCATGTTATTAGAAAATGTCAATAATTTTACTATGGTGGCGCCTTTAGAGTTCTTATAGTTTGTAGGCCAACGCATTGCACTTTTTTAAGGACTTTACCTATTAATTTACTCCCGAGAGCTACCCTGCGTTTTCCTTTGATCAGTAGAGTAGGGAATTCGTTCGATTATAATTGCCATAAGGCTAATTGCCATAGGAAGTGCAACATTGCTATCTCACCGTATCGAGCTACTTATTCCCTTGTGCTTATTGTTTTACCACTGCACAGGCACACATGTTGTCAAAGCAATTAGCTAATAATGGACGCATACATTTCATATAGTACTCGAACTGCATCTCATTATTTATAATGTATTTGCCCATCTATCATATGATTGAGCGGGCTAGCAAATGCGTAATCGCAATGCATTTATATGTATCTTTTAATTTCAACTGTGGGCTAATAAAATGCGTTGCTGTAGGCCGGACTTCTCCGTTGTCTATTAAGATTACAAAACACTTAGGGACTGCATGCCTGCAGAACGTACTCTATCATATCTAATTTAAATGTGCAATGCAATCTATGCGTGCTATGCACTCATACAACATAGAAATAAATAGATGCAGCATTGCCGACGGCTTAATTAACACCGATGTCGAATGCTTTGATCTCAATATCAAATGGCAAAGACCTTCTGGAAATACAATAAATAATATGCTCATAAGCGATTTATCTTTTTGTATTAGGCCAGAAAGGATCGTTATAAATTAAATAACATAAGGGTGATTGCCTATAAAGGCAGCATTTAATGTTTTTCTTTGCATCATGCTTTGCCAGAGGAGGTATGTCTTATGTCTACACATGACATACATATCTAATATAGGAAAACCGGCAGGAATCACTTATGAAAATTGACTGTTGTATAGACGCCCGAAGGCTAAGGCTGTACGGCTACGGTGATGTTTAATATTTGGGCTTTTTTTTTTAAGAGTAACAAAATGTTTCTCGATGAGAGCCCGCAACATGTTGATAGAATATTGTTAGAGTGAAAACTATGTAGGTATGTAAGGCCTGGTACAATCAGTTATAATGTACAAACGAGTATCTTAAATATAAATGCTTTAAAAAGAGTGGGATGAAGGTTACCTAAAGCCGATAGAAAAGTTCCTACCTACATAAGTAAAGTACCTACAAGTATTTTCAATTTAAAACGATAAACTTAAGATGACCAAAATTCTATCTAAAAGCCAGTGTTACCGCGGGGACACTATAGTGCCAAAAAGGACTCATTTTTTTTAACTTGGCTCGGGGACTCACAAAATTTAGATTTGGCTCATTTTTTTACGAATCCAAGTTACCTCTATACAAATCATTCATCTTTACTCTGAAGTCAACGTTAATTAATATTTTCAAAAGCTTTGTTAAATTTTGTAGACAAAACTAATTTTGAGAAGAATGCATAGTGTAAACGTAGCTTTTATTTCACTCCTGAACACCTGAACGCTGTGTCAGCATTCAAACATTTTCTTTGATTCACTCATAGGGGCGCTTTGTTTGAGTGAAAGCAAAAACAATATTTTCTTTGTCAATTGTCTTTGTCATCTTTTTTATATTTTTCTTATATTCTTGCTTACATCCGTGTGCTGTATTTAATTTTGATTTTTGACCCGCACACATTCAGTATATTAATTATTTGTATCTATTATTAAAATGAACTTAAAAACTAAAACAAGAGACTCAAATAAAAAAAAAAATTTTAAGATGTTTATTGTGATATTTTTGTAAGCACAATGTGAATTGTATTTTTTGTTTTTTTTTTTATGAATTTAATTTATTTTATTTTTATTATTTATGTCTACTTACTATATATGTAAATATATAGGTTTTTTGTATTATTAAAATGCACTTAAAAAAAAACAGAAGGGACTCATTTTTTTTCAAAAGGACTCATTTTTTCAGCCACTGGGACTCGTCAAAATTTGAGCCCGCGGTAACACTGCTAAAAGCTGATAGAACTCGCATGCGCGCTCTTAAATAAAATCTATTCAATAGTATATGTTTTGTTGCATCGTTGAGTTTGACTGTTTAAATAAAAATAAAAATAAGAAGCAAGTGAGGAGAAAGTGAGAATTATTGAGTACAAATAACGAAAGAGGAGCGCGGTTTGTCAGGAATGTTTATGGGAGTAGCATGTAGCTTGACATTTTTGTACAGAGTAATGGCCAAATTCATGTAGTGAAATATTGGAATGGTCTTTGCATAAAGTTCATTATGATTGAGATTGAGAGATGGAGATTTGTTTGAAGTTTGAAAACATAGAGCGAAGGGTTTACAGGCTACAGCTTCTTATCTCTTCTTCTGTAGAGTCGGTAGAGTCACGTTTCACGGTTGAAGCGTTGTAGAGCAGAGTATTGGCAAACGGCAATCTTCATTCTCTTTCCTAGTTAATAACTGTTATTTATACAAACAGCCTTAACCTACTTTGAAGTTTTCCTAGGCACTTTAAAACGACCGTCACACACAGTGGACCCAAAAACAAAGTGGACGGAAACAATATCGAGTTTGTCAACTCAATAAAGGCACGTGTTTTTACTTCAATATTAAAATATCTTCATTCATAAAAAATAAACTACTTACATTTCAAAAAAAAAATTGCAAATTTAAACTAATTATTCGGTTGAATTACTAATCTAATTAGCACAATCATTTAAAATCGCTTTGAGCTTCGCTTAAAATGACTCAATTTATAGCTGATTTTAACTTGAACTTTGGTCTCAAAGGACAGCACATGTGCTGATTTGTGCTCCAAATGCTGTTTCCGGTCAAACGAGTTGATGAAACCGAAAAAATGTGGTTTTTGCCAAATTTACAATTTTCAACCAATCAAAGAGATCTAAAGGAGTTAAATTAAAGGCTCGAAGTTTTTTTTTTAGGTGGAGAGCATGCTGATGTAGTGTTCTTTCTTTTAAATAAGAATTGATGCATTCCTATTGATATATTTGTATTTGCATACTGATTCATCAACTTGTTTGACCGGAAACAGCATTTGGGGCACAAATCAGCACATATGCTGTCCTTTGAAACCAAAGTTCAAGTTTGAATCTCTTAGTCTTAAAATTTAACTTAAAAACTAATATAATTAAAAAATAACTCAAAAATTTTAATAATTATCTATTTATGATTTATATTAAAATTAAGATCACATGAAATTTTTTTAAACTTTTTTTATATGCTATTTAAAACACATTTCGTATTTCACTTCCGGGAATAAAGTTCAATTAGCGGGAAATTAACGACATTTTGTTTTCTGGAAAAAAGCACCTTTCGTTTTTTTTTTAATTTCTCTTAAATCAAGAAAGTTTTTTTCTTTTTAGCTTTTTCTATACGCTCTTCAAAACACATATCCGAAAATTTTATGAAAATCCATGGACTGGTCCTGGATTCCTAGGTTTTGCCTTTTTTATGTCTAACGGCTTTCCACTTTAAGCTATTGTTTCAAATATTTGTTTTGAAGCAAAATTTATGATTTTTTTCTTCACTTCACTTTTCGTTTAAACTTAAACTGTCAAAATTTAGGTACTGTTCATATTTGTTTTTGCGAACTTCATTTTAAAGTTGTCACTCGTTAGTGAGTTGATTTTAAAACGTTTGTATTTATTGCCCCATTTTAAAGTTAGAGCGATATTAACTAGAATCGGTACTTTCTGACTATAGATTTCTGCTAGTGTCACTTGTCATTAATGAAATGACATACATATATAACTCATTTTGACTTCAATTTAAGTAGGTCATAGGCAGCATATCCCACGACCGGAACACTAGTGTCATGCAGATAAGTCGGAGAGCTGAAAAAAATTGTTTGGTAGCACATGTTTCAGATTACACTCAAAACCTCAAGAGAAACCCTGGGGTCACTCTGTGATCGCCACAAAGGGTTTATTGAAAAACCTAAGCTTGCCCTGAATGTCAAACTGTGTTTGTTTTTTTTTAGCCCTGAGATTGACCAGGTTTGCGCTCAATTCGCCCTAGGCTTTTGCTGGGGTGAGTTGAGGGCTGTCAAATGGCTTGTGTTTTTATTCAAATTACAGGGATGTGTGTGGTTTTGAGGTTTAACGTTTTTTGGGGACTGGAAAACTCAGGTTCTTTCGATAACTCATAGGGTTGTCAAGGAAACCAGGTCAACCCTGGGTAAAGTTCAACGACCGAACTTAATGTAGCTTTTCATCTAGTTATAGGAAATTTAACTGAGACAGAAAAAGATTATTCCAACAATACATCAAACTAAAATTGTTGCCTCTTTCTCTTGCCGCAGAACCTCAGAAATTAAAAGTTTAACTGTTTTTTAATTTAGCGTTGTATAGTGAGCTATCAAAATCTAAAATTCTAAAAATATTCCGTGCTTTAACATATGTATATAAATGTAAACAAATGATGTAGCATACCTTATTTTGATGTGAAGAAACCCAAGTAATAAAAGTAATTTGAATAATTATAGTTTACACTGCCCCAATCTAGACACTAATACTTCGAGCCTATGTCGAATCCTTTTAAAATGTGAAGTAAAATATGCTTGGTATCCCAGTAGCAGAAAGTTACACTTTGTATGCAACCGGATTTATACACAAAAACATAAGTCTATAAGGCTTAGTTGTGTGTTGAAATTTTTTAATACACATAGCATACCTACATAATGTGTGTACGAACATTAATCAGAACTCCACAAGCACGTCACCATGCTTAATGTGTCGTTACATCATTCTGACACGAGGTTTTTGCAAAGGGTTACAAAACATTGTTTGCTCTACATAATCTCTTCAAAAAAAAAACAACAACAACCACAAAAACAATTATTTGCGATTATCTTCATACCTACTCTGAAAATGTTTGGTTATTTACAATGTTTTAAACAAATTTGTATGCTGACATCCAAGAAGTTATGTCGAGCATTTAAGGGAATTAATAAAACTCTATAGAAGTGTATATCAGGAGAAAACATGGAGTGCATATTTAGGTATGAATATTAAATAAAATATGCCCACATGAAAGTGCGAGTATATTGATTCCCTCGATGTACTTGAATTGTGAACATGAACATGCCTTTCATCTTCAAAACTCACAAACATAATAATCAAATATTCTCATTCAATTTTGGTTTCGTCACGAAAAAAAAGACATCACTTTTTTGTCGTTTTTTGATTAAATAAAAGATGGTGGGGGAGACCAATCGCATTCTTTGATCAAATGAACGTAGATTTAAATACGTCATCTTAAGGTAAGGTTACTTTTCCATCAAATACCTGCTCCTTATTTTCGTGTGACTATATCCGACTAACAAACGCCCAAATCTTAAAAAAAAAAGAAAACATGCTTAAAATCGCTATGTATGTAGTATAGAAAGGTAAGCCATCAGAATTAAGATAATGTATGTTTATTTGCTGACGGCATTCATTCCCAGCATAACGTTGTACTTTGAATTTGCGTAATGGCAACAGGAATGGGAGTATAGGAGCGAAAAGAGAATCAGCTTCCTTGGATAATCTCTTATTCAATTACTGTTCCAGGCAATTTTACATCAAATAAATAAATGATGCAAAAAAAATCTTCTTGGATACACTGAAAGTTTGTTCTTTTTCGACCTTTGACATGTATAATTGTATAAAATTAAGACAATATTTGCTTATAAGGTAGAAGATATCTTGTAAGTGCAAATTACCCTTGAAGTTGGTGTCCCTAAATGACCACCTACTTTTTTTCATTCAATACTAGGCACGTGCTTGCTATATAATTATGCCAAACTGCTTGGTCAACAGAATTGTCTCATCACAATCAAGCTCTCGATGAGCTAACAGAATAAGCACTCATGTGCCTTCTCTTCAAAAAGGTCGTGTTGAAGTTGAATCCTGGAAAACTACACGAAAGTTGTTTAAGTTAGTTATATGTTGTTCTGGGTGGTGATTTATTTATTAGCTACTTTATACTCGTACCTTGTTTCCTTTGTAGTTGGCCCTTAAAAAGAATCCATTTTTTTGGGTTATGGCTTTGGTAATCAGACAAAATACGTTGAGAACTTTCTGTTCTTGAAGTTATGTAGTTCAAAACTTCAAGCTTTTTTTTTGTTCGTAATGTGGGAACTTTAAAAAGAATATGGGCACCATTGGGTCGCCTGAACTTCCTCTGGTAATCAATATGCAATATTAAACAGCTTAGGAGAATATAACAAATTCTGCGACATATTTCTTTTGAAAGGTTGTGGAGGGGTAGTTATTCTTGTTTTGACAGGGTTTTGTTTGTGCTTAACCACGCCGTCCGTGGGGTCAGTGAAGAGAAAAGTTTGTTTCTTCTTAACTTCATACTGAAAGGCTGAAAGTAACATAAATAGAAACTATCTACTATTTCAAACCTAACAGTCGTTTTTGAACATACATCAAGAAAACAAGTGGAGTAGTCTTTAAAGTAAGAACATCACACATAAGAAAACTAATCGCAATTTGTGCAGTTCATGAGGAGTTTTTGTTTGCAATGAAATTTAGTCGAAATCGTTTGATTCGTTCACAAGAAATTTGACTTAAACTAAAACATTCTGCAGTTCTATATAATATTTTCCTTCTAGGATATTTGAAATTTTATTACGGAAGTATGTTTTAGAATTTTTAGTCAGTCTTCAAAGTGCATTCCTTTTTAGTCAGTCTTCAAAGTGCATTCCTTCTGAGGTGGGTATTTCGGCTAAATTGTCCCAGGATAGGAATGCAACTATATTTCATTAAAGCACTGTGTGTAAAAATAGCGATAAAAAGAGAGAGACTTGAAACGGTACAACGATGTTCCAGATAATCAATTGAACCTACAATCAGTTCATTTTCTAACACTCGCACTGTGTTATAAAGAGTCTGGTTTCAGAGGTTAAGTTTATCTTTGTGCTGCTGCCGTGTTTGGTGTTTCAACGAGTGACAAGAGAAAAAAAAGGTACGTTTCACTAAAATATTTCTTCATTTTCAAACTGTGTCAGTGACTTGTGTTTGTCTTATAGTGCAGTGAGTAGAGATTTTTTTTTATAATATACTTTATGGTCTTTACTTTTGGGTGAAGATTTTACGGTTTTTGGCAATTGTTTGTTTAAAATTTTGTAAAAACAATAGAAAAGTGCATTTGGGGTAAGTGTGCGCAACAATTTGGGGGTAAGTGAACGCATGCGCACACTTACCCCAAACTAATTTTTCACAGTCATGGAAATCAAAACACATCATAAAATTACTGAATAATCATTGTATTTGATTGCAAATATTAGTACATGTTTATATATCTGTGTATTTTTATATTTTTCTTAAACGAAACAGGTATGCCTCGAACGTATGATAGAAAAAATCCGAACAAAAAGGTAGTTTCACAAGCTCAATTTGATGGAGCTAAAAGGCTTATAAATCTTGGCTCAAGTAAACGTGCGGCTGCATAGAAGGTGGGAATCAGCGAGTCTGCCTTGAGAAAGCGGCTAATCACACAAAAGTCTACTCATGTTGCTCTCTTGTCCATAAGTCCTTTGCCAAAATCGGAGAAGACCACCAAAAGAAAAGGAAAAACCCTTATGTCTGAAACTATAACATCAATTCCATTTAAGCAAGATTTTTATGAAATTTTCAGGGTAGACATAGTTTAGTCCGGAGATGGTTCCTGACAAGGTTTGAATCCCATATTCCCACAGGAACAGGGTTGGGAACGGAAAATTTGAAACTACTATACAGATTTCAAAAACTCTTTCAGCACTATGGGTGCTACATTATCTCCCTTCATCTGTTACTTAGACTATATTTCATACCTATAATCCCACAGGAACAAAAACGGGAACGAGAACGGGAACCTAAAGTTGCTTGACCGATTTCAAAAATTTTTTCAACTTTAGTATGTTATCCCTCAGTGACATAGACTTACATTTCATTCACATATTTCTATGGGAACGGAAGATTCCCACAGGAACGGGGTTGGAAACGGAAACTTAGAAACTACTGGAAAGATTTCAAAAATTCTTTCAGTACTGGGATGCCACATAATCCCTCAGTAACTCAGGAAAAGAAACGAGAACGGGAACCTTAAAGTTAATTGACCGATTCAAAAATTATTATTTTTCAAAAGATTGGATAAAATCTACATTTTATGATTAATATATTAGTTTGTCGTTAATGAAACTTAAAGTTCCTCTTATGTTAATTGTTATGTTTTTAAATTAATGTTTTAAGTTCTGTTAACTATTCTTTATTTTATTATTATTTATTATTATGTTTATGCTTTTTTATAAAAAAGAAGTTAACAAAAAAAAAAATACAATAATCTTGATAAAAATAATTAGTTTTTTAGTTGTAAATATTTATGCATTGAACTTTTTTAGGAAAATAACCTACATTTTGAAACTTTATAGAGAATTCGTAAGTGAAACAGCCTGCGCACACTTACCCTACACCCTGCGCACACTTGCCCCTTCATAAGGGCAAGTGTGCGCAATTCGACTTGCCTTAATTTTCTTATAAAAATACAGCTAAATTTATAAAAAAAATTTAGTTTTATGGTTGAACGATAGTAGTAAAAATGTGTCCGTTTAATATTCAATCAACTGTTTTTAGGTATATCCTTTCTTTTGCATGAAATCCTTCTTCAAAGTCAAAAGTGCGCACACTTACCCCGAACGACTCTATCAAGTTTGATATCATCATCAAATTAAAATAATTATTTAAATTTCACTTCTTTTCTTTTGTGCTACATAGCACGTAGAACGGCAGGATCGCGATTTCATTTAACTAAATATCCCGAAATTACAGAATAGCAGTTAATTTCATGTGCTTTGTATATGGTCTTAAGAGAAAGTATGAAAAAGTCCTGGCATAAAACAGGAATTAATTAGAATACTGCAATAGTTATACTGAATTGAAAAAAAGGAAATATTGCAACATCGGCAACACTTACATATTATTATTATTTTTAAACCAAAGGACCCATTTTGTATCCACTTTTCTTAAGATAGAGCGGGTAGAGCAAAAAGCGTTAAGTCCAAGCTATATGTTTTATGTATGTTTTATAAAGTAACTCTTTTTCTCAAAATATGGTTTTGTGTAGTATATAATACTCACCGACAAGGTTCAAGGGCTTAAGGTTAAAATTGAAAACAAATCATCGACATTAACAAGTTCATCAATGTCTTATTGTATGCACCGGACTTTGAATAATAAAAACAGATGTTACATTTTTCAGCCTAAAAATAAAATAATTTTAGCTTTCAAAACGGAAAAAATAAAATGCTATGTTCAATTCAACAAACTCTTCCTTACCAATACAAAAACAATCATCGCAAGCCTTTTATTTCGATTTTTTCCCCTTTTTCCCCTTTTTAGCTTTTTTCTTAAATGGACCAAGACATCTACGTACCATAAGACCTCTCCACCAAGCTTGAATTTTGACAGCAGACTCTATGCGCTGAGTTTGTAATTGATGCAATCGATTTTGTTCAGCTTTTTGCTCTAAATATTCCACAATAAAAATTCTACGCTTTTCGTAGATCAAGCTTAGTTTTTCATAAGTTTTCTGAACTTCTTTTATTTTGTTTTCTCTTTTCAAAATACATAAAAGCAAATCTTGAAGATCTTTGGTGTATTTGGTCTTCCAGGTTTCTATCATCTCAGAGTATATATTAACCTGTCGCTTTGAATATGTCTGGAAATCGTAGATGACTCGCTTTTCTGATTCATTTTTTTCAATAAAAGATGCAATGTTGTTTTGGAAAACAAATTCATCTTTTTCACTAACAATTACGGCTTGTGTAAACCTCGTGTGCTCCCACTTTCTGACCAACTCGTATTCTAGTTCGTTTACCTTACTGATAATACGCCAGTCAGATTTTAAAATATTTAAAGTTTCACGTACTCGCAAGAGTTTATTTTCAGCTTCGGACTTGAATTCGACCAGTCTCGTTTTAAGTTCCTTTAGACTCGTGGTATTCACAATGTACTCCTGAATGACTACTTCCTGCTGATTGTTTTTTGAAGTCTGTTGATTGATTGTTCTGAGTAGTTTTTTAATGCTGTTGGCATTTTGTAGTTCCTCCAAAGTCTCCAAATAAATATCAATAAACTTCTTAAGTTCATTATTTAATTTAATTTCATTGAGTGTTTTTGAATGTAGATTACTTTTTCCAAACTCTAAGGCTACATTATTTTGTTTGTTTGCCTTGTTGTGCTGTGGAGCGGTGGTACTTAAATGTAAACATTTCCCATGAGATAAAACAAAAATCTCATTCAGAGTAGATGTTAAGACAACGGAAATTGCCTCTCGAAAAAAGAGATTCATCTTTTTTTATTTGAAATAGTCACTTACAAATTAAAAAAGAAATAGAAATCTTCTCGTTGAAATAGATTTTTACTTAATGATATAACAATTCGAGGGTTCTATGGTTTCCATGGTGAAATGGAAATTGTTTGATAAGTTCACAATTAACGGTAGGTCTGTGCCTTGTAAACATGGTGGAAAACAGCTGCAACCTAAATAGTCCAGTCACAGCAGACAATTTATTTATAATGAAAATATTCCTATCGGACTGAAATCCGGTATTGATGCTTAGAATTTCAGGACAAAACAGCTGCAAAAAGTCTTACGTCAATCCGACGAAAGCTTAAAACTGATAATGACAAACAAATTATAGAAATTGTTTTTCAAAAATTTTTTAGCTGTTAAAAATATCGGAAAAATTGTCTCAAAAAGTTGTAAACCAATTTCAAGACGTTTTTAAAGCAAGGAGTTCATCTACTATTGAGATGAAGTTGTGAAAACATCTAAACAAAACAGCCCATTATATATATATAGATATTTGCATTCGTTCACTTTAAGATTCCGTTAATATTAATAGCAGGTTAGCACTTCGTGAAGGAGCTAAATATCTCCATTCCTTGAAAGGGGTCGAACTTGATTGCAGCAGTCTCAGCATGAAGGATTTGGATACTTCTTCGACCCCTTTTCATAACTTATATAATATATTCGTCTTGCAGTTTTATGTTTACGATATAAATTGGAGTAACGCCAGTTTCCTCGTAATAGCACAATTCAAATTCATCGAGAGATTAAAAAATAAATAAATAGGGTGGTGCAACAGAGCGAGGAGCCCCAGGTCTTAGCGCAATTCTCACAACCATACCCTGTAAGGGAGTGGAGGGGACCTAAAATTTTCTGTCGGTTCCGAACGGCTAATGGAGAAAGCGCTTTTCGTGGCAATTAATTTATTATAATAGGACTTGCCAATTCTTCGCGACAGGTGACACCCGTGGAAAAACATTTTTGCCTCTGTTGGGATTCGAACCACGATCCTCTGGGACAACAGGCGAACATGTTAGTTTACCATCACGCCACGGGTACTTCGTACCATCGAGAGATTGATTGCCAAAAAGTTACAACATAGCAAAAGAAAATATAAAACTTGACTCTTCGTATTTGAATGAATGACCGAGACTTTTTCCTCATTGTCACTAAAATTCGTGTGCGATTGGTTTTCAAAGTAGGCTAAGCAACTGAAATTCAATTTCAGTCTGATGCAAATTTTTCCGAAAGTAAACAATTTCTTTAGTCTTATTTGACTGGGGTAAAAGCTTTCATAAATAAAAGAAAATTAAATGCTTGACAGTCTTATTTCATTGCAACCAGAAACATAAACATATACATACCCAATGACAGCTGGAAATGGCAATTTTCTTACATCATTAGAATAGGTAAACAAAATTGCCTTGCCCAAAATTTATAAAAAAAGAAAACTATGATTTTGCTGAAAATTGAAAATACCTCTGTTTTTTTATTTGATTTAAAATATAAAAATATAGTTTTCGAGAGGCATAGGACTATAAACGATTTCGAAAGAATGCCAATTCTTTTTCGGAGATATACGTGATAAGGCATGCATGAACCCGCAATCTGACAATGAATTTAGCTTAATCATGCCAAAATAAAACGAAAATGTCAGATACATTTTTTCGATGTCTCGCTTCGCTTTCGAGATATCGATACTTGAAGTGGAAAAGCTTTTGACTACACTAACGGCCGATTTCTTCACATTAGTACTAAGAGGTCTATTACCCGGTCTAGCTAGACCTGGTACTAGCCTTAATACCTGGTCCTACATAAAAGTTAGTACTTCTTCATTTCTTCACATCATGAATACCAGATCTAAATTCCTACTATAGTACTAGTGACTTGATACGTCTAAAACTGGTCGAATCTTTTTTGCGACACTTTTTTGACAGTTGAAATTATAAATTTGAATTGAACTTCAAATTCCTCTATTTTTTTTTTGTAAATTTCGTCGTTTATACAATTATTAGAATTAATTTGATATGGATGTGAATACTCTGGTATTATTGGTGTATGTGTACAATTTTCACTTACTGATTCTTCGCCAGGTCATTGCAATTTAACATGGGTTCAGTTAAGGGCCTCAATTGTTTGTGGGAACTGGCAATTTTGCAAAATTCAGATGCTTCTCTCTCTTGTTCTGTGAATGTTGCGGGCATTTTAGCAAACTGGTCCAAATGTAGTATTTATGCCATACCGGCTTTTGGTGATATGCGATAAACGCTAGGGACCGACGCGACGCATGCATGATATCAGCAACTGCTAACTGCATTGATCCACATGTCATGAAACGTAAAGTAGGTAACGAGAAGTTTTTTGTTCCGTTGATACAAAACGAGATCTGTGTAAAATCCAGTTCATAATTAGCTTTGATGCTCTACAAATGATATTCACAATACCGTGTTAGCATATGTGCTAATTCTTCTGCAACTAATTGAAGAACAAATTGAAATGTTAATTTTGTCAAAAACGTTGAAAAAAGTCAACGTCATCCTAACAACATATGTATTTTAGTTTTTTCTCTGAGGCATTCGATATACACGACGAACTTCCACCACTTCTTCATCGTTCTCGACATTATCAAAGCCCATAAATAAATTATTTCCACCAAAAACTAAACCCATTTTGTTTTGTAACTGTAACCATAAAAAATGCACATTGATTCCAATAAAAGGAAACATATTCAAAAAATTATACCCCATCGATTCAAAGCAAAAAACTTTAAAATTTTTCGATACGACTTGATTTTGTATATGCTAGACCCCCAAATTTTTGGTTCTAATTTTGGTCGGGTACTATTTAATTTATCGTATCAATTTGACAGAACTAGTGTGTTTATGTTTTGCCAAGAAATGAGTTGATACTCATTTGAGTACTAATGACTGGTATAATAATATATTTTTTGTTGTTTTTGAAGAGCTAGCTTATACCGGGTCCTAAGTAGTACTCGGTTTCAAACTGACAGAACTTATTTTAATTTTTGATGTGAAGAAATGAGTTGATACCGATTTGTTTGTTATTTTTAGGACTAGTACCAGATCTATCGTTAGTTCTGTGTGAAGAAATTGGCCGTAAAAATTTCAAACTTACAAAACTTTTATAAACAACTACATATTACCATCATATAACTCTTTCTAAATGTATCATTTGACCATAACCAAACATTTATATGACTCTTCGACGAACAGTATTACGACGAAATGGCTAAAAGACACAAAATATGACACTTTTGCAATGCGACAAAGGGTTTTGTGGCCAAGCGATGTATTTTGAAAGTACCACACGACCGTGTTAATCTCTTATTGAACCGATGTTATCCAAAAATGAAACTGAAATTAATTTTCAGTGACATGTTGTATCCTAGATTGTGTTACGTGCCCATACCATAAATGCTCCATAGCACTTCTTAAAAAGAGGCGAAATAAGATTTTTTCTCATCTAGGAATAAATTAGCCCAAAAGCGCAGCGTTTTATAGATTAATATGATTAGGTAAATTATATGAAAAGTTTTCATAGCTTTAGTAAACAACAATTTTATACCTCTCTTCGCTTATACTTTGAGTCATATGAAACTCAAATGTGTCTTTTATTACTACCCGCCAATCGCAATATCGTTAATATTTTTAATTGTTACATATTGGTTCGAATCCCAACAGGCAAAAATATTTTTTCCACGTGTGTCGCCTTTCACGAGGAATTGGCAAGTCCTCTGGTAGTAAATCCATTGCCATGAAAAACGCTTTCTCAATAAGCCGTTCGGAACCGTGAGAAATGCGCTAAGCCCTGGGGCTCCTCGCTCTTTTGCGCCACCCCATTTTATTTTACTCAATTATATTGTATTCGATCATATTTTTCAGCTCTTACTCTGCTGGTACATTGTGATTTATTTTATTTTCAAATAGTGTTAGTGACTAATTTGTTGGAAAAGCTGATACAGCACTCCATTTCCAATTTTCATATGCAAATCCTTTTGTTGACTCATTACTTCAAATTGTGTTCATTGGTGGTCATTTCCCATGCTTGATATTTTGATAACATCAAAAACAAAAAAAATTAAAAATATTTTCAAAGAGCTGGAAAATTTGCAGGTGTATAATCAGTGAAAATAAACAATCATGTTCAATTAAAGAGAAAACATAAATATTTGCAATATGAGCTGCACAAGCAACTATATGTCATCTACATGTATTGTAAACATAAATTATTGCTTTAGCTGTTTTCGAGGTGATGAAAATACCGCTGTATTGTTTTATGCATGAACAAAAATACATACCTTTTATCGCAACACAACATTGAAATTGCCTTGCATACGCGCGCTGAACGTGTTTTGTTAATCGCGTTATTGTAATTGGTTTATCTCGTGCAATCTATTATGCAAAACGATACATCCGTCAATTAGCTGCCATCATTGATGGTCTATAACTGTCGGTTATCATCACCATGTTGAAGAATATTTCGTTCAAAAACGAAACAGATGAGAGAATTTTATCCTAAATGCGTAAATTTTAGGTGATGTCTCTTTTGTGCGATGGGATACGCAATTTACATCATTTATCATCCCATACTGATTAATTTTCAATCGTCCGTGTCACCTTCTGTTCAGTTGATTTCTGACAAGTCATTAAGGTGGTGCTTTTATAGCTCTACATATCTCTACAACATGTTTTGCTATTGAACATAGAGATATACTCATATCATTGGCTCATATGAATAAATCGACTATATTTATTTAAGGCTAAGTAAAAACACATCAAGCAATGTTTATCAGTCAGGTATATTACAACTAAGTTGACGTTGTTCGAAATTAAGTTGAATTGAATATATTTGAAGCAAATAACAAATCAGTGGTAGGTATATGCAACTAGAAGAAGTCTCACTTCAGTTGGGTTGCATTTTTGATAAAGCGAAGGATTAATTTAATGTTCCGATATCGAAATAGCTCGTTCGTTTTTTTCGAACTATACTACAGATCGAATTTAAATTCTATGAAAAGAAAAATAGTTAATTTGAAGAGGTTACCATATGAAGGAGTTTACTCGCATCAGATGTGACAGAATTCAATCGCAAACATATTCTCAGGATATGCAACAGAGAAAAAGCTTCATGTATTAAAAGAAACAACTGAATTCAATACATTGTCATTTTTGGTCGCAGGTTTCGCCAGCAGAAGAAATACTGCGATATTATTTCAGCCACCTGTGTGTAGTTACTTAGCACACTCAACATTTTTCATTTTATAAAAAAAAATTTTAATTCTGCAAATATCCTTGTTTATATTTTTTAAACTTAAAAATTTTATAAATAACTGATGTGCCTTCCGGCGCGCGTTGCACGGGTCCGTAGTTTCAAGGATCCAGGTCTCGTCCGCTCGTAGTAGCAATAACTCGGGAACAGGTCAACCGATTCCAGATTAAAAAAAAAAACATTAAGAAAGAAGAAGAAAATCTATAAGACCTCACAAACATTTCAAGCAGTCAAGTCGATCCAGGCGTTTAGTTCCAGTTCAGTTAAGTAACCTAGATACTAACTGCAGCACCATCTGCCGGGCTGATTTGTGAATCTTAACTGTCCAGAGAGCATCCCAAACGCATACAGATTCATTCAAATCGGGCCAGCGGATTGGGATTGGTTCAAATAAAGTTTTCCTCTTGTTTGCCTCTTTATTGCATGTAATTAATATCGGAGAACTTGTCGATTTTTCTGTGGAAAAAATTTAATATTTTAAATAATTCAACCTCAAATTAGCACGTAATAATCAGGTATGCTTATCATTACGTCACGGGCACCACAGAATTTAATTTTTATGAGAAAAACTAGCTAAGCCGCCCGGCGTTGCTCGGGTCTGTAGGTTCCCGTTCTCGTTCTTCCGCTTCCGTGGGAATATGGGGATGAAATATAATCTTTTTCACTGTGGAATTATGTGGCATCCAAATGCTGAAAGAATTTTTGGAAACTGTCCTGTAGATTTTAGGTTTCCATTTCCAACCCCGTTTCTGTGGGAATCTCATGGATATAATTATAATGTATAATATAATTGTCACTGAGCGATTATGTAACATCCTAGAGTTGAAAGAATGTTTTGAAATCAGTCAAGTAACTTTAATGTTCCCGTTCTAGGTCCCGTTTCTGTTTCGGTGGGATTATAGGGATGAATCGCATTGTCTAAGTAACTGATGAAGCCGGATAATGTAGCACCCCTAATGCTGAAAGAATTTTTGAAATCTGTCCAGTAGTTTCTAAGTTTCCGTTCCCAACCCCGTTCCTATGGGAATATGGGGATCAAACCCTGACAGGAACCATCTCTGGACTAAACTATATCTACCCTGAAAATTTCATAAGAATCCGTTGGGTGGTTTAGGAGTCTCTACCGGACATACATACATACATCTTATTATATATGTATATAGAAATAGATAGAAGATAGATAGACAGATAAGAAAAACTTTCGCTTTTTTGCATTTGACGTTCTGTAGTTCTGGTAATACTGTTTGTAGATGACAGCAAGAAACAGGGCACAGGGGATAACTAAAGGAGTCCGACCAACTAGAAAATGAAGAAACCAAGTTAAAATATAACACCTCGAAAGTGATGACACATCTCTGCACATTATTACAAAATGTCCAGCACTTTTCCGACTTAGTACCCAAATGTTTCGCTATGAGATCATCGTGCTAGATATAAAGTCAAACTTATCCACCAACAGAAAATTGCTAACTTCTGCCTCAACTCAGAAGCAGGAGAACTGCTCTGAAGCTTTAAATTTATTGGCACAAACGGTTTCATTCAGACACCGCAGTGCCCAGAGGTGTGCGAGCTCAACCCACCATATAATCTAAATCTAAATCTAACACTTTCTTATAGTACCTATAAGAAATCATAATCATCTTTTTTAAGGATGTTTGATACTAAGCTAAAGACCAATTGTCTGTTCATTGTGCAAATGTACACTAGGGTAGCAAACCTTCTCTCTTTTTTTTTGTGAGCAGTAGATGGAAATAACCTCGATATTTCACTTACCGCTTCAAAAGCTCTTTCCAGATATCTGGGAGGCTGAAAGAAAAGAAGGCTCGAAATATGAACCCACACGGTTTTGCGGATCGACGAAACACTCTTCCACTGCACTACTGCCGCCCCCATATTCATACAATCTATCCCCCATCGTACTATCTTCCTACGCATATTCCTCAAATACATAATATTAGATTTATTCCTTCGATGCGTCAACTGCTTGCAACTCAAACATAATTCTCATGTAAATAAATACAGTAACCTAGAGCAGGACTCACAGTGCTCCATTCTCGACTTACCTCTGCTTGACTGTTCATGACAAGTATAATGTTGAAAATTATAATACAAACTAACTTTTCAAGAGCTGGCAATAGAATATAAGTCCCCCTTAGAAGCTAAACTTGTTTAACATGCATATTTACATCACTAAAGAGAGATAGAAGGAATATATGAAATTTAAATAAGTAAACTTGGCGGATTCATTCGTTAGTGAACTCTGAGTTGAGTAGGACAAACACTCATGATTGATTGTCCAAAAATGTAAATTTGAACGTAATGCTATTGTATAAATCCACAACAAGCAAATGGACAATGTTTACAAAATATTTTACCAACAACCTTTTGTTCAAACAATTATTTATAGCAGTGGAGTATACGCCGACATTCCATTGGCCAAAACACACTGGTGTTCTGTCGATTGAATTTATATGCACCACACTCACATTTCGCATTCATGTACAAAAGGATGTAACTCCATCGAAGGATGCAGTCACCACATCCGTTTCATTTGAATTCATACACAACAGCAAACCAACTGCAGAGTATTTCGTCTCGCATGACAAGGACAAATTCCGATCCAGCTCTTCCTGCAAAATTAATTCCAATATTGATTTTCAATACATTACTCAGCTTTCCCCATTTGTTTTATTGCAATTTCAATTCTTATCTGCATTTATGAATATTCATAGTCAAAAGAGAGGTACTGTGTATGCACTCTGGGTAGGAAGTTATTTAGGAAGTGTGCACATAGTGAGAAGGGATTAAGATTACGAAAACCACCTGAATTGGGAAAAGCTGCATGAGTGAACACAACACCCAACCAACCACTCAGTCTTTCTGACATCTTTTTTCTTTTTTGCGTTCCATGGTTTTCAAAACCTACCCAAACACACTTTGTGAAATCAAGAATTTACAGAATCGAAGGTCTTTGTGGGAAGTTTATGTGTAAAGCGCATTTACTTAAAATAACAAGGTTGCGTATAATAGACTATAGTGAAATGTGTATGCCGAAAAATGTGTGTGTTGAATTATGTATGTCTATGTATGTCTTAAAGAGAAATAAAACCACCAAAATGTGATTAGAACATTTGAATTATAAGCCGACCTCCTAAGTATTAACATAAATCAAGTGGAAATTTATCCTAAGATTCTATCTTCAATTTCAAAGGGTGTTCACGAATCAAGATTTAAGTATCAGAATCTTAAATCTGTGTTAAATCGGGTTCTCTTGAACTCTCTCTTCCCTATGTCAATGAGAGGCCATAGTTTTGTCCGTGGACTTTCTATACCAGAAGTTTTCCTTAAAATTTATAACTTTTTTTTTATTATTAAATTTGATTAACTTTATGCAACTGCAAATTTGAAGATTTTTCTTACAATAATTGAATAATCAAGGAATAAGTAAATAATTTTGATTGAAATACTATTTTTTTCTTTGTTTCAATTAGAGCTGAAAATCCTATGAACAGTAAATATTTATAAAAGCATCATATCGAAACTGTTTTTACTTATACAAATATGATATAAATATGATGAACCCTGCGGGGAACCACGGCCTTTTAATATTGGTGATTAAAGACCAATATCAAAAGTCCGTGGTGCCCGTGGTGTGATGGATAGCATGTCCGCCTGTTAATCCCGAAGGTTCGAATTCGAATCCCAACAGAGGCAAAAATGTGTTTTCCACGGGTATCGCCTTTCCTGAGGAACTGGCAAGTCCTCCGTTAGTATTCATTGCCATGAAAAGCGCTTTCATCTGCCGTTCGGAACCGGCAGAAAATTGGAGTTTCCTTCCATTCCCTCAAAAGGTAGGTATGGTTGTGAGAAATGCGCTAGGCCCAGAGGCTCCTCGCTCTGTTGCGCCACCTTATTTGTTTATTTTTTATCAAAAACGCCATCGGCGTCGGGCGGTCGTAACAACTTCGAACTTTGAATGCCGAATAGAAAGGACTAAAAGCATCTTTGTAATGAAACAAATATTTTGAACTTGTTGATAATTTTATTAACAGTAATAAGTATTGCAAGCATTCATTACCAGGGCGCCTATAATGCTTCATTGCCGAACATTTCACGAAGGGTCTTGAGGTGATAAGAGCTAATAATAGGGAAAACTTCCTGCATTGCAGAATTTTTTAAACGTAGATCCGAGCACATTTGCTCAATTAAAGCTAAGATTTGATTAAACTAGCAACATTAAGTTTGCATTCAACCTGCAGATGTATAACTACAATGTTGACAAATAGAAATCCCAGGCCAGAGGGTTCAAAGCGTTGATTATAGTTCCTCAATGAGTAGAAAATCTGAAACAAATCATCTCCAAGCACATATATAAGCTAGACAGAGTACAAACAGTTTTTTAAGTACATAAAACATTAAACCGTTCAAATGCGCCATATTTATAATCTTCGCTTCGTGCTATGTTTTTCCTTTTTTGTTGAAACTGGCTTTTAACGTTATTTTCCCTTATTGATTACCTATACAGTTAATCATATAATGATAATAAATTCATGTTAACTCTAAGAAAGACCAATTAAGCAGGTCATTTTGTAGCTCTTTTTTTATGCCGCCACATAAATCGATAGATCATTCCCTTAACAACTTAAACCTACTCTGCTATTAATCTGCTTGATGATCATAATCTTTCTGCTCTTGAAGTATGCGTTTATTACTTCTTCATTATCCAAAGAGGCTATGCCTCTTTTGTCACCGCAACCGGAGTGCCTTAGCCGCAGAAAATCAGGTATTCTGAAATCAGTATTGGAATTCATAACACGTTTGCCTCTCAGAACGTTATTAATGTTACGAGACATTTAATATTTGGGTAAATTACCATCGAAATCCTTTCTAATTTGTCAGAAACATTTTACAAAGAAGCCTAACTCCCGTACACGGAATTTGTGCGTCACTTTGTACTACTTACTGTGATAAATGGCTTAACAACTCGAGGTAGGGTTTCGAGTTTCTAGTTGAATTCTCATAACTCATTTTTATGGACTTGTTTTCCACATGATGGAGTTCGAGAAATACATATACTTGCAAACGTTTAGCACAACAAATTAACACTGAAAAGCCTTTAAAAGTTAAACTTATTGGTAGGAAAAAAAAGGGGCTTACAAAGTTTTCACATTTCCTGGGAAGTGGGTTTCGTCCTTCTTCTTCTTCCATCAGACTAACCACCAGTATATGACATGACATGTGGTGCGTGAGGATGTCTGACCTAGTTGCCAATATATCACTGAGTTTGAGGCTCATGTCCACCCATCTGTCACTAGAATGAGTATTGTAATGCCCTTGTTAAACATTAATGAAATGCATAAATTTGCGATGATATCTCGAAATGCATATAGCTCTCCACTCAACCGACCATTTGCGTGCTCAAATTTGAGTACCTACTGCATTTCTGTGTCCTGCTGGTGTTTACAAGCATTTTGGCTTGCATTAATTTTTGAAGTGGTATAGTTGTTGTAGGCTTGAAGATATGTAGGAGTAGGTACAGCATATCTCTCAGCTTTGCGTGTTTATGTTTGATGCACTAGTTTTTATTTAATTTATAGATTATTTTACCTTTTGTTTATATTCATCTATACATATAATAAAAACGTAACAGTTTGTTTGTTTGTGCACTATTCTCAGAAACGGCTTATGCTATCTAGATGAGGTTTTTAGTAATATATTGTAATAAGCTTCACTTAACATTTAGTTTTTATTTCATGTCAATCGGTTGATAAATAAAAAAGTCATGCCAATTCTTGCGGACGAAGTCGCTGGCACACCTAGTAAAGAATATGTTTTGTCCTTAAAAACATTCAGTATACTTATTTGAATAAAAACCTTTGAAGCTACTTCACTTTTCGAAGGAAGTGATTGCGATCGCCTTCCAATTGAAGACCGTTCCACAGTTTTAATAAAAAAATTAAGAAGCTTTTTCACAAAATGTCTGGATTTGTACTGAACTGTTGTGTAAGTATGTACTCAAGCAATAGACTACGTGAGGCACCGCACTCAAGAATTTATTTGACACATCAATTTTAGATCAGTACAATTCCTGCTATAATTACTTTTATTCAATGGGAGATTGAAGTCAAATTATATAGTCAAGTGTTGCAAAGAGGATCGCAAAGTTAAGAAACCGTTGATATATTAACAGTGATATGAATGATGATGAAGAAAAATTAAAAAATTAAAACTTGAAAGTAATGATGAGTACAAAAATAAAGATTAAATTGATATAGGCAGTATACCAAAAGATTAAAAATAGTCCTGTAGGTTCTATAGGTTATCACGCAACTTTCCTCATCAATTTAGGGAATTAATCAGACAAAATATTCATGCAGTAAAAATAGAAATATTTCTGCACAACCGCTTAGCGTTAAATTTTAATTAATTAAAAATTACAATGCCAAAATGGTTCATTCACAATCACTCCGAAAGAGACATTATGCGGACAAAGTGAAGAAACGGCAAGAATTTTAGAAAAAAACGTTTGCTTGACTGTGAACGACTTCTTCCTACAGAAACCTCGATGGCAGAAATTAGCGGAATTCACCCTGTAAAATTAGTTGGGCAAACTTTGGTTTGAACGGCCAATGTTGGATAATGTGAGCCCTCAGACGACCGCTCGTGTGACTTGTTAAGTGGTTTTGAAATATTTTTGAAAGTTTTTGAGATGGACGAAGCGAAGGAAAATATATCATGCCGTTGGACGACAAGTCTTATAAGTCTGAACGCAAACTAAATCCGATCATCCAACATCCATCAAACGAAGTCTGTCAAACTAATTGGGAACGCCGCTATTCGCCCGTGGGGAAATTTTTTATTTTCTCGTGAGCAGTCGAAAAATGGTTGTGCTATAACCGGCTTTGTTTAATTTTAAGCGAATTGGGCCCCATTTCGTAATTATTTACGAACATAGCTGCACAAATTGAGTTAAACTATTTTATGAAAAGTTATTGAATTTTACTCTTCATCATCTGATTCAAATTTAAGGTATTTAACCTCCGATTTAAGACTTCAGGTTTATTAGATCTTGTTTGGTCTATAATCTCAATTTAAAGGATTGTAACTGTTTTAATTTCAAAACTCTGGGCGTAAAAATACTCTTTTCAGCATTACCCAACAACAAACAAAATTAATAGCAATTGCACCCCTTGTTTTTATCAAAAAGACTTTAATTTCATTATCAAAGGCTTCGTCATCACCACCCATTTAAAACACTTTTTTAAACATCATCAAGTACTTTGAGTACTTTACGAAATAATTAAGCACGAGACTTGGTACAAAAAACATACAATAAAAAAAATCATTTCCAAATAGAATGATTAAATATGAGTATGTATGCTACAAACACTTTCATGGATTCTATTAAGTCTGAAGAAATGCTTTTTATAACTCACTTGTGCCTGCTTTCAAAGTGCATTTTATCCACATAAACGCAATCAGTACAGTAAATAATGTTGCTTTCATCTTATAGGAGCTCAATTACGCATTTTGAGTCAAAAGAAATAATTAAGCTCTTTAACGCAGCATGGTTTTTCAATGGTTGTTATACCTATACTTTATCTTATTCTAGCATTATCATTAATTTTCCACAATTTAATAAAGCGATAATCTTATTTCAATTTTTATTATTCAATCTCGGCGAGTGTAGGAAGACTGTTGAGACATTAACGCAAATATAAAATTGGTTTGAGCAGAAATTCTATATTAAAACATTTTCGCGTCGGGACTTCTTCATAAAAATCTTGTCAAGGTTCAGAAGGCATCTCATGACGCTCAAAATCAAGCTTGTGCAAAAATAAATGGAAATGGGAAACCATACAATGATGGGTAATCATAAAATCTCAAGGGTTCACTTAAGTCGTTTCTGGAAGTGTTGTGGTTAAGTATCTTCAATGATAATAATGTGTATGCATGGCAATCAGTTTCGCTCTTACTGATGGAAAGTGAAGAATCCATTCAAGCACAGTTTACAGTTGTTAACAATAATTGGTCTTATTTGTGCTGTTTGGAAAATTTGACGCTTCCTTATTGTAAATTCTCTTAGGTTATCTTTTATCATATCATGTTTTTTCAATAAAAAAGAGGTGTGAAAATTTGTTTTGAAGAAATCGATGTTGTTATAATACAACAACTGATAGCAAAACATCTGTTGAATCTAAAGCGATTCAATCATCCAATTAATCGAACAATTTTGTATGAAAAAAAGAAGCCAGAAAGGAGAAAGCGGTTAAAAGAAATTTTGTCGCAATGAGGAGTTGATTCCTTAAACCAAATTGTCCTGAACTAGGATTTTGTAAGGCCATTTAAAAGCTTTGGAACTCTTTTAGAGTTTTTGTTTCAGTATCTAATAAATAACAAAATTTTTGGTTATTTTTTAGTACATAAATTGTACCTCTGTGTACCTACAGCACTATAAATTATTTCCTCGGCCTACTTTCGCTTTAAAGTGCAACAAAAATAATTTGCTTTATAAACCTGCTTCATGCCCTCAACAAATATCTTCAAAGTTTACAATCACGTTTTGAATTCAAAAGTCAGAGGAGGAATGTTCCAGAGGAAAACGAAAAGTTTCTAAAAATGCAAATTTCCAGCGAAATTACCATATGGATTATCACTCTTACGTACTATTATAGCTCCGATGAGCCCAACCACATCCTTAACTTCTATATTATTTTTCATCTCTATCGAAAAGGGTTTTCATTGTGGTTTTCGTGTGTTCGCAAATATCTACCTTTTCAATCTTCAAACACGACACGCATACCATAACACTGGCGTCGTTGTATTTTCCTGCGACAGTGAGTGTGTTAGCATAATGACTTAATTGCTTGCATAATTTTTCCTATTTTACTCGTAAGATGTATGTGGTAGCTAAGTGTTTACATTGTGCGATAAAGTCTCGTATCTGTCGTTCCAGAACCACTTCAAACCGCTTTCAATAATCAACCCAAGTTCTCGCCTTTACGCCTTTGCGAGGTCCTCGTAAAAGTGAAAATGCTACTTTGCTTCAAGCAGGGAAGTTGCTTGTAGGCACATCAAAAGCAATTGCAAATTATTTCTCGTTGAATCTGAAGTAATTTGTATAATTTGCTCATTGTTCCTGAGAGTATTTTACGAAACAGACATGTACGTGCGATAAAGTTTTCTGTACGTATAATTAGAGGCCTAGGTAGCAAAGATTTTCCAAATGATGTCTCTCATGCCTGTAGTAAAGCACACCTGGTTCTTGTCTGAACGTTGGAGTTGGATAAATCATGCCTTAGATGGTGTCGTAGACAAGGAAGGTGTACCTATTCGGTACTGCTTGGCTGTAGTGATTATCCATAATTTTGGTAAGGTTTGAGAGAAATTTATGCGATTACTGTGGGTCGATTATGATTGTCGTTGTGGTGTAAGAGGATACCTGCATATGTACGTGCTCTTAAGTATCTGGTTTCTGATCTATGTGTTTCCCATTGAGGAGCTCAATTGCTTATGCCGACTTTCCACAAAGCCTTTAGCTAAATCTTTCTGATCTAATATCTATTTACATAGAATCAATCTCGGTGTAAACATCATACATAGCGCGTAGTGTCCTAGATAATATCGAATACGCAATTATTATAGATAACATATGCAATACATATAGGTAGGTACATGTTTAAGCACAACATCAGCCGGTGCGAACGAATTCTAAAGCCTTAAACTTGCGCTGTAGGAAATTTATTGAATTAGTTTGCGTGAGTAGTTTCAGAGATCATTGCTTTGAGTGTCTTCATAAAAGTTATTCATGCCTGTTCTCATTTTCGACTGGATTTAAAACTCTTCTGTGATGAAGCAGATTGTTTTCGAACTTGCTCGGTTGTGAGAGTCCTCAAAGATCTCAACATACATAAATCCGCTGGTCCAGATGGTATCCCCGCCGTTATTCTGAAGGGGTGTTCTTCTACGCTGGCAAAACCACTCCGTAAACTTTTCCATCTATCCTATTCTGCTGGGATTTTTCCGAGCAGATGGAAAACTGCATTTGTCCATCCGATCCCTAAAAAAGACGAATCTTCCTCCCCTTTCAATTACCGTCCATTTGCACTTACGTCCCTTCTTTCCAAGGTCATGGAAACGTTGATAAACCGTCAACTTATGAAATATCTTGAAGAACGAAAGCTCCTTAATGACCGTCAGTACGGCTTTCGTAGCAAACGTTCCTTTGGTGATTTGATGGCTTATCTCACCAAAAAGTGGAACCAATATTTACATTGTTTTGGAGAAAGTAAGATTATTGCGCTTGATATTTCTAAAGCATTTGATAGAGTTTGGCATCAGCCTCTTTTATCGAAAATGAGTGCATTTGGTATCGATGAGTCTCTTCTTCGTTGAATTAGAAATTACCTTTCTGACCGTTCAATACAAGTTGTATTGGATGGTTTCAAGTCTGATACCCACTTCATAAATGCTGGTGTGCCCCAGGGCTCCGTTTTGTCTCCGACTCTCTTCCTTATTTTTATAAATGATCTCTTGTCTGAAAATTCTAATCCTCTCAACTGTTTTGCCGACGACTCGACCCTCAGCTTTTCATATTCGTTTCCAAATTCACGTCTCTGGTCTTCGGATGTGAAACTGGAACGGTTGCGTATGATAAGCTCATTGAATTCTGACCTTGACAGCATTGTTACATGGGGTCATAAGAACCGAGTAGAATTCAATGCTTCGAAAACTCAACGCTGTCTCTTTTCGCTGATACTTAACATTCCCCCATTGCCCAACCCCTTGATGTGCGCGTTAATTATAAAAAAAAAATAAAACCGTTTGAGAAATTGAATGTTTGTGTGCATTAGAACTTTTAACTATTTAAGTAGTATAAGTTGATTCCGCTAACAAAATAATAAGCGAATTGAAAATGTACGAAATCGGAATTCAGAACTATGATAAAATAAGGGGATATGGTGTTCGAAGGAAAATCAGGACAGAGACTATTGACCTTTTTTGCATGGTATTCGGCCATAAATTTGGCGTCATAACATGCACTCCTTCTGACTGTAACGTGGGTAGCGACGCAAGATCTTGAAATTTGATAAAAGCTTAAAAGTTATAATTTGAAGTTATAAATTAAACTAACCGATACGATAAGATAAGATAATTTCTCCCGAGTTACAATTGAGATTACAATTCTCGTATTTTATTTGGAACGTTTTCTTAAAAAATTATAGCTTAAAAGGTTTAAAAAGTTAACCAAATTTAAATCATAAGAGGTGAATCTGCAGTTTTAATTGCAATTTGTGTTTCCTTCCGCACAGAAATTCTCGCATCGAAAGAATGTGGAACAAGGAATCTTAACTTTTCATGACCGATGGAAGGAGGGATAAGCTGTAATCTGTAAACAGATGTAAAATGAACCTTTGCTGATTTGTCTTTCTATTGCAGTAAAATGAAATTAAAAGTCATTGACTATAAATAATTTGTTAAAACTTTTTCATTGAAATGTAACCTCTTATCTAAACGGATGGAAATATACCCCTCTCCAGTCCGATTTTTTGTCTTGTCTCGACCCAACCAATTCGTCTTGGGCTTTTGTCGCAATGAACACCCTGCATATTGAATAATAATAAATGCAATTTCACATAAATAATGCTTATGCACACATCGGCGTCGGTTGGTCAAATTTTGAACAACTTATTTGACATCCTTGAATATGTAATGTGTAGGGATACCACACTATGTATAAATTTGTATTTTCTTTAAATAAACTACTAGAGTAGTTCACCGATCAACTCTAAAATTATTTGTGAATAAAGTCTATTCATTTCAGTCATACTTACAATACAATACACCCTCAAAATTAATTATAGTACGACAAGGCTAAAAAGCGCTTCCCACCAGAGAAGGGTATGGTCATCAATATACCGATATTCATTATCTTTCTATTAAGCAATAAAATTAATCATTTGCATATTTCTCAAGGGTTTGTTTAATGGACGGTTAAATATAAGCACAAGCCTGATGATTTGACTGTGATATGGAATACCATAAGTATATGATTGTGAGAACATATATACACAAAAGTTGGCCACTTATATAGCCACGATATAGCCATTGAGTGAAAACTCCAATGGTTTGTTCTGTTGTTGTTTTGTTTTGGGGCTTTATTCCTCTGGTTATTTGTTAAAATGAATAGGTATATCAATTTCAGAAATTGTATGTAAGCGACACCTCTACAAAACTGTCTAAATGGTTTGTCAGTTAAGAAGGATAAGGTATTACGCAATCCTGTTTATTGAGATATAAAGTTTGCATTAAAGAATATCAATGCTTTCTTATAAACCTGGTTCAAACAAACAGAACGAGGAAATAAAGATTGGCCAGTTGGGTTCGCAATTTCTTGATGAGAAGATTGAAATTGCACCACCATATCGGGCACATTCAGATGAGGGGCTGAAAACGAGGTTGTTGTTAAGCCAGATTTTCATCAAACCTGTGAGCTGCCTCGTAGATCGTAAGATTTAACACCGATAGACTATTGTCTGTCTACACCGATTGGTTCCCGTGGCGTGATGGTTAGCATGTCTGCCAGAGGTTAGTGGTTGGAATCCCAACAGAGGCAAAAAGGTTTTTCCACGGGTATCGCCTCCCCAGAAGGAATTGGCAAGTCCTCCTATAGTAAATTCATTGCCATGAAAAGAGCTTTCTCGATTAGCCGTTCGGAATCGGCAGAAAATTATAGGTCCCCACCATTGCGTCACAAGGCATAGTTGTGGGAGATGCGCTAGGCCCTGGGGCTCCTCGCTCTGTTGTGCCCCTCTATTTATTTATTTATGTGTTTTACATCGATAAATCAAAGAAAATTAACTAATTGGAAGAGAACATTCAGCACTTTTAATGTCGATATACGACCCCATATGATGCACAGACATGGAAAGTTGGACCTTAAAATATGACTTCATCCAACTACCAGTTTATTTTGAAAAATATAATTCAATAAACCTGTCGTGACTGATTTGTTAAGTATTGAATTTAGTGTTTGTTTAATACTCGTACTTAGTCCTAAGTTAATAGTTAATCCCACCCAACTTATTGTTCCAACTTATTGGTCATACAAATACATTTCCATACTTATTAAGAGCTCCATCAAATTATCGACCGACTCAAAGGTTGCAGTCTGGGGAGGCTCTAAGAACCGGCGGGTAAATTTGGTAGAATTCACCATTACCTTTAAATATTTAGTTGGTGCAGTGTGTGCTGGTTCCGATGCAGTCAAAAAGTTTTTCAAGAACAAAGAAAGAAAAGAAGGATTTTTTTATTTAGGCTTATTTTATTGCATTTTAGCATCAACGCACTCAAATCTTATTGGAAAACTTTGTTCCCTCAACTCTCAAACGTCCAAGGAAGTAACTATGCTTACAATATCTTCTGATCCTTACGAGTAATAACTTGCTGAGTTTTATAAAAAAAAAATATATCAACAACTTCTTTGTGTAACTGGTTAACTTTTATAGTTTGCAAAAACATTTTTTCAATAGCACATGTCTTTTAATTTGCTGAAAAGTCAAAATCACTTTCACTGGAGGTTCCCCCAGGTTTGGGAACAGTAGAGCTTTCATCCGTTTCGCTTTCAACAAAGTTGACTCTTTTCTTTTTTTTAGTTGCAAGATCGCTGTTTTTGTCTGTGGAAAGTATAGACGTGGGTGGACCTACACTTTGTATGGGTTCATTCTCATCTTGCTCTACAGTGTCAATTTGTGTCTGCAATGCTTCTTCTCCAGCTTGGAAATCTTCCTCATTTTTGTTTTCAGAAATTTCTTGATCTACTTGAGGATATGGCTCATTAGAAACATCTGCCACATTGTTTTCCACCTGTTCATAATTGGCGTATTCATCCGTGTATCCACTCTGCTGATATTCCTGATTGTAAGCTTCGGGGTCGTATTGAGCTTGGCTTCCGTCCCCATATTGTGTATCTCCATAATCATACTGATAAGCATTTGGATCATATTCCCCTTGATATTGTGAAGCGTCGTAGTTTTGATATTCACTATCATAGTTTTCTTTCGGGAGTAGCTCGTTTTCTGTGTAAGGATATTCTTGCTGAGCCACATTGTCATCCTGATTGGTTGCGCTATATTCTTGAGATTGATTTGAATATCCTACATTCTGCATATCATATTGTTGTTGGTCTTCTTGAGGAGCAACATTCTCATCGGTGTATTTATAACTGTCTGCATTGTTTGCTGCTAACTCTTCGATTTGCTCAATTTCCGGTGCATATGAAGCTACTTGCTGCTCACTCTCTATTACCGCTTCCTGTTCTTGTTTATATAAGTCCTGTCCCAAATTATCAAACTCATACTCCTTAGTTTCATGAGGGTTTAGCTCAATTTCCTCATCTCTGCTGCCATTTCCTCTCGGATTATCTGGTAAGCCATTTGAAGTCGAGCTTCCAGTTTTCGTTAGGAGCTCTCCATAAATGGCAGTTTCTATATTTTCAATCGACATTTTCTCTTTCTTATCGAAGTGTAGAGGGCGGTAGCTGGGCTCTGTGCGTGTACTTTCAGTGCTTTCTTTATTTTCACCTACACCATCAATAAATGCAGTGCTTCTATTACTTGCTCGAGTGCTTTCATCTTCGGAATTTTTTGTCCCATTAAATAAAGTTATTTGTTTCGTATCCCTAGTGGGATCTATGTTTCTGGCAGGAGTATTAGATGTGTTTTGTTGGGTCTTATATTCCAATGGTTTCTTCGGAAGGGCTTCATCACCAATACTTTCTATGCTACATTTACCATCCAAAGGAACTGAGGCCGATGAAGTGTTCTTTTCGTTGTCTTCCATGTCGTTTATTTTTTCATCGTCTCTGACATTTGTTTCATCGATTTTTTGCGTTTTTTGTGTTTGAAGTGTTGTCGTGATGTTATCAATGTTGTGCTCTTGAGGAGCCACGCTAATAGGAATGGGGACATTCTTCTCGTACGTTTCTTTCATTTCTTTTATATATTTGATGTACTCGTCGTCGTCGTCGGTACGGAAATCAATGGTATTAGGTATGTTTCCTCTGGGTACAATACTCCCAGCTAGGGTTCCTTGTTGAAAAGAGTTGTTTGGTTTTATGTTAAGTAATTTATCATCCTTTAAACTTTGATGGGAACCTGGCAAATCTTTATTGGACATGGGTTCAACTCCAGTAAAGTTTTGGTTCTTCTGACCGTTTTCTTTGTCTTCATTGATCTTTAAATCATCGTAATTCTTAGGTTTATTGCTACATACATTGGAAATCAGTTCGTATGACTCTGGTTGCGTTTTTTTTAGAAAAGCTTCATTAGTTTTAACGTCACCAAATGAAAAAGGAGAATTGAACTCTAAGTGCGGTCTCGACTGTTTAATGTCATCATCAGCTGCGAACAATGGTCGGGTATGTCTTTCTGTTGATGGTTTTTGCTCGTGTGGTTGCTGCAAGTAGGATTGGCCAACATTATATTGCATGGGGATTGTTGTTGTTGCTGCTTGAAGATATCCAATGGGAAACTGTGAGTAATCAAAACAAAAGTTGGTCTGATTTTTCTTATTTTCCCCGTTGTCTGACATGGTAAGAGTTGCATTGTTTGGTAGCGCTATTAAAACCCCCGGTGGAGCACTTGCAAATGTCCAACTAGGATGAAATCGATGTTGTCCATTTGGGAACGGTACAACTACAGGTAGAGGAACTCTTTGAAATTCAGGTGTGTTGTTATTCAAAGTTGTTTGGGCATTTTTTGGAGGGTAAGCCTCATCAGTTTTAGTAGAAGTGGATGAGGTGGTTTGCTCATGCATTGGAAGTAGTGATGCCGCAGGAATACTTTGAAGTGTTTTCATTGAATATGTTTGCACAAGTTTAGAAAAATATAACTCATATTGGAGCTGTAAGGAATTAAATAAAAATTTAAACTTAATGAATAGAAATAGATAGTAGTTATAGGGTAAACAAATTGATATTTGAACAAAACCAAGTAACTAAGTGGGCCTGTTAAGACAATGGTTCAGGTTCCGAATTTCTATTTAGCTTTTCCTATTTTGGTGCTCCATTAAAGTTGCTTACAAGCAAAACAATTCATTTTGTTTATGAGCAAAATTTTCAAAATCAGAATTAAAATTTCATATAATATATACGGTGTTTGCATACGGTGCGACAAAAGCTCAAGACGGATATTTTGGGTCAAAGCAATAAAAAAAATCGTATCGGCGTTTAAGTTAAGCTTAGCTCTAAAAAAAAAAACCATTAAAGATCAAGATGAAAATCATAAAATTTTGCTTTACTAAGGTCATTTCAATAAATCAATGCTCCTATGAGTTTTCGGTCAACCACAGAAAACCGAAAATTCAAAAACTACAATGGATTTTTTCGTTGCTTTTCTGTGTTTGACTTAGTAAACAATAAGTCAGTAGTAAAAACATTGATTACTGAAAGAAAAAGTGGCCTTGTGAACGCAAAATTTTATTTAAAGAAAAAATTTGTTTTTAAAATTTTGTTTTTAAAATTCCGTTACTCAAAAAGTATTCGCCAAAATTAACTTGAACTAAAATATTAATGAACAAAGTGCAAGCATTCAAAAGTGTTATATTATGGTGTAGTAAGTGGTTTGTTAATTTTTAATAATTTCTTAAGAAATTTTTTTGCCTCCCAACATAGATGGATGGCGAAAACCCCCTCTTCCCCTATCCCACACTTTCTTTTCTTGGTCCAACCTATCCGTTCAGAGGTTTTGTCACACCGTATGCAAACACCCTGTCTCACCTCTGTGGAAACATCGACATAAGTGCAAATATAAGATTTTCTGAGTTAAGTATACCAAAATTCTCGATAAGATACCTATTACTTTTCAATAAAACAATGACCCAGTTGAAAATATATCATTTGGCAGATATGTAAATATATCTTAGTATCGTTTCTCATTCTCAAAGTAAATGTTTCGGGAATAGTGTGCCCTATCATATACCAGTTGCAGTGGTGGATGTACCAGCAGGCTAAGTATACTTGCGCTTAAGGCGGCAGATTTAAAGGGCGAAGAGTTCGAAGACCGTTTTTTTTTTTTTTTTTTTGATTTTGGTAAGACTTTTTTCTGATGTGTAGACTGTAGATATCGTGACCTTCACTCCATTTATGCGTTTCGCCCAGGTACAACAGTGGGCTCATCAGTTAGATGCTGTTGTACCCTTCTAATACGCAAAACGCATAAATGGAGTGAAGGTCACAAAAAACTTTCTTTTTCGATTTTTAAATCACAATACTCCAACTAACAATAATAAAATTCTTTTATTATTAAATTTTTGTATGTAAACATTAGCCAGACCACGGGCAAAACATATTTTTAGGTGCATGAATGTAATCACATTCCCCTAAAAGTATAAAGTTTACAGTGTCTTTGCACTGAAAACTTTATATAGGTGTCGGTAAACATCGACCAAAACATTGCGTATTAGAAGGGTACAACAGCATCTAACTGATGAGCCCACTGTTGTACCTGGGCGAAACGCATAAATGGAGTGAAGGTCACAAAAAACTTTCTTTTTCGATTTTTAAATCACAATACTCCAACTAACAATAATAAAATTCTTTTATTATTAAATTTTTGTATGTAAACATTAGCCAGACCACGGGCAAAACATATTTTTAGGTGCATGAATGTAATCACATTCCCCTAAAAGTATAAAGTTTACAGTGTCTTTGCACTGAAAACTTTATATAGGTGTCGGTAAACATCGACCAAAACATTGCGTATTAGAAGGGTACAACAGCATCTAACTGATGAGCCCACTGTTGTACCTGGGCGAAACGCATAAATGGAGTGAAGGTCACAAAAAACTTTCTTTTTCGATTTTTAAATCACAATACTCCAACTAACAATAATAAAATTCTTTTATTATTAAATTTTTGTATGTAGACTGTAGATATCTCTCAAGAAGTCCACAAGAAACTCCACTGTTTGTTGAGCTGTGATTTGAATGAAGTTTCTACGGCTTTATTCGAATTGAAAGCTTCACTCACTCCTGATTTTCATGGAATTTTTCCGATTATACTGAAGCATCGCTTCAAATTTTTAAGTCTTCCCCTTTAGTTCTTGTCAATCAATCATTTTCAACTGGAATTTTCTTAAACGAATGGAAAATCGGTCATATAAATCCTATTTTTAAAAATGGTGATAAAAAGAAAATTGAAAACTATCCCCCCATATGTAAGCAGCCAACCATTCCAAAACTGTTTGATAAAATCATGAAAAATAAAATATATACTATCATTAAATGCCACATTTCAAATAGCCAATACGGCTTTTATAGTGGTCGGTCAATAACTACAAATTTGGCTTGTTTTTCAAAAACGTGTTTTAAAACGCTTGAAAATCGATGCCAATTGGATGTTGTATATACCGATTTTACTAAAGCTTTTAGTAGAGTAAATCTTCTTAAATGGTTCTGGTCTTATCTGACTGATAGAATGCAAATTGTTAAAATTGGCGATGTTGAATCATTCCCAATAATTGCTTCTTCTGGTATCCCAGAGGGAAGTCATTTGGGCCCACCGTTATTTGATGTGTTTATCAACTTTGCTGATGACATTAACATGTTTAAGGTCATAAATGGGGACCAAATCCCAAAATCATCCTGTGGATGTATACTGCCATTATAAGACCTATCCTTTCTTATGGCAATTTGGTCTGGTGGAAGGCGCTGGAAAAATCCACGCATTTGAAAACCCTAACCAAAGTACAAAGATCAGCCTGTATTTGCGTAACTGGTACAATGAGAACTACACCAACCGCGAGCTTGAAAGTAATCCTCAATCTCACACCTCTTGATCTCTATGTTCAAGAAGCGGCAGCAAACAGTGCACTCAGACTAAACCAGTGTAATGTCTGGAAAACTAGCCAAACAGGACACGCACAGATCTTATCGCGATACGCAGAAAACAACATCTGCACGGATTACATCATAACTCCATACCTGGGTTTTAAAAAATCCTTCACAACTATAGCTTCCCCAATAGACATGATTGGGAGAATGAAACACCTTACTTGAACGAAACGTCTATATCAATCTATACCGACGGTTCAAAAATGGAAGCTGGAACAGGGGCAGGTTTCTTCTCAGAAAGCCTAAAACTTGCCAGTTCATTCAGACTTCCAAATCACAGCAGCGTCTTCCAAGCCGAGATCTTGGCAGTTACAAACGCTGCAAAACAGGTGTCCATGATGGCGCTATCACATGCTGATATCACTTTTTTCATTGATAGCCAAGCAGCAATAAAAGCGATTTCTGCCACTCTTGTCAAATCAAAGCTTGTTTCTTGCTGTCGCGAAGAGCTAAGGGTTCTTGGCACCCAGCATAACGTTAGACTCTGCTGGGTTCCCGGTCATAGTGGTATACCGGGAAACGAAAAAGCGGACGAACTAGCGAGAAAAGGATCAACACTTCTCTCATTGATAAATCGATCAGGATTCCACCCTGTGAAATGAAACAGATCATTGGTAATAAAATAATACGAAAATCCAATGAAAGATGGGAATGCCTAGACTCCTGTGTTATATGAAATATGATAAGAAAGAATCTGGAAAGCTGCTATCATTGAATAGACCTTCACTGCGAATGCTTGTCAGTATCATAACTGGACATAACCTACTAGGTTATCACAAAAAAAAATGGGTCTTTGCACCGATGACCTATGCAGAGGATGCAATGACGAAGACGAACACGAAGACACAAGTCACTTCCTTTGTCAATGCCCAGCACTCTGTCATACTAGGAAAAAATTTCTAAGAAATTACTTTTTAAATGAACTAGAAGAATTATCAGACGCTCCAAAAAGCAGCCTGTTAAACTTCACCAAGGCCACAAAATGGTTTAATGCTGAACAAACATAAAATCATAGGTTTCTAGGACGTTACAATACGCCAGGGTATCACAATGGATCTACATTGACCTAAGTGTGACGGAAATAAGATCAACCGTCAGCCCATTTTACCTAACCTAACCTAAGGTCATAAAAAATTGTAATGATTGCATTGCATTTCAATATGATATTTCCAAATTCGAGGTTTGGTGCCAGCAAAATGATCTAAATCTCAATTTGTCTAAATGATCTGTTTTAACTTACTGCTGCCGTCTGTCCAATCAAATTGTCTTTGATTACACCTTACAAGGTTTTAAATTATACCGAGTTCGTGAAGTTAAAGATCTTGGAATAGTTTTTGATGCTAAACTAAATTTCAACTCTCATGTTTCTTACATTGTTACAAAATCAAACAGTATGTTAGGTAAAATAAAAAATATTACGTCGTTATTTGAGAAGCTCTATGTTGTGTGGAGTAAGTGAACCAAAATTTACGAAGCAAAATCATCTATGTTGTATATGTATGCGAATTGCCCAAACTAATATTTCGAGTAGGTGTTCTGAGATGTGGCAACAGTAGAGCTTCAACAAGGGCAAACGGTCTCGTAATTAAATTACTCAAGAAACATTAAACTCTGTAGCTCTTTTGTGTATAGAGTCAGAACTAATGAACAAGATCACTTACGATGACATTATCGATGATTTTGTCAACAAACGCGCAAAAAGGTATTGTAAGAAACTTTAATAAGTTAACTGAAATTTTTATTATTTAATTGTTTGCAAGCGCAATGAAGATTATTTAACTACGTTTATCGAATGTACATTATTACACAACTATTGTGCAATTTGAAACGAATAGTTGGATTGTAAACATAATCTAGGAACTGACAATTCACAATTGTAGAGGTTAGGGCGGCAAAAGTTCAACGGCCTGTACTTGGGAAATGTAATCCGCTTCTGGTCAGTTGCCGTACAATTCTCCAAGCCACGCTACTTCGACATTCGACTAGTAAATCAACGATTTAACAGTAATTTCTCATTTTTGCACTTACGTCGCGTCGTTGCTTTAACGGAGGTGAGGTATTATAACTTTCTCATCGAAAAATATGTGAATATAATATTTATTCTTACCTTCATCATTTTTAATCGCTCACTTCTTGCAGATAATGCCGCAGCCTGCTGGTCTGTGCGCTCCAACATCTCAACCAGCTTTCGATTGCGTTCATTACGTTTTTTTTGCTCGTCTAAGAACTGCTGATAGTTTTGTTGACTTCTTGACCTTAATGTTCTTTCACTTGACGAAGGATAAAATAAAATTATGGAAAACTTACAATTCTTCCCACTTTACATCAGAAAAGGGGGCTAAATAACTTACTGTTCGTTCCGTTTTTTCATTATCTGCTCCAATTTTTCCTCTAGCTCTTGGCGATTATCCTCGCTGTTTTAAGAACACAAAAGTAGAAACATTGACCGCAAAAGAAAAAGAAAATTAATTTTATTTTTACGGCCAACAAATTTTTCTTCCTCCTTAGGAAATGTTCATCAAATGAACAAGGAGAGTATTCTTCATCGTCCTTACCTTCGATGCAGTTTCTCCTGGAGCAGTTCCACTTGTAACTTATAATTTTCCAGCTCCGATTGGGGATGCATTCTCATCCTCATTGACTTGTAGTGCTTGTTGTGTTTTTTTCTTTAAAAAAAATGTATACCCTGCTCAGCAGTTTCAGATGCAGACGTCCTGCATTCAATACAATACCGAACACAGAAATGAACAAACTGAAATGTAGGCGCATTAGAACAGAACGACAATGTCATGTACATTAATTATTGTTTTGCACTAGGTTAAGTCCTTGGTTAGCAACCAGTTGTTGTTTGGGATCCGTTCCTGGTTACGGTATCGATTTTGTCCTGCTCTTTTGAAACATTCAAATACTATACAATGAGATTGTACTAGCAATAGCAATACAACAGTAAAGGCATAGTTAGGTATTAAGTGCGAGAGCTCTAGGTCAATATACATAATGTAGTTCACCTACATTTCGCCAGATGCGCTTAGTTCGTATCATTTTTTTGTTTTTGCAGTTCTTTTTTTGCCGCTTGCTGGTCACAGTTGGCTTGCTCGTGAGCGTCAACCCCTGTCGAACAGGAAACAATTGCAATGCTTTCAATGACCATGCCATGGTGGTACGTGTTAGTACAAACATGGCTTGATAAAGCAACTACCCACAACATAACTAGCATTTGTTCGTTAGATATAAATAAAAATATATAAACCTTTGTTTTTGATAAAACAAATCCACGACATATTTTGTATGATGCATCACCTGAAGGACATTTAACGGGTTGTTATCAATAAAAAAAATACCTTCACTCGTAGAAAAATACACCTGTTTTATAATAAATAAACAGCATTTATTAAGTTTTCTATCATAAATGATGGTGTATCGTGTATGTATGTATCGCCTCTATTTTTTGTATTATTGAACTTTCGCATTGTGATATTGAATTTGTTTTTTGGTGAATAGCAAACATAGGGAAGACGAAAAAATATGAATTTATTTTATATTCTTCTTCTTAACTTCTTGTGTGGTTTTGACAAAACCAAACAAAGTATTTACTCATTCTATGAATCCTTATAAGCTTTGCAGACGTAGATATTAAAAAGGCAAAAATTAAAAGGTTATAGGAAGGTACAAATAATATTGTCGTTGATGTCATCTTAAAAAATAAATTATGAGTCGGCTGTTTATAAACAAAAAACTTTTGTCAAAAGGTCGACTTATTGACAAATGAGAATTTTTTGTGTGCTGATTTCTGATGACATTTGGCTGAGGCATTAGAGTCCAGACGCTTTTATGTTTAATTTCCTTTTGTTTGCCTCGAAAAGGGACTAAAAATTGAATTATTTTCTGGTAGATGTATGAAAATAAAGGAAGTTTCACTCAGAATACGCAACTTGTCTGCCAAACCGAGTTATCAGCCTTCTTGGTCATGTCAACTGGTCAAACCTGGGCATAAGCATAATACCTATATTATGTAGGTAAATGAAAATAAATTTTATTCATTTCATTACATTTTTAAAATGAAACTTGTATGTTGTATCTGACCTTACTTATGTATGTCGAATTCCTTTCGAAAAAAAATAACTGCAATCAACTGCAGTCAATTTTTTTTTTTCAAAGGAATTCATTTAGGGAATTTTTCGTTATCAATCAGTTGAACACACACACATTCATAAAAAAAAAATTGCTACTTTTTTAATTTCCTAAATACCCAAAAAAGAATCGCATTTAGTAGCGACTGCAGTCGACTGCAAATGGGTGAAAGGAAATCGACATTACTTACTTAGGTGGGCATTACAGTTCGGGGTAAACCTGAGCCTCACCCAACATCTTACGCCAACAATTTCGATTTCGGGTGGGCTCTCTTAAGATTTGCACTCTAAGTCGGTTGAGGTTTCCTTCCAATTGATTGCGCCACCTAAAATGAGGCCTTCTCCTTCCACGATTTCTCTGCAATGTGTTTTCGAAAACCTGTCGAGTCGGAGAGTTTATGTCCATCTGCTCTACATGGCCCAACCATCGTAGCCTCGCGATGCGTACTCTTCTGTCTATGCCCATGTCGCGGTACAGCTCGTTGTTGTATCTTCTTCTCCATTGTCTTTGCATACAGAACCAAAGATCATTTGGATTACTTATTTCTCTTTCGAAACGACCAAGGGTTTCCTCATTCGCTTTTCATAAGGTCCATGCTTCCGCACCGTAAATCATGACTGGTATGATTGAGGTCTTATAAATGATTCCCTTAGTTTTTCTAAAGAGGGTTTTGCTTCCCAATTGCCTTCTTAACCCAAATAAGCAACGGTTGACAAGAGTTATTCTCCGTTTGATCTCCGCACTGATGTTGTTTTCCGTGTCTACAGCGGATCCTAGGTAGACGAGTTCCTGAACTACCTCGATGTTATGTCTCTCTTCTCTATTGTAACGTTTTGTCCAATACATCGATGTTCGGTGTTCTTGATTGATGACAACATATATGAACATACTTCGTTTTACCCTCATAGACCATCAATATCATTTTTGTCGCTTCTGTTTCAATGCTCGCAAAAGCACACACGTTTTTATCTTTTCATTACGTCAATATCGTTTGCGTAGGCGAGTAATTGTACAGATTTTTGAAAGATTGTTCCTCTGACCATTTAGATGAAATTTTCAAATTTTATTTTAACAAAATTTGTTTAGAAGAAAATCGGTCGGTTCCGAAAATCGTTTTCGCCCAACAACTTTCGCAGCCGATTATCTCAATCTTTTCTCTGAAGAGAAACAATTCAGTAGTAGTTATATTTACTTAGGCTTCTACTTGTTGGTTTTTTCCTTATTGCTTTCCTAATTCTAGGTCTGTTCGTTGAACTTACCCCAGGGTTGACCCAGGTTTTCTTGACAACCCTATGAGTTGTCAAAAAAACCAGGGCTTTCCAGTCCTCAAAAAACGCTAAACCAAAAATCACCACACATCCCTGTCATTAAAAAAAAATACATGCCATTTGACAGCCCTCGAATCGCCACAGCAAAAAGCTAGGGCGAGTTTGGGGAAAACCTATGGCAAACCTATGGCTCAAAAAACACTCAATTTGACATTCAGGGTGAATTTAGGATTCTCAAAAAACGCTTTGTGGCGACCCTAGGGCAACCCCAGGGCTTCAACGAACAGACCTTATATTACAACAAAAATAATTTTCTGCCACTGCAAACAAAACAAAGTAAAAGGAGCAGCGCTATAGTTGTCACAGCAACAGCAATACCAGACACAATAGATTTGTTCGTTGAAGCCCTAGGATCGCCATCGGGTTGCCACAAAGGTTTTTTTTAGAAACCTAAAGTCGCCCTGAATGTCAAACTGAGTGTTTTTTGACCTAGGTTTTCTCTCAACTCGCCCTAGGTTTTTGCTGTAGCGATTTGAAGGCTATCAAATAGCATGTGTTTTTATTCAAATGACAAGGATGTGTGCTGATTTTGTGGCTAAGCGTTTTTTGAGGAATGAAAAACCCAGATTTTTTGACAACTCATAGGGCAATCAAGAAAACCTGGGTCAACCCTGGGTAAAGTTCAACAAACAAACCAAATGTGATTGTATATAATAACAGTGCTGTCAACTTACATCATGAAAAAATACTAAATAAATTTAAAATAAGGATTTAAACTATCGAGCTTTATTTATAAACATTTTCCTTCTTACATATGTTGTATGTTGCGATTGTTATATCCTCGAAAAAGATCTTTTAAAAGCAATTCATTGTTTGTCACCTTGTAGTTTGAACTGAATCAAAATTACTATATAAGTTGTTATCGCCCGAACAATCTAAGAAAAAGATATGATTTACATTGACATTAACGCAAAATGTTATAAGACTAGAGTATATTATTTACCTCTCCAAAACATTTCAAATTTATGTTGAAATAACCGCCACAGGAAAATATCAACTTCTGGTGTGTCATTTGCAAGGAGTACTCTTTCAGGCACACTTTCAATAAGGTATCCTTGTCCCTTGGTTTGAAGTCATGAATTACCCGAGCAATTTTTCCATACTATAATATTTGAATTTAAAAATTATAGAATAGAAACCCAATCAATTCTATTTGGTGTTTATTTAAAAAATAACGGACGATAAACTGAAACGTGTCCTTGAATTTTAATAAGATTGGTTATAAAATAAAATAAAAGGTTTTCAGTCAAAACACCCTATAAAATTTCATGATGAAATGCTTTGATCGTTAGCCAGCTATTATTAATTTAGCTAAATTTTATGGGTCTATGAAATAACTCCGACGAAATAAGTCCCACTTTTAAAAACGAAATAAGTCCCACCAAAAATTGCATAAAAAATGAAATAACTCCCACGAAATAAGTCCCACTTTTGAAAACGAAATAAGTCCCACCAAAATGAAATGATATAAAAATTTACTTGAAATGAAATAACTCCCACTCAATATGAAATAACTCCCCCTTGAATAATATATTTCTTAAATGAATTAAGTCCCACTTTCATAAACGAAATAAGTCCCACTTTTTCATTGTTTAATGCGATTTCAAATAAGAAGTATTTGGCTCTTCGAAAAAAACACACGTCGAATAATATGAATAATCAAAGCAGAGGAATAATAAAGAAAAATCGTATACAAGCAAGAAGAGCCATGAGAGATGAGGACAAAAAATTATGATTGTCCCTTTTACGAAACATTGGACATTTCGTAAAAGGGACAACCATAACTTTTTGCATAAGAAAAAATATAAAATTTAGGGGTATGAAATAACTCCCACTTTACAAAACGAATTTATTCCCACTCAAAACGAAATAAGTCCCACTTAAAATAAAAACGCGTAACGAAATAAGTCCCACCAATTGACGAAATAAGTCCCACTTTTGAAACGAAATAACTCCCACTTTCAAAATAGCATTTTTTGGTGGGACTTATTTCGTTTTTAAAAGTGGGACTTATTTCGTGGGAGTTATTTCATAGACCCAAATTTTATATCTGAATATTACTGTTACATTTTTTTTCTCAATTGAGTTCAGCGGATAAAAAAAGGCTAAACATTTGCAGATCAAATCTTGCTTTAAATGTACACTACACAAATTTTGTAAACTTAAAACAAAAAATCCAATAATTTTAGTTGTTTGCTTCAAAATACTCACTGTCTGAATGCATAGGTCACAAAGATAGCATGGCAATAAAATATCCAGAAGGAAAAAGGCGAGTGTGGATATTCTCGCTGCAAAAGAGTTAATTTTAACTATGTTTATTAATTCAAATAGCTAAATAGTCACAAATACATAACAAGGAAACCTTCGAAAAGTGTCCTGAAAACTTTTTTTTGTGCGAAAAAATCGTTTCGCTCGACATAGAGAAGTGAATTGCGCTTCTCGGATTGAAATGAAAATCCACTCAAGAAACAATAATACACGTAAAACAATTTCAGTAGTCACAAGGAATATAACATTCTTCGAGAAATATTTTTTGTGAGCCATGTTTTTTTTTATATGTATATAAAAGATTTGTTCGTTGAAGCCCTGGGGTTGCCCTAGGGCCCTGAATGTTAAATTGAGTGTTTTTTGAGCTATAGGTTTGCCCCAACTCACCCTAGCTTTTTGCTGTGGCGATTTGAGGGCTGTCAAATTGCATGTATTTTTTTTAATTACAGGGATGTGTGGTGATTTGCCGTTTAGCGTTTTTTGAGGAGTGGAAAACCCTGTTTTTTTTTAATACTCGTAGGGTTGTCAAGAAAACCTGGTAGCATATACCATTTATATTACGTTTATTATCAAATTCTGTTAAATGGTATTATGCTCATATTCCCTTGATACAAACTTTCGCACTTAAACCAGGATGTGGTGTGACTTTGAAGAGGGAAGAGAGCGCTCTCTGTCACGAGCCGGCAGAAGGAAAAAAACATTAAATTTCAAGCTGTATGAGACCGATGATATGGTATTTTTTTTTTTTTTTTTTTTTTTTTATAATTAACGCGCACATCAAGGCGTTATGAAAACCCTTATAATGTTGTTAAACACAGTGCGAGCATTTAGGAAAATAGGAGACGATTTGAAAGGAGACACCGATGCACGTTGCTCTTGAATTTTTGTGAATCGTAATGAAGGGGAAATACAGAGCCAGGTAAAGCATTCCACATTCGGGGGGTGCGGCTGAAATACGAATCTCTATACTTGACTGTACGCCCGAAGTTGGGCTCAAGGTAAAACTGATGAACATTCCTAGCGAGGCGGGTGTTGCGGCTAAATTGTTTCAGGGGAGGAATGCAACTGGCTACTTCGCTAGAGCACTGCTTGTGAAGAAAGCGATAAAAGAGAGTGAGACAGGCAACGTTTCGACGATGTTCAAGAGAATCAATTGTTTCTACGATTGAACTATCACCTATCAATTTCAACGCTCTATTTTGTACCCTATCAAGGAGGTGCAAAGATGTTTGAGAAGCACCTGACCAAATATGGGAGTTATACTCCAGTTTTGGGCGGATGAAGGCCCTATAAATTGTAGCCAGATCAGAAGGGGTGAAAAATTTCCTGCATCGTCTCAAGAAGCCTAAGCATTTAGCAGCGTTTTTGGCGACTTCAAATATGTGGTCATTCCAACGAAGATCATCGTTTACACACATACCAAGTACTGCCAGCTTATCGGATTCTTCGATGCAGGTACCATTCATGGATAATGGCAATGGGGGAATGTTAAGCTTCAACGACAAGAGGCAGCATTGAGTTTTCGAAGCATTGAATTCTACTCGGTTCATAAGACCCCATGTAACAATGCTGTCAAGGTCAGAATTCAATGAGCTTATCATACGCAACCGTTCCAGTTCCACATCCGAAGAGCAGGGACGTGAATTTGGAAACGAATATGAAAAGCTGAGGGTCGAGTCGTCAGCAAAACAGTTAAGTGGATTAGAAGTTTCAGACAAGAGATCATTAATGAAAATGAGGAAGAGAGTCGCAGACAAAACGAAGCCCTGGGGCACACCAGCATTTATGAAGTGAGTATCAGACTTGAAGCCATCCAACACAACTTGTATTGAACGGTCGGAAAGGTAGTTTCTAATCCAACGAAGAAGAGACTCATCGATACCAAAAGCCCGCATTTTCGATAAAAGAGCCTGATGCCAAACTCTATCAAATGCTTTAGAAATATCAAGCGCAATAATCTTACTTTCTCCAAAACAATGTAAAGATTGGTTCCACTTTTCGGTGAGATAAGCCATCAAATCACCAGTGGACCGTTTGCTACGAAAGCCGTACTGACGGTCATTAAGAAGCTTTCGTTCTTCAAGATATTTCATAAGTTGACGGTTAATCAACGTTTCCATGACCTTGGAAAGAAGGGACGTTAGTGCAATTGGACGGTAATTGGAAGGGGAGGAAGATTCGCCTTTTTTAGGGACCGGCTGGACAAATGCAGTTTTCCATCTGCTCGGAAAAATCCCAGCAGAATAGGAAAGATGGAAAAGTTTTCGCAGTGGTTTTGCCAGCGTAGAAGAACACCTCTTCAGAATAACGGCGGGGATACCATCTGGACCAGCGGATTTGTGTATATTGAGATCTTTGAGGACTCTCGCAACCGAGCGAGTTCGGAAAAATATCTGCTTCATTACAGAATTTGTAGACTCAAGCTCAGGTGGAGCCAATATGCTATGAAGAAGTGTCGAGTTGGCAGCAAACTGGGCTGCCAGCAAATTGGCTTTGTCGATGGAGCTGACATATGGAGAGTCATTGAAGACGAGCGTTGGGACCGATGACGTGGTCGAGTTCTTAATGTTCTTGACAAAAGACCAAAAGTTTTTACTTCCTTTTGGACACAATAGTATTTTTTGCCTTACTTTTTGGTCATGTAAAAACTTAGCCTTTTTTATTTGAGCATTACAGATATTTCTGGCCCGTTTGAACAAATTTCGGTTTTCAGCAGTAGGGTTGTCTTTAAATTTACGAAAACTACTTTCTCGATCCCTAATCGCCTCTTTACAGCTTGAATCAAACCACGAATTCTCTTTGGGGATGATACTTTTTGTTCTGTGAGGAACAAAATTTCTCATGCCGTTTAGAATTACGTTAGATATCATATCAGCTGATGCATCAACGTTTCCGTCGAGAAAGCACAATGACCAATTAAAATTTCGAAAGAAATTATTCAGGCCGTCCCAATTGGCTTTCTCGTATTGCCACACAGTTCTTTTAGGGACTTTATCTTTTTCTACCGTGACGGAAAACGAAAAATCTACCGATATGACACAACACACAATGGTCCGATTTGCCTAAACCCTGTATTTTTCGGGATGAGAAGTGAGAAATAAGTCAAGAGTGTTGGCCGCATGGCCTTCAATATCTGGAACCCGAGTGGGCTCATCAACAAGTTGAGTTAATTGATTTAACTTAGCGAAGATCTCAACATATTCTCCTTCGGGTGTTGTATGCAATGAGTCACTCCCACTTTGCATTGTCTTTTACACGAATTAATTAAAATATCGAAATATCGAAAGCGAAATTATGATAGGATGTACTGATTTGTCAAAAAAAAAAAACAGTGTTTTCAGTTCTCAACAATCGATAAATTCATCATCCATCCCTGTCATTTGAACAAAAATACATGCCATTTGACAACCCTGTTTATTACCAGAACTCGCACCAGAAAAAACCTATAGGGCTACTTCAGAGCAAGTTACCGGTAAAACCCTGGGCTCAAAAAATACTCAGTTTGACATTCAGCGCGAGTTTAAAGCTTTCAAAGAACGTTTTCTGGCGGCGACCACCTATTCGGCCCTATCGAAGTAATCGTCGGAAAGGAATTTTCCCCGCAACGCACCCTTTTTCGGAGATTCAGTTTTGCTTCGAAGTAGTCATCGTAAGACTTTTTCTTAAATGCGGCAACGCATTGCATTCTCAAAACTAAAACTTTACAGTGCAAAAACTTATCGGAGGACACGGATCGGCCGATCGGAGAACTACCACTAAGCAAAATATCTCCGAATCGTAGGAAAAATCGGAGAAAATTCCACTCCGACGCGACGGTTTCCTCGATAGGTCCGATTATAAAACTAGGGCAAAACGGGTAGATTCTACAAATTTCATTGTATGCATTTCGCTTTGCTTTTCTGTCCGCAAGAAAACTTATACTTTTTTTTAGTGCACCTTGCACATCTTGTAATCGTCATGTGAATTTATTTTTGTTTTTCCGAACCAAGAAGCTCAATTACTCGAAAAAACTTACACAAATTGATTATCAAACTCGCTTCGTTGAACTTTACATACGACCAGTACATAATGTTCGTAATCGTTAGTCCATTCCAAACAAACTGACATAGTACTGCTGTTGAAAAATAATCAGTAAATTCATTAACTGCCTTCCACGTTTTTGACTGTATATTTTGAATGGCAACAATCCTTTTCTGCAGCATAAAACGTTCATCGAATAGCCTACGATCGTTCGCTACGCTCATATTTGTTTTCTGCAAATCGCTTATGCAGACAAGCAGTTCGCTCAGCAACTCATTGAAAACTTGTACTAAAACGCAGAACTCAATACTTTTACAACGTATGGCGATTTCCGACAACACACCTAGAATCCAATGTAAAATCGGTACCGTTTGCATGAAATACGTATGAATGGTAGTTAAAGGTGTAAAAATCACTGTTAAGATCATAAAACCCGAAACACAAAATAACTGCCGTTTAAACACAACTCGTAGGCAAAGTTCATGCATTTTGCTTGAAATTTTTAGGGAATCTCGTTCTATTTCTTGAATTTCAAATAATATACGCTTCAACGCATTGTGCTTAAAAAACACAATAATATGCAATAAGGAAGGAATCATAGTTAATGTGACGAACTGCGCAAAGTGAAGGCTGTTCGTTAAATAATCATTAGTTGTAGAATCGCGCATTGATATAAATTTACAACGTTCGTATGTAGTAAAAAGTGCTGCAGATACCAAAACCGTCTTGTAAACAAAAACCAAAACCGAAACAATTGAATGTCGCAAAGGATTTCGGATATGTAATGGAAAGGGAGCTATTCCGAAAATGAAAAAAAACATTTGATATGGTCTTGTAGTGTCTAAAATATGAACCACTTTTTTAACCATTTCAAGAAACTTAAGCTCATCAACTTCGATTTGATGTTTTATAAAAGCAATTCATCGAGCTGTGGCAACAAACTGAAGTTTTATATTTATTGTTCCATCTTTCTACATTTGAAGGATAAGAAGCGTACTAATTCATTGTCTGCGATTCTCGTTGCGATATCATCTTTTTAATGCCAAACGACAGTTTGAGTAATGAACATGGAATTTTTTGTATTACAAACAATTAGAAACTCACTTAAACTAATTAATTTTTTGTCAAATCGATAAGACTTATAGAAATTTTTTTGAAAACAAAAGAACCATGCATTTGTATATGAATGTCTGAATTTCTATTCAGACATCACCGAATACATATTATAATTATAGCCGAATTTAAATTTATAAAAATACAAAATCAAATTTTACGATAACTTGATTGTTGAACACTAAACAAATTTATTAAAAAGCAAGCCCGGACCATTATACGATTTCTGCATCAATTTGATAGCATGGGTAGTAAATACAAGGATTTTTTCCATTTCATTCGCATGCTACGCAGTGTCATGACCCTGATTGGCTTACTTCCTATAAAAATAAGCTTAAGGACACTGCAAACATCATTTGTATTCTTAACTGTTGCTTTAGTAACATTTATAAAACTATGGAATGCAGAACAATCAATTTTTCAAACAGATAGTGAGCTATCCAGAATAGTGAATATTTCAAGTCATTTGGTGATGTGGATTGTGCACGTTATTGTGCTTCTCGAAACTTCATATAAAATGGAAAGATTTGACAATATCATTTTGCAGTTTGAAAATGTTGAAAAAAGTTTGTTTCCCGAATGCTATTGCGAAGCCTTCACTTCGCCGAAGTTAAATTGGAGAAAAATGCAAGTGTACACCTTTTTATTTTTGGAGCTTATAGAGCTTCTACTATTATCTTGGATTTTGCATTTGGATGGAATAACATTGATCAGATGGTTATTTTTGCTATACTCACACATAACTCTTAAGGTGAAACTGATTGAGTTTGTATGTTTTGTGGTTCTAACAAACGCCATGCAACACGATTTATATTCAACTGGAACAAAGCTCATGGAAGATCTGCAAACAACACAATATAATCATTGTTCAAATAGACGAAATGCCTTATTGATGGTAAATTCAATTGGTCTAGTTCGGAACGAAATTTGGATGGCAGTTAAGATGATAGAGGATTTCTGTGAATATTCATTACTGGGAGTGTTTCTCAGAATGTACTGTGAGATAACTTTTACTTCCTATTGGGTATACAGATGCTTTGCATCCGGATATACGATTCCATATAAAATAGGTAAGTACATATGCAATGCTTTTTTTCATATTTCTATGAGAATAAATCAACGTTATTCTCTTGCCTGATTTTCTTAATAAATTTATAATAAATAAACTTAAAGGGGTCATTTGATCAAAATTAAAAGTAATAAAAAAATATACGCAGTATATACTCCAATGTTAAAGTACAACAAGTTTTCCTGAAACAAACAGTTTTACATGTCCACAAAATCAACAGGTCTGGATACCAACGTAGTTACCTTTTTTGCTTTTCAATCAAGTTATTGGGTTCCAATTTTATGAACTAATAATTTCAAAGTCTAAATATCTATCCTCTCTTGCATGTGGAACCAGGTTGCTACAAAACCACAAAGTAGAAGCTGCGCTAAAAAAATTTTATAAAAGTTTGTTCTAACGAAAAGGATCGACGACACTCCACAAAAAGGAAACCAATCTCACACTGTATTGTTCCATTTAATTAATTCGATACTTATATATACAAAATATGTAAAATAAAATTAAAACAAGTTCTAGTTTAGAGTTAATAGTCCGCAAACATTCAAACTTGGTATGACAACTACAAAGCCCCGCTTTTGAACATCGATTAAAATCAAAATACTTTTGATTGCGAGTAAAATCTAAACATTTTTATGGAACCAAGTCTGGTGATTTTAAACAGAGGCATATCAAATAGCTTTTTTCCATCTCTTCTGAAATTCTTATAATGAATGAATGAATATGGTGGCGCAACAGAGCGAGGAGCCTCAGGGCCTATCGTATTTCTCATAATCATGCTTTGTGAGGCAATGGAGGGGACCTACAATTTTCCTGCGGTTCCAAACGGCTAATAGAGAAAGCGCTTTTCATGGCTATGAATTTACTAAAGGCGATACCCGTGGAAAGAAATTTTTGCTTCTGTTGGGATTTGAATCACGAACCTTCGGGTTGACTGGCAGACATGTTATTTTTTGCTTTTTAAATTCATTTTTACTTTTCTTTAACTTATAACTACTTACATGCTAACAAAAGGTTTAAACTAGCTCATATAATAACAGACATGCTAACCATCACGCCACAGATACCACACATTCTTATGAGCATTCGTCTAGTGTTTCATAAATTTTATATTTTAGAACCTGGTCCTGAAAGGTTTAGTTTTTCCGTTTTATTTTATTTCTTATTTTTTACTAGGTAATTCATTTCCTTAACATTGAACAAATCTAATGAACTTCTTTAGAAAAAACTTTAATAAATTACACTTTCATCTATTTTAGTTTACATTTTATTTCTATTGGTAAGAGGACTTTTACTTTTCGCATGCTGTTGGCTGTGCACTTCTTGTGAAACACTGGTGAGTTAAAGTTTTAGATACGATTAGTCATTGAAGAAAATATGTAAAATCAATAAAAAAATTTTTTTAATTATAGAAGGTAAAGAGTATACAGGTACAGCTGCTTATAAAACCACTTTTGCAAATATATTAACGCTTTATTAGCACAGCAAACAAATCCCATTCCGTATTTTTAACTACTGCAGTGTTCAACGTTTTTTTAGATCAAAACTGCAAAGTAGGAATAGAAACTGGGCATGTTCAAGAACCTTTCGAGCAGGCTATCTCGGATACCTATCTTAGATATCTTTTTGAACGGTTCAGATATCTTTTTCCAGATTGCTGCAGAAAACAGATGGGAAATATTAAAATTCGACTGTCAAAAACAGAAAAACGCTCAAAATTTCGTTCTTAAACGATTAGAATTTTTTTTTCGATTTTTGATCCTGTTTAAGACTCTAATAATGAAACCTAAACAAAAACCGACATGAAAAGAAATAAAAATAAGTTTTCTATCAGCTGATCACTTGAATAGAAAGGTATACCAAGAACCAATCCCGCTCTGGGCATCTACTTTTCTTTCAGCCTCCCAGTTTTATCTGGACGCGCGCCGCCCTTAAGGTTATATGTGAAAATTACTAACACCTTATTTCCATTTAGTGCACCACAAAAAGAAAGGCTGCTACCCTGGGTAGTACAATGGACCAGAAATCAGTCTGAGTGCTCCAGATTAGCATTAGCCCCCTCTTTAAAAAAAAAATACCAAGAACCAAGAATTCCCGGATACATTTAGATAGCTTTTTAGTAAAAATGGGTTTGTCACACTAATGTTTGTTCGCTGAAGCCCTAGGGTTTTCCAAGGGTCGCTAAAAAGCGTTTGTTGAGAAACATAAAGTCGGCATGAATGTCAAACTGAGTGTTTTTTTAGCCCTAGGGTTGACCAGGGTTTGCCCTCAACCCGCCCTAGGTTTTTGCTGGGGCTATTTGAGGGCTGTCAAATGGCATGTATTTTTATTCAAATTACGGGAATGTGTGGTGATTTTGTGGCTAAGCGTTTTTAGAGGACTAAAAAACCCAGGTTTTTTGACAACTCATAGGGCTGTCATGAAAACCTGGGTCAACACTGAGTAAAGTTCATCAAACGAACCTACTGATTACACCTTTAACAAGTAAACAACAACAAAGATCATCCGGATACGAATTTTGAACTGTGAAAAACGAAAGAAAAATAAAAATAGGACTTGCCAAAGAAACAGCAACAAAAACCAATTCGATGTATTAATTGTCACAAAAAAGGTTTTTTTCGATTTGTTGGAAATATTTTTGAAAATCTTGAAGTTTTACCGACAAGAATTTTCACAACGTCCATTGTCCTTGTAAATTTATTGGAAAATAAAATTGGGCAAGTCGGACAATGTGAACGCTTACACCAACAAACCATCTTACAAGGAGGTGCACAAAATCCAAGAACACTACTTTAAACACAATAAAGATCTGAAACTGAATGAGAAACGCATAGAAAGTTTCTCATTTCACACCAAAAAGCTTATTTTTTCTTCCCGATACAATTTAGAAGAACCTTGTTGAACACTGCTTCTATGTACATAGGTATTAAGTAACAGTTTTTAAATTCATAATTGCTCGGCTTGCATCTAGACATAAACACTCCTCCTTTTACTGAAAAACATTTTCGAAATTGAATGCCATGTCAGCTTACGAAAGTTATGTCCCTATTATGAGTAGCGAATCGAACGTTCGACTGGAAGCGAATGTTTTAGCGAGCTCCTTTCATAGCGATATTGTAGGTTGTAAGAAACAAAAACTTTTTAGAAAACCTTTTTTCGACGTTTAAGGTTTGTCAGATAAGTGAATCGACGAAGTATATAATAATGATAATAATCCAATAAATGAGTTCCTAAAACATTCCATTCCGATTCGCTACTCATAATACGGACCTTAACATAATAATAGATAATACATAGTCATTTTCCATTGACAAAAAGATTCCTCATTTTAATAAAAAAATATTTTATCAGTAACAATTTTTCACGTTTTAGTATGTCTCAAAATTTTTATAAGGAACTTACCTTCCTTCCAGGAAAACAAATTTATTTCAAAATTATCACCCCTCGGCGGTTACAAAAAAGTTCACTATTATTCAAGTGTTATCATTAAAGACTTGTCTCTGGAACTACTTCACAAGCGTATTCAATTCTCTGCGGCGGATATTGTAGTGATAAATGTTCACAGTTTAGGAGAGGTTTGTTCCATTAAACAAAAACTTATGAGCGTAATTAAACTTCTGTATTTCAGATGATATTTTCAGCAATGCTTTTCGTAGTCATCCTTATTCAGTTTCAAATGGAAGGCTTTTCGAATTAAAACAAGTGCAGCTTTTTGTTTTAATATTTACTAAAATATCAGCTATCTTGTTTTTGAATTAATTTGATGCAAAAGATTTATGTAATATACGACCAATATAAAACCAACTATGTTACTATTTTTATGACGATTTCTTTTTTACATTATTAAAAATGCCCAAGTATTTGCCCCGAGTCATTTCTTTGGCTTCCACTACACCTAGCTGATATGCCTCATCGTACAACTTCTTTATCTCCATAATCAGACCATTTGTCGAAAAAACACCAAGCTCTAAAGAAAGAGGTTATTCAATGCGGGTTATTCAATTTTTACTTTTCTTACCGTGCATTGCACTAATGTCTTCTTGGGATAGTCCTTTTGACCAAGTTGGAGGAGTCGTATGTATTGGGGTATCACTCATTGCTATAAAATCCGTAAGTCCTGGAACTAGAAACAAATACACCCGGTTTGTTTTGAAGTATGTACGTTAATAAAAGTTTGAATCGGTTTGCAAATTGCAAATTGCAATCGACTTCGAGTATCGACTATCGACAAAATAAAATGTCAACAAAAGATCCACTACACAAGTTAACTCACTTTTTTCGGGCCAAAGATCGGGAGAGGCGCGATCTAGCTTTTCTAGAGATAAAAGATCTTCTTCATTGGTATCTTCTTTGAGAGTAGATACCGATCCTAAAAAACGGGTGAAATTATAAAAATATAGCTTTTGATTAATATAGAAAAGTACCATTTAATAATGTTTTTCTATGAACCGAGCTGCCTCTTTCTGACATTTTTCTTCAAACTGAAAGTTGTGTTTTTTTTATACCAGTTGGAGAATGGAGCTTAGACACCGTTCAGTGATAAAGTCGCATTCCATACGAAATTCGCTTCATATTTTATTTTAACATTTTTGTTGTTATTCGTTTAAAATATATTTCCTTTCTGCCCCAGCAACAAATTGACCAAATTGCCGTATACCTACAAATTGGAGTAAGAAAACAGTCACTTTTTTGGCACAAATTATCAAATGTTTGTGTTGATTTGATTTTTGGAGATATCCCTTCAATTAACTTCTCATACAACTTTACCCGCAAACAAAACGAGTATTAAAGATTGTATTGGAATACCAACATGAAAGAAAAAAACAAGGCTGCTTTCTAAAGATTTTTGAGAAATTCAATTTGTCCCAACACAAATTGTCAAATTATTCAAATGGCAACAAACGCATGGCAACCGTTTCTTACCAACGGCTGGCAATAATCAAAAATAAGCATGGGTCATTAGCCTGGCCACACTATTGCTTACTAATCGCCAGCTTCTACCAACAAAAGCAACGGTTCCTGAACTACATTTATAATTTTTAATGCTGGATTTACATGCGTCTGCTACTTCAGAAGTGCAGAAAAGTAAAGAGGGGGCGGATAAAGATTATAAATCACACAAGTCAAAAGAGATTATGGCTGCAGATGAAAAATTATGGGTGCAGATGAAATTGTTCATCTGCACCTATAATCTCTCATCCGCATCCTATAACTAGCGCTTTCCCTCTTTATCAGACAACTATGAATTTTTCATCTTGTGTCTATTTCCTTTTTTCATCTGCACTTGCAGATACATCTAAATTCACCATAAACCTATCAAAAGTAGATTCTACCAACGGAAGCTGTATTTTTTTCGGTTTATATGCCAAAAGTGGAACATTTTCAACTCTAAAAGTCACTCTTATCCTAAATACTCACCGTCTGGCAGTGACTGTGGTGAGTTTCGTGTTCACACAAAGCAGATTACCTGAGCAGATCCTACTCGACTTTCCACCGGCGCAATCAACCGTGTGTGACCGCTGCTTTAATATTACCAAAATAAACTCATTCTCTATTGCTTGCTGAATCCATTCACATTACGATGAATAACCTTTATGCGGCATATACACTGTTCAAATGCTTGACCAGCATGTAAGAGTGTATTAGTGAAAAAAACTCACGTATGCATTGTGTGTATGCTGGAAGCAAAATCAAATCGTTTTGATTTTCGTTCAATCAGGCTTCAATCATTGAAGAGTGTATATGCGAGATTGAATGCTTGATCCAGCATACATTTCGTAAAGACACCCAAAGCGAACATTCGTCGTCACAGAGCGCGAAGTTTACTGCGTGAACACAATGCATACGCATACGCAACGGAGCCGGAGCCGCAAGAACTGTCAAAATATTAAAAAGTAGCAAATCCATTGATGTGAACACAATGCATACGCAACGCACTACGCGTCGCAAGCCGCAGACGGAAGAGTTGGCTAACTGCGTGAACACAATGCATACGCATACGCAACGGAGCCGGAGCCGCAAGAACTGTCAAAATATTAAAAAGTAGCAAATCCATTGATGTGAACACAATGCATACGCAACGCACTACGCGCCGCAAGCCGCAGACGGAAGAGTTGGCTAACTTTTAACTTTTACGTGCGTACTCAATAAAGTTGTTTTGGTTTTAAAGGCGGTAGAAGATGGACGAGTCGGAAAAAATTATTGAAGCAGTGCGAAGCCGAGAGATGTTATGGAATTTGTGTAACAGAAATTATAAAAATGTTAAAATGAAAGCCAAGGAGTGGAAAAACATATCTGAGGAATTGAATTTTTAGTTTCATAATATCCTTTGGTTTTTCTGTTTTGGTACAATGGTCGTACCCACCATATTCGTTTTTTTTTTTCTTTGAAATATTGTAAAGCCAGATAACAAATCTGGATTACACCCATCAAAAAAATCATCTCTTCATTTTCTCTTTCCATTCTAGCTTTTATTATATTTTCACAAACTCAAATTTGATATACTCGTAAATTAGATTTCATGCAGTCAGCTGACATCAATACAGACTTTATGTCAAAAAACACGTACGACGTCCAGCTGCATTGTGTGCAGTTTTTAAAAAACACGTACGACACAGTTTGACAGCTCTTTCAGCACCGACTGCGTATTGCGTCTGCGGCTCCCATTGTGTTCACGCAGTAACTTTTAACTTTTACGTGCGTACTCAATAAAGTTGTTTTGGTTTTAAAGGCGGTAGAAGATGGACGAGTCGGAAAAAATTATTGAAGCAGTGCGAAGCCGAGAGATGTTATGGAATTTGTGTAACAGAAATTATAAAAATGTTAAAATGAAAGCCAAGGAGTGGAAAAACATATCTGAGGAATTGAATTTCGGTTTTTCTGTTTTGGTACAATGGTCGTACCCACCATCTTCGCTTTTTTTCTTTGAAATATTGTAAAGCCAGATAACAAATCTGGATTACACCCATCAAAAAAACCATCTCTTCATTCTCTCTTTCCATTCTAGCTTTTATTTTATTTTCACACACTCAAATTTGATATACTCATAAATTAGATTTCATGCAGTCAGCTGACATCAATACAGACCTTATGTCAAAAAACACGTACGACGTCCAGCTGCATTGTGTGCAGTTTTTAAAAAACACGTACGACACAGTTTGACAGCTCTTTCAGCACCGGCTGCGTATTGCGTCTGCGGCTCCCATTGTGTTCACGCAGTTAATGGGGAAAACAACAACAACACCAACAATGATTGAAGACTCAAGCTTTGAAGTGTGTATATCCAAAGTCAAATAGAATTTACTAATACACTCTCACATGCTGGTCAAGCATTTGAACAGTGTATATGCCGCATTATACCATTAGGATTATGACAGAAAAAGAAAAATCATCAGCTGGGTTCTTTTTATTCTTCTATTACAATCTTTCTTTTCGTAGTTGTCAGGAAAACCAAAAACTTTCCACATCGCACTTGTTTTACGAACTTTCTTGTTACTTGCTTGTTTTATTCAATTAATTTTTTTCTAACAAATGGCATCAAACAAAATAATGACGTTTGGAAAAATACCAAACGCTTCAAAAATATCTACGCTGTTTTTTGATCTCGATAACACCCTGATACCCACAAGAAAAGGTGATTCCAAGGCCTGCAGAAAAGTAAGTTTTTTTTTGTTTCCCAATTTTCTTTGTTTAAGAATTAAGTGGTGAGTGCATGATGTGTCACGATTCTCACGAAATATAAGAAAAAAAAAAATGGTGCAGGAATCGTGCGTAGCAAAAAGTTGTATAATCGTTTTAGTCTTTGAAACTTCAGAATGACAATTCTAGGTCGTTTTTGTCTTTAGTTTTCCTAGCGGTAGGGGTTAGTTTAGGAAGTTCCTCGTGTCAATTCCGAAGTCGTGAAAAATTCAAGTCTAGAGTACAGCGAGAAAAAAGTTTTTAATTTTTATCTATCATATGCGACTCGAAAAAAAAAATAAAGACACCATATTGACTTATCGGAAGTTTAATCGTTATCATTTTAAGAACCTTGCCCTCTAAAAAAAAAAGTGAGCACGCTTTGCGCTTGAGTATTCTTTGAACTTTTGAAAAGTTGCCAAAAAAACAAAACGCGCTGCTCTCATAATTTAATTTTATTAGTGATACCCCTTCGTACGTATGTATGAAAACGTTTGCAAAACAATATTTTTCTTGCAGTAAGAATATAATCGTCATTTCCGAAATAAGAACATCCCAAAACAAACTGTTTGCATCAGCCGGTGTTTTGGCTATGGATAATATAAAATTTACTTATTAAACCTTTTAAAAATAAAAATGATACAAAATTTGGGCTTGTTTTTTATGTGCATGATATGAATTCTATCCGCCGTATTAATAAACGCGGATTAAGTGGAAAATTGTATAGCATTTTCCATTTAATCCATGGAATAAGGCTTAACCCAGCTTTTCCGCGTTTATTAATACGGCGGTATAAGTTTACACAACATTTTATTAATTTAGTTGAACTAACGTCAAAGGAATTTTGAATAAAGGATATACAGAAATCAAAAATTCGAAAAATGCATTTTGCACAGGCAGTGTCAACCTCTACCTCTTCGTAAGAGTATGTGAATAAAGTCGACCATTTCAAAAAAAAAATAATTTCGATTTAACCTTATTTTATTGCTATCTATACCTCATTTCACGACTACTTAAATTTCATACGTACAGTTTGGTTCAATTCAACAAGTCGGTGGATGAGTTTTTCTTGTCAACAGTTTTTGGCTCTGATTTGGTGGAGCTGTTTCCACTTCGTGAAACATGTTCTATTTGTTAAATGAGTAGGTAGTTTACTTATAGATACTATCTTCGTTCTTCGTACTAAACAAATACACTTTTTGAGCGTTTATATTGAACTATATCAAATTGATTGCCTACCATGTCCGCTAACATTGCTTCGAGTGACATAAACTTTGTTCAATGACCTTGTTTTGTTTCCTTGGCTGTTCGGAAAAGAAAAAGTAGACTTTCTGGTCTTTAATTACCAAGTTCCTGTCCCGAACAAACATCTTTGGTGTTTTTTTGCTGTTGTTATACATATTTTTACTAGAAACACAAACCGACATCTCCTAAAAAGGTACATGGAGGTATCATCGTTCAAAATGTTATCCGAGAGACAGCATATCCGATAGGTTATTTGTACGCGCGCAGTAACAAACATATCCAAATAGCTTTTTAATGTAAAAATAATGTTTCAAAGTTTCCTTGGACCATTGAGTTATCAAAAAAAAGGTGTGTTTTCGGTTCTTTAAAACCGCTTCAACAGCTAATGGCCACATACCTGGCCCTACTCTGCATTTCGTTTAGAAAGGCAAATGAGTACATTGCCTGACACACTTAGGCCGCAAGGGCCCATTCTGATACCACAGAGATCAGCAAGTTAATCACCTAATGATCTCAGAAACCCGATGTAAGATTAACGAGTTGATCACTTATTAATGTTCCATTACTGGACTAGCCGGTTAATCACCTGCTAGTCAAACCACGCGGAACTTTTAATGTATTTTGAAAGACTTTAAGGGTCTATGTAAGCTAAGTCACTAGTATCATCGAAGAAGAATTCACGGAGATGAATTTTCCTCCTATAAAGTAGTGCAGGGCATGAGCAAAGCAGGTGTTGAGGGCTTTCTTCCTCCTCTTCGTCCATGCAGCTTCTGCAGAAATAATTGGAAAGCACACCAAGTCTTTTGACGTGTCTCCCTATTAGACAGTGTCCCGTAAGAACATCTATGGTAGAACCTAGAAACAGGCGGTTCAGGGTTAACAAAATCTTCGAGCGTTTTGAGTCGGCAACATATAACTGGTGAGCCCATTGCCGTACCTTGGCAAAACGCAATTTGAAGTTGAGGTGGTCTTCTCGATCATCAACATACGCTTTTTTTAGAAATTTATTTCTTTTTTTAGACTTCTGGACAAAAAACAGAATTTTTATTGTTTTGTTAATAAGGTGACAGTTGTTTTTTTTTTTTTTTTTTTACAACCAACTTATTTTTTTTTTCTGCAACTGACTCTGTTTTCAATTGATTGATATTTTTTACGATTGTCTTGTGTCTTTTCTCATTTATTGGAATATCTATCTTCCAACGCACAAATAAAACTTTCTCATTCCCACTCAAATTTGTGAATGAAAAGATGGAAAAACAATTTTTTACCGATTTTTATCAAAGTTTTGAGATAAACAGATTGGCTTATATTATTGAAAAGGGCGTAAAAGTTTCTATCAGATACCCGTATGTTGGATATCTTTTTGACCGATTCAGATATCTTTTCCAGTTTACTGTCGACAACAGCTGTGAAATAAAAAACAAACTTAAAAAAACAGAGAAACATTCAAAATATTCATTACTTTACGAAGGGAATTTAATATTTTCGATTTTTCTTGCAACTAAAATAATTCTGCTACTGAAAAAAAAAAAACTGAAAAGAAAATAGAGTAAATTTTTTATCAGCTGATCACTTGGATAGAAAGGGTATTCCAAAAACTCTCGTTTGTATGTCTACTAAATGTTTAACAACAACAAAAATCTATACGCATACGATAACTGTGGTGGCCGTGACCTGATGGTTAACATGCTTACCTATTACGCTTTAGCTTCGTAGTTCGAATGCCAGCAGAAGCCAAAAATGTTTTTCCACGGTCATCGCCTTTCGCAAGGAATTGACAAGTCCTCAGATAGTAAATTTATTGTCATGAAAAGCCATTTCTCGATTCGCATTCGTATTATTTCACTTTTGAGTTAAACGACAATTACTGGTATTTGTATAGTTATGGAAGTAGCTTTATGTTAGTTGAAATCAATGAGGGTACACGGTTAAATCTCAAACATTTCATTATTATTGCTATGAATTTTTAAATAAGAAAGGAATTTGCTACTATACATTTCATTAAGTATTGCTGTTGTTGTTTTTTTTTTTTATTCTAGTCAGTGTCTCCGCTAAAAAAAAAAATAAATCCACTGCTTTTTATTAAATAATTCCCTTTTTTGGCCTTCGTCATTACACCAAAGTTAAACTAAAATAAATCAAATTCGGCTCAAAATACTTTCCAAAGCTTGTATCATTTTGTTTCTTAAAAAGTAGAAAATCCAAAACATAATTAAATATAAATAAAAAATAAGTAGATGCAGGTATCAACAAACATTCTCTCACTCATATGTTGAAAAAGAAAAAAATCTAAATATAAATTTGGACGTACACAAAAGTGATTCGAATGCATGGATGTTTAAAATATTTCTTTCAGTTCAAAAATAAACACAAAAGAATAAACTAATCCAAAAAAGTGTTAGACATTCGCTCTCCTAGCAGAGAAGAAAAATAATTCCATTCAGTTCTAGTACGTGTGCCACAGACGATTGTTTAAAGCCGCGGTAATCGCGAATATAATTTTATACAGACTAAATATTTTTTTTTTATAAAATAATTTGAAGTGCGTTTCAAAATGGCGGAGATACCAGAATCGGTAAAAAAATGTGCTGCGATGTTGAAAGGATCGAAAAACGACACAGAGAAGTTTGCGGCATTATTTATGGTCACAAAGCTGGTGAAGGGCAAGGATTGCAATGCATCTGCGAAAAAACTTTTATTCGAAGCAATTGGATTTGGGTTTCTCAAAAAACTGTTGGGTTCGAAGGATTTGCCGAACGATTGCCCACCCTTGGTATACAAAAGTGTGGCCCTTTCTATTCTAACGTGCTTTTGCCAAGAAAAAGAATTAGCAACACACAAAGATATGATCGATGCCATACCAACTCTGCTGGAAATAGTTGAGACAGCCGACGACGATGATTATGACGATAATTTGATCGTAGTAAGTGAAGCCTACAGTTGTCTGAAGAGCATTGCTACCTACGAATCAGGACAAAATGCTTTGCTATCGATTGGGGCGATTCCAAAAATGTCGCAGATCTATTCTCAGCAAAGCTTCCAGACTGACGAGGCTCTGCATCTGATTGTCATGCTGACAAGTAAATTTGGTCCTGCATCCTGGACCGATGATCCAAAACCTTTTCATGCCTTAATTCAAAGGATCGCCCTTGATATGGAAACCGATCATAGTGACAGAAAATTCGAATTGTGTAGAATTCTATCTTCCATTCTTACGACTTGTCGTCGCGAAGTTATTGTAAATACACTGGTAGGCGAAATATGGCCAGAAAGCGTCTTCAAGGGTTGTAGTGATATTCTCAAGAGTAAAATTGGACCTAAGCAACGAGATCCAACCCTTCATTTGATAGCCACTACTTTACAAGTGTTAGGGATACAGTGGGCTTTTATGGACGACTCTAAACAATTCTTTTTGCTGCTTCTTCAACTAGCCGCTATAGAAGTGCGTATGCAAATGGACGAAAAAAAACTTGAAACGACGTTCAAAAATGCAGAACTTATAACTTGTTGTTTTATAATTTTGGAACTCTGCATTGAACACATGGCTGGAGATGAAATCGATCTGGAGCCCAAAGAAAAACAAACTACTTACACAGCTCTAAAAGGAGCATTCAACCAGGTACTTGCTGTTCTCACCCGTGTTTCCAATGATAAAATGAAAGATAACATGAATGATCGCGAAAAAGGATTTGTGTGCGCTATAGTACGCATATTGTCAGCCTGGCTAGCTCAAGAGACCACAGCAATGCGTCCCGCTATTTATAAAATTCTGCCTTTCATGTTCAAAATAGCCAACGATACCTTCTCCGATCTCAAATCTCATCGAAAGGAAAATAAGGAAGGAGATTCGCCCGTAGATATATTACGAGTCATGTTACCCGCTCTATGCCACTTAGCCGTAGAAGACGATGCAAGAAAAATAATGTTCACCACTAAACAAGATGCAGTTTTTCTAGAAGCAATACAGTTCTACTATTCTATTTCTCACTACAAAAAGCCACCAATTCCAAGAGCAGAACGTTTAAAGCGCATGAACGAACCTGACCCAGTGCCAACGCCCAAACAAGTAGAAGAAATGAAGGATGCTCGCACAGCTGTTGTTAGTCTTTGCAATATTCTAATGAATCTTACTGTATTGGAACCAAAAATTGTTGAAGAAAGTCCGGTGTTTGCTAATTTGCTTAAATTCGTCTACGATAACTTACCTGAACTTAAGGATACTCCCGACAACCTTGTGATGCATGGTCATTTAGCTGTCCTTGGACTTTTATTACTCAAACAACAATCAAGCAAGGTGAAACAAAATGATTTTTCGATCTGCCGATACATCCAAGCAACCATACGTTTTCTTTGGGATGCGTACAACATTGATGAGTCAAACGATCCCACAGCTCTGGTAGTTTCTATCGCATACAAGGAGCACTGGATGGAGGTATCTGAATTATGGTTCCTTGGAATGCAAACAATGTGTGGTGTTTTGCCTCTCATCCCGTGGATCTCTGAATTCGCAGTTGAAAGCGGCTGGGCTGAAGGTATTGTGCAGACACTTAAAAAAGTTAAAATTGGTACTCTGCCACCCAACGTAAAATCTGCATATGAAGACTTCCTTAGTCAGCTGGTCGACGCAAATCCAAGTGTGGTAGCAGTTCTTAAAAAAGCAGATGCACTCCGAGTTTGCCGAAACCATAGAATGATGGACTTGGGAAAGAAACTGTTTGGAGATTAAATGACGTGAATCTTTTATTTTTGTAATTGTCGTTAATTTATGAAAACGAGTTAAACAAAACTTGTCACTACAGACTTTGAAAATGAATTTTTATAAACACATGGAGCGTATAATAAAATTATTTCAATTCATCTATTAAGACGCATTCGCTTTTATATTATATAATACATATACATACCTACATAATAATTTTGAAATGACTAACCTCTGTTTCTTCGAAAACGCTGCATATTTTTCTATGTTTGTATCATCTCCATGTCGTCGAATGAACAAAATGGAGAAAGCAAATGAGTATCTATCCATAGGATGTTAAATCTATTTTTGATTAGCCGATAACCTGGCGTAGTGCCAGCACAAGTTTGTATACTCCATAAACGCTTGTTTATTTCAGTAGTTGCATGTCTTATTTATTTTTTTATTTATATATTACACAAAATGTCGCTTTTTAATTTTAATACGATGCGTCTCACTTGCTAGTGAGAGTCGTTGACTGCACTCTATGATATTTTTGGATATCAAAGGTTAATTGTGCGTCGAAGATAACAAATGGTTTTGCCTTTTGCAGTGTGAAATATAAGGTTTGTAAATAGAAATATGATAGCTTAAAGGCGCGTCATTTTGTGAGGAAGAGTTTTATACAAATTTTGGTTGTACATAGTTTGTATTTTATAGTAGGCTTGTGTTGCTTTGATCTAATTTGAATTGAATAAATTGTAGCTCTTATCACGAAAAAAGTTTGAAAAAAAAATTTAAAAGAGCAAAAAATTAGTTCATAAAATGTTTGTTTATATCCGTTTAGGGATTAAAAGATAATTCTTTAGTTGTACTCCATGATTCGAAATTGTCAATATATTTATCTCAAATGCCGTCAAACGTTTAAAGACACAGACAGATCCTTTCGGTGATTTTTGTGCAATGTATTGAATAAATTATGTCTGCGCATGCCTCTATAAAATGAAATTTTCAACAATACATTAAAAAAATAAATAAAAATAAAGAATACAAAAAAAAAAACTTTAGTTCAAATCTATAACTTATAATAGGTCTGTTCGTTGAACTTTCCCCAGGGTTGACCCAGGTTTTCTTGACAACCCTGTGAATTATCAAAAAAACCTGGGTTTACCAGTCCTCAAAAAACGCTTTACCACAAATCACCATACATCCCTGTCATTAAAAAAAAAATACATGCCATTTGACAGCCCTCAAATCGCCACACCAAAAAGCTAGGGCGAGTTTGGGAAAAACCTATGGCAAACCTATGGCTCAAAAAACACTCATTTTGACATTCAGGGTGAATTTAGGTTTCTCAAAAAACGCTTTGTGGCGACCCTAGGGCAAACCCAGTTCTTCAACGAACAGACCTAATGGTTCACTTTCAAAAAAAGTACCATCAGAAGAGTATCCTCTGCGTAATTACCGAACCAAACAAAGCTACCGACCAAACACAGCTACCAGGAAAAGTTTAAACAGCCTGAAATTGAATGTTTTTCTTGCTGTGACAAAAAGCTGCAAGTCTATAGGTGTGTTTACTGAAAATTCACACGAAATGCACCGAAAGTCGGTGAAAGTCAGTCAAATGTCGTTACAGCACAGCGATTTTTCGTAGCTGTGCACAAAAGAGAGTGAAAGAGTAAAAAATTTCCCCACCCTGCGAATTTCTGTGGGCAGAAATCGTGCACAGCCAAAACAAATACAACAACTGTCAAACAGACGTTTTTACAAGCGCTGCTGCGAATGTTTGTTAAAGACCGTTTCTTTACTTTTGAGACAATTACGCTCTTTCAGAGAGTTTCTGACCATTTCTGAGAGAATTTTACCTCCACTCCTTAAAATCTGACAGATTGTGAATTTCTGTGCACAAAGTACAGAAACAGACCTTATAAGTCAAGAGCCACTTGTAGGATTATATCCATTACACTTGCAGAAGATCAAGCAAACTTGTAGTTTTGTTACAGAAATTTATCATGCCGTTTTCGTTTGGTAAAACTAGAGTACCCTTTTTTTAGAGTACTCTGATTTTTACTCTGAAAAAATTTCTAGAGTAGCAAAATTTGCTCTGAGTGTAATTTCTGACAGCAAAAAGAGTACCCTTAGAGTACTCTTTTTTCCCAAACGAAAACGGCATTATATTTGTCATAATTTCAAGAACTTGTAGTTTTGGTCCTGAAACCCTTTGAAAGCTATTAAAATAATTTTAAGATTGCAAACGAAAAACATGGGGCGCATGCTGCAGACAATCACTATAGTTATATATTGCAAATTCCATCCAGACACACAAGTTAAGGGGGGTAGAGTTAATTCGATTTTTTCGTAACATCCTTTATTATTTTCCGAGCTCGAGAATTCGGATAGTAAATGTGTTTTGTGTTCACATCAAATATCATTCCGAAATGCGATGAAATATAATTTCAAGTTTTACAAACATTAAACAATTTTTTGTTCACGAGAGTCACTTTTTCTATTTCATTTACCTTTGTTTTTCATTTCAAAAAGTTTTTTTTTTTCATAAAAAGGGCATCTTCTTTTTTATACTTCTTGTGTGACAATACTTAGGGATAATACCTATGTAATTTTTGAAAGTATATATCGTTCATACAGCATTTATATATATTCATTTAAAACCATAGGTTGCATTTTTGGAACCATATTTCATACATATAGCATTTGTACTTTTCTTTTTGTCTTTGATGGAAAAATAGTTTTTTATCAACGCCATTTCTCAGTTTTATAAATTCAGGAGCACATGTTTTGTAATGACGGTGTGTGACGTTTTGCTTCCGTTTTCTCTGAATCGTGAATTTACTTATATCCACAACACTTAAATAAACTCGTGACGTATGCAGTTTAAATTTAAACATGACACGATCAAAATATTGTTTAAAATTTTCTGGTGGACACTCTCACTTAGTGATTAATGGTACACTATCCACATTCAGCTGCTCTTGTATGTAAAACTTGACACAGGAGTATACAAAGCAATTATATCATCGTATTTACTCGTGGTTTTAGAGACGAATATTTATTTAAGGTGAATATGACTTTTGTCCATTTATTCATTCATTCGTTTCAGATTCATCAAAAAGTATTTATAATTGTCGAAAGCTTCCATTTGAAAAGAAATTGTTTTACTGTTCTTTTTTTTTTTAAATAATGCGGTTGAGCCAGTTGGTCTCACATATTGATAAAAACACGATAATTTCATTTATTTCTTTTGAATCTCACATTGAATTTTAGCTTGGAGAGCAGCTAGAAAGTACATACAGCTTTTTGCCTGGAGAGGCTTCACAAGTGACTGCTAAATTCCTGCAATCATTTCGACAATGTCCGGATAATCCGCAAACATCTTTGGATTCATGGCGTTCCTATTTATGGCGAGATGCTCTGCCAGAACGTTACAAGCACTTGGCTGAACCGATATATAAACAATGGCTCCATCTTCGCTATCGATATCTGGCCATTGTTCCAGAATATGTGCAAATGCTTAAAAAATTTCGTGCATCTGGCTTTCTACTCGCACTCATCACAAATGGCCCATCGAATGCTCAATGGGAAAAAGTAAAGAAGCTTAATGTGAGTCAGTATTTCGATTGCGTTTTAGTTTCGTCTGACTTACCATGGGAGAAGCCTCATCCGAACATTTTTATGGCCGCTTGCAATTACCTACGTGTAAAACCAGAAGAATGCGTTATGATTGGTGATAAAATTGAAACGGACATACAGGTACGTATCAAATACTTTTTTTTAAATTTTAATTAAAAATCAACAAAAACTAAGCAGCAACACACCAAAAATAGGGGGCTGTGGCCAGAGAGATTTTTTTTAAATGTGTATAGTTTATTTTTCTAATTTATTAAAATTTTGCGGCGTTCCTCATTCGTTGAATGGGTTTGAATAATTTTAAAATTTATATTTAAATATTCTCCTCTTTTGCGCTTTTCAAAAAGCGACCGCCCTTGTTTTTTATAAACTTAATTTAAACCTTTTACAAAACTAAAAGCTATCATCCAAAACTAAAAATAGCATTTCTCTCTTGTCACTTTGAAAGCCTAGTTGCTTAGATATTTGTAATAGTTATAACATAAAACCAGTTGTCATATAATATACATATAGATAATATTAGAATGTGTAAAAAATGTTCGCGAGGTTTAAAAAGCTGTCTCTGAAAAGTAAGTTTCTGTTACGCTAATGGTTTTCGCTTTTTAGGGTTTTAATATCAATGATGTATGTACTGTATTTTTTCTCATCACTGTACTTCAGATAAAATATCTTTAGAACCTCTATCCCGTTGTAATATCAACTATCATAAGGCTCGTCGTAACAATTTCGAAAGCCAAAGCGAGAGCATCATGGAGGCCTTCGTTGTAAATGTTTTGTTACGAAATTTGTCACTGTTGATAAAATTATAAAGAAGTTCTAAATATTTGTTACAAGGCATTGATGTTTTTAGTTTTAACTTTTTGGCATTCTTAGTCCGGAATTGTTACGACGGGCCTTGTGGGCCAAGATGTTAAAGTGCTGTAGAATTTCCAAATAAATTTTTGTTTTAAAGAAATCGTCACAGAAAACTTGCTGTTCAGATACGGCATATTTGAATCGTTATTTTTGTGCATACTGCAATACCAAGATAGCATTTGCAGCACACATAAGGTATTTCTTCAGCAAATGGAATTGGTGAGAAATGCTTTTGCACGGGGCCTTTGTGGTAAGTAATTGGTTAAGATCAAAGAGGTAATTTTATGGCGATGTTAATATTTTAGGATTATCTAAGCGAAAAGAGTCAGTAGAGTTTCTTTTAATGACCTATGTGAGCTAAAGAAATAGGAATGGTTTGGTTTTCAAATTCAGCTTTTATTTCAAATATTTGTATATACGAATAGAGCGAACCAAACTGAAATTGATTGAGGGTGAAGCCATGAACTCTAAGGAATTGCCAACTTGGTAACTTATGTTTTCCAAAAGGCGTTTTTCTTTTTTAGTTCCGAACCGTGAACTGAACGGAGAACGAACAGCGTGAACGTGTTCTGAACTGAGCAATGTGAAGTTGGCTGCGCTCACTCTTGCTCTAGATGCCCCGTCATATTATTTCGAGCACGTAGAGCGCGCTCGCGTAGTGTTCTGAAGAAAAAAGAAAAGCATTTTGAGCGTTCAGATGTCGCTGAACTGAAAAAGAAATACTATTACGTTTTTGACGTTTCACTTCTCTGTTCGGAACTAAAAAAGAAAAACGCCTAAAATAACACAACAGATTTTCCTTATTTATAAAAAATTATTTTTACTGGTATGAGTTGTAGATAGAGTTAGATTTATGATTTTAAGAGTCTTCGCATTTCAAGCAGGGGTCTTTCTAGACTTTCGATAGTTGAATGTTGCAAATTAGAATCGCGTTTTTTTGCGTAAATATAAGAAGCGTTGTTTTGAAACTAGGTATTATGGAATTCAAAACAACGATAGCCGCGACATAAACCAACTAGGAATTTCGAGAAAGGATACATGAAAATATAAGAACGATAGCAAAACAACCACCATAAGCAGTCATTAATGATAGCGGTTGTCGTGAAACGTGACGATAGCGAGCGGTTTCTTTCATTGCTTTTAGGATGCAGTTTGGCAAACTTTAGTTTGCTGATTTTTGTTTTTTCTAATTTATGTAGTTTTTTTTGGGAACCCATCTTAAAAATGATTTATCAGGTGCAAGTTTCTCATGAAAAGGTTTATTTTCAGTTTCAGTTCCACATGGAAATCGTCAAATCAAAACTGTTTTTTCTCATCTATGATAAATGTTTTTCAAATTCTCACCGCCAGGAACTCTTTAGGGAAATACTGCAGCTTTTCTTACTTACTAGAACATTCCAAGCCAAGAAACAAAGAAAGTTTAGAAATTTCGACTATTTGCTTCATGTAGTAACCAAAAATCTATCTTTTTACTAAAACGACGTATATTTATATTTTTACACATTAATATTTTTTTAAATAAAAAAAAACAATAACTTCCTTAATTAAAGTCGATTATTTCTCTCTATGCATCCTTTAAACACAAACACAAAACCAAAACAAAACTTTCTTCCAACATCCTATCCTTCACAAAAAAAAACTCCTAACGAATACCTATGCAAAATCCACAACACAAAACAATTGCTGACATTGATGTTCTATGGCTTAGGGTGGTAAAGCTTCAAACCTGGGGGCCACCATCTGGATACCATTAAATTCAAACGTGTTTGACGACCTCGACGTTGAGTTTAAATCCAACGAAAGCCAGCGACCTGATTTAATTGTCCAGAACCTATGTGACATCGTGCCGTTCTTTACAAAATACAGGAATGGAAACGGCTCCTCAAATCCAGGCTGCTCAACAAAATTTCCACTTGCAGATGGTTCTGCTAACAACGTTCGGAGACTAAATACCCAATCTGGTGTCAACTCTAATCGCAAGTATCAGACATATCGTCGTGGAGTGTCAATGCCAGACATAGACTGTAGCAGTGAAAATAGCTGCGATAGCATCTTTAGTTGAAAAGATGAAATAGCTGATTGAAAAGCAACATACTTAAATTAACATAATTCGAGCTCATTTTTAATAAGCATGTAGCTTAGAACGTAACACCGCAACACACACAATTGATTCCTTATGCAAGGACATTACTTTTTCCAACAGAGCTTCCAAATGCAAACATCTGAGCTTTTGTATTAAAAAAAAGTTTTAACATACAGTTAAAATTTGCAAAATGCGTATGCATACTATAGTAGAGTAAAGCACTTAAAACTTACATTTCTCTTATGTAACCAGATCAAAGCGATCAGTTTTTAAAATTACAATCACATTAAAGAAGTACAAATAATTTCCTCCGAGTTATTGTTTTTACACTAAAAACAGAACAGGGATTAAGAATACAACTTTTTTTAAGAACGTGTGTAAATAGCAAGTATTTTTGTAAATTTTTTACGAAATGTGAAATCGCTGAATCGCTGTTTTATAATTTGTAAGTTCTCATAGTGTAAGAGTATATGGATTCCTTCGTTTTTTTTTTTACTACGTTAAATTTATTTGTCATTTCTTCACAAACCAAAGTGAACAAAAATATATGTATAGTAAATAAAAAAACGTAAGCATTATATGACCTGTAAAAATGTACCTTGTAAAAATTAAAGTAGTGAATTTGAAAATATTTTTATGTATGTTTGTGTTGTTTTACTTTATTATTTTGCCGAGCTTAAACAATTCTTGTATGAAAATGTTTGAAACAAATGCTAATAAAACAATTTTTTTTTTTAATAAATGAAACTCTATTTAATTTAACTAAATTAATTGATTCTAATGACTGATTTTGGAGTTCGAAAAAAATTGGTTTGTATTATTATTTTCGTTCTATGCACCTTGAAAGCAAAATCGTTTCACTCTTAATGGTTTAAGAGCATAACCAGTCTCAAGAACGATACAGCAAAATTTTACGCATTGTTGTCACCAATATTTTATAATTAAATGACACAACTTTTTGAGTTGCTTCGATCGATGCTATTCAAAAAGTAAAAATGGGCAAAACTGGATCACACGAACTTACAATAGTTTGATAATTACGATTAAGGCTGAGTACAAGATTATAAAATTCGACATTAAATTTTGAAAAAAATTAAATTAAATAATCTAAAGGTTTTTAAGCAAAAATATAAAAACACAATTTTTTGCAGTTGCCAATACATATTTGCGAGGAATTGGCAAGTCTTTCGATTGTAAATTCATTGCTATGAAAAGCGCTTTCTCGATTTGCCGTTCAGAGTCGGCAGAAAATTATAGGACCCCTCCATCTCCTGAATAAAAATAAACAATTTTTTTTAATAAAGTCTGTAAGTCTTAAGATCTTGCCAGAAGATGGGTTGACAAAAAAATCCAAATTTTGATATGCAATCTTACTTCTAAAGTATAAAATTTTGTCAAAATCATGTTAGCCATTGACGAGAAAGTCAGTTTTAAGAAAAACGTACCATTTTTAGATTAAAAAAAATAAATTTACATCATAAGAAAGACAACCAAAATATAATCCCTAGCACAAAATTTTTCTAAATCTTTAGAGTGGATAGGGCCTCCTTTTTTATTTTTATCATAATAATGTCATACAGCCATATTATGGTTGTCAACTATCAATCAATTGATACACGATAGGTGCTATCTGCTATCAATCAATTGATAAATCGGTATTATGCATTATTTTCAATATCCATAGTATTATCCATTATTTTCAACAGCGTGCTCGTACTAAGCGTTGATACACTCCACATCTAGGTAAAAAGCGACCATTTTAATTTCCTGCATTCAAGGAACGCTAAAATTTCTGATGGTTGCTATCCGTAATACCTCTTAACCAAGTTCATTGATAAACGAACAAATTTATCAAATATCGTATTGATATTTGACAAACATAATAGGGCTGATATCTTATTGTTATCTCAAAAATTTGTTCTGCACATTTACAAAACTTCTCCTATAGTACCTAATCGCAAGTAAAAACAGAAAATTCAAAACATGCGAACGTTTCGCGGATTACCGTAAGTAACAAGTAACTATTTACCTTAAACCTAAAAGGTTCAGCTTTTTTGTGCGTGAAAAAAACATAGGTTTTAATTAGTGGGATCACTGTATATTAGGTATGTTCGTTGAACTTTCCCCAGGGTTGACCCAGGTTTTCTTGACAACCCTGTGAATTATCAAAAAAAGTCCTCAAAAAACTCTATACCACAAATAACCACCCATCCCTGTCATTAAAAAAAAATACATGCCATTTGACAGCTCTCAACTCGCCACAACAAAAAGCTAGGGCGAGTTGGGGGAAAACCTATGGCAAAACTATGGCTCAAAAAACACTCAATTTGACATTCAGGGTGAATTTAGGTTTCTCAAAAAACGCTTTGTGGCGACCCTAGGGCAACCCCAGTGCTTCAACGAACAGACCTATTATAACGTAACACGAATGGCTTCTTTAGGTTAAAGTTTCGTATTAAAACGTTGCTAAATGTCTATAGCTTCCAGCAAGATGTCAAAACATACAGCTCTAGGAATAGGAACGATTAGTCAGTGTGCTACATATGGGCCTTGTAGCCTTGTAGGATCAATTTGTTGGCCTATATTCCCCTCAAACGCTGAATGTGATTTACAACGGTGTTTAAATGTTTAAATCGTTACATATTAGGTCTGTTTCTTTACTTTGTGCACAGGAAATCACAATTTGTCATCAATTTTAAGGAGTAGGGTGGTACCCGTGGCGTAATGGTTAGCATGTCCACCTGCTAACCCAGAGGTTCGAGGTTCGAATCCAAGCAGAGGCAAAATGCGAGGAATTGGCAAGTCCTCCGTTAATAAATTCATTGCCATGAAAAGCGCATTCTCAATTAGCCGTTCGGAACCGGCGAAAAATTGTAGGTCCCCTCCATTCCCTCACAAGGCATGGTTGTGAGAAATGCGCTAGGCCCAGGGGCTCCTCGCTCTGTTGCGCCACCCTTTATTTTATTATTAGGGATAAAAATCTCTTCAGAAACTCTCTAAAATAGCGTAGTTGTGTAAAAAGTAAAGAAAAGCCTTGAACACAACATTCGCAGCAACGCTTGGAAAAACGTCTGTTTGACAGCTGTTGTATTTGTTTCGGCTGTGCACGATTTTTGGTAGCAGAAATTAGCAGTGCGGGGAAATTTTTTACTCTTTCACTCTCTTTTGTGCACAGCTACGAAAAATCCCCGTGCTGGAATAGCATTAGACTAAATTTCGCTGACGGTGGTCATAAAGAAACACACCTATTACTTTCCAACAAAAAAAAAACACATTTGATAAATATTTCTGAATTTCAATATTGTAAATATGTATATGGAAATTCAAGTAACAACAAAAAAAAAAATTATGGTTTCAATGAAATGAACTTTATTGTAAAAACAAATTAATTTTGAAAAAAAAAACACCTGAGATTTGTAACCTAAAAACCATACACCGAGTTACCATCAACACTCTTGTACCATCGAGTTTTTTTTCTGACTTTTCCCTTTTAACATTACAAAAAAATAACTCCTTTTTATAAAAACAAACTAACATTATCTTTATTTATTGAAAAGTAAAAAAACTTACATCACTTATCTTAGATTTAGTTTATCAAACGGTTGTAGGATAACCCCAAGGGTCCAGTTTTTCATTGAGTAGTGTTAAACATGATTCCGATAATTTAGATAGCAATTCGGATAACTTGTGTTTCGAAAAGACCTTATACAGTTGGCGCACTTCACTGGCAATTTCATCTGCTAATTTAATGCAACTTTTGTAATCGCCGCTCTCTTGAAGCACTTTATGCAATAACAATACTACTTCTGGGATGCAGATAGTTCGGAGCTTCTGCAGTTGGTGTAAACGATTGTCCCAATCTACTTGGTCTACATCAACAGGATTCTTTGAAGAGTCGGGATCGATCAACCAACCTTTTTCCGGAAACACGAGGACATTGAAAAGCGCATCGCGAGTAACTGAAATAGAAATATTTTAAATTCAAGTATAAAGAAAACTAACATAAAAAATAAAACAAAGACTATTCTACTATTCAAAAATCAAGTGATTAATCAAATAGAGCGGACGAACAAACATTCAACGCTGTTAATATTTCTAAAGTTCTTATGTTTTTAATTGAAAGCAGGCCAGATAGAAAAAGGAAATAAGATACGGAAATGCGGTTTTGCAGAACCAAGATTAGTGTTGAGACTAGCAGCCCTATTCTGCTATTCATCGGGGGGAATTTTTCTTGAATTTTCACTAATCACTATTCTGCTATTCATTCCAAGTGAATCTGTGTATGTCGGTAATATACACAGATTCACTTCGAATGAATAGCAGAATAGTGATTAGTGAAAATTCAAGAAAAATTCCCCCCGATGAATAGCAGAATAGGGCTGTAGATTAGTAAAGTAAAGATTAGTGTAGATATCTGTTTAGAAAGGGTATTCATGTACATGGCTAGTTAAGTTTGTAAGCTTGCATGACTATTTCACTAAAGGAACTTGCGTAAACGTGGATTTTATGAATTTTTTTTATGATCGAGTACTCAGTTTAACTTTGACTGACTTGCAACTTAATGATGCAAAACAACTTATAATTTGTATAGAAAGTGTGAAGGTTTTTGGGAATGTTCTAATTACAAAAAAATTTACTTGCAAAAACGTCTGAAAGAAAAGTTATTACCAGTAGTTTGTTCATTTAAATTCATTTTCCATCGATCAAGTTCAGAGAGGTAGACCTGCTCTTTGTGCTCGGATGCAATTCGCTCAGTAAAGTTGGCATTTGCATTGACAAATTGTGGTTTTTTTGGTCTGTTGTGATATAGTTTTGACCAATCATTAAAACCATCTAAGGCTACTAGGTACACTTTATAACTGAGATATTCTTTAACGCTGCATTCTTCACGACATGGAAAATTGTCCTTAGAGCCATACAAAGAAATTATTTGTGCCAAAGTGTCCGAGGGAACCATATTGAAAGCCGCACGCATGCATTCACTTTTACCTTGCGCAAGAAAAGTTCGAAACATGGCGTTCATTTGCCAAAGAAGTTCTCCCTTTTGCTCCGGGTAGAACGTAAGCCACTCCAATGCTTTTATTTTTTCATTATCAAATTCGCAAATATTGCCATTTTGTTTCTTGTCTTCAAATTCTGTATTGAGTCGTGACCGGATAGTTTGAACCGTATGCTTTGTTATACTTTCAACGTCCAGACCAGCTGAAACAGCTTCTTCTAAAGCAGCAGCCCTAGCTGAAGTTTCCTTGACAGTTTCCAAGAACTTAGAATAAAGCAGAACTTGCATTTTTCCAGGAAGGCTGGATGTGTAGAAAGCAACTAGTTGAGGATCTTTGAACTCGATAAGACATTCAACATAGGCTTTAATAATGACATCCGCTACTTCCTCTTTATCGACTCTTCCGATTTGTCGCATAAACAGTACAATGTGGCTAAGAAAACGTAACATATGTGCCGAAAGTTTTTCCTCTTCAACCCAGCAACGAATTTTTTGCAATAGCTCAGGAATGTTATCCAATATAATATACTTTTGAATTGTGTGCATTTTATTCTGCGCTGTCTTTCTTACACTTTCGTTTTTGTGCACTGAAAGTTCATCGAAAATCTGTTCGAGTGACATCTTGTTATCCCAGTACTCTTGAGGCATGAGGGAACGTATTTCACTTTCAACTCGAATGTCGATTTGGACCTTGAGGTATGCCCATAAAAGATCCAACCACGATTTACTCAGCAATGATTTAAGAGACTCCAAATGGCCACATAATGCTCCAGCAATAGCACGCGTGTATTCATCGTATTTATTACTTCCAGCCATCATCCAAGCACATTTTTTCCATATATCGCGACGTGGATTCCCTTCTATTGGTATTTTTTCTTGATTATTTGCGGATTCGTAGTTGGGATCTTCATGAAGTCGCCACCCTTCAAGTATTGCTGCACGCCAAGTTTGTCCACAGTACTTACAAAGGGCCATTGCTTCATCAATGCGTCCCTGGCGGATTTCTGCAAAAATGCCTTTTGACAATCGCAAATTGTCCTCCTCGTCAAGTGTGTGCAATGGTCTCTTTTCGCGTATTGGTGCATCTGGATCAAGTGACTTAATTATTTCACGACCATTTCCGAAAGCTACGTCATATGGGTTTTGCAATTGGAAAAGTGTGTTTTCCCAAGCAACAGTACGATCTGTAGAATGGCCAACATGCATTATCTCCTCCTTTACGTAGCATGCCTCCAGCCAATCAACAATAAGTTGGTATTCTCGAATATGTGAATTACCTTTTAAAAATAAGGAAATATAATTTTTTTATTTAAAAGTAAGTATTGAAGTTACTCACAAGCGTAAAGCTGGTTTATAATTTCCTTTTCAGAGCAACCCAGAATTGGTTCATCCATAGATTCTGTTTGAACCATTATTCTATCCTTATAGAGTGCATAAATGAGTTTCCAAGTGTTGTGCTCTTGTTCAAACCATACATGTTCCTCGGACTTTTGTTTCGAATAAGTTGACCTTGTGTTTTTTCGAGAGATTTCCTCAATAATGCCAGAACACGTATGAATTATATCCTGAATAGTGTCAAACACTTCAGAGTCATTGGTACGGCTTTGAAGTACTTCCAGAAACTGAGGGAAAAGCATGTTTGTTTTTTCTTTTAAGCATAGCTCGCTGGATTCCAAAACTGATCTTTCACTATTTGCCGGTTCTGTACCTAAAAAATTGGTGGTACTCTCATACATCGAATAATTCCCACTTGCATTGAGATTAGAGGAGTTGCGGTTTTCCAAAAGTCTTTGAATTTCACTTGGCGCTAAGGTTATGGACAGGTCAAAATCCCGGGTATTTGTTATCCTATCATGCGATTCTTTGCCTCGAATTAAACCACGCTCCGACACGAAAGACATATCTGCCATTTTTAAACCAAATATTCGGGTTGAATTTTTATTTTTAAGTGAAACACTAAAATAATAATAATTTTTTTACTTTAAAAAACCGCAAAACCAGATAATTTGTAATCGACCGCTTCAACGCTAGAAAAGCTACAAACAGTTGACAGATGACATACGTAATGACGTAACGCGGTAACTGTAACGCATGCTATTGTGAAAAGAGATTGGGGTTAAGCGGCAAGCACAAGTATTGGCAATTTGTAGTATGCACATCCCATAATTGTAAATATAAAATATATCGAGCGAAAAAGGCGATTTCATAACTTGGTGGTGCAGCAATCGCTATTAAAAATACAATAATGACCCGAATAGCTTAGAACGAAGACTGCGAGGTTGTATACATATATACAATACTGCTACTATAGTATATATTATACTATGAACAGCACAAATTAACAAACGTTTTGGCATTTACAATCAAAGTTCACAAGGCGCTCTTATTTTTCTCCTTTGCTTTAAGCTACTTAGTGCTTACACGTTAACGAGACAACCCTCCCTGCTAAAAAAGCTATACATTTTTACGTTTCAATACAAATGGTGAAAAGCAGTTTTTAGTTTATAAATACACTTGTACTAAAGAATAGCAAACTCGATTTCCCATTATTTAACAATGCTTCAAACCTTAGATGAGTAAAGAACAAGTAGGAATATCATTACTTATCTTACAATTGCTCATTTGCCGTGTTTTTTTGAATATAGCCCAAAAAAGCTCGTCAAAAATCTTACTCTTGTTCTTTTGCTACCATTTTCAAATGCAACAACAATTTTTTGATTGTGTTCGAAAGTGAATGTTTTTATATTTGTTCTGTCAAACGGATGAAAATTTAATTAATTAGTGACATTTACAAAAGTGCATCTACTTCAACATTGGAAACGCTTGCAGTTTATATAAGTGGGGATGTTTATCCGCGCTATCCACTTATTTTGCTGTTGTTTTTAACACGCACGAATTTGAACAAGCGTCCAAAAAACGCATCTATAGTTGCTTTTTAAAACGAAGTCTTTTTGTGTGAATATAAAGTTGTGTTAGTTAAATTACTAATCACTTTTATCAAAGCGGTGTTTGTGGAATCAGATGGACAGATGCCGCTGTGTGTGTGTGGTTTACCCACTTGTTGTATATCCCCTGTGCTTTGAACCCAGGGCATAGAGGCGCACCAATCGCTTCATTGTATAAACAATGTTACATACGAGCTGCGACTGGAGCTGAGTGGTGGCCCACTAGGGGAAAAAAATTAATTGCATTGCTCTTTATAATATAATAATATATATATAATATATATATATAATAATATATAGGGAACAATACAATGGATTTAAGTGAGTTTATAAATACAGTGCCCACTTGCCCTTCTCTTAAATATTGAAAGCTGTTTTCCGAAAAGCATAAAAAATATCCCCATTTCTGAATTCTATCTTCAACTAGATGGCATTACACTGAACTCAAAAGCTCAACAAGTAAGCCCAAAGTTTGTAGTACTTCCTTTTTAAAAATTGGTTATGCCTTACAACTCATAAATAAAAACATGACCTGCCGTTCGCTTCCCATTACATATAAAAGTAGATATCAATAAAAAAAAACAAAATGATTTCGTTCTCAAATTGATTATATATTTATTTATATTGTATTGCTCTCTCGTTAACAATCTTTTTTTCATGGCATTATTTGCTGCTCGTCGTTTTTACATGCATAAGTATACTCATACAGTATCTAGATACAATTGTTCTGCAATATTTACTCTTAACCACCATCATCTTACCTATGGCTTTCTTGAGCAGTTGTGCTTTTTGAAATCTGATTCTACCTTTAGCACACTAGCAGATGCATTTGCATTTGCAACAAAGTGTTGCTATTGCTATGTTTGTGGTTAACATAATCACCAGGACACAATTTGATATGTATAGGTCAGGTGAACTCAAGGTGCCAAGGTGATTTCCATCTTATCTGCAACAACCCAACAGCTGAGTTGTTGCTCCATTATTTAAGCTAGCATTTATTTCTTCAAGCTTAAAATGTCAAGGGGATCATACATCATACATTGTGCCCTAAGGTACCTGGAAAGTTGATGGTTATAATGAACAAGCGTAAATTTTGATGAAAGACGTTTGCAGTTCAATTTTTAGAATCGTGTGATGTACTACACTCATTATGCACTATGCGTAGAGTGGAATCCCCAATGAAGATTGTTTTAGTTTTGCAATGATGTCATTGGAATTTTTCAATTTATTGCATTATGTGGTTGTAAATAGGCTACTTTAGCACTGTCTGACTTTGCGACGAGCATCCCTTTGAACTGTTATACATACATTAAAAGCTTATTGTAGTCCCACAAGTCATTTTGCATTTGAGAAAGCCGTTCCATCAGTTTTTGGTCCAAAAGTTTGGAGTATGTTCCCCACGATTCATCGTCCCTTTATTGCAATCAAAGGAGATGAAAAATTCTAGTCCGTATCTATACAGCGCATGTGAGTTTCAGCCATTTAAATAAAACACGTTTACTTAATGCACAACAATGAAATAATATAGCAAAGCAACCCGGTAGCAGAGGTATCAAGGAATCTACACCAGAGCAGTAGGGCTGGAAAAATCGGTCATTACAGTTGACTATTCAAGATATCTTGTTTTTTACTTTTAGTTGCATTTCCCCTGGCAATATTAAAGTGATCCACTGCATAACACACGTTTCCTCATTGTGAAGTGAAGTGGCTGCGTATATTTTGTTTCATGTTATGTTCCTGTACTACATGGCTACTGTCCTTTGTTCCAAAAATTCAAAGCTTTCATCAAATGAGGCAAAAAATTAATGTGTTCACAAAAAAATTCGTAATTTTGTGCTGTTGGTTTTATTGCTTTTGATGAAGCGTATTCTAATAAGGTGTAGAATATTGTTTGTTGCTAATATTATTTTGCTTTTGTAACTGAGTTATACAGGGTGATTCGCATAAGGTGTGACAAAAAGATAGGGTGTGTAGGTTGGACCTAGACAAGCAAAAAATCGTATGGGAGGGGGGGGTCCATTTTCCCCCGTTTAGGCGGTAGGGGCAATTTAAGAAAAAAGTCACTAAAAATTGGAAAAAAATTATTTAAAAATAACGGTAGTACCTACAGAGTCTTACTATAGCATTTTGAAAAGCCAAAAACTTAAACATTAATTTAAATTCAAAACTAAGTTGTTCAAGTAAATAGTTTTTGAAATATTAATTTTCAAAGTCAAAATTTTGAAAAAAAAACATATTTTTTTTTCTTAAAACCACTTTTCTTCCAAATTTTACGTTATTAAGTAGTATTTTTTTTGCTTATTTTCAATGCTCTTATTTATTTTTGATCAAATACAAGAAACCGGATGTCAAAATAACTTGTAGTTTTTGAGAAAACCAAAAATTACAAAAACGACTTTTGTCAAAATTTTTTTTTTTAAGTTTTTTTTTTCGTTATTGGATTCTTAAGTGAACTTACGAAATAAAGGATGGATTTTCTCTTTACTTTTTTTATTGAGAATTCACTTAAAAGTCCAATAACGAAAAAAAAAAAATTAAAAAAAAAAAAATTTTACGAAAGTCGTTTTTGTAGTTTTTGGTTTTCTCAAAAACTACAAGTTATTTTGACATCCGGTTCTTTGTGTTTGATCAAAAATAAATAAGAGCATTGAAAATAAGCTAGAAAAATATTACTCAATAACGTAAAATTTGGAAAAAAAGTGGTTTTAAGAAAAAAAATTATGTTTTTTTTTTCAAAATTTTGACTTTGAAAATTAATATTTCAAAAACTATTTACTTGAACAACTTAGTTTTGAATTTAAATTAATGTTTAAGTTTTTGGCTTTTCAAAATGCTATAGTAGGACTCTGTAGGTACTACCGTTGTTTTTAAATAATTTTTTTCCAATTTTTAGTGACTTTTTTCTTAAATTGCCCCTCCCGCCTAAACGGGGGAAAATGGACCCCCCCTCCCATACGATTTTTTGCTTGTCTAGGTCCAACCTACACACCCTATCTTTTTGTCACACCTTATGCGAATCACCCTGTATATATGTCTATTTAGAACATTAACCGCCTGTTCTGAAAAGGGATATAGGTACAGGTATTGCAATAATAAATCTAGCTACATATACTGCGGGATCTCTATATATGTATCTGTTTTTCTTATCCTTATGTACATACATGCATATAAGTTTTTCTAAAGATTATATCGATTTTAGTAAAGCGTTTATTTATCAACAGGCCATAGGCACAGATAGAGTTTTTAAAAGAAAGACTATAGGTAGATATAATTAAATTTAGGAAACTGGTGTACCTAATTAGGTAGGTAATACCTACCTCGAATATACGCATATAAATATAGGTAACTAGATCTTTTGCTGATTCCATGAAATGGTGGGCTCGCAGCTAGAACATAGGCTTGTTTGTTGAAGCCCTGAGCTTGCGCTGTGGTCGCCCCAAAGCGTTTTTGAAAAACCTGAACTCGCCTTGAATGTCAAACTGAGTGTTACTGTTTTTTGAGTCCTAAGGGTTTGTGCCCTCAACTCGCCCCAAAGCAACCTTAGATTTTTGCTGGGGCAAGTTCAGGTAACGAACAGGGCTGCCAAATGACTTGTTATTTCGTGGCTTAGCGTTAGCTTACCAAGGTTTTTTTTTAAATACTTATAGGGTTGTTAAGGAAACTAAGGTCAACCCTGGGTAAAGTTCAACCAACGAACCTAAAATCAAATGTTAATATCAACAAAATTTCGTCTTTTGATTAGAATTTTTTTGAAAGTAAATCATTCGAAAACGATTTACCTACGTGTTCAGATAGCCTGTCTATTGTTTTGGTACACAAAAGAAATAGCAATTTACCCAGGCCCGGATAGAAGGGGGCCCAGATCCCTCAAAACAATCTCATTTCAAATGTCATACCAGTGAAAACAAATACCAACACTTGATCTACTTTTCTTATTGTAACTTGGAGGTTGGAGATCCAACGGGCGCTTAACAGACTAGCTTATACCACCTCGCTTTGTCAGAAATCATATTTTTCAGAGGGTTTAGTCAGTCAGATCTTTTGGGAGTGCCATATTTTTTACCAGACTATCTACACCGAAAATACAATCTGCGTAGTAATTGGCCTGTTTGATAAGCCATGCTCACTGAGTAGAACCAGAAAGCAAACTGCGTAGTGCCATTAAGTCTACAATCTAAAATATTTATGGTTATAGCCATTAATTTTAATAAGTCGCCATCTTTAATTTCATTACAAAAATAATTTGAAAGTGTTTCAGACAAAGGGGGTACGAGTTGACAATCTGTATTATCTAGTCTCTGGCCTGTTTCTCGTGTTTTGCAATAATTGCCCTTTCTTGCTCAACCCTGTTTTCCAAGTTTGCCCTGTGCCGTGAATATCCTTACAATGTTTTTATAAAAAAACGTGGGGGTAGTGTCAGGACTATACTCTTTACTTGTTTATTTATAGAAAAAAACGTGCTAAAATATCGAAATATTTTCCATAACTATACAAAGTGGTTCACGTCTATAAAAAAGCATAAAGTACCCCTGTGGGCGCAGTAGCTATGCAGACAGCACTTGCAGATGTCATTAACATGATGGAGTCACACATCTCAGCAGCATCTAATGTGACGATGTTTGGAATATTATACTATAGGCGAAGGCTTGTATGCAAAACAATTGGGAAAATTTCAACAAAAAAAGAAAAAAGTTAACAAAACCTGGGATAGAAATTTTACAGAAAGAAAAGTTAGTTTTGAGAAATCATTTTACTTGATTTCAAACAAAATACCCACTGGTCGGAGTTAATGAAACAAAAAAAATATCACAGAAGTAAATAAAGTACAAACCACTCAAGAGCGATCAAACATGACTCTGAAACAACAGAAATAGTAAAATTGTACCCGCCTGCCAACAGAATCATGAGTCACAACTCACGACACTATTAGCATCATTACTTTTTGACCAAAAAAATCGGCCAAAGCATTTTGTGGAGAATATGTAAAGGCATTTTTTTTTTTATAATTAGCGCACACATCAAGGGTTTATGACTACCCTTATATAATGTTATAGAGCACAGTGCGAGGATTTAGGAAAATAGGAGAGGATTTGAAAGGAGACACCGATGCAAGTTGCTTTTGAACTTTTGTGAATCGTAATGCAGAGGAAAAACACGGTCAGGTAGAGCATTACACATTCGGACTGCTCTACAACGGAGTCGGTGACCGCTACTTTACGAGCGAGTTAGCTCAGATTTTCAGTGATAATTCTCACCCTAGTAGACAGACAATTACAAGTTTAGGGCAACAATTTAAGTGTACATAATGGTTGTGTGATGTTGCCGTTGTCAATGAGACAACAGGTTGGTCGAAGTATCGAAAATATCGCTGCCGTTCAGATGTCCGTAGTAAACGATCCAAATCAGTCAATTGTGACACGACACCCAATTGGATGCAATAAATCGACCACTGCAAACGAGTCCGCGGTGGCCTTATGAATTAAAAAAAAGCTGTTCAGAATTTTGCAATTTTGGTATTTTGACCAATTACTTTGTGTTTCGGCATTCGAAATTTTGGCGGTTCTGGATTATGTCATTCGAAATGACACGTCATTATAAATGCATCTATTTATTTTCAAACCAGAATTTCGATGATTCTTACGAATTATATGATCTGAGCAAGCAATTATTAGTTCATATATACATTATACATATATGCACATATGATAGTGAGAACGCACTATAAATTGTTTTCATATGAAATTCAATTTTCCAATTACCTCTAATTCATTTTCAGCTCACAAAAGTTAATCGAAAGCAAAACAGCTTGTTTCCCAGATTAATTATTAATTTATTTATCGAAAAAAAAACAATTTTCCCAAAAAGGACTATACCTAAGCGAGTGTTCTTGATGTGGCCACAATAGAAGTGACAAATCATGGTGGCCTCTTTGTGATTTCAATTTTCATGGTATAGTTGGGGTGCATTGTCATAAGCAATCGTTGAAAGTTCTATATTTATATAGGCACAAGTACCTGACATTAATATTTCAATTTATCCAGACGATGCAATGTTATGGTATTTCATTATTTCACTGGCAAGATGCCAGAATGCTTAGCCCGTTACCCGTTTCTTAAGTACATATCTCTCCTCTGGCCGTTTCCATGTCCGATTCCAAATGAATCCTTGAAATTGCTCATAAATTCTTCGAAAGGTGTGTGTTTGTATAAGAGCAAGATGAAAATCCGTAAATGTTCGTAATACCATTTTCATTGCATTCATGCATCGATCTTTATGGCGTTCAAGGACATCGAACGTCGCATCGTTTGCAGTACACTCTAAGAGAACTCATTTGGGTATAGTCCAAGGCTTATTTTTTAATTTTACTTCTTATTGTATTATTTATATTTTAATTAATTTCTCTTTTGTTAACTAACCAAAATCGTAAGGAATGTCATTTGCGTCGCAGAACGCAGAGCTTTAATTAGTATGACTTGGGACATCCATGCAGGTAAAACTTGACCGCCTTCTCAATGAAATGGCTGAAAACAATGCAAGTCTTTCCTTTTCCAAGTTTTTTCCGTGGATTCCATCGATTACAAAATCAAATATTAAGCTAACTTTAATTGTCCTGCATCCACGCTGGACATTTTTCGTAATTGATTACTATTTCAACAGTTAATAGCTATTTAAAAAATATGCTTTCTTTCAAATCAAACATACATTCCCGTAGATAGACTAGGAAGCTTTCCATTCGCTCAGTAGAAGATTTTAAGTTTAGTTTTAGGTTTACTTAATTTAAAAATTTTATATATTAACGAAAAGCCTGAATAGTAAAAATATTAAGATGTTATTATAAAAAATACTTTTAACAACTTTAATGTCTTTTAGTTTTTAAATTTGTAAAGTGTTAAGTAAGTACAAATGTAGATGTAAAGTATTTTTTGTTTTGAAAATATTCGCCAAAAATAATAAGGACTGAGTGCTAGCTAGCCACAACAAACAAAACGAAAATAAAGTTTTGTTATTATAACTCATCCAAACCGGGAGGATATTCTCTCTTTTATAATATGAAGTATGTATGTAGTTACCTATGTTGGACTACCACCGAAATGGACAGCAAATCCATTCACTATATAGAAAAGTACTGGCAATGAGCCAAAACTTTTTGCACTACAAACTTTCTTTCACCAGCCCATCGAGTCCGCTGTAATCGTCATTAGTGAGAATCGCTGTATTACCTCACCAAAAGGATAAATTTTATCACTCACAAATATACATACCTACATATACATTGATAATGATAATGATAGACGGAATGAACTAGCATCGTTGCAGCTGTTTGATATAATTTTTAGGTTACTTGATTTCTGGGTCATTCATCATCGTCGTGGGAGGAAACCAGAATCTTTAGTCCTCAGAAAAATATGTAATTAAACTTTTCAATCATTTTCGTGTGCCTAATAATAAATGGTATTGTCTCTCTGACAGACTATCCATCCGTTGAAATGTCTTACTGACTCATTTAGAAGTCGTCATCGTGATATATTATGAAATCTTTCACATCTGGAGAAGTATTGGTTTCGAATTAGAAAAACAATTTATTTTACAAATGCTTTTTGTCAATTTTAGCCGGATTGAAACGGACACCATTTTTCAACATGAATATGGAAAATATTCTTTAATATTTTTTTGGAGTATACATACTTCATTTAGAAGTTATTTGCGATTGAATAAAAAAGATTCAACTGCGATAAGATACTAATGTATCCCTCAGTACCAGTAACATAGACTATAGGTACGTTTTTGTTGCAACTCAGCATCAGCATTCCTATAATCAGCTCAGCAATGGATTTTTCCCCCGAACAAAAAACGAGTATAGCAGAGTATGATTTGTTTTTATGTTCAGTAGTAAAGGACAGTGCTGAACTGGGAGCGAATTACCGTATCAGTGGTCGAGTGAGCGAGTGGCATTTTTCTTTTCAAATTCGCTTTAAATTGAGGATTTATCAGTCAGCTTTTCATTTATTGATTTCAATTCGTTCAAATATTGACGAAAGATTGTCAAGCTGTGGTACTTAAGTGCTCGATAACGTGAGACGTAATAATAATTCAGTCACGTATTGCTCGATCACGTGTACGGTTATTTGGTCAAGTTTTTTTTATATTCCTTACTTGATTACGAAAAGAATCCTCCACTTGAATGGGTAAAATAATAAAACAAAATTTGATGGTTTAAATAAATGAGTTTTGAAGCAATATTCTCATCATATACTCATTCAAGGCCTCACAACAAATATGTAGGCTCAAATATATTTTTGTCCTTAACTTATTGTTGCCTCTCTATTAGGGCCAGAATTACGACCGAAAATTTACCGACTTTCGGTAGAAAATTTAAAGACGTTGATCGGGTTGTTTACCACGAAGAAAATGATTGACAATTTCGTTTCCATGATAAATGAAAGAGTGCGTTCACAAATGAAGTAGTCAATTCCTTTTCTTGGAGAAATGAATAAATACAACCTTAACCAAACCTGTCAAGCTTTAACGTAAATACTGAAAAATAGAAAGGTCATTTCAATGTGCTCGACAATTAGGCACACATTTGAAGAGAGTCTTTATGGCTACTCATATTAAAACCGACAAAAAAGAACTGGTTTAATAGTTATTTTTTTAATTACTATTCTTTTGATATTGCTTACATAATAAGCAAGCCTAAAGTTGGCCGATTATTCACAGTAAATGCAGCCATGAAATAGCTGTTGCAGTGATAAATCTGCAACACACATTACTTACATCAAAAACTGTTTTCGATTAGATTTTAAATGCTGTTCCATGACCCAATTCCTTCTTCTAGTCATTCATTAGGACGATGAAAATTATGTGATAGCAAACTGCACTTTTTATTTCGTTGTATACTATGTTCTAACAGAAGAGTTATCTAAATGTAGGTTTTGTTGAACAGAATAACTTTTTAGTTTTTTATCCAAAAATTGGCTTGTGTTTAACTTTGCTCTATTTATAATTCATTAGGTACCGATGTATTAGCTCTGATATGCACTAATTGCTTGTTTTACTTTTGCAACCCAAATAATATATTTATGTGATTCTAATTTTTCAGACATTTGGTCTTAAAATTAAATGCAGAAAAGTGCAAAATTTCGTTATTAAGCAAAACGATTAAATAAATACCATTAATTTTGAGGCAAATGTGTACCTAAGCTTAGCTAGAGCTCTATAGTCTTTGAATTTGCTAACCGCCCGATTGAGACTAGATATACACATTTTTAATTTCTTCTGTTTAAAACCAATAAGAGAGCATTGTGAAATATCGAGCAAAAAAAAGCACTGTATACCTAATGTAATTTGAATCAGAAGCACTTACATAGTTCATTTACTCATAATTAAACATACTGATGGTCACGTGGAAGACTTCTGAACCTTTTGGGGTGTTCGAATTATATAACTTAACTACGTTCGGTCTCTGATTTCTCAGACGTATACATTTTTTCAGTTGACAATATTCATCAGCTGTTAGTTTTTACAAATTCAGTCAAGAAAATGCGACTGAAAATCGAGATTCAGTCTATCGCGTTGTCATTTTAGGGAAATTAGAGTACATGATGACAGTCAAACTTTATAGGTACTTGGTATTTTCGGTCACCTTCTGTCGAATCTTTTGTCGCGTGCTTTTACCTATGATTTATTTTTCGGTAAATTGTATAATATAAGTGAAGGGTAACAATAAAAAAATTGACAACGAAATTATGTTCTTCATAAATGTAAAATGTCACATATTAATATGATGTACAAGGGAGAATGCCCTCCTTTTTGGAAACCATAGCCCAAAGGGGCCGAATCACAACAGCATCAGCGATCGAGTAGAGTGTCATTTTTCTTTCTAAATTCGCACTTTTTTACATGATTTCAGTCGGATTTGTTGATTCAAATTCCGTTCGTTTACTGATGAGGAAATGTCAAATTATGTTATAAATTGTTCGAAAACGCGAGTGGTAATGCCATATAACCACACAATTCAGTCACGTGTCACTGGATAACGGGTGCGGTAACTCGGCCCCAGGCCCCTAGGTCAACAAGTACAATAGATTCGATCTTCCAAGGTCAAGCGTCAACCGTAAATTAAAAATTTAAACAATAATGAAAGAACACAGTACGTAGGTACGGTTTGAGAATATAACAGTTTTTCTTAACTTCTATTAACAATTTGACGGCGACAATGATATCACCCTGCCACCCTGTTTGATGTTTCGCTTATTCACAGATTTGAACTTGACAATCGAAAGTTATGTTGCTTCTTCGATTGACCATTGAAATCGCACTTATGCCTACTATTATAGCAAATGGAAAGCAATATTACATTTCGTTTCTCTTCTTTTAAGGGAGTTGAAAGACACGTAGGTACACATGTATGGCCTAAAGTCTATTTGTATTTCAAGTGGTTAAACATGTTGTTTCAGGATTATGTGTTTCATTTCTCTAATCCAACCACATATGTGGAATCACCATGAACACAACCAAATCCAACCAAATCCATGCTCTTATTTATTGCCACGAAAAATACAACAGCGGCAGCGGTTTATTTATATGCCCCAAATGGAAAACAAAGTCCTTAGGAAAGAACCGTGTCTTTTAATACCAAATGCTTAGGTGGGTATTTAATTCTCGTAAAAGTGTAACCAAATGTTGTTTAACCACCTGTCCCCAATCAAACATTTCTTCTTTTAAGATGCACATTCAAATAAGGGAATTTATTTGTTTTACGAGTAGATATCACATATATCGCTTTTTAGAACAAAGTGCCAATAAAGACCATTATACGAAAGGTATACATACATACACACATACACATGTGCATTGCTTCAAAAATAAATATAAACGTGCAATTTAACCGTAAAGTGGAGTATTTGCTGAAACTCAAAGTTTTTCAACAATTATTTCTCTTGCATAGGAGTTGTGTTTTGGAAGGTGGCCAACATAGTTTATTGTTTTCCTGTGCCTTAGTGTATCAATATTCGAGAATAGACCAGCAGCACTAAAGAGGTATGTGTTTGAAGAGCTTCTCAAAACTCTCGTTCTTCCTCTTATCCAACTTTTTGCAGGCTGTTACGTTCATAAGTATAGTGTAAAAAGCTTGAAAGTGAAATATGATCGTATATCTGTCATTATTATCATAGTTCAGAAAAATTTAAATACCTACGATATACAGCTGCGGTCAAAATAATAGTAGTATAGAGCTTAAGAAACAACAAAATTGAAAAAAACTTATCCGTCAATCCTAATTTGAAAAACCAATAACGTGGTTTTCAAAGTGGGGTTTTAAGCTTTTATTTACAAAAAAAATAAAACATTAGTTTAATATTATTATCCGATAGTTGCAAGTTTATTGAACAGATGTTGAAATTCAGCGGTCAAACAAATAGTAGTGATAGGAAAATCTACCTTGAAATGTTACGAAATCGAAAAATTAGGTCAAAATTTTTATTACAATATGTGGCTGAGTGTTCGCACCTTTAATTATTATTTAGTTACATGTCCCTTATTAGCTATAACAGCAGTACAAAGACGTTAAATAGAGTTTATCAGGTTTCCACACCTTCCTGTGCTTTTCGAACTCCATGATTGCTGTAACGCTTCCCAAAGGAAAAAGAAGTTGCTTGGTTTGCATCTAGAAGCATTTTTTTTACAGCGCTCCATAGGTTTTCAATGGGATTAAAGTCCGAAGACTGTGCGGGCCACTCCATCACATCTACTTTACTTTCCTGGAACCATTGCTTCTTGCTGAAAGACCCATTTCAGTAAGGAGTAACTTCATTTACGGTAGCATTCATCTTCAGTATACGGTAGCATTACTTCCTGCATTATAATAACATAGAGATGCTGATCCATAATGCCTTCAATCCGCATTATGGGTCCAACTCCGTAGAAGAAAAAACATGCCCATACCATTATGATTGTAAAGTGTGGATTATATTCGGTGTTTGGAGGTCTTCTTACATATTGACGAGATCCTTTTCCACCCCTAATAACAATTAAAGTGTAACGGGTTTTCACTATCAACCCAGTGCAATGTGGAAAAATACCAATCTGTGCAATGCTTTTACTCACACTACTATTATTTTGACCGCAACTGTAGGTACTTTATCAATATCTATACAACACTCTCCCCAAAATAAATATAACCATGTGATTTAGCCTTAAAGTAAAGTATTTGCTAAAATTCAAAATTTACCACCAAAATGGAATAAGTATAAGTACTTAAATTAGTTATAGTCTTATCCAAAAACTGTATATATTTTAATACTGTTGAGTACTGACTATGGAGAAAACTACAGTTCAATGAGACCATCTGGGATAGATAGTTTTCTTGTTCTTTTAAGGGCTACTGGTGTGCAAAATTATTCAAATCAAATAAACCAAAACGAGCAAGGCCATAATCGCATAACTTTCAAAATAATAATCTTTTTATCGTCTATCGTTGACGACATCTTAAAATTTAAAATGTTTGGCAACGATATTTTGAATGTTTTTCTGTTTTTTTCACAGCTTGTTGTCGGCAGCTATCTAGAAAAAGATATCTGAATAGTTCGAAAAATGGTTAGGTTCGATGTTCCGGTTCTTATATTCGCGTTTTAAGAATCAAGTTTAAAAAATCCCTGTTTTTATAGTCCCATCTTTTTAAAATCCCACTTTTCTTTTATTTGAAATAGGTATGGCTTTTCATAATATCGTCTTTTGCAACTTTGTTATTAAAATCCCTTATGTTATTATCCCGCTTTTGCAACCAAATCATGTTGACTTATTTTAAAAAAATCGCGTTGAATTTTCAAGCCTTCGGATAGTAATTTCATTGACTTTTCTCACCATGCATTTTTTCTTTGTATTCGCGACGAAAAAGAAAAGGCAGGCCAAAACACACCTGGTACAAGCAAATGCAAAAACAGCATCATTTGGTTGGCCTCAGACATGGAACAATCCAAAACCGGGAGGCTTGCCGACGATCCCCACAGGCGGATCACTAGTGTGAAGCGGAAAAGTGGGAGATTTGTGATCGCTTCAAGATCACTACTCGTAACGCCGGAAATGAAAAAGAAGAAGCATTTTTTCTTTGTATGGAAAACCTGAACTTTGTTTTGATGTTCAAGGCACACAAACTAAAAGACAGCAACAACATTTCATAACAAAAATTATATTTGCCTGTTAAGCTGTCTAGAAATCTTCCTGGCTTCTAGTGGTGGATATGGCCACTACGGAAACCGAAGGCGACGCGACTCCGACGTTTCTCAAAACGTCCCCATAAATTGACATGAACAGAGGGTAGTTCTGAATTTTTATGAAATCAGAAATTTGCTAGATTCCTGCATAACACACCAAAAAGCAAAAGAGCAGACTGAATGTATTCCTACTTATCACCACTAACCTATCAACGCAGCTTCAAAGATCAAACTATAAAATCACAAGGAACAAAAATTATCAAAGTATTGATTAAAGTTGTTTGTATCAACTTTTGCTACAAAAAAAATTTCAATTGCTTTACTACAATCTGCTGGATAAAAATGAATAAATTTACCACCCCCTCATATATTACTCTCAAAACAAAAATCGCAGTATATATTTTAGAACCCCAACTCCAAGCCCGTTTGATTCAGCTGCTGTCACAAGAAGCTCCAGTAAACAGTGCAACCTCTTTACCGGTGCTGGCATCTACTTTATGGGCTTTAAGTTGCCAAAAATAACAAATAAAAATTTAAGATCTACGCACGTAACAGGTACCAAAGACCTACTCATATACGAGACGTGCTCTCAAAATGTGTTTTGGACAATAAGTGAATGCCAAGCGATTGTGTTTTCGTTTGAATTGTGAGAGCTTTAGAATTAACAAATAACTCAAAGAAAATGGAAACATATGTCACCAGAAGGAACCAAATGAAATATCAAGAAAACAAATAGGACAATGATAGAGAAGTTTCCTTATCGATTCGATGAAAGTTGCTCTTCCGAGAAAATGTACACCGAATGCCTTCCGTCCACCGTGCCTCGACGGTGTAGCGTATACATAGGTATAAATCTAAACGTATGCCAGTTCCACAACATGATGGCCATATGGCAACTGTATAGTCAGAACTAAGAACTTGGTACTTTTCTTTTAACATTCTGAAAATACTTTCTCCATGTAAACTATGAGTACATATGCCAAATTTTATTCTCGTTGCTGATGGAGCAGCAATAAGTTATTCCACCTTTTACAATCACATATTATGAGTCTTTCTAACAAAAACGGAGTAATGTTTTTCACTTCTCACACTATTTTTTTGTCTTTTATAAGCACCTCTACCTATACATACTTAGAAAAAAACAAGATATTGTGAGTAAAAGCTTATGGACAAAGAGAAGAGCAAGGTACGAGCTAATTTCATAGTTAATGATTTCAACACAAAAACTGCACCAGTTAAAATTGATTTATCGCTTGCGTTGAATTTCGAGTTATGGTATGGCTCGACCTATTGATTCTTTAAAAAACAAGCGTGTACTAAAATGTTTGGCCTGAGCCTGAGGTGCATTTACTTTTCTTCGAGTATTTATAGCCATTTTTTTGTTTTTTATTTTTGGAATATATTTCGTAACCTCTTTGGTAGAAAAACTTTGAGTTTATAGCTATACCTATACAAACTTACTTATGTATGTATATAAAAACATAGATTGCCGATACCAGTTGCAGCCCATATTTGACTTGTTCGGGCACGGCCACGCACACGCACTGTCGACTGTGCGCCGATAAGAAAATGCTCCGAATTATAACCCATGGCGTAATGGTGATTCGAATCCCAAAATAAGATAAAAATGTTTTTTTTACTGGTATCGCCTTTCGCGAGGAATTTGCAAGTCATCCGATAGCAAATTCATTGCCACGAAATCGCTTTCTCGATTGGCCGTTCGGAATCGGCAGAAAATTGTAGGTCCAATCCATTTTCTCACAAGGCATTGTTGCGAAGAATGTGCTAGACCCTGGGGCTCCTCGCTCTTTTGCGCCGACCTATTTATTTTATTTTATGCATTTGTATGTAGTTTTTAAGTATGTAACTATTTTTGTTACAGCTAAAGTTGTTAAGATGTGGAAAAAGTTAACATTTTAAGTTTATTGGTTGTTAACAAATAAGTTTTTAAAGGATTTGGCCAAGAAAAAGTGCTACACAAAAAAGCGAAAATGAGCCAGAAATTCAAAAATATTGACTTTTTCAGGTCGGGGATTTTATAATTCATCGATATTTTGCTTCGTTTGAGAGATTTATTGAAAATAATGATAACATATCAGTTTGATGGATGTTTAATACAGTTTCCCCTTTTGATAAAATCTATTTTTGAACTGTCAGAAAACGTTATTACTAAGAAAAAATACTTTATGAGAGAAATAAATGTATCTGACCCTACAAGAGAAGAATAAAAACTGTCAAAAAGCAATATTTTTATTGAATCAATTTTGAGTTTTCACATATTTTGCCAGGACGTATTTTCGATATTCAATGAATATTCATACTACGGATATTCTTTTATTGAATAGTAGAAAATACTTATTTTTTTGTTTATTTGTCAGATATTTTGTTTCCCCAGATATTTACCCGTTAGTTTATGAGGAGAATAAAAAATCGGCGTCTAGTGAAATAAGTTAAAACACGTCGAGAGTATTAATATCAAATACTAAGTTTTTAGATTAGACTAGTTTTGTTTTTTCAAATCCTTAAATATTTTATTCAAATCATTACGTTTTGAGCATGCCATAAAATGAATACTTTTTTTTTGCGTAATAATCAATACTCATGACATAAGTTTTAAGTACGTTCATTATGTTATGAAACCAATGATACCAATAACACGTTCTCTCAATTCAATTTTACTGATTTGAATTGAATTACTCTTTTTTTTTTAACATTTATGGAAGAAAAATTGGAAAATGCCTAAGCCACTACGACCAAACACCACACGGGTCAATTTTATTATTTATGACCGATCAAATAAATATTGTTTTTACGTGGTCACGCAATCCCCATGCTTGCTTGCTTGTCTATATAAAGATTTATGGAATTTGCCGAATACATCCTTTTAACTACCTACCCGGAATATGTTTCATATAAAAAATGTTCATGGATGCTTGAAAAACAAACTCATTCACGTGGAAAGAAATTTACTTTCTCTTGAGTGAAATTAAAATCTCAAATCTTGATGGTGGTTAAATGCTTTAGTCCTGATGAGCAGACAAAAACAAATCTGGAAAATTAAAAAGGAACATAACTCAAAAAATGAAATTATTATGTTGTCGGTAGCGGTACACTATAATATATTTATATTTGGGTATATACTCGTATATATGCAGGCCGGTATATTTTTGCTAAGCATCCTCTTAAATGCAAAATGACGAACAAATTTTACATCGCATTTTGCCGACAGTCGTCCTCGTCCCTCGTCCCACACTTGTATACGTACATTATGTACATTGTAAAATGTATATGTATCCACAGAGCAAAACCAGAAGCTAAAATAAAATGAAAATGTAAGAGAAACCCCACCAGTGCTGCACAAAGATAGTGAGATTTCATAATGAAACCACGATAGCTAGCTGAGACTTTGACAAATTTATCATTCCGATTTGAAAGAAGAACATACATACTCATAAAGTCCTCTCCACAGGCACAGGATGGGTCAGACTCAGAATTAAAAGCATCCCATTGTTATGTTGCCCCAAACGACCGCTTATTAATCTGAAACAGCGGATGGGATGGTTGGTGGCAATGATTTTCGACTGCCTTGTACAATTTCCAACGATGAATGACAATGAAATCTATCTGCAGAGAATGCAGTGCACTACAGTACAGACAGCACAGCATGGGTAGAATTTTTTGAATGGAAGAGTGATTGTATCGTTCACTTACATAACATCAAATTATTTTAAAAAATAATTCAAGGAATGTGCCAAAGGAAAAATGAAGGAATAATTCCATTTTGATGTTTACATGAAGTAGTGGAATAATAAGGAAAAAGTGTTGTTATTTGGTCTATTTCAAACAAAAATTTATTCCAATTGTGTTTCTTAACGTGCCCAAAACTTTTAACAATTTTTGGGAGCTAAGTTTCGAGTATTTGATTTAAAGAAACAAAATTATAAGTGAACTACACATGTTTTATGTACATAAATACATTAGTTCAGATATTGAAATAAAAATTAAAAAATAAAAATAAGCAACTAGAATAGTTGTGCGCTAAGACTATGCCTGTTTTTTCGGAAATCAATACCTATGAAGAAGTTTTTGAAAATTGAAAAGAAAGGAGGAAAAGTAATATGACTTTTGTGTTGCTTGCTTTCAATCCTCACACAAAAATATATGAGATACAAAGATACACATCTCATACATTAAAGGTGTTTTATTAAACAACACAATTTTCCTTACACCAAATCAATTTTTAAATTACTCGTCTTGTGCAAATGTTCTTATGTAGATAAATTTCAATTTAATTCTTTAGCTTTGTCCAAAGGAAGCACCGTAATAAGCAAATTGCCCCTAGAATGTGTACTTGGAAGAACTCCAAATTTACATCGAAAAGATTTTTTGCTATTGCTAATGTTAAACTTGAATAGTTGAAAGAGTTGCGGGTTTCTCTATGTGCATTCCTCACACACAATAGTAAGATACCAGCATATATAGATTCAATGCAAGTTATACTTCTTTTTTGACCATCATAAAACTCTTAATTAATTCAGCCTTTTTCAATCCTATACTTTGATCAAAATAGGCTCTCTAACACAGTTTTATTTCTATCTTTGCTTTGGTTGTAAATTAAATTCCTTTGCGAATTTTTTAGATTCGAGAACACATTTGATCAAAGGATATAGTTCATCTAACGAACTGCCTATAATGGAATTAATCTATTGAAAAATGTGGCTTTTGCATTATTTGCATCATCAATTGTTTAAAATCCTTACGTTAGATTACTCTGATTGTCGAGTGTGTTGATATAAAATATTTGAATTGTTTAAATAATTTACTGTGTCATATTGATATTACAGAAACCGTTGCCACTATATAGGAATAGGTACATAATTGAGTGCAGCATATATATGGGAAGAACAGTTAAATCAATTTTAAATTAAATACATTTTACTAGCTAGCGAAAACAGGTGAACCGGTTAGTTTTAAAATAGGGGCATGCAATAATCTTATCCGATTAGCTTTTTGCTGTTGTTTACGTGTTAAATATTAAGCTGAGGCAAAAAGCCTATTTATATCAAAAAGCTATCCAATGGCATCCGAGAGTTTTTGGTATGCCTTTCCATCCAATTTATCAGCTAAAAAGAGGTTTACTTTTATTTTCTTTTATGACTTTGAAAATAAAATAAAGAGTATTGGAAAGTTGTTAAAAGGAGCATTGAAGAATATTTTTAAATGATCTTTTCAAATAATCTTTATTATGTTCAAACACTCCATATCCAAAGCTTTGGAAAATTTGAAAAACATTCGCAGCCATAATAAATACAAATTTGAAGTATTACCGTTCCTATTATGTTTTTGCAATTATGATTGTCAGCTCGAAAAACGATGAATTCATCCAGACAACTTAAAAATTGCCCATTAACGACGAATATTTTTAGGTTTAAAAATGTTAATAGATTTTTGTAAAACGTAATGAATCTATTTTAGCTTTCATTACTACATGAATCTGCTGTTCCGACGAAATATTTTTCTTAATTGCTTCAGGTACACTTTAAAATTAATTAAACGTTTATTATAGCGTTTGGTCATCTATGGCAATTAAAAAAAATTTATTAAATGAGATAGTTTCTCATTCAGTTTAAATAATCACATATGTAAGTCTAAGGAAATGGCTTCTCTGTCACAAACATAAGTGATTTGCAGCCTTTTGCAATGATTGAAAGTAGGCCTTCAAGATAGTTCCGCAAAATTTAACACAAAAGTCAGTTATTTCAAATATAGTAGAAACCGAAAAGACAATTGAAAAGACTAATTGTGGCCTACATTAATTTCCAGAGCGATATTCGCAGACTTTGGACAGCCACTAACAAAAATAAGAACACTTAAAAAATAGACCTGAAATATTAACTGCTAATCGTGGCAAGAATAAAAATAAGCACATTCAAGGCCAATTGGTTATCCTTCAACTTTCATAATTTTTTCCCTTCTAAAAATTCAATTTCAGTATAAACTGCATAGCGCATTATCTGACGTCGCAAAACACACCAGCATGCAGCTTAGTGTTTTGCAAATGCAACGACTTAATTTCTGGCATGAAGCTGCATTTGCCAATTATTATTATTTATTTAAAGAGGCGCATATTATCGCAGTATTAATATGACGAAGTTCGCATTGATTCTCCTTAATTGAATGTTAAATCTTTTGATTTGCCGTCATCATTGCTTTTGTTAAGGATGCTCATATCCAAAGAGGAGTCAAGTATCCCAGCCCATAAGCCTCTGTATGGATGAATAAATGAACATAGGTATGTGCACTGTGCAGTACATATGTATATGTGCTTCTTCATTCGTTATTCATTTTGCAGACTGCAGAGGTGACAAATTTCAGTAGCTAGCTACTACACGTCCTGTCCTGAGTGTTTTCACTTCTCTTTTGCAGTTTGCACATCAGAAACTGGGTATCTTGCTTTTAATACTTTTAATCTCCTTTTAGAACCAAACCTATATGTGTTAAGGGCATATATAAGCGTAAAAAGAAACATGCGGGATATTTTCACTAACTTTTAAAAGTATAATTGAAAACATATGAGAAAAGTGGGTGTATTGCATTAAATTGGATGTTGTTAAATGTAATCTAATAAAGGATTCCAACTAAACCTGAAGACAGCTACGGCCGTTTGAGGTTTTTTTTTCGCTTTCATTTAGTTACGAAAGCTTGAGACATTCTTTCTTTTTCAATTGTAGCAAAGGCTAATCCCACTCAAGGATTCAAGAGCTACATGTTGTTAACAATGTATTGATGTGAACGTAAGTTTTATTTATGTTAAGATTATCAAGTTTCTATTTATCTACGATAGATAACAGTAAATTTACTCTCGGAGCACATGCCGATTCCTCACGAAAGGCAATATAGCCGGGGATATATGTATAATTGAATGTTTCTAAGATTCGAATCTCGGAATCCCGAAGGCAGACATACTAATCAGTACCTACGCTGCGCTGCGGGCACCATTTCTGCAGAATTAATTGTTTTTAAATGAAACACTTGAATTTTGGAAGTCTACACAAGTCTCAATTATCTATACTATCTTTGTATGTAAGTATCTCCATTTATTTTAAATTTCTTAGATAAATTTTTTTAGGCATGATTTATCTGTGTGTTTATTGTTCATTCGTTGTTGTTTCATCAATATTTTCATTCATTGAAAAAGACATTTCTGTTTGCAAAAAAAGCTGAATTTCCTTTTTCTACTCGAAGGAACCATAACAGCAAGCCTTATCATAATAGAGAATCTCATTGCTCTGCTCAATAATCATTGAGTTCCAAAAAGCCATCAATCAAGTGACTGAAAAAAATCAACCACCTACGTTACCTTTTCAGACCAGTATTTTACGCACTTATTATCACCTAAAAAATCCTTTCGTGGTACTACGGTGTCATTTTTATCAGAGATGTTTCCTGTGAATCCTTTGTGTACATATACATGTATTGACTGTGCCCAATTTTCATTTGGTTGATGTGGCAGTTTGGCCGCCTGGATGGTTAGAGAGTGAAGCATGAGAGTGGGAGTATTCTCATGAGTCAACGATAATGCTATATTCCTACCTTTTCATCATCTTCCCCTCAAGATCTTAGCATTGTTATAATGCTGCGGAATGTTTGTGTTTCGGTTTCACTTTTTTCTGGATTTTATTTTATTTCCTTTCCCGTGTTACTTTTGAATGAAATGGCAGAAGTCGGAAATGAAATAAAGTACAATGGTAGATATTGGTATGAGCTTCACAAAGGATGGTATAGCCAAACAACCGAAACAGTGTGGATTTTTATGAGCGCGACGACGCGTTACAGGTGTCGTGTAGGTAAATTGAATTGTAGATCAAATTGAAATTTTGAATATAAATAATTTGATTTCTTAAATAGCAACAATATATGTATGTACGAAATTTAAAAATAGCGGATATTAAAATTGAGGCCATTCTGATTGAAATATCTGATAAGTGCCGAATTACACCCAGACGGTTTTGCAAAGACGGAAATAAGTGCGAAAGAGAAAGCAGATGAAATAGAAATACTTTAAAAAGTCTCTACCCGCAAAGTTTTGGGTTGAGGATTGTCCAGTTGTCTTGGATGGTTTTTGACGTTTCTTTTTCTTGTCTTTCTTTGTTTCTTGTCGTTGCTTTATTGTATCTTCTAATGTTCATGAGTAAAGAAGTAGTATGTCGTCGGACAATTTCTTTTATTTTCCATGTATTTTCATGTATTTTCCATATTCATGATGTCAATAATCATTGCTGCAAAATCTAATTAAATTATTTACCACTTCAAATGACATTTTGCTTTTTTTGATATTTTTTTATGGATTTATAAATAATGCAGCTGAGCTTCTTTGATTATTTTCATAATTTGACTCTGTGGGTGAGAATAAAAACTGAAAGAGAAGTGTCAAAACAGAATAAAAAACACGCAGCCGCAAAACGTCTGCGTGTAATACTGAGAGACTGACGGGATGAGGGTTCAAAAGAAAATATACGAAACACGCAGCAGGCAAACAGTCTGAATGTAATTCGGGACTAAGTTTAATAGTCTATTGATTATGTCATTTCTTAAGGAACTCGACATTGAGTGGACTTTTATTGCATGAATCGATTAATGGGTTAATTTTAGAGAAATAGCCGAAAGTGCTATTAAATTAGAGGGTGCGATTCGGAGATATGGGTTCTAAACCATCTTCATTCGTTTTTTCAAAATATCTCGAAAACGAAGCAAAATTTTGATGCAATTCCAAGAATGTTTTTTGTAGAGAGCAAATTTTCCCATCGAAATGCATCTTTTTAAAAATTATAAATAAAAATTTTTTATCCAAAATAGTAAAATTCCCGACAGAAAAAAAGGCAATTTTTTCCAATTTCTGAGTTTTGTCAGTTTTTTTAATGGCATTTCTTTCTGGTTGCAGATAGGTATAGGTAATGCTCCATAAAAAAAGAAGAAAATAAAATTTTCTTTAAAATGCTATATCAGAGAACTTTCTATGTTTCAAATTCACCGAAATATTGCCACTTGAACATAGACATTTATCATAGATTTTCATCCTTTTTATACTGACTGCATTTATTTTTACTCTGTGAAATAAAAAAAACATTTTTTACTCAATGAAAAGGTATTTGTTACAAAAAAAAAAAAATATATGTACTTATTTTTACCATAATAATTCTTCACTAACATGTGAAGGTCTATATCGACATCTACATCTTCAAAAATGTCCTCTTTTGCAATATCGGCTACTTGCTCATGATCGCAATTGACTCCCATACATGTTGAGCAAGCAATTTGTAGTTTTCTACAATAATTATAAAACGCAGACGTAGTATTGCATCCACTAAATGCATGAATAAAGCCAAGATATTTTTGGAGATGAAGAAAATTAAAAACACTGGTCGACAGTAATTTTGCAGCCAAAAGGGAACTATATTTTTTAAAGGTTTTCGGCTCGCTGAACTCAAATCTGGCCTCAGAATTGCTCTGTCACATCACATTTTCAAAATATTAAGCATTCAAGATCGGAAATATCCAGTTTTTGATTTGCAAATTCCGCTGATTCAAAATCTGGTCTCAAAATGGCTCTATTACATTATGTTACTGAGATATCTAGCTTCAAAAGTTGCAATAAACGGTCATGCATTATTTTGAGGACTGTTGCAGTCGCGAAAGGAAATTAGAGTCAGAAAGCATATTTTTGATGATTTTGGATGTGCTGAATACAAATTCAGTCACAGAATTGCTCTGTCACATCAGGGTCTTGAGACTATAGCCAGAGTAAGGTCAAGATATCAACGCTTTATTTTTTGGAAAACTGATGTTGCAGCGTAAATTTCTGACTGAATTTGAATTCAGCACCAAAAAATCTTTAAAAAATATAATTTCTGAATCTAATTTCCTTTCGAGACTATACGTAATCTTCAAAATAATGCATGAGCGTGTATTACGACTTTTGAAGCTAGATATCTCAGTAGCCTGATGTAATAGAGCCATTTTGAGACCAGATTTGGATTCAGCGGATAGCAAATCATCGGAAAAGCAATGGTTTGTTTTTGGGTTAAAATTTTTTTATGTTAAAACATAGGCTCAAAAATAGCAAAAACTGGATTTTTCCGATCTTGAACGCTTAATATTTTGAAAATGTGATGTGACAGAGCAATTCTGAGGCCAGATTTGAGTTCAGCGAGCCGAAAACCTTTAAGAAATATAGTTCGATTTTGTGTGCATTCAAAAAAGTGAAATTTTGTAGACCAGTGAAATCTTTCGATAGTTCAATTTGCGGTTATTTTTTCTAGACTTGGTTTTAATATATACACATTTTGATAATGTTCCGACAAAATTGGGACCTAAGTGGTCAGTTGTAGTCTGTAGATAGCTGTTTCAAAAATGTTCCACAAATCATTTTGAAAATACTATCATACTTTATATTCAAGAAAGGAAGTATTTAGGTCATTTATTTTACTTATTATCAACCTAAAATGCTTTTGCATTGAGTAAAATTTTAATTTTTTTTAACAAAATAAGGATAAATGCTGTTTGTCAGTATAAAAAGGATGAAAATCTATGATAAATGTCTATGTTCAAGTGGCAATATTTCGGTGAATTTGAAACATAGAAAGTTCTCTGATATAGCATTTTAAAGAAAATTTTATTTTCTTCTTTTTTTATGGAGCATTACCTATACCTATCTGCAACCAGAAAGAAATGCCATTAAAAAAACTGACAAAACTCAGAAATTGGAAAAAATTGCCTTTTTTTCTGTCGGGAATTTTACTATTTTGGATAAAAAATTTTTATTTATAATTTTTAAAAAGATGCATTTCGATGGGAAAATTTGCTCTCTACAAAAAACATTCTTGGAATTGCATCAAAATTTTGCTTCGTTTTCGAGATATTTTGAAAAAACGAATGAAGATGGTTTAGAACCCATATCTCCGAATCGCACCCTCTAATTTAATAGCACTTTCGGCTATTTCTCTAAAATTAACCCATTAATCGATTCATGCAATAAAAGTCCACTCAATGTCGAGTTCCTTTATCTGCCCTTTTTTACGACATAATCAATAGACTATAACCAATTGTCAAAAGAGAAACTTAAAGTCTTGATGGGGTTTATATCAAGATATACATGAATTAAAGCAAAAAATGTTGATGACAATGAAAGTTGTCAAACTTTCTGTGTTATCTCTTTTAAAGTAAGTATTTATGTACGACAACTTCCGTTTTTAGATAAACTAGGTGAATCAAATCAGCCGCAGTCATATATGGAGCCGCAGGAGATATCAAATCGTTTTCTATGAAACAAGAACGAATGGTAGGGCAACGGCTTTAAGGATCTACCAAAGCTATTTTACAGTCGCTGTAGGGACAGAAACCATGTTGCCAGGATTTTTGTACAACTGCTAATGTATAAAAACGCAGTGAGTTTTTGTCGCGTCATTGTGGGAACTTTCATACATCGCTAATCAAATTAATTTAAAAACTAAACCAAAAAGAGTATACTACGCAAATTAGCGTTGTTTAATGACAATAATTGCAAATCATATAACCAAAGCGATTTTGTAGCTGCACGTAGCGACAGAGACAATTCAAATTATGCTGTGAGGTAATAGGCTCGTTCGCTGAATCAATGAAAAACCTAACCTCGTCTTGAATGTCAAACTGAGTGTTTTTTGAGGCCTGGATTCGCCCTCAACTTACCCTGTTGTAGCCATAGGTTTTTTACTAGAGCGAGTTGAAGCCTCAAAGGAGGAATTATTCTCTCCTCTGTGGTTCAGGTAACCAACAGAGCTGTCAAGTGGCATGTATATTTCTTCAAATGATATGAAAGTCTGATGACTTTGTAACTAGTTTAGCATTTTTTGAGAACTGGCCAAGTTCAAGAAACGAGCCTAAAAGAGCATATCCGCCTGTTAGCTAGAAGATTTGTTTTTTGAATCCCACAAACATTATTGAAAAAAAGGTTTTTCCTCGAAGGGTAACACATACACTGCCATAAAAATTGCTTTCTCAGCCGTTCAGAATGGACTTAAGATCTAAGGTCATTGAAATGCGTTTATTTATTTATTCATTTATATTCATTTATACTTATGTACGTATTTTTATTTAGCGGCGAATAAAAAACATAATGTTTCCATACATTTGTTTTTGCCGCAGAAACATTAATATTGTTAGCAGTGTTTCTACAGGTGCCACAATTATAAAAACGCTTTGGTTTGGGAGAGCTTACACTCTTTTCGTCAATGAAAAACGCTAGTACTCAAAATGAGGTGCAGAAAATTTTGCACAATTGTGACTGATGTTGACGAACCAATTTCTTTATTTCCTGATAGTAATAAACCTCTGAACCTGCCTACAGAACTGCTACTGATGTGTTAACTGCCATTACATAAACAGTTGAAACTTGAAAGTTCAACTTCTTCCTCCTTTAATACTGATTTCGTATCGAAGAGAAAAAGAGGGAGGTCATAATAGTTATATGGCTTTGAAGTCTCTGAATTGAATTTAATTAGAGTGGAAAAGATATAAATAGGTAATTAAATAAAAAGGGTGGCGCAACAGAGCGGCCTAGCGCATTTCTCACAACCATGCCTTGGAGGGAGGGGGCCTACAATTTTCTATGATTCCAAGAAATCGAGATCTTTTCATATCAATGAATTTATTATCCACCGCGAACCTCTGGCACGGCGCACAGTGGCGCATTTTATGACTTTTTTGGTTGCAAAAATCGTAACTCGTAAACAAATTAATTTCCAAAGCTATTAGTTTTGTGAGTTTCAAGAAAAAATAATCAAACGGTATTTCAGAATTTTCTGCTGAAATAGGACTTTCTCGTAATATTAAATGGACTCAATATTTTACGTTAAAAATTGTCAAAAGTAAATAACTGGAGTTAAAACAGGGTTTCAAGCAAACAATACATTTAAAAACATTTGCGCATTTACAATGAAAAGTGTTTTTTATCATTTTGTTGCATACTAGAGAAAAATTTTCTACTACATTTTAGGTCAAAGGTATAAGGAAAGTTTGTAAAGTGCCTTGAAATAATAGCCGAGTTTCATTGGGAATCTATATTCACTTATATGTATTCACTTAAGCAAAACATCGCAAAACATCGCTCATCGAAAAACAACAATCCCTAAGTGAATAGCGTAAGTGAACAAAAATAATTCACTTACCTAAGTGAACAACAGGGATGGTTGGTAAATGGAGTTTGTGAAGATGAACTTGGTAAGTGAATATAGCCATATAAAGAGTTTCATTGATACTCACAAGTTAAGTGAATATAAGTGAATATAGAAATTCCCAATAAAACTCGGCTAATAACATCTAAGAAAAATGCTTTGCAGGGTGTTCCAGAATATCATTGAAAAACAGTTATACATTGTGTTCTGTATATGGTGCCGTGCGACAAGGCCTCACGGCAAATTTTTTTGGTCGAGACAAGAAAGAAATCGTACGGGAGGGGGGGGGGGGGGGGGGTATACCTTCTGATCAAGCGGGAAGGGCAGCAATTTTATAATAAAAACTTGTTTGAAAAATGTCAGAAATCACTAAGCCACTTACTGCCATATCTATATCTATATCTATATCTTCTATATCTATACATATAATAAAAACGTAACAGTTTGTTTGTTTGTGTACGCTATTCTCAGAAACGGTTTATCCTATCTAGATGGGTTTTCAGTAATATATTGTGGTAAGCTTCTCTTAACATTTAGTTTTAATTTCATCGGTTGATAAATAAAAAAGTTATGCCAATTCTTGCGGGCGAAGTCGCTGGCACACCTAGTAATAAATATATATATTTTTTTTTCAAATATTATACTTTGCTCCTTAATTAACATTTCAGTTCAACTTGACTTGGTGAATGGTTTTTGAGTAATCATGTTTCAAAGCCAGAATTTTGAAAAAATCTTCTTTTTTCAAATTAAATTTTGGGAAAATTTTGCCTTACTGAAGCGAATTTTTTTTAAATAACCATTTATTAGTTCTTGGTCAAACAAAAATAGCCAGACGAGATAATCTTTCTTAATTTTGAAAAATTAATAAAAAAAAAAAACAAGGTATTTTTCGCAAGTTTAGCTCAGCTTAACATTATGCAGCTGAGTTTGGTTTAATGACTTTTATTTTAAAAATTTATAATTTTTCTTTTTGGTTATTGATTTAAGTATATACATAACAAGAACATAACCAAAATAAAATTATACTTTTAAAACTCTTCTCCTAGTCTCCGCACTCAAAGTAAAACACCCAAAAATTACTATTTTTTTGTTACTATAAAAGTTTTTCAGCTTTGAATCGCTCCACGAGTTCAACTTTTCTTCCAAATGAAGCAATATTTTCAATTTCTAGAGCTCCTAAAATTTCTTAATTCAGTGAATTAAAAAACTTACCCCTGTTAAGGGTAAGTATCTTAATTAAATTAGGGTAAGGTCGCCTAAATTCGTCCAACACTTTTTGAAAAACATCGCTCAAACTGCATTATTTCTCATTTTTTAATTTCTTTCAATGCGAAATTGTAAAGGGTGTTATACTCTTTAACCCTCAGAAGCAACTCACAAGTACAACCAATGTAAACGTATTGTAACGTGAACCCAACATTTTATACCAATTTCCTAATCGAAAAACGTTCAACCGAAAACACAACTGGCAACACTTTAATGGAATGGTATAAATGACAGGCGTTGCTTGTAAGCCAGTGTGTGTGAGTGTAGAGAGACAGACAGACAGAGAGTAGACAGCAAATGTGGCGACAATGTAGAAGTTACTGGAGAGTTCTAGATGGCGTGTCATTCGATATAAATAGCCCGCCCGAGGCAACCAGAAGTCAGTTTTGTTTATAGAGTGATAAAGTTAAGAGTAAATACAAGTGTTAGTCCAAAAGTCGAGTTGAGTTCAATAAAGTGTATATCGAAAGTAGATACTGAATAAAGTGGTAGAATTAAATTGAAAGGTAGAGTTTTATTTTTGCGAACTAAGCGAACGTTACATTGGTGTCAGAAGTGTAAATAAAACTTATTTGACTAGTAAAGTGTAAAAAAAAAAAAAAAAAGTAAAGTAAAAAGAAAAATAATAATTATATACAGTGAAAATGGGTAAGTTGTTAGAAGAGCTCAACTGCATTGAGCTTAAAAGTGAGTTAGGTAAGCGAAATCTTTCTAGAGCGGGATCGAAAAATGAGCTCGTCCTGCGCTTGCGTAACTATTTGGAACAGCAAGGGGAAGACGTAAACACTTTTGTTTTTGAAACAGAAGTGGAAGAAGAGGAAGTAAGTGAAAATATAGATTTTTCTAGTATGATGAAACTTTTGTTAGAACAACGAAATGAGCAAAAGAAGGAACAGCAGAATGTTCTCGAACAACTTGAAGCACAACGAAACGAGCAAAAGAAGCTGATTGAAGAACAACGAAACGAACAAAAGAAGCTGATTGAAGAACAACGAAGCGAGCAAAAGAAAGAACAGCAGAATGTTCTCGAACAACTGGAAGCACAACGAAACGAACAAAAGAAGCTGATTGAAGAGCAACGAAACGAGCAAAAGAAGGAACAACAGAATATTCTCGAAAGACTTGAGGCGCAACAGAATGTTTTGGAAGGTCAGAAAAACATTCTAGAAGGTAAATTGGGTAACATTGAGAAAAATGTATGTGCCCTAGACGAACGCGTTGAAGGTGTAGAGAAACAGCTTTCTGTTGTAGAGAATCGTTTCGAAATCGTAGAAACCCGATGTGATAAACAGTTTTCTGTTCTGACCAAGGAATTGGACCAGATCCGGAAAATCAAAATTCGAGAGTCTGCTGGGGAGTTTGTAAAGAAAAAGGAGATGAAACCCCCAACATTTGATGGACAGTCTTCTTGGCCAGTCTACAAGAGACAATTTGAGGCAGCCGCGACAACAAATGGCTGGGATGACGAAGACAAGTACATTGCACTGACTCTTGCTCTTAGAGGACCAGCAGCTGAATTACTTCAAACAGTTCCAGCTGGTAAAAGCGGCGATTTCAGTTCTCTCGTGGCAGCTATAGATAAACGCTTTGGAGATAGCCACTTGAAAGAAGTCTTCCGAGTCCAACTCAATAACAGAGTCCAGAAAAGGGGTGAAAGTCTACAGCAGCTCCAAGCAGACGTCGAAAGACTGGTTCACCTGGCATACCCGGATGCTGGAGAAGAAATCATCAACCAGCTTGCTGTTGAGTCCTTCGTTCGTGCTATTTCCGACATACATCTTCAGAGGTCTGTGCGAACTGCTAGAACACGCACTCTTTCTGAAACTTTAGCATTCGCATTGACAATTGAAGCAGCAGAACAGGCTTCTCAGGGAGTACATCGACTTAGAGAGGCCATAGTCGAAGAATGCTCGTGCCAAAGAGCTGAAATACAAAAGAACCGGAGCGGACTAGCAAGATGTTGGAACTGCAACAAGACCGGGCACTTACAGCGTCAATGCCGACTACCACCAAACAAAGCAGGTTGTCAACATTGTGGAAGCAAGAGATCCAACCCAGAGCAAGGTAACAACAACACCAGTGTTGCCTATCAGCCCGTTTCCCATCAGGGAAACGAGTAAGAACCAACTTCGAGGGGCAGAGGCTGGTTTCTTGTATCGATGGCCCCAGAACCACCATCCAGGTCTCTCAGACCAAACGAGACAACAAAAGTCTGACTGTGGAGACTACTATTAACGGGAACAAACATGTGGCTACCATCGACACCGGTGCCACAGCCTCCATAGTACGTCGAGACCTGGTAAAGACGACGTGGCTTCATAACACCAATAGCTACCGTCTAAGAACCGCAACGGGAGAAGCAGCAAGAGTATATGGAGAAGTGTGTCTTAAGATCCGACTGGCCGACCTAGTGTTTACTCATCAATTCCTGGTGGCAGATATATGTGACGAGTGCATCATTGGAATCGACTTTATGAAACAGCACGGAGTTATTTTGGACATCGGTAATCAGGTTTTGAAGTACCAAAATAAGGAACTTCCAATGACTTATTCGAACGAAAGTACGTCGACACTGAGAACTGTCATCAGGGAAGATCTTATTCTGCCTCCTTCTTCTGAAGTGTTCGTTTGGACAAAACTGGAAGGTGAGTTTGGAAGCCTTCGATACCTCATGGTGGAACCAGACCCAGAGTGTTCCTCCCAAAGCGTCATCATTGGGAAAACACTGGTAGCACCGAAGAACAAAATGGTCCCCGTACGATTACTAAACACCAGACCGTACGATGTAAGGTTGAAGAAAGGAGAAGTCGTTGGACGTTGCGAATCGGTTGCAGCAATTACGAAGATCACAGACGAAGCTCCGAGAAAACCTATAACTCCGGAGGAGCTCGAAACCATCAGAGCAAAAATACTGAATTCATCCAACCTTGATCACCAACAAACAAGGATGGCTGAAAGTCTCCTACAAGAGTACACTGATATCTTCGCATCGCAAAAGGGGCAATATGGTAGGACACAGTTGGTGCAGCATCGCATCAACACAGGAGATGCAAGACCGATTCGTCAACCTGCAAGACGTCTTCCACTGGCCAAACAAGGTGAGGTTGAGGAAATGATAACAGCAATGAAAAAGGAAGGTCTTATCGAAAATTCCAAAAGTCCTTGGGCGTCACCAGTGGTGCTAGTGAAAAAGAAAGACGGAAGCACTCGTTTTTGTGTGGACTACCGAAGGCTGAATGATGTAACTAAGAAGGACAGCTATCCCCTGCCGAGAATCAGTGATACCCTGGATGCCATGGAGGGAGCGCAGTGGTTCTCGACGCTGGACTTGAAGAGCGGATATTGGCAAGTTGACATCCACCCTGATGATCGGGAAAAGACGGCGTTTTCTACAGGTAATGGGCTCTGGCAGTTTAAAGTTATGCCGTTTGGGTTATGTAACGCTCCGGCAACATTCGAGCGTTTGATGGAGTGCGTTCTTCAAGGACTGACGTGGAAAGCTTGCCTAGTCTACTTGGACGATGTCATTGTTTACGGGAAAACATTTGACCAACATTGTAAGAACCTTAAAGCCGTGTTTCAGAGACTTCGAGAGGCTAACCTTAAACTGAATCCAGAAAAATGTGCACTTTTCAAAACCGAAGTCAAGTATTTGGGACACATCATCTCATCCCAAGGAGTAAAGACTGATCCTGAAAAAGTTGACTCCGTCAAAAATTGGCCAACACCACAGGACAAACATCAACTCCGAAGCTTTCTGGGACTTGCCACATATTACCGACGTTTCGTTAAGAACTTCGCTGGAGTTGCAAAGAGTTTGCATCAGCTCACCGAAAAGGGGAAGCAGTTTAAATGGTCAGGTGAGTGTGAGAAATCTTTCCAGGAACTCAAATACCGCCTCTGTAACGCTCCAGTGCTGGCACATCCAACACCTGGCAAAACATTCATCGTCGACGCAGATGCAAGCAACGTTGGAATCGGGGCGGTACTATCCCAAGTGCATGATGGCGAAGAGAAAGTGGTGGCATACTACAGCAAGGTCCTATCGAAACCCGAAAGGAACTACTGCGTGACCAGAAGGGAGCTGCTAGCTCTTATCTTGGCAACAAAGCACTTCCATAAGTACATCTATGGACAGAAATTCCTTCTGCGGACAGACCACGGTGCTCTGAGCTGGCTGTTGAACTTCAAAAATCCAGAAGGTCAAGTCGCAAGGTGGATAGAAAGATTGCAGACCTATGACTACCAGATCCAACACCGCAGAGGAAAGCTGCACTCAAACGCCGATGCATTATCACGAAGACCTTGCAAAATGGATTGCAAGCATTGCAAGCGGCAAGAAGACAAAGAAATCATTACCGCTCAGCGACTAAGAGCTGACCCCATAAGCGGATGGAGCAATGAGGAAGTGAGGACTGCTCAACAGGAAGATCCAGATATCGAACCCATTCTCGCATGGAAAGAAAATGAAGAGAAACCGGAATGGGGAGACATTTCTGACAGGAGTCCAGTTCTCAAAGCCTATTGGGCACAGTGGGACTCACTATATGTGCAAGAAGGTGTCCTCAGGCGAAGATGGGAATCCGCTGACGGTAAGTCATATGTGATGCAGCTGATCGTACCGCAATCGAAAGTCAGTGAAGTTCTTCAGGAGATGCACGACGGACCTTCTGGAGGCCACCTGGGGGTAAACAAAACACTGGAGAAGGTGCGACATCGGTTCTACTGGTTACATGCTAGAGATGACGTGGAGAAGTGGTGCCGAACATGTGACAAGTGTGCTGCAACCAAAGGACCTGGAAGGAAGATTCAAGGTAAGATGCATCAGTACAACGTTGGATCGCCTTTTGAGAGGATTGCAGTAGATGTGGCTGGGCCTTTTCCAGAGACCAACGCTGGAAACAAATACATTCTGGTTGTAATGGACTATTTTAGCAAGTGGCCTGAGGCGTATGCCATCCCAAATCAAGAAGCCAAAACGGTGGTCGACCAGATTGTGTTTAACTGGGTTAGTAGGTTTGGCGTGCCTATGGAACTCCATTCCGACCAAGGGAGGAACTTTGAGTCAAACATCTTCCAAGGAGTGTGCGGACTACTTGGCATTAAGAAGACGAGAACCACACCGCTTCATCCACAATCTGATGGGATGGTTGAAAGATTCAACCGGACCTTGAAAGAACACCTCACCAAGGTCGTAGGCGACTACCAAAGAGACTGGGATAGGCACGTACCGCTATTCCTGATGGCCTATAGAAGTGCAGTACATAGCTCGACAGGACAAACACCATCTGACATCCTGTTCGGGAAAACCATGCGGCTGCCCAGCGAACTTAAATTTGGATGCCCCACAGAGGAGCCACAGGACACAAACGAGTATGTGGACGACCTCAAGGAGAGACTCGCTGACATCCATAAAAGAACAAGGGAACGGATGAAAGCCTACAGCGACCGGATGAAGACACGGTACGACACAAAAGCGACAACGTCAGGATTCCAAGCAGGAGATCGTGTGTGGCTTTATAATCCTCATCGTCAAAAGGGATTGTCACCGAAACTTCAGCAAAACTGGGAAGGTCCTTATACTGTAGTCACGAGGATTAACGACGTGGTTTACCGCATCCAAAGAGGACTAAGAGGCAAGTTAAAAGTAGTTCATTGTGACAGGCTGCATCGATATAGTGGCGAGGCTGCAGATGGAATTATTCGGGACGAACAATCCTAAGGAGGGGGCAGTGTAACGTGAACCCAACATTTTATACCAATTTCCTAATCGAAAAACGTTCAACCGAAAACACAACTGGCAACACTTTAATGGAATGGTATAAATGACAGGCGTTGCTTGTAAGCCAGTGTGTGTGAGTGTAGAGAGACAGACAGACAGAGAGTAGACAGCAAATGTGGCGACAATGTAGAAGTTACTGGAGAGTTCTAGATGGCGTGTCATTCGATATAAATAGCCCGCCCGAGGCAACCAGGGGCTAGATTCCGCAAGAGTGAATATAAAAAACTCACACTCACGGCCCTCAGAAAACTCACGCTCTGAAAGACCGTGAGTAAATTTGAAAGATAGTGCACACGTCTTCTGTCAAAAAAAACTCACCTTCACCCTTGCGGAATCCAAATTAGAGTGTGTGCACAGTTTGTCGTGTACACATTTAAAATTCACTCTTGCGGAATCTAGCCCCAGAAGTCAGTTTTGTTTATAGAGTGATAAAGTTAAGAGTAAATACAAGTGTTAGTCCAAAAGTCGAGTTGAGTTCAATAAAGTGTATATCGAAAGTAGATACTGAATAAAGTGGTAGAATTAAATTGAAAGGTAGAGTTTTATTTTTGCGAACTAAGCGCACGTTACAGTATAAAAAATAGTAGTTTGTGACTAGCTTTCAAAGATTAGGGCAATTGTGGGTTTCCATATAAGAAGTAGACTGTTGCAAGTGTCGTGAGAAACTATAATTTTAAGGGGCAATTGAAGCTAAATATTTATGTTGTAAGGTTTTTTCGTTATATAATGCTTATTTTAGTTCATTTACGTTAAAATTTTATCATAAAAGTTAATAGTTTTACTAGATTTTAGCTGTTCGATCAAAGGAAACTAAATTGTTGTCGAACACTAGTGTTCGAATATAGGCAACTTCATCAAAATAGTTTTTTTAAGCTCAGGCCTTACATGTTATAAGAAACTAAATAATTTTTACGTCTTTCTATCAATAAAAGTAGCAAATCCTTTGGGGCCAGTATTTGAACACCTTTTTTCAGTGTTCGAATCAAGGAAACTCAGTACAATTTTAGGTTTCCTTTGTTCGAACAGCTAACAATTTCAATTATGACTTAGGTGTCTCATAACTTTTTGCCAATGAAGATGGATTAAGAAATATAGGTTGTCACCATTTAGCATAACCATTTAACGTACACCCAACTTTGTGCTCAAAATAAAGACTTTGTGTGCAACTCTTCAAATCTTTTCTGATTTATGTGGTTCAACAAAATTGAGAAAATATAAATATAAAAAAAATATAAAAATAATAAAAAAATAAATTAAAATATTTGGATAATTTAAAATAGAGAAAACTTTAAAAATGTCTGTTTTGTGTAGTAATTAAATATTAGTCTTAACCCAAAACACCATGTTCGAAATAAGGAAACTTAATGTTCGGCTTTAGGAAACAAGTGTTCGATTACTGGGGAATTGGACTGTTTTCCAGTTTATATTGTTTTATAAAAAAACGGTTAAAGTTACAGAATTAAATTTAAGTTTATTAAATAAAGTTTAAGTTTGAGAATCTAATTAATTTAACTTCGTATATTGAATATCGAAGGTTGTCTGGCAGTGAGCGATTACTTTATTGCAAGTCACTAAGTGTTCGACAACTGGGGACATGACCCTATTACTTAATCTATTTTTATACATTTTTGTTAGAATGTACGAATATTTAAATGTGCTGAATAAAAAGAATTTATATGCAAAAAAAAAAAAAAACAACAACAGAATATCATCAAAAAAAACTTCACGTGTGGACAGGCATTATGTTGCTTATATAAAATATTTGTGCAGCGTTTCGTTTATTCAGTGACTGAACTCTTTATTTACTTCAACAAACAAATTCTGAAAGATTTGATTTGGACAATGGTTTTTTCATTTAACATTTTTTTAAATCTAAAATAAGAAACAAATTAAAATAAATGAATAAATAAATAAATTGGGTGGCGCAACAGAGCGAGGAGCAACATTTTTTGGAAAAACATTTTTCCCTCTGCTGGGATTCCAACCTCGAACCTCTGGGTTAGCAGGTGGACATGCTAACCATCTCGCCACGGGTACCACAAGAAACAAATTAAGCTTCGAAAATAATGTGGTTTGTGGTTTATTTATGATCGTAACTGTACTTTTTCATTTACTTTTTAAATTTGTACTTTTTTCTTGTGCCCTAGGTCAAAATCATTACAGAGAGAGAACTCCATACAAGACTGACGAGCAGCCCGAGTATAAAGCCTTTATATATCTCTGTAGGTACTTCAATGACTCTTCGAGTTCTAAAAGCTTTTTCATGAGTGCAAACAACAAATTACTTACTTATCCCTCTGCACCACACCCTTATCCTTTTATTTATTTAAAATTTCGAACAAACTCTGCATAGCTTATTTGAATAGAATAACAAATTTTTATTAATTTCATGGGTCAAGCATTATTTATTTAGCATAAAGTATTATGTTTAACAAATTTTTCATTTTACTCCAACATTTCGTTCAACACACCATCAAAGTCTAAGCGGTTGACCTGCGCTTCGAAACTACCATCAATTTCCAAGGCGGGCATATGTTTGACATTACTATCAGATATTACTTCTTCAATAAGATCTTCCTGTGTGACATCATCTTGATACACGCACTCTTGAAGAATAACTTCCTGGCCTTCATTCAAAATGATACCGCTATGTTGCATCTCGTCTTCCTCTATTATATCCTCTACAATAACACCTTGTAGATCGTCGTCTGTGATTACCTCTTGTACTGAATATTGTATGTTATCGCGTAGAGCCTCTTCATCGTTCAAAGGTTTTGTAGGTTCTCTGACGATACTTTTGAATTCGAATTGTGAATCAGCTTGCTGCAAACCAAACTTAGTTTCGGTTATTTCCATAGTCGGAGGCTCTTCCATTGAGTCTTCTTTACCATGAACATGTGCATTTTCTGGTTTCTGACCAAGCTCTTCCAGGAAGAGCAGTTCTGATTCTGGTTCGGTGGATAGCTCATTGTGGACAACGCGCACGTTAACTTCCGGCATGAGTAGTCCAATTACTTTGCCGAAATCTTCACGCGCTTGCATTTCGACGGCATCTGGATCAATCAGCGGTGCACAAAATTCTAGTTCGCTTGATAAAATCTCATCCAAAACTTCTTTCTCTAATAATAGTTGTTTTTCGAATGCCAACTGCTCTAGCAATTCGGTATAGTTTAAAAACATGTCTTGTGAACGGTCTGTATGAGGAGGTTCTTTTCGGTCTCTGATGTAGTTTTGAAAAAATTCAAGACATTCTCTAAATTGCTTAGGATAGCGAAAAGAATTGGCAGCAGGGTTACTCAAATACCGCAACGCTCGTTTCACTACCTCCCATTGATCACGGCAAGTCGTCCAATTAAAAGGCAAATTAATTGTTGTTTTTCGATGTGGGTCATTCATTTCGCTTGCAATTTCTCCCCACATCCATTGAGTGTAGTCCGGATCACCATAGCTTTCCAGGGATTTGTTGTAAAGAAGTGGGTAGTTTCTAAGAATATCAACTAGACGAGCATCATTGAATTTTGCATTCTCTTTTTCATCTTTATCAGAGAAATTAAGGGATAAAGTTTTGCCCGCACTCGCAGTTGGTTTGATTTCATTCATTGAATAGTCTTCTTCCATTATTAAGCTTACCAGGCTGTATAGACAAATTCTAAATTGAAACTTTGCAACTATAAACGATTATAAGAACTTTTGGCTCAAAATATGAAAATACAAATAACAAATTAAAATGTCACAATGACAATACTATTCATTCAGTCAGTCAAATAATTCTGAATGAGTGCGTTTAAGGTTGATTAAAAGAATGGTTGTGTTCAGTTACGGAATCCAGTCCCAAATGTAACTGCACATTTTTTCCCTTCACTTCTAATGCTATGTTTTCAACTGGCACTAATGCTATGTCCGCACCTGAAGTTAACCTGGGTTTCGTTCCAGTTTGGTTTGAGTTAACCAAGTAGTGTCCGCATATGCCAAAAAGTTTTAAGTTTATCTTTTTGTCTTAAGTTAAAAAGAGACAGACATAAAGTGTGAGCAGAACGTCAACGACGTATGAGAGAATTCATTCTCTCTCCACTCACTTCCACTCTCTTAAATGTCAAATTCAATGGAATGTTGGAAATAGTGCATTCAGCGCGCTTGGTTTCGAGTAGGTTATCTCGAAACCCAGTGACTAAAAAGGTTTCGTTTTGTATGGCAAACCACTTGGTTATCATGTTGGTTTGGGATTGTTTTGAGATAACCCAGGTTAACTCTCAGGTGCGGACATAGCATAAAGCTAATGCTGAATAAAAATACATGCATCTGCTACTTCAGAAGTGCAGAAAAGTAAAGCGGGACTGATGAGGATTATAAGGCACAAAAGTCAAAAAGAGAAACGGATACAATTATGGCTGCAAATTAATGTTCATCTGCACCCATAATTTTTCATCCCCATCCTATAACTAGACGTGTCATCCCTCTCTTTCAGATAAGTATAAATTTACATCTTGTGTCTATTTCCTTTTTTCATCTGCGCTTGCAGTTGCATGTAAATCCACCATAAACCACTTTATTTCATTCAAGTCCCGTTCATTGGTAGTGCATAATGTTTGAATAAAAAAAAAAACAAAAATAATCTTCTCCAAACGCTTCCATCGGTGTCTCAATTTTTTCGCTCGCTGTGACACCTATCGTCTGATAGCTCTGAAACAGAAGAAATAAGACATATATTTTTTAAGCGAGATGGCAGCACGATGGAGGTTAAGAAATTGACAATTGGATTTTTGGCAAAAGTGAACAGTGGTAGACTGTCAACAAAATAGTGAATTGTTCTAGTGTATGTTTTTACGTTTTTCGTCTATAAAAATCAATGTTATTTTCACAAGTTGTTAGTCAAATAGTTCACGAGAACTGCTTTATCAAGAAAGTATCAAAATAGTTTGTTTTTATTGGCATAAACAGTGTGATTTTTAAGTTCCAATATTTTTCAAGTCATTGAATATTTCATTACCCGTGCAACATTGAAAATTTTCGGGTGTCTGCTTTACTCTCCTCTCTTCTTCGGGTTTTCATGTGTAAAGAGAAAGAAAATTCTTCTAAAGTGCGGTGAAGTGGAGAAATTTGCCATAATAGTTGTTGTTGTTAAGTTGTTTTTGGGGTGTGTTTGCTCTTGTTTATTGAATTTTGCAGTTGTGTTGTGCGACGTGAAGAGGAAGACTTTTCCTTATTTGTGCAGTGGAATTCTATTGATTAAAATATTCTTTAGTTCAAAGGTGAGTTTAATTTATTCATTTTATCATATAATCTTTGATTTGAACGATTAAATTTCCTCAAACCATCATTTTTTTGCAAGTCCATTTATGTGTATTTTAATGCAAAAAGAAGTGAAAAATACAAGATGCAGAAGAGATTTTTTCTCTTTAAAAATTAAATTAAGTAGGCAAAGAGAGACAAATGAGCCACCCACCTGCCACCGCCCACCGCACCATCTACCAAATAAACCACATAAGCCAGAGAAACGGACACCTGCTCTTCGGAAACCTTGCTCGATGGTCGATGGTCGATGGCGGTGCACATTAAATTCATACATTCATAAATGTCGAATGGAGTGCGGTGAATATAGCTTTGTTTTCTTTTGATTTTGCCTAATTCACTAGAAGAAAAACTTACCGGAGCAGAGGAGCCGCGCGCCGCCACACAACGATTTTAATGAAATGACAATGAGTTTAAGTGCGGAGGTTTCGGCAGTCGTCAATTTGAGTCGATTTGTCGCCTAGGGCTGAGAAGCATCCGAAATGTTTTTGATAGTGTTTGAAAAAATGGCAGGATAGCACAATATTAACTTTCCAAGACATGGACTTGCATCCCAAATCGGAAATTCCATCTTCTTATGGGACTTCCGGATTATTCAAATAATAAAAGCAATGCACAGACTTATGTTTGCTAATTTATAAAAATCCTACTACACACTGCTTTAATTTAGTAAAAACAAACGTTTTTCTGAACATTTTAATGTGTAGAATTTTGGCAAACTAGTGAAACGGTTTTTCCATCTATTTTTTCAAAAACTAGTGTAGGTATAAGTAGTAGAAATCACAGAAATATAACAATCTATGATATATTTTTTTATAAATTCTACATACAACGCGGACTCGGTTTGCGCAACCCTCGATTCGTGCAGCTCCTCGATTTTCGCAACACTAAAATCGTAACACGTCTTGACTCTATAAGTGCAACTTTTCAAAAAAGCTAGGTACCTCGATAAGTGCAACTTCATGTGTTTATTTATCCGTTTTTTATATTCACGTTCTTTTGATTCCTTATTCCTGCCGTCATTTTACAGCTAGTTTGTCTGCACAAAATTTCTTGCAAGATCATGAATACGAACATAAAATGCATTTGCGTTTTTTTGAGTGAGTTGCGATCTCGTTAGTGTTTAGGGGCGTTCAGACTATGAAATTTGTTGGATGTTTGAAGGAAAATACCCATCAAACAAATCGTCAAACTAAATTCTGATCTGAATTTTAACCACGAAGGACGTAGTAGAAGCAGCGCATTATTATGGGTGAAATTTAAAAAATGCAAGAAAAACGAAAGAAAGTGTGTTAGGACTAAAGAGGTGTACTACCTGAAACCATCATAAATTCCTCTTTCAATGCCAGCAAAGAAAAAATATTTTTTCCGTTCGATATGGACTACTTGAAATTATTTGGGAAATGAAATTTCTTGCAAATTTGACGAATGGCGGTCACATTTGTCAAACTGTGAAATATATCCATCAAATTTGACAAGCCACTTGATGGAGAGCTCACACTAGAAAATTGGCTTGACAAACTCGATGCTTGGCGAACAAATTGGATATTCAGAACAAGGGGCGTTCTACTAAAAATTCATACAGAAAATATTACCCAGTAAGTGCAACAACCTCGGTTACTGCAACTGACCGAATTTCTATGAGTTGCATTAATCGAGTCCGTACTGTATTTGTTCGTTTTCCTCCAATTATTACTTGTTTTGTGTCACTTCAATAGAACTGCAGTCGATTTGCCTCGATCTACAAAAATATGAGCAAAAGTACGCTGGATATACCCCTCCCTTACTCAATATTTGAACTGTCTCAAAAATCGGTAACGATAACGGTTGGTTACAAAATGCTTAAAGTTTTCCAAGGATGTATAATTACACATATACAAGGTGGCGCAACAGAGCAAAGAGATGCGAGGCCTGACGCATTTCTCACAACTATGCCTTGTGAGGGAATGGAGGGGATCTACAATTTTCTTCCGATTTTGAACGGCTAATCGAGAAAGCACTTTTCATGGCAATGAATTTGCTATCGGAGGACTTGGCAATTCTTAGCCAAAAGCCGTTACATTGTTTGTTTTCTGTTGGAATTTATCATACTGCCCTGTTTTTTTAATTACTTGAAAAATGTTTGTAACAATTTCATCAAGAAACCACTACGAATATTGAGAAGAAACATTTATTAGGCGTGTTTTTTTCACAAGGATGTTATGTACATAACATGATATCCAAAAAAAACGCTTCGTTTTTTTTTATTTGTGGGTTGGTGTTCTCGGTCAGTTGTCAAACCAATAAAAAGCAACAAATGATTTTTTTTTTGCCAAATTCGCACAAAAACGCAAAAACTGTTTGTTAAAAACATAAAGCAATTGTATAGAGTGGAAAATAAAAATGTTTCGTAGTGAAATTAATGCAGGTAAACAATTTTTTTTGTCTGTTTTTTGTTAGTTTAGAAACGTCAAAAATAGGTCCGTTCACAAAGGTAACAAAGAATTTCTCTTGACTCTGTTTACACGCTGGGGTTGAATTCATATGAAACTTGTGATTTATGTCAGAGTTGGAAAAATTATTTTGTTACTTGTTTTAAACGAATTAAACTATAAATAATAAAATAATAAAACAAATTTTATGGATTACTTAACGATTACTTTTGAAAAAATGTCAACATTCACAGAAAAATGTGAAAAAAATATGCAAAAAGTGCTTTCAATCACAAAACAGATCTTTTTTAATTGCTATTACGTTCTTTTATGTATCTTTATATAAATATACAAATCTAACCCCTGAAATCAATGAAATTCTAAAAAAAAAAATTTAAGCAACAAGATTGCGGAGTGTAAGAGTGGGCAGAGGATTTTATTCAGTTCAACATTTGTGAACAGACCTTCTGACACCCATTTTGCTTTTATTCGAGATACATGAAAGTCTCTAGACGCACCAACATTTAGAAATGAAAAGTCGAAAAACTCATTCGAGACTCGACTAAACGTCAAAACTCTATCCCCGACCAAATCTTAACCATCCTTTTATCCATAACATTGGTTGTCGGGGATGTTGTTTTTGCTTTGCGTGTAAAATGATGTTATGTACATAACAGTCCTGTGAAAAAAACACGCCTATTGTGTTAAAGAATTTCCTATAGCCGTGTTTTATTGGGATTTCCATAGTCATCTTCACTAATACGCTCAATAAAACGCTGTGCTCACTAATGCAACCTTATTCCGTAAACTCCATTTGCCAGCCATCCCTGTTGTTCACTTCTGTACACTGACTTATTTTTTATCACTAATCGTTGTTGTTTCCCAATGTGCGATGTTTTGCGATGTTTTGCAAACGTGATAAAATAAAAAAAATAAAACACGGCTTATGTAAAGCGAAAACACTGGGAAGCAAAGGCTTAGTTATTGATGATAACATAGTATATACTGCCGATTAATTTTTTACGCATATTTGATCAGAATGAGAGAACCAAATCTTGCAGTAATAGCGCATACTAATAAGTCTTAAAAATAAGAAACTTACTTAAAAACATTAAGGATGATGAAAATACACCATCTATTCATTTTACCATTGAAAGGCAGTTCGATACACTCAGTAAGTTTTTATATCGTGCTCATTTGCTGTCTATTGAATCATACATAAGGTAAAGGGCTTTTTTTTTGAGGGGCAGAACTTCGAATTTGACTAAAAGACAAAAAAAATCGTTTTAATGTCCATCGATTTGGCTTTATTGGAAGGATAATTTTAAGCCATTAATGTTTAAATATGATTTCGGGCCGCGGCTTGCTAATAAAGCCAAGTATAGAGGTCCAATTTTCAACTACGTATATGTCGACAATAACGCCACGAATGTTGGATTCCAAGCCCACTAACGTTTCTGGTTTGTTGACGTAGACGAGCGACTTCACATGTTCACATATCCCCAAAGAATCCGAAGGTGTCAAGTCACACGGTCTTGGTGGCCAAGGTGGCCAATTGACAGGTCCATTCCGCGAAATTATGCTTATGATTAGTCTTCATGAACGGTATCTGTCTCCCCATCATCATCATTTCGAAAAAAGTATGGCGCAATGACTCCACCAGCCCATATAGCGCTTTTTGTGGATATAATGGTGTCTCAAGGTACTCATGTGGATTCGCTTCACTCCAAATGCGGCAATTTTGCTTGTGGACGTAACCATTCAACCAAAAATGAGCATCATCACTGAAAAAAATTATCGAGATCAATCTCTTTTTTGGCCCATACACCACAATCACGACGCATTGCATGGTCTCGCGGCTTTAATTCTTCCTCAAACTGGATCTTGTAGGGTCGTAAGCCAAGATCTTTGTGCAAAATCTTCCATAAAGTTGATGGGCAAAGCTCCAATTGCTGTGCACTGTGGCGAATCGATTCATTCGAGTTGTCTTCAACACTTTGCTCTACAGCGGCAATTGTTTCTTCGGTGCGCACTGTCCGACGTCTCTGCGGATGCCTATTATCACATAAAAAAAGTAGTACGAAAACTATCCATCATGGTTAACCGAATTAATTGCTCTGATGGACCACAAAATAGACGGAGCTTGCGGTAAACTTCGCGATCTGAACCATTATTTTCGAAATAAATTTGCACGATTTGCAAGCGTTGGTTTTTTGTCAATCTGTTTATGATGAAATGGTAAATCAAACTGAACATAAATGACATAAGAGTTCGCCGATTTGACCAAAAGATATCAGTTCTGACTCTAGTCGAAAAACCAACCTCTAAAAAAACACCCGATATAATGGTGACAGTTTTTGGACAAATATTAATTCTAAGCGTAAAAGTAATGGAAATCCAAGCTGTCTGAAGTTCCTCAAACAACAAACGACTGATTTTCGGGAAATTTGCAATTTCTTACTTTTTTTCAACTCTTATAACATTCTAACATTCAAAATTTTGTATACCATTTTCAATATGGGGTCTTTGGCTCCAAAGTTGAGTCAGCTTTCCTATAAAATCAGTTAGCCAACGGATTTTACTATTAACCCCTTCTGATGTGAACTAGGGTATAATTCTCATATGTGGACATCTTTCGGCCTACTTGATTGTTAAATGATAGTTCAATCGCAAAATCAATTGATTCTCTTGAACTCTCTTTTATCGCTTTTTTCATAAACAGTGATCTAATGAAACCGCCAGCTGTATTCCTCTTCTCAACAATTTAGCCGCAACGCCCACCTAGTTGGGAATGCTCATCAGTTTTACCTTAAGTTCAATTTCGGGCTTGCAGTCAAATATATATTGATTCATATTTGAGTCTCTCTATCCGTATGTAGAATGTTTTACCTGACTCTGTTTTTCCCTGCATAACGATTCACAAAAAATTAGAAGCAACGTGCATCGTTGACGTTGTCTCCTATTAAATCCTCTCTTATTTTTTAAATGCTCTCACTGTGTTTTGAACATTATAAGGATATTCATAACTTTTTGATGCGAGGGTTAGTTATAAAAAAAAAAATTAAACACAAAATTAAATTAGTCGGCGGTGAAATGATGGAAATAAAGCTATCACTACTTTTAGTAAGAACAAAACTGTTCTCTAAGTATGGTCAACTCCAAAGAAAGAGCACAGGGGAAAAATAACTATTCGCAGTACATAATATAGAATAGTTATCAGTAAAAAGTTTAGAAAAACTGTGTTTAGATATAAAACCGAGCTCGAGAAGTCTCGGGTTCTAGCGCATTTCTCTCAACCATACCTTGGCGAAAATTTAATTGGAAAATATACATTTTCTGATTCCAAACTGACAAATCGCTGAAACCGCATTTCATAACTACTAGCCAATTCCTCGCCAAAGGCGATGTAAGAAAATTAGATGTTTCTGAAATTCGAACCTCGATCTCCCACATAACAACCAGACATGATAACTATTACCCCACCCTCACTATAATGGTGTTCAAAAACAGAAAATATTCATCTTTTGAAACATTGTCAGGACGTTGTTTAATCTTCTTATACATATGTGAGTTTGAAACCTTTGCATATGTACATAGAATGTACAACTTAATCTGCATTTCAAGCTACCTCACAGCATTTTGTCTGCAGACAACATCGATCTCGTCAACGTGCAGGGTTTCTCATTTATGTGTGCTTAAAGCTATCTTATATCTCTCTATACCTTGAACGAAACGCTTTTGTCTGGAAAAGACTTAATATCTCAATAACTGAGTCTCTTTACACCCTTTGAATTCTTGGCCTTTTAAGGTTATTATTCAAATCACGACTTAATTTTGCATGGCCTTTAATGTTACGTATACGCAAGAGTGTTCTGGTCAATAGTTCTGCTGTTAGATGGCTATTCACCTCGCTCTCTTTTCAAATGGTGTACGGTGTACCTCTTTTATTCGAGGTCTGTTTTAAACTCTTTTGCTTAATATGGAGACTTTCTCTCTTCCATTTGAAAGGATAACAGACCGGCAAACGCAGTCCAAGGTTGTATTGTATAAATCTACTTTTTGTGTAATATTGAAGCATTTAAAACAAGGTAAGAAAAAAAAAAGCGAAAGAAAAAAACACAAGTGAAAATAAATTAACGAATATGCAACAATGCAACATACAAAACTATGGAGTAACAAAGTTTTCTTTGAAAATTCCATCAAATTGGTAGTAATACGAGGATCTAAACTGCGGAATTTATTAGTTGCATCAGGTTTACAGAACTTGCATTTGTGGGCGTGAAGTAACAGAAGAGGCAGATATTATTTTTGGGGGATGTATTCGTTGTGTGCGTTTCTAAACAAGCGCCTCATTCTAAATTTATTGTCTTTGGTCTTTTTAATTTGAAAAAATTCATATCTTCACATTTCATAACAACCAACCTAATTTATATTTTCTCTTCCCTCATTCCAGGTTTCTATAGCAAAGCGGGTTGCTGAGTTACAAAAAATGACTATGCTTGAAATAGATTCAATTTGCTTTCCATAAACTGATAAAAGCCGGGAACACGAATATTTCTTTTTGGCGCTTTTAATGCAAGCAAGCTTTTCCAAATCAAGACAAAAGGCTGTCAACGAAACAAACAAAAACAATCGAAGGGGTTCGTTGTATTGAGTAGAGTGCAACGGCCATTTTATCAAACAACTACACCTCAGGCGAATGTTGCAACAGTTGGCGTGAAGCCAATAGTAAAAAGCCATTACAAGTTTTCCTTCTTCGGAACAATATTACAAAAACAAACGAGTCACAAACAAAGGAGAGTCGAAAGAATTCGTTTTTGTGTTCAAATTTTCCAATGAACCTAAGCTGTGACTATATATGATTGTTTTTTTATATGATATCCTTTATCCGCTTAAGAACTATAACTAATGCTGTACGGATTTGTGAACATTCTTTGGGCCTCGATATTTTAACATTGTTGGTATAAAACTTTGATGTGTAAAGTACTTGTTTGAGTGCTTAGTAGTAATTTATCACACGTGAGACTAGTTTAAGTGTATGATTAAGAAAAAACTCTAAATCCAACAAGACGAGTTGAAATAAGTGAAGTCAAAGTGTTTCGCGAAAAAAGGTGTTTTATGCCCTCGGATTGTGAGTTTTAAACTGGCATTGGTCATCGTCGTGAGTTATTCGTAGACATTAATTGAAAAACAATCCTTGATAAAATGGCAGAGGACGAGGTGCTTTTTGATGACGTGTACGAACTATGTGAAATAATTGGAAAGTAAGTATATTGTGTCAATGAAGTAAAGCTTTCTATTGGTGTTTTATGAATTGTTTTTGATAGTCATGTGAGGTTGTGCCTTATTATGTTAAATCGCTTTAGAGTTTCAAAGGTTCAAAAAGTTTTTTTTTAGTTTTTATTAAACTTGTGCTTTAGGTATGTAGTTCTGTGGTATAAAAAACCACCGAGAGAAAAAAATATCCGCCAGTATAAAGAAAAATAAAAGCGATTATTAGGCAGCGCTCTAATATAAACCGTTCTTTTGATAGTTGTGTTTCGGCTTCTTAATTTTTAAAACAACTAATCAGTTCAAAAAAGCAGTTATAGTTCTTATAAAATTTCAAGTCACAAAACGGTTATTAAACGAAAACTTTTGAGGACGAAAGAACGTTTAAAGTACAATAGTATAAACTACAGCGAACAATAAAGTTAACTTTAACTTTCTTTATAATCTTAAGCATTTTATATTCTAAATTCCCACTAAGTATTATGCAGCTAACAGAAGAGTATTCTTTTGTAACTAGTGTTTGTTCTTCGAGTGCTGCTGCTAGGCCGCATGCCGCAACCTTTCAAACGATTCTTTTCAAAAAAAATTACTGGTTGAGATCCCTTGGATAGCAACAAAAAATTTCGGCTGAGAGGTTCATGAAAAGTTGAAGAAGAAGTTGTAGATCCCCTCCATTCCCTCACAAGGGATGGTTGTGAGAAATACGTTAATCCCTAGTGCTCGTCGCTTTGTTTTTTTTTCTCTTTTTTTCATTCAACTCTAAGAGGCTGATTACACTGTACGCGCGTTAGAAGACATACTTCTTTGGCATAATAGAGCAAAATGAATAAATAAATTAAATAAATGAATAGGGTGACGCAACAGAGCGAGAAGCCCAAGGGGAGTAGCCCATTTCTCACAACCATTGCATTGTGAGGGAATGGAGGGGACCTACAATTTTCTGCCGATTCCGAACGGCTAATCGAGAAAGCACTTTTCATGGCAATGAATTTACGAACGGAAGACTTACGAATTTGTCGCAAAAGGCGATACCCGTGGAAAAACCTTTTTGCCTCTGTTGGGATTCGAACCACGAACCTTTTGATTAACAGGCGGACATGCTACAAGGCAAAATGAGCTCATGGTATTATACCGCATGCCCCAACAACTGTGTAAAAGAAACGAAAAATTAGTAAAATGAATTTTTTGAAATCGGTGCAATGGGATATTAAATTCCAGCCAACTTCATCGTGTCGCTTTTTGTGGTGGTGTCGGATTGTAATATCATTACTCTGGGAAGTTTTCCAAAACCCTCCAAAAGAAGGGTAGCAAAAAAAAAAAAATTGATTTTTTCTTACAATATTTTAGTAAATTCTTTTCTCACCTCCTCCTTTATGAATATCACTTCAAAAGCTAAGTAGATTCAAAAACGAAATATTGTTGTCTTGGTGAAACACTTACATATATTCTTGCCATAAAAGCATCTATCTAAACGAATGTATATCGCAAATATAATATTTATTTCTTACTGTCAAACAGAACACGCAACTGGGTAAAAATTGTTAGAAGCTGAAGCATACACTTCGATGACAAGTCACAGAAGCCGGACCAAAGATAACAACCTTAATCATGACAGAAATAATCGAAATTCCACAACGTGCTTATCAGCACGCCAACGTATTAAATTTTTGTAAAAGGGGAGTATTCCCTCTTCTTATATCATGCTGATCATTTGAAGTAACATTGAAATGATTTATTTTTCGATAATAAGAGTTATGAGTTATTACCAAAACATTGCACGCACTATAGACATATGATTTGAAGGAGTTTGATAAATGTTCTTCTTTTTTCTTTCTTATTTCTTGCGGTTGAAATTATTTTTTCTATGAATTTCCTTGCTGGAAATTGAAATTGAAAATTCATCGGATTTATCAAACAATTCTAAACAAACTATGATTTCGTTTTTTCGATTAAAGCCACTTAAAAAATTAAGTAAGTTTAGGTTTTTTTTTAAATAAAACTCAATCACGCCTTCACGAAGAACTTTTTCTTCGGAATACAATGCCATACGACCTAATTATTTGACTATCAGGGACAATGCTGATTTCGACATGTAGTATGGTTGGCCTATCAGAACTTGGGAAATTTTCCACAAAAAAGTGAACTGCAACCAGCTGCATAAAGAAAATGTTGGAGTAAAATTTTGAAGATTGTGGTTTTAACGAACACACACAGGCAGATCGTTCGCTACTGTAAATAGTAAAACATACAAGAGGAGACCTTTTCCTTCAAAATCAAGATGCTTATTGCGAAGTTGAAAAAAGAGGAAATAGTTGCATTAAAAGAATGAGGTTTGAACATTAGAACTAGTTTGAAGGGCATGGAAATTTTAAAAGACAACATAAGCAATAATTTAAAATAGAACTTATTTGATTTGGTTTTTAACTGAAAGAAGCATTAATTTGTCAAACGGATACATGAATGTTGAACTCATTTAAAGATACTCTTCAAAAAATGTCAAGCAAGCTTTACGGAACGTCATGTTGAATGAGCTTTGTTGTACGAGCATAAATTATTAAAGTACGACTAAATTTTCAAAGCTAGCGCAATAAGATGAGTTTCGATTTTGCTTTGGCTTATCACCGTTGACATAAATAAATTGAAATTGAAATAAAGTACCGTTAACAAACCGAATGTAAATCTCTCATTTTACCCTTGCTGTGCACACACATAAAATTCAATTTAGTCAGACACTACACATGAATGAACAGAAAAAGTAGGGCGCATCATGTAAGGATACCTAATAGTAATCCTACGTTCGTATAACCAGAAAATTTATATCCGATTTTCCTGTGCGAAGGTGATAGCAGCGAACACGAAAAACAAAATACCCATTTTGCTTCGATGTTTTTATTGTGCAACAATACACATTTTTTTTTGTTTTATTTCTCGTTGAAATATTGCAATTCTTTTTTTTCCAATTTCAAGCCTTGAAGGTTTTTCGGTAAACTCATAACTGCAAATTGAATCGCAATATGTTTTGCACAAACATTAATGAAACAAGTTGAAAGCAATATTGAGAGCTAGTTATACTCATATATGCTTTGCCTTTATGCATAATTCAATCCTTAAACAATAAACTCGTTGGATTTTATATTTAAGGTAAACTTACAAATGTGGAAATAACTGTTTATATAATTTGATCGGGAGGAATCCTGGTCAGGGATACCGGATACATCATTGTTTATGTTCCACCACAGTTCAACGTTTAACTTAGCCTTATCAGATTCTTTAAGTACGAACAACTTCATTGAAACAAACTTAATTTTTTGTGATTTGATGTTGATGCTGGTGCGTGTTTTTCTGGGGGAAACTTAAAACTTTTATTCGAACTCTTCCCTGTAAAATCTTTTGGTTATAAACACTCAAAAAACTTTTCATCAAAGTTTGTGTTAAAATGAAATTTCTCTCTTTACCTTTAGTAAGAAAAGAGCTCGTTTATTATTCTTTCTGATGATATTTTGGTATATGTAAGGGTTTTTAGTGGTAGACTTTTAAGTGGACAATTTGGTAACCTGTGTAAACTAAATATGTATAATGGAAGTGGAAATCTGTATTAGATTGTGTTTGTAAGAAAAATATTTTTCTACATTTCTACCCAAACGATCACTAATAAATTTATATAGCTCTCTGGACTCACGTTTCTTTTAATTCAAATAAAAAAATAATTTAAGAAACAAATGAAATTTTTTAAACATTTTTTAATCAAATATTAATATAATAATGCTTTGTTGAATTCATTGTGCGCAGCGTTCAACACCCATGCATACAGTCGCCCTATTTCAGACACATCGCTTTACTTTGATTTGTTTGAAAAGGAAGCCTTTTGGGGTTTCTCTCTACCTCGTGCATATGAATACTCATACGTACGTTTACATACTTATGTGTACATAGGTAGAGCTCTTGTGCGGTAACAGGAACCACAGCCATGGCTGTGTTTGGCATATCAAGTTATTATTTCCTTCGATAGAATTTAAAAACAAGGTGTTAAAATATGTGTTCAAAGAAATGATTTAATTGCCGTTGCTGTCATCCACAGGCTTAAATTTTATAAAGAATCCATTCAATTAAGTAATTGCAGATATTTTAAGAGACTCAAATTTTTCTTTGAACTTATTACCGCGGTTAGCAGCGTTGCTCGTCATGTTTTTATGTTTTTGGCCCTCCATTGATCATAAAGGATTGCTTTATTAATGATTTTGCCATGGATTAGTATTGCTTTGTTCTCTAAAACGGGCTCTGTTTGAGGTATAGCGTAATAGCTTTAGTTGACTTAGGAACAAATTTGTACCAACTCAGATTACTCTCTCCATCTACTTGAACACAATACAAAAATATTTATGCCCAATTTAAGTTTAAACTGAAGTTCAACTGCACCAATGTAAAGTTCATTCAGTTTTTTGTTGAATTTGAGAATTCTCAGAACGACTTTTCAGTGGCTATTAGTTGTAAATGCTTTTGAGTTGGTTTTTCAATTCAACAAAATCAAGTTACTAAATAGATCCAAAGTTAGAAGCGGCTGGCGATGCACACATTTGAACATCGTTGAATATTCCACTTGACTCATAAAATACAACAGAAATAAAAGACATAAAAAACCTTGACTGTAGAAAGGGCACGTTTCGCATGTGAAATACATCTGCACAGTATTATAGATACTTAGTGTTTGTTTGGATATGATTTAAAAATGTTCTTCTAGTTCGTATAGGGTTTGTGTTTCTCTTCAATAAAAATAGCGTTCTTCTCAACAACTTATTTTCTTTTTATGTCTTCATCAATGGTATAGATTTAAAAAAAAACACAAGGCATCGAAAAGAGTGTGTATAAAATATGTTTTGAATGGGTTATAAATTTAGTGTTTGGTTGCTTGGTTTTTATGTCTCAATGTTATTTTATTTAATAAAAATAAGCACTCTGGTAGTATCCTAGATTCTGGAAATTAAGACTGTTTTTAAGCAGTAACATTTCGATGCAAAAGAATTTTTAACAATTATAAAAGTATATGCTTATAAAATTGAAAAATGAAATTGTTTACCGATTAAGCACCGTTGTTTTCGATATTTGGTCAGTTTTTGTAAGTTTCATAGTGCTAAAACTTTTTAATATGTGCATTTTATATTGTAGGAGTATGCTTTGCATGTGTAGAGAGAGTATTCATACAAATTCGGAGTTTTTCGTGAACCACTTTGTGGGATTTCTTCATCGAGTTACAAACTAAATAAAAAATACAATCAAACTTTTGTTTACGTTGTTTTTCTTTAAACGTGATATATGCAGCGTTTTCTTTTGAGGTCTTGTTAGCTCGGCGTGTTTCGGAATACAATTCCATTATTTTTCCGGCGCTTTAAAATGACCTGTGATGGAAATTATAATTTCAAACGCAACGTAGATCAAAGGTCAAATATATAATTTTTCATTTGGATGTTTTAGTTTTATAAAAAAAAGTTCTTGAATTCATTAATACATTATTCGAAGTGATGTTAAAAAATAACGACTTTGTTATACATATAAAAGTAATTAACAAATTATGTTTCATTAAATTTCTTATGAGCATCTAAGGCAATCTTCTTCTCAATTGTTTGATGATCTGCTGGGTTAAGTATGATGGCTAATTGGTAGGGTATGCGAATTCTTTCTAGCGAAGGATCAATTTGGTGTGATAGAGGGCATTCGACGAATATGTGCCATATCGAAATTTCTGCTTGACAATCTTCACACACTTCTGGGGGTTCAATGCCGTACAAATGTCTACTTGTTAAAATTTTCTTTACAACTCTGATTCGGAGCACTCTTATGTAATCCTCTCTGGAAAAAAGACTATTGTATGGAATGCGAATGTGCTGAGGGTTGTGGGTACGAAAGAATGTTTGACAATTACTCCAATTCTCAGCAAGCTCCTCCCGCTGTTAACTTAACCATAACTGTCGAGTCATTTGGTAAAAGTTTGGTGATTCAATAACCAGTATATGATTTTTTGCATCTTTGGCTGCAACGTCTGCTACTTCGTTCCCTTGGATTCCAACATGCTCTAATACTACGTTTTCTGCTAGTTAGCCTCTTAATAGTTCCAGTGTAGGGCATCTGTTGTTTTGGTTTCTAAGTCCTTTGAGGATTCCCAGGTTATCTGTCAAGATAAGACTACGTCCACAGCATGTTTTTGTAGTGCATTGCCAGACTGTGGATGTTTGTGAATTTTGTTCCCATTTTATTACTGCATAAGACGCGATATTATTTTTATGTGATCCTTCCGTATAAAAAATATGATCCGGTTGGACATTGTCGATCATCTTATGGTGTAGCTTTTGAAATACTCCAACTAGGATATATTCCTTTTTAAATTTTGCTAAGCTAATATTAATTTTTAGTTTCTTTTTTTGTTTTTATTTTCCAAGGCGGCATTCTAACAAGAGCATAGGTGGCGTTTTTCCTTTTTCTTACTTGTGTACTCCTGATTTCCTTTGCAGTATTATGAAGAGGATGCATATGATCAGCTAGAGCCTTGCTAGCCAAGTTAAACGATCTTTTTTTCTCTATTTTAGTTGCTTTAAGTGCCCCTGAAGCAATTTTTAATCGCAGTGTCGATTTCTTTGCAGTTTTTGATTGTTGTCAACATGTAAGTTGTAAGACCATGCTGCAAAGTACCTTCGACATTATTTCGTTTTTTCAATTGATCCTACTAAGTTTCTGATATGAATATTCCATTTCAGATTCGCACTGAAGGTATCTCCTAGAATTTTTAGTTCTTTTGAAAGAGTTATATTAGTGCTCGAATGTTGAATGAGAGTGAATGGCAGTTCCTTTTTTCCATAATGGGAATCGGGAATCGACATGACGCGATCAAATGCCTTTTGCTAATCAGTTGACATGACTACATTATGCTTGGTTTTAGAAAGATTTTCTGCGTTTCCGTGCTCTAGCTGTTGTATAAGTGTATGAAGTACTCTGTTATGTCTCAAAGCCTGATGTCCCGAATTAATTTTTTGGTAAGTTTTTGAAAGAAACCATTAAGCTGTCGGTTATACGCTTTGTCTGAAAATCTACCTAGCGATAAAATTTCATTTACAATTCACCTTAAAGTACAGTCCTTCTTATTTGTTTTGTATGTATGTTGCTGCATGTTGTCTTTCAACAGAATAGTTCTTATCGCTATATATTAAGAAGCCTGATTGAACTCTGACAGTATTATAAAGCAGGATATCCTTTCTATTTATCTCTCTGTGACAATGTTTATGACGTTAGTTCCATAATAGGGGTGAAAAACAGTCAGTATGAATTAAGTGACTTTCTTGTTAATTTTAATTTAAAATATTGTCTTTCTTGCAAAACGAAGAATATACGTTAAGGTTGTCGTTTCTTAAATGAAGCTTTACCTGGTACTAAAATCGTGAATTTTCGTTCTTTTTTTTAAACTATACCCAGACCCACGAACGATACGCCAATCCCTCCAACGAGTAGAAGTTCATAAAACTATTGTGTGGTTGTGGTTGATGGCAATTACTATAAAATCCTTTTAGCAGTGAACAAAAAGAAGTTTGACTTATCGAGAGAAAGATCTTTTGTTTTTCGTAGAGAGAAGTATAGTACTAATTAAGGAAATTGACATTATTTTCTTGTATACAAAGTTGTTTGAGGGACACATGTGTGATACACGCTGCTGCTTTCTGGTATGAAAGAATAACTAACAAAGTTTCATCGAAATGGGATTGGGATTACGTTTAAAGTCTTCTACCCATAAACTGTTTTAAGATATGAACTCCAAATGTGTTACTCTTTGAAACTAGATACCGGTACCTACTAATAAAAATTCGCAAAGAGTAGTTTTGATTTAGGTTGTTGCCTAACTTTTAGATTTTTTCTGTTTTAAAATATCCGGTAGAGGTTTTTTATAAAATATAAGGCCGTTGAAAAAATGGCTTCGCGAGGCTATGACATCACACATCATTTCTGTAGTCGGCCTTAAGTTTACTTTTTAAACAGCCTCAACCGCTTTTGTTCTTGGTGAAAAAAGTTTAAGTGAAAAATTAGAAAAAAAAATTGTTTTATAAATAAATCTTTTTTCTTATAATTCCAGGGGACCATTTTCAATTGTCAGGAGATGCATTCATAGAGAGTCTGGACAACAATTTGCGGTGAAAATAGTAGACGTTGCCAAATTCACTGCAAGCCCAGGACTAAGCACAGCTGGTACGTACAAAACCTATACCTATTTTTCTAGTACATTGGGCAGATCAGTAAGCGGAATTGAAAGTAAATTGTATATTTTATAAAGTGTTGTTATCTTAAACCACACAAATTTATTTCTAGTGAACCTTTCCAAAATACCTTCTTTTTCGTAACTTAATTAACAATGTGAAGGGATATCTTTTTACATATTTTTTGTTTTCCGTATTTTCCGGTTGATATCTTTTCTATTTTTGAACAATATTGTGTCTGACCTTTTTTGTTACAAAAAAATTTTTATGAATGCTCATTTCATTTTGAGTGGCATTATTCAATTTTGGTTCGTACGGAGGGAGTCCAATAACCGGCTGTCCCTGGGGGTTGCTTTGAGTAATGAGTAAGCCCCCAATCAATTGTTGTAATCCATTTGTTTGAAAGTCTGTTGAAGACCACCACTAAGTAAACTGAGTTATTATACTTCTAAGGAAACATATTTTATCTATAAGAAAGTCGCAATTCGAAAAAGGAATTGGGTTCGGGAGGAGGAAAATTTGAGGCAAACAACACAATGAACAAGAATCTTACATCTCGAGAAAATTTTGCAAGAGTAGTCAATTGCTTTAGTTGTTTTGACCGGAATCATTACTTAAGTAATGGATTTAGCGCTTAACTACTTCTCTGTTCGTTAAACATATAATTTTTGTTTTAAAATGAGTGCTACAATAAAAGAGAGCAGCTGGGACTGTGTATTCATTAAAAGCTAAAAATACCAGCTGGGGGAGATTAAAAGTCAAAGAACCAAAATTGCAAACTATCTCTGAACCATTAATTCTATGAGTGCCTTTTTAATTTACTTTTCTAGTATTTATCCTGGAAGTCCGTCAAATTGTATTTCCTACGCGACTTATATTGGGTTTGTTCTTAATTGAAAAAGAGAATTAGAAGTTCGAAAGTATTCCGCTTTCACATTTCATTTGAAAGATGAGAAAAAAAGGTTAAGAAAGTCGCATCAATGTTCTAGGGTTTATTGGACCTCGTAACATATAGACAAGAAGAGTGAAGTGAAAAAGGTATGGAATGTCTTATACAGTCATTCTTCGTTTTGATTGAATTTTAGAATGTAACAGATGCCTTTTATCCTCGTAATCGGACAAAATGACTATTTTTTCCGATATTTTAGTGGCCTAAATATTTATAATTTTGTTTTACATTTGGCTCTATTTTAGAATAGTTCATCCGCCATTTCGCTACTGTGCATATCACGGGTCCCCGGACTATATGCACCCTACATGAACTTACAACCGCCATTTGAGAGGTTAACATAGTGCATGGAGGTGACTTTATGCACGCACGGTGTGGATCGTGTTGTGTAACTCAGACTAGCAGCTCCCCTTAATTTTTTTCATGAAATGTTTCGTTGAAGGCTTAAAGTATCGGGTGTTTTTTCGAATAGGGATAAAACTGAAATCTTGTGGTCAAATTGGCCAACTCTAGTGTCATTTACGTTCAGTTTGGTTTGCCATTTCATCGTGAACAGGTTGACATAAGAACAACAATGGTTCAGTTCGCGAAGTTTATCGCAAGCTCCGTCCATTTTATGGTCGACATAATCGTCCCTCAGCGCGTTTTCGCACTACGGTTTATTTATGTGATAATACACATCCACATCCACACAGACGTCGAACAGTCAAGAAACAACTTGTAGAGCAAAGTTTTGAAGAGGACTCGAATGAATCGATTCGCCACCGTGCACAGCAATTGGAGCTTTGTCCATCAACTTTATGGAAGATTTTGCGCAAAGATCTTGGCTTACGACTTTAAAAGATCCAGCTTGAGCAAGAATTATTGCCGCGAGACCATGCAATGCTTCGTGATTTTGGTGTATGGGCCGAAAATGAGATTGATCTCGATGCAGATTTTCATCGCAAGATTTTGTTCAGTGATGAGGCTCATTGTTGGTCGGTTGAAGAGAATCCACATGAGTACCTTGAGACGCCATTACATCCACAAAAACTGACTGTTTGGTGTGCTCTATGGGCTGGTTTAGTCGTTGTGCCATACTTCTTCTGAAATGATGCTGGCGATCGTTAATGGAGACCAGTGTAGAGCCATGATAACCGACTATTTTGTTTCCGAATTTGATAGCATGAATGTGGATGAGATGTGGTTCAAGCAGGACGGCGCTATTTTTTGAAGGAAACATTCGGTGAGCGCATAATTTCGCGGAATGGACCTGTCAATTGGCCACCAAGATCGTGTGGTTTGACACTAATGGATTTTTTTCTTTGGGGATATGCAAAGTCGCTCGTCTACGTCAACGAACCGAAAACGTTTGGGGGCTTGGAAGCGAAAACTTGTGGCGTTATTGTGGACATACAGCCTCAAATGCTCGAAAAATTTGTTGAAAATTGAACCTCTAGACTTGGCTTTATTCGAGCCAGACGCAACGGCCACATGTTCGAAATCATATTTAAAATGTCATAAAATTATCCTTCCAATGAAGCCAAATTGATTGACATTAAAACGATTTTCTTGTGTTTTATTTCAATTGAGAGTTATATACCATATGCGCTTGGGTGTGTGTTTGATTAAAAAATATTTTCTTGATTTGAATGGCGACCAAATAGCTGCTATTCTTTTAATACAATGCAACAAGGCAATGGTGGTTACAAATTTTATATCGTACTTTTTATATTAAGCCCCAACTAGTTCCTGCCTAGTTGTTATTATGTTGATATCCGATATAAATTAAATAGGTACCAAAGAACTTTCTAAAAAATAACCGTTGATCCAATTTGTAACGGGCTTATTTTGATTACTGGTTGTGCCAAGAAGCTTATGCTTGTGATTTAAGTTGGAACAAGTGGGTCAATATTTCAAAAGTGTCAATATCACAATTCACCAAACTAAACGCATTGTTTTGATATATAGTAAAAGAAGTTGAAAAATTGGCACTCCTTTTTCGTCAATTATATTAAAAAAATTGTTTTTTACTGAAATACCTGCCGCAAAGGAGTAGAAAGTTTTGTTTTGGTGCTTCCCCTTGAATGCCAAAACTAAAGTAATTTTCTTGAAAGGTTTCCTGCTTCATGGCTATATGATAATGATTTAGTAATTCCACATGCTCATCTATAATCCCTTCATTATTTTACTACATACATACAAGTGCCGATCAATTTCACCTCATATTATATAAAATGCAGGCTCATAGGGATTTCCATTTTAACAGCATTGTGCCACGTCCGTGTCTGTGTGTGAAATTTTCATAGCAAAACAGACAAATTAAACTCAAGCTCATCTGCCAAGTATGTTACTTTGAATTGTTCTTAAATAGTATTTACAAAAATAAATATATGAAGTCAATGTGTGCATTGTACAATGTGTCTATGGATGCAATGCCTTGTGTTCATGTCGGCATTAACGTATGTATATTTGTCTGTTCTTTGTAGGTACATATGTACTTAATATTATAATCCGAAATCGATATAATCCGAGTAGTCCTAGAATGTTCTCTTTATTGTTACAAGCCCCTTGAAGCACATTTCAGACAAAGTAATGGAGAGGTAAATCCTCAAGTTTGAAAATGCCTGGAGGAAATAAGATTGAATCTTTTTTAAATTTTTTATTTTTTGAAGTTGAGAAAATTTTAAATTGTTGTTTTTACAAATTGTTTCTCTGAATTAGTATGCATACAGATTGGAACTTCGTGCTTAAAATATTATCTATTTGTTTTCAGATCTCAAGCGTGAAGCCACCATCTGCCACATGTTGAAACACCCACACATTGTCGAGCTTCTGGAGACTTATAGCTCAGAAGGAATGCTTTACATGGTCTTTGAGTTGTAAGTATACGAATAATGCGGGCAGTTTATAATCATTTTTTTAGATGAAGTCAGGAAAAAAACCTTAACCGTTAAGATTTCAAGGAAATATGTATAAGTATTTTTTTTTTGTCAGTGTCATGCAAACGAGTCTCATTTTAAAAATGGCTTCCTGTAAATATTCTTTTGATGGTACATAGAAATATATTTGAATAGAAATATTTGATTGCAATTTTTTCGGTAGAGTCATTATTATGTTTAAGGATCAGGAGTCATTTATATTTGTAGTTATAACGATTTGAAGCACTGGAAAATTTCTCAATATGAAAATCAATTGATGGTATTAAGTGCTCGCCCATGGATAAATTTAGTTTCCGTGCTTATTTTTCTCACATGTCAAGCTGCTACATATATTTTAAACACTTTCCCCCGTGTTCTAGAAAAAAAAAAAACACAGAATTGTTTTGCTCAAAGAACTTAACATATTGCTTCAAAATTGTATTAACTGAAAGCTCATTTAAGCTTTTTCATGTCCTTTTGTCGAACAAATTATTCAGATTCATCATCCAGTTATTCTCATTCACTTACATCCACCTGGATTCCATAAAATTGCCTGCAAAGTTAGTTAAAAAAAAATCCTTCGTAAAAACTCGTTTAATCATTCATTTGCTCTCTACACAAAGGATAATTCTAGAGATTATCCTTTGATAAGACTAATGGCCACATTACAAGAGAAAAGCAACAGTAACTCTAATAAATACGCGGTTTTAAGACAAAATTTTTAAGCTGATTAGGCTTCGACGATTTTTCATTTAATATTCTTTCAACTTCTATGTTCCTTTATACACACCATGGTTTTCTCCAAACGATATACCTTTGATGAGCGAAGACTGTCACTACAGCCAAAAAACTTCATACGGCTGATCCTTTCAAGGGGAGAATAATTTTAAAATTCTAGAAAAAAAAATCCAAGCTATCCTTTAATACAGAATCACGTTTAATGAAAAGATAATCGATTTGCATATGTAATTTACCTCTTTACAACCCATTAATGAAATCAGAGGAGTTTTTAAACTGAAAGTATATAGCGCCATTTAATTAAAAATTCATGATAGAATAAATAAAATTTCAATCTTCTTCATATAATGTTATTTTAATTGATGGCTTTGATGAAGTGCATTGTTTTGTAGTGTATATTTGCAGGTAACAGTCTCTGCTAAAAACAAGGTGTTTTTTCAACACTTGATTTTGTTTTCCTTATTTAAATAAAACAAACGGTTCTTTCAAACCATAAATTAGATTAAAAGGTGTCATCGTAAAAATTAATTTTTAGGAAAGTGTTTGGCTAAACGAAAGAGTAAAAGTGGTGGCTTGAGCAACGAACTATTACTTTGCAGTTAGAGGTTCGAGTTCCAAGAGCAAAAAGATCCTAAAAACTGCTAGGCTGATGCCATCTAGTTTATTAATTCCAATAACATGGAAATCTTATCAACAATAAACCTAACTGCAAACAAAATACAATGAAATTCGGCCATTTGGGTTCTATTTATCATCCTAGACGTGTAGCATGGCTTGATTTATTTAAAATTCCAAATAACTATTTCAATAAGGCTACGGGCTATTCAATCATTATGTTCGAAAAAAAAACCTTAAAAAATACTTACATATTTAAATTTTTTTAAAAAGTTTTTAGAGTTACATACATACTTAAGTTGCGTGTAATCGTTAAACAAATTTAAATGCAACGCATTAATATATGCATATGTATTTGTTAAGGAGTTTGAAAGGAGCTTACTCTACTTGTTGTTTTGCAAGAATCTTGCTATCTGCGTTAGATATTAGTTTTTCTTACTTTAACTAAAAACAACATTCGATTACCATGAAGACTTCTATGACAAAACCCTGGGGTATTCTCTTGAGGTTAAAAAAATGTCATTGTGTTTGTTTATTTTTAAGTAATATTTGTTCCAAGAAAAGTTTTTTCCACTGTTAATTTATTTTAAAATTATTATAAAAGAGTTTCTTCGACTCAGTGCTCACGTGCAATTCAAATTGAATAGAACTGATCAAACTGTTCATTTTAAATTGTTAACTTTTCAAACGTCCGTTAGGTTAGGTTAGGTAAAATGGGCTGACGGTTGATCTTATTACCGTCACACTTAGATCAATGTAGATCCTTTGTGATACCCTGGCGTATTGTAACGTCCTAGAAACCTATGATTTTATGTCTGTTCAGTATTTAGCCATTTTGTGGCCTTGGTGAAGTTTAACAGGCTGCTTTTTGGAGCGCCTGATAGTTCTTCTAGTTCATTTAGAAAGTAATTTCCTAGAAACTTTTTCCTGGTATGGCAGAGTGCTGGGCATTGACAAAGGAAGTGACTAGTGTCTTCATGTTCATCTTCGTCATTGTCATCGGTGCAAAGACCCATTTTCTTTTTGTGATAACCTAGTAGGTTATGTCCAGTTATGATACTGATAAGCATTCGCAATGAGGGTCTATTCAATGATAGCAGCTTTTCAGATTCTTTTTTATTGTATTTCGGCCATAGTTTCCTGGAAGTAACACAGGAATCTAAGCATTCCCATCTTTCATTGGATTTTAGCATTATTTTGTTACCAATGATTTGTTTCATTTCACATGGTGGAATCCTGATTGATTTATCAATGAGAGAAGGGTCAAGTGTTGATCCTTTTCTCGCTAGTTCGTCCGCTTTTTCGTTTCCCGGTATACCACTATGACCGGGAACCCAGCAGAGTCTAACGTTATGCTGCGTGCCAAGAACCCTTAGCTCTTCGCGACAGCAAGAAACAAGCTTTGATTTGATAAGAGTGGCAGAAATCGCTTTTATTGCTGCTTGGCTATCAATGAAAAAAGTGATATCAGCATGTGATAGCGCCATCATGGACACCTGTTTAGCAGCGTTTGTAACTGCCAAGATCTCGGCTTGGAAGACGCTGCTGTGATTTGGAAGTCTGAATGAACTGGCAAGATTTAGGCTTTCTGAAAAGAAGCCTGCTCCTGTTCCAGCTTCCATTTTTGAACCGTCGGTATAGATTGATATAGACGTCTCGTTCAAGTGAGGTGTTTCATTCTCCCAATCCTGTCTATTGGGGAAGCTAGTTTTGAAGGATTTTTTAAAGTCCAGATATGGAGTTATGTAATCCGTGCAGATGTTGTTTTCTGCGTATCGCGATAAGATCTGTGCGTGTCCTGTTTGGCTAGTTTTCCAGACATTACACTGGTTTAGTCTAAGAGCACTGTTTGCTGCCGCTCCCTGAACATAAAGATCAAGAGGTGTGAGATCGAGGATTACTTCCAAACTCGCGGTTGGTGTAGTTCTCATTGCACCAGTTACGCAAATACAGGCTGATCTTTGTACTTTGGTTAGGGTTTTTAAATGCGTGGATTTTTCCAGCGCCTTCCACCAGACCAAATTGCCATAAGAAAGTATAGGTCTTACAATGGCAGTATACATCCACAGGATGATTTTGGGATTTGGTCCCCATTTTTTGCCAAAAATCCTGTTACACGAATACAGTGCTATCATAGATTTTTTGTATCTTTCTTGTATATTGGGACCCCAATTTAGTTTTTTGTCTAAGATCACTCCAAGGTATCTGGCTTGATCAGAGATCTTAAGAGGGATCCCATTTAGTCTTGGTAACTCAAAAGTAGGTATTTTTCTTCTATTTGTAAAGAGTACCAGCTCTGTTTTCAGGGGGTTAACTGCAAGGCCGCATCTTTTTGTCCAGGCGCTTACCTTGGTTAGTGTATAATTCAATTGTGCGCTAATAGTGGAAGGGAATTTTCCTGTTGCCAGAAGAGCTAAATCATCGGCATAGGCAACCACTTTCACGCCGTCATGCTTGAGAGCTACGAGGATCTCATTCATGACCAGGGTCCAGAGCAGGGGTGAGAGAATACCTCCTTGTGGGGTTCCTCGTGAGTCGTGACACACACTTTTTCAATTTTGCACCTCCCAGTTCGCTGTGGATCTGACGTTTTGTTAGCATGCACATGATCCAATTTGTGATTGTTTCTTCTTCTTCTAGATCATTTAGGGCCTTCTTAATTGCACTGTTCTGTACATTGTTGAAAGCTCCTTCAATGTCCAGGAAAGCTGCTAGAGTGTATTCCTTATCTTGCAGCGTTTTTTCTATGGTTCTTACTACACAGTGAAGTGCTGTTTCCACACTTCTTCCTTTTGTGTAAGCATTTTGAAAGGTGGATATTACTTCCGGTTTCATAAAACTACGGATATGTAAATCAAGCAACCTTTCAAAAGTTTTCAGTATAAAGGAGGTCAGACTTATAGGTCTGAAGTCTTTTGCTTCTGTATGGCTGGGTTTGCCGGCTTTCGGTATGAAAACGACTTTAACTTCCCGCCATATTATGGGAATGTAACCCCATATGAGGCTATTTTCAAAAATGTTCTTGAGATGTGGGATGACTTTTTCTCTGCTTTTTTGAAGCATCATAGGAAAAATGCCATCGTGACCCGGAGATTTAAAAGGGGAGAAGGAGTTGATAGCCCATTCCAACTTCTCTTCTGTTACGATATCTGTCGGGATTTCATGTCTAGAGTAATTAGTGGTATCTACTTCACTGTTCTCTATAGGGCTGCATCCAGGAGGTATGGTCTCCTTAGAGAGGATTTTCCGTAGTCTGGCCGATTTGTTCGTACACTCAATTTCGCTGCAAAAATTTCTCCATGAGCAGCGTTTTGCTCGTTGAGTTTCATTTTTGAATTTCCTTTGGCTGGATTTGTAATGTTCCCAGTCATTTTCGGAGCCGGTTCGTTTGGCAGCATTGAAAAGTCTTCTAGTTTCTTTCCTAATGCTGCTCAGCTCGTTGGTCCACCAAATTGGTTTTTTGTTCTTTTTTACCGTTGTGATCAGAGGACAGCTTTTATCCAGGGCATTTCTCAGAATCCCTGTGAGTTCTGCAGTCAACTTATCAAGGTTTTGCGGTTCAAGGTACCTATTTGTATTTAGGGAATCTATGTTATCGTCTACCTCCCTACTAAAGGTTGCCCAATCTGTTCGTCTATTATTACGAAATGGTTTGATTGGGCGATCTGTAGTGGGAATGATAAAATTTATCAGACGATGGTCTGAGAAAGAGAGTTCTTCTAGTACTTTCCACTGCTCTACTGGACAAGTGTCCGAGTTATTTGTGAGGGTAATGTCAAGTACTTCTTTACGGTTTTTCGTAACAAAGGTAGGTGTGTTACCTCTATTGATAACCAAAAGATTGTTTCTTAAAATAAATTCAAACAAGAGTTCTCCCCTAGAATTTGTGTCGGTGCTTCCCCATTGCACATGATGTGCGTTGGCGTCGCATCCCATAATAATATCTAGTCTACTCTTACTTGTGTATTCTACCAGCTGGTAAGTGATATCCGCTGGTGGTCCTTCAATTCCATCATATGGCATGTAGATGGAAGCCAAAATTAGAGATGGGAGTCCTTCGCGTTCCATCTTTACTACGGTCTGGTCTATTGTGCTATAAGTAGTTAGAAGAAAGAGATTTAACTGTTTTCTAGCTACTATGCAAGTTCTATGGTTACTGTCTGGGCTGACAAAATTGGATTTGTACAGCGTGAGTTCTTTGGAGTGTAGGCCCTTAATTTTTCCTCTTGCGACCCAAGGTTCTTGTATAAGGGCCACATCAATTTGTCTACTCTCCATGAGGTAGACCAGGTTGGCGGAGGCGGCTTTACTATGTTGGAGATTTATTTGTATTACCTTCAAATCCATGACATATTTTGTTTTATATACAACGCCTTACTAACCTGTTTATTGCTTCTAGCTATCAGCTTGAGCTTGCATCCGTCCGTTGAAACCCGCGGAAAAAAATTGAATGGTTCTGAAACTAAAACCTTGAACTCTCATGCATAGGCAGCCCAGCTTACCATTAACCCTACCGACTCTACATAATTGCTAGTTTATTACTGTTTTTTCTAGAAATATCTGTAATTGAGAGTAGATCTGAAAATTACATACAAAAAGCGCCTTTAATCTATTATCCTCCAACTGTTTAAAAGAGCTGAATAAAATATGTGGAATTAAAGCTTAACATTAACATGTCCATTATTGTTCAATCTAGAATTTTTAATAATCCGAGCAATTAGTGTAATAAATAGAGTTATATTCATTTATGAATAGTATAGTATTGTATTTTTAGTTAAAAAAAATACATTCTAAGGACATTGAAATAAACCTTCCTCGACAATTTAATTTTTTTGTATTAAATCCGTGCTTCAACAGATTACCTTTAAAAAGAGGTTGCTTGTTAAAAAAAAAAATTGCGGCGTTAGTGATTTTATTATTTTTTTTTTTTTTGCATTAAAATTTAATAGTGCAAGTGTATCTACACATCTGTTGTCATAGAAAGTTTGTTCATCAAAATATCCTGCAAAGGTGTCAAAAATTAAATGGCAGCAAACTGCAACAGAAAGTTGCTTTGGGTAGAATTTTAAAACCTTTACATTGTACACAGTCGAGTAACTAACTATTCCCGATGTGTCCTTCTGTATACAGCTGCTACTCGTAAAAATTTGTTTTCCATCATTTATATTCATCAAAGTTTTAGCAATGGCAAAACCCAGGAGAAAAACATTGTTTTGTATATAGTTATTCTTTATGACTTCTACTCTTTTAGATTTTTATGTTTTATATGCATAGGTATATAGGACATGAATATATTACTGCAGTGAAAGAAGTGCATTTAAGATTTTGTATCTTTCTTTTTTAGTATGGAGGGATCGGATTTGTGTTTTGAAGTTGTTCGTAGAGCTGTGGCGGGATTTGTATACAGTGAAGCGGTAGCATGGTGAGTATTAAGCTCATTCATTTTGTTTCTTTTCATCTTACTGATTTCAATTGAATTTAGCCATTATATGCGCCAGATTCTTGAAGCACTAAGGTATTGCCACGAAAATGACATATTACATCGAGATGTTCGGCCCGCTTGTGCCCTTTTGGCTACTGCTGACAATTCTGCTCCGGTCAAACTGGGTGGATTTGGTTCGGCCATACAGCTCCCTGGGGGAAGAGATACTATAGAAACTCATGGTAAGTACCACTTGCAAACTTTTTGATACTTTTATTTAAATGAGTGTTTGCTTTTGTAAATAAAAATAAAGTTCAAGGATAATGCGTTTTTTTTGTTTATGGTTCCCTTTAAATTATGATGTTCACACCCTCCTATAAAGGTATATATAATTCAAAAAAACCCACTGGTATACTTTAAAAAAAAAAAAAACTTTGCCTATTTGTTGTTCCTCGGTCAATGTTTGTTTTAGTTTTGAAGTTCTTATATGATATTGTCGTCAATATTAAAAACATTATGAATGCATATGAAATAAATTTAATGGCGGTTTAAAAATAAAAAATCTTTATTCAAAGGCAACAGGATTGTTTTAGAAGCTGGCCTGTCTGCTGTCTGTTTGCAGTTGTCGGCTGCATTTAGTGTTAGTTTTTCAGTCAAAATAAAACCCCATAATCAATAATAGGATTGCCTTTAACATTTTCTGATTCTTGAACAGCATTTTCCTGTACAAAATAATATGAATAAAAGTTATCAAGCCAGAAAATCTTTAAAAAGTATTTTCATCGAAAAATAACCTTTCTCTATTTTGTACAATTCACTTTAATGGTGGAAAACGTAATGAAGGGTAAAAAAACAAAGCGTTACTACAGAATTCTCTACAATAGCCTGGCGAAAAGTTATTGTGCAGACGTAGAGCAAGGCTCCAAATTCTTTTTTTTTTTGTGACTCTATTCACTGCGTCTAGAGCACACAATCTTTCTGCTTTTATTTTGGTGCTGAAATGTAATAGTCTTAAGTCTCTTCAACGCCTGACTTCCTTTTCCATCCTGCGTCCGCATTATATGTATGTTCTTTAATCGCGAAAATTTCATTGAAGAAGGGGGTGTATATATACATAATACTGTTGCTTCTCTCGTACTTTATGTGACACGACAAAAAAGAAAAGTGATAACCGGAACAAAAATGGTTCTCCCGCTGGCAAATAGTGACGATGGTGTTGTCTGAATACAATGAATTTTTTTGCAAAGCAGAGTAAAATATGAATTAAAATTTTCTAAGACAAAAGTTCTCCTTACTACATTGACATTGTTGAAGTTTTTCTCGGTAATTCCCTAAATGGTTTATTACTCCTGTTCGCTGATTATCTGAGTACCTTCACTTTTTTCTTCGTGTCAATAAAAATATTGCGTTTGGGTTAAGCAGTAATTAGTTTGAAACAAGACTTGATAAGAATAAAATGATTAGTAAAGATCTTTAAAGTGATTTGGTTGAATCTCTTGTAGTACTTCTTCTTGGGACTCTGAGTTCGGCTTCCAGAAAATGTATTTATAAATAAATTAATAGGATTAATATTTGAAAAAGAAATGCAACTCCCACGAGCTTTTTCGAAACTTTTTCTTGAATTTGTTTCATTTTGTGATTTCAAAGGATGAAAAAAACAGAATAAGTTTATACATCCTGTACAATTATGAATAAGAAATACGTCGGAAAAAGGAAACTTTATGTTAAAAAATAATATTTTCTTTTTTTATTTCGTTCACCTTCGTTGTGGTCGTAAATGTTAAATATCCACACATGCACAGAAATAGATATGGATGTCAAATGCATGATAATGACACCCAGAGGAAAGCTTTATTTAAAAACAGATGAGGAGGGTAAGCGCAGAATTTTTACCCCATGAAAAAAATAATATAAATAAACATATCTTAGCTTTGTTTATACCTTTGTTTTTTGTATGGTTTTTATTTTTCTTATTTGATTTTTATGAGCACAGTATGTGTGTGTGTATTTGAACATTTATTTGTTTTCATATGGTACTAAATTACTTAAAAAAAAACACGGTAATTTGCACATGGTGAAACAAAACGTTAGACGTTGTCTGAACCGCCATTTGAATGGGAGGAACAATGAAGAAACTATGGCTTAAAAATACAAAACAACAGTATGTACCTATTCATCTAATATATTATATATTTCCTATTGATACTTAAGGTATCGTGCTATCGTACTTTTTTTTGATACGATAGCTTTTATTGCAAATACAAAAGTTGAGATCAAAATTGGGTTGCTCGTAACGCCGAAAAGAAAGATGAAGGTTCCTCACTTTCATTCCAGTATCTCCAAAAGAACCAGAACGGATATTCAAAAACTACTGGGTCTATTTCAAAATTCTTCCACCCTAAGAAAGCTAAGTTATCCCTGAGTGACATAGACTATTCAAATATGTCCACGGTGAAACTACTGGACCGATTTAAAGAATTCTTTCACCGTTAGAATGGTACGTTATATTTCGTTCCGTATAAACTACGGAAAGGCAACTCTAAAGTGGCTGAATTATTTTATTGATTTATCATTCTTTTTACAAAGGGTGACATACGGGGTGAAAATTTAAGCTGTCTGTTATCTATATCTTATATGCCAAAGAATAAGGCATGACGCGCGGGCTCTTCTCGTGCCCGGTTTCTACTTCGCTTTCAGCCTCCCAGTTTCACCTAGACTCCGTCCTTGAAGTTGTAAGTGAAATTACAGCCATCTAGTTCGCCACACAAGGAGAGAAGTTGCCAGTCTGGTGGTGTAATGAGCCGGTAATTCTGGTTTAAGTGCTCTACTAACCTTTTTAAAAAAAGATGTGGTTTGTAAATTCGTTGTTTTTAAGCCTTATAAGCCAATTTTACGAACATTTGTCCCTCCCTTTCAAACAAAAGGCTGGTGTTTTGTCGCATATCACAAATCAATCGCTGCATAGTTTTAATCGATTTTCATTCATCTATTTCGAATAAAGACCAGACGCTATTGCTTTTTAAAGCACTCATTTTGCTGTAACTTGTAGAGTCTCATAAGCTAACTATATAAAAGCACCCTTTTTTTTTGCTGGAAAAAATTAAATTTTCAACAATTTTGTTTGATTTTCGTAAAGAAACTTTAACCGGAAATTAAAACCACCGTCATTTTTTCACACACATTGTAACTTAGGTGTCCCTAGGTTTTGCGACATCGTCGTTGAATAATAATTTATCTGAAATATATTTTTAAATATACTGTCGTTGCTTGAGCACGATGTCCGCCGAAGCTATCGACTGATAGATAGTGTGCAGTCGGTAGAGTGAAGTAAGACTAAGTGAAATAATTAAAAAAAAAAAGACTTACCCATGTGCCATCTTTAAATAACATTCTTATTGTGTTATAATCATGAAGTAAATATTCGAAATTTTTCCGTGGGTATCGCCAATCACAAGGAATTGGCAGAGGCCGCGTCGATGCCGGAAGTATTTTGCAGATTTATTGATTCGGTGACTACAAGGTCACATACGTGTTATATTGATCAAATTGATTGAAAGGATACTTTGATGGTTAAAAAGTTATTAAATAAAACTTTTTTCAGACCTCCTATTGAATTTTTAGATATTTTAAATTTATAATAATTATTAAAATTGGTAGCACATTAAAAAATGCTTTAATGAAATTACTCACCTTTGAAAGTTTACTCTTTTATTTTAAATTTTATTTGAAGATCAGCCTTACAAATGTATTAGCAAAGAGAGATTATGTCAAATGCTTGATTCCTGTCGGCAATAATGTATTTCATTTTGTTTTGATATTATTTTGTTGGTAGGTATGTATGTATGTGTGTATACTACGTACAAATTTGTCTTAGAATTCAGCGACGATGTTCAAACTCATGTAGTATGCTAGTTGTATGTTCTGCTATTCAATACAGACTTATCAGTTATTCATCCGGACTGGGGCTACACGGTTGCTGCAGCAACATTTTAATTAGCAGAGTCACAATATGTACAATCTAGCATCTGTTTCATTATTTCACCGCACCATTCATCTGTTTGTTTTTGTGTATACTGTATACCCCTCAATTATGTTGATTATAGCGTTGAAGCACCCAATCCATAAACTTTTCCCCAAGAACGATTGCTGCTTATCCAGTAACGTAGTGTAGACTGAGTGCATCCGTTCCTACTTCAGACACCACCCGCAAAAACTATTTTCATCTCATCTCCTTCATTTGAACAAAAAGAAGACAGAGAGGACGCTACAAAAGACACAATAACCCTCTTATTTGTCGTCCTGACAAAAGCCGATTATCCATTCCGGCTATATGCAAATACAACAATGTATATATGTATGTACTATCTACTAGCTACCTGCCTTAGGTAGCTGGCCACAAAATGAAAACTGCACTAAAAGAAGAAGAATTGAAAATCATTGCCTAACCTTCACCACTCTATACTCCTCAACCAGTCCTGTTTTTTTTTTTTTCAATAATAATAAAAAACAGGATGCTTTGTCTTCCTTTAGTTGCGCTTTCTTTATTTAAACTTAATCCTTTCTTGCCATGTTTTCTTGGGCAGTACCTAATATGACTAACTTTGGTGTGTGTGTGTTCACATGTGCAGGTCGTGTTGGGTGCCCACATTACATGTCGCCGGAAGTTGTTTCAAGGCGAATCTACGGTAAAGGATGCGATGTCTGGGGTGCTGGAGTAATGCTGCATGTGCTGCTGTCGGGTCGGCTGCCATTTTTGGGATCCGGGAAGCGGTTGCAGGATTCAATTGCACGTGGAATGATTTCTGTAAGTTGGGTTAGCGTTGAAAGGTAAATGGCAAACGCGTTTGTGTATGCGTTTGCATGGGGAGTGGGTGTTACAGTGAAGTATTCCTTTTTATTTCCCATTGAAATCCATTTTCAGTTTGAAGCCCCCGAATGGAAATCGATTTCTTCAACAGCCAAGGACTTGGTTATGAAAATGCTTGCCGCTAATTCACATCATAGACCATCGATAACAGAAGTCCTCGATCATCCCTGGATGCGAGTAAGTAACTGCTTGCCTTAACATAGAATATTGTCTTTTACGTTGTGTGTTTTCGTTTGGTTGTTTTCCTTGTAACTTGCTTCAGGATCGAGATAAGTTACAGAGACAGCATTTGGCTGACACTGTCGAGGAGCTCAAGCGGTACAATGCCCGGAGAAAATTGAAAGGAGCTGTGCAAGCTATTGCTGGTGGTATTGCTATGGATCCACTATTTGGTACCGACACTGACTCAAGTAAGTAATGTGTGCTGACATGTTCGTTGTCATCTCTTCTTTTCCCTGTAACAGTTAAGAGATTCGTTTTCCTTTTTGTTTACTTGTTGTCATTTGACAGGAAAGTATTGAAAATTAATTTCCTTAGTTTGTGCTTTATTCGAACACTTTTGGATCTTTTCTATGGGCGGGGGTAGTAAAAGAGGCAATTTCTAATTTCGGTCCGTTTGGAAAGCGAAGAAAACACCCTGAACACACAAACGAATAGAAACGCTCCAACAAAGAAGAAGTGGAAAAAAGTCCTTTTCAGGCTTGGATGTTTGCTTCGAAAGCTGTTGGTTCCGGCAGAATGCGTTGTATTTTTAATTGGATATTGAGTTATTTGCATTATTTACGTTGCTCTTGACCTTCTTATTTTGGAAAGTATAAAAAACGACAGATTAGTGAAAGAATTGTGGGTTTTGTTGAACCCATAGAAAAATAATTGTAAAAAAGGAAAACAATTTCGTCTGCGTGTGCTTCTTAAAAAAAATTAGGGTAAAAAAAATACATTTTAATCAAAGACACCTCAGGGGCTATCTTGTCGCAGTATTTAGGTATTGCAAATGAAGTTATTTGCCAAAGAACTTGACTGCGCGCACTTTGTAGTTTTGTATATTAATAACCTAGACATTGCAATTGAAACAACAAAATTAGTGTTTGAGTTCTCAAATCTACAATGGAATTTAATAAGCAATAAATTTTCATGTAGGTAGAGATTGCACAATGTTGCATTTAGACGATTGAAAGATCTGGCAGTATTGTGAGATATATCACTGCTATTTTTCTCATCGTCGCTGAAAATTAGAGTGACCGTTGCGCTTCTTCGAATGCTTACTTCGAGAAGATGGAGAAAAATATTTTGATTCTGGTTAAGGGGTGAAATTCGGAAAAGGTCACGAGCAGGAATGATTGGGTATAAAATGAACCAACTATTTTACTAACGGCCATATTGAATTTTCCTTTTAGTTTCGTAGAGAGCTCTATTCTGCAAATCAACCCTTTCATTTAGTAACCATTTTGAGGAAGAAATGAAAAATTATGTAATTTTGTAGCGGTCGCCATGTTGGATTCAAGATGATAGCGAAAGTATCAAATTTTATTGTCCTCAGAACTTAAGATGAGAACCAAATTTCAGATCGATCCGTAAACAGGAAGGGGGTTAAAGTTCAACTGCTAAATTTTACCAAAACCAATAAATAAATTGATAAACAATCGGGGTAAACGAAGTAAAAGAAAACTGTTAATAGTTAAAAGCTTGAACATACTTAACTTTAGGCTGCGATTTTTCTCTGAGTTGACTTACTTTTTAGAACAAAAGTTTGATTCCGTATCAATAGAAAAGCAGGCCAAGCCAAGCAGACAAAAAAACTGTCTCAAAAAATTGAAAAGATTCAAATAATTCCGTGAGCAGACACTAGCTTTCGCTGTATTTGGGGGAATTTATTTGGACTTAGGAGCTAAAATCTATCAAAATTTGTATCTCTAGACGATCAGAAAAAAAACTCCCCTGTATAATCGTTGCAATTTTTTGATTTGTGCGTAGTGCCAATCGGAACAGCGTCAGAAATTCTTAACGAATGGGCTGATGAAGAGGCTGGCCTCGAAGCTGTTCAAAGAGTTATCGACTCTCTGGATGACATATATGCTTTACAAGACACCTTTGTGGATCCAGAAGTTTTGAGAGAAATGTTGCGGGACAACAAACTTCACCAACTTCTACAGGTAAGAGAATCGTAAAATCATTGAAATGAGAAAAGTTTGAAAACCTAAATCGTATTTCAGCTGTACGATAGAATCAGCTGTACGGTTATGTCACCATCGAGAGCACCACCAGGGGACGCTGTCTCACGAAGTCGTGACGCTATTGACGCACTTTCTTCATCCACTGGGCACAAATATGCACGGGAAAAGGCGGAGCTGATGCAGCTGCTGGTATCCCCTCATATACAGGTAAGCTTTAAAGATTTGATATTTATTTGGTTTCCTAGGACAATTCCAACGTCAATATAACAGACCGTAAGCGATTTGTTAAAAGAAATTGCTTTATAAAGTGCTTAACACATGACTAATGTGTTTTCAAATTGAATAATGTTATACTCAAAGGAGTTGCTTTAATGTCTATCCCTGCTGTCCTGCAGACAACATTTGCCTTCGTCATTAACATTCCCAAGTAGGGTCATATTTTATTTCCCTTTCGCATAGGTATAGACTTGATAGGCTGTGTATGTTGTAAACAATCATTTGCCTCAAATAAACGTCTGTTTTTTTTTTTTGTGTGCGAGCATCGGGCTTTTATCAGTGGATTTTATGATAAATTTGGGTTGCAAAATTTAATGTGGAAATACTAAAGTAAAAATCGTTAGGACTGTAAAATGAAGAAGGTATTGTACGTGGTGGTAAAGTTGAACACGCATGCAAAATAAAATAAAAAATACATAATTTTCCTTTCAGCGCTGCGTCATTCAATGAGTTTTACCTTACACTTTTGTAATTGAGAACTCTCAAGTCTAAGGTGGAAAAGCTTTTGAAAAGGTATTCCTTTTCGGTGCAGGTGTATTTCAAATGTTAGTAAACATCAAACATAAATTATTTCCCAATTGTCTTGGATAGTGGAGACAGGTGAAATAAATTTACGATGCGGTGCAGTTTTTATACTCCGGTAAAATAGAATTTATTTTGGTGTCTGAAACTCATATTGAGTTTTAGTGTGAAAGAATACCAAAATATACGATTTTGTTAGTTTTTTTCACATCATCGAATTTAATCGTTGAATTTGCTTTTGTTTCCATAATTTGACGGTGCCATGACCGTGACGTAAGGCAAAGTGAAACAAGGCCAGGTTTAAAGAAATGGTCTTTTGTCGCTATGTAAGGCATCTGGAAGTCAATTTGGAATCATGTCCTAGCAGGGGGGTTTCAAAAAAGTTTATATTCTTCTTCTTCAAACTTCAAACAAGAAATGAAAGACAGTTTAATATAATCGAATATACTGTAATAAAAAATATTTATAAGATATTTATTTATTTGTTTATCACTAAACAAAGATTCTGGTATGAATAGCGGAGTTCACATATCACACTGTACAATTAGTTGGACAAAATTCCTTTGATGGATGGTCGGATGTATTAAGACTTATCAGACGTGTCGTCCAACATTATGACATATATTCCTTCGCTACGTTTGTCTGAGAGTTCACAATTTACATTATCCAACATTGGTCTTTCAAACCAAAGTCTGTCCAACGTCCATCGTGACACGTAATTTATATATATTAAGATAGTCATATAATTTTATCTTTATTTTATAAAATAGTACATCGTGTGTACATAGCTGAGAATGCAATTAGTAACGAAGAAAAAAATAGCAGTCCGTTTGACAAAAAACCACGAAGGAAAATCCGCGTAGTGTGTAGTGAAACTTTCAATTGAGTTGCAACAAAATCTAAATATGCAAGGCTGATAAAATTTCACCAAATAGAATTTCGTTCATCTTTCGCACCCATCCGTTCCTGTGAGCTCTCGGTCTATACCAAAAATTGAAAGCTAGGTTTTTGTTTTCTATATTATCGAATACTTGAGAAAATTCTGTGTGAAAATAATACACCCACCAAAATTTTCTCCATACGGGAACCTAAAATATGACGGAGAACGCATATGTTATGTTCCTGTTCCCGTTTCTTTTTCCGGCAGGATATGGGAAGGAAACATAGGCTTTGTCCTTCCTTTGTCATTCCTCAATAGACCATTTTTGTTTGAAATTTCATTCAAATTGGCTCAGTAGTTTTGGAGCTTTTTCAACACAAACATAAAGTTCTCTATTTACGTTCCTTTTTCCGTTCACGTGGTATGAAATATACAATACACCTTCTTTTTGGATCATTATTCAACAAAAGCCCCATCGAAATCCGCTGCGTAGGTTAAAAATCTAAGCGAACAGACAGCGAAAGCTACTTAGTTTGTTACTATTTAGAGCTAAGGATAAAGATGTTTGTATGTAGGTATGTGAATACATACATAATGATATAAATTAACTATTAATTTTTTTAATAAAACTAACCAGACCAAACATTTCCTTCTAGAAAATTTTGAAAAACTGAAATGATTCTTTCGTTGCAACATGCAACTGCTTAGAAGACATCTGCAACAAACTACTACTACTACTAGGTTTTTTTTTTCAAATTAATAATTTTTTTCCTATGAAAAATATTGCTTTAAAGATAAAAGTTTGTTTATTTATTTATTTTAATTGTAAAACATTTCTGAAACCAAGAATTTAGCAACGCTTCTGAAATGCTGCCTTCCGTGTGGATTTAACTTAGATACGTTGTTTCCTACATACTGTTTCTGGTCTGAGCAGTCAACGTCGCTTCGTCCTAATAACAGTCAATTACATTTTCTATAGATTTTGCTTATTGAAATTTCAAAGCAAATTTTATTAAAAAAACTAACTTGAAGTTTTGCACGGCAAGGTCATGATTTCTTAATACTGCAACACTGATAAGTTAATTTAACTCATTTAATATATATTTCATTGTTCTTAAACCCTGACCTCAATCTCAATTCCTCCCAGATGTGTATGGCAAGGCATCCATCACCATCAATGTTTTAATAATGAGCTGTAACACTATGATCCCAGTGTCTGCTTCTAATTAACTTGGACCTGTCTTATTAGGTATACGTCGTTAATATTAAAGTGGCAAAAGCACCCTTACTTTAGATGTTAGTGGTTCTTTAACTGCAAGCAAATTCGCAATTGTAACCCAAGCACATTCGACAATCGAACAAGCTTACCTCCTCCTTTGTTCAAAAACTTTTATTTCCCCACGGTGAGTTCATCTATTTTCCACCAAGGAAAACACTGGCGCTACAAGCACTAGATCTCATCTTATACCATCTCATCACTCACCCTCTCCACCCAATCCACCCAAAACCGAGTATGTATATTTAATTCAAACAAAGCCATGTGCTGTGCTGATGCTGTATTGATGAACACGATGATGATGCAACACTTGTTTGCCACATCCCTCTCGTCCTGTTGATGAGACTTTTCGGCCTAGCAGTGTGCATAGAAAATACCTAGTAGTTTTATGCAGTTGCATCTTTGCAAAACTAAATAGTCTGTTTCCTTGGCTATCCTCCAGGGGCCAATTCCGGTGAATACTTGGCTTATGCGCTTGAAAAAGGGTGGAGGAACGCAGTTATAAGGGACCAGCTGTTGGTAAAATCCCCGCCGCGTTGACATCCATCGTCTTTGTCATCGTTCAGAAGAAAGAGAAAGCGAGGAGAAGTTAAAGGCATCATCACGTGCCCGATTTTAATGAAAAGTTGACTAGCAGCCATTCGCGCGGTATTGTTGTTTTAAATAAAGATTTCACAAGTTTTTCTCAGCCGCACTATCTCGGGTTGTGCCTTCAGTTTTTAAAAGCAAACTCCAAGAGATTAATGGCCACACACAAAGTAAATGAAAAATATTCTCGAAGTAGCCTCTTTATTCGGATCTAAGCGTTGACCTAGTTCGTGTTTGTTTAGATTTGAGCGCCCTATTTCATTTTCAGACTATCCTGACGTTGTCCTTATAGTTCGTCGGAGTGGTATATAATATATATGAAAAGGGAGAGTTTTAAATAGTCTCCATCGTTTTCCTGTTTAAGTGTTGTCTAGTATAGTTTTCAGTGGTCGACATCGAAGCTGATGTTTGACAACAAAAATAAGTAGTGCGTGCCAATTTAAAAAAGCCCGCCACCATAATATCTTTGTCGATGGGAAGTAATGTCAGTCGGGTGCCAATTTTCTATAATGGAAGCGGCTTCATCGGATTCAACACCCCCGATAGACCAGTGGATTGGTTCGGAAACAGCGCAATTCATTCCGCCTTACATCATACGCTATTACAATAGCCTCCATCAGAAGGTACGACTTAAAGGATGTTATAAAACGGCCTTCTCCGCAGGCCTGCCTTTGGCTTATTGTGCTGTTGTTGACATCCTTGCGCGCTAGAATAATAGCAATGGAATAATAATCACGTTATATACAATTCATCCCATTCACATGCAATTCCGTTCAGCCTCAGAATATTCATTTCCTATGCTTGTCCTTGACCTATGCCAGCAGCTGATTGCATTGTTGATGGCAAACTGAAACTTCTTTTTCTTGTTTTGGAATGGCATGCACTGAACTAGCGACGAAGCGAAGAGGTTGTTCTTTCATTGGGAAAGTCAGTGTATACTGTATATAGATATTTATATTTCCATTGAATTTATTTTGTGTGATGACCTGGTTTGGTTGGCTTTAATTCACAAATCGGCAAAGTACCCAACAAACTTATATTTTATATTCTTCTAGAAAAGGTTTCATATCCTTTTCCACGTACCTACCCATGGGGATGTCTATTCATTTTGCTCAGAAATTAAAACCAAGTGTGTTGACAATCAAACTAATGGATGTTTAGCGCATTGTGCAGATGGCATTTGCTACAAGGCCAGCATAAAATAAGGTTTGTAGATGACCACTGTAGTAGGGTTGACATTGTGCTTACTGAGCGAATTGAAATAGAATTTTATATCTTAAAATCGGAGTGCAATATGTGCTTAATGCATTTTTGGGACAGCGAAGGAGTTATCGTAATGCGATTACTTTTGTCCTTTGTCCTTTTTTATGGAGAAATTGGAGATAATACATAAATGTTATCGGACAAAATAGTTGCTTGTGCAGGCAAAAAGGTTTCTAAATTTTGATGTAGGTACGCTTTGATGAGGGTAAGTTTTCCATCAAAGAAGAATTATTTTTGTCTTATACCTTTTCTTATAACCTTTTTCAATTGACGTAATTATTAGTTGTGAGCAACAATTTCTTGGCTGATGGACACTCAGCATTTTATTAAAGTACTGAGTAGGATATCTTTTTAAAAATGTTTGTATATTTTTTTAAATTTTTTTCTCAAGCAAAAAGTCGAAAACGAATGTAAACAGTTCTTATTTCCAAGAATGTTGTATTAACAATTCATTTTTCGGTTCACACCTCGTACTTGAAAAATATGAAGTTGAATGTTTTATATCTCTACTCTCTTCGGGCTTAGCTTGGGTCGAGAAACACTTTAATAATCGATTTTATAATCTGTCTTTTATAAAGAGACCAATCAAAATACTTCAGATAGCAAAGCTGTTGTTTTTAAAAGGCTCGGTTGACACCCTAACATGGTGCAAGTAAACCTGGTTCAACTTTACAGTGACAGTGAAATTATTCTGACAATCCCACTGCCGAGTTTCGATTGAAGTCATATAATACTTTTGATTTTGATGAAACCATTTTCTTATTATTTTTTTTTTTTTTTCATAAATGTGTTCCCTAACAATTCGGGGATAACTAGAATGAACTCTAATAATGGTACCCCAACCAAGTTTACTGACACCTGAATAAAATGGGTTCCCCATTCTCACGTGAATCACTTGATTTTTCATCTCAGAGTCAAAGGATCTATAAATCAAGGCTTATTTCAAACCTTTGGGTTGCTAAGAAGTTTTTTCTGGTAGCAATATATGTAAATTTTTTTTTTTTTTTTTTTAATTTATAGGGTGAAGGTGAAAATTACCTTTTCAAGCACGTCGACCTGAAAGATCTTTTGTGCTGTTCCCTTAGGTTTAATTACACGTAGTGTATAGGTTTGTTCATTCGAAGCTGAGGTCATGTAAGAACCTAAGAATCTTCGAGGAAGAGGTGTTTCTGATATCAAGGGGACAGGGGAACCCTTTATTGAATATTTTAAGCCTGGATCTAGCTAAGGCAGGGCATTCACATAAAATGTGTTCAGCTGTTTCTATGTCTTCAAGACAGAGACGACAGGTGTCATCTTGGCTGATGCCCATGTTTTTAAGATGATACTTGAGAGAGCAGTGTCCAGTGAAGAAGTCAGTAAGTAACTTTGCGTCACGTTTGCTCATGTCAAGAATTTCTTTCATACGTTTGTGGGATAAGTCAATGAATAGTTTTGACTGACGATGGCCATTTGAGTTGTTCCAGGTGCTGATCATGTTCTGTCGTTCCCAGGTAGCTTCGTTTTTTAGGCTACTTATTGGGAGACCACAGTAGGGTTCAGGGCCTTTGAATTGAGACTGAGAGCCAAGTCTAGCAAGTCGGTCAGCCTCTTCGTTACCCGATACGCCTTCATGACCAGGCACCCATGAAAGAGTTATTTTATTGTGAGTAGCTAATTGAAGTAAACAAGTCAGGCAGTTCCAAACTAGTTTGGATTCGATTTTTGTCGAGGACAGAGCCTTTAGTGCTGCCTGACTGTCAGAGCAGATTAGGATGCTTGATCTTCGGAGGTTTCTTCTAATGCATTCTCTAATACAGAATTCTATAGCCATTACCTCTGCCTGAAAGATAGTAGTTGTGTTACCAAGGGATGTAGATGATTTAAAGTTGGGACCGTAAATCCCTGCACCTACACCGTTGTTTGAACCGTCAGTATACCAGATGTATTGGAAGTTATTTGTAAGAATTACAGGGTTCTTCCATGCTGAGCGGTTTGGAAAGATTACTTCGAAGGGGCGGTGTAACATTATGCGTTTAGGCATAAAGTCCGAGGAGTGTGCTGCAGGCGATTTCAGTATTGGGAGCACCTGCAGAATACTCATATGTCCTTGTAAGTTTTCCTTTCTTGAGTAGTTAGTGAGATGAAGCTTTAGTCCGCTTAGTGCAGCAGTCTTCTTTACTCTTAGATGTAGCGGAGGAAAATTTAATAAACTTTCTAACGCTAAAGTTGGGCAGGTGCGCATTGCACCTGTGATACCTACACAGGTTAGTCTTTGTAACTTTTGTAAAGATTTGCGGGCATAAACTTGTTCTGTTTTTTGCCACCAGACCAGCGAAGCATAGGTTATGATGGGTGTGATAATAGTGAGGTAAGTCCAGTAAATCATTTTTGGCCTAAGTCCCCACTTTTTACAAAAAAGTCTAGAACAGGCCCAGAAAGCATTTGTTGCTTTTGCTATGGTTTTGTCTAGATGTGGTTTCCAATTGAGTTTATTATCCAGGGTTACTCCTAGATATTTGACCTCTTTGGAAAAATTAATTTGAACACTTTTTAGGGATAGTGTTTGGAGATCGATTTTTCGTCTCCTGGTGAATGGGATGATGACTGTTTTGGTGGGGTTGACCTTAAGCCCTTCTTTGTTGCACCAGTCATTAACTTTGTTCAGGGCCCTTTGCATACGGTTTGTGACCTGTGCTTCTTGATTGCCTTGAATAGAGATGACTAAGTCATCAGCGTAGCCTTGTGTATCAAGGCCCAGCTTATTGAGGTCGTCCAAGAGCTGATCTATTACAATTGACCAGAGCAGGGGAGATAAAACACCCCCTTGGGGACAGCCTTTAACAGCATTAACTGTTATTGATGTTTGACCTAGTGTGGTGGAGATGTTTCTGCCACTTAACATAGAGTCAATCCATTTAATGGTTGGTGTGTCAATTCCTTTGACAGTTGCAGCGGTTTGAATTGACAAATACGTAGTATTGTCAAAGGCGCCAGAAATATCAAGAAACGAGCAGAGTATGATGTCTTTCTTAGCAAACGCAGTCTCAATTTTGCTTACAAGCTGATGGAGAGCTGTAACAGTGGATTTACCCGTTTGGTAAGCGAATTGGTTAGCATTGAGAGGATTTGCTATTAAGGCCGTACTGCGAATGTGTAAATCAATCACTTTTTCCATGACCTTTAGAAAGAAAGATGTGAGACTGATTAGTCTGAAGGATTTTGGGTCTGAGTTTGATTTATTGCCAGCTTTTGGTATGAATACTACTCTCACCTTTCTCCAAGTTTGAGGGATGTAGCTTAATTCAAAACTGGATCTATAGATAAGTATAAGTGAGCAGATTATGGTATCAATTCCATACTGCAAGAGAGCAGGAAAGATACCATCTTCCCCGGGCGCCTTGAAAGGCTGTTGGGAGGATATTGCCCATTTAATGGAGTCTTCGTTAAAAATTTTTCTAGCTAGACTGCTTGTTGTGCTGTTAGGTGTAGTGTAACTCATATTTGTGGTTAGTGATTGATCAGTGGTATGTATACAGTCAGGAAAATGAGTGGCCAAAAGTAGGCTCAGAGTTTCACTGTAACTTTGGGTAAAACTACCATCCGATTTTTTTTAAGAGACCAATACCATTGTTATGATCTTTAGCTAAGGCTTTTTGAACTCTAATTGAAGAAGGCATGTTATCGATACTTTCACAGAAGTTTTTCCAGGTAAGTCGTTTTTGCCTTCTTATCATCGAGTTGTAAGTTGTTAGAGTTGTTCGATATTCGCTCCACGAATTGGTTCGTTTAGCTTTGTTGAACAACTTTCGAAGCTTTCTTTTTAACTTCTCCAACTCACTGTTCCACCAGGGAACATCGCGATTTGAGTTGATCTGTCTAATGTGACAGCTGGACTCGTATGCTCTTGTGATTTGTGAGCTTAAGCGTGTTGCTTTCCTTTCAAGTTGATAAGGAGAGTCAATGTTTGTATAGGATGGTTCAAATTCACAACGGAGTGTTTCTGTGTAGAGATTCCAGTCCGTGTGTCTTGGTACCCTATTGTTTTCTATATTATTGGGATTCGGCCTTGACAGATCAAATCTGATGTGCCGGTGGTCCGAGAATGATATCTCTTTCGAGACATGCCAATTGAGAATGTTGTTGGCTATGGCAAAACTTGCCACTGTCATATCCAACACTTCTTTCCTAGTGGAGGTGACAAAAGTAGGTTCATTTCCCTTATTTAGAATATCTAAGTTTGAGTGCATAAGAAAATCTAAAAGTGACTCACCTCTTTTGTTGATGTCTGTACTACCCCATATGGTGTGATGGGAGTTGGCATCACAACCAAGTAGTAGTTGTCTTCCCCTTGCGTTGCAGTATCTAACGAGTTTTCTCGTATTATATGTACATAATATATTAATTCGCTTTTCTCCATTTCCAGGAACATAAAAACATAACATTTGTAATACATACATAACATTTGTTCATTGCCATCTTGTAAAGTTTTTTGTTTTTGATTTGAATACCAATGATAGCTAAAGCTACAAAACCAAAAGTTGAGAATGCAAATCAATTTCGCGGTGTTGCAATTCATCTCACATAAACAATATTTTTAATTATGGCTTAGAATTCAGTGAAAACATCGAATTGACAGTCTGTTTCGTGTGCAATTTGGTCGAATTATATTTAGATAGATCAGATTTTTTATTTGCTCAGTAATATACGTATTGGTTTCATGAAAATAATAAAAAGGCAACAATTTTACTGAAATGGCAATCAGAGCATACTGCCACAGCATTTTAATTTTGAGACCAAATGTACTTAATTTTATATGTAAATCTTATATATAAAAATGAATCGCAAAATGTGTTGGTAAGCGCATAACTCAACAACGCCTGGACCAATTTGGCCAATTCTTTTTTTGTTGTGTTTGTTATTGTCAGGAGAAGGTTTTTATGACATAAAAAATTTAAAAATTGATATTCCCACAGGAACGGGTTTGGGAACGGAAACCTAGAAACTACTAGGCAGGTTTCTAAAAAGATTCGAGCATTAGGGGTGCTACATTATCCCCCTCTATCAGTAATTTCGATTATATTTCATCCCTATAAACCCACGGGAACAGAAACGGGAACGATTATCGAAACTACTGAAGTTACTTGACCGATTTAAAAAATTCTTTCAATTCTTGGATGTTACATTCATACCTCAGTGACATAGACTTATGAATGATTCCTGTCAAGGGCTGATCCCCATATTCCGACAGGAACGGGTTGGGGAATGGAGACTTAGAAACTACTGGACAGATTTCTATAACATTTCCTGCATTAGGATAGCTACATTATCCCCCTTCATTAGTAATTTAGACTGTATTTCATCCCTATAATCCCACGATAACAGAAACGGGAACGAGAACGGGAACCTGAAAGTTATTTGACTGATTTTTAAAATTCTTTCAACTCTAGGATGTTATATTATCCCTCAGTGACAATGACTTATAAATGGTCCCTGTCAAGGCTTGATCCCCATATTCCCACAGGAACGGTGTTGGAAACGGAAACTTAGAAACTACGAAACAGATTTCTAAAATTCTTTCGGCACTAGGAGTGCTACATTATCCCCCTCCATGATTAACCTAGACTATATTTTATCCCTATAATCCCACGGGAACAGAAACGGGAATGAGAACCGAAGCTTATGCTTACTTGACCGATTTCAAAAATTCTTTCAATTCTGGGATGTTACATTATCCCTCAGTCACAATGACTTATAAATGGTTCCTGTCAAGTTTTGTTCCCCATATTCCCTCAGGAACGGAATTACAAAAAATTTCGCGGATATTCCAACAGGAACGGGTTTGGAAAAGGAAACTTAGAAGCTACTTGACAGATTTCTATAACCGTTCCACTTCCTGCATTAGGATTGCTACATTATCCCCCTCAATTAGTAATTTAGATTTTATTTCATCCCTTTAATCCCACCGGAACAGAAACGGGAACAAATACGGGAACCTTAAAGTAACTTGACCGATTTCAAAAATTCTTTCAACTCTAGGTTCTAGGATGTTATATTATCCATCAGTGAATTAGGCTTATATTTCACATATTTCCACGGTAACGGAAGATTCCGACAGGAACGGGTCTGGGAACGGAAACCTAAAAACTAGATTTCAGAAATTCTTTCGGCACTGGGATGCCACATAATCCCTCAGTAACTAAGCGTAGATTTCATCCCTATAATCCCACGGCAACAGAAACAGGAATGAGCACGGGAGCCTTAAAACTACAGGCCCGAGCAACGCCAGGCGGCTCAGCTAATGAAATAACAAATATATAGTTAGATTATTGGATTGTTTGTTTTTGAGAACTCTTTTGATTTTCATTTGGTAGGAATAAAGATTTAAACTTTTTTTAGTTAAAAGTGTTACTTTTACAATAATCCAAACTATTTTTTCATATGAAATGACCGCATATTGAACTTTATTTACATTCGCTAAACAAAACGAACTGATTTAAAGTGATACTATAAACTTTGACCTAAGCAATGACAGCGTCTTCTAGGCCTTTGGTAGAGATAAGGATCTTGAATGGATATAGGGTTCGAAATGAAGTCGAAGTTTTTTGGTTATTTTGTTGTTAAGAAGAAATGAGTAAAGTAATAAGGACTCGAAGAAAATTTTAATTTTGACCAAATGAGGGTATTGCAAAACCACTTGGTGGTCTCTGTGACCATGTTGAGTGGTGCAGATGCTAACACTTTGATGTACTCAACAAGTGTCACAAGCTTCAGCATCGGAACGGGAACAACAACATTAGCGGGAACTTGGAAAATATTGGACCAAATCCCGAAAATTTTTCAATGTTTGAATGATTCATTGCTCCTGAGTATTAAAGACTATTTCCTTCCCATATTCTTTCGGGAACGGAAACAGTAATGGCGAAATAACCAAGAAACTGGAAAGTACTACAAAAATTCTTTCACCGTTAGAGTGGTTCATTGTCCCTGAGTAATCTAAACAATATTTCATCGCCATCTTCCCACAGGAACAGGAACGGGATTAAAAAAACCACCTACTACCGATTTCAATGCATATTTCACTTTTACAGTACTGGGCCGATTCCAAAAACTATGTCATCGTTAGAGTGCTTCACTGTTCCTGAGTTATATAAACTATATTTCATCCCTATTATCCCACTAGAATGGAAGCTTGGAAACTGCTTAACTAAACTTACTTAATTCGATTGACGTAGGGCCTGAGCAACGCCGGGCGGGTCAGCTAGTGTAAAATAAAATTTAAATAATCGAACGGTCCTATGGTCCCGAGCTTACTGTATTTTTCTTTACCAATCATGTGACAAATTGGAAAAGAACTTCAACCTTCTGCTTCTATTGGTTCCGAGCGTCTTGGTGAGAATGTAATTTCCATGGTAGTTTTGTTCGCGGATAAGTCCCGAAAGAGGCAAACACCCGCAGAAAAATTTTATTTTATCTTATTGGTAGCTAAACTCTGCCATCCTTGTAATGTGTCTAAATATTTTCTGATTTTGAAACCCTGTCGGTGCTAGGTTTTTTTTCATTCAGTTAAAATCAGTGTCATTGCGTGGGAGTTAGAGGTTTGAATCTCAGGAACATCCAATTGTGTTTCTGTGGGTTGCCCCTTTTGCGAACCTTTCATCTGATCGTGATTTCATTTTCATGAAAAACGCTTTATGAACTAGCCGTTTTGAATCGACAAAGTCTTGGGGACCACTTTTATTTTTATTCATTATTTCATGTGATAAGCTTCACTTGCTTTTGAATTAATAACCCAATAACAAATCCAAAAATGGTTTTTTGTTGTATCAGAAAAAATAAAATAAAGAGAACCCAGAATTGGTGTTTTTCCAAACCTGCCATCCTTAGTGCCTTTAATGAACTGAACCGCCTTTTTTATATAATGAAATAGCGTGAAAGTTGCTGGGTTGGAAAATGAACATTAATTATTTATTCACTTTTGAGTAATTCAGTATTTTATCTGAATTGATGCTCTCAAACGAGGACATATGAAAGACTTGGAAACATGTACATAATTAATTGAAAGGAACGGAACCGTAAAGGATATGGTTCCTTTAAATTTCAAGTAAATAAATGTACACATTTGTGCAACCAACAATTATGAGCAAATACTTGTGACCAAATCGAAACATTTATTTAATAATGAAAGGCTTAGCAATTTCTTATTCTGATTAATGAGTGGTTTTTGTAATGTGTAATTAGCTAAACCCTACCAATACCTTCCAGCTCCGAATTTTAGTTTTACCCTCTGTATACACGGAATCGTTTAAATTGACTACCCATGATGGGTTTTTGATTATATTTGGTATTTACCGCCCTTAAAATGAGAGGAGCTTTCGTACACATCCCAATGTGAAATAAAATTGGTTCAACGATGAAATAAATAATAATATGTAGTGTAATATTGTGGTGGAATGAGTTGTAGTTTTGATCCCCAGAAGTTTTGTCAGATATTATTAATGGTGCAATTAATTAACGCGTGTGTATCCAATTTTGATTTCCGATGAGCCTACAAACACATTAAGGGTTTCTCGACCAGAGGTGATTGGAGTTTAATATTCGTATTAAAGTTTCTAACTCGCTTAACGTAAAAGGCAAATGAGTGATGTTTTTCTAAAAACCTAAACATTTTTTTTTTTTTTTGCATAAAGATAACCTCAATTAGAAGAATGTAGAGTTACTTTTTAAATTCTGTATCTGCTGTTTTTCAGTTTGTCGAAAGCAATTATTGCAAAAGTCTGAACTAAATAATGCTAGCATAAAGTTATTAACTGTGTACAAAGGTTTTCGTGACCGAGGTGTAGTTTTAATTTGACGAACCATTCGATGTTTTGTTTATTAAAAAAATAAGAAAAAAAAAATAAACCGGGTGTGCAATATTGCGGCTGGACTTTGTTTGTAACATAAAAGAACCATTACGTCAGGTGGGTTGTATATGAAAACATACATACACACATTCTCGTATTTCTGGATACACGGCTGATAGAATTACAGTGTCCGAAGCCTCGAATTTCACACAATTCTCGGGGACAAAAAAGAGAATGAAAAAAAAGTCAATTTGTAAAGGAGAGGTATGTTTTTCGTTTGACGAAATTCCAGCATAACTAAAACCATATGCTCACTTATATCTGTAATTCTGTGTGTATGTATGCTTGAATGTATGTATATACCAAAGTTTTTATTTGCACACGATACACACGTACAACTATGCAGATGTTAAAATTGATTGTATTTCTGTTTTTCGGGGTAATGTACGGGCACCCCGGTGAGAAACTCTGCTACGCTTTAAGCAATGAAAAAATTCCTAGGTGTTTTCACTTGAAAAGCAAACTGGAAAACAGGACGAAACTCTATTTTTGAGGTTGAGCTTTTTTTCTCTTTTTTTTACAATCCTTTCACTTTAAAAATTTTATTTAAACTACGTTCTTATGAAGTTTAAAAAACTGAAAACCTTAAGGACACGATTTTTGTTGCACATTTATGTACATGCGTTGTTTTTTCATTTTAAAAAGATACTGTTAGGGTATTTAAAACTAAATGACAACTAATCCGGTAGAAAATTCACAATAAGAATCAAACAGAATTTCAATACCTAAAATGTTAAGTGGATTAGCAAAACAAAATGTTTAAGAGAAATTTTTTTGTGCAATTTTCATGAAAAACCATAAATGTATAACAAGTTCTTAATGTCATAAAGAACCTCTTTAGCGAAGAAGAGGAAATTATTAAGTATCCATAGCCTTAAATGAAGCAAAAATGATGTTTTTCAGTAAATTCAAATTTCCGTACTCTTTGAAATATATAATCTCTCAAACACTGATGAAATACTAAAATATTTGAAAATTTCGATTCGATCCCTCATACGCATAGTTTCGATTAATAAATTCAAACTAAAATTTTGTTAAAAGAATGAGCATCGAGTACTATACTATAATCAAATATTGTAGAACTTATATCCACGCTACTTTTAATAGTTTTTTTCTTTGATTTGAACCGTTTTTTCTGTTGTTGCATTTCAAAATTGACCCTCTGGACTCCACGCCCTGATCTTTATTCTTTAGTCATATCTTGTGCCAACCGCTCTATATAAGAAGGCATTTCTTCAGAAATCTATTTATTCCGACGCTTTTATTTTATTTTATTTTATTAATTACTAGTACTTGCTGGCAATCGTTTAATGAATATGTGATGAAAATAATCCACTGTGCAATTTCAATGCCATATTCTAAATAAGTGAGAATGAGTCGAGTGTATGAGTCCTTTTTTGGGACAGACACCCTTCCGATAAGCGGTCGTGGTAGATAGAAAGCAGACACAATCTCCTTAAAAACGTTGATTAAATTTTAATAAAAGATGTCGCATTATGCCTAAAGGTATTTTGTTTTTTGTTTTTTTTTTCATATGGAAATATTGGCGCGACGTGTTGCTTGGCAGTGGAAAAATAACTTTTCGAGGTCCTTTGAACGACCAAATATGTTTTGTAGTACACAGAATGTTATGTCCTGAAGAAAAACCCTTATTTGTCATTTTTTAAACAATGCTCTTAGTTTTAAGGAACTTGAAAATTATTTTAGCACTCACTTTCATTTCTGTCGAGGGTAAAGAAAATCCTTTACACCATATGCAAGTAAAATCTTTTCCCTGGGGTATGATTTAATATTCCGCTACCACACGTACATCGTACTCGTACCTTATGCACAATCCTGAGGAAACCTTCTTTTTGAACTATTTCTTTGCTTGCTTATAACTTTATTAATTTTTTTGTTTTGTTTTTTTTCTACTTGCAGGTATGGCTTCAAAGAAATTTCGTTTTACAGCAGCAGGTGTTATTCGCATTTTGACAAAGAATTGTGAAAAATGTTTTTTGAAGTGTTTGCGTTTTGCAAATCTGCACTACTTGTAAGTTTCTAGTATTTGAATAAGCATGCGGTTGGTTTAAACGCTACAGAGTGCGTTTAATATAATGGCTGCATTAAAGTTTAACTTATTTTTTAAATAACACATGAAAGCTGGATGGCGTTAAAAAAAAACTTTAGTTTCCCTCAGTGAGGAGTGCAAGCTAGATACTTAACGTAATGAACAATCTTCCCTAGAGCTCCTCGAGAAAAAAAGAGTATTCTTTATTTTAACGTGTTCACATATAAGGATGAGCAAGTTGTTGTCGTACAGTTAAAACAAATAGATACTTAGAATCTTGAAAGGCTTTTACAGAAAGCTACCAAGAAGTTTCATGATTAATTAAATAGCTGTAGAGTTTATTTCTTTAGAAGAATTTCGCATATAGAAATGAAAGAAATATAATCACATGCCTGCAATTACTTGAAGATAGTTGAATAAAATATGTGTGATGCATGTGTTCTCTTTGCTACTTACCTAGGTGGGCATTACAGTTTGAGGTGAACCTGAGCGTCAAGTAACATCTTTCGACAACAATTTCGGTCGAACTCTATCAAATTTTACACTCTAAGTCGTATGGGATCTTCGTCCACTTTGATTGCGTAAGACTAGGTTTTCCCCTTCCGTGATTTTCGTGCAATGTGCTTCCTAATTCCCGTCGAGTCGGAGCGTCGATTTCCATCCTCTTTAGATGTCCCATCCAGCGTAGTCTTGCGATGCGTATCCCCAATGGTTCGGTACAGCTCATACAGTTCATTGTTTTATGTTTTTCTCCACACATTGTCTCCGACTACCTGACCAAAGATCACTCGGAGAATGTTTGCTTTCCAAACGATCATGGTTTTCCTCATCCGCTTTAGATAAGGTCCATGCTTCCGCGTCGTATAGCAGGACTGGGATGATCAATGTCGAATATAGGGTTGCGCGCATATAAAGGTGCACATATTGTTATAAAACACAGTGAGAGCATTTAGGAAAGTGGGAGAGAATTCAATAGGAGACACCGATGCACATTGCTTTTAAACTTCTGTGAGTTGTAATGCAATGTAAAATCAGAGTCAGGTAAAGCATTCCTTAGCATTTTGCTGATTTTTGGCGACTTCAAATATGTGGTCATCCAACGAAGATCATCACTTACACATAAAGCAAGCACTGACAGCTTTTCGGTTTCTTGGATACAGATGCCATTCATGGATAATGGCAATGGGGAACGTTAAGATCAAACTGCAAAATAGAATATTGAATTCTACTAGGTTTTACTACCCCATGTAACAATGATTCAAGGTTAGAATGAGCTAATTCATATCCGAAGAGCAGAGTCATGAACTTGGAAAGGAATATGAAAGGCTGGGAGTTGAGTCATCAAAGCAGTTAAGAGGATTAGATGTTTCAGACAAGAGATCGTTTATGAAAATTAAGAAGAGAGTGGGGGACTAAACGGAGCCTTGAGGCACACCAGCATTTATAAAGTGAGTATCAGACTTGGTTCTTCTAGAGAGTGTCTCAATTGCCTTCCCTTAACATCAATTGCCTTTAACCCAGAGCAGCAGCAACTAGCAAGGGTCGTTCTCGATTTGATCTCCAGTGATGTTATTGTTCGTGTCTATAGTGGATCCTAGGTAGATGAAGTCCTGTACTACTTCCAAGCTATGTCAGTTTTTCCGATTCTTTGATTTTTCTTTGTCATTGTTTGATGACGGTGTATACTTTTTTTTGAACCTGCGTTATGCCTTTGGTGTTGAATCTTTTCAATTATGATGATGCATGGCAGTGTATCGCCTTGTCGAAATCTTTTTCCGACATTAATGATCTTGATGAGTTCTTTACAGAGCTTGACGAAGCAGCGTGAACTCTTTAAAGTCATACTTCATAGTCGTGCGAGTTTTGCATGGTTTTCAAACTATACATTATTTTATGCAGCTCGTCTCTGTTAAACGTGGTTTTGAAATTGATAAAAAGATCTGCCATAATGTGAAAATTTGTTCGATTGTGGACTTTTCTGGTATAAAACCGCATTGACAAGGACCTATTAAATTGTTGTCGTATATGGTTTCAGACATTCACATATTACAGCGCACAAAATCTTATATGTGGACATTGAGGAGACTTGTTTCTCATAGATTGGCGCAATTGTGAGGGTCTTCTATTCTTCGAGCATGCTTTCTTCCGATACTGCTGGTCTTTACAGGCTGAGTTTCGAGGTTTCGAATTCTGGCTTCATCTTCTCATTTGACAGAACTTTCTAATCTCCCAATTTACTCCAAAGTGCACTCGTGTTGCTTCTTTTTGAAAATTCGGTGCTTTCTTCTGTCTGTCCTTTATTTCTTTTACTCGGCTCGTCAACTTTGAATTCATTATTGTTATCAGAGGGCAAATTGACTTTATATAAAAGGGACTGCTGCAGTTTTTTCTTTAAACCGAAAATTTTTGTACATTTAATACCTTATTTTCGATCTGATTGAGATGTATAGGACTGACACTTTTAAGAAATTTTTTTGCAGTAAAATTATATGTGGTATAATGGCAGATTTCGTGATGCCAAAAAAAATATTCTTAATTATTATTTCGATACAGGAGATGTACTAATCTTTTTAACTTTTGTATTCAAGTGCGTTGTCTGTTCTCTGGCTGTGCCAAAAGTGAAATGTAGAAAAACATTTGATTCATCCATTTGTAATACGACTCGAAGGACATATTTAGACCCCTCCATATCTTGAAATAGTGTCCCATATATTTATCTTGCCTGTAAAGGGTGTTTCAAAAGTCAATCAAGACTTGAAAAATTTAGTAAAGAAAAAGTTTTTTGATTTAACAGTTTACGTCTAGTAAAAGTGGATCAGTAAATGATAGAAAAACCATTTCTTTATTTATTTCAAATAAAGAAAATTTGGCGCCGAATGTTCAACGACTCTCACCAATTCGATCGCTCGAATTGCATCGATATTACATGAGCGAATTGTTTTCGACAGCCAGTTTGTCAAGTATCTCCCAACTCTATTCTCCAGTCTTTTGATGCTGTCTTTGCAGTTAGTTGAAGAAGAAGTTGGTGTCAAGTGCTTATTGCAGTAACTTCACATCGTAATTTCTTGTAATGCTTAATTTATACTTTAGCTAAACTGTCAGCTGTCAAACTTGTTTTTTTTTTTAGTTCACTACTGATATGATGGCATTAGCCAAGTATGTTATTTCCAATTTAAAGTTCACGAGAGTTAGCCGTTTTAAGAAAACATAGATTCGGTTTTCTAAACCTATAAATAATTGAAAACTTTGTTTGATTTTTTTAATTTTTTACAAGTCAAAAAATACAGCGAAAATAAATAATGTTAAAAACTTTCTCTCACGCACACAATACATACACAAAAAAAAAGGAAACTAAACTTAAAGTACTGAAGGAAAAAACTAATACTTCTTCCCCAAATCCAAAATTTCATTAGAAAAACCAAAACAAACAAGAGAGGGGAAAAAATACAAAAATGTTTCTTTGTGTTATTCGGCTTGCGGTAAAGTGTTTTGTTCCACGAAGCAAATATACAGGTAAAGAGATGTGCCTGATTCGATGTAAACTGCTTGCCTCACTCCTAATACACCCAGGCGGTATATCAGTGAAAATCATATTTAATTCAAAAGTTATGTTTTCCGGACGTACATGTGGTTAATATTTCACTCTTCCCCCTGCACATATTTTCCTACTCATGTGGCTGTCTCCATCTGCTAATGCTTTTATGAAATAATACCAGCTAAGGGAAAAGTTTTGTTCTACATTATTATTGGAAGAACAAAAAAGTTTAGGTTCTATTATTTTTGGCTTTTGAGCCAATTTGTCGAATTGAAAAGAAGTGAGGTGTAACAAATTTTTAAAACCCCACGAAATTTGGTCCTTTAATTAATTTGTTATTGAAGCAAAGTTTTATGGAACGTAGCACTCAAAACTCAAACTTAATTCGTATAACCTTTTCATAACTTGAACTTTTGTAAATAGTGTTTGGGATTGGACTTTTATTTTAGAAATGGACACACATTGTCTCACCAATTATTTCTCTCACTCATCGCCGAGCAGTATTTATCTAATTTGTTTTTGTATGCGATATTAACCAATATTTTGCCAATATTTTTCTTATAAATGTTTTAACGCTGAGAAGCAAAAATAGAAAAAAAAACTGACAATAATATTACACAAATATGATTGCAAAAAATTATATTATTAGGTGTAGTATTAATATATTACGCCATTATTGAATCGTAGTTCGACCGAGCTTTAATTTTACTATCCAATTTTTACTGTGCAGTTTTTTGGTTTGGTGTAGTACCCACTTCTAAAATTCTAGATAATAATGGTTCCATAGTCAGCAATGAAAATTGGACGTACTTCGGAGTTCTGTACATACCTTCCATCAGGTATTCAAAAACTGTGTTAAAGACCAGGGGATTCGAAACACTACTTGATTTATGTGTATATGTGCTTGACTTGGAATGGTTCGTTGGACATCTTATATTCGTCTCTTCTGCTGCAGACATATGCTTAACTTGATTGATCAGAATTTTTATCATTGCTTCGTGTATCTCTCGTCACTTTGTCTACATTAGTAAAAGTCGCCTCCTAATGGTTGGAGAGGAGAATCGTGAGCCATCCAAACTCGTGCCACCCTTTTTTTCAAAAATCTAATAGTATCCCCTTAAAACGTAGTTCCTTAAAAACATCCATTTGTGTTTCTACGGATATCGCCTATCGTTAGAAATTGGCTTGTGTCCGAGAGTATAGTTACACTGCATTGAAAAGTGCTTCTAAACTTAGCCATTCGGAATCGACCTAAAATTTGGTTGAAATGCGTTAGGCCCCGAAGTTTCCCGATCTTTGTTAAGCTCGAAAGCGCCGGAAGGTCAGGACATACATAAGCATGAGCAATAAGCAGTTTTTGAGCATTGAAATTGACTCTGGTGATCGATAGTTCCGGCTATTTTGAAGACAGTTGCTCCTTTATTCAAGTCGTTTTGTCGAATTTCTTGAATAACGTGGTTTGTATCAGAAGCCGTGGCTGGCTATTCTTCCAGCTTTACACTCTCCGTGGACTTTGCTTGGAAATGGGCGCACTTATTCTTCTCTTTCAAAATTAATTTCCCACCATTTGTTTTTCAGGTAGAACCACTTGATTTTCTTAGAGGCTTTTGTTTAGTTCCCTTCACCACCTCCACAGGAAATTCAGTCAGTAGAGAGGTTGGTGTTAGTACCTCTTTGCAATCTTACACTTCTTCGTTTGTTTTTACGACAAGCCAATTCAATTTTTAGTCGATAAACAAAAACTCTCTGGCATTAAAAAAAACGCATCTTTTGCGCTGACAATAATATTTTTTTTCATCTCCTTCACCAAATCAATGGTCGACACACTGCCAATAAACTGTTCCACAAAGATGATACAACTTCCGTTTTTATCCTGATACGTTCTACAGTAGAGCATCTTGACGACTTTTGTCTTTACAAACAAAAAAGGGCCCTGTTTCCTGTATTCGGCCATTTCGTTTATTATGGACACACAGATGAATACTCACCTTCAGTCTTTTACTTCTAACGAATTACTGCTCGTTTCGTTCCAATCATAGCACTGGTAGGACCTGGCGGGTTAGTACCATTAATATTGGTAATTACATTTTTCCATAATGCTTGAAATTTTGACGACATTTTGCGAATAGTATTTGCATTGCGAAGCGCATAGATGCTATACTTTGTTGCGTATAAACTGTACATACAAAACATTATCTTCTGCATTCACTTTAACTATAATTCCTGAAATGAACTGAAATGTTTGCATTCTGCTAATTAGTTTTCTTATGTTTATTTTGCAAACTTTTCGACACGAAAAATAAACTCCTAGGAACTGCACTTTTTATATGCTCTCTGCCTGAACTTATTATTATTATTTTTTTATTGGCTTCTTCTTTGCTCGATTAGTTTGAAAAGTTAAAATCATGATGATCATCGAATAATCAATTAATTCCTGCCCAGTTCTTTAAACTACATTTTTTGTTAAAGAAAATAAATAGCATCGTGATGCGTTGAGAACCAATTTGAGGGTTTTAGTAGTAACAGTTTAAAATCAGCCCAGCCAAGGCTGTTAGAGTGTTTCCTTACAATATTTGGAAACAATGGGAAGTTTACAAAAAAAAGTTTTAAAAGGATTTTTAATAATAGTAAACAAACAAATATTGTAAAAAAAAGTTCTAACATACATAGGAAGTGGGTGTAAGGGTGTTAGAGGTTTTCTGTAAATAATTCATTGCAAGCTAAATACGTATTTATTAACTCTCCTAGGTATATGAAACTGCCCTCGCCTTATGCCATGTTGTGTTTGTTGATTTGTTCTAAATCTACGCAGTAAGGTATGAGAATAAAATACAAAAACAAATATCATAAATATGCGCAGTAGACAAAATTAACACATGAAACTGTCATACAAAGCTTACACCCCACTCAAAGCTTCGTGGTAAAATCAGCTTAGTTAGTATTAAGTTCTTCTTAAAATCGAGAAAAACACATCTTTATTCCACAATTCATTGGAGCCATTAAAACGTAATATAATGCGCATGACATAGCTCAAAAGTGCAGGCAAATTCAGAAGCAAAGAGCATCGTTGTTCTCATATATTTCTGAAGTAAATTCTTCTTCTCGTTTTCTCCCAATATACTCCTCGTATATATGGACATTGTGTTCCATGTTTGGTATAGAAAATTAAGCTTTGTCCCCACCACCGCCACCGCCACCGCCACCGCCACCCATAGCAACCTAGATGTATCCTTCGTTGCAGCCATAGCTACAAAAATTTGAATTTCTCCAGCTTCCGTTCCGTTTCGCGTGCCATCTGTCCTTGCTCAATTTGAGTGTGGGCAACAGCCAGCTACACCGCTACACCAGCCCGCACTTGTCTCCTTGTGTGTACATCAGAGCTCTGGTTCCTCCATTATTCAATAAATATATGGACCAAATCCTGCCAGTACATCGCGAGCCCTTGACTCGAGAGGGTACACCCAGAACATCACAAGGATAACCGAAAGAGAGTACTTCCAAAACACAATACACAAATAGAATCCAAAGAGAACTTACAAAATCGGGCCACCATATTAAAATGTAGTGGAAAGCAACAAATCCTTGTCCTCCTTTATACAAGACCATCACGTAAAGCATACGGAATTTTTGTGTTAAAATTTAATCAATGCCGCAGTTCAGTTCAGCACTTTGCATTCGAATTTTTCTCTTTCGGTCAAATCTTAGTTTTCGAAAACTGTTGTGTATGTGACTAATCTATAAGGAAAATAAAATGATCAAATCTGCTGTGCCAAGTGTTCGTAATAAATTCCTAGACGCAAGAGAATACTTTAGCTGAGATTTTTCTTTCGCAACACGAAACGCTCTGGTTATACATACGCGATTCACACGTATCTATTTGCTACATACAACACTCCCCGCTATAAATTCTCAATTTGCAGCTAAAACATAATTCTGATATATTTTTCGGTTATTTTTTTTTGTTCAATTCAATTTCCAACACTGACTTGAGTGACGCAAGGAAACTTTATTAAAAAATCTTCATCGCATCCGTTTTTTGCTGAAAAGAACTTTTCATTTGTCGTCAAAAGTTTGTAAATTTTCTTATCGTTGCTGAAGATTGATGTTTACTGGATTTCAACTCACACAAATAAAAGCAAATCGTGAAAATTTGAATTCGGAAAAAATTTTCTTACAGTAAGTGTATTGTGCATAATTTTTTCACATCCTTCGTTCGTCCCACTCGTGGATATTAAAAAGGCAACAATTTTATCTCTGCATAAGTATCTGCATTAAGATAATTTTCACTTCTTTATCGCATATCTATTTTGTGTTTTTTTTTTTTTCCTCGGACTTGACTTTCATCCTTGGAGTAAAAGAATTACTTTTTTTTTGTGTAGAATTAAGTGGTTGAATTTGTGGGGATGTATTGGAAATTTACTCATCCCATTCCTTTTTATGGTCGGTTGGTTAGGTGATGCTTTTGATTAGAATTAGTTAAAAAAAGTCGGAACCTTCTCGGTTATGATTGTTGTTGGGATATGAAAAAATTACAATTTTATGGAAATGTGTTTGGGGTTGGAAATACTTGAGGGAGTTTGTTTTTGAATTTTGCTAGTTAAAACATTTTTTGGAATGCTGCCATCGTTGTCCGTAATCAATTACTTGTTACCAACGACACGTCCTTTGTGTATTGAGTGATGAACATTTCATAGTAATAGACACCTATTTTTGGGACTTTTTTTTTAGTACAGTTTTGATGACGGACATGTAATTGTGTTGTATACTTTAGCTTACATAGTAACCTAATTGCAAACCACAAACAACTGTGTATATATATGGTCCTCTATATTTTTCTACATTTGTATTTGACTCGTAAGCGTATGGTTCTAACAGTTAACTTAATTTTTAGGAAATATTTTTCCTTTGACTTAGATATTTTTTCTAAGTGAATACGCAATATGTTTGGCTTTTTCTCGATAAAATGTTAATTTTTGACTGACATTAATTCAGTTAAAAGTGGAATTATTTCCTTAAAAGTATTTGGATCTGTTTTCTTCATTTTGAATTTAGCAAAAACAACACGCCACTGACCTAAATGAAATCATGCCAACTATTTCCTACATTCATTTTCCAAGTAAATTGATACTCAATCGTTGCCAAAAAATAATAGTGACAGAAACCGAATTTATGCGTTTTAATGAAAGATTTTTTTGCGATATTTATAACTTTGAGGCTGCCCGGGGAACCTTAATGAAACAAAAAAGGACGTAAGAGCTTAAATGATTTGATTTTTTGGTATCTAAAATGACAATACAAAATGTTTACGTTTAATTATACTGTAAACGCTTACTCATCTTCTCTGAGTAGTTCTAATGCGAATAAGAACTTTTAACTTTTATTTGTTTTTCTGAAGTTGGTTGCAAATTAATATTACCAATTTTGAATTGAAATATTTTCGTATTGACTTTTTGCCAAGACGAAAAAATTAACGTTTTTATTTAATACTTTGATTTTTTATATGAAGATTTTGTATTCTTTGCTTCCTCTTTTTCAAACAAAATATTGAATCGACTCGTTTTGAATAATTTGCACCATCGCTTCTCTTTTCAATTTTTCGGTTTATATATATCTGTCTTCTGATCTATATATCTTATATCTGATCTCATACAGATACCTTTAAATAAAAATGTAAGAGTTCAGCATATGATTTTATTTTTCAATTTTTCGACTTAGGTGTGTTTATTATTATTTAATGCAGAAGATTCGAAAAGACAACAGTGAATTTAATGTTGAATAGAGACTTATTTTGAATTTAATATTTAAACCAAAAAACTTTTATTAGAAAGCATATGGGTATGAACAAGTTACTTAGTTGTGTAAATTTGTGTGTAACATTGTGTTTATGTAGAAAGTCAAAGTGATTGGTCAAAATTATTCTTTTCATACCAAATCGGACTGTTCCTGAAATTAGTTTTGTGTATTGCGTCACAAATTTACATTTTAAAACATTTAGGAGGTCTGGTTTCAAGTTTCTTAATGTAACTTAAGTTCAAGCCAATATCTGGTATTCCAATTGAAAGACACGCTCTAGCCCCAATCCTGCATTCTTTAAAAAAAAGTTTGTTGCTGTCCGTACTAAACTTCAACTGACTATAATAAGGACCTTCAAAATATGATTTTTATAGTAAACTTTTTGTGTTTATTCTAAACAGTACAATGGAAAAATAAGCCCTTTCTTTGTTGGAAAGACCCGCTCATATAAAGATTGTTATATGTAGTTAAAATGAAATAAACAACATGCCAAATTACGATATTATTTTACAAGTATAATCTGAAAGACATTGGCAGACATTTTAAAACAATTTCTTCATGATTGGAAAATTTTTGTTGCTTTGTTTTTTAACTGAACACTGAAGTGCAACTGATGAGTAAAAAGTCACAAATTGTTCACAAATTGTTGAACTTTATAATATTTGGTTGACCCGGTGATGATGCGAAACAGGCAGGTATCATTACGAACTGTTTAAAATACTAGGACAAAGTTTTGGAACCCATTGTCGTTTTTCTTTATTACATACTAGAAAAGTAAACAAGACTTTTATTTCAAACAAAAAATACTTTATTTTGAAACTGACTGAAAAAAATACTTAATTTTAAAACTTATTCATAAATATAAAAGAGGAACAGAAAGATAATTCACAGATAATTTTTTGTTTTTCTTTTTGGTAAAAATAAAGATGATTGAAAAAAAAAAATTTATTGAAAAAAATGGAAGGTGAAATTGCACCCTACTTCTTCGTGATTGTTGTTTTTACTTACATTTTTGTTGCATGTGTGTTGGTGAAGGACGTACATGAATCATAAGACCAAAGGTGATATGTAATGCACTTAACGCATCTATCAAGTTTCGTTATTTGGTCACAATCCTTGCCAAAGCCCGGACAAATCTTTGGGTCTATCCAAATTATCATGCAATGACACATAGTGGTGGATGGCGACTCAGAAACAGAATGATTCACACTAATCCAGCTTCTTTTTCCCACGGTTGGATTGATGCCATATCCCACACTTTTCTGTTCATCCATAAACCACATGACTTTCTTCCTGAACGGAGCGAACCCATGTGCCTGAAACTTTTTATATAATAAACAATTTTTTTCTCTTTACCCGCCTTGAGAGAACACGGCCCAAACTGGGTATTTTGTGTTTTGGGGTCAAATTTGCTCAATATTCTAACAAAAAATCAAGAATATCCGATTCTTTTTGTGCTAAAATGAACACCTGACGTGAAATATTACACGATCATCACTTATATACAAAAAAACAACTTTTTGCTTCAAATTTACTCGTTTTTTGTCCATTTTTAAATTTTAAGTCTCAATGCAAATCCGATTGCGTCAACTGAAAGCTGACGCCAAACTGAGTTATCTTCTGCTTTTTTTGTTTTAAAATAACGTTATTAAGTGGGAGATATTGAAAGGGTGCCATATTACCCGTGGTGCCGTATCACCCGTCCTTACCCTACGCAAAACAATTTGGTCTTTAAACAAAGACGTAATTTTAGTAAACTGATCAAATTTTAGTAAAATCGTTTGCTTTTAAATAGCGATATGGGTGAGGGTGGCAACTAAGCTTTTGACTAGTAGGTAAACGTTTTCTGAAATGTAAAACTTCGTGTATACATCCAACGGTTATTCTGATGTTTCTGAACAGATTTCCGTATACAATTTTTTAACTATGTCATGTCGCCTAGCTTAAATGTTTGAACGTGTGTTTTGTTTTTGAAATACTGATGTAAGAGACAGCTCGTTTCGTTGTGAAAAACCGGTATGCATATTTTAATATTTTTCGAATATATGCTGTAAATTCTTTTAAATACTATGCCTAACAAACAGAGAGATTGAAAAGCAAATGTTTACGCTGGTGTTAAAAGCGTCATATAATTTTTAATTTGTGATGTGTTTATAAGTAAGCAGTTATTTGATTTTCATATTATAAGCTGAACTAGTTTTTTTTTATAGAAGCAGTGCAGTGTGTTAAAATTCGTTGCAAATAGCAGAAGTTTGCCTTTCTTCTGGCACTGTATTTTTTTTTAATTTTGACAGATGCATTTATTAACCTGAATTAACTAGCTAAAAGGAAGATGTCATTTTCACTTCGCTATAACAAGAAAAATACAATACAACTGACTGACTTAAGTGTTTTTTGCTGTACTCGAAACTGAATTATGTTAATGCAATCAAGGTTTACTTCAAAAACAACTAAGTTCACTTCGTGTTCACAAAAATAAAAAAAGAAAGCAATAATAAATAAAGTGTCATCTGTACAGTATTCATGACCTAAGCATTTAACCTCCTTTCAAAAAAATTCTATCCTTAATGGAGCGAAAAACTGTTTCTTTCAGTTAACTTTGTTGCTTTTGACCTTAAGACACACAAACGTACTTTTAAAGTACATGCAGAGAAAATGAAAAGTTTGGGCATTGTGTTTGAGCAGAGGGCAAAATTCATTTCCCTCGCATCTGTACTGATATCTTTTCTTGATGCTGCGGATGGAAAAATGGAAAAACATTGTTAGCTGGAGGGCTGTGTACATTTTTTAACCACAAGCTGCTTCACTTTTTGACATGTTGATCTTAATTCGCGCACAGACGAGTTTAGAGCTCCTTTTATAACTTTGTAGTAAATATTTTGTTACAAAGAAAATGTATTTCACACTCTACATTATTTTACATTATAAAGTTACTGCAATTTCTTATGCTCATGACAAATAACAAAAATGGTGTCAAATTACAACGGCCTCCATTGGCCTGTTTAGTGTTTTTATTTCGTCTAGTTTCGTTGACGGGACCAATTTATTTGACACAAATTAACTTAAAAAATTGTAAACTATTAAAATATTTTTTTTTCCAATTCATCAGTTAACCAAACAGAGTTCTCATTTGTATTGTTTAAAATGTGGAATTAATTCTTAATTTCTGTTATTTGGAATGGTATTTCGCCAAAAATAGCTCACCTGATTATTCAATTGGAATTTCCTAATTGATATTTATTGAAAATGCACTTTACCACTCTTTGAGTGTTTATTTTTTTTAACTCAAGCAGAAACCAATAACAGCCTGCATGACGTTTTTATAGTCTGTCAACACATATGTCTGATGTATGTGCACACTTCTTTATTAAACGGAAATTAAAACATCAAATATGTATTATACATATTATTTTGTGATTACATTATACAAATATTGGCAATTACCTTCGAGATAAAATGTTAAATTTGAAATATTTTCTTCTTTGTGTGGGTCGGCAGAAGATTGTTTGGGTTTGCTGAATAATTAAGTCTCACCATCTTGAAAGCATCTTGAAATAAATTAGTATGCGTGCGTTGCGAAAGTTGATTGCATTGCGTGTGGTGGCATAATCTATTAATTCGCAACCAAAATCGTAAAGGCAAAAGTTATTTTATGAGATGCGTGGTTGTAAAATTAATCTTTGAAAGAAGAGCTATTCAACAGTGTTTTTCTTTTAATATAAAGAGAAGCTGATAAATTAATTTTTTAAATGCGAAAATTTTTTATGAATGTTCTTAAAGTGATAAGAGTTTAAAATCAAAGCCCCGTTATATTTTATATGAAGTACTTAGACTTTTTTATGGAAATGTGAACGCATTCTAAGAATTCAATCACAATTGTTTGACAATAATTGTTTCATATAAACTCGCATGTTGTAAAAAGACGCTCAGTTCAAAAGAAGAATTCAAGATGTTTTTTCATTATTTTCAACTGTAAAGTGGATGGGATTTTTTTTCGAAGTAAAGTATGAGAACAACTACGGCTGTTCTACCATATCTCGTCTAATGGCATACTTTATAAGGTTGTTTATAACATCTTATGCTTGGATAAAGACAGCCGGATATATCCCTTTAAAATCCTGTAAAGGTTCGTGTAGTGCCAAGAAGAAAATTATGGATTAACGTACACTCTGTTAGAGTTTTTCGCAATATACCGTGGAAGGATCCTTGCACAAGTGAAAGTCATAATTTTTGTACTGAAGGCTAGAAAAGGGATAACAATCGGGTTAGTAAAATTACAAAGCGCTTCTTGTTAATTTAAAAAAGAAAGGGTACGCCTCGAGTGACTGGGAGAAAATTGTTTTCTTGTTTGCCTCTTCTTTCTCTCCACGCAGTGTTGTCCCGTTTGCTTGCTGCTATATAATTTGAAATATGTCCTTAACGGTTCTATTATGTAAATGTCGATTTGTATAAATTTGTATGTATTAATTTAATCTCTTTTAAGGGTCAAGTCAGTTATTATTGCTGGGGCTATTGACCAGCTAACCAGAGAAGATAAAACAGAAGCTCTCGTTCGTTCTAGTTTTGGTTGGGGAGGAGGTGCTAGACATTAACAGGATCGCAACTAAGATAATATTCCCATCACATTTTCAATTTGCATTTGCGTAATAATTTCGGGATAATTTAATTGGGGCAACGATTTTTTTTTCTGTTTCCCCAAATCGTTTTGAGTTGGTATACTTATTAAAAATTGTTTACTCTGCCAAACGGTATTTTTGAGAGAATCAAGTGATATCATTAAAGGGAAGCTTTGAACCTTTCGGTAGCATAGACAAGAAAGTTTTATTTTTCTTCTACAAAAAAAAGTCATGATACTAATAAAAATAAAATATAGAAATTACAGTCGTAGCTATGTGTGGCAGAAAGAAAGTGATGAAAAAGTAAACTGACATAAAATAGGAACCCTCAACAATTTGACGGTAAAGGAAAGTTTTGCAAACCAAGCCAACCTTATGGAATTGGAAACTGCTTGTCTGTGAATGTATTTAATTCCAAATAAAAAACAACAGCTAAGAAGTACACAAGAAACCAAAGAAATTCTATCAAAGTTTTTATTTATGTTGTGTTTTTTTTATTTTCTCTTACGGTTGTGCTACTAAATTTTCTTATTCAATCAATAGCTTGCAACGACTCTAATTAAATGTGTTTATTAATAACCTGAGTTAAGTTACAAAAAAGTATTCGCCTTGAAACTTGTTTATAAATAAAATGATGCATATTTCGCCTACAATGTAGGATTAGTCAGTAATAGAAAATTGCTAATGGAAGTGGGGTCCTCCTCCCTTTTTTTTTTTTTTTTTAAATATTATTGAGTATTATATTTTGTTTTGCAATAGATTTTTTTTTTTTTCTTATCAAAGTTAATATTTAAATTTTTCTGTATATTTTGGTTTGTTTTTTGTTTCATGTTAGTTTACAAACAATATAGAAACAAATATATTGTATAAAAACGGAAGTTAATTATCGTACCTTTTTCTGTCCAGTTTTTCGTTCTTTGCTAAATTTATGTTTTTGTTTATTTTTTTTGAAGATTTCTAGTAAGTAGGGTTTAATTTACTTTAGAAAAACGTTGGTTACTATTCTACATTCGAGAAGACATTAGGTCACTCCTGAGGAAGCTTTTTTGACGAAATTTTAACTGAAAGTTGGAAACCGCATAAAATTATCAATATTTGCAGGTTTTTAGATAAAAATCTTTAAAAAAAAGTTGAGAAAGACCCGCTCAGTCGATATTAATGTGTCTAAAAGTGAGATCTAGAGAACCTCGTCAAAAAGGCAATATCTTAAAACGTTCTGACACGATCGCAAAAGAAATAAAAGAAAGGCAAACCAAAAGATTCCTGGTTCAGCAAAATTCCCTAAATTCTGTATTTGGTTGGCCTCAGACATGGCACAACCCAAAACCGCGAGGTTTGTGGACACAGTCTGAGCTAAACGCGATGTATTTGAATTTTTTGTATTCGAAAACGATTATGGTGTTGATTTGTTTCAAAGATCAAAAAGCAGAAAAAAGAAGGAGGTTTTCGAATTTGTGAACGAGTATTGGAACCATCAAGCGTTATCCAAAGGAGCTCTGATTTGAGGTTTTTAAAAGTCGGCAAAGGCTGATCAGATTATGGGGTTTCCCCGGGTAATTTTCAGAAATCTATGTCATAGACTATTTTAATATTATAATTGAGAATTTTTTTTCAAAACAAAATCCGTTGTCAATAATTTTGTTGGTTAAACTGTCTGTAAATTGATTCAAAACGGAAAGCATTTCGAAAAGTAGGTGGGTACATAAAAATTGTAAGTTATGAAGTTAAATCAATTGTTTTTAATTGGTAGGTACATGCTGTAGACGTACACTGTTTATACATTACAAACACTACATGCAAACACGATTTTATATTTCGAACTGAGAGTACCTACTCCCTACCAGCTTTGGGTTGCGTGTTTTTGTTGTTGGTTTTATTTGCTTCTGATTCACGAGTCACGACATACCATCTGAATCGTAATGAGCATTTACAAACACTTCCTGCGACGGAAATTTTTATGTTTACCTTACAGCATTATGAGGTATAATGCTTTACAAAGGGCGAAATTTAAAGGGTACCAATGATACGTAACAAATTGCCAATAAAATGTTTTATCGGTTTTATTGCCTTGCAAAGTACAAAACATGTGAAGCAAATTGCCATTATAAGAAGCACAAGCAACTTTATGAATCGAGCATAAGGTCCTGTACTCGTTTGCCGCCATTTGGAGTCTAAACATGTGTCACATTCTTATATACCTATAGTTAGTTTGTATTCGGTATGATATACCATATTCTGCGCATTTCCTCTTTGCATTTTTCTTATGCTGCGGGTCGTTAGTATCAATAAGTTGCAATTTATTTTGTGCAGAAGTCCAATGAATTTAATGCAATCTATTTCTTTTTATAAAAGCGAATATTTTTGTAGGATAAACAAGTGTCACATTGGATTTCTTTGGTTCAATGGGATTGCTGTTAAGTAAGCTACATCAGCATGTTACATAAAATAAGCTATGATAAAGAAACAACCAGGTGACACTCATTATAGTTAATAGGCTATGCTGGATTTTGACAAAAAGATTTATTATATCCATTTTTCAAAACGTACAGCTTTATTTTTTTCCTTTTTTGTGCAATCAATTTTGCATTTACGCATAGCTACAGGATAACATTCTATGTCAAAACATTAAAAGACGGTGTATCCCACGGGTGGATCACTAGTGTAAGATAGATAAGTGGAGGAGTTGTGATCCCTTCGAGATCACAACTAAGAAAAAACATAAAAAAAAAAACATGAATCCTGCAACCTGTGGTACCAAACTCACCAGTAATTCCCATCAAACTCGTACTTATACCTACACACAGTGTAGGAAACGTTTCAAATGTCCATCGCACAACACATCTGTTTTATGAAAACATCTTTGAAGTTTCAAATAAGAACAAGTTACTTATCTCAGTATGCCCAGGCACTTCCATTTCTTTGCTTCCCTAAAGCCACAATTTCCATTCATGTCGTGCCCCTAACGCCCTCCCTATATGCGAGTATAATACAGCTTAAATGGCCAAATTGACCTAAGTGGTAGGATACATTAAAAAATGACGTATATTTCTTGAGTTTATAGCACACATGTCCCTAAGGGTGTCATAAATAACATCCCTGTGTTACTTTCATTTATCACGTTACATGATAGCATTTGGCGTTTTTGGTTTGTGATACGTTGCGTTGGTCGGGAGTGACGCCTTATGTGCCAAATAGTACTCAAAATTGTGTAAAGATATATCACTCCTCGCACACCGTTTGTCTAGGGTGCTCACGAGTTTTCTTTTTTGTTTTAATCTTACGGAAGAAAACACCTTAGTGGCACACAGAGCAATGAAAACAGATTCTGGAATACCAAAAAATATAAATTTCCTTTAAATTGACAGTTTTTGTTGAAGCAGTGAACATTTTGGAAGTGGCTTATGTTTCTTCAATTCTCAAGCTTTATGTACTAAAAAAGAAAACAAAGTTATTTAAGCGTCAACTTCAATTCAATTCATTTTCAAACGAACGAATGAGTTAAACAGAGCTTTCAGTATGAATTCAATATAGGTACCGTAGGCTATTTGGCTTCCTTAAATTTGCTTCATTCCCGTTATCATGGTCTTAATATTTGTTTATATATAGGACAGCACAGACTATATATGTTTCAAGGATACTCGCTGACTCCTTTCGTACAGTGTTAGAAGGATTGATATGAACACAATGGACATTTATGTACAAACGTTTCCTTTGATTTTTTTGACACCCTATTTTATATTTGTATTTCTCTTTCTCTCTCTAACTGTCAAGTGAATAAACCTCTCCAATGAAACAAACAACAATGCACATTCGAACAAAAGCTTGTTTTTACATCTAGAAACAACTGCACTTGAGGTAGTCTCAGTACGGTTCTGATGGTGTCATTGTATCTCTACGGTAACTCTACCTATAGACTGTAACTTATTTTGACATTTATTTGCATAGGAATTAAGTGAACACTGAATACTTCACAACAGCAAGGCAAACATGTGTGGTGTGTTCTACCATTTACACTGGTGCACTGGTTTCACAAAGACATGACTGCGTGCTATTTTCAAGTTTCAATACGGAAAAGACATTTTAGGAATACTTTTATGATTTTCACCGATAACTGCAAGCGTTGTGCTAAAAGGAAATTGAGTCTTCCTTCCTGTTTCTATATCTTTTTTTTTTTTCTACGTTCTAAATTCTCTCTGCCTTGCTCTATCAAGTACATATATTTTCGAATTTTTTTTTAATTGAAATTAAAGTAAGAATGATGTAAATATATTGATTTGGAATAATATGGTAAATAGGAACGAAAACATATACGTATTTTTGTATTATCTTATCATACAAACTCACAAGTAAATTTTTTTTTCATAAAAAATTCATTTTCTTGATTTGTGAAACCATATGTTAAATTCACTATTACACTTACTTATTTATTTTTTACTCGTGCACCTCATTGTTTATTTGCTTCTATACTTACTACTTCAATCTATTCGAGGTATTGGTCTATGATGCAAATATTGTAACGTATTATTTATTACTTACTATTTATTATTTATTATCTATGATCTATCATTTATTATTTTATATTTTATATTTATTGTTTATCATTTATTTTTTACTATTTATTATTTGTTTTTTATTATTTGCTGTTTATTATTTATCATAATTTGTCATATATTCCTTATTTTCCCACTTATGTATTTAATCACACTTTCGGGACATTATCATTATTCACTATTTGTTAGTTTATTATTTTTCGAAGCTCAAAATGTTTTGTATTCAGAACAAAAAAGCAAATGTGTTGAACTTTTTTGTGATTTCGCAATTCGCGTTTGAAAGCTTTCGTTTCTTTTTCGACAGCAGTTAATTTTATTATTGCAATTCCAAATTTTCATGTGTGGAGCATTCCGCTTACATTTATATACCTTAAAAATCGATTTATCATAAAAATACAAATTGACCACCTTTAAATATGAATTGCTTCATCGATCTATGTATATTCGTAAGCACAAGCACACAAAACATAAACTCCCCTTTTAAATCGATGGTAATCCTCGCAAAGTCCTCAGTTGAAAAAATACCCTGCACAAAAAGTAATTGGTATGTTTTGTTTTCATTTATTTTTGTAATACGCGTAAAAGAGAGAAATTCGTTTGAAATATAACCACGTAAAAATATAAGGGTTTATAAATAAATACATATTACTCTTTGCGTATTGATTACTGCAGTACACACAAATTTCAATATTTGGAAAATATGTTTGTGAGTAAAATATATAGGTACTGCATTGTGTTTCGTTTTGAAAATAAAATTGTAATTGTTCGCATATGATTTATTCGATTTACTGAATAAAAACTTTTACCACAATAATTTAAGCGAGCTCCAAACAGTCGTAAAAGGGATTTAATTAATGTTTGGCTTAAATTAATTTCAAACATTTTAGGGCTTTCTTTTAACCATTTTGGATGTTATGTTATATTTTGCATTCATTAATTTCCTAAACAATTTGCACGACTTGTACGGTGTACGTGTATGGATAAGTTAACAACATCATACGTTAACATTACCTTTGGATTCATTTATCATTATCTTAAATGGTCCTTTGATAGTCGTTATAATATAAGGAAAAGGTGAACGTGAGCGAATACAGAATGTAGGTATGTGTATGTTGAATGCATGTAGGAAAGGAATTCATTTACATGTAGGAACTACGAACACACAAATTATCTATATTAATAATTTTATTATCTTTGAACAGGAAGCATGTGAATTTACGTGCGTATTGCCGATTAAGAACAGGAGAAAGAGCAAAGAGTTAATTGATAAGTATTTGTTTTCTGTTTTTTGCTGTTCTTCTTTTCAAGCAACAAAGGAAAAATGTAATCGAGAATGAATTCAGTTTTCAAAAAAAAAAACATATACATATACATCTGAAAATGAATTCAGTTTTCAAAAAAAAAAAAAACATATATTATATGTACCTCTGATTCTGGATCAAAAAGATATTTTGGAAAAACAATTATGTACTTTAAAATTTTCTTTGTCAGTCTTAAAAAAATCAATTAGGTTATAAAGCACAAAGTGATTGCTGTCTACAAAAAAAAAATATTTTCTGAATTCTTAGTGAGTTCTGTGTCTCTTCTGTATTTTCGCAAATTTTTCTATCACTACTTTTAAATAAATTGGCTTTAAAGTTAATTTTACTTAAATCTGTTTGATTAATTCAATTTGATTTAATTCTTTAGAACCATTTAGAGGTTGTGTTAAAGTTGTGAGATCAAAAACTTAAATCATTTTCATAATCATCATCATCATTTCATTATCATCATCATCATTACCATCATGTCAAATCAAAGCTTGTTTCTTGCTTTCGCGAAGAGCTGAGGGTTCTTGGTATACAGCATAACATTAGACTCTGCTTGGTTCCCGATCAAAGTGGCATACCAAGCGAAAAAGCGGACGAATCAGCGAGAAAAGGCTCAGAACTTCACCCTTCTCTCATTGATCAATCAATCAGTGTCCCACCGCATACCCTGTGAAATTAAACAGATCATTGGTAACAAAATATTACGAAAATGCAATGAAAGATGGGAGTACCTAGATTCCTGTGTCGCTTCCAGGAAACTATGGCCAAAGTAGGTACGATAAGACCGGATCTGAGAGCCTACTATCCTTGAATAGGCCTTCATTACCATCGCTTATCAGTATTACAACAGGACACAACCTACTAAGCTACGAAAAAATCAGAGAACGGGCATTTGCACCGATGACTTATGCAGGGGATGCAATGACGAGGATGAACATGAGGATACCACTCACTTCCTTTGCCACTGCCAAGCAATCTACCACACCAGGAAAAAATTTCTAGGCAACTACTTCTTCAACGATCTAGAAGAATTCTTAGACACTCCAAGAAACAGCCTGTTGAACTTCATTAAGGCCACAAAATTGTTAAAAATTGACAAAACAAAAACTCGTAGGTTTTTTAGGACGTTACAATACTTCAGGGTTTCACAATGGATCTACATTGATCTAAGTGTGGCGGAAATAAGATCAGCCATCAGCCTTTTCTACCTAACCTAACGTAACCATCATTACCATCATCATCATCTTCATCATTGTCATCATCGTCATGATTTCTTTCTTTACTTTCGTAACCATCATTACTGTCATCATCATCATTGACATTATCATTATCATCTTCATTATTAAAATCTTCATTATTATCATCTTCATCATCATCATTGTCATCATAATCATAACCATCATCATTTCATCATCATCTTCATGATTCGTTTCCATACCGATCGTTATGGTCAAGATTTTACAACAAAAGTACGTCAAACCATATTCCTGTTCCACACTAATCTCGAAGTGTGAAGGTAAAATGCCTATCTAATCAATAGCGGTGAGTTTCATAAAAACTAACCATTAGCATTTTAAGGTTTAGAGAATAGTAGTCTATAGTAATCATATTCGTCTCGAGCTTTGAGTTAAGTTCTATGTCAGCGATGTTATAGAGAAACATAACATACCTAATTAGACCGTGGAAAACGTCAAATATATCCACAAGAAGAACATAGATACCATTTGCAGCATCTAGCCAGCATCCCAGCATACATTCACTTACACATGTACACATCTCCATTAAACCTGAACCACAGACCACAGCTATGCTGAGCCCAAAGTAAATTCAAACAGAGAAACGAAAATAGGAACACTTTGTAGTTAGGATGAAGAAGGATGCCGGTTGTATATAAGTATGTATAGATACAAAAAAAAGCTAGCATATGGAAAATAGTTCCTGCAAAGACGTAAACTACGAATGAAATGCTTACTAAATGAACTTTTCGTTCGTGGAAGTATTACTACAGAGAATACACCACATCTTTGTAGGTATGAGGACGTTTTTGCTTGAAGAGGGTAAAATAACCATCATCCCACACATCCATTATTTGATTTTGCCTTTCTTTAGTTTTTTGTTTCTTTTTAGACGTGAGCTTGAGCTCCCCTCGGCGAAAGAACACCCATGCTGAGTTGTTATTTATTCTTAAATGTGTTTTATGCCTACGTATTATATTCCTGTAGAGAGCAAGGCCTCGAACTATTAGTATTTTTTATTTGGATTTTATTCTTTTTAATTTTTGAGACCGGCTCACTACTTAATTGCATTAACCAAATATTTTTAGCTCTGTTTAGTTTTAATGCAGTCGTCTTTTCCATTTTCCTCTTCTCACACTAACTGCAGCCACAAGAACAGGTGAAAGTTACATTTTCATTACAAATAAGAAGACATTAAATATACATATTTCCATTTGCAGTTATAAGAAATAATTGCAATTGTCGCCTAGGTTGCGTGTGTATGTAAGCATTTTCCTGTGTAAATTGAGGACATTTGTAAATATAACGCCCCTCGATTTTTGCTTAGATTATGCTTCCCATCAATTTTTATTGTGGACTACTTTGAGCAAATTTTTCAATTCTTTTTTATCCTTTATTTTTTTTTAAGAATTAAAGTAGAACCGTCAAGTGAAAATGTGTTTCAATCGACCTTGGCATTCAATTTCGAGATTTTTTTTTTTTTTTGAAGTGATAGTTTACTTATGTACCTATTGAAATAGATTTTTTTATATACTTGTATGTGTGTATAACTACATATATTTATATACCCACATATATGCTTATGTATGTAATACTTTGCAAGATTTTCCATATTACCGACTGATGTCATTTACTCAATCGCGTGGGTTGTTTGATGCAATGTCACCAGAATGGTTGAAAGCATAACACTTCATTTGATTAATGCATCATTACCCCAAAAAAGCCTTCAAATTGTATGCTCCTGTACTTGAGATTCTTACATCTGTCTGAGGAAGGTTTTCTTGAGGTTTGCGTGTGGCTTTAAGGACCCGCATAATTGAAGCAGTACAATGTTCGAATAAGTCTCGGCTGCCATTGAACATGTAAATAAGTATGCATAATGAAGGCATGTTACCGCTTACAACGACGAGATGTGCAGCCAAAGATTATGTAGTTGTATATAATATATATTAAAGTATATATTTTATATCGCACACTCATCCGAGGCTTTTCTATTTGAATATTTGCATTTGCACAAGCATGGTTACATGGCGTTGTAAATGTAGTTTCAGTGTGTGCTGGCGAAGTAAACTGAATGAAATAAAATCTTATGCAAATCGAGGATATGAATGATAGACAAGTTAATATGTGCACAAGCAAAGGTATCATCCAAGTTAATGAGCATTGGCGAAGAAGCTTTTTAATAAAAAGAAATATTTTTCAAATTTTCAAAACATTTTATTTTACGCAACTGCTGCTCCTTTAGATTCTTTATCAATACAAGAAAAAAATCTGTATTGAGAGTTTATCAGGCAAAGCAATATTCTCCGTTTATAAAATATTTTTTGTGATTTATTCAAGTCCATTACAGTACAGTAGAGGAAGTTTTAGTAAAAACTTGAAATTTAAGAATGTCATTGTCATGAAAGAAGAATAAGCAAAGTACACACTACAGAGCGCTTAAAGATTTCGTGGTTTCGCAACTCACATTTGAAATGTCAATCACGTTCCTTTACTGTGGACATAGAAACACAGATATTGAATTGCCGATATACAAATTATGAGGCAGTATTACTCTGCAAACTCCAAACACTTGCGGAGACGGCAACCCAGAACTTTTGTGGGAGCTTTTTTCTGATTTCATATTCCATCAGTTTTTTCGTCAAATGGAAATTAAAATATTTTGTGTTTGTACCTGGGAGAAAAACAGAAATAAGTTTGCTTCATGCAAATAAAAATTAATAAAATCAATATGTTTCACTAAATGTCTGTTTGGAGGACATTAGGACGAAAATCGTTTTACTGAGTGGACACAGATTATTATTAGTCGAATACCTGCGACAATAACAAACTTTGACGTATTTGTTCACAACTTTTTGTGTTTAAAATTTTATAATGCTGGAATATTAAAACCTCTAACTGGCATTTTTTTTTCCAATTTGGACGATGTTTGAAACAGTAACCGTTGGTTGCTCTAAAATAATTTGACGATCATTGCTTTGAAAGCAGCGCTAACACACTACGGCATGACTACGGTGGGGATATGCAACATTAAATTATCTATTCCAGTTTAATTAAGACCGTTTTAATTAATTTTAATTATAATTCACTTAGGCTTAATGTGGGCATTTAACTATTTCATATCAATTTAATAAAACAACTACGAAAGGGCTTACGTAAAGTTTTTTTTTTTTTTGAGTTATCTGATGAAAAAGTATCCTTTTCTCTAGTCCTTCCATCTGATGCTGGTTCCTCTAAAAAATTGGGTACATGCTCGTAAAACTAATGGCATTATTAAATTCTTGCTTCTATTACCCTGGGATAATTATGGCGTGATGTGTAACCTTATTGTTCATAATCTAAAAAGTAACCTAACAAAACCGTATAAACCCTCAAAGGCAGCAAAACCAAAGTTGTGGTACCGCCCACAAGTTTGTCAATCTACACAACAGCAACAGACGACTCTTTTGTATAGTTTTTTGTGAGAGCGTTTAAGAATATAACTATATGTATATGTGCTTATTTAAATTGTTGCCACTACTCTGGGAATTATTTGCATACAGAGATAACATCAGTTTAAACCCAGGCATCCTTTTAATGTAAACTTTTGTCATATTTGTGTCCCTTCCATTCACGACATATTTTGCCTTCGCATTCTTGTGAAAACTAGGAGTATTTATTTAAATTAGTCCTTGAAATGTTGTCTGATAAAAATAAATAGCGCATTGATAGAGTTAGTGGGAAGGCTTCCAAGCAAGCATAGCTGTTTAAAGTGTATTTGTTTCTGAAACAATGACAAAATTGAGCTTGACAGAGGGCTGAAACAAGGGGATTTTTAGAGCGTGGTTCTGAATTGTTTGAAATTGAATTCAGGACGTGTGTCGAGTGGCGATAATAGCAATAATGGCAACGCGAAAAGTAAATAGGGAAAAGGTTCAGTAGTAGAGTTCGAAACTTTTTATTTTTTATTGTTGTACTGAGGAGGCGTATAGTTACATGTATGGGAATAGGATATAAAGCTTACCACCGAGCGTTGTTATTGTTTTTCTAACCCGTTATGCCAATAAGAAACACTGAACGGTTACATCGTTTGCTGAATGTGTTTTTCTATTCATCCAATGTTTTTTTTATTCTTTAAATAATAGAAACTTGAATCCTCCAATTTATTTCACTAGATATTCTGTGGAGGAAGCTTCTCATTTTTTGTTCGTTCATTTCTTCATAATGTTCACTTACATTGAAACTAACGACTACAATTTCAGTTTTTATGTTATGTTTTATTTTCCTTGAGTTAAGCCCTCGAAGTGATAAGCAGTTGTAGACGATAATATGATAAATGTACATACGTTATTCTTTTACGATCCGAACAGATTAATGCAAATATTTACCGATAAGTAGTGTACTCGAGAAAAAAAGATCGTAAATTTGAAAATACTTTGATTATTCACTTGAAAATTTCATTTCGAAAATTCATAGCTTCGAACTGGATCTATTGAAGTAAATTTTTTTCTTCTTTCAAGTCTAAAGAAACTAACTTTTTCAAAAATTTGCTTCAGTAAACATTGTTAATAAATTTTCTATTCTATTTTAATTAAGTGCCATGTCGTAATAACATAGCTAATAAAGATTTTAAGTTCGGAAAAATTAGGGAACGCTTCATTTTGGTATAGAACCTATTTAAAACTGTCAAAAGTCCTGATCGGTATGACCACCACTTACAATTTTACAGTTGGCCAAACGTCCTTCTTTAAAATGTCTGAGGAATATTTTGTGAACGGAATGTCCACCACTAAAATATAGAGAAACTATTTTGGAAAACGTTTTCCTTTAAATAACTTATTTTGAAGTAATTCCATAAGTCGAACTCAAATATAAAGTAATTTCGGTGAAAAAAGAATTTCGAGTAATATAACAACAAGGGTGACGCTTACAGAAAAGTATTATATCTTTTTAAAAATCTTACTACTATGTTAATGTTTTTTAAGTCAATTCGTTTGTATCGATAGCTTTCGAAAAATTCACTTTCTTTCATTAAAAGATGAAGTTAAAATGTTCTGAAAAGTGAATTTTGTCAAAATCAGGGGTTAAATAAACATCAATCAAAAATAATAAATAAATAAATAGGGTGGTGCACAAGAGCGAGAAGCCACGGAGCCTAACGCATTTCTGCCAACCATTGGCTTGTGAGGGAAGGAGGGAAGCTACAATTTTCATGGCAATGAATTTACTATCGAAGATCTTGCCAATTCCTCGCAAAAGTGACACCCTTGAAAAAACATTATTGCTTCTACTTCTTCTACAATCAGTCATTGTTAATAATAATAACACCTTATCATTTGAAATGGTTAATTCTATAGAAGGTTTTTATTTTTAATAAGCTGGAGCTATTTTATATTATTTTTCAATATAAATCGATAAAGAATTGGTAAAAACGTTTGATGTCCATGGCGAAATGGTTAGCAGGTCTGCCTGATACGTAAGAGTTCGAGGTTCGAGTCCCAGATAAACTTAGATTTTTAAATTTTTTCACATCGCCTTTCGTGAAGAATTGGCAAGAGCTCCGAGAAAGTTTTCACTGCCATGAAAAGTACTTTCTAGTTCAGTCATTCGGAATCGGTATAAAGTTGTAGGTCCCTGAAATAGATTTGGCTCCGAGGCTCTTCGAAACTTGTACCACCCTATTTATGTTATTTTTTATTTATTTTATCTGATTAGCAATCAAAGATATCTGTTTTCATATCGACCAAGAATAAAATTTGTTGTTTTTTTTTTGTAACTATTGAAAAAACAAAAACCAATTCACTTTATTTGTTCCTCTCTTTCTCTTAACAACTCAGTTTGTTGATTGAAAAGTGATTTTTTTGGGGCAAGTTGAGCAGAACGAACTTTTTTTATCCATCAACACAAAAATGATACTTATGCAGGGAGAAAAAAATGTTGGCCACAAAAATTGCACCTTTATTTTAGTAATAACTAAGGTCAATTTTCTTTTACCATTTTTCAGATGCCATTTTAACCCCTTCTTCTCGTATATTTCCTGCACTGGAAAAAAAAACACAAAATTTAACTGTAAACAAATAGAACAAACCTAATACAATAATATAAAACAAATGTTAACCTAAAGAACTCATATAGAAAAATATTTTTAACAAATTCACATTACTTATGCGAATGCGAAACGTAACAACAATTTAACAATTCATAACAACAAATATATTTAAAATAAATAATGCAGACTCTCAAAAATGAAATATATATGAAAAAGAATAATTTTGTTTGCTGTTATTGCTAGAATAGTCTTCGTTAATGTTGTTGTAATATAACTGTTATTTTTTATAATCATCAGAGGTATATTTATGTAAATAGAAATTCAATAAAATAATATCTGCAAGCGCAATAACAACTTATAGATAAATAGAAGTTTTATGTTGACATTTTGGTGTTAAATTCTGTGATCAAAGACTCGAAGAAGAAAGAAAACATAATAATAAACTTATCACTTTACTTAAAAAGAAGATCAAAGGGTGTTGCACTAGTAAACCACAGAGAAGAACTACACCACAACTACAGGAAACAATTTTTTAGAGAAGAAAATTATATCAAACAATGTGTATACTCGAAGTTAACAACGATCAACTCATGCGGTGTTGCAAGGCAGATGGTAGTTCATCAAAATAGTGATCACGTCAAAATAAAAAATACGCACAACAAAAGCACAAGTGCTTTAGAGGGATTCCTGAACGACTATAAGCACACAGCTGCTGATCAAAGCGTAGCACAACAGCGACTTCATATCATCACCACCATAGTTCCCCTGCAGAGATAACTAACTAGCTAAAAAATTTATTCAAGACAATCATCTCCGCCACCACCTCACAGATTGCAATGCTCTGGTAGCCAAGACAGCTTTGCCGTGGACCACTACTGCGGCGGCGGGGGACAATTGAATAGCATCGGGGGCAGCGGGGGTCAATGGTCAGGCATACCGAACTGCGGAGGACCTATGTGTCACCATGGACCAGGGCCTGGTGGACCACCAGCAGTACCGCCACCACCCCCGCCACAAACTATGATGGGCGGTGGTGGCGGTCACTTAGGTTCACAAATTGGCATTGGTGGCGGTGGTCTTGGTCATTGTGGCGTAGGCGGCGCCGGTCAGTCGTCGTCGGTGCCGCCGCCGCCACCCCTCTGTAATCCTTGTAGTTCAAATAGTTTTAATTCAGTGCCAATGCCGGGGCCGTCGTCGTCGCGATGGGGTCCAAGGACGTCGTGCCCTGTTCATAGCCCTTTTCGAGTTCGAGTGCCTAATGGTTCGATTTGTCCGGGACATCAGGTAAATATCTCAATTTGTAGTTAAAATAATTTTCCAAACACACATATATATACTTTATTACGATTACGACAAAAAACCATGAATATGAATTCAATGTACTCACTAAAATGTCCTTATTGCATACGCCATGAATATAAGGAATAAAAATATCGTAAATTCTGGCTCAATGCAGAATTAGATACTTACAATTACAAGGATAAAAATCATAAGAAGTGTGTTGCATCCCAAAATCATATAATGTTTGTCTTGCCTTGTGCCTTGTATGTATAGAATTAACGATTCGAACAAACTTTTGTGTGCTTCTACTATTTATTACCCTGATAGTCGTAAAAAGTGGTTATCTGGTTATGATGTACTGATGATACTGATGCTAGCATTAAATGCATTAGGTCTTAATCTGCGGTAAAATATCGTCCTACATGTGAATGTAAGGATAAGATACATATATATTCTCTCTTGGTAAGTAAAGTTTTTTATTACAAGAAAAATGATGTGGCAATATGCCTGGGCTAATATGAAGTTGGTCCTTATCCTTATCTTGCTACAGGAAATAGCATATAATTTGGATTTAGACTTCGAAGCTTACAAAGGCAAGTGTGTTTATGTTTAAATGTAATGTTTTCATCAGCCGTTAATTTTGTGGAAAATATTTAAAAAGATATTTGATGTTTTGTAGAAAGTACTTGCATTTAAAATGAAAAAGTTTAAAGGTTGTCAAAAAGTTTGAAAATGCCGTAAGGAAATTGAAGAAAGTCACTCGTATTTATGCACTGACGATTTTTGTTTTCTAGTCAGAAAAATTATTGGTGGTGGAAAAATTACGCTTATTTGCCTTTTTGTTGATTATACAACTTGTTGGTACGTAGCTAGCGAGATTTCTTGAGAGCAGTTCATGTTGAATTTGAAAGCGTAATGGTTGTATTCTTTTTTCATATCCTCAGGATGTTGTATGCACAATCACAATGATTAAAGAAATGGTCACTTAACAATTCACTGAGTTGTATACATGTTGCCAAAAGACAAGCTTTTGTATGTGCGTCGTGTTGAATGGTTGCTACCACAACCATGTGAGCAAAGTATATGAATTGACCTCATTTCGTCAAATTCATAGAATTGAGATATTTGCGGTTAAAGGTCTCAAAAAAAAAAACAAACAAAACTTTTAATTAAATAAGGGATATTCCTTCATTTTTGGAGGGCTACACCAGTAAGTAAGGAATAATAGGCTCTTTCGTTGAACTTTGCTCTGGTTTCCTTGATAACGTCATAAATTTAAAAAAAAATTGGGTATAAGGTTCTCAAAAATCTTTAAATATCACGGAATCACTTTTGTCACTTTCTACTCATAAAGGAAGAAATGACTTTCTACTTTTTATTCTGGTTAAATAAAATTTATTTTTAAGGAAGTGCAATTGAAAAATTGTGGGCTGCGCCATTTTTGCGCTCCAGGTATAAAATAGGTTTCAAACTTTTCAAACATTAAACTTGAACGATATGAACGATATGAATGATATTTTTTTTTATATAAAGCGACTAAAATACATAAAACTGATGGGTATTCAATTAACTATATGCATGTAATCTGAGTGAGTTTTATGTAGGCATTTAAAATTTAGACATTCTTTTCTAGGATGTAGTCTTTCACTCTGATTTTCTCCTACTTCCCATCCGAGTTTGTACTTTTGTCATTTCAAATAATTCGAATCCCGCTGAGTTCTGGAATTCAATTCAAAGGTATCTTGTCTCTCTTTCTGTTTAACGAAAACATAATCAAGTGCCGCCATAAAAAACGACAACCAACAAGGTCTCTAAGTTAAAATACCCGTTCCCAACCTTCTCTACTCAATGGCGATGAATACTTGCAGCCAACAAGGATAACATCATTCCAGTTCTGACGGAAGAAGAATTTCATTTTTTAGAGGACAAAGAACCTCCTTATCATGGTGTTGAGGCAATTCTTATGCTTTTATGTCTTACGACAGGACTGCGACTGAAATAAAAATAAAATTCTTGTGTACAGCTTGGCAATTGATTTGAAATGTGAGTTGTGACTTGTGAGGCAACTAAGTGATAGCGGGTTTATTATTTTCTTTTCTCTTTTTCTTTTTGCTATAACCATTAAATGCTCCTCCTTAAAAAGACATTTAGTTTCAGTTCTACGAATTGGGAACATTTTCGAAAAAGACTCTTTGAATCACGAAAAGAATGTTGAGAAAATTAATTTGACTGCTTTCTTGGAAAATGCCATTGAGAAAACGATGTGTTTGGCGTTAATTAGTAGTGTAAAATTTAAGAAGAATCAGCTACTTGAACTGTTAACTCATCCTGAAACGCAGTTCACATGCGCCTTACTTATTTATAAATTCATTTACATAATTTCTTATTATCCTGAAAATATCCTAAACTAAAAAGCGTTCATAAAAAATCTCCGAAAAACCAGCAATTGTTAGGTACACAGGGGTTAGGTGAAGCTTGTCCTAAAACTTTAAGTTCCCGTTTTCATATCCATATTATGAATCGAGAGAATTTTTCAAATCTTTCCAGCAGTTCTTATTTCCATTCTTGTTCCTGTGGTTTCCAATGTTTTTGATAGTCACTCTGCTTTTTGGGACGGAAACAAACACAACAAATAAAAAAATCAGTTCGGCAATTCTCGAGTTTTAATAATTGAACTACAAGTCCGACCCCGACTTCTGTTGAAATTATTTTCGCGACTAATCGCTTTTTACGCCATTAGCGATAAAAAGACAGGATGGTTTTCATTTTGAATCAATTAATCTTTAATAAATCTGCTTTGAATAGTATTTCTTTTTTTTCGAGTTATAGTTTACGAAAACCGTGACTGACGACTAATTAATCAGAAAAAACTTAGAGATACGATGCCTCCGAATCTTAATGTTTCTGACATGATCTGTTCAGGTGGTAGGTTGGACTCGTTCATGACATGTTTTTTCTTCCCTTCCATAAGTTGTACCATTCTTTATCATTTACAAGGGATTTTCTTCTCACTTGTCGCCTCACAAACTTGCCCAAAATCGAATCTTCCTCAACTGCCTTGTCGGTGATGGAAAAGAAGAAAGAAAATTAAATTTTATTACTCTTGTCGAAGTCCATTTGAAATACAGACTGTGTTTCTTGTGTTAAACTGGATAGTCTTTCAATTTAATCTTCTTTCATTAATGTCAACCAAAAGGACACTAAAATATGTCAACATGACACAAGGAAAGGAAATTGAAAGCTATTAGGCTTATATTTCATCCTCATAAAGTCGTGACTGGATCGCTGAACATGACGTGCATTGTGGATACCAATATGTGTTTTGTTAATCTTTTCCATGGTCATATTTCAGTATTTTCAAATATCTGAGGTATTTGATGAGACAATGTTATTTGAACTTATACCTTGTTTTGAATGGTTGTCTTTTTAATATATTTTGATTGTTGTGATATTTGTAGTCCTTTTTAATTTAATTAAATTAAATTAAATGGATTTGGCCGACCTTTTTTCTCTTAGCTTGATTTGAGGTTAATAAGATAGCAGGAAATCATGTATTTTTTTTATATGATTGTTTTCTTTTTTCTGACAAGTATTTCTTAAAAAAAAAAAAATGACTGGAGCTTCTTTAAAAATTATTGCTTTTGAATCCAACATTGAAACATCATGATGAATACCTTATTACCATTCCTGTAAACATTTTTTAAGTTCAAGAAATGCTTGTGTTTTCTATAACATTAAGTTTGTAATGATGAAGACACATCAGAGACCAAATAATTAAAACCATTTACGAGTTTTCTTTGAAGAATTAGTACTATGAAATTACGAAAGGCAAAAGGGTTTATAGATGAATAAGTGATGGTTTACTTTCTTCTTTCTTTTTCGCTAAGAGTGTTTGAAGATGTGGTTCCTTTGGTTAAGAGACAAATTGGGTTTAGTTACGCCCTTACAAATTCCGCAAGGGCTTGTATTTTAATTTAACATATTGATATATAACTTTTTCAATACAAGTGGGCTTAGAAAGCACGCAACAGTGCACTCCATGTTTATGCTCGAGATATTCAAGTGAAATAAATATATCTTCGTTTCTTTTCTATAAAGAGAGATATGCATGAATGATTTTGATTATCCAAAGAAATTCATTAACAATTTCGGAATTCTGAAAAACCGGAGCCACATAACTCATAAGATGACAGACGTTTCTACTATTATCTGGGTGGAGCAGGGGGATGAATTGCAGAAGCCATGTCATGATTTGATTTCCTACGCAAAGTCTGGGATGAATTGGCAACATATTGATACAACGTGAAATACGTATATAGAATTCGCAGATTTATATACACAACCGAAAATTAGTTAAGCCTGAAAGTAAAGAAATTCAACCTAACCGCAACTGTATTCAGGAACATTTAAAGAATACAGAAAAAATAAGTTCGGAATCAAAACAAAATTAGCAATTTCTAGCAATTGAAACCACATAAAAAAATAAGTCTAGATTATTATTGATCTAGAGTATTTTTGCTACATGTCCGAAACTATGTGAAAGTTGAAAAAACTTTCTCACAAAAATGGCGACATTTTTATAACCACTTTTCGACTTTTTCTCACTTCTCATTCCGAAAAATACAGGGTTATAGTATCATCTTCTCTAGGCAAATCGGACCATTGTGTCATATCGGTAGATTTAACGTTTTCCGTCACTGTAAAAAAAGGTAAAGTCTCTAAAAGAACTGTGTGGCAATATGAGAAAGCCAATTGGGACGGCCTGAATAATGTCTTTCGAATTTTTAATTGGTCATTGTGCTTTCTGGACGGAAACGTTGTTGCATCAGATGATATGATCTAAGGTATTTCTCAATGGCATGAGAAATTTTGTTCCTCACAGAACAAAAAGTATTATCCCCAAAGAGAATTCGTGGTTCTTCTTAAAGACCGTCAGTACCTACGGCTTTGATGGCAAACGGTCCACTGCTGATTTGATGGCTTATCTCACCGAAAAGTGGAACCAATCTTTACATTGTTTTGGAGAAAGTAAGATTATTGCGCTTGATATTTCTAAAGCATTTGATAGAGTTTGGCTTCTGGCTCGTTTCCCAAAAATGAGTGCTTTTGGTATCAATGAGTCTCTTCTTCGTTGGAATAGAAACTACTAAAAAAAAACCTTGTCTGATACCCACTTCATAAACGCTGGTGTGCCCCAGGGCTCCGTATTGTCTCTGACTCTCTTCTTGATTTTGATAAATGATCTCTTATCTGAAACTTCCGCTTCCACTCAACTGTTTTGCTGACGACTCGACAATCTGCTTTTCATATTCGTTTCCAAATTCACGTCTCTGCTATTCGGACAATGCTTCGAAAACTCATTGCTGGGTCTTGTCGTTGGAGCTTAACATTCCCCCATTGCCATTATCCATGAATGGTACCTGCATCCAAGAAACCGAAAAGCTGTCAGTACCTGGTATGTGTGTAAACACACATATTTGAAGTAGCTAAAAACGCTGCTAAATGCTTAGGTTTCTGGTTACGATGCAGGAAGTTATTTACCCCTTCTTATCTGGCTACAATTTATAAGGCCGTCATCCCAAAACGGGAGAATAACTTCCATATCTCATCAGGTGCTCCTCAAACATCTCTGCGCCTACTTGATAGGGTACAAAATAGAGCGTTAAAATTGATAGTTGATAGTTCAATCGTAGAGTAGATTGATTCTCTTGAAACGTCACCTTTCTCTCTCTCTCTCTTTTATCGCTTTTTCACAAACAGTGCTCTAGTGAGGTAGCCAGCTGCATTCCTTCCCTGAAACAATTTATCCGCAACACACGCATTGCTAAGAATGCTCATCAGTTTTACCTTGAGCCCAACTTCGGGCGTACAGTCAAGTGCAGAGATTCTTATTCTAGTCGCTCCACACATATGTGGAATGCTTTACCTGTCTCTGTATTTCTCCTGCATTACGATACACAACAATTCAAAAGTAACGTGCATCGGTGTCTCCTTTCCAATCCTCTCCTATTTTCCTAAAAGCTAGCACTGTGTTCTATAACTTTAAAAGGGTAGTCACAACCTCTTGATGTGCGCGTCAAAAGTCAAATCGGTCCAGTAGAACTCGAGTTATCGTCGGTATCGTCAGGTGCCAAGACTCCCACATCATCAGCTACTAATTTCTTTAATTCTTAACTTTTTTTTCTATATTCTTTGAAATGTTAAGTTACTAAATTATAAAGAATTGATAGTAAAAATATTAAATGCTTTTTTTAAGGACCATCCAAAAGTTACCTAAAATTTATTCTGATAGATCAGAATACTCCCTTAAGATGAGTAAAAATAATAAACGTAATTGTGTATGTTCAGGTAAATGTGTTTCAACTTGCTTTTGTTTTGAGACAGCATATGAAAGTTTTTTTTTTTTTGTTTTGAAAACTTTGTTTTATTAGAAACTTTTGAGATCCGCCGAAACATGCCCCTTCTTCCTCACATTTGATTGTAAAAAATCATTCTCCAGTTAACTTTTTTAAGCAAAGGGGTAAAATTTTCCAGCATCATTGTCACAATAGGCATCCTCAGCATAAAATCTGTATAAAGTATATTTTTGTAAAGACCAAAGCCAAGTATTAATTTGCTTCAGTCATTCCATTAAAGTTATTAAAATGTTTCCGCAAAAGGAATGCAAAAGCAAAAGCAAAACTTCAGAGCAAGAGACTTCTCTACAATTATTCAAGGTAGCTTAATCCTACGAGATAAGTATCTGAGCCTTGTATACACCTACAATCCTACATACATGTTTCCTCAGTGTTTTCACTTGTCATTAATTTTTCGTATCTTTCGAGAAGGAGCAATAATCACGCACTCTGCACTCTATGACAGTCTTAACAATGACACATCGTCTGCTTCGTATAATATAACTCCGGGGTCTTTTGGCAGAGGATGGTTTTATGAATGAAATTGACAAATTAAAAGGTTTTTTTTTTCTCAGCCAACCCCAAGCTTTCATTAAAACGTGAACGAATATTCATGACAAGTAGAATGCAATTGTATGTGTTTATAAATTAGTCGTGTTGGTGTTGGTATGTGTAGGTAGACGAGCGTGTTATCACTTGTAAATGTAGGTATCAAGCTTCATTTAATAACCGAATTCAAACAAAAGAGACACCACATTTCTTGTTCTTTTTTATCTCATTAAATTTTCACATTCATTAACCTTATCATGAAATGTTCGCATACACGTATTATATAATACTCTCCGAAATTCTACAATTCTATATACACTTATACACTATTCCTTATTTGCAACTCACACATTCAAGTAAAATTGAAGATGGTCCTCAGAGCAGGAAAAAGTTACAGTAAATGGAACACATGTTTTAGTCCCTAGTGTCAACCATGAACGTTTTAAAGATTCGCCTAGCGAATAGAAAATTTCAAAGTTTTAAACAGATAATTAGTAAGGCATGAAAGAATGACAAAAGTTTGCCAAGAATAACGTGCCGAGCATCCTAATGAGGTAATGTTCTCAAAACAGAATATCCTTGAAAAGTGCACATAATTATAAGCAGGCAACGCCATCAACAGCTATAAAATCACATTACAAGAAGGCAAACTGGATTAAAAATAAATTAGACCTAGTTGGGTGTGCTCATGACGTTTGTTGCTTTTAGAACAAGAAGGTCGCAAGCATTTGAGTTGGCCTTAAGCATCTCCCCCAGAGATGCTGATGCGTGCGGATGTAGGCGAGTTAATTTTTTTTTTTTTTTTGCTAAGCCATCGCACAACGCACTCGAAAAAAAGTATATAGGTAGACATTCACTCATACACATAACAGATATATATACAAATGTCATGTACTACGAATTTTCTTTCAGAGAACAGAGACAATTTTGAAATGTAGTCCTAACTCCTAAGAAAATATGCGGAAAATGATTTGCCTGGTTTTGATGGCAGAAAATCGGATTTGTTTAAATCTCATTTGGAACAGATGGTCAGAAAATCCTTAAAGGAGCAGACTCGAGTGCTTGTGCTTAAGAGTATAGAACACAGTATATATGGCTAAGGTGCTTTAGGCCATGTTATTGTTTCATTTCAACAGATTCGTTGAAAAATCAAAATGGTTTAGTTTTGTTGTTTTTTGGTGTGATGATATTTGCAACATTTTTAAAGGTTTCCAAGTAGCTTAGACAGGCATAAAAAAATATTCTGAGGGTGACGGAATGTCCTTCACTTCTTCCTGGAAGTTGCCCTAAGCGTTGGATGATAGCGCCTTGCAAGGTTTTAAATAAATATTGTTAGTAGGAACCATCATCGCTAGTTACGAACAACTTTTGTCAAGAAAGTAAAACGATTGAAATGATCAAACCTTTTGGCTGAAGCTGTGTAAGAACCAACTAAAAATATCCCTTTTTGCTTTAGGTAATTTATAATCATGTGGTTGAAGGTATCTGATACTCTCTCAAGGAAAAAATACCTCAATTCACAATTTTGAAAACTTTTTTTAATCCAACATATTAAGTTTTTCAAAGTTATAGACTAACCCAAGATTAACTCATAAACTTTCCACTGTCTGCTATCGGAAACGTCAAATCGAATGTTTCAAATCTCTGCACATTTTGTTATTTATTGATGTTTCAAAATGCTCAAATTCATTGAAAGTATCTTCAAAACCAAAACCTACCGCCCGCTAATGGCACATTAAAAATTAAAACAAAACAACACGTTCCAAAAATCTTTTTGCCGCATTTTGAACGATAACAAAGCAATCAGTGTTTTGATGTTTTTCGCGAAACCCATCTCGTCAACACCGCCACCAAAATCAGTAGCTAGGCATCAATATTGTTACATAAATCTCCTTCCTACCAAGCAGAAGGCTAAACAAAGGGAAGCTATTATAAGGGAATAATCGATGTTATTCAATCTGAATAACCAATACGTCCAACACCAAAGGTGGGGAAAAAAGTCGAATGGTGGTTGAATATGTTGTAACTTTTTAGCCACCCTATGTTTGTGTTGAGCAATAAGGAACGGATACCAGAACACTTACACGCACCAGCATCCTTAAAAAGGAAAACACATTTCTTATGCGGTTAGATGAATGATAAATGAAAGCCCTCTGACGTGCGCATACGCTTACATTATAGATTAATGGATCGCATTTTACAAGGTTTAGTTAAAAATTTACCAATATTTTATCCGCTTGTATAGGCTGTGCGTACATACGTCCAATATACCTGTGCTTTTTATGGTGCTCCGCATTCCGAGAAAACTCTTTTAAATAGTGTAGACCAAGGCACTTGGCCATGATAAAGGTGGAAGGCAATACATGTCTCGAGTGGTGAAGCATTTTTAAGAACTGAATTATGAGGAAATCGATTTTTTTTTATTGAATTCGCTTTTGAGGTCATTATGTTCTTTTTTTTTTGCATATTAAATTAAAGCTTCTTAACTTACCTGGAAGCTCACATGCAGAATTGTCAAACCAAAAAGGCAATGGTTGTAAGTAGATGCACGGATGAGATTGAATAACTGGAGCGTGTTTGGTGGAAATGGAGTGTGCTTGATGCGATTCTTTGGTGAATCGAAATTCTGCAATCTGTAATAAAGCCAATGCGATCGGTTTCTCCGTGGCAAAAAATCTCTCGCAATCGACCTATGCCAAGGCCCTAATACTACTTTAAGTTCAAAGTTTATTGGCAAATTCAAGTCCACCCAAGAGTTAAAGGAACCAATACGGAATTTAATCGATTTGTTTCAGGATTAAATTGCCCATCAATTCACGATGAATTGCAAACACCGATCGTGGGACCGAATGGAATAGCGCTTTTTAGTTTACTAGTTTACTGAATTTACGAAGACTTTGCCACACGACTATCTTGTTTGACCGAAAATGACAATTTAACAATGTTCTTAAACTCATCTGTCCACCCTGTATAAAATACAGAATTAGCGTCGCTTAGTACGAGTGTGTTTTAAACTTTTTTTTTATGTAAGCATTGCGCTTCATTTGCCTTCAATTTGGTTTTTTGTTGTACCGGTTGAGTATGTGTACATATATGTTTTGTAAGATGATTTATACCCTGTAAGCCCATAAGCCATAAGCCAAGCCACAACTTAATGTGTGCCCGTGAAGCCGTGATAAAAAAATTGAAAGCTCAAGAGAATACCTCCCTTAAAAAACACATAAGTATTTTTGTTTTAAGTGAGAATTTTATTTTAATTTTCTCAAGGTGAAAATATTTAATCTTTTATGTATTGGGTAAAAGCTTAAGACTTTAATGAAAACATTTCTGACTGTCCATATTTAAGTTATTGGACCACTCGTAGCTCTTGGGAGGTTGAAAATAGTTTCGAAAATTACAGCTGAAAAGTTGGTGAATATTGTCTCCGTAGAACTCACCGCTGCTGCACTTTAATGCTTTTAAGTCCAGCGAAGCAAAAATATTATCATTTTTATGAATATCGAATATAAATTTACATATTGTCTTTCATTTGATTTTAGTCAGTTCAAGCATAGCTATAGCTATGCCTCTGTCTAATATAACATTATCAGGCTTGTTTAGGGTTAAGTTTCTAATTGCAAATGAATTTAGATCTTACAAAACGTTTCAATGTCACCCCGCCCATGTGGAAACCCGACCGTAGGCAGAATTTATGACAAAATTGTGGATAGTTTTCATTTAGTTGGGCCACATACCAATTTCGTTACCTTCCACCGGTAGTGGTGAGGTTTCAATTTCAAATTGTGGAACTTCTTGTTACCTGAAGCTCATATATTTTGTTACGTTAAAGTGGTGAACCACCTCAAAAAAAAAGAGTCAAAGTCCAGCATACCTTGTCCAAATCAGAGTTGCTGAAATTTAATTTCCTATATTACTTCCCCTAATCATAACTGGTCCGGATCTTCTATCCCAGTTTTACCTGTTATAAAATGAGTACGAAATTTTGCGTAAAATATTCATGTTGCCTCCATTATGTAATTAAAAAGCGGAATTCATTTCCTTTAGTGTGCATATAGCCTTTACCTTGTCATCAACGGCTGAGCATCACAGTGGGGTATGTGTACTCGTATACGTGAGGTTGCTTGCCACCGCACCGTGTTATACCTACATAGCTGTTGCTATGATTGTTTCTAGAGGATGGAAATTATTAAATGATTCTTTTAACGACACTATCCGCTCTGTAATTAAAAGGCAAGGCTCTTACTCTCTGCCTTAATGACACATTAACGGTGCATTACGTTTTGCGAAAAGGGCTTAACGTTTAAAATTCTTTTGAGGGAGACAACATTGAAAACACATTTTCATTCAAAGATGTGCTCGTGATAAGATAATATTCTGCTATCATATTAAACTCGTATATTGTGTCTTGTACAAAGGGAATAAAAGTTGTTTTTTTATTAATTTAATTGTTGCTGTTACTTAGTTATGTGCCATATAAATATTTTTGAAAACTAAGCACAACTCTTTAGGCTTAGGTTTTGTGTTGTTCTTGCCCTTTCGCGGCGGTGAAATGGAGTCCTTTTTTAAATTTTTGGCGAATTTTTTTTAGTCATATAATGTTAATTTAACAGTCTCGTTAACAAGTGAATTTTGAAGTTATTGTTTTGTTTTAGTAATTGTTATAAAGACGGCTAAACTCAAAATTGTATTTTCGTAGAAATTGGCTGTGAGTATTTTGTACAAGAATATTTTTCTGTGGAGCTGGTAAAGAAGAATTTGCTGATGAGATTGAGGAGACTAGATTCAGATATTTATTTAATGTACAGGAAGTGTAGGATATCCTTCTATATTGCCAAGAATCCTCTTGCATCTTGAGTTTCATAGACAATGTTTTTTGTCCGAGATGACACACGTTGAAAAGCTAATTTCCAAATGTTTTTGTTGTTGTTAACAATAGCAGCAGTACTTCGGTTGCTTATTAGCTTTATACTTAAACTTTGCCTCCTTATTTTTCTTTCATCTTCTTGTGCTTATCCGTTCATGTCCTAATAGGATCAGGTGGACTTTATTGCTTTCGACTGTTACTCGTATGGGGTTTTAATTTTTGTTCACAGAAATTTGGTTGCATCATATCTATTGATGGAGTTATCGGCTTACAGCTTTGTCTTGGTTCGTAGTCTCTACTTGGGGAACATCAATTCTGACTTCTATACAAAAGGGGGTTTTACAAAAAAAAAAGTCAGTGGCTAGTAGTTGCCGAGACAGTGCGACCTCTCAAAAGTTTATTTCTTTTAAGCAGCCGTTTTCTGAGGTGGATTTCTTTGAAGTGCTAACTTTATAGTCCTACATGACCATCGAGATTCCAATTTTTAGTAAATTCCTCTACTTCTCGGTCTCGTTTGATAAGCCTTTGGATGTCATATGTTCGCTGAACTGACGAATGTGTTTTATTTATACTTAGGTATACATAAACTTTCACCTTGTTTTACTGTTCAGTTTTATATTTTTGAAATATTTCATACGATTATTTCCTACTTTCATCATTTCTCTGCAATTATCAACCATATGAAAACTTGGCATCTAAGTCATCATTTTAAATCCTGCAACCTGCTGAAGAATCTAACAGTTTTTATTTCCTGTTTCGAAAATATTCATTTCCAGAGAAGGATCGAAAACCATTGTCTACGTAAAACCAACTTCAGGAAATTTGTGTGTTATCAGAACGAAAACTGAAAAATGTTGTTTTATTTTGGGAAACCACAGCTGCTGCGATTCGTGAACGCTGTATGCACCACTGAAAGACATCACTTACAAACAACAACATCAAATCGTTTCCTAGGCCCCAGTTTCCCTGTTGCAGGATCACATCATATTCTTTCTCTGTAAATTACCCTTCGACACAAAAATCCCACTCTATAACGCTTTCGGTTGCCTGAAAAATTCCTCGTTTCTTGGAATGGAAAACCTAAATATGAGTTTTGTTCTCTTTTGCTTCAAAATCCTTCACAATAGAGGGAGTAAAGCATTCAAAGTTTTGTCATAAATTGCAAAACAACAACAGAGCATAATGGCCCTAATGCATCTCGAAATGTAAGTCTTGTGAGAGTGTGTATGTTAATATGTTGGCCATTATGAAATATGAACACAATAAGCATGAATATATTATAAAAACTACACATACGGATTTTCATTCAAGGATTTTCAGAAATTTCAATATTTGGGTTTGCTTTTTACTCGGTTTTTTATATTTTTTAATTCTAGTGTTGGCTGAAGAGTATATTGACTTGTGACATGCTGTGCGAAATATTGTTTTTTTTTTTATAATTGAAAAGCTTTTGGTACTTGTTTATTTCTGTATTCCTACAAATTGAAATGTTTGTTGTCTACATACTTTTGTGCCACCAAACCAAAATAAAATTTTTGAAATTCAATATAATACGTTCTTGAAATCATTGTTGTTGAGTAAAATATGTTACGTGGAATCAATTGAAACCTGCACCGATATATCAAATAATTTTAGGAATTCCCTTAACCATTTATATATTCATTTTTTTTTTTTTTTGCGAAATAATCAAATGTTTGAGAATGGCAAGAAACTTTTGGCTAAGGATTTTGTAACAAAATTCATTCAAAAACAACAAAAAATATTCCAAGTTTCAAGTACCCTGCAGATTTATTGGCAGTTAAAACTTCGTTACCCGAGTAATCATCTGCGGAGTGCTTACATATGTGTTAGGAAATGTAGGCAAATACATGGTAAAGGTGTAGGTTTTTTGAAAGTATTCCAAAGTGTTTTCAAATTTTGGACTTTGTTGCTTATTGTTTACTCTCATTTACAAAATAAAAACTCAGCAAAGTCAACACTCAAAGCTGGTGTTTTTGCGGAGAACGACGACATACGACTGCACACCTCTTTTTTTGGATCATACGCATCCGTTTTTCAAGCCGAGCTATTCTAATGGCTTTAAGCCACGTTACGAACAATGGCTAGACGGGGAGAAGTATCTGTGTTTGCAGCGACAGCCAAGCTGTGCTTAAGGCCCTTCTCAACCTTCTAACTACTTCGAAAGTGATCCAGGAATGCAAGAGCTCTCTGAATGCGGTCGGAAGATTAAATCCAATTTTGGGTTCCAGGCCATCACGGCATAATTGGAAATTGGATGAACTTGCTAGGCAAGGATCACAGCTTTCTCTGGACCTGAAACGTCGATAGGTCTGTCAGGGTCCTCAGGAAGGGCTTTAATCGACGATTGGATCTGTGAAGAGCACACCCGTAGATGGCATGCTTCCATTGGATGCAAACAGACCAAACTTATGCGTCCCAACGTTAATAAGAAGACTGCAACATTTTTGATACCACGCTCTGTGAATAATGTGGAGAAGATGAGGACACCGCAGAGCACTTCCTCTGTGAATGTCCTGCTTTTCTCGCATGGGGTTACAGATACTCGGCACAGACATGGTGAGATCTGGTAACTTAGGCTCCTTCTCATGGCAGCGTCTTTTTATGTTGCTATCTGGTAGTACAATGGTCCGGTATTTAGGTCTGAGTGCTCCAGCTGGTTTTTTAAAACCCTCCAACAGAAAAAAAGTTTGAAATCTAAGAAATTCACAAATACGTCGGATCGAAATTCCTCACTTTAAATTTAAATTCAAATGAAAATAATCATTCCAAACAAAAACAAGTGACACAAAAATTTGATCTAAAATTGCCAGCGTTTATTAGATTTTTTTTTTTTTTTTTTGAATAAAACAAAATTCTCTTGAAAGAAAACATTAGATAGGACTATTCAACGGTTGCTTTGTAATTCAACCTAAATTAATTCATTCATAACATCAAACCTTAATGTGATGACTGAAAAAACAAAATTCATTTGTGTCAGTTTGATTTTTGAAAGTCAAAAGTTGATCTTGGAAATAACTGAAGTTAAAATCAACTCGTTGTTATGTCCTTTTTTTTGAATTTTTTTATCTACATGTTCCTGCATATTTGGTGAATCATTGTCGTACGAATTCAAGATTTTATTTGAATAACCTTTGTCAAACAGTGTCACAGCATTAACAATAGCTGGCATGAACAAGTACTCTCCCTCCCAATGCTACCTCGTATATAAGCAACCTATACGCTTCCTTTAGCGAAACAATCACAAGGAAGATTTTGCCATTAGAGTGATAAGATTTTATTTGTGTTGTCAAACAAAGATGTGTGCCTTCTACAGTATTTCATTAAAAGAAAATGTTCTTAAAGGATTTTACCTGTACAAAAGTATATTTTATCACTTGGAGTGGGAGATTAAATGGAATTAATCATGAATTCGCATTCAGAGCTAAAATTGTAAAATTTCTTGTAAAAAAAAATTGTTCTATCATAATGCACATGCGGGATTTGAGTGAATATGGAAAGTCCTGACAGTGTGTGCCTCCATCAATCAAACTTGACAGCTTTTTCATATAGAGACAATGATTGTTATTGTTATAGAGTTCTCATTACTTACGTGTATATATCTATAACAAACAAACACAGAAATTTTCTCCTAGAAATGCTTTTTCGAAGCGACTATTTGAGGAGCCTTTTTATGTTTACTTTCTTACTCCTTTTTCCAAAGTGACAATTTTTTCAAGCGAGAGTTGGTCGTTTGCACACCAATACATTCTATTTTGAATATTGTGCTAAACAGGAAAACTTCGATGGATTTTGGTTCTTAAATTTCGTTTTGAAAAACAAAGTCAGAAATACAAAGGTAGAAATAAAAATCATTTATGTATGGTCGGTCCATTTTCTTGATGCTGTATTTATAACTGATAGCTTCCGCCCACGTGAAATTTTTTAAGAACTAATTTCATGATGAGCTTTAGAATCGATGAAGTCTTGCTGTTGTTACGAACAACAAGCCTTGTTGTTCCAGCATGTTTTATTAATTTATTATAATGACCGCACATTCGATAAGAAACACCTGGGGTTGATGATTGAATTGGAGTTAGGCAGAAAATGAAGTGAGCAGGAGCCGACAAACGATTAGTCTTTTCTCTTGAATAACCATCATCTTCATCATCCCTGATTGCTCAGTGTTGAGTGGTGAATGGTGATTGCTTGAATATCTTTCGTGTCAGCGATTTTATGGAAAATGGGCAGATACAAAATTTATTGGAATCGAAAAGCGAAATTAATGCCAACTTCATTTAGATCTTGATGGACGTGATATTCTTTCCTCTTATTGGCGATAACTAGAGATTTTCTAAGTGGAAATTTTTTTCGAGTGCTCTTGTAATCACGTTGTATTCAAAGCCAAAAAAATTAATCAATACAAATGTTGCCGGTGTATTTAGTAAGTGCTTCCCCTGTACGAATATTATAACAAAATCGAGTCTTTCAAAAAAAAGAAAGTAGGCATCTACCAATCGTTGTTTTTTTTATCTTAGGTCTGATTTTGTTTTAGCGAAAAATAAATAAAAATAAAAAAGAAAACTTGATTTTAGTTTTTATATTTATTCGTTTTTTTTTTTTTTTTTTTTTGATACGTTAATTTATAGCACTTTTTACAACTTTATCTTTAATTTTAAGAGCGACGCTTCAAAACTGTTGATACAATATACATAGGGTGGCAGGTGGCACAACAAAGCGGTGAGTGTCGTGGCCTAGCGCATTTCTCACAACCATTGCCTTGTGAAGGAATGGAGGCCACTTACAATTTTCTGCCGATTCGCGAACAACTGATCTAAGAAGCTCTTTTCATGCCAATGAATTTAAAATCGGAGTACTTGAAAATTCTTAGCGAATTGAACCCAAAAGCTTATCCCCAAACATTTTTGTAGGAAATTGAATTGAATCATTTCTGACGCAAGTGCTGGAAATGCCGACTGATACGTAGATCCTTAAGCTATTTATTTATGTTTGCAAAAAGTTTGAATTTCAGTAAGAGATTTGCGTAGCAGAAAAGTTTTTCATCATCAGTTTCGGTAGATATATGAACAAAAAGTAATTAGTTTGAGTGAGTGGAGCAATGAATCAAAGACAATATCCTGCAATTCTAAGAACCACCCAGACCAGATAAGTGATGAGAGAAAGAAGTGGACAATTTAAATTTACGACTTCAAAATAAAAAGCAGCGATAAGTATATTAGAATAGTGCTCAATGCTCATGTCCGAGATATTTAAAAAGACCACAAAAATGTAATTTTCAACACCCATCTCTGTGAACTGAACTTAACGGTGCAGTAACACGTTCTCTTATTTCAAAGGGTAAATAATTTTAACTGATATCTCATACACTCATCTTAAATATACAATTTGTGCTTAACGAAGGTTTTCCCCTAAAATATTTTTAAAGTTTTATTTGCAGGTGGTGGTGAAAAGCAAGTTCTTTTCTTTTCCTCTTTCACATCGAGTGCTTATCAGCTCAAATACACTTTAGCGAAAGTGGTTTTGCTAAAAGATTTTGTTTAAAAAACACAAAAAGCATAAAGGCAAAAAACGTTGCCCTTAAAATGAGAAGAAATGAAAAAAAAAAGTTTGGATAGTGCGTAGACTTGAACAGAAAAGAAGGACCTTCTTCTCACTTTTCCCATAATGTTGTTGATTTCTTGTCTGAAAGGATATTGAATCGCCTGAGTAGCTTCTAAACATAAAAAGGGAAACCAAATACATTATAATGTTTCTTATCCAAAGTCTACGGTATTGGGTGTCTTGCGTGTGCTTTCAGCAACGAGGACCTTTTAACATTATCTGGTTTCTACGCCATAAAAAATATATTAAGTTAGGAAAAGCAGAACCAAAAAAGATAACATGGCATAAGCGAAGGATTTTGTTAGTTGATTAAATTTCTCCGTTGAGACAAAATATTTCCTTTTTTCATTTACCGTCCTTATACATGGTGTGTACATATATTACATACTCTTAAATATGTGAGTTTATTCTGGGTTTTCGATTTGTTATTTGTTTAGCATTGCCAACTGTGACATGTATGAATGGTTGTTTTTATAACATTCTCTCTGCTGTTGTCCGGTTTTTCTAAACTAAGCAATAAAAAGCTACTAATAATTGTTGTTCTGAATTGAAAATTTATCATTTATGAATTTTTTAATTTATCAAATTTTAATGATCTTGTTGGCTGGCTTTAGTAAGGTAGGCTAGTTGCAATGCTCTCAGGAAAGGTAGTTAACACTTCAATGGAGAAATTGTATAAAAATTTTACTGCCTTAATTATTCGTTTTTTAAACTCATTAATAAGCAATTGATGAAAGAATATTTTGGAGGAACTCATTTGCATGCTATCTACTTTGTACGTACAGTTCGAATATGGCTTAATTAAGTCGAATTTTAAATACTGACTTAATTTATGTTTGCAATGCATATAATTCAGATGTTCAGTTGTTATATACATATTTTAAAACTTTATAATTATGTTTGTTCAATTAAGCACGGACTACAAAACAGGTGAAGCAGAATCTTTGTCTTTGGGTTGGGTATGGATGGAATGATTGCTCTTTTAACATTTAATATATGTACATAAATAGGGAGGCGCAACAGAGTGGGGAGCCCGAGGCTTTCTCTCATTCATACCTTATAAGGAATGGAAGGGACCTTCAATTTTTTGCGGATTCCGAGCTGCTAAATGAGAAAGCGCTTTTCATGACAGCGAAGTTACTCTTGGAGGACTTGACAATTCCTTGCAAAAGGCGGTATCTACGGACAAACAATTGTATATTTCTGGGATTTGAAACTTGGCTCCCACGTATTCGGCAGACATGCTAAGAATTAGAATCACGCAACAGGCAATAACTCCGCCGTCTTATTTATTTTCATTTATGCTTCCATTTGTAGCCGGGTTAGTAGTTTAGAGTTTTGTTAAGTACTTATACTAATATCGCTTACACAGTTTGATGGGCAGACAACGGTTGTGCTTTTAAATTTTGATAGTTTCCATCGATTTTTGTGTTTCCCTTCCCTTCAAATTTGGACTATCAGACTATCAGACGACCAACAGTGAAAACCTCAAAGAACGAAAAACATCTTGTTTTCTTTAAGTCACTTAATACAAAACTTTTTAAAAACTGTTTTTTCTTTTCATTGTTGTTAACAATAACATACCGCAGTTTATTCCATACCTTCAAACCAAAATAATTTCCAAACGGAAGGTTTGATTAAATTATTAATGTTTCTGAAATATGATAGCTGTATCTGAATCTTAAAAAGTTTTAATGCCTCGTCAACAGTAAATTCTGAATTATAGTTTTCAATCGATAGAACTGATCTTGGAACCTGATTTTTTCGACTTTTAACTGATTTTGAACTCGAGAGGATTAAACCTCTTTTGATTTTTTTCCTGAAAAAATAAATTTTATAGCTTATATAAGTGGAAATGCTTTTTTTTAAGACTATCTCACTTCTGATAACATTGAAATATTTCTTAGGAAATGTAAAAAGGCAACTCAGAATTTCTTTTCTTTACTGAAAGGTATGGATCTCGTTAGATAAAATATTTATGTATCATTCATCAATAAGCTAGTTCTTATACCTTTCACTTACGCAAAATAAATGTTCAATAGTGAGTCAGAACACTGTTGAATTATTTCAAAGCACGCAGCAAACAACAGCAGCGAGCACCTTGCTGCAAATTGGATAAGGAAATCAATTTTCTCGAATAGTCATGGATTTGATGATTACGAGGAATTACGTACTCAACTGTAAACCTTGAAATAAGAATCTTTTGCCATTCATATGTAAACAGATATATATATAGCCAACGCCAATAATCCTATAACGTGTGCTTTTTACTCCTTTCTTCCTTTCAGAACCAAAAAAAAAGGGAACAAAAAAGTGCGTCCCCTTGGGAATTTACTCATGCAATTTATTTTCCCTTCATGACTGCCTAGTTCTTCTTATAAGTAGGGTATAGCTGTTTGCCGCCGATTTCCATGATATGTTTGCAAATAAACTTTCGAAGTGGATGAATAATAGTCCTGTGTGCATAAAAACATAGTTCTACACAAAAGTATTCCATCTCATTTTACGATCAACTCGTAAGTAATGACGAAAAAGATACAAGTAATTTGTGATCCCTCTTCCATGTGGAGGATTACATGCTCCAGAAATATTATGAAGAACCGGAAAAAAGGAAGTGTCTTTCAATAATTTATGAGTTTTAAGCAAAATGACAGCTTTTGTACATTTCTCTAAATTTCCTATGTGAACAGTGAAGTAGTGAACGCAAGTCCTGATTCCATTCGTTGGGTTTTGTATTCGTTTTCGCATGTCCGAATGTAGGACGCAATTCGAGCAAACTGGGTTGGCAGAATCCACCAGGCGTTCAATGTCAACGTACTCATATTCTGTGCTTTTCGTTTCTTCTTTTCATACAAATGATGGTTTTTTTAATTTGTTTTCCGCAAGAGGTATACAACAATATAAAATCAAAAATCTCCAGTCCTTGTACTTCTTAAAAGTATGAACCTTTGTTACATTTGATGTGAAATCCCATAATACATATAAATAAATGAAAAAAATTCCAAGAATTCAATAACAAAAAAAAAAGAGGGAAAGTGTAGCTTGGCAAACAAAGAAAAGAAAACATTAAGACCGGGAAGTGTGGCAGAGTAAGTGCGGGCGGACAGATTTATTTTGCCTCATATGTTACTTCATGCTACATCGGAGTTGACAGAGTCGTTACACGACTCAAACAAGATGCGATAATTGTGTGGTTATTTTATAAGTTACTCAATGAAACATTTAGGTATAACACCACCATGCAGGACATTTAAGGGAGTGCTTTTAAGCTTACTTCAGAAAGCTTTTGATAGAACCATATTTTTATAAAAATTCGTTCATCAATAATTGTTGAAAAGTGTTTTCTGTAAATATTTAGACTCAAAACAATAAACGAAATGGAGCGTAAAAATAAACATAAAAGATGAAGCTGCGCCTTTCGAGATGCCAGATATATTGCTTTTTGTTCTTGGATCTCGATTCATTGTATAAAAGATGTATGTGAAAAGGGATGATGATGTTCACAATTTTAATGGAAGGTAATCCATTAAAAGAAAGACTATATTCTTCCTTTTCCACGTTTCGGAGTAAATGATTCCTGGTTCGTTAACAAAGGGAATGTTATGTAGGTACATGATGAGGCTAAATGCGTTGTAGATGCTTGTAACAAATTCTCAATTAATTGAATTGTCAAAGTCAGCTAACATCCTTTTTTTGGACTTCGGTATGAGCTTCGTTAATTAAAACGAAAATTAAGAGTATTTGTTTTCTTTTACTTGTTTATTTATGAATCAGTTTCCGAGATATTGCTTCTTTCCATTAAACACGTATACATAGTGAGATAAGAATGTTCTTAGTTTGAAACTTAAGTGTTCTTTTGAGACCTTGAGACAATTTCGCAGAAGACTCTTGCATTAATCTTGTCCCGATACTCAGTTCTGGAAGTAAATGCTTTGACAACGACCTTTTTTCTCATAACTAATTATTTGCTACTGGAATGAGGAAAAGCAGATGGAACAAGTTCTTGATTTAGTTTAGAAACTGTTTTATTTGAATTAAATTGCAGTCTTTGTTTGAGTTTCGAATACATTCACTAAGGCTCGGCTTTGAATGTCATTATGATGATGATCAAGTGAGTAAATGCAGCTTTTTGAAAAATCTTTAAAAATTGTGTGTCTAGTGAATGTTGAATATGATGGTTGATTGTCTTTTTGTTAAATACTGATATAAGAGACCTCAAAAGCTTCGGCAAGCCTTCCGGTTTTTCATTGTTACATGTCTGAGGCCAACTAAATGCTGACGTGTCGTTGCGGTGGTCTGTTCCAGAGGTGGTTTGGTCTACATTGCTTTTTGTTTTTTCGTGAATCTGTTTGAACTTTATACGTTGCTACTTCTGCTACGATCATCTTACGATCTTCATCTCAGCTGCTTCCAACTTACTCTCATACTTTTTCAACATTGTGTAGAATTTTTGCTTCAGTTTAGGGGGAATGTTTCTATAATGGAAGATGAAGGAATTTTTCTTGCCATAGGATTTCATCATCACTATTTGCTTTACTATTGAACATAGATCTCGAATATTTAAACACTTGTGCATCACATTTCCATTCAACTCATACCATACTCAGTGTTTTTTGAATTAATGCAGTACCCACTGTTTTCTAAAAATTTTACCCATAGGTACGTTAGTTGCTTTTTGCGGGGATGTAAGAAGACTGTCACTTATAATGGCCTCATCATCAGCAAAGACTCTCAGACTTTTATCGTTTTTTCACAATTAAAGGTCACCAAGATGAAAACAACTAGCAAATAGTTTTATTGTGCCCTCATATCATGGCTCAGTTTCAAAACACCTACATATTTTGAAATCGGAATCTATTTTCTGCAAACATTTTTCAACTTCACTTGTATTAGATCAGCGACAAAAGAAACTGAAAATGAGACTACTTCGTAAAATATATATAGATTTCAAAAACTAGGTATCTTTTAAGTTATATTCGTCCAAGGAAACACAATGATGGGGTTGGAACTCCTAAAACACTCTCTTGGGCACTAACTTGCTTCTCTATGAACTAAATATAGATTTGCTTGTTTAAGTTGTGAGCAAGAAGTTGTCTCATTACATTAAGATTACTTAAGCCTCGGGCTTAGAAGCAGCACAGTTAACGTTTTCTTTATTTTGGGTTTCAAATGAATTATTTGACGGTGCTTTGTACATACAATCGCAGACCTTGTGCTTTAAAAAGTAAATGAAATGACGCAGACACCCATAAAACAGGTTTTCATGCTCTAAAGCACTTTGTGCTGAAATCAATTTTTGATGTTAAGTGCAATACTTAAGGACGTTAGTTAATACATATTTGTGTCTACGTACCTGAAAATGTAATTAAAAATGTTTCTCTCCAAAGTGAAAGCCAAACGTCCAAAGAAAACAAGTCTGTTAAATAGAGGACATGTGTAAGTAAAGTATATAATCTGTAAAAGATGTATGTGTACAAAAATTCATCGTAAAGTGTCCATATCTGTTTCATCCTGCCCATGAGGAAGAAGCACGTGTCACATTTAAATTGTTGTGAAAATACTCAGTCTAAAAGGAGAAAACTCAAAACTCATATCAATAAATCATAAGAGCAAAACTTTTTTTAGTCATAAACATGGCCAACTGAAATGAACTCGTGCAAACTATTTGTGCAAAAACAACTTTAAAAAACACTTCGCAAAAGAAAAGCTAGAAGATGTTATTATTGAGCTTTGAGTAAGCTTTCAGTAACTCAAGGAGTCTTTTTTATTTATTCATATTCGAAAGATATGAATCTACTCGTAAAAAATGTGTATTTGATCTTTTGATAAAAAAAAAAAAAACAAGTGTGCTGGATTAGTAGGGGAAGAAGCCATTTAACGCTCATATAAAGTCTCTGAGCTTTACATGGTTGATGTTGCCACAAAATAAATAGCACATTGGCCAAAATTCAACACAAAAACCAAAGACCATATAATAGGAGCGTAATCCAAGCAAAACATAAATAATGCTAATCCTTGTCACTTTTCAAAGTCACAGTTGTATAACTCATCCTCGCTTGCTTACCTTATATCTCAGAATAAAATGTATCAAAAAAATCGACAAAAATCTACTGGTTTTTCCTTTTGAATTGTCATGCATTAATCTTGAATGCTATCAGTCTTTTTACTTTCAAAATGACTTAAAGGACTCATCAATCACATGGTAAACTTTCAACAGTTATCCATTACTTACAAATGGCAGTTTAATGCATTCAGTGGCAGTAGTTTTTGGTAAAAAACATAACAGCCACAAACTTTTTCCTAAAAAATAAAAATAAAATAATGTGTGGTGTGGTGTGGATGGAAAAATATAATAGACATAATGCCGTTTTTCTGTGGTGTTAGGGTAATATTTTTTCTTGTATTCAGCTTATAAATAGACCAGGACTTGGTGGCGTTGATGTTTAAATCTAAATATATAGAACCAAGTTACGTTTTTTGTGTGTCCGCGATAAACTCGCGAACGGCTAATCCGACTTTGAGGTTTTTGTTTTTGTTTTAAGGGTATTGTTGTGCTAATATCTTTAAAGCAAAAATTCATAAGCCTCGTTATTTTTTTGCAATTCAATTGAAAGCTTACTGAGTTGATTTAAATTTATTTATTTCAATGCCTAGCTGGATGTTTTTTTACTATATTTGATTTGATGAAGAATGTGTAGGCATGTGAAGTCAACACTAGCGTTGTTACTCGGCAATTTCATAGTCTTTTGCCTACAAAAACTGATGCCAGTGCTTTTGAATATGATTTTACTTGTTCAAGAAACTTTTTACTTTTTGTTTCGATGTAGTTTAGCCTAAAATCATCAAAATATATCACTTTCCTTCTCATCCATACCGTTCTCAAATAATAGTGTAGTTGTAATATAATAAGTATTTTATAGCAAACTTTACTATTCAGTGTTTATGTTCTAGTCGTAAAAGAAATGTTTCAATGTCACTTTTACAATGAGCGCAGTATTTAGAAAAAAAAAATCGAAAATAGTACGTATACGTCAGAGTGTTCATAGATCGTAAGTAAAATGAGCACGGCACTGTTAATGGTGTTAAATCAAAAATTGCCCATATATGTCAGAGAATGAAGTCAAAAATGTCAAGCAATATTCGAACAGTCGCTTGATACAAACTTGTTAAAGAAACAACTGCCCATACTCTGTAAGTTGCACACATTGATTTGAAAAAATTTGCACCATCTATTATTGTGAAATTACTACCAATCTAAATTCTCTGAAAACTTGTTATTTTTAATGCACGTTATGTTAAAGTGTGCTTTCCACATTTTCGAATAGCATAAAATGAAGGCATGTAAAAAATTTACCAAAAATCCATCCGTAGTCAAGGCTAAAAAACAAACGATTAAACAAAGCAGAGAAATGATTTTCATTTAAACTTTTTTTTTAAATATTTATAATATATTGAAATTGGTAGATATGTACATACATACGCCAGAAGAAAGTATTTTTATCATCAAAACTTAATTAGCTGTAATTACAGGTAAGACTGCAATTTAAAGTAATTATTCGCAGAATTTTAGCGAGTGATGCATTGCATTACGCAGGCTGGTACGGGATGCTTAATGTTCTTTGTCCTATTACAATCGAACATATTTAATTGAACACACATTTTTTGAGTTTTTGCCCGGCATAACTCACTCGTTGTTCGAATGCTCGCTCAATTTCATGTAGGCTCAAATTTTTGTTTATCTTATTTCTGCTTGGAACTCTTCTCTTATTTACTTCCATTTACGTTTGTTTCATTTTCCGGGGTAGTGTACAGTTTGTTTGATCGTTTGCAATATTGAGAAAAAAAAAAATAAAATGTTTGCATTGTTATATTTTTTCAATCGGATTTTCTTTACAATATAATCAACATCCTTTACTACAAATCTCATAAATTTGAAATATCTTCTGAAGTAAAATCTTGACTAGACAATTAGCGATTGGGTTGAATTTTAATGTAATGTATAAGCAACCACGTGTTTTCTCTTACAAAAAGTATTTTTTGTGTCTTGAATTTGTGTGGCTACCTTAAAATTCAATAAATCGCAACATTATAATTTAAGTCTTTGGATTAAAGTCACACAATAACGGACTGAGAATAAAAAGCAAAAGAAATGCAATAGGGTATAATGCTTTCAAATTTACACTTTCAGATCTCATCTATTCTGGTTTTCGCCATCCTGTCATTTCCTTTTCTGTGCGCAGTCTGTTTGTTTAAACTGATTTCATAGAGAAAAAACGGAACTTGTGGAAGGTATCCTTGTACATAGGCAATTAAGGGGATAGGGATATCTGTGTCTGTGTACACAATGTGCTGAGTGCAAGGTATACCTACACCTGAAAAAGGTAAAGATAATGTGTCATATACTTGAACGCCGCGTACACTGAAGTGATTTTCAGCTGGCAACTGGGGTTGCGAGGTTGTGACATAAATTCAAGAGAAATGTTCTGAATCAATGGTTACTCGCCATGGCAACCTTTACCGATTTCTGCTTTCCATGGCATCACGTTTCACGTTCTTGTTGGGAATAAGGATATACGCAAACATAGATACATACAAAAGCTGTCTCTCTCTCTCTCTCTCTGGCTTTCACACAATACTGCTCTCATTTTCTTTTAAAATGAAGCTTTGTGTGTGAATAGGTACTGGATAAAATTTAACAAAGAGTGTCTCGAAAAGAATTTATACATTTTTTTCGTGTAAAACTTTTCCCATTAAACAGGTGTTATTTATTGCTTTGTGTTGATTTGTTGCGACAAAATGATCTTATGCAGGAGAAAGGTTAGGCAGTTAAATGTGTACCTAGCAGTCTGAGTCGAGCCGATTTTGATTCTGTAAACAATTTATAGCTTTGGCTTGTAGCATGACTCACAGATTATGTTCACTTACTACCAATCAAAGCCTTTTTTATTGACAACATTAAACCGAATATTTGACAGATTTGAAAACAGCGTATTGCGGGTTAGGTTAACTAATTCGGCTTGTTACATCTGGGGTAGTAAAAAAAACTTAGTGTTAACGATTTGTCAATTGCCAATTAATTGCAAAACGAATAAAGTTATTGGCTTATGCATAATCAGCTAAAAACGTTAGACAAATTTTACTTCAACTGCTTAATTCACTAGTGTTTTCTTGTGTTTCGTTTTTTAACATTGGTCCTTGAATCCTAATATCTATATAAAAACATTAAAATTAATATGTATTTTATCCCTGTCTAGATGTTTGTGTCCTGGAAATAGGTATCTATATGTAGAGTAAATACTAACTGACTATTAAAAAACCGGCACTTTGGCTTTTTTTACTTTAACGGATATCAATGCGTCTTTTTTTATAAACTTTATTCATCATTCTAGAGCAATTGGTCTAGTAAGGAAATATGCAAACAAATTGAAAAAATTGGAATAAATAAGTAAGAATTGAATTTTTGTATAAGCATGGATGAGAGGTTTCCTGGATCTTTTTTTTTAACAAAAATTGAATACTGCTTCCAATAATGGATACATTTTCAAACTTCAGAGATTTGAGATTGCTTTTATTTCACGAACAGAATTTGCAGCCTCTCCTACGGTTAAATGTTTTAATTTAGATCATTGAATATGCCCTTTAAAAGTGTACCCACCCACCAACCTCAAAATCTGTTTAATAGAGTAACTTCCTGTGCATCCACTAGAGCAGCGCAAGTCTTTCACCCGCTTTTTTTCATTTTTGGACACCTGAGCGTCAGTTCTTCGTTTTCGTGGTCCGACTTTGGAAATCTCTCCCACATCATTGTTACCGCCAATGAAGGGATTTCAGAAAAACCTTCAAATTATATGTTCGCTATTATCACTATTCACGGGAATCGGAAAAAATCATGTCAAAAGTAATTGGCATTTTGATTACCCCTGAATAGCGGAACTTTCGCATATCATTGAAAACGCATTTCATTGCCATTAGGCCTTGTTATGCTTCTGTGTGTAAAAACAATTCAATTTGAACAAACAACCCGTTTTGAATGATTGAGCACAAAAATTATGCATTATTTACAGCTCACTATTTGGAAAAAAATTTTGAAATCGTACATGGCCTAGTCTTTTTGTGTTTATCCAGTTGAAGTGAAATGCATTTGAGCAAAGGTTTTAATGGTTATTTATTTTAATTTAATACCGCACCATTAATTTTTAAAGCGGTTCAGTTTCTTGGGGCTGGCCCAAAAGTGTGTCAAGAATGTGGATATGCAGACCAGGCCTAGCCGATTTGAACGTTCAGTACAACAAATATTATGTACATTTCAGATTCAAATTCACTGTGCGCAAATTAAATTTTGCTATAATCTGAGACTTTGAATGCTTTGTTTACAGATTTTGGAAATAAAGAACACGATGTCATCTCCGGGTCACGCCGCGCCGCGCCGAACCGAGGCACCACAAAAACTTATCACGATAAATAGATAGCTAGTTTTTTTCATCAATTAATTCCAATTTTCGTTTATTGTATCTTATTGGACATATTTTAGGCATTGGTGGCACCCGTGGCGTGATGGTTAGCATGTCCACATGCTAATCCAGAGGTTTGAGGTTCGAATCCCAGCAGAGGCAGTAATGTTTTTCCACGCGTATCGCCTTTCGCGAGGAATTGGCAAGTCTCAATTAATAAATTCATTGCCATGAAAAGCGTTTTCTCAAAAAGCCGTTCGGAAACGGCAGAAAATTGTAGGTCCCCTCCATTCCCTCAAAATGCTTGGCTGTGAGAAATTGCGCTAGGCCCAGGGGCTCCTCGCTCTGCTGCGCCACCCTCTTTATTTATTTTTATTGCTGCCGTCTCAATCCCAAAAAGAAGAAAACTTATCGTGATGTGAGAACATCCGAGGAAAGCCAAATTCAAGTTCATATGTCATAACTCTTAAGCAAGCAGTTGATACCGATCCTTGTTTTTAAATTATTTCGTCCAAATAAGAATTACATTTATCGATACCTCAAACCACCGCTAATATCTACCAACTCAAATCGAACACGGTTTGATCTTCAATTGGCTCTAATGAAATTCTATATGACTGGTTCAATGAATCCAAATTGTTAGTCATAAAATTGCAGTAATTGTGTCGAAAGTTCTAAAAGGAAAACAAATAGCAAAACTTTATTGATCCAATTATTACTTTTCTTCGATATAAACAATACCAATTCCACACATCATAACTCCCGTCACAAAAAAGAAATCTAATAAAAGGAAACAACAACAAGAAAACAGACTTTGTCCAGTATTCGACACTGTGTTTGAAAATTTGCGGAACCATTATTAGATCAATTATTATTTTCTTTGTACCTACCTACCTACCTACCTACCTACCTACGAAAGAAAAAAAAACTTAAAAAGTTCACCATCATACTTTGGAATTAATGGGCCAAAGAACGATTCGTAGCGCGTGTTTTTGCCGTTATTCCATGCGTACAACAAACCATATACTTGAGTGAAGGCGAGAAAATATGTTTTCTAATTAAATCGAGTCGGCTGAAAAGTAGTTGGGGAAGGGATAACATTTTCCTGTTTCTGAAAGTATGCATCCGAGGGTTGGTAAGCAGTGACAGGCGCGCACAAAGTCTTGGGTGGTAAGCAAAGTTAGTCAATTTGTGCTTTTCTTGTTGAACCCATGCCAGATGTATGAAATTGTTCAGGGTTAAGCATTTTGTGGTTGTTAGCTGTTGGTATACAATAAGAAAAGGAAGCGAACAAAATAAAGCTGACATGTTTTAGAAAATTGTATGTTCCGGAAGTAATAAAAATGCAAAACATGGATTGGAAAACCTTTGTAATTTTAAATTACAATGAAATTTTTTTGACGAGATTTTCTTCAAGAGAGGTTTGGATGTAAAAAGCCATAGGAACTGTACAAACTAAGTTTTGTTTAATTTTCTTGTTAATACGCCAGTCGGAGGTTCATTTATTATTGTTGTTTGTGAAGGTTTCTTGCCTTTTTTTGAATTTTATTGTCACTACCTGCCCAATTCCCACATTATAATATTCTCGAAAATTTATCCCGATAAAGAGGAATGTATTTGCTTTTTTTTTTGTTTCAGACAAAAGGTTTTCATTTGGAAAATGTGTTCTTTTATCTTTTTGAAGCATATTTCCTTACAAAACCCATGTCAATTTGTACTCCACAACGAGTTCATGACATACATGTTACTCACAATGCCAAGACAAGAAATGAGAATGTTATTTTTGCAAATTGAACCAACTTCCATCGACATCTGGTCGTATTTTAAATAACCCTAATGGTATCGCATTTGAATAAAGGAATTTCCTGGTTTGTACACATACGATAAACCGAAAAGCCTATATATTTTCGTTCTGTTTGCATTGGCATGAACTATGATATTGGTTGGAAGTACATAACTCGCCACTAAAAACAATTTTGCTTAACATATTTATGTATATATAATCGGATTCAAATGCGGTTCTCGTGTCTATTGAGGAGCACATCAAAGGCTCGTCAATCAAATGAAAATCCTTGCCAATCTACAAAAAAAACTATTGATTTGCTATAAAAGCTATAAATTTTGCGACTGCTTGCCACAATGTATTTTCAGCATTTTGTTTCTACAGCTCAATATTTTTTATTGCTTTTTGGTATCTTATTTATGAATGCTGTGTGGTCAAACAAACCTAGTCAAGGTTTACCTATTCGCATTGAAAAGGGAAACTATATAACTGCTGAATCATTCTATCTGTTCGAAGTAAGTAAAAAAAAAGCTTACCGAGAATTGCTATTCACTATCAATCAATTTACAAGGAAACCTTGATGCGAAAGAAAACACACATACAATTTATAAAGGCTTTTGGGCTTACAATCTGTGGTTGGAGAACTTTCGCTTCAATTCTTCACACATTTTTGTACGAAAAAAAATTCTCAGAAAAAAGTTTTTGTTGCACGTTTCGAGAACCGTTGAAGCTGTTAACTTTTTCCTTGCAAGCATTGTTCTTTGGGTTTGTTTTTCTAAAAAAAAAACTTGTTTTTCGTTTGTTTTCCTAAGAGTTTTCCCTTGGTATTGCCTTATGGTTTCATCTAAAAATAAAAGAAAATAAGGTGAGTTGATTTGGGTAACAAAAAAAAAAGAAAACATTCGACAACATTTTAACTTAGGTCAGTATAAAATTTTGTTTGTATATACTTTCGTTAACAATGAAGAATTTTTGGGGCTCACTTTATTGGAAAATCATTTTTCAATTGGTCGAGAGATGAGATGACAGAAATTATTTGAATATTGTTTTTAATAAAGTTCAAAATAACTTGCACATGAATGGGAAGATTGATGTTTCAAGTTCATACATGATTGTATTTGCAATAAGTGACCATTTTTTCAACTTATTTATTATTTTAGGATAAAGGGCTTTTACACATTTACCTTTTTAAATGAGGTTTGAGCTTGTAGGCAAAACAAAAAAGTGATTATGTTGGAATGGATTGTGAGAATTACATTTGACACTTGAGTAGAACAAGAGGAGGGATGTATAGGTTTCTTAGTTTTCAGATGATGACTGATTGTTTCAACATATATGTTCACTGATAAAATAAATTTAGCCTAATAGCCCGATTGTCACCAAACGCCACACCACAACTGTAAATCGCAAAATGTAAAAATAGTGGAAATTCTTGATTTGAATGCGAATTTTCGATTTTTGATTACCAGATTTTTATCGACTTTCTTGAAGTGATTATTTTATGTTTTTTTATCGGAAAACATCAAGACATTTTAAGAAAATTTTGTAAAATGTTCCTGTTACGATGATGTCTCTAAAAGCCACACATATTTTTGAGATAAGTTATCACATTCTTTATCAATTTCATTAATGCATTCCCACATATTTAAACGAGACAACCAAGGTAGCGTCAGTAGTAGTTGTTATATTTGACTTCAGTAATTTTGTATACGTGCGCCCTTGAAAAATAATCTTTTTTATGTGAAATGGAGACAATACAGTAAAAATAGTTATAAATAACAGAAAAAAAAACTGCCAAGTCTCAAAAAACATCCTTTGCCTTGTGGAAATTCTTGAGTATTTAATTAAGTTGACACTTTTCCACAACCTGACAATAGACAAGTCCCCTTAGAAAACTACTCATTAAAGTTTATCAAAAGCCATGGCAATTTGTCTCACTTTTTTCGCATGTTCGTCGGCTCAAGTTTTTGTGGCTAACAGAAATGCTATAAAAAAAGAAACCAAAGCAACCTCTGAGACAAAAATAAAGACACAAAGGATTTTGTTTGTCTTGTGTAACATGAAACGCAATCATTAGAAACACTAGTTGTGTGGATTGAAGTCTTCGACGACGACATTTCGTTTGTGTCTGCGCCAGTGAAACACAAAATGATTAAGGACCGAAAGAGTGCTCTCATACATAAAATCAATTACTTCCCTGGGGGATGACTTCGAATTTCATTCGTAATTCGTAGTACCTACACAAAACACTCTACGCATTTTATAAAACCAATGAGGTGTGTGTGTGTGTGTGTTTTTGTGCGATCTTTAAACTTTTAATAAATAATCACTTGGAAGACACACTGTGCGACTATTATAAAATGACTATTTGTCGTTCATTACCCATTTCAACAAGTTATTTTACTGATAGACTGTGACGGATAAAAGCCCCGTCATGGTTCCTGCGAAAGTCCCTTGCCTTTTTAAAGAGGTATTAACACTTTTGTAAAGGCAAAGTATTGTCGTAAGCACAAAGGAAGAAAAGAATGACGACTGAACAACTAGGAGTTCTTTGAGTTGATGAAGAGGAAATAAAATGAGAAATGAAACACTGCGAACTTTTGACGTTTTCATTAGTACACCCTTAACATTTTTGAACCCTGCTTTCTTTCAGTTTATTTATTTTTATCTTTTTGAGAGAATCGAGATAAATTTCATCTCAAGAATGTTGTGATTAATTTCTTTACACTCTGTTGAACTACACTTTTTCTTTGTATAATATTCGTCCAAAGATTGTTCTGTGAAGCTAAAGAGAGTTGGACTGATAAATTTGTCGCTGCATTCTATATGGAAATTAATATATAATAATCTTGACGCGCCTGAAATTCAAATACGAACAACATTTGATTGATTTAAATAAGAAGGTTTGATTTTACTTATAAGGATATTATAAAGTGTGTAGGTGGAAGTGCTAATGCAGTTAAAATGTTTCGAACTGAAACACCGAGACAGTAATTATCTTTTGATTCATATTGTATTTCTCCTTTATGAGCTTTTAAAAAGTGACGCTTATCTTTATCTACTCTTATTTTCGAAAAAACTGTTACGAGCTTTTGCTACTACCTTTAATTTAATACTTTACAATTAAGTTAAACTAATTATAACTCAAACTATAGTCCTACTTTATGAATAAATAAAATTCGAAACTTTATAAATGATTTCAATCATTCAGAAATAGTAATGACATTGATAATGCTACAAAAAGTTTCGATTTTTATTCTACCAGCTCCCATGATGACTTGCCATGCGCAATGACATAAGTCCCATAGACAAAAGTTGGGAATTATGTCCCACTTAAGGGAGAAAAAAATGCTAGCTTTGATTTGGGAGTTATGTCTCACATCATCGGAACATAACTGCCGATGATAGGATATAAATTCCAAATCTTTTTTTCCAATACATCTCATAACGCCTTTGTTCTAAGTGCTCTTTGGCAATGTAACTAGCTAAATCTAATCTGAGCGTCAGAAAATGCTTTTTGAATTTCGTTTCCAAGGTCCTGTTCAAGGTTGTATAGGCAGCAGGCGAAAATACAAAACATTTTTTTCTCCGACTGACTACTCGTTAACTAGTAGGTAGAGAAAAAGATTTCAAAAGTGTACACAATTCTTTTGTTTGAAGAGAGAAGCTTACAAAATCAAATCAAATAGTCTGGCATTTTTCAATTTTACTTTTTCAAAATCTCTGTCATCGCTTTGCTTCAAAATTAGGTACTTTCTTTAATTCGCTTTTACCCCGAGGTGTACCAGTGTTTATCTGGCCATTAAAAATTTTTGTTTTTATAAATTGTTGGAAAAGTGTCAATTTCAACCAAAATTATTGACTTATGATGTCCCAATTTGAAACTTTAGCTTAATACTAGACATTCCAATCTCTTAGCTTTCACAAAACAACTATAAAGTCTTATACGATAAACGCACTCACAAGAGGGGTTTTGAATTATAAAATCAACCAAATTTTGAAAAACAGTAATGCTTTTGTGACCGAAAATTCCTATACGTATTCATGTTTCAAATATTATCACACTCTCTTATATCGTATCGGCTCTTGTAGTTGTTTTATGTGTACACTTTAACTGTTCTTTCTCAGTAAACTAAATATCTTCTTATAGAATACTGAGTAAGTTATGGTTCTTGTGTGTTCATTGTAAGTAGGATGGATTTTATATTATATTTCGTATGTTGTGACATTTTTTGATTGGCCTTTTTTTTACGATAGACTGTAATCATTTCTGTTTTCTTACCACCGCCGTGTTTTATTGGGTATTTTGTAGTCATCTTCACCACGAGCCTTAATATAACGCTGTACTCACTAATGCAACTTTATTCTCCATAGACTCAATTTACCAACCATCCATGTTGTTCACTTCTTAACATTTTTGTTCACTAATCGTTGTTGTTTTCCCATGTGCGATGTTTGGTGATGTTTTGCAAACGCGAGTATAGATTCCCAATAAAACACGTCGTATGTACCTGAACTAGATCAAAAAGTTCAGCGCCGAGATATATTATAACATTTGGATAGTATTTTCATTTTCACTTAAAACTTTGTTTCCCATTTGAGAATAACAAAGAACACAGATGGACCTTGTTTTGTAAAGAAAAAGAAGAATAAAGAGAGCCTTACTTTACTTCATTTGTAATTTCTCTATGCAAGGCAAAAATCAATAGGCCCCCCTTGTAAAGGAAATTCCAACAATAAAATTCAATTTGGGCCCTTCTTCGTAAAACAAATAAGCAAGCAAATACCCAGTTTCATTGATTTGAAGTTCATTTACAAAGCAAAACAACAAATATTGTGGAAAGTTACCTCAAGCAAGTTCCCTTTTTGTCATTCAAAAAGGTTCTTTTAATTTCTAGATCTCTATTTTGGTAACTGTAATTAATTCTCATTTAGAGTTCGAAGAAAATGTTCTTTCTTTTGATCTGTTTGAACTATGTATAGTTGGGCTACTTTATGAGGTACAATAGAAAGTAGACGTTTCCAAAACTATTCTGAATTCATGTCCTCCTCTAGTGAGTGAATTTTAAATGTTTTTTGAATCATTTCTGTTGAAAGAAAGGAAGTCAGATGTCAATGTCAACAGAGAAATGTTTTCTAACAAAGCTCGCTTGTATTTTATTGCTTACGTTGCTTCATTTGTTATATCGCATTGAATTGTTGATGAGTTCTTGTTCCATAAAACACAAAACTCAACTCGGAAACTACTGGATCGATTTCAAAAATTCTTTATTTATTAGAATGCTTCGTTATTTATTAATTTATAATTTCTTTTACGAACAAAGGGCTGTGGCATATTAGATGAAATCAGCTCTTTTTGCTCTGTTATGTCAAAGAAGTATAACTTCTAACGTGCGTACGCAATAATTTTTTGTATAGTGTGTTGTGATAGGATGTTTTTCAAATAAAGTTCTTTTTTAAGGCAAAATGGACGGTTTTTTATATTCGGAGCAGTATAGCAAGATCACGAACGTTCCCAATTTCAAGTATCACAACGTTTTTCCCAAAAGAGGCAAAACTGTTTTTCCACGGGTATCACCTTTCGCGAGGATTTGCCATGAAAAGGTCTTACTCTTCCTAAGTTTGAATGAATGTCAGTGTTACCACTTTACTGCATTTTTTTCCTAAAATAATTCTACTGACTTGAAAAACGTTAAAAGTTTCTTAAAAAAGTCAAATGATATTCCGAACTCCTCTATCAAAAACAAATTTGTATTTCTTCCTCTCAGTTTTCAAAAGTGTGTTTGAAAAAAGCTCGCACATATCGAAGCTTTCGGCAATTTTTTGAAAACAAACACAATCATATCTATAATTTTGCTTATTTTTCTGTAGTTTTCTAAACAAAAGCTCTTTCATAGTTTCAAACCAATTTTGAAAATTAAAAAATTGAAGTAAGTGTCAACTGTGTTTTCAAATTTTAAAGTAAATTGAAGCATATTCCTTTAAATTTATTGAACACTAGCCATAGCCAGCTCCCGAAAACAGAAAATTTTCTTTTTCGACAAATTGTTTATTGTATTTATTTTTTCTAATGTTACCAACAGCTGTCACGCAGTAATATGTGTGTTTTTTAAAAGCTTTTACTTTGTTAAGTTTTTTACTCTTTTCACTTTGTGTTTCGATGTAGTTCAGGCTTTAACGTTTAGGCCTAATTAATTTTTGGATTAAAACTGTTAAACGATTTCGAGCCAAAATAATTCAATCTGAATCTGAATTTTTGAAATAATGTTGAAATCTTTCGTCAGACAACCGTGCAAGAGAGTATCATGAGATTCTTCACAATTACTAAAACGTTGTAAAACAAATTGCTAACATTGCGGATTGTCAAAATGTTTGGGCGGAATGCTAATCGAAAAATGATTGAGGTTCTTCGTATAGAATTTCATCTATCTCTTTTCATTCCAATTGTTTTACTTTATCAAAATTCTTAAAATATTTTTTCTTATCATAACCTAATTTGTTTTCTTTTTATTCTAATTCCAGGTAAATCAAACAGCCAATTACCAAAACGTTGAGCAACATGTAAGCTTTGTTATATTTTCTTATATATAATACAAATATGTACACACAAAAAACTTTTTTTAAATCTCCCTTTTCCTTTTCAATTCAATATCACGAATCACTTAGGAAATTGTATCGTTACCTTATATTAAGAATAACTTAAAAGCAAAGTAAAAAGAGAAGAATAGAACACAAATATTCATGAAACAATAAATAAAACAGAGCTGTAGGCCTTATGGTACCCTAATTTTAGACTTGGACATAACTTAAGAAAGAAAAAAAATCAACTTTCCTGTTTTTCGTTTTATATTTCCAGGAGTAAAATGGTTTCTGAACTTTGGTAAAAAGCTAACGATATTATCTAAAACACATTTCACCAGCGTAAATTAATTCTGACTTGCTTGCGCAAGAAGACCGTTCCATAAAAGAATTCCGAGCTATTGTAATAATAATCATCCTTCTTTTGTGTTTCTCTGGTTTCATGCTATTGTCAGTGGCCTTTGCTTCCTTACGGAATAAATCAAATGAGAGTAGTCTTTGCCGAGCTTTAGCTATGAAAGAAAAGGTCTCCTGCCCATAAGGCAAGCAAATTAATGGAAACAACCGCATTCACTCATTTCAATGCCAATGCCTTGTATAGTATGTATGTCGATTTGAAAAGCGAAATTAATTATCACGGCTACTACAGTAATGATGAGATACCATGAAGAAGTTACTTAGTGTTGGCAGCATTTTTGGAGATGCTGTTGAACTTTTTTTTTTAAGAAAGAAAGGTGAGCGAATAGCTCTTGACAGCAATGATAGATCATTTTCTTTTAAACGATAGTCCTGCCTTAAAATATCATTAATTTCGTTACATTAAAACTGTCATAAATCACAAGGGTACATATTTTTTCATTAACTTAAGCTTACGCTATGACTCAAGCTGCTTGTGAATGTTTGCAAAGTGAAATATTGCCTAGGTGCTTGGGTCTTCGTTGAGGGATGTGCAAATTATTATGGACACAAAGAAGTAATTGATTGCACTGGTCCCAGATTTGTTTGTGATGAATAACGGGAACAGTTCGTCATTTACAAAATGAAATTTCATTTAATTAGAATTAAAAAAAATGAAATAATTTTTTGTTTCAATGCCCTAAGCTAAAAGGAAGTATTAAAAGTGATGGTGCTTAGCGTTGATTTGTTAATCTTCTCTGAGGCTATGAGGAAAAAGAGTTGAGTGATGAAATGTACGTACATTGTGTACAGTTGTCAGACGAGCTTGCTATTGCAATGTAAATAAGACCAATATTTAAGTACCTTGGTTGAACGTTTGTAAATGCTGAAGCACTTTAGACGTCTAAATGAGAATTATCAGTGAGATCGTAACAGCCACTTTTGAGTGAATACAGAAAAGCGGTCTTAGAAGAAGGATGGTGTTAAATGAGTGGTATCCATTCAAGGAACTTAAAGTCTTCTTCTTTCTTTAAGATTCTTTTTTTTTCGGGACTAAGAGCATCGTGATTTCAAAGGAATCACAGCTCTCACACTTAACTCCTTCATACTAGCAATCCGCTTGTGTAGTACAACCCCCGCGTTGACCTCAGAAAGCGTCGGTTCTAGATTATCCCATGTCTGAGGCCAGCCAAATGAAGATGTCCTTACACAAATGCACTTTGGTATTTTTTTTCTTCGTGATCGCTCTAGAACGCTGTAAGATGTTGATTTTTTGACGGGGTTCTCTGGCTCTTTCTTTCAAACATAATAATGCCAACTGAGTCGGCCATGCTGTATTTTTTGGTACTTCAAATACGATCAAGTTTTGTAGCTTGTAGACGAAGTCAAGAAAAATTTTAATGGTTTCTTCTGCCATTCGTGGTACCCGTGGCGCAATGGTTAGCATGTCCACCTGCTAACCCAGAGGTTCGAGGTTCGAATCCCAGCAGAGGCAAAATGCAAAAATGTTTTTCCACGGGTATCGCCTTTCGCGAGGAATTGGCAAGTCCTCCGTTAGTAAATTCATTGCCATGAAAAGCGCATTCTCAATTAGCCGTTCGGAACCGGCGAAAAATTGTAGGTCCCCTCCATTCCCTCACAAGGCATGGTTGTGAGAAATGCGCTAGGCCCAGGGGCTCCTCGCTCTGTTGCGCCACCCTATTTATTTATTTATTCATTTTATTTATTCTTCTGCCATTCGGCTACCGATTTCGAAATTCATATTGAATTTGAGTAGAATTATTCCAGTCAAATTTTCATTCTTATTTTTCGATACAAATAACCTTACACAATAAAATTAAAATCGCAAATGCCGTTTCCGAGCAAACTGAAAAATTCAAAGTGTATTTTAAAAAAATACACAGAGTGTATGCTTAGTTGTTTAGCCATTTTGTGAATAATTATAAATTCCCCTACCACTACTAATCTACTGGACTACGAATCCTAAAACGAAAACATGATAGACGCCCGCGTACTGAATGTTTTACATTGTTGATGGAATTATTAACAAGTTCTAAAATATCTTCTACAAAGCATTCATTGAGAAATATTGTTAGTTTTTTTTTTTCATTTGGCATTCCTAGTCCGAAATTGTAACGGTGCGACGCCGACGGCCCTTGTAACAGGGGTGAGGATGTTATTTCAAATACCTGAAGAAGTATTCTTCTCTAATTTAAATTAGCTGAATATCGTGAGTCAAAAGTATCATCACCCCGCCACAAGTAACTTAAAGAAGGAAAAATAAAATAGCCAAGCGTGTGCTCTATAATTCCTAAGCCCAAAAACACATCTGGTTGCCATGACACGAAATACGCAAAACGGTATCCTATTTACATCAAAACTAAGACAACACACACGCTACTATTTTTTTGGTAGTTTATTAAGACAACAGTCCTGAGGTAATCGTACATTTGGCATTTCGTTTAGACCTAACAACGCCAGAGCAATATTAAAGATACTCTGTACCAACCCACGCACTTTCATTTGTTGTTTCCTTTATTTCCGTTCTCTGAATTGTATGTAATCTCCTTTCCTACGACTTGTACCCGTAAGCCTTAAAGTGAACTTCTTTGGAATACTTAAAATTTTACCTGGCATTCTTAAGAGGGATTTGTGGGTAAATCAAAGCGGAGTAGTAAATTACTGAAAATAACTTTTCTGGATGTGCGTATGCCAGCCACAAATGGGAGAGAATGACTTTTCAGTCAATTGCAAGCTTTCCAGATTTTTCCTTGCGATAATAAGGCTTAGTCGGATAGGTACGTACACGATGTCTGATAAAAATTTAAATTTAAATTAAAATGTCCATTATTGGCTTATTGTCTTAGTGGTACATCCGTACCGACCACAAGCACTGGAGTGTATAGTGTAGTAGGTATCCTTGAGCATGTTTTGCATAAAAGTTCGATAAATGTGAGGAATGCAGGGTTAATGAGTTGGGTACAATTTACAATTCGAAAAGTTTGCTTTGTATTTTTTTATCATTGTTTTAGAAAGGTACTTTATTTTGTTGAGGTTTTTTTTAGACATTTTTTAAAGTTCATCATGATAAGCCATGAGTTTTCGCGCGAATGTGCAACTTGATATTTAATTATTGGATATTTGTGAATAAATAGTCTCTGGTTTCAACTATATGTGAAAACAGAAGAAAGTTAAAAATTTGTTTTTACTTTTTCAAGCCAAAACATTGCTTAAGACAGATCAATGCAAACTTCTTGATTTTTTTTTTAGGAATTTCAAAAGGAGAGTAAGATTCTGTACTTTTTTAGCAATGGTTTCTGTGACCTTACAGTCTTTTTCTTATTTTTGCATGATATTTAATTCGAATTTCTAATTTCAAATTCACCACAAAAAAACAACGATAAAATTAATAAAAAAAACCTAATGTGAATATCAATACTTAGAGTTCGAATTTCAAAAACATCCGATAGTTTTCTTTCAAGTATCAAATTTCACAAAGAATTGGCAATCCCTCCGAATGTTATTGTCATGGAAAGCTTATTTTCAATTAGCCTTTTTGAATCGATCAAAAATTTATCTACCCTATTTATTTTTATTTATTTATTACCACCTAATATGTCCTATTTCCTATTTGTTCCTTGACTTATTGTTTCATAAGAAACCGATTTTTGAATTTTTGGAACCATGCTTACTGTCCATTAGATACTCTACGATTTTATTTCCTTTAAAATTTTTTTTCCGGTGTATCACAATTGTCATAATTTTTTCAATTTTAACATATTTTTCAGCTTCTGTTTTTTCCTATTTGGCAGCAACTTTGATTGAGAAGATGAAGAATCTAGTCATACAATTTAATTACCATATTATTACTTTATCTGTCCAATTTTTTTATGTTTATGTTTCTATCGATGTTTCTTGAAAAGTGTTTTCATATTAACTGTCAAAACCAAAACGCGTTTAAACTTATTTTTGCTGTTTTTGTTTTTGTGCTGTGTTTCTACCTTCATCCACAACAATGGTTCACCCAAAAGTTTAATATTAATTACTTTCCCTCGAACATCTTAATACATATGTACTAACAACTTCCTGGTTACATATTTTGTTCTTTGTTTTTGGCAAAGCTAACAAACTTTTGAACAAAAAAATATATATTTCTTTGGAAGTCAATTCTATGCCCTCATCAGAGCTATACTCCCAGGAAAGTTAAATGATTGATGTATGTATCCACAACTATCTATCACTAAACCGGGCAGATGAATTTACTCGTACTTCAGTGGCCATTTGCTTCACAGTTATAACTTATAAGTTTGTTCTATTGGCATGTACAAGTTCTACCTTGTTAAGTTGTTGAATGAGATATTTCTTTTTATACGGAAGTTTTCTCGATCTATAGTTTGTCCCAGGAGGCCGAAGTTCGTACATGTGAAATATGTGTTCATGACAATGAATGATTGCAAAATATACTTCCTTTTTTTGAATGAACAAGTCAAAAGAAAAAACTTTTTTTTCCTATATCAACTCAAAATAAAAAAATTATATAAAATTTTCCTTTTAAATTGTAACCAAAAAAGAGAAAACCAGTTATAACCGAAAGTAGAACAAAATACTCACACACAGTGGAATGTATTATTGTAAATTTTCAAGTTAACTATTGATATTAAGGAATAAGATGCATGAAAACCATAGAATTGGCAAAAAAGAAATCAAAATTGAAATTTTTTGTGTAATGAATGTATAATGAAAGTTTAATAATAAGAACACTATAAAGGGTGTTTTTTAGACGTGTGGTTTTCAATTGGGCAACAAACTGGTCTTTTTTTGTCAACTGTCTCGTGATTTATTCTCAGTTTGGTTTGAACTTTGAAACTTCATTGAAGCCGCTCAACTACTGAGCACTAAGTAAGTTCAGTAAATTGTCCCTAAATGAAATCGCTGTTGATGCCGATTTTAAGATAATTCCGAGATTTTAACTCTTGAATAACATCCGAGATTTGATGCGATTTAACCGCTGGCATTTTTTTTTTTTTTTTTGTAGGATTATGTGAAGACGATTGACGTCTTGGAAGAGAGTTTTCGGCGGGTTATTGCTACATCCCCAAATGCTGTGAAAAGTGCTATAAAATTTGGCCGAAATTATTTTTAAGGGGGAAGGAGGGTTCGGGTTTTCACTTTCTTAAAATCGAAATTCTTTTTGTTTTATTTTATTGTTGAACATTTCAGGCATAAGTCCCTAAAATTTTAAGTCGTTCTCAGAAAAATATTATTGTCTTACTAATTTGCTAATCTGCAACTCTAACTTAACTCGTTTTTCTCAAAACTACTTTTTCATAGTCCGTTTTCACTGCCATTTAAAAATTACTTAATCGATTTATTTCAAAATTTGTATACATTTTCTACATTGGTTTATTTTTTTTTTACTTTTACGGTTCCTCCTTCCCACAAAATGGCGTAATTTTTGGTGTAAAGTAACAGTTCATACTTTAGATAGTCACCAACAGTTTGAAATGAAAAAGGAAAATTATTAGAGAACATTGGAGGAAAGATTTGATATTTTTTGATTTTTTTTTTCACATGAGTTCTGTTAACGACTTATGTCGATATTTTTGAATGATAAAATTATGAAACATAGTTAAAAGTATGCTAAGAGGTGCAAATAAAATTAATGAAACTATGTTTGAAAAAAAAATACGAAGAAGTGAAATGCGAACCTTTTCCTAAAAGCATAATGACTAACCCTTATCTTTATAAAAAAGCTAAGTTCAAAGCCACAACATTAAATTATATTCGTTTTATTTCTTCTTGAAAACCACACGCCTAAAAAACATTCTTTATGAGCGTTTGGAGTCGTTTCAAACAATTGCTATAAATTGATATAAATTGGTTTTTATTAAAACTTAAAAAACAAACGTTAAGATTGAAAAAAATTAGTTTATGTAGCTTGTACATTAATGTGTGTAATTAAATAACATAATTAAAATAGAATATTAAAATAATAATAATAGTATTTTGAAGTTGAGTTTTGTTCAAAAACACTTAACAGAATTTCCACTTTGCTAAGTTAACTTAAAGCTATAAATAAGATAAAAACGCCTACACAGCTTTAAACTAAACCTTATACTTAATGGTACTTATATCAAGCAAAACTTAAAACGACATAGGCATAGTTCCGAAACGAAATGAAATGATGAAAAAATAGATTTTGATTCTTGTTTAAAAAAAAACTAAAACTTAACGTTTTTTATGAAAAATTCTATTTTTCGTATTATTTTATGTAGTTATATGACACTGAATTGAGAAGATTGTCTATATTATTTGCTTTTTACTTTTACTTTGACAATTTCGAATGGTTGAAGATATGTTAAATACATGGATTTCTGGAGTTTGTAAATGGCTCCACGAACAACTTAAGTATTCACAAACGTAAGATTATGAAAATACTAAGCTTACACAATGTAAGATGTAACCAAGTTACAAACAGACTCCTTGGTGTACTTAGAAACGGCCTCCTCCTTCTCAACAATTATGAAATAAAGTGCACGACTGGGTCGCTCTCTTGAAAATGCAAATTTGTTTTTTTGTTATTATAAAAAACACTCGGTGTCGGCACCCACCTATAATTGCAAGTAAAAAGGAACACAAGCTTAAATGAAATTCATGAACAAAATGTGCTGATGCGATGGCGCGTAAACCGTAAACACAGCCCACGGCTTATACGCTTTCCAAATAAAATTCTTTATATTTCAATAGAATCCATTAAAATTACAGTCTTCTTATAATGAATCTTTTTTTTTTATTTTCAAGTCGTTTTCAGTCAACATTGAATCATCTAATTAATTGGGTCTTCATTCCAACAATTCTTAATTAATTCTTGTGAATATTTTATAACCTTTAGCCTAATTACAGTACATGCCTTACAAGTTGCCCTTGTTAGGTCTTTATTTGTGAAAACTTTTCCAATATGAGTGGAATGTTGTTGTACTCGTAGTACTATATAAGATTTTTTTTTTATTTGCAAGCCAATCTCTTGAACGCAATAAAATTGTCTTGCCAATTAGTATCTACATCTTCGCCATTAGTCAAGTTATTTCTTTATGATCTTACACAGGCCATGCGACCCCTGTATCGCATTATGCTTCACAAATCTGACTAAACGCAAACTCACACTATCTCACAACATTTGCTAAACGACCGCAATCAAGAGAGAGGGTCTTCAGGGAAGTTGAGAATGGATTAGTTTTTTTGGGCATATGCCAAAGAATGAGGCCTTGAAACCACAGTAGGACAGATAAGAGTTTTTATTGCAATTCCTACTGTCATTTTAGCTGGCTTATATTTATCTGTTTTGGCTAACAGGATCGTAATGTGTGTCACATCTAATAGCACTCACTTCGCCCCAACAGAGTTTTACTGTGGATTCGTATGAGAGTCTGCGAGAAAAATCATTCATATTTTATACTCATGCTCGTGAATTGTTAAACTTATATCATTGTTTTCGAATAACGGTAAGAAAAGCGATTTAATTACGCGAACAAGCAGGATTTATATTCAGTGCCTCCCCGGAACGCTTTAATATTTCAAAATCCTCCCCAAGGGCAATGCGAACAAGGAAAAGGAGAACAAGAAAAGGAAAAACAAACTTAAGTGGAAGTGGAACGAAATAAAAATTCCATGTTGCTGTAAAATTTCATTGAATATTCACTCTGAAATAAAATATAATATGCTGACAAGAATGGTTAAATTACATTTTCACCCAGGATATCCGGATTCTTATGCTGAATGTGGAATTCATTCCAGAATTCCATAAGTGATTCAAGTAGGGTGTATTTGGGGGTTTGATAAGTTCACACCAATAAAGGTGTCGTTTAAAAAATCTCAATCGGATATTGGCACATTTATGCAATGCTGTCAAAATGGAAGATATAAATAAATAATAACCTGAAATCAGATCACATTTTTTGTTTTTAAATTAAATAAGAAAACTTTCAATATTGGATGACACGTGCAGCCTACTATCGAATCCAATAATTTTAGAATTGGGGGGAAGAATCTTTATTTTTTATTCACCGATTCGAATTTTGAGCAAAATAAAAACAAACCAAACAATTGGGCTTTATATAATATTTCCGTTGGAATACATAAAATAGTACAATTGAAGATGTAGTAAATAAAAAATAGGGTGGCGCAACAAAGCTCAGAGCACTGCCACAGTGCGTCGATTGTACGGATATGGAATGGAGGTGTATAGTCAATTTTATAAAACTGAAAACTTGAAAACCAATTTTTGTAATCTTAACAAAAACGAAATTTAACGAAATGCTCACTCCGCTTACCCTATCTTTAAAATAAAGTGAAAGCTACTTTTTATCCAGAAAATTGAATTTTGTGGGTCTTCCGCTGATTGGACTTTATTTTCTGAGCATAAAAACGGGTGTTTCTGGATAAAGTACATTTGGTTTTGTTTTTTATTTCTCAGAAACTATAAAAACTACTTTCTATAAAACCAAAAAAATGGGGTAATTTTGTAAAAAAAAATTTCAGAAAAGAGAATTTTGAATTTCTTTTAAGATGTTGACTTCGAGACTTGATTACTCAAAAACTATTTTCTTAATTAACTTGAACTGAAATGCTAATCAAAGAACGAATTGTTAGCTTTCAAAATTATTATAGTATGTGGTTGTAACTAACTTAGTAGATTTGTTATAATTTATTTATGAAATTAAGTCAATTTCTTATAAAATTCTTCCACCTAAACGGAGCAAGATACACTCCACCTCCCATACGATTCTTTCTTGTCTTGATCTAACTTTTCCGCCCTGGACTTTTGTGACATTTTATGCAAAACACCCTGTTTGAACTGAAATGGAGGCTTTTATTCGCAACTCTTCGATTTTTGGTATTTTTTGACGTTTTTAAAAATGGTGTGGTTCGGGTATTCCCCAACAAGTTCAATGCTCTGTTTTGTTTGGTCATTCCAACGAAAACCATCTTTTAATCAATCCCACAAAATCACGTTTCAACAGAACATTTTCACTATAATTGCCCTACATACTTTGAACACTTCTGCAAATATATCATCTAACAGAAAACAAAAACAACAAAACAGTAAACTACAGTTTATCAACATGTGCTATTTTGTTACTATTATTTTTGTCACTTGTCTTATTTTAAAAAGGCTAAACGAAAAGGCAGTTTTTATTGTAAAATGGCAGACTGGAAAAACATACTTGAGTTCCATGTGTTTCTTAAACCCCTTTCTAAATATTTAAATAGGTAATCCATCCCACAAATTTTTTTCTTTCAGACATTTATCACACAAACAAAAATCACAAAAATGTGCCGGGGGCCTAAATCGAATGAGCCCTCAACATCGCATCGTCCGTCACAAAAATATGAAACTCTTTTAAAGAGTGAGTTATTTCTCCGTCTTGTTGGAACTAAATGTATCATACGTCTAATTTATTTTCTTTAAAAACAAAGTCCTCCAATAGGTTCTGCAATCACTTTCACTGTTACCCAGATGACTTTAAATTTGTCTTCCGGAACAGGGGTCGGAACGGTTACGGAAAGTGCGATGGGTTACAGTCAGAGAACCCTTTTGAATAGTAGGCCTCAAAAAACTCTTTAGTTACAGAGATTCATGTAGAGTAGCTTTTGCCATTCTAGTTGCAAAATGCGCTTCGATTCGAGTTATAAGTCTTACTACTTTTTATTTAATCACGCTCTTCCACTCAAAATTGGTATTTAAATACCAAGCATTCGAAACTCGCACCGGTTCCAGGAATTGTTAAACAATAAAAACATTTGAATTTTCGTTCATTAAAAATTTAGAAGCGGCAAACATTCTGTCTACTCTCTTCTTTCTTTTTCTAGGCACAATTTCCTGTCCTAGTATGTAACACATTTCAATTTTTAAATAACTGTGCAAACAAAAGAGACGGACTTTTTCCAAATCGAAACAAAAAGTTGGTACCAAACGATAATGTTGATGTCTACTGCAAAGCTAAATTAATACGGGTGCTTTGTATACAAAGTTAAACATAAAATCAAATCACAATGCCCGCACATACCGACGAAAGCTTAATTTCGAAAATTTTAATATTCAATTTAAATTCATGAACGACTTTAAATATAAAAAAGGTGACCAACTCCCAAGCTTCGTCATTTTTCGACAAGGGCCGTCATAGCACATAAAAAATATATATTTCAAGTTCAATTCCGTTAGGGAGGATATCTGATTTTTAACGACAGCATTATAACGCACCCGGCCGTAAATTTTCTTTTGTGTTCCGCACGAAAAAAAAAAATACAGAACGGGAAATAAATAAAGTAAAAAAGAATATATATTTAGACAGTCACCTTCAGAGCACCGTTCCTGGGAATGTTTGCTCACCAGAACATACCCCGGTAAACGCTCACAACCGGAAAGGACATGTAATTTATTTGATGCTTACACCCTCAATTTGGCGAAGCACTGGAGCCAGGAGGTTTGGCAGAAATAAACAATTTTTAAGCGTTTTCTATCATTTAGAAACCTCTCCGATGGACCCTTAGGGATGATGTCTAATGTATAATTGACGCAAGTGTTGCTATACCCTTAGCATAATCGATTTTTTTTGTTTGGTTACGCTTGCCCTTATCGCGGATTACAATTTTAAATTGAGAATCTTCTTAATATAGCCATCCCTTTTTTAATTAAAATTATGTGCATGCAAAATGTTACCTGTTCATGGAGCTTAGTGCATTATTAATTTGAACCCATCGCTCTAATTTGTTTTTCCAACAATTAAGACTGTCTGCATTTAAATTTTTTTCGAAAAACCCTTAAACGATCTTCTGGTTGCTGTCAACCCTTTTGAGTTTTTGGTATGCAAACATCTGACAGCTACAATTTTAAAAGAATTAATCGTTTTTTTTGCAGATCAAATATTAGAGCTGTCAAAATCTCCCACTGGCATGACTGTTTGCCATTTCTTTTTTCTTATTTTTTTTTATATCGATCGCACTTCATAATATTTTTACTTTTTTCGTTTCCAAATTGCATTTGCAAACAATGCATTGCATTTGTCTTTTGTTAATTACTTTTTACCACTACATCTCCTGAAAAGTCCTGAAGCAAAACTATCTGAAAACTCATAGTTGTGCTGTACTACACAACTATCCGGAGACTGAGTTGAGCTTTTATCTTAAAACATCAAACAATATGATTCCTTTTTGGCAGAATGAATGCACCTGACCTACGGCCAAGTACGTGAAGTAACAATAAAAATAACACCATAGAGAAAAAATTCGTTGTAGTGTCAACTAAAAAAGGGAAGCTATTTGGAATAGTTATACGTGCGATATATGAGCCAAAAGTCATTTAAAGTTCAACTGAATATCAGAGCACACATGGGAATTATATGAGCAGTCTATCATCCAATGAAAGTTTGAAAAGTTCACTTAATGGATTTTTGCTTGTTTCTGTTTTAAGCAAAATCAAAAAATACAACTTTCTAATGAATAATTTAAAATTGTATATAATTAATCTTATTGTGGAAATATTCTTTTAAAATTATTTCTTATATGATTTTTTAGGTTTAATTTCCTCCCATATGATTTCTGAGAGTAGAAGAGTTCCTCTTTATGAAATAAAGTTGATCCAAATGAGTTATAACTTCTATGCTTGTGCAGATTGTAAATTGAGTTTTTTCTTTTTTTTTGGAAGAGAATCACTGTGATTTAGTAAAGCACTCTTCCTTCAGTTTTTTATTTTATGAAGCAATAAATCTTGGAACTAAAAATTATGAGTTTAATAGGAATGTTGGTAGAATTGTTGAAGTGACTTTCAACAAGATATAACTCAGAGAGAATTGATAGTACAAAAAATTAAAATAAGGAATTTATAGCCCTGATTATTTAGTTTTCATAATTGAACAGTCATTTTTAATTCAAATTTTATTTTTATTTTTGGATATGTAACATTGGCAGATAATTATTTTGTATAGAGATTAGAATATAAAGATTCTTAGCAACTAAGGATTTTTTGTAAAGAGATAATTCGAATGGTAGTGTAATTTGTTATGAGAACAGTCATTTTTTTCTTTGGCTGTTCTCAAGTAAAAATATAAAAACCAACATAAAACATGTTTTTTTTTAATTTTTGCTCGTTTTTAAAATGATCAAATTTAATTTGAGCTTTAGTTGAGCTCTGTACCTTGATTTTCTGCGGAATTATTTGAGTGAAGAAATTCTGGTAAAAAAGTGGTTTTGAAATTAAAAAAATTAATCATAAATTAAAAAAACAAAATCCATAAATTTGAACCTTCGGGGTACTAAGAAAAAACATCGCGTTTTGATGTTGAAAACTACCGACGATATTATATATATTATTCATACATTATTTCCAAAGTTATACCTAATTTTTCAAATATCCCTTATTAGCCGAGTTCAGACTGTACAAATAGTTCGACAGACTTCGTTAGATGGAAGTTGGATAATCTGATGTAGTTTGCTTTCATACTTATCAAGCTTGTCGTACAACTTTATGTCGCATAGTCTTCCACTTTAGTTTCTAAATTTTCAAAAATATTTGAAAAACATTCAACAAGTTGGTCAAGCGGCCGTCTGAGGGTTCACACTATCAAGCATTGATCGTTCAAGCCAAAGTCTGTCCAACTGATTGTACAGGCTATTGCTTCAATTTTTAGCTTTTTTTCAATCGAAATTATCACTTCGAATATTTTTTTTATCTAAAGTCACTGATTGCATATCGTAGAGAGTGTTTTACAGATTCCGAAACCTTCAATCAATTTTTTGTAGGACTCTTAGTTTCCGTGAAATAGATTATCTAGTTAAAATGGTCTTTTTTGCTTTGAATGACGATAGCTCTGCAACAAATCGACGAAGAGCTTAAGAGAGAGCTTAACTAAAGTTCACATTAAATCTTACTAATGTTCCTAAACCCCCGTGGCGTAATGGTTAGCATGTCCACCTGCTAACCCAGAGGTTCGAGGTTCGAATCCCAGCAAAGGCAAAATGCAAAAATGTTTTTCAACGGGTATCGCCTTTCGCGAGGAATTGGCAAGTCCTCCGTTAGTAAATTCATTGCCATGAAAAGCACATTCTCAATTAGCCGTTCGGAACCGGCGAAAAATTGTAGGTCCCCTCCATTCCCTCACAAGGCATGGTTGTGAGAAATGCGCTAGGCCCAGGGGCTCCTCGCTCTGTTGCGCCACCCTATTTATTTTTTTTTATTTTTAATGTTCCTAAACAAACGATTTGGTTGCATGAAGTGAAACCCAAAGATCATTTTAAGGACGAGAAAAAATGTTCAAACAATTTTTTCGTCGGTTTTTGAATTATTACTTGAGAACGGCCAACGAAAAATAAAATTTGCTGTTCAGATATGAAAACTAGGTACTCGGAGCTACAAATTCTTTTTTTTTCTTAAATTGAGTAAGAGCAATTCTATCTGAGTTATCCCTCCTACGTTGTTGTATATAACTTTACCTCAATGAAAACATCTCATTTTAAAACTTTTAACCGTTCACCTCAGTTACCGTCCACATAAATTCTAAGATTAACATTTTTGAAATATAGCGTCATCAGCTAAGAACACCCTATTCGCAATTGCACACGAATGTATGTCACTCTCAAATCAAATGAACTCCCCCAACTTAATGCCTCCTATTGAAGCAAAAGCTATTATTTGAAATTATTTTCTGCGTTGTCATCATGAAATCACAATTCAACACACTGCTTCAGCTTTTCTTAATCATTTTAAGCCTGACATCAACATAGATGAAGCAACTCATATCTTTTAATTTGTGGCTGCCTCGCAGAGTCCAAATGAACGTGCCCTACAAAATAGATGAAAGGCAGAAGAAGGCCTGCACGATACTGATAGTGATCACTCACACAACTGTGGCTGTAGTAGGTGTGTTGGCATTCTACTACAACGTTGTGTTTACACTGTTTTGACTTAGCAGTCAACAACAAGGGCCTAGGTCGACGCAAATGCAAATCATGTTTGTCTTTAATTTATATTTTGATGACGGAAGTGCATTTTGAGGTTTCATCTTAACGCCACGACCGCACACATTGGCCCTGACAATGAGGCTTTATTTAAAAGAGCTTTAAAGTAAACCCAAACATGATGATTAATAAAATCAATCTCCAATCACGTCGTCAGCGTTCACATTTGTCTTTAGACAAGGGAAAACATTAAATCTTATCCGTAGCAGGTTATGGTGGTCTGTTAACCTACATTGCTGCCATCTTTGTTGACATAATAAAGAAAACTTTACAGGCATACACATATTTTTAAGTTAGCTATCGAAGAAGCTGTGAACATGTTTTTGTATATGTAATAGTGAGAGGCAAAAAAGTTAATTGGATTAATCTTCTTCGCTATTCATTGGGAATCAAAATGTCGATTTTCTGGAAAAGTAGGCTTTAGTTTCATTTACCTTTTCGATTTTATTGAATGATTATTTTATGACTGTTTTGTCTTTTCAAAATTGGTTCAAGCTAAACTTGAAGAAAATTAAATTTGGAACAACCTGTGGAGGGACTCAATATACGAATATTCGAAATTGCTTATCGCTCATATGAACTCATTAAAATAAAATCCACTTACAAATATATTCAAAATAAATTTGTATATCTTCTTCTGATATATAAAAAGAAGTGTACGGTTGGTTGTGATCGCATCACATCGGTCGACCTGTTCCCGAGTTATGGCATGTTTACTGAATGTCACTTGTGTCCATATAAAATACCAATAGTATAATTTCACAATGTTAGTTGTTCATAAAGTTTTTCGATACAAAATTTTGTACTGCTCAGCTGCAAGCAAAAACAAACTCCAAATGGGAATTTGTTGGGTAAGAAATACGTACATACTTGGTAAAGCGCAATAGACAGATGACAGATGACAGATAATAAATGACAGGTGCCAAAAGACAGATGAAAAATGACAGATGACATATCACTGGAAGCTGATCTTAAAAAATCATCTGTCATCCACAGAAAGCAAATAGAGGATGACTTGAAAAATAACGGGTGACAATATCTTTGGTCGATTTATTTTACTGAAATAAATGTGTCGAAAATTCTCAACACTGAATCTCTTGCCTTACTTTAGACACAAATTACCTTTTTAAAGTGGACAGTGGTTGTTTTTTTTTTTTGTGGTACCCGTGGCGCAATGGTTAGCATGTCCACCTGCTAACCCTGAGGTTCGAGGTTCGAATCCCAGCAGAGGCAAAAATGCAAAAATGTTTTTCCACGGGTATCGCCTTTCGCGAGGAATTGGCAAGTCCTCCGTTAGTAAATTCATTGCCATGAAAAGCGCATTCTCAATTAGCCGTTCGGAACCGGCGAAAAATTGTAGGTCCCCTCCATTCCCTCACAAGGCATGGTTGTGAGAAATGCGTTAGGCCCAGGGGCTCCTCGCTCTATTGCGCCACCCTATTTATTTATTTTTTTTTTTTTTTAGTGGTTGTTTTTTAGTTTGAGATGACAAACCTTTCCAATTTTAATGGATTTTGCTATTTTACAAGTTCTTCCTCACGTGTTGGCCTTAAAAAAATAAAACCTCAAATATGTACGTGTGTATCGATGCTATGAATACCTTTTTTGAAAGCAGTTTTTAATTATTTGTGGAAAAGCAAGAATAAAATTCAAGGGTTTTTGTCATATGTAACATACTTACATATGACATTCCAAAATGTTTGCTCTGTTGTAATGAGCTGGGTCATCGTAAAAGCCCTCTTAAAATATTCCAAACTATTTGAATAACACAAGCAGTAGCGGCGTGTGTGAGATTTTTCATTTTTGAGACTGTGCATCCATTCAAACTTCATTGTACCTCGGGTTGTTTTGAAGGCTTTTCTTATTTCACGCATGATGTTGCGAATACAGTCCTTCAGTTTTGTATTGAACCAGCCTTTGAAGATATTGGGCTGGTGTTTGAAGTGGACATTGATTCTTCAGTCTAATATAGCCCTTCTTCACACTTTTTTGGCGGGAAGAGTTCATTCAGAATGGTTTAGTGGGTTCGTTTTGAAAATATCTCTATCTCTACATTTAATCCGACTCAGAAAATACTCATAAATTGACTGCGAAACTGAAGCTATTTTCAAAATGTTTCTTAGTTCGAATTGTTTTATTTCCGTAGAAAGAAAAGAAGTCCTGTTTAGATGCAAACTGTGCGAGTTTCTCAAACCCAAGGCCAAACAATCATTTTTAGCTACATCGTTTCAAACGCTTAAATGTATAAGTAAAGAAACTTTTTTGCTGTCTCAATTTTACTTTCCCTTTTTTCCCCGAAACTTTATTTGAATACAAATTTGTTCCTTTATGCAAGTATCGCTCTCACCATAATCCCTACAACACCACCTGTGCAAAGATGTTACAGAACATAGGGATTTGCCAAATATACTTTCTACGTGAAATTGAGATAACAGAGAGTTGCACTGATTGCTCGAGTTTTACTCGTTTTTATCTCATTAGCAGAAGGATTTTTAATTAAAGTTTGTGTCACACAATTCACCCCTTGGCATGGCTTAGGTCGAATTGAATGATGGGGAAAAGAATATTGCATGTACAATAAACACAGGTATACAACTCTAGTTGACTTTATAATTTAGCAGAGCTAGTTGGTTTTTATGAACGTTTTTACAACAATTTACCAAGTTTATTCGTCTACTCCATTTCTCAAAAGTATTATTATGCTTGGGGTTGGAGATGCGATGCCAACAATGAGTCTTTTGACTTCGTTTTAATCAAATAATATGAAGGCATTGGTGTGGAGATCTTAGGATAAATAATAAGAATAAAGTGAAAGAATAATGGTGACAAGATAAAAAGTAAACCGTGAATCATGCTTTGTAATTTGAGTTTGATTTAATTTTCAATGGACTTGAGTATGAAAAAACACAAAATCATTGCAGTTGATGGATGTTATGTGTTTGTAGTTTATTTTGATGTTTTTGTTGCTGAACATAAAATCACAGGATATACAGGACATTTGTTCCCCGACGAAAAACTTTTGAAGGATCTTTGATTAGTACTCATAGATCCTATATATATGTATGTATATAAGAAGTTTATGTCTTTTGAAGCTAAATAATTCAAATCAATTAAGAATTCAAATCGAATGTGCTACGTCATAGGAGCTACTGAGATCAACATTAAAAGCAATTCCTGTGCATGATTGTGTCCAGACTTAAGAACTTCGTTTTTACTTTGTAATAAATGCAATAAGTATTCAAATAATATGAAATTCTGCCGTAATCCAGAAAACAATTTCCACATATATGAGGTTATAACAAAAACAAATTACATTCGAAGTGTTTGTCTGTATGTTTCTAATTAAGATAATTGCTTCTTTGATTCGCCTGAATCTTTAATCATCTTTGTCGTCAACTAAGCTACCGGTGTGTCTGATGCTATATCCATGATGTACAAAGGTACACGGGTACAATCGTTTACCTACCTGTATGGAAAATAAGACAGGTGTAGGTGTATACTAGAGATCTGAAGCAGAGACAAGAAATCCACCGCAAGACAAACATGCGAAGCAAACCCGATAGACAAAGAAAGCGCTTGCTTTTGATTTTCAGGACTCCCCAAACTATTTGCATCGACACTACTGAAGGTCTACCAGGAAGTTGATATTTTGCAAGATGGGTTTGTTTGTTCCAGTGCCGATCGCATACAAATGAGAAACACCCTATCTGTGTGTGTTCAACCGTACACGGGCTGGGCTATTGCATTGGACTTGGACCATGTGCGGCAATCTGATGGCAAGATTCCTAATAATGTATTATTTTTGTTTACTTGGTATCCCCTATCTTCTGAAATATTTATTTTTCGGTATCTTCCACATTCCTGAACACGTACTGATTGAAGAGCCATTTTCTCTTGAAGTCGTTGCTGGCCTGTTTTCTTATCATTTACCGTCCGTTTGAATTTCAAGTGTATACACGTTGGAAACAAATTATTTCTACTTATTGATTTATCTGCGAGTGAAAGAGCGTGGCAGGAATGCAAAAAATGAGAGTAATTAGTCAAACCATCTATTGGTAATATTTCTATAATGAGAATCATTGAAAGGACAAAGTGATTGAACGAAAAGAATTTATTTGCATATTTATTTTTCAAACTGACTTCTTATTTAAGTGAGCTAAAAATGAAAAGAAAATGTGATTTAAAAATAATAAAACAAAATCACTCATTACTGGGACATAGTCGTACAGAAAATGTTGTGTTTTTGATCAATGTTAACTGTAAGACTGTGTCTTTGTTTTGAGTAAAATGCAACGAATTAAAAAAACGACAGTGTTTACAATTTTTATCAAATATTTGTGCTTGAGTTTTTTCTTTTATGTTTATATTGTTCTGTCAGCATACATCAACTGCAATAAATGGATAAAGAAAATGTAGTAGGTACTTATAGGCGATTTCAACGGAAGAGTTGGAGACACACAAGTTTTAAACATTGAAACGGATATCATACCTGAGTCAACCGCAGAGAAGAGAAACTCAATGGACAACAAAATCGATTGGAACGGTAAAAAACTTATTGAAATGTGTGAAACCATGGGACTTATTAAACGGACGCTCTAAAAGTGATAAGGAAGGTCATCTTACCTTTATAAGGGGCGCAGCATGTTCAACCATTGACTACTGCTTTCTTAAAGGAAAATGTCTTCAAGGTGTTCACGATTTCGAAGTCAAGGAACTGCCGTATTCGGATCACCTACCAATGTGAACAGCCAGAAAAAAATCCTTCACATACCTGCGGCTTCTTAGAAAAGAAAACACGGATGAGGCAAAAAAAAAAGGTACAGAGAGGCGAACAAAATGTACAAAATTATCTGCATGGAGAAACAAAAAGCATATTCGCTCGAACTTGTTGCAATGCTCAGGAGTACAAAGGACAGCAGATCATTTTGGAAAATTGCAAAAACTCTCAATGGACCATCCTTTAGGCGAGGCATAACAGCGGAAGTACACATCCTAGCTGAATACTTCGAAAATCTGCTGAATGCGTCATCTATAGAAAATGACAATGCCTCTGTTGGAAGACGAATTTCTAGATCGGCAGATAACACATGTGGACATTACAAGAATAACTAACCGCTGCAATGCAAACAAAGCCCCTGGGGAGGACGTATCCCCTACGAGTACTTAAAAAATGCGACGGAAAACTTCAAAACGGAATTGGCAAAAAGCTTTAACTTCATTCTCAACACAGGCGAAGTTCCTAAAAGCTTCAAAAGAAACATTATATTCCCAATCCTCAAGAAAGGTGACCCAAAAGAACAGAGCAATTACAGAGGCATATCCTTTCTCAACACAGTCACAAAAATCTTCACAGGTATTTTATTAGAAAGACTCTCTGATTGGGTACAGGAAAAAAATCTTCTTAGCGAATATCAGGCTGTTTTTCGGAAGGGATACTCTACGGTTGACAACATCTTCGCCCTCAAAAGCATCGCACAAGGATACCTAGACAATGGAAAAAAGCTCTACGCTTTCTTCGCAGATTTCAAGGCTGCTTTCGACTCCATTGACAGAAAAGCCCTAATATATAAACTTAGTAATCTGGGAGTGTCAACGAAACTGCTAAGAGTACTTAAATCGTTTTATAACGAAAACATGACCGCGGTCTGGGATGGAAACATACTTTCCGAATGGTTTCCTACGGAAACAGGAGTGAAGCAGGGTTGCCTACTCAGTCCTCTTCTATTTTCATTATTTCTCGATGACCTTGTAGATTTTCTACCAGGTGGAATATCTTTCGCGGGCATGAAAATAAAGCTTCTATTGTACGCTGATGATATTGTCATTTTAGCAGAAAGCCCAAATGGAATGCAACTGATGATAAACCAACTGCAAAGATACTGTAGCACGTGGAATTTACAACTCAACACTGCAAAGTCAAAGATTATGATTTTTCGAAATGGTATGGGGAGATATGCTAGAAATGAGAGATGGACCTGGCGAAACGAAGAATTGGAAAAAGTCAAGCAATACAAATACCTAGGAATCATTTTAACCCCACAAATTTCTTTCAGGAAACACTTCCAAGAAAAATTGAAGGAATCCAAACGCGCGATAAACTGCAGTTTGAGAGCAGTCCTCGGCAAAAAAGAAATTGCGCCAAGCTCAAAGTACAAAATCTTCGAAGCAGTGATGAGATCTATCATGTGTTATGCAGCTCAAGTTTGGGGCATCTTCCAATCTGAAGAAGTGGAAAAGCTGCTCAGATACTTCCTCAAGAGAATTTTCCGTCTCCCACATAATACCCCAAACTACATGCTTCATCTCGAGACTGGACTTCAACCACTATACATCTACACACTTGGATTACACTTCGCGTATATTCGGAAAGTTATGATGCAATCTACCCATCGATCGTCTTGTATATAAAATTGCCAAACATCTTCAAAGCAGAAACTTGCAGTTCTATAACGAATGGTTGAGACTTGGGACGGAACATAATATCTCACTAACAGTTGCAAACATTGATGAACTAAACAGAAACCAGCAAAAACTAATCGAGAAGATTGCAGACGTCACACGCGACAATTTTCGAAGGCAAAGTCTCGAAAGCCAAACGAGATCCACTTATAAGTTGCTGAAACACAACCTAGAGAGCAAAAACTATTTTTGCGATACAAACAGCATAGAAGTAATCTCCACCATACTCAAAGCCAAAAGCGAACTTTTACCCCTCAACTATATGCCCCACAGGACTGATCTAAGCCCAGAGTGCTCCCTATGCAACCTTAGATCTCGCGAAGATATCCAGCACTTTATAGGAAGATGCCCTATTCTCAAGGAGATACGTGTATCCGTCTGGGGAAAAGGTACTCTCACAGTGGAAGAAATCATAGAGATACTTAATGGAGACAACTGGAACCGCCTTTGTCAGTATATAAAAACTGCACTTAATTATCGTCAACATATTATAAATGAAACCTTCTAAATAAAAATAACTATTTAATTTTGATTCAAATTACAAATTACAAACTTGGAGCTTATTGTATATAAAAAATCTTTTTTTCGGCTGACGACAAAAGCCAAAGCTAATTGTGAACTATGTACACCATAAAATAATCAAGAAATAATAAAATCACATTTACTACTATTGTTCTGTTTAAATATGTGTATTATTTTAAATGCATGCAGTTAATGGAATCATAATGATTTTTTGCCATCTCTTTAACTTTCAGCTTAAATTGATCTTTTATTCAGATACATAAAATTTAAAATTTTGAAGCAATCCGTGTTACACATTCCATCGAAGTTCAGAGGAAGGAAGTTGTCCCGGAAATCCTATATCAACTTCTATTTGAGCTCCTAAAAAAAGTCATATTCACCAACAACCCATTTTAAGGTTTCTTGAAGGCCAACTTATCAATTAGCACTGTTCTTCCCTCAATGGGCCAATCCCATCTCCATTCGACGAAGACATCGTAATATCGTATTCCAGAATATATTTCTTTCTCTTTATTTCTGAGATGTAGAATATTTGAGGTCGCTGTTATATTGTGTCAATACGTCAACAAATAATTCAATATAGCATTGTCACTTATATCTTACACCCAAACATTGTAGGCATATGGCATGTTCAAATCCCTTTGACATCCTTATTCGTGTTCTAGGTCTTTGGGTCTTTATTCATGCAGACTTACAAAGCCCATACAATTAAGAAAATAATACGCGCAAACTGTCAAACATCTTCGAAAGGAGAACGAACAGTATATTCAAATGGGAGCACAAAAGAGAATCCATTAAATGGCAGCGTAAGGATGGATCGCTCATGATAAAACTCACTGCCTGCCTTTCATTTGTGTATCCTTGGGGACTATACCTAGTGAAAAGAACTCCATAAAATTCTACGACTTCTTAGTTAAAAGAAAATCAATGTCTATTCGCGCATCGCAGCAAGGCATTTCCAAGGATCATTAACCAAACACACGAAAATAGAAGAATGTGACTCTCTGGGATATCGCATTTCTTGGCGTTTAATTGCTTTATAAAGCATCTCATCACCAACCTTGCTATCGTAAATGGTAAGGACGGAATTAAATGAGTAAACAAAACTGAGTATTATAGGCTCATTGTTCGTAAGCCTTGTCTACTGTTAAATGCCATAAGGTGTGCTGTCTGGATGCCTTGCTTAAATGTAGGTTCTCACAATACAATAACAAAGGACGGGAGCCAACATGATGGCTGTGTTAGTTACTTAGATTTACCACCCAAATGGATTTACAACTAAATTTGATTTTATTTCCTGGCAATGGTTTAAAGTTTAATTATACGTAAAATATGAGCACACATTCAGATTTATAAATCCTGTAAAACAGCAAAACGGTTTAATCTATAGAAGTATAATCTTGAGTTATGGGTACTTGAGCAGGTTTTGAAAATATTAGTGTGTTTAGCATGGCAAAGTGGTTGCAATATTCTTTTTTATGGTGAGCAAAGAGATAGTTAAATAATACGAATTTATTGTTTTTTTTATGATTTTTATCAGTACTTTACACTTGACTTATTACGACTCGTTTGTGCATCAGATGAAATAAATTTTTATTGTTTAAAATAAATTAAATCTCTCCCCTCTTAATTTATTAATTCACAAATATTATATCTATTACACATGGAATTAGATTAAACATTTCACTTTGTTTTTCATATAAGGTTTGAGGTAGTGGTGGCGTGAACACCTACCGATAGTTACCGATATATCGTCCATCTCTAGAAAAATTCATGAGTCGCAAGAACATGCGTTGTAGGTGTCATTGTCTTATTGTCGATGTTGCCTGATTTTTTAAACTAGGTTTCCTTGGAAAGCCCATTTGCTGTCAAAGAAAGCTGCTCTTTAGGTTCTCAAAATATGTGTATGTGTCAATTAAGAAGAAATATATTCCATTTGATTTGTGTCCTTATAAGGAATTGGTGGTCTAGCGGTGTAAAATTTAAAAAATTTGAAAAAAAAAAAATTGTGCATGAAAGTAGGAATAATGCTTTAAAATTTTTTTACACTTATTTAATTTCTTTTAATCTACAGAAAAATGAAACTCATGGCAAAAAAATTCACTGGTGAGAGTTTATTTATCTATCTCTCTCTCTCTGATCTGAATTAAGAAAGTTGAGAATTTGTTTTAAAAAGTATAAATGTAGCTATCGCAGGAACTGAAACTAAAATAAATATAAATATCTTAATTGTTATTGAAATGTCTGTTACAATTTTCGTTGATTTTCGCGCAATCCGTTGTTAAGTGGTTGATGGAAAGCTGGAAATAGCGTTGGCAAAGGTTGTTAAGTAGGTGACTGTGGGTTAGCTGGGTGTGTCCAATTCTCAACCTCACGAAGTATTTGTTGGTGATTACAGAGGTAGTGGTCGGGTAGACAGCTGGGTTTCGATTTTGATTGATGGAAGAGTAGTGGTGTTGATATTGGGACCCAACTATTAGTTTCCGATTGTTCAAATATGAGCTGGTCAGTTTGGAGACATCTTGTTTTGTGGGCTAGTATTTAGATTTTGATTTTGATTTTGGTGGGGGCAAAACCCCCGTTTATTAGGCTTAATACAAGCTATTGACTTACAAACTAAGAAACTTAATAGCTAAGACTTACTAAGTAGTTGGAGGGCTTAGGAGACGAAGTTTTAAGTAGGGAGTACTCATATAGAAGTAAACAAAAAAATTGAAATAAATTATAATAACTCTTTTTTCGGCTGACGGCAAAAAGCCAATGCTCTATTGTGAAATATGTTAAAACCTTAAATTATTGGAAAATAAAATCACTACTTACTACTACTAGAAGTCAAAATAAGAGGAGTGGGAGTTGACATTCCTCAGCATTCGTGAGATGGGTTCATTGGAGCCGTAAGAGGTTCGATGGGTGGGAAGATAGAAGAGACGGGGTTTCCGGGTGTTACGAGGGTTAGTATTTAGAAAAATGGATTCGTTAAGGGCTGGACAGTCAATGGTACCTGTGATGATTCGGTGAATGAAGAGAATGTCAGATATTTCTCTTCGATCTTTCAGCGTATTTAGGTTTAGGAGTTTGATTCGGTCTTGATAAGGGAGTAATATCAGGGGATTACTCCAATTAAGACCTCGAAGAGCAAAACGGAGGAAACGGCGGCGTTGAATGCTCTCAATTCTGGCAACTTCTGTGCACTTGTTGGAAAGACGACCAGACTTGACAAGCGTATTCAAGAAGCGGACGGACAAATGAAATGTAAAGGGATCGGGATCTCAGTTATTTTTATAAATTAAAGATTAATAAAATTTTTGACAGTTAAACTATTTTTATATATTTCACTCAGATGTGCAAAGAAAGGATAAAAGTATGTACATATTTCGCACTCAAGCACAGGCATGAGACCCAATCTTTTTTTTTTTTTTTTGTTCAAATACCGTCACGAATGCTTGCATTCAACAAGCCTATTGGTATTTACTGAAACTCCCAGCTTTTCTTGTGAATACTTGTATTGGAAAATTCAGCAGCTGTACTCTTCACAATCAACATAGCATTGGATTGATGTGTACCTTTTTATTTTTATGATTATAAATTATTGAAAATGATCACTCAGCGTCATCCTGCGTTCTCTGAAGACGATGTGTTCCCTGCTCTGATCCACAGTCCTTCTCTACCCCAACGAAAACATGTAAATTTTTGAAGAAAAATTCTAGGACTTCCTGCTGTCAAGATTTTAAATCGATTAGGTACATACTTTCTATATGTTCCATATTGAAGAGAATTGTCTTGAGACAAACATTTGTCACTTATGCACATACGTCCTTACATCATGTACATATGTTATACGTCTATATCGAAACATACTTTTATGGAATTTGCAATTCCCAATGAAATCAATCATCTGAATGAGTTCGATGTTTGCGAAATAATTCTCATTGATAGAAAGCAATTTACATGATTTTCTTTTCAGCAATCAAAGCCTTTATTTAAATTATCAGCATGTGCTAATTAGGAAAACATTGTATTTTGCGTTAATGTGTATTGACAAAACCAAACTCTAATTTTTGTTTTTTATTTCTGATATGAATCTGGAAGATGTGTTCAATATTTTGTACCCTATCCAAATTTAACTACATCTTTGTTGGGATTTTTTAAAGGCTATTCAAACTAAACTTTTCTCAAATCAATCAACACAATATCTCCCTTTGTTTTTCTTGTTGGTTAGTTAACAACGTCTCGGCCGAAGAACTAAACCAACAAATACCTATACGAGTATACCTCCTCTATATTTGCTTCCTCCTGACGTTTATTTAACTACATTAAATTGTTTGTTTTCTATTTCTATTTGCTTCACCATACACTGCCTATTCTTTTGCTATTCCTTTTCGAATATATTTTTGTTTCGGTTTTTTTTATCTTTCATAATGCTCACATGTCTTAAATATGTTGCCAGCGGAACGAAAGCAAATATTTGATTGAGAATCAAATTTGATTGAATGGTTTTCGTCTCCCGTCTCAGGCATAACTTCTCCTGCGAAATTTTTACAACTGTCAGTGTTGTTTTACTTCGGTTTTATTTAAGAGAAGTAATTTTTTAAGGAGTTTGAGAGGATTCATCGAATATTTAACCCGTTGTTTAAAGTAATCCTAAAGTTTGTGCCCAAAATTAAAATTGAGTAAGGTATATGCCACAACAGGAACGCACTATTTAATCACTCATCGTCATCAGCAATTCATTAACTTTAAAACCTCAATAATAAATTGCTATTCAAAGTCATAAAACAAACTTTTGTGAAGCTAGTTTGCAAAAATTTACTAACATGTGATGATGTTATTAACACTTATTTTTCCTTTTTCTATTAATCTGCAAATGCTCATTTAAATCAAATGATTTCGATCAAATTCTTTCAGATTACTAAGGTTAAAACTGTCCCTTTTACATAAAAGAGAATCCTTGGTCGATCAGATCAATTCGAATATATGATGTATTTGTGCGCTGAACCCTTTTCAAAAAAAAAAAAAAAAACAACGACAGCAAGTCCGCTATAAATGGGCCATACAAAACAAATGGACAATTTTCCTTCCCTATTGAGTGGGAGTAGTAGATACACTTTGTTCACGGAAGCAGAAGAAGATAATGAAAAAGATACTTACTTGACCAAGAAACCATCGTTCTTGAACCATACAACGATAGGACAGGACGACAAACCCAGGCAAAAACAGATAAAATTAATTTTCCATATCTAAGGGGTTTGGCGTTTGGGTGGATGGCTTCTTCATTTCTAATTGGAATGCGAATAAAAGAGGCAGGTGACATTCTTTTGGATGTTTTGTCATAAATTTTAAGTTTACGTGGGGTGCAGAACGCGCAAAACCCCTGCAGATATGAGAAAAAGATTTTACTCCGTCCTTTTATTTTTATCAATTTATTATTTTCTTTATTTTCACTTCAAGTTAAATGGATGTATTTAATTTTCTTGTGCGATGAGCGTGTCTTGTTTGGTTAAGGTTTCTTTCTTTTATTTCCGAGTTCTTTTTTTTTTTTTTTTTTTATTTGAGGCAGTATTTTTTCGTTGGCTCTTGGTGTATCTTCTGTTTTAACAGCCTTATCAGATTTCGTTCATTGTTTGGCCCCTATTGCGTCAGGATTTTTTTTTAATGAAAATTTAATATTGGTTTTTCTCTTGTTTTTGAGTCTATGGTTGTGCAGGATTTGAATTTGAACATCTATAGACAGAGAAATGTATATTTTTGCTTTTAAGGCAGGCTATTAAGTGAAAATTGAGGAAAAAGTAAGCGTTATTGTTTACGCATTTGTGTTGATTCAATTATAAGAGCTTGTGTGGATTGGTGTTGTTGGAGTTTTTAAAATTAGTATAGTGAAGAGGGCTTGGCCTGCTTTTATTATCCGAAGATTTATTTTCAATGAGAGTTTAATCTGCGTTTCGTGGGTGTAAGGGAGGTTTCCATTTGATTTTATCATTATTATTATGAACATCTACGGAAATTGCCTAGGAATCTTTTGGTTTTCTTACTTGGGAAAATGTAACGATTTTGCAATTTTGGCATTTTGCGCATGCTATAGGTACACATACTGAAGACCCTAATTTGCCTGTGCTCTTAAGTAGATGATTCAAATTGATTTTCTATGAATGATTATTTAGCTGACCCGCCCGGGGTGTAGCTCGGGTTCTATAGTGATCTAATATAGAAGAAGTATGTTATTTAGAGGTAGTGTACTTTCAAAGACAAGGTGTAATGTACAACACGCAACACGCTGTGGTAGTCGAAATTGGGAACATTTCGTTCACGAGCAGTATCGCTGCTAAAAATGTGAAAATCGTCAATTTTAATTGAATAAAAAAAAATATCTGAATGAACATTTTAAAACGGCCCTGTAGTTTTTTGCTATTGTTCCCATCATCTTTTCATTGAGAGCATATGTATGAAGTGTATTGTATTTTCTTGTGGTACACGTGGGGTGAGGTTCGAGTTCGAATCCCAACAGAGGCAAAAATGTTTTTTCCACGGGTATCGCCTTTCGCGAGGAATTGGCAAGTCCTCCGTTAGTGAATTCATTGCCATGAAAAGCGCTTTCTCGATTAGCCGTTCGGAACCGGCAGAAAATTGTAGGTCTCTTCCATTCCCTCACAAGGCATGGTTGTGAGATATGCGCTAAGCCCAGGGGCTCCTCGCTCTGTTGCGCCACCCTATTTATTTATTTTATTTACATGTATGAAGTAAAGTCCATATTACTCAGGAATAATTTATCATTCTAATGATGAAAGAATGTTTTCGCTTATTTTCCATTCTCGTTTTACGGAAATATTTGAATAAACTATAGCTCATCTGTTATTGTGATGAGTAATTAAAATCTTGTAAAGTTTCATTAAAATCCATTCGGAAGTTTTTGCATGAAAAGGCAACGAACATCCTTCCACACTTGTAAACTTTCGCTTGTAAATTCAGAGTAGAAGGATTTTGTAAACATTTTAATAAAATTGCAGGCTTTTGTTGGTGTTATGTCTTTCTAACCGTTTGCCAATACAGAAAATTTATATGTTGCAAAATCAAAATAAAATTTCTGTTTTTATGTTACGTTCACAAGTTTTATGATTTCAAAAGAATAGTTGTGATCCGTCTGTGAGTTTTACCGCTTTGGCCTCAGAGAGCATCGTATCGGCAAACCAACTACCAACCGCAACTTGATAATAATTTTGGCGCGGAAGCAACTGCTTCTTTTTGAATATTTTCCAACATTGTGAACTCGATACCAGAACCTAAAGCACGGCTGTTTTGTAGGGTTTTCGGCATTTTCGATCACAGAAGACAGTGGAGTGTGTTTTATTTTAATAAAGAATTACCTGAAAAGGGAACTCTTTTGCATCTTCGAATTTTCCCATTAAAATTGAGCGGACTGTATGTTATGTCATTGTATGTATAATGAAAAATACACTTTTTGGTAGAGCTCACCCTAGTAAGAGGTGTGATCGGTAGTAAAACTTCATGAAATAAAGAATATTCTCTGTTCTTTTGAGATATTCAGATACCCTTTAGCCTTTCATCGTGATGACGTGTGTATATCACGCTTCAACAACGTCAAAAATCAGCTGGAATCGTGTCTGTTGCTTTATCGATAAATTGTGTTCAGTAGTGATGGTAACTTTTGTCTCAAAAATCAAAAATCAAAATTGCAAGTGAATACGATCAACATTAAATCATCGAACACCCAACTAGGAAGGGTTTGTGGGTTGAGAAATGGGAGGCATCGAACTGTATTCTTTTCTATTGTTGGAGCTATATCATTATTGTCGCGCTTAATTTTTCTATCATGAGACGATGGCACTACGCCTTGAATTTGTTTTTGTAAATGGTAACTACCCAAATTTTCTGAAAAACTAGTGCAGGCTTTAGAACTAAAAATTAGGGACCGAATTACAGCATTACTGATCTTTACATTGGTGTGTCTATATTCGTGATGAACTGCACAATATCAGCCGGGTGCTATATATATATGTGCACAAATGAAATTCCGTTCAATCAATGATATGGAAAAATGTTAAATTATGGAATTTAATTGCTCGATAACGTAAGTTTTACGTATCATTCGCAAACATGTGCTGTAATTCGATTCCATTTTGTATAGTAGTAAAAACTTCTTTTATGAAAAAAAAATATGAATCTAAAAATCAAAAAAAAAAAAATTGATAAATAACTCAGCTTTTTTACAGTTGACCATTTTAAAGAGACTCAGTATTGTATATAGTTTCTCTAATGATTATTTATTAGTGCACACCCTCGTATTTAAAATATAGGTATGAATATTCTCTAATACCAACTCCAAAAAAAACCCAAAATTATGCTCGAAAACCATTCCTAAAGATTTATTTTGTTTTGCTTTGACAAACAATGTCAACACATAACCAACCCTTTTCATCGGTTGATAAAGGATGACTTTTGCAAACAATCAAACAACCGCGGAAAGTATAGATAAACAAACTTTTAAAGGACATTCTTTGAAAAGAGACTAATCTACTAATCATTTACTATGCGCAAGTCGAATAACTGTCACTCGCAATAAAAAAAGCCTTGCAAAGAAACTCAAGCTACAAAAATTCTATCTCGTATAATCTAAATAGACTAAAAGATGATTTTTCTCGGGATAGAGTATAATGCTGATTTAATTAGGACTCTAAGTGTGTCTACAATAAGATGATTTCTCGGTGGAAATCTTTATGTTTATTTGCGTTCTTACTGCAATATCAGCAAGGGAATACATGTTACGTTCAAGGCAATAAAAAAAAAATGGAAAACAAACAGAAGAACGGCAAGTACTTGTTCTGAGAACTCATTTAAAGACGCTCCCAAATTAGTCAAGAAAAACCATCAATGTCTTGTGAACTAAGAATGAGGAACTCAACACACACCCTTCTCTCGATACTGAAATTCAAAGCTTGTCATTTTTATTCATCCCCCAAAAGATCTCACATTTCTACGTTATCAGCTACACATGAATCGCCAATGACATAAGACAAAGAAATCAAAGCTAGAATTCGGGAGCAGTTGTCCTTTTAAGACGAATTTAAGGCTTATGGATTCAAAGTGAAACCTTTAGCAGCTATATAAAAGTTGAATCCGTTATAGTAAACGATTGATGTTCAAAGTCGTAAGTCCACTAAGGCAACTATCAACCTTCACAAACCAAACCAGCCTTCAAACAGTAACTTCAAATGCAAATAAACTGTTTAAAGTGATTTTGAATGCAAAAATCAAACAATCGAATATTTCAAAATATAATGGGAAATACTTAGTTAATCTATAATTTATCTTTCTGATTTTTTGTCACTATAAAAATGAAGAGTTAAAGAAAAAATATTAAAAGGGCGTATTGATTTAAAATAAAAATAAAAGTTGAAGTGACCTCAGCTTGCGAATGTATGTACTACCTTATCACTCATAAATAAAAATCAAAGCACATTCTACTGTAAAGCTTTTTTACTATTTTTGTGGAATGTATTTGATTTGAAAGTGAGTGGAAACGGTTTGGTTTATAAAATGTGTAGGAATGTGCATAACCTGTTTGAAAAACTGGTTAGTAGAAAATTTATTCGATTTTAATCGCACTCTTAGCATATACCTATTGAGGACTATTGTAGAGTGCGCATTTCTAATTGGCTGAGCGTTAGAATTTTCTATATAAGAGAGGTGGTAATTGACATTCAAAAAAAAACCATGGTTCTCCACCAGTTTAACCTGTCCAAATACTATTTTCAGTTTAAAATTAACTTTAGCGTAGACCCTTTCACATCCATATAAAATTTCTCTTTAACGTTAAAAAGATTTGGGTTTTATTAAATGAGAAGCATCATACTTAGAAGACCACTTCCAACCTCAAATTTTAATGCCTTTTTAAATAAAAACAAGAAGTACTTTGTTATAAAATTATATAGAGTTGTGGGGAAAAGAACATTTGGTCAGAGTTCAGTCGAAGTTGTGCATATAATTTTCCTAAACCTAATTCCTGAAGCAAATTCACTCACAAAGAAAATCCTTGTAAACAAAGTCTCGTACTTCAAATAGAATTCTTAAGCACTCTTAAGGAACTGTAGCTATTTTTTTTAATTGAATCGCATTAACCAAGTGGTTGCCTCAAGAACTGAAGCTGATGCAAGTTCGAGCACATTTATAACATTTTGCAACTTTGCAAAAGTTCTAGTCTGAAAATGTGCCCTTTCTTGTCGAATGTTCTGCTTTAGGGCCATCAAGTTTCAGCAAAAATACATAAAAAGTTCGAAACTGGAAATCTACAAAAAAAAAAGAATAGGGAAACATACACAAATCTCATGCTCTTTTGGATTTCTTATCCTCTTAAAGCATTTAAAGAAATTTCATTCAATTTCCAATTTCGATATTATATACCAAATCAATAATATTATCTTAATCTCAGTTCACCTCATTCATCCGATTGCTTATTGCATATCAAAGAAAGATACTCATCGGAGTTATGACATGAACGATTGCAAAGTTATTAGGTAAAAGTTTTTTTTTCGAATCATCGTATCTTTGTTTTCTTTTCGAAATAAGTACAAAGGGATGTTTACTGTGTTATTTCTGTGTGTCCTCGGGGGAGATAAGGTTTACGTGAATCCATAAGCATTTATGCTGGTTAAGCTAAGGAGGAGGCTGCAATTTTAAATGTTACACTTAGCCGCAAGGTTCACAAATATCAATGTTAAAGAACTGCTAATGCTTTTCAATGGCAAAAGTTTATGGCTTCTCAAAGTCCTGAAAGCGAAATTTTATTGAGTGAATTGGGCTTCAAAAAGTTGAATTTTTGTTCTTTAACTTTTAGATCTGAGAATGGGAACTTATTTTTATTTTAGAATTTAGACGACTTTACATATCCGGCAAAAAATTACATCGTCTTTCAGACAAATTGAAGTGTACGAAACAAAAGAAAAAGTTTTATGAACAAATTGATTAAAAAAATTTTCTTTTTGCTAACATTTGGATGGAAAGTATTCTTTTATACTTTTGGTTTTTAGTAATTGTTTTGATTAACAGTGGACCAAAATTATTTTTGCTTGTTTGAAATTCGTGGTGCTGCATTAACATTAACATTTTATTTAATTTCTTTGCCTTCAAAACTCCGTTCAGGTTGGATGGAAATTAAAGAGGTTGTGAAGTTGCAAACCGATTTCTTTAGTTTAAAGTTTGAGTTTATTGGGCTCTGTCAAGAGCTTCTGAGAAAAGAACTTTTTTGTTTGCGACTTAATAAGTTCAGAACGTGAAAATCTTAATAATTATTTTCTGGGCAAACTCTTGCGTGTGAGCGCGTTTAAGTACGTGTGTTTACTCAGCATCACTAATGGCTAGGTGGTCACTATTGTAGCTTATGCTCATTTTTCAAGAAAGGTTCTACTATGCTACAAATTTTCCAAAAAGCTCCTTTCCATTCCCTGGTTTTATTGAGAAAATGGATATTGAATTAAATGTTGCATCTCAAAAGAAATTTTAACTTGTAACTCCTTTCTGTGTCTATAATAAAAACTTCACCTTTCCACAAAGTTTGAAATATTTGATGCAGTGATGAAATCAACAATATCGTATTTATTGAAAAAACTGATTAGTAAATGCTTAGATAAAGCCATTAATTTTGTCTATTTTAAAGGAACTCAATAAGGGAATTAGAAAAAAGCCGCTTGGTTCTATTAAATTTTGAGGGCCCAAATATGAGATAAGAGCGAAAAACCGCCCTTATTATTATCTTCAAAATATCGCGTAACCAATCAAATTACAAGTCAATTCTTGACGCCATTTTTTATTGAGAAGTAAATTTCTCACCGAAATACTTCATTCCCGATCTTAAAGTTAAAATTTTCCAATTCATAAGTTTTCGTTACTTTTTTGTGTAGCACAACTTGGTTACACATACTTATGCCTTTTAAAATTATTTACCATCAGCGAATCAATCTAAAATACCGTTTTTATTTGTAGTAAAATTATGTTTTTTCCAACAATGTGTTTAAAATGTTAATGAACGTTTGCTTCGTTTACGAGATATATTGGAAACTAGCTGAGCCGCCCGGCTTTGCTCGCGTCTGTAGTTTTAAGGTTCCCGTTCCGTGGGAATTTGGGCATGAAATATAATCTTTCTTTTTGTGGGACTATATGTAGCATCCTAATACTGAAAGAATTTTTAAAAACGGTCCAGTAGTTCCTAAGTTTCCGTTCCCAACCCATTCCTGTTGGAATCTTCCGTTCCCGTGGAAATATGTGAATAAAATATAAATTTATGTCACTGGGGGATAATATAACATCCTAGAGTTGAAAGAATTTTTGAAATCGGTCAAGTAACTTTAAGGTTCCCGTTCTAGTTCCCGTTTCTGTTCCTGTGGGATTATAGGCTTGAAATATAATTTAAGTTACTGATGGAGGGAGATAATGTAGCACCCCTAGTGCTGAAAGAATTTTTGAAATCTGTGAAGTAGTTTCTAATTTTCCGTTCCCAACCCCGTTCCTGTGGGAATATGGGGATCAAACCTTGACAGGAACCATCTCTGGACTAAACTATGTCTACCCTGAAAATTTCATAAAAATCCGTAGGGTGGTTTAGGAGCTTACCCCGGACATACATACATACATACATACATACATACATCCTATTTTATTTATATGGATACTGAAAAGGGTAGTTTTTCACCTCTATCTTCGATTCGTACCCTCTAACTGAATAGCACTCGATTTTTTAAATATCATTAGTCCACTAAGTAAATCCCCGCTTAATTTGTCTTTGCAGAGTGAAAAGCTCTGCAGCCTTCGCTGACATTTTCACTCATTTTAAACTATACTTTCTGCGTTGCTTTCGATGTTTTCACAAAAAGTTTTTACTAGTAGCGTTCAAATACAATTGCCTTTGACGTAATTTTTCTCAGAGTCTTCGATCAAATTGAGTAAATGAAGCAAATTAGTTTCTAAGTTCCCGTTCCTTGGGGAACAAGGGAATGAAATATAGTCCAAAGAATTGGGGAATTTATTACATCGGTCTAGCATTCTCTAAGTTCCCGGTTATCTTCCCGTCCCCATCCCGTTGCCGAGAGGAATGAAATATAGTCTATGCTATTTTCTAGGCTCAAGAACATCTCTGTTCCAAGTCGGTAGCTTTGGAGCCTCTTCAATACAAACAAAAAAAAAACTGTTTCCTCTTAATAATATTTTAAAGTAACTTCTCATCCTTGTTATTGACTTTTTGCATTTTTTCTAAAATACATACCAATGTTCTTTTGTTTTTTGGTCTGTGTAATTGAATCAATAGTGATCCGCTGTGTTTTCTGTCACTTATTGTGTGAACAATAACCGCTTGCAAACTACCAAATTTTCCAACTTTTACCATGTGGTGGTCGAAGTCTTCGCTTTTTATCTCTTTGTATTACTGACAATAATGTGGAGTAAACGTAGATAGGCCATTCAATGCTTACTTGTAAAAGAAAAGAAAATAAATAAAACATTACAGGTCTGGACGTATCATTATTTGACTTTCATTGATATTTCTTAATGTATTTGACATTATCCAATTTTAAGTAACAATATTCAGGCCTAAGGATTATCGTTTTTCTATTTTTCTTGCACTTCAACAGTAAAGTTACATATATGAAAGTCCTTGAAGTCGCTTTCCTCGAGTTTTCTGTTTCAGAAGTCGAATTGGCATTTAATATGGCATCGTTTTTCCACTCAAAACTAGTTTCCAGTCGTTGTTCAATATTTGTTTCTAAATAAAGTATCCTTCAAAACACAAATTGGTTGAACAATACCTCACCTTCATAGGGTAAACGCACTAGTATCCGGACACTTAACTTTTTTCTAGACTTTGACTGCGACCCATTTTGTAACCAAAAATTATATCGCGGTATTGATATAAGATATAAGAATAGTAACATAATATATATAATATAATAAGAATATAGACATTTCTCAATATTATCAAGTAAATTTCAAAGAAATCATTGTTAAAACTAATAATAACAATTCAGAAAAGTTCCATTTTCGTTAGTATCCGGACAGCAAAATTTAGTATCCGGACGCTTTTGTTTTAATATCCGGACACAATCATTTAAAAAAATAAACCCTGTCCGGATACTGAAAATATATGATAAACGCACAATTTGAGTATCCGGACAGCATGTCCGGATACTGAAAAACATATTCAATTTTCTTTTTAGTGTCCGCACACCACAAATAATGTCAAAGATTTTATCAAATTTGTTTTTTTGTGCAAATTGTTTTAGTTAATCATGTTTCCAACGAAACCAATGACTTTCCATTACAATAAATTACTTATTACTTGTTCAATTGCTTACTACTTAAAACTATTCGCACTATTTTTTTTACACAAATCGAAAATGCGACCGATCCTTCAAATCTTATACTGTAAAATGACGCGTTGTTCTTAAAATACGCATTTCGAGTACCTGAAACCTTACATGCATGTATAGGACACATTGAAGGACCAATGTGTGTTGACGTTTAAGAATTTTTTGTGTCATTTATCTATTAATCGCAAAAAAGGTCAATGTGTCCGGATACTAACACTGTCCGGATGCTAGTGCGCTTACCCTATTACCTATGTATTTCCATATTGATAAATTAGAGTTTATTAGAGTAGGTGCTTATATATAATTTGAAGACATAACATACGTCCTCTAGTTTATTATTTATGAAACCTCTACTCAATACACTATTTTTTGTTCTTTTATATTTACAGGTATGTGACGAACCTTACCTACCTTTTCATTGGCAAGTAAGTTAATCTTTTTTATACATCAAATAATCTTCAAAGTTTCAAAAAGAACTTGAATTGTAGAAAGTTTTGAAAACATCGATAAAGTGCTGTATTCCTGTATTCAAGTATTCCAGAGCTTTTCCTTTACATTAGGTCTGTTTCTTTACTCAAAACTATCACGAAATGCACCGAAAATGAGTCTAATCCAATTCCAGCACAGCGATTTTTTTTACCTGTGCACAGAAGAGAGTTCTCATGAGAGAGTAAAAAATTTTCCCCCCTGCGAATTTTTGGCACTGAAATTTCTGTATACAGAAATTTAGCAGCCAAAACAAATACAAAAGCTGTCAAGCAGACGTTTTTTCAAGTGGTGATGTGACATGTGATATGTGGATATTTTGCTCAAGACGTTTCTTTACTTTTCAGACAATTACGCTCTTCAGAGAGCTTCTGAGAGAATTTCACCCCCACCCCTTACCTTATGACAGATTGTGAATTTCTGAATTTCTGTGCACAAAGTAAAGAAACAAACCTATTTACTCTTTATTTTATTATACTACGTTTTTGTAAGCTTTTGTTAAATCGCACTCACTTCCTATAAAAAGCTGAAGAATTACTGGAACGAAGCTCAGTTGAAAAACTTTGTGCTTTAAATTTTATTTGGTTCCAAAATTTTGGTCCTTAATTTTAAAAGTTTCAAAGCTTAACAATTTTAATATTTCGATTTCGAAATTATTTTGTGTTAAGTCTATTTTTTCTAATGGATTCTTCTGGAGTTGATTTGTATTTGATTATCCAATAACTAATTGTGGAACCTACACTTTTTTGGTTCAAACCTATGATATTGAAGCTTGAGGTCCTTCAGCTTTTTTCGAAAAGCTCCTTTTTGGAGTCTGTTTTGTGCTCGGCAAAGAGTTTTCAATTTCGTATTTGTTCGAATCGGTTATTTTGCGGTTATAGCATAGATGACAACCAACTTTTTTAGAACTTGTCGATTATCTCTTGCGCAGAAGTCAACTGAAATAAAATGCATGTGGTTTTTAGTATTTTGGTCAAAAGGACTAAACTGTAAGTTGGCGCTTCCAGTTCATATCGTGTCGCATACCAAGAACCAAGCAGGATTCTTTCGGTTCCCAATTTGTGGCGGGAAATGCAAATATAGGAAATTTACATACTACACTTACGCGGTCTACAATCCAAGCTGTAGGTTTTAAATGCATTTGTCCTCGCTCGGATTTGCAATTCTAAGCAGTGTTTCCGGTTGAGATTCGATTGACGTCGGTACAGATTGTGACTTGTTGTGCGAAGCATTGTCCTTCAAAAATAGAACGTTTATATCATGGCAAAAGGAATCCCGGGTATATCCGATAAGAGATAGCCATATGCGCGAAATCATGTTGAAAAGAAGAAAAAAAGCAAATACTGCAAAATTCGAAGAGATGTACCGCGTCGTTGAATCATGTTTTGTGTGTATCTCCGTTGAGTGAAAACAAAAAGGTGAAAAGTGAAAATTATTCCTTTAATACCATACTCCCAGGCTAGGCTGTTAATGCATCAAGAGTGTTCAAGGCAATCTCAAATGGCTATGTCGAACACATAAATCTTAAATGAGAATCGGTTGTTTGCCGTTCTATGCACACATAAGCTTCAAGGATGAACAGACTTGCATTCATCGACACTCTGTGTATGTCAACAGCATAGGTTGACCATGCGACTTATCGGTGGCGCTTTTGTGCGTTGCCAAGAGGCTTATTATAGAGAATCGTCTTCTTGACTTTTATATGCCATGTGATCAAATTACGGATTATCCTGCCAAGCTTTATCTGGGTCTCATAGTTTATAGAATTCCATTTGGTTTTTGTTTGGTTTTATTCTTTTTTTTTTATTTTTGTATACTCGTATAATCACTGAGTAAATTCTAAACTGTGTTTAGTCGCGTTAAGTTAAATTTTGTCCAAAATCGAATTTTTAAACTGAAATACAATAATGTACCTATACGCTATTTTCAAATTGTAGTGACTAGAGTCATGTGGGATGCACGGTTGTTTCGTTCTTTTTATATGGATGCAAATTGGTTGAAAATCAAAAATATTTTCTCATCCAATTTTTCGTAATTTATTTGCCACTGAATTTGAAACGCCTTTAATTTAATTAAAACAGTTATTAAAAACTTTTTCAGAATATAACCGTATCAAATCTGGCTTATTGTCTGTTTTTTACAGTCAAACAATTATTTCAGTGAGGATTGTAGTTGTAATGAAAAAAGTGAATTTTTTAGGATCAAAATCATTGCAGTTTTTTCAAATGATCAATAACAAGAGAATTTTTTTATGGTTCCTAAGGTTTTGCCAATCAAAATTGGATTGAATATCTCTGTTTCGCCAATACTGTGTTCCTTTCCTCTTAATATATTATTTCATTAGTTCGGAATTGGCTATTATGGAAACCCTTGCAAGAATCTGGATATATTTTCATAAAGCATGGTAAAAAGAATTAATTTCAAAGTTTTTTGTAGTTTTAAAGTGAAAGTGAAGTCTGATTTCCCAAGTAGTCACAAAAGGCTTGGATACCTTTGTATCAAGTAAAGAAATGCTATAGCCAAAAGAAAATTTAATAACAAAGTTCTATATACTTTTTAATTGAAGTGTACATATTCTACCAAATAACCACGAAAAGTCTAGTGGAAATTTTTGAAATCAAGTTTTTGCACACAAATCGAAACATAACCACGCATTGTGACAAACCAAACTATGTATGTTGGCGGATACTTCCCCGGTAATTACAATCAACGGACTTTCGGAACACTTATTGTTCAAATACGCCAACATTACTACCTTGTGGCAAGAAGCCTCAACTTTAAAACGTGAGCAAAATAATGAAAATTTTCAAATCCCTACAGCTGGATAATCCTAACTCAACAGGGTGCAACGTTTTTGTTGTTCATAGCTGCAGAAAGTTTTCGACGGAATGATATATGTAAGTAAATGTAGAAGCTTGCCAAAACTATTTCATTTCCTCTTTTAAAATGCCGTGTTAAATTATGTAGTCCAGGCCAAGTGAACTAGAAGGACTTGGTTTTTGTGTAAAAAGTGTAAAAAGTTGGCCTAACTTTGATACGAAAAAGTTTTGTTTTTGATTTTGCTTCAGCTTCGAGTGCTCTGCTCCGATTTGTGTGTTTTTATTCCGTTTAGATAAAAAAAGAATGATTTTGTGATAGTTTTTCCAAATGTACACAAGTTTGATTTTGAGTGCATTTAAGTAATTTATATTTATTTGCATGTATTTTAGGATGGGAAGCTTTTTTTTTTTAAATCATCTCAGTCAACCCAATCGACATTGGTTAATCTGTGCACATTAAACAAGTTTGTATTTTGTCGTTAGAAACCGCTAACATGGCACGGCAGTGCTTTTGATTGTTGGATATAATGATTTCCTGGTGGGTACGTGGTTTTAAAAGGATGAGAATCTAGGAGGAGTAAACGCTTTTTGATATTGTAGTTTTTTAAGAGTACAAAATGTGAGTGAGATATTTAGCTTTCAATATATGTATAAATGGTGTTTTTTAGAGGTATAGAACTTTGAATTGAAATAAAACACAAGAAAATTTAGATGTCCATCAATTTGGCTTTATTGAAGGTTGTTTTAAATATGATTTCGGGCATGCTGGGTCGAACAAAGCCAAGGTTAGAGGTTCAATTTTCAACCATTTCGAGCGTTGGCTTCCAAGTCCCCTAACGTTTCTCGTTTGTTGACGCAGACGTACCCCCAAAGAAAATAATCCAATGGTGTCATCATCACACGATCTTGGTGACCATCTGACAGGTCCATTCCGCGAAATTATGCGCTCATCGAATGTTTCCTTCAATAAATCGATTGTGACGTGTGCTGTGTGGCATGAAGCGTCGTCTTGTTCGAACCACATCTCATCCACATTCATGCCATCCAAATCGGGGAAAAAATGATCGGCTATCATGGCTCTATACCGGTCTCTATTAACGGTAACCGACTCGCCAGCATCTTTTCGGAAGAAGCATGGCCCAATGACTCAACCAGTCCATAGAGCACACCAAACAGTTAGTTTTTGTGGATGTAAAGGCGTCTCAGGATACTCGTGTGGATTCACTTCATTCCAAATGCGGCAATTTTGATTGTTGATGTAACCATTCAACTAAATGAGCCCCGTCACTGAACAAAATTTTGCGATGTGAAAATCAGCATCGGAATTAATCTCATTTTCGGCCCATACACCAAATCACGACACATTGCTTGGTCTCGCGGTTTAATTCTTACACAAGCTGGATCTTGTAAAGTCGTAAGCCAAGATCTTTGCGCAAAATCTTCCATAAAGTTGATGGACAAAGCTCCAATTGCTGTGCACGGTAGTGAATCAATAGTCCTCTTCAACACTTTGCTCTGCAGTGGAAATTGTTTCTTCGCTCCGCACTGTTCGACGTCTCTACGGATGCGTATTATTACACAAAGTAATTGTAGTGCGAAAACGATCCATGGTTGACCGAATTAATTGCTCTGATGGACGATTACGTCGACCATAAAATGGACGGAGCTTGCGGTAAACTTCGCGTACTGAACCACTATTTTCGAAATAAATTTGCAAGCTGTTCATGATGAAATGGCATATCAAACTGAACATAAAAGACATTAGAGTTGGCCGATTTGACCACAAGATGTCAGTTTTATCCCTATTCGAAAACCCAACTTACAAAAAAAAACACACGATATATGCCGCTGTATCGCTAAATTTATTTATTTATTTCTTTAGTTGTATGTAATCTGTGTTTGTATGAGTGGATGTAACGAGTGACTTCTCGTCTAATCTCAAATGTTTTCCATTTAATAAAGTCCGTCTAGGTACATAGTTGGCCATTATTTAGCAGTAGACCACACTCTACATATAACTTTTATTTTTCGGTTATTCTCCATTCCACAATGCTTTGTTCCTTCCTTCGTAGAGAGATGTTTATAATCTTTCACAGAAATACCTACACACTTTTTGCAATCACAGTTTTCAATTACTTAAGGTAATTGTTTTGTTTTTGATGTCAAGTCCGAATGCGTATTTTGGAAAATATTCCATTTAGTTTGTTAAACTGCCTTACCTTCTGCTAGGGAATTAAGAATGTAATTTGTTTGTTATTGGCACACCGTATTTACTTGTAATTTGTGACTGTCACCCTTTTCATATTCTCATTCAATTACACTTTTTTCTGTATTTAACGACACCAATTTTTTTTTTTAGTCTGTGCTTTTCCTTACGGGAAAAGCTGTAAGGATAAATACACATTCATAGACACATAGCTAAGGTTGCTCTAAGGTTATTGGAGAACATTTTTTTTTTCTCTATAAAAAAATGCTTGAATTCTCTTTCACCCAACCCAAAACATTATATCCATTTTGTCTTTACTTTCGATGATAAATTAAAAAAAAAAAAAAAAAAAGAAGAAGAAGTAAGGCGAAATGGAAAAGAAGTACTTTTGCTATCAATTAAAAAGAAACTCTTTAAAAGACTTCTTTAATGAGGAACAGAAAAGATTAAATCTCTCTTTCTACACCTTCTTCTGTAGCTGAATGATTGTTGTCAAAAAATACAACGCCTCCTTTCTTTCGATCTCAAAATACTATAAACTTTTCTACTCCCATGCAAATAGTTCTAATTACGTCAGAACAGAAATACTTCCGTTATGCAAAAGTCGCTTTTGTTAACTGCTCATTTGATTATTATATTTATAGTTGTATTTATTGTTAATCAATGTCCTCGATTTAAAGATTCTAGTGTCACACTTTGAGTTTCGTTTCTTCACAGTTTTATCCTGAATATAATTAAGAAAAGAAACTTGAATTTTAAGCCTTTAAAGAAATATATCTATTTCACAGTGATACATCCGAACTCAAGATAAGTTTGTCTTTTTTTGACAAAATTAAATAAAGTAGCTCTTTTTTATCTACACATACTTTTATCGGCTTTCAAACGACCCTAACCCCTTACATTGCTCACTAGCCCAAAACCATACGCCATTAAACTCTATTAAAGCAATCCTCTCGACACTTAAAAGAGACCACTCGCGTTAAAAAGAACTTCTTCCAGGAATTTCAGTCGGGATTCTTTTAAAAGACAAATGGAAAAACAATTTGTTAGAAAATGTGTATTGAGGATTACTCTTCAGCCCGACACCTTTATCATCCTTTAAAATTGTATCGGCCACAAAATTTTCAACTCGACGTGTTGTGTAATTAGAAATATTTTCTGTGTGAACGAACTTTACACTTGTGTGTGTTTTTATTGTACTGACAATAAGAAAATCAAAGAAATCTGGGAAACGTGACTTGCGTTTGTGAAATTTTATCTTTGATGCAATTTATTTGCAAAACAACAAATAATCAAACAATTACCGAGTGAATAATTTAATTTGAATGTGTTACGCAATATTTAATTTAAAAAGGAGGCGTTCGGTCTTCGGTGTGACATCAAATTATGCAAATGAGTAAGGAGCCTGAGGCAAGTTATTCACATCCTTTTCTCTGAAAGTAGTGTTTTGTTATTTGATCAACCCATACAGTATTAGTTGGAAAGCAAAAACAAAGAAGTATTACCTTTTGATTAGTTCCTCGCTTCACATAAAAACGCCCGCCATATAATATTTACATTTTAGCTTTCTAGTGTTTCGAATTTTTACGTATTGATGCAGATTAGGAATAAATTCACTAAATTCAAATCTGGACTAAAAAGTAATTAATTATAAGGCATAGCGCCTTTAAATTTTTTTTTTTTTTTAAGTCAACTGCCGCACTTGAATACATAAAAAAAAAGAGAAAAAAGCATTTTCAGCTTCCCACGAAGGCGTTTTGTTCTTTTTTTGATGATTGACGATTTAATCAGCCTTGGGATCAGTGAAAAAAGTTTTCCATAGTTCTCGTCGTGACATAGATACATCCAAAAATTTTATCAGCGTTTTCTCTCCATCTTCTCCTCTCAATTCTGGTTCACCTAGCAGAAAGTTGAAACATCTTCTAATCTTCTACAATCTCCCAGAGCCTTCAGCATAATGGTTGTGTTTGTATTGTATCTGCTTGGACAGTACTTCACAAGGACAGTTAAACCCATAAATTCTATTATATTCCAAATCATTGCCTATCCTTAAAAGCGAACCGTTTCCGGCTTCCCGGACTTCATGTGTCTTTTTTAAGGAGCAATAGATTTTGTGATCCTTTTTTTTGAGTAGGTTCAGACTAAAGTATTACTCAACCAACAGCAAAAAAAAAACAACAATGGTACCTTTCTGGTATAACTATCAATATCGAATTCAATTATTACTTTAAAGCCTACAGGTAGGATACGAAATTAAATGAAAACATTCGGTTAGATTTAGATAAGCGAATAACTTCTTTTGGTTTCATTTAAAGGAAAGATACATTGTTATTTGAAATGACATGGAAGTCATGTAACTAACCACAAATCAGTTCAAAAGAATTCAGTCCTGTATTTTAAATTATATTTTTTTTTTTTTGTGAGTTAGTAACAGAATTTTTTTTCCATTATTTTATCATACATTTAATTTGACACGAAAAAATAAACGTATCATACTTCAAAAAACTGTGATTAAGTCGATGGTTTGTATAACGATACAATTGAAGAACTAGTGTCGAAGTCTTGACTTGGAACTTATATCCTTTATTATTGCCCTTTTGCAAATTAGTTTCTCCTTTTCATTCTTTCCCTTATCTTTTTTTGAGTGTATGTAAACAGCATGGCTGGCTTAGTTGTTCTGTTTCCAATAGGCTTAGTTCAAAAAACTATAAGAAATTTTGTTGTAGTTAGTTGGTTTGACTTTTATTTCAATACAATTTTTACAATTTAAAGCTTGATCTCTCTCTGTTTCATATTGCAGAGGTCACAAAGTATTGGTAAATCAGGACACCGACCGGTATATAAATTAAATTAACAATTTTGCCTCTCATTCTAAAGATATTACTTATTTTTTTGGTAGAGTAGCTATCGAGGAAATATGTTTTAGTATTTAGAAAGTGATTTAGTTTGGAATAATAGTTCCTAGATAGTGATGATTTGGCTTCTTCAATATATTGATCATACATATTATGTATTTCTGCCAAGGTTCTCCAATATTGTGTTGAATTTTTCTTTTAAAAGATGAGGTTGTTCGTTAACATTCACTGTCAGATTCATGCCACATTCGGAAGCTACTTTCTGCCATTCGCAAATACTTTTACTTGATTACTACTTTCCTTATTTTGGATTCATTAATCTCTATTACTTTTATATAATTGAAGTGCATTTTAATAGTGTGTAAACGCATTGGAGGAGTTCCAGTTTCAATATATAGCAATTAATTAGGTAGCCGAAATGTTCTCCTCAAGAAGTAGCGCAGAAATTTTTCCTTAACTTTTGTAGCCCCATACCTGGGCTCCGTAGAGCATTATTGTAGCTGCAGTCGAGTGGAACAGAATTTGTTTTGCATTCGGTGATATGTAATTATTTCGCAAATTGCGGAGATAGCTCTCTTTCCATCAGATAATTTTCCAACAAAGTGCGGCTTTAAACTTAAAGACGATGATATTAGAATACCAAGATATTTGTATCTGGGTACAATTTCAATTTCTTCACCGTCCAGTTTCCATTTTTCCAACCGTGAATGGCGACCTCTTACATTTCTAAATAGCACCATTTTGGATTTTTGCAGGTTTACAGTAAAGTTCCAAAGTTTACAGTATGCGCTTATTCGGTTTATCATCAACTGCATACCTTGGATAGTATCACACAAAAAGACAATATCATCTGCGCAGTACAAGAAATTGTTACATCATAGAACTTAATTCCACCTTTAACATTATCGGTTATGTCATTAATGTAGATTATGAAAAGCAGTACACTTAGTATACAGCCTTGTTTAACGCCCATTGACGTTTTGAATTCCTCAGAGATTAAATCTCCATCCCAAACATACGCAGCATTGTTTTCATACAGAGCTCGCAGGACTTGAATAGTTTTGCTTGACACACCGATTTTGAAGAGCTTGTAAAAGAGTGCTTCACCTGATCAAAAGCTGCACGAAAATAAAAAAAAATGCGTATAGCTTTTTCTTCTTCCTCATGTATGATTCAGCAGTATTATATTGCGTGTCTGTTGTAAATTTAATATTTTTTTGAAAACGGTAAAGCTTAGATGTAAAAATCAATTCTGTCCTAATTTTGTCGACATGACTTCGAAAATATTGATGTGAATAAATATATCTTCAGCCCAACGGTGCGACTTTCCACATATAGCGCCAGTGAAAAATTCTGAACTCAAATTTTGTTACCTTTTGGCAGCGTCTACTGACTGCCAATATCCTTTGGACTATTTTGCAGGCCTTTCTGGAATCTTTTTTGAAACAACACACCTTAAACCTTAAAACAGCTTAAAAGTAAAACCCGGCAGGTTCTAACTGAGAAAGACTCTGGTGACTGTGGCATAATCATTAGCATAACTGCTTTCAGGTTCGAACCACGAAACAGAAAACTAGAAACGTTTGTCTATTGGTCATCGCCTTTCGCGAGGACTTGGCAGGTCCTCCTATGGTAATTTTGCGCAAAAAACTGTATGTAGGACCCCTTCTTTCCCCACAAGGTATACAAATATTTATGTGTACATAGGGTGGCGCGTGGCGCAATAAAGCGAGGAGCTCCGAGTATTTCTCAAAACCATGTCTTATGAGGGAATAAAGGGCTCTCCGCCCTATTTATTTATTTATGACAAAACAACTGACGTTAAAGGAATTGAAAATTACACCAAACAAGTCAACTGATAACCGTTCTTCTATGACCTCCTAATCTTAATTGAAGTAGTATGCAAATCAGCAGAGTGAGGGCTTTTAATAAAAAATAAACGTAGGCTTATTATTTTTGTTGTAGTTTATGTGCACATTTAGCAGAGGCACGAACCTATTTCTACCTGCAAGCTGAGGGTATTCGAGCATTTTTAGTATACCTACCTATCCAAGTAATTAACTGATTTTTGTTTCTTTTATTGTTAGTTTTTCAATTCAATTGGCATTAATTTCAGTATCAAAATCATTTCCAATTTCACAGCTGTTGTCGGCAGCATTCTGTAATAAGATACGGGCACTTTGAACGCTATTTGTAATGAGTACTAAAATTTGAAAAAAATAATTTTTTTAGAAAGATTAGATTTTAATTTACTTATTTTGCACCGATTAAAATAAAAAAGTGTTTGTTTCACATAAGGTGTGATTTTCTGACTCATTTTATATTTGATACTGAAAATATTTAATGGCCTCCTGTAAGATTTCTAACTCTGAATCACACCGTACTGGTGAAGCAGCCTTTTAAATATTTTGAAACCAAAAGATTTATTTGAAATGCAATTAGCATGGTCTTCTGACTACATTATAATAAAACGATTTCCTTATTTGGGCTTGACATTGTTTTAAACTCCAACTGCTTTTGACATCCAATGACATGAAGGCACATTTAACAATTATTTGGTTAGGGCACATGCGGAAACTAGAAAGAAGAGGACTCTTGTTGCTGTGTGACGTCTCATTCCTAGACCACTATGCACTATCGTTCTACTGTGCCTCGGGAGTCGGGACTCACTTTACAGAGTCCATTTAGTATGCATGGTTCTTTCACGAATCATCATTATATTAGTCCCAGATTGTAAGCTAAAAGTACAACAAGCCTCCGAGTACCTACTATCTTCAATCCCAGTTTATGTACGATAAACAGAAACACATCCATTCCTTTGAGATAAAGCATAAAACGCCACCTTGAGGGGTTTGCTAAGGGAATGCCTAAATGCATAGATGTGAGTTTTATGATGTGTATATGATAATGTGGGTCGGCACTTTCTGCATGAGAGTTGTCCCTTGACGGAGAGATAATACGAATCTGTGAGTGGCCATTTGTTTTAATTGTAGAGATATTTTCATAATTTTAACTGAGCGTAACTAATCTTTTAGATGCTTTGTTAACAGGTACCACCTACCCACATTATATGTTATTCTGTTTCCATGGTCGCTGGTTTATTGTCATACAATTAATGTCAAATTGTCAAATGTCACATTGAGTTATTTTGGTAAGCATATGCGGTACCTACATTAGTAGAATCTTTTGAATTTTAACTGAATGTGAACATATAACCACGCTGTGGAGAATCCATAGATAGTGAGAGCTTAGTTCCGACAATACGGAATTTGTATACATGGGTAAAACGAATGTATAAGTTTCAAGACTAAAAAAATATATATATATATATTTTTTCCTCAGTGCATTTTCATATTATGCAGGGATAGGTGCTTTAGGTGATACACAGAACACAGCATACCTCTTCATTTCAAGGAAAAATGCCCCAAATCGAAAAAAAATTTATAAGTAGCTAGTTAAGTGCTGACTGGATCCTTCCTTGGGGCTAAAGGGGTTGGTTGCCAAAGGTAAAAATTCAAATATGACTGTCACACAATGGGGATATATTTTCTTGTTAAACTTTATTTTTCCTATCACTTGGTAAAATGGAGTTCCGCGGACGTAAGAATCATACAACGTGAGTGGTTTCGAGTATGCCCCGCGATATAAAAATGAATTTAATATTTTGTATGCTTTCTTAAACTTGAAGCGTAGTTCAACCAAATAAAGTGGAATATACTCAACAGCTCCTCTTTTTTATCTCTGTGTGAAGTTATTTAAGGTTAAGGGACAATCAAAGTTTAGCCTGCCTTGACTGAGCTTGAAATAGAAAATGTTTGTTTGTTTATGAAGAAAAAGAAAAACCAATCCTTATTGGCATTGAAATCTAATTGTTGCATATTTGCAACGCCATTCAAACAAATATTTCTCAAAAAAAATTCCTAACCAACCTCACAGCTTTGTAGATTATATTGATTTATTGACGCTCCTTTGATATCAAACCTAAGCACACAAATTGGTTTGGTTCGTTTGTCTTTCAGAGCCAGGATACATTGAACAAAACTTGCAAACGCTTGCGCTTATGAGCAAGATTTGTTATGCTTGTATTTATGTATGTGCCTCTGCAGAGAAAGAATTTGATTCACTACGCACTTTTCAGTTGAGTAGAAGCAAAATCCGAACAATGGAAGGCTTTTAAAGCCCAAAACCTTCATAGAAAATGAAACCAAATTTTAAGTAGATTTTTGTAGATCCTAAGGTATCAATATTATGCCCACAAGGTTGAATTAATTATGAATTGTTCCTAGCTGCTGCTATTGCTTTCGGCATAATTGAAAAACTTGTTATAGTTGAAGAGAAAGGAATTTTAGATTCTTTTTTCCATTCAGAAAAATAATTTATATATAACGTCTGATTCGTTGCAGTAGTTCAAAGACTTTATTTTTTAAACTGAGTTCCAAATTAATGATTCTAGTTTGAATGCCAAACAACAGTGTATGCGGTATACCATAATCATTTCTATTTCGCTTCGAGTGGGGTTTCGGTCCGAAAAGTAATATGTCCCTTGTCCCTCTTTCCGCTTCGCTTCACATTCACAACAAAAAACAAAAATTCCTTTGGGCTTCCGCGCTGAGTTTCAGAAACTTTGAATGCGTTGTTTCATGGTCCTTTGGCCAGTGTTTGAGTAACAGAACATTTGCTGTGATGGTGCATAGAGCCAAAGGCATCCGTTGATGATTGTCAAAGAGAAAACAAAATGTAACTTGAAGTAGAGCTTCATGTCGGTCATGCCAACCTTTAAACCATTTTCTATCCGCACGCGCCATCCGCAACATCGACCCTATCTCCATGAAAGGGGAATAATTTTAGGTGAAATTCCAGGACAGTGCGGACGCGGAGTAGCGAAAATGAAGCTGCAAATACATTTAAAACAACATTAAAGTAAATAGTGCGTACAAGAACGGAATGCCAACAATCGCATTACGAGAGAATGACTCTGCCATTATTGTAATGACTCAATGTGATTTTCTTGTCGATTGCCCCAAATATGTATAGGAGGTGACATTAGAATAACAGGCACGACCGGCACGCGTTCAGGAAGTGTTCTGGTTTGAACAATTGTTATCATTAAGATGTGAAAGTCAATGGTTATGGTTTTGTAACAATTCAAGTGCAGAATTTAACCAATGCTGTTCATGCTCGATATATAACAAAATTAAAACACAATGTAAGCTGGTTTCAAACATTTATTTCCTTACACATTGCCTTGCTGTACATTTCTATAGAGAAAATGGAAAAAATACAACCTAAGAGCTTTGAAATAAAAAAATTGAGTCAAAGTTAAATAATGCATCCATTTCAGTGGTATCAGATATTTCCCCAATGGATAACAAACACTTGAAATAAAAGAATCTAGATCTTAAATGCTGAAGACTTTAACACATGAAAGCTGCTGAATTGGATATGAAGTTGACATCTCTTCGAATCCATAAGCTGTTATCAGGCGTTCACCATTTAAAGAACTAATGTCGATACCTTTCGAAATGTCAATAGCAAAAGACGTTGGTGGTTGGTTACTCCAAGGACTACTGTAGAGTGTGTGTGCGTGTGTATAGCTAAGATAGACATTTTAAATGTTTTCCATTTTTTAAATTCAACTGATTGCTATCTTCAAGATTTATTCCTTTCCCGGAAGCAAAGATGCTACAAGGGAGATCGAATTTATTCTAGCGAGAAATTACTCTAAACGGTTTGAAATGGGTAAAACACTGCACACTTTTCGAATTAATTCTCTTTTATTTTTCTACGGGACTTAGGGCTGCCTTTGGGAAGCGATCATTGATTAGTCACAGTCAACCTTTGCAAAAGATTGCTCAGAGCAATTTCGCATCTGAGCAAAAGCTTTCTGTAATTTGTAATTTATTTTTCTGACAGTTACAGCAAAGGGTCAGTGTAATATTTGTGCGCACTGATTGATTTCCTTCAAAATATATTTGTCTAATCGAATGAGCTGATTTGCAGTACGTTTGGCAACATATTTCATCTTTCCCATTCCGCTTGTCAAAAATGTGTCAAAGAATAAACGTGATATTGGGAAAAGAAAAGAAAAATATGAATGTCCATAAAAGAGCCAACTGTCATCACGGCTGTTGATAAGTGAAGAAAACTTAAAGCTTTTATGAGCATCATGAACTCAGTTTCCATTCTGTGTGTAGTTCGGTATACACTCCTAAGCTGTCCAATGAATTTTTATTAAATTTTAAGGTAAATGTAGTATAGTCCAGAGATGGGTCCAGTTAGGGTTTGCTGCCTAGGATTCCCACGAGAACAGGATTGATGTCTGCATTGTTAATTTTCTTTTTAATTTCTCAGAGGACTTAAATAAGATGATGTTTTTTTATTCTGAAGGAAAAGCTGAGATTCAAACGTGAGCGCGGAAATTGTTTCATGTCTGTGCCTTAAATATACTGAACTCCAGTTAATCGTTAATTAAACGGAGCTAATCAAGGAAAATGGCGTAAAATTGTCCTTCCAATAAAGCCGAATTGATGGACATTAAAACGATATTCTTGTGTTTTATTGCAATTCGAAGTTCTATACTTCTAAAAAAAAAAAAAACCGCTACATTTATTAGAATGGAAAAGTTCCTTAGAGTCCATAGTTTCATTATCTGATCAACAGCAAAGGAGCTTGTGATTTAGATCTAAATCATCGGGTATGGCTAGGGTTGACGCAATGAAAAAAATCTTTCTTCTGTGATTGAAAGAGACCCCTTCAGCTTTAGAAAAGACTTTAGGCAGCAATTGTACGATGAACATTGTACCTACAAAAAAGTTGACAGTAAATTTGTAAAATTTGGTACTTTGGTAGAAAACTGGAGTAATTAAACTTGATGCACCAATAAGGATAAGAATAAATATAAATATAAGAATAAAATTTCAATGCGACCGCGACCAAGTTAAGTGGAAGGGCTGAGATCCGTTTGAAATTGTCATACCTATAGCGCCATCAAAGAAAAGGAAGAAGAGTGTATACAAGTGTATGCATCGCACTTGTGTTGCACACAAAGGAGTTGGAGCTGGGGAAGTTACGAAGCCCAGCACAAAGAGAAGATAGAGAGTATAAAAAATGTGTAACGTATTATATCTCAATCCTTCGTGCGTCGGCTCTTATATGTTTGTTTCTTTATCGTGACGCATTTTTGTTACATGGAGTTTCAAATCACATTGATTCGAAAGAAGCTTTGCTCCCAAGTTTGACCTGTTTTCATCGCTGAATTTTAAATTTCTTCATGTTAATTTTTATTTAAAAATATTTCTGTATAGTTAATAATGGTGTCGTGTACCTTACGGCGGATCACTACATTGCTTGTGAACGTAAAACAGAAAAAGAGCAATGTGGGATTTTTTGTTTAGTGTGGTCCAAGCTTGGGCACTCTCAGAGGAAATTGGATGACACTTCCTCTACCTCCTCGTATTGGCATACTTTTTCTTTGTGGAACACAGCCGGAGGATTTGGCAGACATGACCAGAAGACAGTTTTAATTATTGGATTTAATGAGTTGCAAAGGTATTGTAATTATGCCATCAGCACTAGCGACATTCATTGCATTTACTTTGTATACTTTTATAGAACTTATATTCGGAAACTCGGTCCATTTTTTGTATTGCCACTGAGGCTCAAACATTACACTTTATGCATAAAGCAACTGTGTCGATATTTACCGGAAATTAATAAAATAAAATGCATAAAAGCTCAATTGAACCCAATTCCATTCAGTATGCTCCCAAAACTGTGTGTACATCATCTCGTTTATATTGTGCCTTTTAATTATGCATTTCCTTATATCCGGCCACACACAGAAAACCCCAATTTGAATTCAGATGGACTTTACAAAACGACACTTTATTCATTCAAATGCCACTGACTGAAATTCAAATAGAACCAGGCAAACTGACCAAATAAACAACTGTGTGGAAAATAAACAAAGTACTCCAATTAAATTTAACACCAGATAAATATATAGATATGCATATAGTCATATTTACAAAATTCAAGAGATACCTGCGTCAATTTATTTTGTTGTTGTTTTTATTTACAAAGTTTTGTTTTCACTTGGCGTCTATTCGTTGTTCACACTTATGGCTTAAATGGTATAACGGCCCCTTTTAAACTCTTCCAGTTATAGATTTACCATACAGACAGATATCAATTAAACCAACAAACACAGTGTGGCCTGAAATGTCTGACGAAATGAACGAGTTTTATTGGGGAATTACTCTTGAAGAGTTTATATCACAAGTGTCTTATAGTACAGCTATAATTTGCTTTGTTTGCAAAGTATGAGAGACATTATCAATTTCTTGTAAAATAAACTTTCCAGGATAATAATCATGGGGAGAAAAGATACATAAATCATGTTAACGAAGCGATTATACACACATATGCATAGATATCCCAAACGGGGTAAGCCAGAATAATAATTGCGATAAAGCAGGCTGTCACTTTCATTACGAATCAATCATTTTTGATTGATTTTCAAAAAAATATTTAAGCTTTGCTACAGAATAATTTGCTATTGAAATCATCTCATTGTTTATTCATCGCTTTTTTTGAAATTTTTACATTTCTTAAAATCATTAGTTGAGATGTCTGATAGATGTTTTGGATTTAAAAAAAAAATTAGAGCTAAATGCCAGTTTTACCATTCTTAGAGTAAGTTTCTGTAAGTAAAGTGTCGCTTTATTTTAAGTTATTATTATTTGTTTTCTTGTAAAACGTAAAAGCCTTATTCAAGATTGAAAAATTTAAAGAAGCACTTAAATGGTGCGGTTAGGTTAGGTTAGGTAAAATGGGCTGACGGTTGGTCTTATTTCCGTCACACTTAGATCAATGTAGATCCGTTGTGATACCCTGACGTATTGTAACGTCCTAGAAACCTATGATTTTATGTCTGTTCGGTATTTAACCATTTTGTGGCCTTGGTGAAGTTTAACAGGCTGCTTTTTGGAGCGTCTGATAATTCTTCTAGTTCATTTAAAAAGTAGTTTCCTAGAAATTTTTTCCTAGTATGACAGAGTGCTGGGCATTGACAAAGGAAGTGACTTGTGTCTTCGTGTTCGTCTTCGTCATTGCATCCTCTGCATAGGTCATCGGTGCAAAGACCCATTTTCTTTTTGTGATAACCTAGTAGGTTATGTCCAGTTATGATACTGACAAGCATTCGCAGTGAAGGTCTATTCAATGATAGCAGCTTTCCAGATTCTTTCTTATCATATTTCGGCCATAGTTTCCTGGAAGTAACACAGGAGTCTAGGCATTCCCATCTTTCATTGGATTTTTGCTTTATTTTGTTACCAATGATCTGTTTCATTTCACAGGGTGGAATCCTGATCGATTTATCAATGAGAGAAGGGTCAAGTGTTGATCCTTTTCTCGCTAGTTCGTCCGCTTTTTCGTTTCCCGGTATACCACTATGACCGGGGACCCAGCAGAGTCTAACGTTATGCTGCGTGCCAAGAACCTTTAGCTCTTCGCGACAGCAAGAGACAAGCTTCGATTTGACAAGAGTGGCAGAAATCGCTTTTATTGCTGCTTGGCTATCAATGAAAAAAATGATATCAGCGTGTGATAGCGCCATCATGGACACCTGTTTAGCAGCGTTTGTAACTGCCAAGATCTCGGCTTGGAAGACGCTGCTGTGATTTGGAAGTCTAAATGAACTGGCAAGTTTTAGGCCTTCTGAGAAGAAACCTGCCCCTGTTCCAGCTTCCATTTTTGAACCGTCGGTATAGATTGATATAGACGTCTCGTTCAAGTAAGGTGTTTCATTCTCCCAATCCTGTCTATTGGGGAAGCTAGTTGTGAAAGATTTTATAAAGTCCATATATGGAGTTATGTAATCCGTGCAGATGTTGTTTTCTGCGTATCGCGATAAGATCTGTGCGTGTCCTGTTTGGCTAGTTTTCCAGACATTACACTGGTTTAGTCTAAGAGCACTGTTTGCTGCCGCTTCTTGAACATAGAGATCAAGAGGTGTGAGATTGAGGATTACTTCCAAGCTCGCGGTTGGTGTAGTTCTCATTGCACCAGTTACGCAAATACAGGCTGATCTTTGTACTTTGGTTAGGGTTTTTAAATGCGTGGATTTTTCCAGCGCTTTCCACCAGACCAAGTTGCCATAAGAAAGGATAGGTCTTACAATGGCAGTATACATCCACAGGATGATTTTGGGATTTGGTCCCCATTTTTTGCCAAAAATCCTGTTGCACGAATACAGTGCTATCATAGATTTATTGTATCTTTCTTGTAAATGGTGCGGGGTTGCCTTTAAAATTTAGTCAGCACCATCAACCGAAAAGCTACCAACTTTAAAAAACGGCAATTCGTGACTTCCCAAATACGCCTGTGGCAGCCAGAAATCATATCAAATTTTTTTTATTGGTTTTGAAATGTGACAATATTAGTCAAAAACTAAACAAATCTCTTTTTTTAAATTTTTTGTTTCGAAGGCAGAACGCTTCATTCTCTTGAATGATAAACAAGTTACATCAAAGTCTCCCAAGATTTAGTTGAGCACGTGAAGTGTATTAAAATCAGACATAAAGGCCAGAAGGTTTGTGAAACTCTTGTATTCAGACGACAGGTTGTCATTTTGAGTTACGAATAAATTGTTTTCTTTTTTTTTTTGTTACGAGGCGATGAATGGAAAGCTCAGCTATTCAAGAGTGTTTTTCTTTTTTATTTTGCTAACAAAGTAAATTGTTTCATAAATCGCGTTGGTGTATTATTGGTTTTCATAAGCGTGTCAAAAAAATACAAGCAACATAAGTTAATAACAACGAACAAAATGTTTGCGGCTCTTGCTTGAATTTATTCCATTTCAACTCAAGTTTGCCCTTTTGAAGGGCGAATTTCACTCATACAAAGAAAATCATATGAAAAATCCTTGTCATTTTGAGTTTTTAATAATAAAACAGGCTTTGTTTCTGACAAGTGACAAAAACCTGAGCCTCATACTTATGTTGACTCATAAGCAATTTCAATTCGAATTAGTGTGGTAGTAAAGCTTGAAAGCCCTGATAACATGGGCTCATGGAAGCATTTGTTTTACTTTTTTTTTAACCAGTTGCCACGAGAAGTTATTGTCCTCAAAAAGGGATTAACCCACAAACTTTTGCTATCACGTCCACATCTATATACGTTTTTTTGTGTTTCCAATTTACCGAAAGCCTTTAGTTTTTCTTTTTTGTTTCTCGTTCATATGACTTTTTCATATGCAAGAAAAACTTGTTAAATATTCATCTGAAAGTTTTGTTATACTCATGCTTTGTTTACCGTGGACTTCTCTTTGTATGAGTACATGTACAGTTTAATGAGTATAAGTGAGGAATTAGATCATGTATTAATTTTAACTTTTAATCAGTTCATGGTGAAGTTGAGATCCATTTCATTTCCAAAGAAAGCAGCGAATATACAGATACACGTGTATGATTTCCACCGATAGGTTTTTCTTTGGAACTGACGTATCTGACACACCTTTAACATCTTTTCAGTCAATCTTGATATACCTTAGCTTAAGCAGATACAATTTATTCAAAGTTCTTCATTGTTTCAATTTTTGTTGTGAATGTGTTGAAAAGTGATGTTAATTATATAAATAATAAAACCTTAAAGTGGTTTTTAGTCAAAAGAAGAAAGTTACTTTTGAGGTACTTTAAATTATTCAAATTTAATCCAAATCTACCGCCATTACAAACAAAAAAGTCTTGAAACAAAAAAAAAAACATTGAAAAAGAAACAAAGAAAACGAAGAAAAACAAAAGGAATCTTTATATATTTTGCTTTTAAAAGTTTAAAGTTATCAATTGAATTGTTGCAAATTATTTCGACGAACAAGTTTGCTCCTCACATTCATTTATTTTGTTTTCTTTTATAATTTTGATCAAAAGGAAATAATTAAATATAGAGGTAAGAGGTTTGATAAATGAACCTCAACAATATTCAACTCGGATACATATTCTTTTGGACCTGTCGCGTTGTTTGGTTTACAAGTTGGAACATTCAACATGAGTCAAAAGTTTTTCCTCTGCAAAATGTTGACTTTAAAAAAAATTGTATTCCACATACAGGAAAGAGTGAAATTTAAAAATTTGTCAACATCGTCCTTCACGTCTAGGATCAAAAATAAGACTAAAAACTACACGCATTGTCAGGACCGCGCCACCGGTCATCTTGCAATGCATCATGTAATTACGTTAGATTACCGTTTCTTTTGTTGCGGAACAATAAATAATCGCTAGCCGTCATATGTTCAATGTGCCATCTTTTGTCCATGGATAATAATGCTACTTACACAAAGTTCGCTTGCTAATTGAATTCGCAATAAATTTTCTTTCAATGGCAATTACGTTCAGGATGTTGCTGTATACTGATACAAATCCACCATACATACTTGCTGCGTATAATGTCTGGATAATGCGGCGAACGAAAAACAAGTGCGACAAGAGTAAATCACTGTCAGAAGAAAAATTGAAGTGGCTTCCTCCAAGCGTTGCAACTGTAGTGAGAATTTTCATCGGTCCTGCTGCTTGGGTGCATAAAATTTATTTGGAATTTGACTTGTCGTGCTTTATATGACAAAATGATCACAACGACAAGTAGTAGGTGTCATGTGGGACGTGGGATGTTCGGGAAGACAATCTGGCAGTGGAAATATCTGTTGACCCAGACATAAAAAAATCCTTCTCGAATACTCATGCATATTCATACACTGATAAACATCCATCATTACGTAGCACGTTCTGGTTGGAAGCGTGGGAATTTATCTCGAAGTGTGCACTGCACACATCATTATATCTCTGCAATTTATAATAAATGATGCTGATGGAGTATGGTTTCCGTTAGGGGAATGCAGAATACCTATTCGTTTGGATTAGAAATTGGGTCGTGCCTGTAGTGTGTGCGATTCTTAAGTACCCATCTGGTACAGCATCGACTGCTAAAGCTTAGATAGTTTTAATATCTGTTCGTTGTTATCGGTATGCAGAGCTGATTTGTGTGCGTGTTTCCTATACAAGGTACAAATACAAATCCGTTATTTGTATTCTTTGTATAGGAATTTATTGGCTCAGTACATACCTTCCTTTTGGGTAGATATCCCTTGCAGTTTTAGTAAGCACTCAAAAGAGGAAATAACATTAGCATTTATTCCGCCGAAAGGCAATCCACTGCAAGTCCTGATTGCAAACACTTGGCAACTCCCGTCAACCGTCAACATGGTTTGAATTAATTTAAATTTAACGTGATAAACTATAACCGGCAAGGATATTGAAATACTTACAGTTTCAACACTCATCCTAGAGTGTATTCAATATCCTTACATAATGCAAAAATTTGTCATTCACTCGATCTTATGTATGGCATTCAACCCTTAGAGCTTCAACATAATCTATCAACAACATACTTCAAGTTACCCACGTCACCATTACTTGTTCCTTTAGGTACTGTGTAAATCACTCATCTATCAGATTTCATGTCGATGAAATGTCCTTTTATCTTGTTCAATCACGTCAACAGCCAGATCAAGTGTGAGTAAAGTTTGTCAGTGGCTCGAGAGGGCTGATGAAATACTTTCTGTGACGTTGACGGAATATTGTAATTTACTACATGATGATACTTTATGTCGCAGAGGCCGATTAGCAAAACACGAGTTTTTTGTATTGTAACCATGTCGTTCGTTATCGCCCATATATGTTCTGACTGTAAGTTTTTTTTTTGTTATAGATATAAATGAATCGAAATCTAATGCAATGTTTTTGGGCGGTAAAAAAATTTAAATATTGACGAGAAAGTTTGTTGTTCTATAATGCAACCATTAAATTGTCTTTATGAAAGTTTAACTTTCATTCTTACCTATATCAGCTTGTAGCAGGAATAAACCCAAATGCATTTTTGAAATTTCATTGCTTTTTTTTGGAAAGGGAGTTAAAAAACTGAACTAGTTAGGCAATGTTCTTATGGCCAAAAAAACATGGTGTGCAATATAATTTTTCATATTGGTGGTGGTGGTGGTAATAGTGGTCGCCATGGCGTAATAGTTAGCATGTCTGTCTGCCTGTTACGCGAGAGGTTCATGTGTTTTGAATTCCAACAGAAACCAAAAATGTTTTTCCCCGGGGGTCATCGGTAGCGAGGAATTGGCAACAGGGATGGAAAATTCACTAAAATTGTGCCGAATTTTATACAATTGCGCTTGTACAAGTACAAAAGTACAATTTGACAGAATTCAGTGCAGTAATTATATCTGTCGTCTGTCATGTATTTTATGAACAAATAAGAGGAAATACTTAACTGATTGAAAACGAAGTTCGCAAGTTGCTTAGAGATTAAACCTTCAATTCATCATCCTGAATGCATTCGCTTTCATACCAGCAATCTTTTAATCGCAGCAGTAAGGCCGTTAACTCTTCGTTGACAGTTTCTTTTTAAGTTATTGACTAATTTAAAACTGACTTTTGACTCCCGCTCGAAATTTTGACGGACAGTCAGTATCGCATATGTAAAGCTCATGGTTTCCATCTTCGTTTCGTGTGTACAGGTAGGAATGTGGTTGCCGAATCCGAAAATGTGAGACTCAATCCGTCAACAGCTGATCTTTTCTTACTGAAATTGATGAAATGGACTTCGACAAAATCTGTTTGATGCCGGATGACGAGCCGTTGCACACAACCCATGCCACTATCGATCTTTAGGTCATTGATTTTTCAAACCGTGATATCACTCGTTTTTTGTACGTCAATTGGGAACCTTGGAGCTTTTGGACTTTTTTCCTGTTGGGGTCGATGTTATCCCAACAATTTAAAAACGATTCAAAGACTCTAGTCTATTATTGTCGAAGAAACCCAAGAGCTACAGCCTAATGTCATCAACAAAGTCGTGGAAGCCACCTGAAAGACTTGCGTTTCTTAATAAAATTAGAAATGTTTGTTATTTCTTTGAAAGTCATAATAACATTTGAAAAAAGTTTTTAATTTGTTATTGCATTTTCTAAAACAAAGTTTATACTGTTGTTCGGTATTAGTTGATCAATCCTCGAATTTCTTACGAAACTAATCAATACAATTGGCACCATTTTAGTACAATTTTAAAACTGTTTTAAGTGCAATTGAAAAATTTCATTTTCCATCCCTGATTGGCAAGTCCTCCAATAGTAAACTCATTGCCATGAAAAGCGCTTTCTCGTTAAGCCGTTCAAAACTGGCAGAAAATTGTTGATCGTCTCCATTCCCTCACTGCTCTGTTGCGCCACCCTATGTATGTATGATTCTTTACATGCGTAGTAACTTTTAGAGTACCCAAATTTGATCAAAACTACACATCAAGACGGGAATGAGTTCAAATCATGTTACCACAGGCGTGTTCCAAAAGACAAAGAGTAGTTTCAAAACTTTTTAAATACCTTAAAATCATAAAATAATTGCTTAGCACACTAAGTGGTCCTCTCGACATATTAAAACGACACATAAATATCCTCTTCTGTTGAAATTTATTCCACTGGCCTCTTTCCCTACATTTGTGCAAAAAGTAAGTCTAAAAACCTTATCTTTTCCCCCTTTTTTTACTTATTCTTGAAAAGAAAGCAGTGTCCCTGTTTACGAAGTGGCTTTGTGCAAATTTAAAAATAACATATGAAAGCGCAACACGTGCCCGCGGTTTCAAGTCGAGTTCCTTCTGTTGTTTTCTATCTTCCGCAGTGCTTCAAAAAACAAAAACAAAAGCATCATTTCTTAATTGGATTTGGGAGTATTTTTGTACTCACTTATGTTTAAAGTAAACCACACAGAGACAGAAAAAATAATTGCAAGAGTAGGTACTACACGAGCATCACTCGAAAACAGCTGCAACATCACAGCAAAAAAGCGTAAAAATAACTTCCCCATATAATTTGTACAAGCTTTCTTCTAAGAAATGATTTTTAATTTAAACGGGATTGTAAATGTCATATATCATAATAAAATAAAAATCACATTCTTTTTTAAATAACTGTACAAATAATGAAGGTAAGCATAAATTTTTTTTTTTTTTTGTGAATCTAGGTCTTTCTTAGAAGGGAAGCAAATAAGTACTTCAACAAATTTAATATTTATTGCCACATTTTCCCTTCTTAAGAGGGATCCTAATTGAGCCAACTTAGTTTTTACTTTAACCTTTCCCAGACCGGAAAGAAAATAAGTTTTCTCCTTAACTGTCTTGTTTGGTAGGATTTCTTCATCAGCGATATATCTGTCTTTTTAGCTTTCAACGGTTTGAAAAGACTATATTCGCTGTCGTGATTAAGGAACTTTCGTTACGCGCTTTGTAAATCCCTTAAGTTCTTTAACCCTTTTAGGAAAATGTCGAGAAGATAAACAAGAGAGATCATCAAGAAAGTGAAAGGATGGATAAATGTGAGGACGAGACTAGAGCCTTTTATTATAATAACCGATTGTAATCATACGTCTAAAATGATTTTTTTTTTTTTTCTTCAAGCCCTCAAGCAAAGCGTTTAAGGAAAATGGTGGGCAAACAAGACAACATATTTACATTACCAACGCTTTCAAGACAAAAGTGCTGGCTCATATTCATAAACATAAAAGTCTTTTCGCGTCGTTTGAAGGTTGAATTGTTTTCTAACACGTGGAGACGTTAAACCGTTATTTCATTTAACATAGGTCTTTGATATTTGAAACTGAAAATTCTTTTACTGGTTAGAAGTAAATTTTCTCTAGCTGTCTTACTTGAAGGTTTGTTTGGATATAAATATTAGCTACACAAATTTGTAAGCATAAGATTTAAATGAAACCAATCAGAACTTGGTCAATTAATTTAATAGAACAACACAACATTCGAAAAAAAATCGAAAGGGTGGTGGTCTTTTTATGCCAATGCCACCAAACTGCAGTCGAGCTAGGGAGAATGGGGCTTTTAAAATATATTCGTTTTGAGTGTAATTTGAGTTAATTTTATTGCAAGGCGTAGACAAATTTATTTATTTTAACAATTTTCGTTGGAGTTAAGTATATCCGCGGTGTTCAGTAAAAATGCCTTTGATCATAAAAGTTATTTAAAACTTACAAAATTCCTTCTCAAATGTTTGCACTAAAATGTTTGCGTGAATATGTTTATTAAGAATTATTAGTGAGTAAAGTACTTTTGTGGAACTGTATATTACAAAAGCGAACTAGTTTCCGTTTTGACGCTCAAACGTTCGCACCTGCCTATTTTTTCCATAGATAAATAAATAAATAAGATGGCGTAACAGAGCGAAATGCTCCAGTGCCTACCGCAATTTCCCACAACCGTTGCTCTTGTGAGGGAATGGACGGGACCTAAAATTCAATGGTGTCGAATCACACGATCTTAGTGGCCAGTTGACAGGTCCATTCCTCGAATTTATGCGCTCATCGAATGTCTCACATTCATGCGGGAACAAAGTATTGCACGCTTTGCGAGCGTTGTTCTTTTCTCAATCTGTTCATGATGAAATGGCAAACCAAACTGCACATAAATGACACTAGAATTGGCCGATTTGACCACAAGATGTCAGTTTTATCCCTATTCGAAAACCAACCTCTAAAAAAAACACCCGATACTAACGGAGGACTTGCCAATTCCTCACAAAAGGCGATACTCGTGAAACAACCTTTTTGCTTCTATTGGGACTCGAGCCTCGCGGTTAAAAGGCAGGGATGCTAACCATCATACCACGGGTACCGCCAATGCAGCATATTTCACAAGTTTCATTCAAAACCAACATTTTTTTTAAGAAATTTTATTTTCTTCAGTTCAATAACAATTTTTAAGAATATTAAATCAAAAATTTTTCTTAAAAAAAGGGAGCTTTGCAATAGAGCTCGAGAATCGTCGGCCCTAGACCAATTTCAATTACAATTCAAAGGGATTTAAAACTCCACGGGAAAGGCAATATTTAAAAAAAAATATGTTTCTGTGAATTCGAACCTCGAGCTTTCTTAAAATGTTTACTTTTGGTCAATATACGATATTTTTGAGTATACAAGCACCTGTAATAGCACTTTTATTAAAATTGATTCAGACTCGATAGCCAGCCGCTATAGAGAAAAAAACGCTTTCGCACTCTTTCATGTTTCAACATCGTCAAGTAGATATTATTTTACGAAAAGAGGAAAAAGAGAACATTATGTATAAAGAGTGTTTTTTTTACGGGTGGTTTTCGAAGAAATTACACGTGTCTAATTTAATGTTGTGAACAGGAATTTAACTTAATCATAAAGATAAGTGTTTGCCATTAGGATTTAAAAATGATTTCGGGCAAGTGGCCGCCGCGCCTGGCTCGACCGAGAGGTCAAATTTCCAACCACTTTTTGCACTATTTTGGGGCCGTATGCCCGCAATAAACACGCCGAATATCCTCTCCCAAGGCGTCAATCGCCTCGGGGTTTCCTGCTAAGGCGAACATAACGATATCATATATCTTTAAGAACCAAAGCAAATACAACAGCAATGAACTGATAGAATGCTATACCATACCTTACTTAATAACTACTACCCACCAAAAAATAATCTTACAAAAATAAATTGTGTAAAATTCAACTCTCATGAGTGGGAATTGTAATTTTATTGGTTTGAGATGGTATCTCTAATAAACTACGTTTTGAAAAACTCGACGCGTGTACTTATTTAAAAAATCGAAGCTTTTCTGTCGTGCTCTTTTTTTAATGATTAAAAGCATCGTTCTTCATTCATTCGTTTCATTGCCAACAAACCTTTTCTTTCAATCAAATAGAACATTTTAAAATTATTCTGTCGATATTTGTTTCTTCTCATTTGTCAGGATGTCATATTTAAGCACTAAGAAGAACCTATACTGTCGTGAGATATTAAATTACAAATTGATAGATTTATTCACATGGGAAATGTCTTTAAGTCTCTTAAACGAATGGAGCAAATTCATGAGCTCTATACATGAACAACTTAACTGTCAACTTCAATTTGTAAAATAGAGCAAACTAACGCATTGCACTTGCAATTTACATTTTTTTTTTTTAGTTTAAAGAGGTTTTTTTACATTTCGCTCGCTCCCCAGGGAAATGAAAATCCTATTTTGTGTCTGTATTTTTCGAAAAAATGAAGATAACATAAAAATGATAACTGAGTCGTAAAATCTTTGAACAATTTCTGACAACTTGTAGTCATAAAACCTTTTAAAGGCTATATAGTGTACAGCCTGCTCATAAAATTCAACAAAAAGAAGGGCTTCGCTTCCTTGCTTTCTAGTTTGCATTTTCTGTCTTGACATTTGTGTTGGCAGCTTATCTGAATTTCAGTATTCGCAATATTAAGTTGCACTTTATACGAGACGAGTACTCTTGAGGATGGTTGCAAATGGGACAACTCGCTATAAAATTCATAGCGGTAAAACTTTGAAATAACACAAACCTTAGGCATTAATAAATTATAACACTGACCGAAGTACGTAAACGTTCTTTATTACAACTTTAATCACATCTTCATGTTGTTCCTGGACATAAGATTGCTCCCTGTAACAACTTTCGAAGCAGAGGAATGCTTTTATCAAAGCTAAAAGTTAACCTTTTTAATAGTGATAATTTGTCCAAGACTTTGTGTTCTTTTCATATCGTTGGATTTATCTATGGAGCCATGAAATTATCTTCCCCATTCCATTTGGCGCCTGCTTTCATTTGTTCAGAATTGACCCAGGCAAAGATTTTTTGTAACCCGAATGAATCCCCAAAAATTTGAATGAAGGCCTACGTTTTGATTAAAAAAAAACACCTACTTAAATAGTGAGTTGATGAATATGACAGATACTCAACTCATACCCGTTTTCTAGTTCGCCCAATAAGAACTTTATTCATTTATAATATTTGAATGTCACTTAAATGATTAAAACTCTTTAAGATTTCAGATTCTATTTGGGCTAACTTCAAAGAGAAGGTTTTCCGTGGAGAGACTTTAAAGGCAATTAAGAAATTGTTTTCATCATTTAGTACTTTTGATTATAATCAAAAGGGCATTAATGGACGTTAAGGTATTTGCTGCTTATCCTTTATGAGAAAATGTTCGCTTCAAAAACCCTCAAGCGATATTTTAATGTGGGTTAATTAAATTAGGTAAAAATTTATATGAAATTTAATGAATTTCAGAGTTGAAAAATTGTTTGCCAATTTGTTTTTGGGTTCAATTTGTTTTATGCCTTAGAGCAGGTTGGTCAGCACAGTATGAAGTGCAGTTAACTGTTGCTTGTTTCAGGGGCTACATTCATATACCAACAATGTCTTTGCCTTTAGAAGGTTTTTATAAATAAAAGTAAAAACTTGACTTCAGAATGCAGTGTAATCACATGGCGTTTCAATATTTCTTTGACGTTAACTCGTCCACTGACAGTTTGATCTTGGCAGCACAGTTGAAACTTGCAGGCTTCCACTGTGCTGTTAGACTGAAATTGTCGGTTCAACTTAACTGTTTAGTTACATATACGTAAATGAAATTTCAATTCTTTTAACTTAGTTTTGATGGTTGGGGTTCAATTTGTATTAGGAGCGAGTATGTTTGGTTTACACCAGCTGAACACAATGACGATATTTTGATTTTTGCTTCTGCGCTTCTGCTTACAGAAGAACTGTCTTTAGTTTTGGCTACACAAATTAGCGAACCCGATTAATAATAAGTAATTGAACTACTTTCACTCTTAACTCCGTCTCCTATTATGGATTTCATATGAACGTTCTCTTGCCTAATTATTCCTTGCTTTTTGACTATATCTTCCATTTTTGGATAAAAATTCTTCCGACGCGAGATGATTTCAACACCATTCCAACACTTGACGTTCCTGTCTGCTCGTAATAGAATTCGTTTTTGACAATATTAGAAAGGGCTCGCTGTCACATTGAAATATTTAGTCAAAAAACAGTGGAACGACGCTTTTGGTGCCTTTTAACTAAAAACACCGCGCAAGTATCAAGGAAGGTAAGAACTCATTCAGTTCCTTTTCTACGGCACTTATCTTCTATTTTTAAATGCATTGCTTGTTCGTCTTTCTAGAATTTTTACTTCCTCTCTCTTTCTCCTCAGCCGGAACTCGATGTATCATGAACACTTTTATGTTTAAGATATTTTTCTGTTGAATCCATTCTATAAGACTTCAACTCGTTCGATCAAATGCTTTAATACGATAAACGTGTTTGGATTGCTTTCAATATATGTATAAACACTTTTACCTACCCCATCCATGGCTTAAGTTGTCCTCACGTAAAAAGGAACATAACATTTTTTTGCCCACAAAGTACACCTGCTATGGTTTTTCCACATCTTTTTAATGGCCACACCAAACTTCCCAAGCGGATGTTGGCTGTTCTTCGTTATTGAACGAATTGATTTTTTTTCCTTCGTGCTCTATCGCACTTTGTTTAGTGTAGCTTTAACAGGGTAAATATAGGATTTTTCAGGTTTTTTGTGTCTGCCCGGAAAGGTATAGTGTTAAAAAGCTAGTTTTTATCGAAAAAAAATATATATACATTTATAACAGGTGTGTGTTTGTACATTTATTTTAAGTTGTCAAATGTCGTTTCTATAGAAAATATTGATTTTTAAATAAATGCGAAAAATATTTCTCAAAAAATTTCAGACATATCAGATATCTATCTGTTCCAAAAAAATAAAATGATTACTACTTTCAAACCTTCTTTCATGTCTATCCATTAAACATGTTGGACAAACTCCCTAAATTTCACGTCATTTCGCAATGAAACTTTTTAATTTGACTTAAAATGGTAGCGCGTGTGTTTTTGCAAGAAGACAGTCAGTCATCTCATTAAAGTTGTATACGCGCAGAAAGATTGAATGCAGTATAAATAACAAAGGTAATAATGTTCCCATATTAAGCTGGTGTGCTTTTGTTCTTCATTCTTGGGCCATCCACTCCAAGTTGCATTATAGCCTTATATAGAGCTATACTTCCGAATGTCCATAAAACAGAGAAAGTAAAATTATTATTTTTACACATTTTGCCGTGAGAGCACATTAAGGGACTATATTTTACCCCGGACCACCGACGACCGGTCCACCGTCTTTCTGAAAAACTTTGTAAAGAAATAAAGAAGGCAAACAATGCGTTGGTGGTTTGCACAAGGATGCTACGTTGTCCTTGATTATTGCTGAAAGAATTTAATAGCCCTTCTGTTTCGTTACTGACGTGGCTTCAAAAATGCTGAAAACTTAACGAGACAACTTTTGTCTTACTTGTTTCCGTAATGATCATTAAAGAATATAGAATTTCTTTTTAAAAGGTTCTAGTACATTTTGTTTTTAATGCAACAATCGAACTTGGAGAGACAATTGAGAGCGTAGAAAGATGGAAGTGGTATGTTCTTCATTATCAGTTTTAAAATAAATGTACTCCCTTTAAAAAGATGGTATTCGTATTCAATTGGTGATTTCTATCCTAAGCAATTTTTTTTTGCTACCATCAGTTTTGAAATAGTATTTTATCTTTCGATAAATGGGTTTGAAGCGGTTTTTTAACGTTACAGGTATGTGAAGAGATACGCAAGATAAAAAGGAATTTTTGATATTCTGATCTCAACATTTCGTTGTACGTCTTTGATATTGTTGTTCCTTCTGTTAATATGAGTACTTGGGCTGATTTCAAACGAACAAATTCAGTCACGCTCTATTGTGTACATTTTTTAAGGAATAAAGTCTTTTGAAATCTTAAGAACCTTGAATGACGCAGCCTTTCAGATACTGATGGAATTTATATTTTCGTTACAATTTACCAACGTCTGAATTACATCACACGTTATCGAGTACCTGGTGACGGAAATATATGAGTTTGGTATTACAGCTCACGTTATCGAGTAATCTTGTAACTTGGGATTCTTTCATCAATAATCGAAAAAAGAAACAACCGGCTAAGTTGGTATTGTCATACCCAAAGGAGGGATCCGGAGAACCCTGTCAAAAATGCCAATATAATACGATGCTTAGATACGATTGCATAAAAATGGCGGACCAAAAAACTCCTGGTACAGAAAATGCAGCGACATCTGCATTTGTTTGGCCACATATATGAAACAATCGAAAACTAGGAGGCTTGCCCACTATGATATTATGATTTATAATAAAAACATGAAATGTTGTTTCTTGTGTCCCGTTTGCGAAACACCTATTTGTTGTTTACTTACCACACATAAGCTCAGGAGCGAAAGTTCGTATTCAAAACTGGCACAGTTTTAGTTTTATGGGGGAGGGGGGTTTTTGACGTATTAAAAATGTTTCTTTTATTTTTAAAATGAATGCTCAATACTTTCAGAATATTGTGTCAAAATTTCTAATGGATTGGAGCCAACAACCCAATTTTTTAAAATCGGTGCCCCTCATAACTTTAAAACTACTGCATCAATCCTTTTGAAATTTTGAACACTATTTCTGTTCATGGGGTAGTGACGAAAAGTTTTTTTTTTAATTTGTTGATAGTTGTTATTTTACAATATCAAATTAGCCCACTTTTTCACGAAAAATCGCTTTTTTCCCTTCAAAGTGTTCCAAAAAGTGAAATATTAAAATTTCAAAAACCACCCTCGACATTACCTGGTGGAAACTACTATCGAACATATGATTTCCGATGATCCAGCACCAAGTTATTAGGGGCACCGTAACTCGCCTTTTTTCGAGGCACGGCCGAATAATTTCTGCCCTTGCCGTATTTTTAAATATTTCTCTGTGAAATCTTTACACAACATTCTTCAAATGTCACTATTTAATGTATTAAAGAAATTTGAACTGGTTCGCAAAGACATGCCCCCTAAATTAAACGCTTTAATTTTCTTCCTTTTTTGTGGCAATGTTCTGCATGACTTGTTTTCTGATGTCTAATGTTTTCTTAACCATTTTACACTTTTAAGAGGGGTGTTAGTTAATTTTTCTTTTTGTGTAGGTATTCTTTTTGTGTTTTGATCTTTTGTGCCTTTCTTTCTGTTTCCATCTCACCAAGCAAATATAAAATGTTTTAGAATGCACGATCCAATAAATACTTAAGTAAAAAAGATTAGGTAAAGTGCCTGCTCGATAGCCCAATTCTTCATGAAGGTAACGGAACCGCATTTCTTTTGCTGTCTAAAATCTATTAACTCGCTTGAGGAAGCAAATTTGTAAGCTCACTTGATAAGATATAAAACTATAGTTACCTGCTGAACAAATCCTTTTTATAGCGTTCTGATTAATTCACAAATTACGAACGTATTTCAAAGACCCGCCCAATCCTTCGAATGAAAAAAGGCAGGATTCATCACTCTAAACAAGTGACATATTCATTGCCTTTAAAACGGAACCACTTGCAATGGGTTTTTTGTGAAAAATTATAATTTAATAAATCGTAGCATCATTGTCTCTGATAAGTATACTAAAGAGGAAGCGACATAGATGTGAACAACAAGCGAGTCCTTGCGTTAGTCGGATGCTTTGAGGATTAAGTAGAACATTTATTCTGAACGCAAATCAAAAGCTGGATATTTCACCTACATCAGAACGAGTGTGTTTTATTTAACATAATTATAATGCTTGAAAACTCTAGCAATAAATACTCATGCCATGAGCACATCCACATCCCCCATGATTATGTGAACACACACTCGAGTTCAGATTTATGCCACAAATTAAACATGTATGCAGAGACTGAAAAGTCCTATCATTTTACTTTCGAGAGAATGTGATTCGGTGTGCTCTTTTGATGGTTTATAATCTTGTTAACATCGGCTTTATGATCCCACTAAGGCAGAAATACAAACTGAAAGGTTTCCATAATCATGTTGATACCCCCTGTAGCAGAGCTGGCAGTAAAATAGCTAGGTCCTGAAAAAAAAGTTTCGTCACTAGTAAAAATATCTCATTAACTGAGTGATGAGACTCAAATATGTTTTTTTTCTGAAAAACTTCATATTCATACAGTCCTTCTGGCGGTGAAAAGTATAGATTACGGTTGAGCTGTGTTTCACAAAGTTGCCATTTAAACGTTTTAAAAAAAATGCAAAGTTTTTGTTTTTTTATTTACATATGTATACTCACCAAAGTACGAGTATTATCAGCCTTGAGCCCTTTATAAAACATAATTCATCCTAGTCAGGATTGCCACTGAAATTTATATACGTGTCGTCAAATATCTCTTCTGCAGTCCAAGTATGATGAACATGGAATATTCCATTAATTTTTCAGCAGTCATTTCGGCGTAATGATACTTTTGAGATGCAAATGAACTTGTAAAAAGAAATATCTTTTCCCTACCGAATATTGTAGTAAACGTTTTGGTCGAATACCGGAGATATATTTTGACAAAAGGTGAAAACTTTCTTCTTTTTAGACATAAAAAAAACTATGAAAGGAATTGAAATGCAAACAGCAAGGACTTGGAAAAGAATATCTTGCAGATGGCGAGGACTCCCATTGTTTGAAGCATTTAATTTATCAAAAAAAAAAAGGTTGAAATTCAGTACTAATTGCTTCTGCTTGTACAGTACACAAAAGAATTTAATCAGTCTCCAAGGAGTTGAATGTCCTTCAGCATTAAAGTCTTAAAATCTAGCTTTATCGATATCATCAATTTAATGCCATAACTTTGTTTTCAAGTGGCCTATAAAACTCGTTTGCTTTAAGAGCCAATAGTGAAAAGTTATTATAACTGTAAGTCTATTAAAACGCCACAGAGGAGCTTTTGGTCAATTAAATACCAAAAGGAAGAAGGAATCCCTAACCACATTATAAATCATTCGGTGCGCATTTAACAATTTATTGAAGACCCCAAGTGGAATTGACTGAGAAAAGGCTGAAAATTGTAAGAATGGGATTGGCCCTTCTTAAATTTGCATTTTCTTTTCGTTGAATAGACATTTTGAGCAGAAACTTATGATTCGAATAGGAACAGTTCAATTACTCGTTTGATAGTCGACTCGTGGATGAGAGCATTGGTGAACTGCTATGCTACGGATTATTGCCGTTGAAAGTTATATATTTACTATAGATTACAAAGGGGTGTGATTCCGAAGAGCGTAAGTTATTGGTCGAAGTGGCGACAAGGAAGGAAACATTTAGGTTGTGACGGACTAATTCGATTTCAACATTTGAATGAAATTAGCACATTTGTCCCCATTCATGGTTTGAAGTGGCTTATCAATATATATGTGCTACTAATTTTTTTTTTTTTTTCTCATGAATCATGCGGGAAGGAAAGAAGTTTTCGTGGAAATTTACTTAACGAAAAGTTCTTGTTGGGTAATTTATTCCCTTTGATTTTTAATTAGATTTATTAATAAATAATTCATTAAATGTCTACATGAAAGCAGTTTCACAACTCGAAAACTTTGCCTTCCTATATTATGTAGGCAATAAAAAGAATGAATAGCATTTTTACTTTATTACTACGACAACAGAGTCTTATGCGGGTGACAAGTTTATTTTTAGAAACAACGTACATAAGTTTGAATACACTTTTCATGCTTCACCAACTATAAGAATATACTCGTAATAAGAAGGCATGCCAATATTAATCAAACTAACAATTATAAATCTTTTTTTCTCAAAGTTTTTCTCGATGCATTTGTAATAAAAAAGTTTTTTTTTCTAATAAAAAACTGAACGTGTTTAGTTTATATGAAGTCAGATAGCTATGTTGAGAAACTTATTTGCTCTTGAAAAGATTTTTATTTATTTGCTTTTTTGTGCTTACGCGAAAAACGTAAGACAGAGAAGAGATTTTTTTGGGTCTAAGGAAGCATCTGCATAAAATCTTTAAAAAAAAATGGACACGACTGGGACGCACGAACTAGAGATCCTGTGCTCAGTACAATTTCAAAACCTTAAGGTTGAGTACAAAGCTTAAGTATTCCTTCTTCACAATATATTTGGTGGTGCAGGGTTGCCAAATACATATTAACTATGAAAATTGAACAATATCATATAAAGTATTAAAAAATATATGTACCATTATATGGTACCCGTGGTGTGATGAATAGCATGTCCGCCTGTTAATCCAGAGGTTCGAGTTCGAATCCCAACAGAGGCAAAAATGTTTTTTCCACGGGTGTCGCCTTTCGCGAGGAATTGGTAAGTCCTCCGATAGTATTCATTGCTATTAAGAGCGCTTTCTCGATTAGCCGTTCGGAACCGACAGAAAAATTGAAATTTGAAACTTCGTCTCAAAGTCTGTTTTGAAAAAGAAACGGTGCTATGGGGAGTAATGTTTTTAAACTTAAAAAAACAACTAAAACCTGTCCCTCACAAAAATTTTTATGGATATCGTTAGAGCCGTTTTGGAGAAAAACAAGTACTATCATATCAAATCATAACATGGTGGAATGACAGAATGCGCTACTACGAATCCACCCGCGATGGAGCCACTTGAAATTGGGGTTGTGCTTGGGATTTTGAAATTGAGAAACCTAACCTTATAGCAGTTCATTATTGTTTCGTCATTCTGCTATACAGGGTGTTTTGCACCAGGTTTTATCAAAGGCGAGAGGGTATAGGCTTGATCGGTACAAGAAATCAATCATACGGCAGAGGTCTACTCCCCCACTTGAGCGGAGAACAGTTTCTCAAAGAATTGGCTTATTTATACTTAAATCATTGTGCTACACCATTTTGTCAGCAAAACTAAAAGTTGGGAGAAACACCACCCTCTTGACAATTTTTTTTCTATGTCCACTTAGCTAAGCTAAACACTCTTACCTTTTGCGACTCTGAAATGAAAATAAAAATGCTGCTGAAAATATAACGAAATTGATTTTACTAAACTGCCCCATAAAAGTGTATAGGTAACTAATTGGATTGTTGTTACAAAATATATTTGTGTCCTGCTTTTTCGATTTGTGCTTAAGTTTTCATTGCAATTGTTTCATTGCTCCCGCCACAGAAAAATACTTAAGTATAGACAACTCGTTAATCATTAAGACCTGAACGGCAAAACCACAGGGCACCACCAAGAAAGTTTTCCCCGCAGCAAAAGCAAATGGCAAAAATAAATGAAAAAGATTACTCAGCAAATTGTGCACCATTTTTCTTCACAGAAGTTACAATTCCACGGATCATCTGAAAAAAAATGAATTAAATGCTGCTCGTGCTATTCTATTTTGTATTCCTTTTCATATCGTGAACCGTAGACTGCATTGGCTGAACATGGCCAGGCCACCATCAAATCATTAAAAAGTTTCATTGTGTTTTACTCAACAATAATCCTTTATTAAATATTATCACTTATTTATCGAATTATTCAGTTACAGCTCTATACAGACGAGGAAAACACTCGCCTTTTTTTTAATTGTATACAATGTTAGCAAATAGGATTTGCTCAAAATGTTTGGTCAAGGCTTGTGCACTGTGCACATTTCATTTTGCAATCATTAATCCCAATCTGACTGCCGGCATAGCCTAAAGTGTCTCAACAGATATGTCCTCGAAAAATCCTTGAAAGGTGCTTCCATGCGATTTTAAGGCTACATCTTAGGAACGTACTTAAGTCTACTTGAACTGCACTACAGAAAACAGAATTGACCCTGCACAATATACACTCATTGATTTTTAAGTTCTTAACTATGCGACAGAAAAATTTACATTTAAACTTGAATAAATTGTGAAAATGGAAGAAAACTTGAGTATTTGCCTTAAAAACTTAAAAAGTATTAGATTTTAATGCGCCAAGTGAATTTAATTTACTATGTCCTTTTCAAAAAAAGCTATAACGACATTCAGGTAATCAAATCGATTATTGATTAATTCTTTGACTCAGCTTTTATATGAAATATCCTTTAACTAGTTTTGATTCTAACTGGAGCAGTACGATGGATTATCCAACATCCGTCTTATCAGGGCAACAACCTGCTTTATGGTGAAAACATAGCGGTTAAAAGAATTTGGCCATTTAAAATAGTTAAGGTTTCACCAATGAGTTTTACAATAAAATACAATTTTGTAACAATTGTTAAATTATCTAGAGATTAACCGACAAACTTGAACTCACACGTGGCTTAGCAGGCAAACCGAAACAAATTTGCTAAACCCATACGACGTAGATACTCGTGTAGTAAAATAAAAAGATACGGCTTTGAAGTTATTTCAAAAAATCAATTTTTTTTTTAAGTTTAGCATAAAAGTCTCACAAACTAAAATTTTTCAGATGTTGATATGCAATCATTCTCAAACTGCCTGGGACTTCTTAAATATAAAATTTAGTCAAAATTCTGTCCGCAATTAATGAGAAAGTCGGTTTTTAAAACTACGGCGCTATGAGTGGTACCGTGCTTAGACTTTTTCCGAAAATATTGTTTACATCATAAGAAAGACAACCTGAAACTAATCCTTTACATAAAATGTAATCTGGCCGTTTTCGAGAAAAATAAGTATTATCATATCGGTTGTATGGAAGGTACCGTTATTTCAAGACCTATAGAGACCAAATTTCCAAAACCTCTCTGAAACTCAAAAACCCTACTGAAAAGTAAGAAGACAATTTTGAAGAAAATCGGTCTAACTATTCAGGATGTAGATCCATTTACGGACAGACAGAGAGACAGAATTGCAGGACCCAATTATTTCGTATTGTCTATCATCGTAATGTCATATTTACTTGTTTTTTCAAAATTGTTTCTGCACGATTGCAAACCTTGCCTTATAGTACCTACCTAAAATCGCAAGTAAAAAACAACATCTTTTTGAATACTTGAAATTGAAACGCGTGTTGTTGCTGTTTACATCAATAAACTCTTACGTATAAACCGAACTGAAAAGCTTAAAATGCACAAAAGGTGACTGCAGCTTCTTTTGAATTTTCCAATTACACAGGATCCAAACTTTAGCTCGCTGTTTTATCGTGAAGAAATATCTACTGAAATCCTATGTCCTTTTTTCTGCTCTAACACTCTGTAAGTCCATATTTAACATGGGGTCTATCTAACATCTAACTGCTACTGCAGTGCAGTTACTGGAAATTTTACACTTGAGTTTTTTTTCCTGTACACACAGAACGTACGAGCAGTTCAACTTCTTATTTTTATTTTATTTCTTTTACAGGCGTGTAGTTTTTTGCAGATGAATTTTGTTTTCTATGTTGGAAGATTTTCGTTGGTGTTGGTTAACAACTGGAAGATAGTTGCACCACACACTGCCGTCCTCGCGAAATATTCACACAAAATTTTCAAATTGGTTAATTGAATGAAAACTCGCAGATATATTTTTCTAAATTTCGCCTTTTCCTTTGCTTTTTTTTTTGTAATGCAATGGCAAGTGTTTGGCATCAGGCCAAAGTTTGTTTTAATTGTGTCTTGTGTGTCACACAGTTCGTTTGCCATAATATGGATAAACCGTAGCATAGAATTGAAGCTGTCATTCCTATTTCCTTTTCTTCTTATTCTACTATCCTGTTTTAAATGCTTTTTTTGTGGCATACCGAATTGCAATTAGAACAAAACGAATGCTAAAGGCACATGAACAGAATCAGTTTGAACAATGTGGATATTTAAGATGCAAGTATTACTCTAAACATTATTTTATTATGATTATGTTTAAAGATTCTACTCAGTTTGGTTAAAAAATATTATCCATCACAAATTATCTCACGTTACTAATCACAGTAGGATGTTCCTTCGCAACCATCGCGTTCTCTGTCTGAGCCTCTCAGAAAGCACGCTAAGTTTTCTGTCGTTGGGTGTTGTGAATGTAAGTATAGTTTATTATTATTATATCAATAAAATGCGAACAATCCAGAAATAGGAAAAAAACTCCTCAAGATTAGTACATAAATACATGATTTTTATATCCAATGTCACCTAAAGTTTTTAATTATTTAATGATTTACTTATTATTATTGGGTAAGTGCGTATGTCTCGCACATGCTAAACTAAAATATACATATATGTTCATATATGTTTCTTAAAACGAGCAAATATAGATATGAATTATTTCATGCTGATGTATAACCTATTTGGACATTTGAATATTTCCAGGCTCTTTTGCACACGCATGACGTTGTCGCAAGAGAGGTATACGGTGAGGAGGCTCTACGGGTTACACCCCCGCCGCTAGCGCCCTATATCAATGGTGATGACATCGACAATGTTGACAGTGGCGAACTGCAGCATGTGACCAGGGTACGTTTGGTGCAGTTCCAGAAGAACACCGATGAGCCAATGGTGAGTAGAACATATCCCCAAGCATAAATATCATTATTATTAGATTCAATGATTAATGTAATCCACTCCCAACTGAAACCAATCTATATGAATCTTTGTTCGTTTGCAGGGTATAACTCTGAAAATGACCGAAGATGGACGCTGTATTGTAGCTAGAATAATGCATGGCGGTATGATACATCGCCAAGCGACTTTGCATGTTGGCGATGAGATTCGGGAAATAAATGGCCAGCCAGTGCAACATCAATCCGTTGGCCAATTACAACGAATGCTGGTAGGTATTTGAGTTATATTTGGAAAGTTTTTAGTTCTTAAATTTCACAAAATGTTCCAAGGTGGATAGAAAACAAAACAAGAATGAAGAGCTGCTACTTTTAGTTTTACTTTAACCTATAAAGTCAGTTTCTGATGTCACATGTCCCAACTCTCGTAAGCAATGCAGATGTATCTTTTGCTTGGATAAATCATTACCCTCTTCAAAGTTTACGAATAACTTTTGGAAGTTGGCCATGGGAACTGCAACACAACGACAATGTGCAATGCAGAAGCAAGAAATTATAAAAGGATAAAAAAAAGCTATCGTGGAGAAGTTGCAAAGATAACTCTAAATCGCTATCAGCCTTTTGGTTGGATAAAGAGTTTTGCTTTAATGTTCTTCCTTGCGCTCTGACAAAAGATATCCGGCGTGTTCTTAGGACATGTTTAAAACCGCACTTTTGTAGCCATGAAACTCAATCAGTGCTTTTGTTTCGTAACAACTATTCCAAAGATTTTTTTCAGCTTTTTCAAAGAGAATTGAATTGAAAAGAATTAAGTAGTTTCAAACTCAGGTTTGCTACAAGAATGCATATAACAAAAAATTGAGCCTTTACCTTTTGACATCTTTAAAGTATTTTTCCATGACGTTTCTTTCTTTGACTATTTCAGTGTTTTGAATATTCAAATTTCTATGCCAAATCTGTGGTTCTTATCTTAATGCTGATTTAGGAAAGGGGAAGTCTTATTTTTTCAGCGAAAAAGGAAAATTGGGTTTTTCTTGTATAGTAGAGAATTTATGCATTTTATTGCTCTGACTTGTAAGAACTATAAACAATTCTTTACTGAGCATTAAACTTTCAGTTTACATAATCTTTCAAGCACTGATTTTGACACAGCAATATAGACCAAGAGCTGGAAGCAAATTTTTTTAGTGGAGTGATAACCAAAAATAATGCACATGTATGTGTAGATAGACGCACCATTATATCAGATTCAACCGTCTGGCAGGTTTCTTTTTCAGCCGGGGGCGGGGGTGGGCGTTCGAAAATGGTAATTTTTCAGATTTTGAGGTCGAAGTGATAACCACATAAATGATACATCAAAAAATCAGAAAAATTCTCCTGATTACAAAAAACTCGGTCCCAGACGATTTGGTTTCAGCCTACTGCTTGCCAGACGCATTTTAACACTTTTCAAGTGCATTTTTCAACTTAAAGCACTAATAACTTTTTTCCTATTACATTTAACCAAGAAAATGGTACGCCAAAAAATAAGAAAATTTACCCTGATTTGAAAAAAGTGTGTCTTAGACGGTTTGGTTTTAGTCTACTGCTTGCCAGACGCACTTTAACATTTTTTTAAACGCATTTTTCAACTTAAAGTACTAATAACTTTTTTCTTATCACATGTAACCAAGAAAATGGTACGCCAAAAAATCACAAAAGTTCCCCCGACTACAAAAAAGTGTGTCCAAAAGGATTTGGTTTCAGCCTTCCGTTTGCCAGACGCATTTCAACATTTTTCAAATGCATTTTTCAATTTAGCTGATAACCTTTTTCTTATCACATTTAACAAAGAAAGTGGTACGCCAAAAGATCGGAAAAATTCCCCTAATTACAAAAAACTCGGTCTCAGAAGATTTGGTTTCAGCCTTCTGCGTGCCAGACGCATTTTAACATTTTCAAGTGCATTTTCAGATGAAAGCACTAATAACTTTTTTCCTATTACATATAACCAGGAAAGTGGTACGCCAAAAAATAAGAAAAGTTATCCTGATTTCAAAAAAGTGTGTCCCAGACGATTTGGTCTCAGTCTGCTGCTTGCCAGACGCTCTTTAATATTTTAGTAAAATGCATTTTTATACTTAAAGTACTGATAACTTTTTTCCTATCACATATAACCAAGAAAGTGGTATGCCAAAACATCAGAAAAGTTTCGCTGATTACAAAAAAGTCGGTCCAAGACGATTTGGTTTTAGCCTTCTCCATGCCAGACGCATTTTAGCTTAAGCATGTTTATCAAATTCAATGAAAATCAAAAATTTCCTTTAAATGAAACACTACAAGCAATTATTCATTGAATTTGATAAACATGCTTAAGCTAAAATGCGTCTGGCATGGAGAAGGCTAAAACCAAATCGTCTTGGACCGACTTTTTTGTAATCAGCGAAACTTTTCTGATGTTTTGGCATACCACTTTCTTGGTTATATGTGATAGGAAAAAAGTTATCAGTACTTTAAGTATAAAAATGCATTTTACTAAAATATTAAAGAGCGTCTGGCAAGCAGCAGACTGAGACCAAATCGTCTGGGACACACTTTTTTGAAATCAGGATAAATTTTCTTATTTTTTGGCGTACCATTTTCTTGGTTAAATGTAATAGGAAAAAAGTTATTAGTGCTTTAAGTTGAAAAATGCACTTGAAAAGTGTTAAAATGCGTCTGGCAAGCAGTAGGCTGAAACCAAATCGTCTGGGACCGAGTTTTTTGTAATCAGGAGAATTTTTCTGATTTTTTGATGTATCATTTATGTGGTTATCACTTCGACCTCAAAATCTGAAAAATTACCATTTTCGAACGCCCACCCCCGCCCCCGGCTGAAAAAGAAACCTGCCAGACGGTTGAATCTGATATAATGGTGCGTCTATCTTCACATACATGTGCATTATTTTTGGTTATCACTCCACTCCAAAAATTTGCTTCCAGCTCTTAGACTAATAAGTTGGTTATTTAAATAATTAAATTTTTTTATTACCAAAGTTTTAAATTGATTAAGTTTGTAATAGTAAGTGGCAAGGCCAACCACAAATCACGTAAAGATGCGTACCAACTATTTTCACCCGTATATAATATACATATTCTGAACCTGGTTGTTCACTTTAGCCGAAAGCAAATCAAGTATCAATAAAGTTTGATTAATAATAATAAACCACTTGGATGTCTAAATTTGTCCAATTCGTCTTTTCGCCCTCCACACTTATAAAAGCTTCTTCGGATACACTATCAGTCCTTTGGATTACGTGAATTTATTCTGTTTGTGTTCTTTGTTGACATTGGAGTTCTTAATAAATTCTTTACCTGCATCGATTAAGCAATGTGTACGTTTTATTATTCCTTTATTTTCTTAATAGCTAACGAATCAATGTAAACCCACTAAATTTCGCTTTTGCGAATTGAGGTAAAGCGCACTCTTGGACTATTTTCATCCTTTATAGTTAAATTTGTTTCCTGACCAGAAATTATCCAACAAAGCAAACAGATTTTAACATTTGCAATCTGTGCACTTAATTGTAAACAAAACCCACGAGCACTCATGTCAAAGACACAAACCCCCAATATCCAAACTCGTTGAAAACTAACATTTGATGTCTTATACCAACCTTCCTACAGTACAAGTATATTTGCTTGTCTGCAAATACAAATTATGTACACACCATATTTTGTTTGTTTGACGTCGGTCGGTTTTTGTTTTGAATAAACAATTTGGAATTTAAGGACTTGTTCTTTTTATTGTTTACTGTTGTGTATTTAGACTATGTAAAGATAACTTAATAAATAATAATAAACAAAATAATGCAAAATGACTTCGAAAGCATATCAGCTTTAAACTGGGAATAATTTAAGCTGCAAAATAAAAATAATTCATTTCTTATTAAGGAGGTCTGGAATGTTGATTAAATAGTATCCCAATCTGATTAATGATTAACTTATTCAACGCAGCACTCCACTAACACGAAATTTTCTTTTGTATACACAACACACAGGCCATGGCTAACAGACAGTCAATCAATACTTCCACCAGATTCAGTCAGAGAATTATCGTGTCATTTTACCTTTTCCCTTCTATTTTTCTCTATAATGACTTGCCTTTCTCTCTCCGTATTTTGTTTTCGGTTTGTTTATTAATACAAGAAAAAAGGATCTAATTCTGTTCCTTTCTTAGTACCGTAGGTGTTCTCTTTTCAATTCCGGGATAAAATTTTTCCCAAGCTGTTTATTTCAATTTATTTGCCCCCTCTGTTCCTTAAATCGATTTTATGCGATTGAACTAAATTAACTTTAAATTGCTTTTACTCACCGATGGTGTTTATTTTATTTTTTCCATTTAATGTCTATACGTAAACATATCCGAAAATAAATATAATGCAACTCTTTTTTTTTTAATTTGATTACAGCGCGAAGCTCGTGGTTCTGTTACCTTTAAAATAGTTCCTTCGTACAGGAGTGCTCCACCACCTTGTGAGGTAAGTGTTTCACAAACAAGTATAATAATTAATTGCAAACTGGAAATGTATTATTTATTTTTGCTGCATTTATTTCTTTTGTTCTTTTTACGCTTTAAAATAAAATTTCAGCACGTATATAATTTATCAATTCTTTACTTTTCCTTTTTTGAAAATTACCAATGAATTTACTGTTGTTCTGATAATTGCACAGTTCTTAAAAACAATGTGGGAGGGCTCAATTTATGAGGACATTTACCTTATTTTAATAATTTAAATAAAAATATGAGAAACGTTAAAGTAACAGCTTTGGAATTGTTTCAACACAGGGAAGATCACATGTTTTCAATCACATTTCAGAGAACGATATTTTTAAACACAAAACTCAGTTACATTCCCTTGCAGACTTTGAAAATCGTCGATGTTTCGTATTTAGTTATTTTTCAATAAATTTATAAATTGAATAAAAAAAGTAAACAAAACCTGCACTAAAAGGACGATATTGTGTCTTGTAGTAGAACTAAAGAACTTAAGAATTTGTAGGTTTAAATTCAAAGATATTTGGTGGCAGTTAGGTAAAGTTGTTTTTTTAAGTCAGAAAGCAATTATTACAAAAGCTGTGTTTTTTCCAATCAGTAGCTTTTACTGTTCCAGTTGATTGAACAGTACTTACTTACTTACTTAGGTGGGAACTACAGTTTGGGGTGAACCCCGGGCAACATCAACATCATAAGGACTTCGATTTCGGGCGAGCTCTCTTCAGTTTTGCACTCTAAGTCGGTTGGGGTCTTCTTCCACTTGATTGCACCACCTAAGACGAGGTCTTCCTCTTCCGCGATTTCTATGCAAAGTGCTTTCGAAAACCCATCGAGCCGGAGCGTTTGGGCGCTCTACATGGCCCAACCATCGTAGCTTCGCGATGCGTACTCTTCTGGCTATGCCAATATCGCGGTACAGCTCGTTGTTGTATCTTCTTCTCCACACATTTTCTTCGCATACGGGAACAAAGATCATTCGGAGAATTTGAGAATTTTTCTTTCGAAACAACCAAGAGTTTCCTCATCCGCTTTCGATAAGGTCCATTCTTCCTCGCCGTAAAACAGGGCTGGGATATTCAGGGTTACCTTGGTTTTTCTGGAGAGGGGTTTGTTTCTCAGTTGCCTTCCTAACCCAAAGGAGCAACGGTTGGCAGGAGTTATTCTCCGTTTGATCTCCGCACTGATGTCGTTATCCGTGTCCATAGCGGATCTTGGGTAAACGAAGTCCTGTACTACCTCGAAGTTATGTCTGTTTGTTGTGACGTTTTGTCCAATTCGTCGATTTTCTGTGTCCTTGTTTGATGACAGCATATGCTTCGTTTTGCCGTCATTAACCATCGAACCCATTTTTGCCGTTTCTGTTTCAATGTTCAAATGTTTGTCGCCTTGTTGAAAGTCTTTTTGAACATCAAAGGTATCGGTGAGTTCTCTACCGACCTTGACGGAGTAGCGTGAATTCTCCAAAGTCCAAAGTTAAGTTATAGACTCTTTTTTGTGAGTTTGGTATTATTCAATTTATGTTGAGACGGAACTTTTTTCCAGTATCACTTTGAAATTCCTGATCCGTGGGCTAGATAATATGTAGATTGTGAAAATCTAATCTAAGTGAATCTTTTTCAATAGTCCATACCTTTCCTTGCATTACTAATTTAAATGACATTAAACGGTCACTATATAGACTTCGAAATGGCGAACATACTGTCAAGTACATACATATAGCTCTTCCATAAGGATGATACCGATTTCGTTTTTTTTTTTCCTAAACCTTTTCTTATTCAACTTCAAAAGTAGCCACTTTTTACGTATAAGGCCATGATTGTCAAAATGGATCGCCTACGCAAGCAATCTGTAAAATTGTAAAGAAATTTGAAGAGGGTGGAAACGTCGATCATGCGATTTGACACCTTTAGATTTATTTTGGTATATTTACTCAGAAAACCTTGGTTTTTTCTCTGTCGATGGCGCGGCGGCGGGGGTTCCGTGTTCTTAAAATAAGTTACGGTTTGTTTTCTTTACTGTTGCCACATATATTATTATATTTACTTATATAGTCATATACAACATTTAACAAACTTGCCTAAAACATTGAAGGACGTACTATGTGATCTAAAAGCGTTGCTCTTCCATAGATAAGTTAAAATTTACGTCACACGATTTTACTATATTCAAAAATAAAAGCAAAAAGTCACCTATCCTTTGGGCTGGAATAAAATGAAAGGAAAAATTGTTGGTGTACTTATGCACGCGAGTTACTTAAACTTTAACAGCAGCCAAAAAAAAAGAGTTCAAGGTATTATCCGATATCCCGGTATATCTATAGTACTCAAAAATAGTGTAACTTCTAGTTTTAAGCTCCGGTTGGAATATTGAGATGAGACTGAGAGATAATTAGGCATCGTAATATTAAAAGAATTTTTCAAATCTGTCCAATACTTTTTGAGTTCCAGTTCCGGTGGGAATATGGGTTTAAATTATAGTGAATCTTATTGAGGGATAATTTATTACCATAGTTCAGATTTCCAGAAAGACTTTTCCAAGTAGTTTTTAAAATCACGTTTCGATTCTCGTTCTCGTGGAAATATGAGGAATGAATATAGTTACTCTGCTATTTGAGTCGGAGAAAAATGCAAATACAACTAATCAAAAGCCATAAAAATCAGCTCAGCCGTTCTTCAGTCGTAAGTCTTGAACAAACACTACTTTGTTTTATACATATTTATGGATGTAATGTACATATATTAAGATTCTTCTGACAACCACAATAGTTTATTTAATGAGGACCCTTTATTTAGCTGCTTATAAGTTATTCAAAACTTTTATCTATAGTTAATTCAATTATAGCCCGGGTCCTTGTTGTTTCGGGAACAAATTCCGAAGAAGAACTTAAAATCTGCGATAGAATTGCTAACTACAATATTGACATTACCCAAAGATTTTTCATTCGAAATTTCAGAACTCAGAATACTTACAAACCTACTAAATTTACAGATTTCTATTTACTTTGAATTTACATCTTTTACCTGTCGGTCGTCATCTACTCACATTCAAACCCTAATTTATGCATGCCACACACTCTACCAGGCTTGGATTGCACTCATAAATTTTATCGTTTTGGTGTTTCGAGAAGTTTTCCCTCTTTTTGGATAATATCACCTTTTTCACATCTGTTAATGCCACATGCATGAATAAATACGACGAATTAAATTGGTAATAAATTCGTTGAGCAATTTTTGTGAGAGCAATAAAAAAAAGAGCTTTTCTGCATTGTGCACATCAAACAACGGATACATTTTCTGGCATAGATAAAATTCGTTCTGTCTGTCATTGGATAAAGTATGTGTGTATTTGATTTCCCAATGGAAAAAGTATTTTCATAAACTCTCCTTCGCATGACTAGGATAAAATAATATTGTATTATTTTTGGTCATCCTTCAAATTTGTTCCTTAAAAACTTACTCAAATTACGGTGTGTATTCAATTCAGATGCGTAAAAGCTTTCTGGCATTTATTTTTCAAAAACCCCTAAGGTAAAAGAGCAACGCTAGTTCAGTGGTTGATTATTATTAACTGCTCAAGAATAAGCCGTAATGTTTTGTGGTTTATGTCTCTAAATGTGAATTTGGTATTTTGTATTCCATCACCGTAATTGTTCAACGTTTTGCAGGGCACGTTCCAAAAGAAGCTTTATAATGGAAGTTATCATCTTTAATTTTTTTCAACGTGGTACGTGCCAGAGCTAAAGTTTATGGCTATCCCTTTGTTATAATGCCGTGTACCGTTAACTTTTGTAGGTGTGTAAGGTAGTTGGGAGTCTCAGCTGTTGATTGCATCACTTTTTTTTTTTGCATAATTGAAGCATATTGCCCTTGGTTCACATTTCGGTGGCCATTGTCGTAAATAACATCTGTGTTGGTGTAGTGCTTTGATGCTGATTATAATATTGTTCAGTACTACTAACACACGGTTAGGCTGCGATTACAATGAAATATAAAAACAGCAAGTACTTGAACCTTGTTTTAATATGGTTAAAACTTGAAAATAACGTCTGATGACGACCGCAAACTAGAGTAATTAAGAAAAATATTTTTTTCGCAATTGACTTAAAAAATGTCGTTTTAGTGTGAAAATAGCTTGAGTAAAAATTTGAGTTCTTGATGTTGGTGTTTCGATCGTCCGCATTGCAATGTTCTATTTTCCATTTGAAAAATCTTTTTCAGTATATTTTCGTAGAGAATTGATCGCTCTACAAAAATTATATCTAATATTTTTTTCATAACTATGTATAAAAGTTTTGAAATATTGGAGGTCAAAGTCTATATATATATTTTTTTTTTTTTTCTTACTATACACTACAAAAAAGGTCTTTTGTGATTAATCGGTTACTCTGAGCACTTATAAGGTATTTGCTTGCATGCGAATGTCAATGACTTAAAACGATTTACTTGGAGTCAGGCAAAAGTACTACTTCTAAGTTTAAGAAAGCATTAGCGATTTTGATGAATTACTTACATGTTTTGAAATTATAAAGAGTCCGCCAAATAACACTTTTTTTTCAAAAGCAGGGCGCAAAACTTTGAAAACTTGAGGCTGTGTGGCACCAAGCGCCACACCGTCCTGTTGAAACCAAATGTTACCAATATCCTCCTCTTAAATTTTTGTGGACAAAAATTCGTTCAACATGGCCAGATAACGATCGCCATTGGACTGTAACGGCCACTCCTTGCTCATTTTCGAGGAATGCCTCTGGACCAAAATCCTCACCAAACAGTGACTCGTTTTGGTTGTATCGACTTTTCAATGTATGCGTGGGGGTTTTCTGTGCCCCAAATGCGACAATTTTGCTTGTTTACATATTGCTTAGCTCAGAATCAAAATCTGAAAAGATGATCTATATTTTCTAAGTAATGTCGCAATATTTCCCAGCGTTGTTCAAGCGACCATATTCGTTCAGCGGAAGGATAAAACTAATTATCAGTCAAATCAGACATGAGCTAAGGTTTACCATTTACGAAATAAGCACTAGTTGATAAAATAGAACAGAAAATTAAGTCCTGGTCAGAAAGGAAACTGATTATGAGAACTACAAACATGCACTTTCGTTTTTAAAAATGATAATTTTTAATATCCACATTATAAATTCAAGTCCCCTTAAAATAAGGCCCAGGCTGAAGATTTTTTATCTTTTTGAAAAGGCTTGTGTGTTGTCGATTTAATTTAAAAAAATGGACTAATTATGTATCAGCAATAACTCGAAAAAACTATAAGAAATTTGAAATTTCAGCCAGCAAAATTGCTAGGCTTAAGCTTCCAGAAAGATAATTAAGAATTTTTTCGCAAGGCTTTAAAGCTATGGTTTTATAGGAAAATGTTTATGTAATGGAAAATATGAATATATATAAATATATAAATCCAGAGCTATCAAAAAAAATCTACAGCTAATAATAATCAGCTCTTCGCTTCGGAGAGTGGTTCTTGCAACGCAGCCTAATGAACGAGTTACGAAATCAATTTTTCAATTTTTCAATTTGACAAGTTTCATTTCATTCACGATGAGTTTTCCATATGTTTTTAGCAAAGCGTTCGAAAAAGGTAAAGAAACATAAGCTAAACAAATATTACCTTTCAGTTCATACAAACTAAAAACCATCTGTTAAAACATTTTTTTCTTTCGAATTGTGTTAAGGACTTCGTTTTGTTCTTAAATTTTCATCGTATCGATTATCCTTTCTTGTTCGCAAATGCCACAAAGCCACGATGCTGTAAGGCTTTGGTTAACCAACGTAAATGGTTAATTTACACAATAAATAAATTATTTCCAATACTGTCCAAATAATCTTGCATGAACAACACGTTTCAATAGGATAACTCATGAGTTAGTTAATGCCGTAAAAATAACACAGAAGCTTAGTCCCCTAAAACCATTTGATTTACTGCCATCCGAAACGTCACATTTTTAAAACACTCTAAGAGGATAATAAATCCCTGTACAAAATAAACCCTCAATATCAGCTCCAGTATCCTCATAAACACAAAACCATTTTACTCCTTTGGCTATGTGTAAGCTCATATATTTATGGTAATATTTGCACACGACTTGGGTAGAACGTTTCGTTTTCTCAATTTTTATCGAATGCATGACACATTTCTGAATTGTATTGTTTGGCTTTTCGTTACTTTTTGTTTAAATTTGAATATGTAATTTAAATGAACTTACAAACTCGTATATTAAAAATTCATTTCATCCACTCATATTAAATCTCATGCAGCTGTTCAGGATTAGGCCTGCTCCAGTTCTAGTAAGTATTTCTTTCATTCCTTAATATATTCGTATACATATAGGTACATACACACACACACACAGGATAACACAGTGTAACAATTCATCTATCTTACTTAAATTTGTGGTTTAAATTAATTTGAGTGTTGTCGTTGCCGTCATCATTATATTGTGAAAAATGTGTTTTAATCAAGAAGGTTTTGTAGTTCACTGAGATATCATTAACACTCGAACTACATTAGAGTAGGTACCTTGATAAGGTGATGTAAATAAATCATTTTGATCCAGGAGCCTCATAATGAGCAGTAATTTTCTGTCATACATGCTGTTTGATTTATTTTTGAGTTTATTTGATGGATTGGTTCGTTGAGGTTTTCAAATTTGCTGTTGGTTTTGGCTTGAAAAGCAAATGGAACAATTGGGACTTTTGAAATTGAACTAAAGAATGACATTTTAGGACTACAATCAGAGTAAGTTCTTAAAATATTAACTGTCTTAATGTGAAGTTGGTGATGTATGTCTATCAATGTCGTTGGACTTAACAGTGAAGTAGAAGCAAATTGCAAAGAGAAGGAATTACATGTACAGCAGCTATACTGAAAGATTTTTTGAATTGAATTGTCTGAGAGTCTTTAAACGAAAGAACTTCTCTTCATTTCGGATTGACAGCAAGCGTACAGGAGCATCAATTCCTGGTATATTTTGTTCACCTCAGAACCGAATTGATTTATAACGACTGAACCAGCTTCCCCTATTGTCAAGTCGTGACACACCACTTAACAGTCGCACAGTGGAACATTTAGGCAAGAGTGCTTGCAAAATTCATTTTTGAGGAGGTCTACAATATAAAATTTTTTGATTCACTGAATTAAAAAATATTTAGAGCTCTAGAAATCGAAAATATTATTTTAATCGGATGGAAGGTTTATCTTCAAGAGCGACTCATGTATACAATACATGGAAACGTCGGGAAACAAAAATCAATGATTAATTTAATTAAAAATATGTAATCGCTGTAAGTCCGTTAAGCGTCTTATTCAAAAATGTTTCTATCCCCCAATAATAATAAAAATAGTTTAAAATTTAAAAAATTAATTTTGATTTTTTGCTTTGAACAGGAAGACTAGGAAAGAGTCTTAAAAGCATAACTTTTGATTAAAAACTTGTTATGTGTATATTGAAATCACAAACCAAAAGAAAAAACAAAATTATAAAATTTTTAAAGTTGTTAAATCAATGAGTTTTGTAGTTGAGATAATTCACGTGTTTTTTCATCTAATAAATGAAAAATTAGTAAATAAGGGCTAAAAGGTTATTCACAGTTTCAAAAGCTTCGTAAAGTATATAAAACATCCAGTAAGTAGTCGCCATGGCCAACATCATCCGCGGAATCCCTGCAATTTCAGTTGGGATAGCTTATTTTATGCTTCGGTGTCTGGAAGCTTGCCTCCATACAACCTGATCTTCAAGAAACCCCACAGGAAAAAATCCGGCGGCGTCAGATCCGGGATACGAGGCGGCCAAGCGGTTACCGAATTTTTTTCTCAACAAGAACAAATTCATCAGTAGTGAGTGATATGCAAAGTCCGTTGTTCGAGGAAGTTTCAAGGAGACAGAATGGCGGCGCACAGACCGACGAGGACTTTGGCTCAAGACGTCGTTGACAGTTTTTATTGTTTGCGGCATCCTTGATGTACGGGGACGGACTATTCGGGGAAGGTTGATGACATTACCCGATGACGACTCGGGGGCTTGCGTGACGTTTTAAATTAAACTGATTTTTAAAGGCGATCTGGGTAGCGATTGAACTCTCCCCGTTTTTTAAATAACACTGCACAGCGAATGAACGTTGCTTTCATACTGCCATAGTAACTAACCGAGTATTTTTCCATTAAATGGCATAGTTTTATGCAGCAAATGGCGTTGGAATTGTTGCGCTAACCCAAGAGATTATCTTTTCGTTGGCTTTCAATATCTTCGCAAGATATAAGCCATGTTTTGAAATTTGCAACAGAAAATGGTGGCAGTGGAGGAGAATTTTCTCGACGAGACACTTTTTTCTTCACAAAAAGCTTCGTTTCTGCTTCAGAATATTTTTAGGCTACTATTTCCTGACGCTCACGACAAAAATTCCACTGTTGAAATCAGTTGTTTTCTATATCGTAGACCTGATCTCATTTTAACGTCATAACTGTTGTGTATTTTTGTAGCGAAAAGGAACGCTAATTTATGTGGATTTTTTTTTTAAACCAATAAGTCAAGGATGTCAATTGAAATATCATAGCAATTCCAAATAATCGTCAAAGGAAAAGTACTGTCAATTTTAATAATGTCTTTTTAAGATGGATTGTAATCATGTTGCTCAACAACTTGCAATCATAATTTTCCTAAGGAAAGAGAATTACGGAAGGATGCTTTTGTTATCATTACCATATGTACGAGTATGTAAAAGTATTTTTAAATTCCACAAAACAGACTTGATTTCGCTTTGGAAAATGAATCAGCTTTCTTTTTAATGAGGTTTCTGTCATTTGCAGGAATTGTATTTCGTTTCTGTAATTTATAAGAGGTTTTATGAGCTACAGAAAATTACATTCTTACCTTTCGGAATTTGTCTTTGTTTGTCATCCCCTCTTGGGTATCAATTAATTTCCCCAAAGTCCTTCACAATCTGAGTTGAAACTAGGGACGAAATTGGGTATCATTCAATTCAATGCCCGCTTAGAGTAATTGATGCAGTAATTTTTCTGGCAGCCATCTTCCTACGTGACCTATATCATCGGCTTGCATTTTGTAATTGAATGAAATTGTTAAATGAAGATAACTTGGTCTATGATTAGAAAATATAAAAAAATATGTGATGTGATATCATATTACTATGTTTATACATAGTTGCATATCGCCAAATGGGTACACATAATTATGAAACTCATACGTATAGACTATAGAACCTATATATAGAATACGTGCATTTTTGACATATTTTTTTTTTCTACACTTATATGAGCTATAAAGTTGTAAGTGTGTATATTTAAACAAAAATATGTTGGATGTGGTGGTTTTTTACACAATAAACGTATTTTGTGGCTCAAAATATCTGCAGCGTGTTCCGAATATTGAACATTTTCTTTATGTCACATCTATATAATTATGTGCTCTTTGCATTTCTCCTTAATGTAGATTTACTGTTGAACGGCTTTCTGTTTTATTAACGAGTGTAAATTTTTGCAGCTTATACAGACAGACAAATATAATTATTCTTAATTAAACGTCCACTCATATTCATCAACTTTTTCATCATTAATTAAACATTATTATAAAATACACCACGGTTATTTTTGTACATATTCAGTGACCCTCGATTATTTCTCAAAGGTTGGAGCTTCATTTTAATGAAGGAGGGTATGGTTTTATTTAAATTTTGAGTCCCGCAACAGTCAACACAAATTACAAAGACTCATCCCGGAATCTTGTCTAAAACTTCATTGCCGTTTGTCCTTTGTTCGAGGTTGCAAAAACTTCTATACCACTTCTGTCATTTGTCAACGGGAGGTGCGTTTGAATAATTATACAAGTTCCTTCAAAAGATTTATTACATGTCCCTAAAAGCTTTCTTAAAGAACACCAAACAGGGCGAAATCATTCATTCAAGGAAGACTTTAAGTGGTTGAAATTTTGTGTTATGTAATAAATAAGTAATTCATTAAGGATCCAGAATGTGGTAAATGCATTCGAAAACTACATAAATGTATGTATTTTCACATGTTTATGTATTCATATTATATTTTTCGATGAATTTCATTTGGATCTTTCAAAAAAAAGTAGTTAAAATAAGGAACAATATATTAACTACAAGTTTGTGGCTTGAAAGCTTAATTAGTATTTTTATTGAAGATAGAAAGTAAAGAGACTCGAAAACAGTAACGCATCCACACATTAGGTGTAAACTTAATCACTGCCCGTTTAGACTATAATAGACCTTTAAAAGTCATAACAGTCATTAAGGTTAATGATTTTAGTATAAAATATGAAAAATAGGGTGGCGCAACAGTGCGGAGAGCCCAAGGATCTAGCGCATTTCTCACAACCATGCCTTCTGAGGGAACTTACCGAACGGCTAATTGAGAAAGCGCTTTTCATGGCAATAAATTTAATAATGGAGGACTTACCAATTCCTCGCGAAAGGCGATACCTGTGGAAAAACTTTTTGTCTCCGTTGTTTTTAGTTTACCTTTTTGTAAAACCAAAAATTCATTCCTTTGTTTGTTTTTACCTTCGTAATGAGCTTGAACCAATTTTTTTTTTTTCTTGATTCGTGCAGCGTTTTGAATTGTCACCCTGTGATGATTTTATACTTAAAACACATCAACAAAAAGCCTTAAGGTCAATATCCGTTATGAAATTCTTGGTTTAGGAAAGATTTTCTGGCTTAAGATAATTCAATGAATATTGTGTGTGTTCTTATACAGGTTTTCTTTTTAATAAGGTGACAAAAGCTCAGGACAGAAAGGTTTGGTCAAGAAAAAAATAGTTTGGGATAAGGAGAGGTTTCTCTTTCTATCAAGGTGACAGGAAAAAAGTACCTTCATTCTTTTTGATTTCCCAAAAACTAAGAATTATTTTTCTGTGTTTGACTAGAAACTAAAAAGAGCATTGATAGTGAAGAAAAGAATGACCCTTAATAAGGAACAATTTTGTAGACATTTTACTTGAAGAAAAAATTTGATTTTGTTTTTTTTTTTAACTTTGAGATTATAAGTTTTATAGTTGAGGTTATGTGTTTTTTATCTAATAAATGAAAGATTAATCAATTTTTCAGCAGTTAAAACACTTTTAATATATTTCCTCAAATGTACGTTATAAAATCTCACTGACGATGGAAATATATTAAAAGTATTTTAAGCCACTGGCTCAGCTGGTAGCCTATATTATTGTAAGTTATCATAAAAACCCATTCAGCAGCATTTGCGTGAAAAGCAACTAACACCCATAGACGTAAACTTTCGCATTGATAGTAGTAGTACGATGTAAATACATACACAGTAAACATATACATGCGTGCTGGCACTTTGGAAATTTAACGATAAAATTTGTCTGTTAAGCTTAAGTTTAAAAAATATTGGCTAAGAGGTATTGGGTCCAAAGCTAATCTAATGTGATCCATATGACATAACACCGAGCTCTGTGAAAATTTCAAACTTGAACATCAAGGTCTACCTCCTATCTCAATTAACTATCCATGCAATTTGATAAGTTGAAAAAATTCAAATTAGCTTTATGTTTGAAATAAAATAGAAATCTGGCTTGTTCAAGTCGTAAATATTAAGTTTTACTTACCAGCGCAATCGATTATTACGTTGAGCTGTAACCTCAAGTTCACTATATACATGTAAAAACAGCGCAACGGTATCGAAACTCGAGGCTGTGTGGAAAAAGAAGATAACAAAGCAAATGGAAAATGAGAACTCCAAAGCTAAAGCTGTTCCTGAAGCTATTGTGTTTTGATGGAGATAAAAATGAAATATTTTGTTGCAACAATATGAATTTCTATCCATACAATCATACTGAGTTTACTCTGTTATTGTTTTTTTGTTCCCTTAGTTAATAAATCGAAACAATTAGTTAATTTTTTGAATACATGTGTCAGGAGTCGGGACATTGCCTAGTTTAATTCATTTCATTTCATTATAATCGGGCGAAAATATGTTTGTTTGATTTATTTTAAAACAAATAAAATGCGTAAAGATAGTGAACGATTCATGAACCCAAACAGCTTTTATGGTTAAATCGTAAATAAATCTGTGTTATAAGTTTCCCTTAGCCACAACTATGGTTTATCAAATAAATTGCAACGGTAATTGCCTTAATTAGATTACCGATGTGTAAACAATGGATATAGAAGTGGAAAAATATTGTAATTACTAACACTAGAGAATAAGGACTGTCTATCAAATTGGTGCTTTGTGGTGCTTTTGTCCGAAATGCTGCAAAATTTTGTGGGCTTTAACATGTTAGTTACGAGTATACGCAGACAAAACTGAAATTTATGTCATCAAAACCAGCGAGCTGTTTTATTGTCGCCATCTTTTTGAAGTTTCTTTTACTATACTACTAGTCTTTTGCTTGATGTTCAATTTGCTCGCCTCAATGATGTATTATCCAAATTCAATTAATTGTTCACGAAAAAGTCTACTGGAGTTGCGAACATAGTATTTGGCAGGGATGGCAAACCTTTTTCGAACCTCGTGCCATCTTTACAAAATAAATAAACAGGTTGGCGCAACAGAGCGAGGAACCTCGAGGCCTAGTCACAACCATTGCTTTTGTAAGATGACGTAGGGGACGTACAATTTGCTGCCGATTCCGAATGGCTATTCAAGAAAGCGCTTTTCATGGCAATGAATTTTCTTTTGGAGAACTTACCAATTGCTCACGAAGGGCGATACACGTGGAAAACATTTTTACTTCTGATGGGATTCGAACCAAGAACCTTCTGGCGGACATGCCATCACTTTAAAGACAAATGTCGTCTAAATTACTTAAAAACCTGAAAAATTCAAATTTCTAATAAAACAACTAGTAAGCGAAGTTACATGAAACAATCTTTTGACGATATACACTCCATGGAAGACGATTGGGTGATAATCGTCTGAGAAGCTACGGAATTTAGAAACTGAGTGAAAATATTGGTAACTTCCCTCGAATGGAAAAGAAAATTCCTTCTCCGACACTTCTGTTTACCTTTTCTTTTTGCAAAATTCAAGAGTAAAAGAAAAAAAGAACATTTAACTCTGTTCTTCATAATATTTTGTTGCGAGCTACCACTGACTGGCACGCGTGCCATTGGTTCTCTATCACTGGTAATAGGATAGCGCAAGGAGAGAACCATTTCGATTGGCATTAATGGAATTGAAGAAATCTACTTTATTCGTTGCTTTACGAATACAATTTTTCAGAACACATACAAAATTTGAGTAGACATGTTGGATACAAAAATATATTGTTTTGATGGATGAATTGAATGAATGAAATCCTTAACTCCTTGTTAGCTGGAGTGTGAAATAACTGTTTGATACAATTTGCTTTTATTCACGCTGTCAAAACATAAAAAAAATGAAACTCGTTAACACGCAGAAAATGTGGGTATATTGAGTACTTAGAAAGCATTTGTCAAGTTTTCTTATCTATTTTCCCTGTTATGTGCTTTTGTGCAAAATTATGTCTTAAAAAAATGGAGTTATCGTTTCAGGTAAATAACCGAATTTTATAAGTTGTATTAAATGTTGTATAAATGCTACATCTTGTGGTACCCGTGGCGCAATGGTTAGCCTGTCCACCTGCTAACCCAGAGGTTCGAGGTTCGAATCCCAGCAGAGGCAAAATGCAAAAATGTTTTTCCACGGATATCGCCTTTCGCGAGGAATTGGCAAGTCCTCCGTTAGTAAATTCATTGCCATGAAAGATGAAAAGCGCATTCTCAATTAGCCGTTCGGAAGTCGGAACCGGCGAAAAATTGTAGGTCCCCTCCATTCCCTCACAAGGCATGGTTGTGAGAAATGCGCTAGGCCCAGGGGCTCCTCGCTCTGTTGCGCCACCCTATTTATTTATTTATTTTATTTTATTTAAATGCTACATCTTGGAATTTTTACCTTCTGATTTCCTTCTATTCAAACCTGGAAATATTATAAATTGGAGCGTGATAATATCACCTTTCATGATACAAAGTACAATGCGCATTTCAAAGTCATCAAAAGATTTCTCCCAAACTTCACACGATCATTTATCAAAATCAACAGTATATCAGTTTTGTTTTAATACCACTCCCAGTGATATTCTGCATTTGTTTTGCAGCAATTCTTTTGAAAAGTATACTCCACTTCACTTTTTTTTGATCTGATTGATTGCCTATTCCGAAATTTTATTAAATGTTCACTGCTCGAGGTTTAGGGCAAGTCAGTTTATGGAATTAATCTGAACACTATTTTAAGCAAATTTGCTTGTGACGCAATGCGATGTTTTGCTTAAGTGAATATAGGTAAGTGAATATAGTTTCCCAATGAAACTCGGCTATAGATATCACTAGTAGAAAGCAAATAACTTCACTGTTTTGATTCTTTTAGTTGTTGTATGGTTCTAAAAACTAAAAAGAACTGCCGGACTCAGACTTGTTTTTTAAGAACTAATCAATTCTATTTTGAATAAGCGGTATTATATTATTTATAGTAGAAATGCCACTGAGGACATCTGGCAAACCGACTATCAAATTGTGCATTTTTTCTATTTTTTTCTTTTTGAAGTACATAAGACGAGTACGCTAGCTTGTTTTTTCCGATTTGAAGACAATATTCCAACAAAATTGTATTTCACTTATGCATTCCCCTTAATTGTAATACAAACAAAAGGTGTGTGTTCATTTCCATAAGGGAAAATAAAAACAGAATAATCGAACAGTCGAAATCCTTTAAAGAACAAAAAAACTTCAATACCCAATTCAATTTCTTTGTGGTGTAATAACCAAATTTATCTCTAAATAAATCCCAAATGAACTACTCCGATGAGGAAACCTTTTTTTGTTGGTATTTTGTATCTAAACAGCAACAGATAGCAATCTTGCAAGAAACAGAATCCTTTGTCAATTCACATTGAAAATTGAGCCATAAAAACATCCAGCCGGGGGCCCATACAAATTTGTACGCAAATTTATGTATAGCGTATTTTTTTTTTTTTTTTTGAACAAGAAATGGCTTAAAAGAATGTATGCAAACAATTCTATGAAAATAACACATATCGTTCTTTGTTTAGTGGAAACGATGACACTTGACACATGATGTAAGTTTATTTATGAACCCGACGACTGAATGTCGCTCTCCAGTCCCATTCGATTTTATTTCATTTTTACTACTCACATAAGCATATTCATGAAAACAATGTCGATTAATAATAATTTTATATTTGTGTTCTTTTTTTTATTAATCCCTTAATCTGGTCGAACAGATTTTTGTGCGAGCACAATTCGACTATAATCCTTTGGATGACGAGCTTATTCCCTGTGCTCAAGCTGGAATTGCTTTCCAGACTGGTGATATTTTACAAGTAAGCTATATAAACGGTTTGTGTCATGTAGACGATAAAATTACAAATGTTACAAATGTTTTTACAGATAATTAGCAAGGATGACCATCATTGGTGGCAAGCTAGACTGGATACGGCTGGTGGTTCGGCTGGGTTGATTCCTTCGCCAGAGCTACAAGAGTGGAGAATCGCTTGTCAGACGGTGGACAAAACCAAACAGGAGCAAGGCAAGTATAAAAATGATATGTCGAAATAAATCATCGAATTGGTTCAAGTTGTTTTTGTATCATATTTTGTCATATATGTATTGTAATGCGTTTTGGTGCGCTCATCATGTATACCTACTACTAACGTAACTTTTTATTTGAATGTATGTTAGTTTTCAATTCTTTTCATTTCTTTTTTTTTATTTCAATGTGTTTTCCTGTTTTTCTTTTTTTTTGTAAATTGAGGTCTGAAAGGACACATAAAAACATAAAACAGGAGTTTGTTCGTAAAGTAAGATCGTTCTCATAGAATTGAGAATTATGTAATCTATCTTATTCCTTTTTCTGGCGTTATGAGCATCGTGGAGCAAACCTTATGTGTTCTAGGGTAGCGCTTAAAGGAGTAAATATAGTTATAAAATTAACTTTTTTTTATTAAAAGGTTTTATGATTTGTTTGCATTATGCAAAGTCTGAAAACCTTTTTTCTGCTTTATGGGCTCCTTATATAAATATACGAGTATATTTCTTTTGCAGAACTAAGCTTAGGAATTCGAACTTTTGCATTCGAGAAGTTCAAAATCTTTTTACTTGTATTGACAAAGTGTTTGTGTTAAACAAAATTGTTGAAGAACCAAATATTAAATGTAATTTTTTATAATCCGAACATTATTACTGAGAAACTACTTGTTTCTGTAAGCAGTAATAATTTTAGTGTTCATTTTTAATGACCAAGCTAGGTTCTTTTAGACTTGATGTCAAAACGCTATATAGTATAATACTAAATTTTTTATTAACGTACTAGCGGCCCGTCCCGGCTTCGCACGGGCACTAAACATGACATTTACACACATATTCACAATTTTTCGCTTCGAATTAAAAAAAAAAAATAGGAAATTTAATTCTTAGATATTACTTAAAAACTTTTATTGTAAAGAGGTCATAACCCCAAAAGAATAGTGAAACACCCTTGAAATGATGTCGTGACGATCGAAAGATCGCTGACCACGTAGAAGTTCCGCTTTAATTTCAGGCCATTCAGGATTGCACTTAAAAGTGATAAATATGTCTGTTCTCCTTAGTTTCGGACATACGTCATCGCGTCTTGAGTTTTTCCATGCATATAACGATATTTGATGGATCAACATTTCCGTCTTGATTTAAAGCGCCTCTGCTCTGAGATGAATGTATTCTTCAGCCCTAAGTCTCTGTTGGTGACGACATATGAGATTCAATCGTTCCGATATCATTTCTACCATCATATCGACAATAAATTGACTAAATAACTCCCTGTAGTGATGTAATGTATTTAAACTGTTAGCTCTAACCATCAACCTGAATGCATAAAATTGCATTCATGTCACAGATTTGTTACGCGCCGTCTGTACCTTCCTGTGGAATGGTTAAATAATAACCATCTTCTCCTTTAACGAACATTAGGGGATACTGTAGTGGATCATACGATCGGTGTTACATGCAAAAAAATGGGGTGCAAGGTTAGCAATTGCGTTCGACACCGGATTTATCATTCGATGCACTGTTGAAATGCATACGCCAATAAAATGAGCAATGGCCAATTGTATTGACCTGAGTGCAAAATACCTCAGAACTATCAATAATTGGGTAATTGGTCGTAATTCGTGCAATCTACACATAATTTAATACTTTTTAAACTGAAAAATATTCAAAATATTTCATTTCGACGATGGATGACTCTCAAAATAATAATTTTTTATTTTAAAAATATTTTTATTTACATATGCAAATCTAAAATAACAGACTGACTGGAGCAACAAAATGTAGTACAAAATTAAATTTCACAAACAACTCTTAAGTTTAATCATTCAAATTCTACTTTTTTCAGAAGTTGAGAAAATCGGAAGTTAATCAACTCGAGAGTTGAAAATCGGCAGTTGAAGCTGTCAAATTTGAGTGAAGAAAAACAAAATCAAAAGTTATGAATAATATCCTCCAGTTGACTTCAACTTTTAGTGAAGAAAACGGACCTAAGTTTATTTTCAGCGTTGGGGCTATGTTTGCCCTCAACGATAGCTGATCTGCGTCTGAGATAAAATATATCTGTAAGCATTGTGGATTCTGGCCTGATGGTGGTAAAAGGCTACAAAAATGATATTTCTGGCCCTCTATTTTAAAAGTTGGCATAAAATTATCTTCTCTTATTTCTTTGGCGCCAAACGAAGTCATTTGAAAACGGCTATTGTACTTACGGATGTTGTTTAGGAAATGTCCAGATAGCGAATAATTACTTGTCAAAAGATTTTTTATTTGTTGTGTAGGTTCTTGAAAATATTGGGGACACTAACTTTTCCATGTTAGTATGACATTTATATGATTGATTAATTTTGGTTTTGTTGAAAACATTGCATAGAAATTTTATTTTTATTTTTGCCTATACCCGTCACATTAATGTTTCGAATAATTAAAAAGAAAAACCAAAAAGCATTCATCGTTTCAATCAACTAATGACAAATCTTTGTGAAAAGATCTGTCTTTCAAAAACAATCTGTGTTTATTAATTAAAAGTTCTTCGTTGACGGCCATTGCAAATAAAATTTCATGATCATTTGCTTCGTCATGAATTGCTTGATAAACGTCTGAAACAACAGAAAAATTAAAAACATTTTCTTAAAAGTCAATATAAAAACGAAATGTGTTTTTAATTCTCGATGTTTTTTCAGCTCGTTTAATAGCTTCGGCTTTTGCGTTGGATTCTCGTTGCGAAACACGGCGTGGTGCATTTGACAATCCACTTTTCAGTGTACTCGGCGATTCGTTGAGCAATGGGATCTTTGATTTGATTTGAGATGCGTTTTGCGACAAAATTTTGGATGAACTTTGCGATAGTTTTTCCGCTTCATCGAATAAATCTAAAACACAGTTTATCAGTAAATTAAAAAAAATCAATATATATAATAGAAACAATATTACCAAATGATTCATCATTAAAATCGATGTTTTCTTTGTCCCAATCTATTATAAAAGAATTGAATATATTGAGATTTATATATACACACATTTTACACAAATTAACAAACCAAAATCTGTTTCTGTTTTTTTTTTCTTCGGCGAGGAGCATTTCAACGCATCATCACCGTCACGCGGCCCGTCCCGGCTTCGCACGGGCACTAAACATGACATTTACACACATATTCACAATTTTTCGCTTCGAATTAAAAAAAAAAAATAGGAAATTTAATTCTTAGATATTACTTAAAAACTTTTATTGTAAAGAGGTCATAACCCCAAAAGAATAGTGAAACACCCTTGAAATGATGTCGTGACGATCGAAAGATCGCTGACCACGTAGAAGTTCCGCTTTAATTTCAGGCCATTCAGGATTGCACTTAAAAGTGATAAATATGTCTGTTCTCCTTAGTTTCGGACATACGTCATCGCGTCTTGAGTTTTTCCATGCATATAACGATATTTGATGGATCAACATTTCCGTCTTGATTTAAAGCGCCTCTGCTCTGAGATGAATGTATTCTTCAGCCCTAAGTCTCTGTTGGTGACGACATATGAGATTCAATCGTTCCGATATCATTTCTACCATCATATCGACAATAAATTGACTAAATAACTCCCTGTAGTGATGTAATGTATTTAAACTGTTAGCTCTAACCATCAACCTGAATGCATAAAATTGCATTCATGTCACAGATTTGTTACGCGCCGTCTGTACCTTCCTGTGGAATGGTTAAATAATAACCATCTTCTCCTTTAACGAACATTAGGGGATACTGTAGTGGATCATACGATCGGTGTTACATGCAAAAAAATGGGGTGCAAGGTTAGCAATTGCGTTCGACACCGGATTTATCATTCGATGCACTGTTGAAATGCATACGCCAATAAAATGAGCAATGGCCAATTGTATTGACCTGAGTGCAAAATACCTCAGAACTATCAATAATTGGGTAATTGGTCGTAATTCGTGCAATCTACACATAATTTAATACTTTTTAAACTGAAAAATATTCAAAATATTTCATTTCGACGATGGATGACTCTCAAAATAATAATTTTTTATTTTAAAAATATTTTTATTTACATATGCAAATCTAAAATAACAGACTGACTGGAGCAACAAAATGTAGTACAAAATTAAATTTCACAAACAACTCTTAAGTTTAATCATTCAAATTCTACTTTTTTCAGAAGTTGAGAAAATCGGAAGTTAATCAACTCGAGAGTTGAAAATCGGCAGTTGAAGCTGTCAAATTTGAGTGAAGAAAAACAAAATCAAAAGTTATGAATAATATCCTCCAGTTGACTTCAACTTTTAGTGAAGAAAACGGACCTAAGTTTATTTTCAGCGTTGGGGCTATGTTTGCCCTCAACGATAGCTGATCTGCGTCTGAGATAAAATATATCTGTAAGCATTGTGGATTCTGGCCTGATGGTGGTAAAAGGCTACAAAAATGATATTTCTGGCCCTCTATTTTAAAAGTTGGCATAAAATTATCTTCTCTTATTTCTTTGGCGCCAAACGAAGTCATTTGAAAACGGCTATTGTACTTACGGATGTTGTTTAGGAAATGTCCAGATAGCGAATAATTACTTGTCAAAAGATTTTTTATTTGTTGTGTAGGTTCTTGAAAATATTGGGGACACTAACTTTTCCATGTTAGTATGACATTTATATGATTGATTAATTTTGGTTTTGTTGAAAACATTGCATAGAAATTTTATTTTTATTTTTGCCTATACCCGTCACATTAATGTTTCGAATAATTAAAAAGAAAAACCAAAAAGCATTCATCGTTTCAATCAACTAATGACAAATCTTTGTGAAAAGATCTGTCTTTCAAAAACAATCTGTGTTTATTAATTAAAAGTTCTTCGTTGACGGCCATTGCAAATAAAATTTCATGATCATTTGCTTCGTCATGAATTGCTTGATAAACGTCTGAAACAACAGAAAAATTAAAAACATTTTCTTAAAAGTCAATATAAAAACGAAATGTGTTTTTAATTCTCGATGTTTTTTCAGCTCGTTTAATAGCTTCGGCTTTTGCGTTGGATTCTCGTTGCGAAACACGGCGTGGTGCATTTGACAATCCACTTTTCAGTGTACTCGGCGATTCGTTGAGCAATGGGATCTTTGATTTGATTTGAGATGCGTTTTGCGACAAAATTTTGGATGAACTTTGCGATAGTTTTTCCGCTTCATCGAATAAATCTAAAACACAGTTTATCAGTAAATTAAAAAAAATCAATATATATAATAGAAACAATATTACCAAATGATTCATCATTAAAATCGATGTTTTCTTTGTCCCAATCTATTATAAAAGAATTGAATATATTGAGATTTATATATACACACATTTTACACAAATTAACAAACCAAAATCTGTTTCTGTTTTTTTTTTCTTCGGCGAGGAGCATTTCAACGCATCATCACCGTCAAATTCAATGTTGACTTCTTTGTAAAGTTCTTTGATTGGCACCTCCCCATTATTTTCATTTTGATCAGCTCGTGATTCTACAATATAATTGAAAAAAAGTCAGTGTGCTGATTTTTGAAAATGTTAGAGCAATTCACTGACCGTTTTTTGTTTTGATAGTCTCGTTTTGGACTGTCGTTGAAGAATTATCCAAAATATCCTTCGCTTCGTCACTGTTTTCACGATCCATTTTAATTGATTCACAGTACTATTGAATATTGAAATAAATATTCCAAAATTCAAATTCTTTACACACATTAAAATGCATTAAAACACTACAAAATTTGTATTCGTTCAATTTTCCATAAAAGTTGAATAAGAAGTTTCCATAAATCTCTCTCCCTCTTTCTCTCTCACTCTCACTCACTCTCTCTCTTTCTCTCTCACTCACTCTCTCTCTCTCTCTCACTCTCACCCTGTCTCTCACTCTCACTTTCTTTCTCACTCTCACTTTCTTTCTCACTCTCACTTTCTTTTTCACTCTCACTCTCTCTCTCTCCCACTCTCACTCTCTCTCTCTCCCACTCTCACTCTCTCTCTCTCTCTCTCTCTCTCACTCTCTCTCACTATCTCTTTCTCTCTTACTCTTACTCTCACTCTCTCACTATCTCCCTTTCTCTCTCACTCTCACTCTCTTTCTTTCTCTCTAACTCTTACTCATTCTCACTCACTCTCTCTCTTTCTCTCTCACTCTAACTCTCACTCTCTCACTCTTTCTCTTGCTCTCTCACCTTCTCTTTCTCTCTCACTCTCTTTCTATCTCTCTCTCTCTCTCACACTCTCTCTCACTATCTCTTCCTCTCTTACTCTTACTCTCACTCTCTCACTATCTCCCTTTCTCTCACTCTCTCACTCTCTCTCTCTCTCTCACTCACTCTCTCTTTCTCTCTCACTCTCTCGTCCTCTCTCACTCTCACTCACTCACTCTCTCGTCCTCTCTCACTCTCACTCACTCACTCTCTCTGTTTCTCTCTCACTCTCTCTCTCTCTCTCACACTCTCTCTCTTTCTCTCTCACTCCCACTCTCACTCACTCACTCACTCTCTCACACTCTCTCTTTCTAAAAACACTCACATTTCAATATCGAATTGAACACTACACTGCACTTGTCAGCAAATCTCGAGCAAAAAAAAATGAATGATGCTGGAAAAAATTAGTATGGAAAATGAAAATAAAATTTCTGGACACAGGAAGGGCGCGAAACGCATACAAAACATTCATACAACACAGGCGGTTATTGAAGGAAGTGTGTGCAGAGAGAAAAAAAAAGCGCTCGCTCACTCTCACATATAACGAAAAGGCGAAAATATGTTGACCGTACGCATACATGCAAAGCACGCGAAGCCAATACAAAATATTCCCGTAAGCTATATATACACAGAGCCGCTGCATGGTGCAAATAAGACGTCCAATATATACGAAGAATTTGAAAACGAACCAAAAGTGTGTGTGTTTGTATTGATTCTTTTCTCTTCACGCATTCGCCCGTTTGTAATACATAAGAGTTTAACAAAACAAAAAAAAATATTCTTACCGACTGACTGTTCAGAGAAGTGTTGAATTCTGTTTTCTTTTTTCTTAAGCTTGTTGGCAAATGATATTTTTTCAGCTCGTTTAATATCTTCGGCTTTTGCGTTCGATTTGTTGGATTCCGTTTTCTTTCAAATTTTTGAATAGCGTCTTTTCCGTTTCCGCTGAAATTTTTCGAAATGGTAGTATTAGCGTAGATTTTTTAGATAAACTTAATTTAATTTTCAATAGACTTACCTGAGTCGGGCTTATGGCTCAAATATTTTATGTTTAAACGACGATATTTTCAAACGACTTTTAATTGGAAATTATTTGATGAAATTTGAAAGCTAAGCAAATGAATAATAATAATAATAATTGTGAAGTTCATTAATCGGCCGAAATGGGTTGTTTTTCCTATTTTTATCTATGAAAATTGTAAGATAAATTTTAAAAAAGTTGCCTATGTCCGTCACACTAACATTTCGAATAATTTAAAAAAAAAAACCAATTGAATCGGTGACTTAATTCTCGAGATTTTTGCGGACAAACAAAATATCAGCTTTGCGAGGAGCATTTCAACGCATCATCACCGTCAAATTCAATGTTGACTTCTTTGTAAAGTTCTTTGATTGGCACCTCCCCATTATTTTCATTTTGATCAGCTCGTGATTCTACAATATAATTGAAAAAAAGTCAGTGTGCTGATTTTTGAAAATGTTAGAGCAATTCACTGACCGTTTTTTGTTTTGATAGTCTCGTTTTGGACTGTCGTTGAAGAATTATCCAAAATATCCTTCGCTTCGTCACTGTTTTCACGATCCATTTTAATTGATTCACAGTACTATTGAATATTGAAATAAATATTCCAAAATTCAAATTCTTTACACACATTAAAATGCATTAAAACACTACAAAATTTGTATTCGTTCAATTTTCCATAAAAGTTGAATAAGAAGTTTCCATAAATCTCTCTCCCTCTTTCTCTCTCACTCTCACTCACTCTCTCTCTTTCTCTCTCACTCACTCTCTCTCTCTCTCTCACTCTCACCCTGTCTCTCACTCTCACTTTCTTTCTCACTCTCACTTTCTTTCTCACTCTCACTTTCTTTTTCACTCTCACTCTCTCTCTCTCCCACTCTCACTCTCTCTCTCTCCCACTCTCACTCTCTCTCTCTCTCTCTCTCTCTCACTCTCTCTCACTATCTCTTTCTCTCTTACTCTTACTCTCACTCTCTCACTATCTCCCTTTCTCTCTCACTCTCACTCTCTTTCTTTCTCTCTAACTCTTACTCATTCTCACTCACTCTCTCTCTTTCTCTCTCACTCTAACTCTCACTCTCTCACTCTTTCTCTTGCTCTCTCACCTTCTCTTTCTCTCTCACTCTCTTTCTATCTCTCTCTCTCTCTCACACTCTCTCTCACTATCTCTTCCTCTCTTACTCTTACTCTCACTCTCTCACTATCTCCCTTTCTCTCACTCTCTCACTCTCTCTCTCTCTCTCACTCACTCTCTCTTTCTCTCTCACTCTCTCGTCCTCTCTCACTCTCACTCACTCACTCTCTCGTCCTCTCTCACTCTCACTCACTCACTCTCTCTGTTTCTCTCTCACTCTCTCTCTCTCTCTCACACTCTCTCTCTTTCTCTCTCACTCCCACTCTCACTCACTCACTCACTCTCTCACACTCTCTCTTTCTAAAAACACTCACATTTCAATATCGAATTGAACACTACACTGCACTTGTCAGCAAATCTCGAGCAAAAAAAAATGAATGATGCTGGAAAAAATTAGTATGGAAAATGAAAATAAAATTTCTGGACACAGGAAGGGCGCGAAACGCATACAAAACATTCATACAACACAGGCGGTTATTGAAGGAAGTGTGTGCAGAGAGAAAAAAAAAGCGCTCGCTCACTCTCACATATAACGAAAAGGCGAAAATATGTTGACCGTACGCATACATGCAAAGCACGCGAAGCCAATACAAAATATTCCCGTAAGCTATATATACACAGAGCCGCTGCATGGTGCAAATAAGACGTCCAATATATACGAAGAATTTGAAAACGAACCAAAAGTGTGTGTGTTTGTATTGATTCTTTTCTCTTCACGCATTCGCCCGTTTGTAATACATAAGAGTTTAACAAAACAAAAAAAAATATTCTTACCGACTGACTGTTCAGAGAAGTGTTGAATTCTGTTTTCTTTTTTCTTAAGCTTGTTGGCAAATGATATTTTTTCAGCTCGTTTAATATCTTCGGCTTTTGCGTTCGATTTGTTGGATTCCGTTTTCTTTCAAATTTTTGAATAGCGTCTTTTCCGTTTCCGCTGAAATTTTTCGAAATGGTAGTATTAGCGTAGATTTTTTAGATAAACTTAATTTAATTTTCAATAGACTTACCTGAGTCGGGCTTATGGCTCAAATATTTTATGTTTAAACGACGATATTTTCAAACGACTTTTAATTGGAAATTATTTGATGAAATTTGAAAGCTAAGCAAATGAATAATAATAATAATAATTGTGAAGTTCATTAATCGGCCGAAATGGGTTGTTTTTCCTATTTTTATCTATGAAAATTGTAAGATAAATTTTAAAAAAGTTGCCTATGTCCGTCACACTAACATTTCGAATAATTTAAAAAAAAAAACCAATTGAATCGGTGACTTAATTCTCGAGATTTTTGCGGACAAACAAAATATCAGCTTTGCTTTATATATATAGATTGTTTGCAAGTTATAAGGTAGTACCCGGTTAGGAACTAAAGTTGTATTAAAATAATACGATTTTATTTATCTGTTTTGCAATGCCGAAACAAAATACTCTAGGAGTTAGTATTGTTATAAACAAGTATTCGAGGGACTCAGTGACCAGGAGATGCTTTACTTTCTCCTCACCTTTCCTTTCGCTCACAGTTTTTCATATGAGCTTATTACAATATCCAAAAAGGCTGTGATCCTTTAGTTTTTCGGAGCTTGTTTTTTTAATTCATTGTTAAAATATAAAACACCGGTTAAGCCCCCCCTGTAAAAAAATTAATTTTGTAGGTCTCATTGAATATTTTGAAGTTTTTCATATTTTCGTTTAAAGCAAAAAAAAATTTGTTTCTGAAATGTCTTGAGCCCATTCTGAAAAAATGTAGTTAAATAATTTCCTTGAAATGACTGGAGATTCCTTGCATATTGAAATAATTCTTGGAATTGAAAGATGAAGTATATCCCGAATAGAACAAGTTCATAACCACCCAAGAACATTAACAAATTAATATGTACTCCAATGTTGACTCAAACTATTGCTATAATGTGTTTATGTTTTCCATTTACTTTTAAACTAAATGTTATCCCTTTAGGAGTCTACTCCAGGAAACCTCTTTCTTTATTTACTGCTTTTTATTTAAAAGATTATGGTTTAATTGAATAATTTTTGTCTTCTTAACTGTTATGTATGTTTTAATGTATGTACGTAAATCATTCATTTATTCTATATAAGATCATAATAAAAATGAAGTATGTTTGTTCAAAATTAAACTGCATAAAAACTTTCCGTTTATAATAATTAATAACGAGTGGCATTTGTTTTGTGTGTTGGTTTGTTTGTTGTGTGGCCGCTAACTTTCATAAACTATCAAAAAAAAAATTTTAAAACCATTGATTTGTAACTTAAACAAATAAAAATAAATGTAAAATGTAAAATACAAAAACAGGGGAAGCTGGACCTGGATGTTCGGCACATGCCGACGGATGTGATGGATCGACAGGTATCTTGAAAATATGGAACCCCAGAACAATCATTATACATAATATTCAATTTTGTTTTTCTTTTTTTATGTTGCATTATTGTATACATCTCTTTAGTATTTCAATTTATTTTTTAAATAGATATTTTTTACAGACTCACACTGTTTAAGTCACACCTGAAATTTTTTTTCACGCATATGTTGCAGTTATCTAATAAAAATTCACCCATTTTTAACATACTGCCCAACTCACCCAAATCTTCTTCATTTAGAGTTCGTAATCCCTTTTCAGTCGCGCTTTATCTATTTTGTTATGTACAATCAAAGTTGTTATGAAAAAAATTTGTCACACTTTTTTGCTTATTAATACATACATTTTGATTGTTGTAACTCTGTTCTTTCTGGCATCGGGTTAGTGTTATCATTGTTATTAATAATAAAGTGATAAGGTCATCAAGGTGATTTTGGTTAATTTCTGGTAGTTTTAAATTTATAGAGTTAAATGCATTTATTTACTATTTTTTAGTATAAATGAAAATTCCGGCAAGAAAAAAAATCATCCTACCTCAAGTTAAAGTCTTTTTCTATAAATATTTCTAAGGACTAACAATAACAACACAAAGTTCAAAGTTTATTTATGTACATTTGGGACTTTTACATGCGCACCTGAGGTTTTTCTTCAGATGACATGTGAAGCAGAAAGCACATTTGCTGAACATAAGAATGTTGACAGTGATTTACGTTTATTTTTTGTTTATGTTTTTTTTTTAGTTTCGTACGGTATTTATGCGCATACTAGGGCATCAAGCACTGATAGTTGGATCAGCAAAAGTAAGTTAAAGGAATAACTATCTCAAAGAATACTGTTAAAGGGTAAGGTTTTTTTTTTTTGGTACAAGGTTTGAAACTTTCTCATCTTCTTAATATTGGGGCAGGCGCCTTTTAGATATTATTGCGACTGTTCAGTAATATGTAAATCCGAAATTGAATTGAAACTGATATATCATTAGTAAAAGAACTGTAGGTACAGTTTAGGTCACGAAATGGACATAGAGAGTGAACTGCGGTAAGGTAGTTTAATTTTTTTGGCAAACTAAATTCGGCCGTAAACGCTCGTTGCCATTTTTTTATCAGTTGGTTTGAAACCAATTTGAAAAATTGAACGTTTTTTTGATAATCTTAAGCGGAAAATGTTGAAAACTTCCAAAAATTTTAACGTTTTCCAAGCAAAAGGGTTACGAATTGATTTTCGTATTACCTATACTCTGTGCTTGATGCAGACGTCTTAAATCGCAAAGCTTTTTAGCCTTAGATATTAGTGGAGGAAAAGGTGGTAGCATGGAATCATTTGTTAACCAAACTATTGGTTCTCTCTATAACCAAAAAGCTTCACGTTGTAAAGTTCAATACCAAACTTTCTAGTTATTGAAAAACACTCTCGATGAAAAACGGTCTCGATCATTTTGACGAAAAATGATTTCACATACCAATGAAGGTTTTTTCCATTGTTTTTGCTAGTTTCGAACACTCATATCGGGATTCGTACAGAGACCTAATTTGGAGCCGCTTTCCACATTATATCGAATCCTTCCAAATAAAGGTTTTTCGTGTTTTACCATCAACTATAGTCACGGAGTCAAATAAAATACCGCCTAAACCAAAATGATAGGTAATAGAAACTTAATGGCTGATGCTTCCAAAATATATATACCTATAACTATATATATATATATATTATAAATAAATATGGTGACACAGCTTAAGTCAGGGAGCCCCGAGATATGGCGTTGTTATGACCCATACCTTGTGAGAAATGAAAGGGAAGTATGAATTTCGAATATGGTAGGGAGCAGCAAGCGCTTTGCATTTTGTGTTATGACTCTCGTGCAAAGCAATTAGATATTTTTGGAGTTCGAACCCAGAACTCTTACTTAACCATTATTCCCACAAGCAACGGGTGTTGTCGTTTGTCAAGAGCACAACGGAATTATTTGTTGATGTACATAATTTAATACCATCATAGCATCTGGGTTTCAAGGTAAACATAAAAAATGTACGAAATTCAGTATTCAGTATAAGAATAGTTTTTAATGTCTTTGATTAGTTCAAATAAATAAATAGGGTGGCGCAACAGAGCGAGGAGCCCCTGGGCCTAGCGCATTTCTCACAACCATGCCTTGTGAGGGAATGGAAAGGACCTACATTTTTCTGCCGGTTCCGAACGGCTAATCGAGAAAGCGCTTTTCAAGGCAATGAATACTAACGGAGGACTTGCCAATTCCTCGCGAACAGCGATACCCGTGGAAAAACATTTTTGCCTCTGTTGGGATTCGAACTCGAACCTCTGTATTAACAGGCGGACATGCTATCCATCACACCTCGGGTACCAATTTGATTAGTTATCAGCTACGTCGGGAAACAGTAACTTCTCATAATTAAAATATTTTATTTCTAGTTAAAAAAAAAACGACAAACGCCTCGTTAGTTATATTAATAATAATTACATGTGAGAATACGAAATGGTAGGTAAGTGCTGGATATAGAAGGACGTAATAAAAAAAAGTGTCTGTGGAACCTGGATTTTTTTTAATGAGGATGAGCTTTCATTACGCGGTCTTATATGGTTAGTGTGCTAAAGGAAAAATTATGTGTTGAAAGTGAGCAGAGATAAGGTTGTTTTGTACGGCTGGCGGCGCCGCACTGGATATGTGTGTTTCAGCATTTACAAACATGATCAAAAGAATGTATTCCATATATGTATGTCTTTAAAGCTTTCAGCAGTCCTTTTTTGTTTTTGGCAGGCTAAAAGTAGTTCAATTTAATATTGGATTTTGTACCTAGTTTACGAGACTGAAGTATCTCAGCTTACGTTTAAATTCGTTTGGATAAATTACCAAAAAAAAAATGTACTTATGAGTACCTACATAAAATAATAATAATAATATAAAATTGCAGCTAGCAGAAGTTTTTTTTAATGTGCACGTTTTCACACAGTGAAACTTTTTACGTTTTGCTTTTAACCTATCCTCATAAATTAAGTGTTTTCACTTAAGATGGCGAAACCGTTTAGTTTGGCAGTCAATCCAATTCACGACAAAATTTTCTGTGACGGAAAAAATTAAAAGTCACCCAAAACTTATCGAACTCGAAAGACGAAGTTAAATAAAGTAGTTGAATAAATAGGGTGAAAGCTATGGAAACCTGGGGGCCTAACGTGTTTCAAAGGCCTGCAATTTTATGCCGATTTCGAATAGCTATACTAAGTGAGAAAGCGCTTTTGATTGCTTACTCTCGAAGGAACTGCCCATTCCGAGACGATACTCGTGGAAAAATATATTCATTGTGCCTCTGATGGGATTTGAAACTTCATAGAACATTCCACGTGACAGGCAGACATGCTTAAACTAGTGCTAACCACTAAAGCATGCTAATTATTTAGTTTTGTAACGGAAAAACTCATCACTAAAACTAAAGCATGTTTACCATTACGCCACGGTAACCACCAAAAAAATGTGCTTTTTATGTCCATATTTGCCCTCCTATTTTAATTTCTTAATTTGACTCAAAAGCTGTTCCATGTTTTGCACTTTTATCAATTGAAAATGAAATTTAGTTCTCAAAAATAATTTATGTTGCTAAAATATATTTTTTAAATACATAACTGAAAAATACCAGATTTCCCTAAGCTTATTTTTAATGGTTCCTGGGCCTTGATTACAGTTACAAAACTCGAATATGTTTTCATATCTTTTAGCACCTATATCATATTGTCAGAGTTTTCACAACACTGCAGTTGTTTTATATTCATAATCATCGAGGAATGAATTTTAGTGTATTTTACTCCTCTACTTGCCTGATTCTTGTTTCATAGTTACTAGCGAAAAATACTTGAATTGAAGCTTTAATAGGAAAAGAACTGCAATTTTTTGAAATCTGTCAACAGCCAACGATCATATTTCATACTCAATCAACAATTTCAAAGCCCTACCCGTGTCAAATTAAAATTAAGCAAAAATACACCCTACACACATGAACATATCATTTTAAATGTTAGTTGCCTATTCAAGGATCACCAGCAAAGTTCAACGGTCCATCACTCATCAAACTAAGCATGTTTAGAAAACAGTATGGATTCGTATCACCAGTTTTGTAACTCTTATTGTTGGCATGATGGTGGGCATGGTGTCGTACTTACGCTCCATCAGCTCGCAAGTTTAATTGACAAGCTGGGAATGGAGAAAAATTCTCAAATTTTGTACGTAAGGCACAGGTAGAGAATGTGTGGTAATGATTTGAAATTTATTTGAAATTTACTGCACTTAGCTTCTTGTTTATTCTTAGTTCGTAGTGCGTACTGTGTTTATGATATTTTTATTTGCAGATACATTTACATATTAATCTTAAATATTCCTTTATTTTTAAAAAACTCAAGCAAAGATATTTTCTTCGGAAATAGTACAGTAAATAAACATATGCATCTGATTTCCTTTTAGTTAATTGTTCGATTTTTGGACGGAAAAAAAAGCAATGCCGGGACAAGTACTTGGCCAAACATAACGCTGTGTTCGATAATTTGGATCTGGTGACATATGAAGAGGTTGTTAAAGTGCCAGGTAAGCTTTTGTAGGTAAAGATATGAGGCTATGTGTTTGAAATTTGATTGTTTTCCAGTTGCAGATCCGAGCTTTCATCGGAAAACTTTAGTATTATTAGGTGCGCACGGTGTTGGTCGTCGTCATATCAAAAACACTCTTATAGCTAAATATCCAGATAAATATGCTTATCCAATACCACGTAAGAAAAGCAAGTTGCTGGTAGAGAATTTGTTGTTGAAAAATTGTTTTTTTTTTCTATTTAGATACAACGAGACCTCCACGGCCTGACGAGGAAAATGGCCGAAGCTACTATTTCGTGTCACATGACGAAATGATGGCCGACATTGCTGCTAATGAGTATCTCGAATATGGTGAGAATTTTTTTTTTTTAACAGTCAGTTTTTAAGTTAGTATTATTCATATCTACCACCTCTCTGGGATGCTCTTTTCTCTTCTTGGTATTATTATCCCTATAGAGGCCCATTCCCCGACAGTGAAGTCAGATTGACAAGTCCTGAATGAATTGAATCATCTCCCAAGAACTTTTCGTCTTCCCAGGTAGTTTTCGGTGGGATTGAAACTTGTTTTCAAAAACCAATTGGAGGATGGCGTAGTCGGAGTGACAAGAGATTGATCTGAACAAATTCAGGATTGTAGCGCGATCGAGTTTGTTATCGGTCCATTGGGAGATATCTCTGATACGAATGGCTGTACATTCGATGCATATGTATCCCTCAGTTTCTAAGTCAACTCAAAGTTTGTTGACGACCAGATTCCATAAAAGAAGGGATAGGACTCCGCCTTACAGACAGAGAGAAGTTTCCTAAAGTTTAGTTGATTCTCCTGCTTTTTGCGGTAATTTGTTAACTCGAGCAATTTGGCCCACACTAGTGCCACGGTTGCTTAGTCGCCTTCTGATTGCCTGGGCCTCCAATGCTGGGCGCTGTTTTTATTTCCGCTGATGTGGTTAATATGCTCTTTGTAATTTAGTCTGGCATCCAAGACTACGCTCAGATACACAATTTGTTCGGTGAAATGAGAGAAGATAGTTTCTTAGTAAAGTTTTGAATTTCTGCCTTTTTTCTGTTTATGGCTTTAAGTCAAACTCGCTGAGCCAGTCCTGTTAAATACGATTCGCATCCTTCGTTAACTTCGTTAACCCCAATTCCATGGGGTTAGAATGATCTGTGAAAAAAGTTTAAACCGTTAAGAGCATACAGAATTATCCATCAAGTTTTTTTCGAACAATAAGTTATTTTGACCCTGTTGTTTTCCGATACAAATCTTGTCAGAAAGTCAGTGTCAAAGCGAAGAAACGAGTCGTTTTGCGTTTGAACAACGTTGGAAAATATTGAAAACATTTTTAAAAAGTCAATCCGACACAATTGTTATATAAAATAAAGTGAAGTCTAGCACTAACGATCCTTGAAATCACTCTGTACGAGGTAGAAGTCAAAAATTCGTTTTTTAATTTTTCTTTTTTCATAGTCCTTTACTACTTTTAAAGTCTCAATCTTTTATAGTCCAAATTCAAGTCTTCAAAACCTTCAATGACTTGTTATTTGCGATCGCACATATCACATAACTTAAAGCATTGAATATAAACACTGTTGTCGTCCTTTGTGGAATTTGGTTACTTTTCGCATTTATAGTCTGAAATTGTTACGACGAGCCTTGTGTTAGGACCTATATTTTACCCAACCACCCAGAGCAGCATGACGCAAAAGTTTAAACTGATTAAATAAAACTGCTTTATTTCAATTGCTTTGCCAAATTCAAATCTTAACTTCATTAACTATTTGACTTTTTGACAGGTACTCATGAGGATGCAATGTACGGTACCAAGTTAGATACAATACGACGTATTCACACTGATGGCAAAATGGCAATATTGGACGTAGAACCACAAGCGCTTAAAATACTCCGGACTGCTGAGTTTACGCCGTACGTTGTTTTTATTGCTGCACCATCGTTGCAAAACATCGCCGATGTAAGCTTGATTTTATCCTTCTTTTGTTTTGTGTGCTTTTTTTTTAAATTTATTTTTCATTTCACCTTAGTACGATGGTAGCTTGGAACGCTTAGCCAAAGAATCAGATATGTTGCGCCAGGCATACGGTCACTTCTTCGACTTGACAATAGTCAATAATGACATTGGTGAGACAATAGCGGCCCTGGAGAATGCTATCGATCGAGTTCACACCACAGCACAATGGGTTCCCGTGTCATGGCTATACTGACAAGACAGTGAGATAGAATGTCCGGACTGTTTGGAGGGATGCGATTGTGAATGTGAATTGGCCGACTTGCAATATAATCTCAATTAATCATGTCGGAGGTTTTAAACAACCATATTAACCCCAATTTTATTTGACTAAATTATGTGTTTTCTGATTTGTTATGTCTCTTGTCATTTACTTTTTTTATACATATATGTGTTAAATCGTTTGAACTAAGAAACTAATTGTTAAACTTTTTAAAATATTTGGAATATATTTCACTGAACCTTAATAATCAAAAGAAAACTAAACTATTTTTCCACAACACCCAAAGAAATAATTTTATAAAAGCAATGGACAATGGAAACTCATTTCCGAAGAACAATCGCACTTTTATTCTTCAAAACCAAAATGACGCAATAACTAAAACAAAAATGGAAAAATTAGAGTTTAATCATAGAGTGAGCACACATATTACCTAAAATAAGTAAAACCACAAATCCAATTTATAGACTTTGGAGTAGATTTTGGAAAAAAAACATAAGCAAACATTTAAAAGTATAAAAAAAAAACTATTTACTCAGGATGAATTCCAATAAACTCGGGTTGGACGTATCAACAAGTCGACACACAAAAATACTTTTCATCATTCCAAGTCTTAAAACCGGTTATATTACATTGTGTTACTTTATTTTGTATACTTAGTGTTAGTTTTGTTTACCAATTTACATGTATAGAATAGAGGACATCCAAACATTCCATAAGAGGAAGTAGAAAATTGAAAGCGTGACGCGAACGAGAGCAAAATAAAAGCAGAAACTTATTTATCAAATTTTAAAGCGCAGACAAAAAAAATAAAAAAAGAACATTCTTTAAGAATTAAAACAAATTTAAATGAACATTAAAGTAAATATATTAACTATAATTAACATTCCCGAGCACAAATTAAACCAAAAAGCCCCTTACCCGTGGGGTTGAATGAATTTTGTTTGAGCTGGGGGCGTGCGTGAAAATTAATGATGAATGAAAACTCAAACCAATGTTAACATTAAATTTAAAAATAATTAAATATTTAAGATAATACATTTTTAAAAATAAATTTAAAACCAAAAAAAAAATCAAATATTGAATTTAAAAAGGGAAAAAAGAAGATGATAAATAAATTATTCAGTAAATGAATGAACTTTAATAGAGAATTTAAAAAATAGGAGAATTAAACGAATTAAAAAATTAAACCAGTTTTGAGAGTATAAATTAAAAACAAAAAAACAAAAAAACAAGAAAAACAAAAAAGTATATATATTCTTTTCCATCATGCCAAACGTGTTATGAAATGTACCAAATCTTCCCAAAGCGTAAAAGTATGTTAATGTCACATGCAGTTTTGAGTTGCCTTAATTTACTTTTAGTACGAATAGAATCTTATCCAAAAATATCTTTTGCCCTTGTCTATCCTGTTTATGATCATAAATTTAGTTTTGTCAAGTTCTTGTTGGTCGTTCGGCTTTACCTTTTGTTTTTAGCGTTTTTTTTTAATGCGTGGAAGTGAACGTATCCAGTACTAAAACACTACTAAAGTAAACCTAATTATTTATTTCGAACAAATTCAATGATTGGCGGAAAATATCAACAGCAAAAAGAATTTATTTGAGGTCGGAAAGGTTGATTTTTGCAGACTGAATATTCTAGCATGTTTTTGGATGAAAATTTTCGTATTTGATTTTATATGAGAAACACAATGTGTAAGGGACTTTGCTTTAAATACATTATTCTTTTAGCCCCACTTTCATTCCACCGTTCGATTTATCAATGAGCAGAATCCTTCTTGCAAACACAAAAAAAAAAAGAAATGTGATTTGATAAATGAACATTAAATCCAAATGTGTAAAAATACCTCTTTACTGGCAACTAATTTTCAGAGCAAGCAACCAAAAATAATAACCAAACAATGAAATTGAAAATGAAGTAATCAATATACTTTTTTATTTATTGAACTTAAAACCTATTCAATGAGAAACAAAACAATTCGAATGAAAATATTTTATTATAGAGTTTAGAAACAAATAAACAAAAGCATATGAATGAACACACATCTATGGTTTCAAAATATTAAAAACAAACTAATACCTACATACTATTATATAGGAAAATCAGATAAATTAATTGATTGACTAATTAACTGAAAAAAAAGAAAACATTTACATTTCAAACTTATTTTAATTGCAACAATATTTTGTTTTTCTTTTTTTCTTTTTTAATATGAAGGCACAAGTCTTTTGAGGATTATCAAAAAAAAAAGAATAAACTATAATGAAGTATCTCAAACACTAAAAAAAAACATTTCTTCTTCATCTATGTCAATTCAATCAAAAAGCAATTTATGCTTATACAAAGACTCATTACTCTCCTAGGAAAAATGTTGCCAAATTTTGGGGTTTTCAAAAATCTATAAAGATAAAAACATGCCATTTCATTTGAGCATCATCGAAAATTCAAAAACATTCTAATCACTGTTAAATAATCAAATCACAAGTTAAAAATTTATAGAAAATTTCCAACACTTTCAAGAGTTTTAAGAAATAAGTAAAGCATACAAATGTAAAACTATTTGTTAGCAGCAATCCTTTCAGTAATGGAATGTGTATTGTTTATTGTGTTATTTTAATTTTATTTTTTCAATATTATTTAAAACAAATACAAAACAAAATAATTATACTTACTATATAAAATGAAATATTTTTGTAAATTGTCTTTCAATGAAAATATATTGCACACAAGAGCTTATTTACGATTAAAAATGTGAATTATGTAAGTTTTTTGTTTTTAAAAATGTAATTAAGTTTTTTATTCGTTGGTTTTTTGTTTTAAACAATGAATGCATGTGTTTAGTATACTATTGTCTTCATAACATTCCCTTTACTTTAAAAGGTGATTAATAAATTGAATATATGTATATACACATACATATATATATATTTAAACAATAGACAGTTAAAAATTTTCAGAAATATATAAATTAATCAACACAGGTGCAAAAAACAACAAAAATTAACAGCGTTACACATACAAAACAAAAAGAAGTATATCGCAAAAGAACAGTATAATTAATAAATAACAAAGTTTTCAATCAACAAAGAAAAAACAATAGTTTAGAAGAACACGAAAATTTAAACAAATATATTTCGATTTATAATAATCAGTATCTAAACATGGGAAACCAATGAAGCTAAATTGAAAACATAACAAAATGGAAATATATAAACATTATATATTTAGATTGATGAGGAAATGAAATAAAAATTAAAAAAAAAATATATACACAGCTGCATTATATTTTTATTTATCTTTTACGTTCTAGATTCTAGTTTGTGGTAAGTACCTACTACTCACAAACTAATTCATTCCTATTTAACTTTTCAATTTGCGTTGAAGGTCGTTGAATGTTTGCATTCTATTTTGGAATCTAAGCCCTTGTATATAGCTAAAAAATTGATTTGAAAGTTAATAAACGGCAGAAAATGAACTCATACATTAATGTTATACTAACGTTTGCATGTACAACACAGGATTAAAATAATTTTTTGTTTGCTACGATTAGTTTTTCTATTCTCTTTATTCAGGTTGCCTAAAAGCAAATGTTAATATTTACGTAAGTTCGATCTCTTCTCTTCTCGTTAAATTGAAGCCAAATATGTTACTAGCGAGTACAATAACACTTGATCGAATTATGTTTGTTTGGTATTACCGCTTACGTTATCTATCGATTTTGACGCATAGATACCTCTGTTTTTATACGGTTGGTTAATTACACTTGTACATCGGTTTTGTTATTCTCGAAAGCACTAAAGTTATTTAGATTAATTCGTTAAACACAAAACATTCTTAAACATCAAATAGTTGCCTTTTTCTGGTCTAGATCGATCTGGAGGTCATTAATAAGAACTATAATTCAGTCACGTATTACACGAATACACGATAACGTCTGCGATGATTCGGCCCCTTTTATCTTTTTATCGAAATGGTTAACTTAACATCACCAAGCTGTAAAACTTGCTACCTTACCAAATTTTTATTTCTACATTATACTAGTCTAAGAAAACGCCCATGGTCCACCTACCACTATCGATATTCGTGATGAAATTGGTACTTTAGGTATACAAATAAGGTATACTACTCCGAGTACGTAAACCGCTGTTTCAACAATTTAAAAAAAAAGGAATGTCACTTCTTTATTCCATTATCAATTACAGTAGTATTCCAACTTTCCAACTGTACAGGGGTATAGAAATTCATCTTTCTAGCAATTTGTTCTGAGTCGGATTCATTTACTATTACACTTTCAATTTCTAAATGCCATGATTAAGGTTGGACTACACTGTTTTCTGCTTTTTTATATAAAGCTGTAAGTTCCGCTCGAAATCTTAACGGGCCGAAACAGGAGTTTTTTTTTAAGTTTCGGCTGTCAGGGATAGATGTTCCGATTCAAACACTTAACCCGGAAACGTTTCAGGTGTACCAGAAAAAGTTCAAATATCCCAAGAATCTGACATGATTGTGATAATTACAAACCGTTTTTTGACGGTTCTTGCAGCGACAAATGTTATTCTGTATTTTTCACACGTAAGTCGGCGCATGGTATAATTGCGTAGATTAAACGTATTAAATTTAAATGTATGATTTCGATATCTTATTTCGTTTGCGTTTTTTTTTCCTTCAAAAAAACTTTGTCCCTTGAAAATGTTTTTGCATAGTCATTTATAGAACTTTCCACTCATGTGGCAATTCTACATACAAGCCTCCAAGAACAATCTGTTTTCAATGTTTTATTTCTATATTTCTTAGAAGCTAAAATTTTTTGCATGCTATGCTTCTTCGAACGTCTTGAATTCAACATTCAAATTCAATGCTAAAAAGTATAAACGTCGATTAAGGTAGACTTATCAAATTTCTAAGAAATTATCTGGAGCAGGAAGTTTTTGATGTCAACTGTAGAAATTTCATGTAGGTAAGTTAAAAGCATGAGGTAACAAGGTTGGTAGTAGGTGTTGAGCGAACGTGCTGCAAATCAAATTTCACCATACCTATAACCCTGAAAAAAATGGCACATTGTCGGTCATTCCATAGTTGGTAGGGTCAAGTATTTTGAAAGCAATTCAAATCGGATACTTTAATTTTTAGGCAGTCTTAATGAGAGTATCCTACCAGCACAGCGGTTAAGATAACCTGAATTTTTAACTGACTAAGACGAAGACAGTGAAAGATATCAAGATGTTCTTCTCTATGCCAATAGGCGCATTGGAGAGCAAGACTTACAAAGACTAATTGCTTGTCATTGTCCCTCAATACCTATTCAATCTACTCAACAGCATTTCTATAGTTTCGTATTTTGTGCATTTGAAGTGAGCTCTTAATAAACAAATTAAATCCTCTGCAGGCTGTTTTGTTTCGTCTGCTGAACAACAAAGACTAACGAAAAGAATTGGCAAATAAATAGTAATTTGAGGATGTTGTCCATTTGGGTTAATCATTGGTCTTCATTGCACGTTCGTTGATGTTCATATGCCTTTGCTTGAAAAACAACCCTTTAAAGTGCATCTATTATGCAAAGGGCTATTTGTTCACACGACAATTTGTTATAAATTTAAGTGTGCATGTGTACGCTTGTACTTGTACAACATACACAGTCCTATCTCCTATGTCCCATACAATACCGACCGGCTATTCCTACAACTCAAGCTTTATGTAGCTATAGCCTTGTGACAATAGGGTAAGTGCACTAGTACCCGGACACTTAACTTTTTTCTCAACTTTGACTACAAACCATTTTGTAACCATAAATGCTACCGCGGAAACTTTTATTGATTGTAAGAAAATAGACATTTCTCAATAATATGGCGTTTAAGTCGATTGCAAAGAAATCACTGTTAAAATTAATAAAATAACAATTCAGAAAAGTTCCATTTGCGTTAGTACCCGGACAGCAAAATCTAGTACCCGGACGCCTTTGTTTTAGTACCCAGACACAATTATTTTAAGAGACTCGCCCTGTCTGGATACTGAAAATATAAGATAAGCGCACATTTTTTGTATCCATACAGGGCTTGTCTCTTTAAATGATTAAATCTCTCAATGGTTGATCTCTTAAAATGACTGATCTAGTATCCGAACGCTTTTGTTTCAGTATACATACACAATTATTTTAAGAAACAACCCCTGTCCGGGTACTGAATATGCATGATAATCGCACTGTGTTAGCACCCGGACAGCATGTCTGGGTACTGAAAAACATATTCAATTTTGGTGTTAGTTCCCGGACACCACAAATAATGGCAAAGATTTTATTAAATTTGGTTTTTTTTTGCAAATTGTTTTAGTTAATCATATTTCCAACGAAACCAATGACTTTCCATTACAATAAATTAACTATTACTTGTTCAATTGCTTACTATTAAAAACTGTTCCTACTATTTTTTTTTTACCTAAATCGACAACGAGACCGCACCTTCAAACCTTAAGCAATAAAATGACGCGTAGTTCTTAAAGTACGCATTTCGAGTACCTGAAACTTTGCATGCATGTACAGGACACATTGAAGAACCCATGTTTTTGTTGTTTGTGGATTTTTGTGTGTGATTTATCTATTAATCGCAAAAAAAGGTCAAAGTGTCCGGGTACTAACACTGTCCGGCTACTAGTGCGTTTACCCTAATAACTTTTACGTTCTTTTCGGATGGTTTAGTTTGACGGCTGATCGCTGATAGCTACCTAGGTATTTCAAACATACGAGTAGTCCAGTAGTCAGAAACAAAAAAGAACACACTTGCTCAAGTAAAATTGTTTTACAAAATACATACCTATATGATCAAATACTTTCCAATATTCGAATTGAACTGTCTGCCATAATCGAAACTGCAAACTACCTTCCATATCATAAATTAAGTTAAAAAAAAACGTAATAATTATTTTGTCCGGACAATTAATAAAAAAATTCTAAGCAAAATTACAGTTGATCTGGGGCCTATCGCCCTATCGGTGATCGGTGATCATCATACATCACATCACAATTTATGATTTTGAAATTTATTTCACAAAACACTGTTTCACGAAACCGTTGTATGATTGCTGTCAGATTCGATTGGAATATTTCATCAAACATTCATGAAATTACATACAATTCCTACAGCAAAAAATAGTGTCGTAAGAACGGTTTTTTTTAAGTAAAAGGATTAGTGGCTCAAAACGGATGTACAAAAAATAGTCCATGTGTTTGATGTTTTTATGGTAAATTTAATAGGGTAAGGCAAACGAAAAAGGATATTTTCGTTGCGTGGAGCAAGGCTGCAAGACATGGTCTTGTTGGAGACAGCAATGGCGACAAATTTCGAAGAGTGATGGCGGCAAAATTCGCGACGAAGTACCATGGTAAGATTTCATAGCATTAAATATTAATAAAGTTATAATATTATTTTCAGATTAAAATTGACCGAATGAAACAGACGAGAGTGGGTGGGGCTGGCAAAGATGACTTGTTGAATGAGAACGAAAAGATGGTGTTGGTGGCAATAGTTGGATCATCGGTAAGTATTAAAACACGAAGTTAACTTTGTATGTAGGTATTTTATTCATCAGTTGGATTAGGTGCGAATGAATCCAATGGCGAAGTCGATCCCACTAAAAAAGAAGTACCAATATAGAATTACCGCTAATTCAAATGGAAACACAACCAAGTTCAAGTCAGCAAGCACATAAGCGTATCAAGAAAAGCGACAAGGCCTTAGAAAGAGAACTTAAAATAGCGTGGCAATACCGGTTAAATGAGCAATGTCACTTTCAAGACGATCGAGGCCAGGAAAAAAGGAAAGTAGGCAAAAACAACTTCTGGCACTGTGTGACTGAAACAATTTTAGCTCATAAAAAATATTCCTAAAGTAAAATTTTCTTTTTGACATTTGAATGGATTCTCACTTCAAATCAAGAAGTGCTTGTCACTTCTAGAACCATGAGAAGCGATTTTTTTATTTATATCTTTTTCTTTAGAGTTCATGAGGATTTTTGGTTCGCAGTCAATTCAAAATCGCTTTTATTGATTTATTCTTCGTTTGTTGGTTGTGCCTATGTACATATGTGAATAGTCCTTTAAGCTACTATGATGATCACATACGAAACTGATATAACGAAACAAAAAGAACTTGCGGAACAAATGCATTACATCTACTGATTTGTAAAAAATCAAATCTAAACTTCATCAAAAGCTATTTCGCTAACATTATTCCATAGCCAAGTGCATGTTGTCTGAACATAAGTTCATTCTTATTTTTTCACCTACATTCCTCACTAAAACCATTAATTTGCAAGTATAAAACAAGTAGGTTATTTTGATTGCCTTTAAATAAGTAGGTATGAGCTCTTGATACTGGACACGAGCTGAAAAAACAACATAAACGACGAATTACCTCGTTTTAAACATATTTTACACCAAGATGTAAGCATCAAGATGTAAAACCGTAATGGCAACACCTAGATTTTCAAGTTGAGCTCAATGGAAGTTGATTCAACATCTTCTTTTATAATAAGAAACGCATGCAACAATGTTTATATAGATGTATCAAACTACATTTATAATGTAGATTGTATACAGACTAATCCAATCAGCATGTTGCTAGCAGCTCGACTAGTATTTTTTTTACGCTCTTTTTCTGAAACTCTATCGAGGTTTTCAGATTTCAGTGACTGTCTGAGCTTCAGTCTTGTAAAACGTATCGGTCTCGCTTGGAACTACCATCGATTTAAAACAAACCGGCAAATTAGTATGATCGTGAAGTTATAATATCTATCGAAAGGTGGGGGTCATGTTATTTGTTTTACGCTTCCTGCACATTTTATTTTTGTTTATTTCGTGACTGTTAAAATTTGTTTCTTTTTCTCCCTTCATTTGCTTTTTGTATTGCGATTGAGTTTATTGATAACGATTCCTAAAAAAAGAAAATATCAAAGCATTACTGTCTGAAGTGGCTCATGTGCGCGCAACCGTAGCAACTGGTTCTTAGCATTTTGCTGTGTTTAAAGAACCAATGGTTGGTTGTAGTAAAAAAGATTTTTGCACAACACAAGTTGTAAAAAGTTTTGTCAAAATAACTAAAAGTCAGTGAACCACCATTTTCTAATAAGGAATACATACATACCCACGTATCTAAATATAAGAAAAAAAAATTTAGTGAGCAGGTTGAAATTGTTGAATAAATACAAAAAAATGGAATTTTCTCCCATAAAGTGGATAACTTAGCCAAATAATACTCTACGAGACGAGAAGTCATATTCATTCACCTGTGTGTTGGATCTAGGCATTTGGGTTTTGCACGTGTCTGTGGAAAAATTGTTCTTTGGCTGTTATTTAAGAGTAAGTGACCTTTTGTGTTCCATTTTGAGATGATATTTGACATTGTACCCTGTACATACACATATAAGTATACCTGCATAACTTAGTTGTTAAACATGACTTGCTATGGAGTTTTCTTAAGTGTAGTTCTGTTGTGATCAGCTCAGTTAACGTTTATGGTTGTATTTTGCACTAGCTATCCGTGAAAACAAATCAGGTTTTAAGTACTTACATATATACCTGTCAGAATTTTTTCGAAATTACATTCAAAAATGTGAAGGTACCTACATACATCTATCTAATAATAACTGCTTGTGTAAAATACGAGAATTGAATTGAAAAATACAAATCGATGGAAATCTGTATTTAATTGTGCATGGATAGCTAATACCTACACGTAAATCAAACGAAAATCTCATAATATGTACATATACTTACATATTAGTTATTTGTTGAACAAAAGTTTGATTCTATTTATTTAAAAATGCCCAGTTTTCTTTATATGAATGTATGAGGCCTTAAGAGCAGAAGTGGCGTAGCACTCAATTTTTCATTTTTTTTTTTTTTGGGCTTATTGAACTACATATTATTAAGAAAAATAAGTGATGTTTTCCTGAATAAAATGGAAACCGTTATTTCTTCGTCTATAATTAGAAAATGACAAAACACCTGAAAATAAAATTTTTTTCCGTCAAATGAAAATTTAATGACTTTGGAGAACCGAAATCGTAGGTTTTTTTGCAACCCATAGGGTTGTTAAGGAAACCTGGGTGAAATTCAAAGAACGGACCGATTATTTCTCATGTCACTTTCCATGGAATTCACTCGGGGAAGCACTCATTTGAAAAACAAATGGAACAACTAAAACTATATCTGTTCACTTTAACAAACTGTCTTATTTCAATTCAAAAATGTAGTGAACACCTCACAAAAAATATCGTTAAACATTAATATATTGAGAAGCAAACAATGTCAAAAAAATACAGCACATAGGATGCCTGATCGTTTTGCCAAACGATCAGGACTGTATTTAACAAAACATATGTACTAGGTGTGCCAGCGACTTCGTCCGCAAGAATTGGCATAGCTTTTTTATTTATCAACTGATTGACATGATATAAAAACTAAATGTTAAGTGAAGCTTGCCATAATATATTACCGAAAACCCCATCTAGATAGGATAAGCCGTTTCTGAGATTAGCGTGCACCAACAAAAAAACTGTTACGTTATTATTATACTAGCTGAGCTGCACGGCTTTGCTCGGGTCTGTAGTTTTAAGGTTCCCGTTCTCGTTTTTCCTTTTCCGTGGGAATTTGGGGATGAAATATGTCTTACTGTGGGACTATAAGGCATCGAAATCTATCCAGTAGTTTCTAAGTTTCCGTTCCCAACCCCGTGCCTGTGGGAATCTTCTATTCCCATGGAAATAAGCGAATGAAATAAAAGTCTATGTCTCTGAAAGATGATGTTACATCCCAGAGTAGAAAGAATTTGTCAAGTAACTTTATGGTTGCCGTTCTCGTTCCCGTTTCTGTTCCTGTGGGATTATTGAGATGAAATATAGTTTAAGTTACTGATGAAGGAATTGAAAGAATTTTTGAAATCTGTTGAGTACTTTCTAATTTTTCGTTCCCATCCCCGTTCCTGTGGGAACATGGGGATCAAACCTTGACAGGAACCATCTCTGGACTAAACTATATCTACCCTGAAAATTTCATAAAAGTCCGTTGGGTGGTTTAGGAGTTTACCCCGGACATTCAACAAAAAATACCGGGGGCCACACAACTCATCGAAATCATTGAAAAATTTTTCTTTGCTACCAGGCGCACAGAAATGTTCAGGAGATAGCAGCAGCATTCATTTCAAAGCAGAAATCAAAAGAGGGAAAGCTGTTTGTTTGACTGGTGCGAAATGAGGGTGACCAGATGGTCTCTTTAAAAAAGAAAATTTTTTTGTTAAGCGAACAAAGCTTTAAAAAAAGTATGTACATATCAATTGAATTCACTGTTTCTGAGTCAAAAACACACATATTTGGTTTTTTTCCTTTTTCACTTTAATGTAATGGAATATATAAACATCTTTAGATAAGCCTTTTTGTTTCTTGGCTTTTGTAAAGATTCCTATTGATGTCCTCTTTTCATTGGGAAGTAATCTGGTCACCCTATGGAAAATGGACTGCCTCCCATTCGAAATAGGCAAGCCAATGGGGTCATCGCAAGATTTTTACACTTGTTCCGTACGCTGATTGGTCGAATTCAGTTCTTTGTTGCTTTTATAGAGAAATAACTTTAACTCCCCCACTGTCTCTACTCGTTTGCTTTCTGCTGCTTTCTGAACATTGCTGTGCGCCTGGTATCAAAGAAAAATTTTACTATTGAAATTTAAGTTTCGCTATTTTATTTTCACAATGTGTGCCAGCGACTTCGTCCGCAAAAATTGGCATAACTTTTTTATTTATCAACCGATTGACATGAAATAAAAACTAAATGTTAAGTGAATCTTACCACAATATATAAGTGAAAGCTCCATCTAGATAGGATTAGCCGTTTCTGAGATTAGCGTGCACCAACAAAAAAAAAACTGTTACGTTTTTATTATATGTATGTATAGATATGACAGGAATTATGTTTCGGTATTACACTATGCCATTCATATGGCTCTAAAATCGTTGACATCTATATGGCAACATACAAATACTGCCAGGGTGTCCCGTAATTCGTTTTAAATGCTTTGGGAAGTGATTCTTGGTCATATTCTAAAAAAAAATTGTTCTACAGCAAAGTCCGTTTCTCAACTTTGACATCATTTTTTGGCAATTTAAAAAAAGGCTAACTTTGGTGTACCCTGACCTGTGTTAAATTCGATATCTTTGTCAATACTGATGATAGAGACCTAATCTTAGACTTAATTTTTTGTAGAAATAACAAAGTTTAAGACTGTATTTAAGTTAACCTTCCATAGGTTTAGGGTCGCTAGATTTTCAATTTTAAATGGAGTTCAAATTTTCTTCCCCAAGCAAAGTTTTGACTTTGAGGTAATTTTTTCAGAAAATGCCTGATAAACATAGAGTTTCTTTATTTTTTACAGATGAACAAAACAATAATAAAAAAAACTCGTTGTATATATGGCTATCACACTTGTACGCCATATATATTTCCTGAACTTTTCATATTTGTATGCTAGTGTAATATAACCTTTAGTGTGAGTGAAACAGAAATCACGAGAAGCGATCTTTTTGCATTAATGGAACGGTTTCAGAATGCTCCTAGACGCTGGTTGCGAAAGCGACATAAATTTACGGGTGGAACCGACATTCTTCCTATAAAAGTTCAAAAAATTAAAAAAATACTTGAGGTGTTACCCACAACAAATCTTTTATTTAGTGCCTTTGTGTTACTTAAATACTTAAGTATAAAACATGACAATTTTTTTTACCTACATAATTTCTTTTATCGCAAATATTTCAATTCTAAGAATTTGGGGTTACGTCACTTCTGCTCTCAAAGCCTCATACGTATTTACTCTGTGCAAAGGTAAAAGTAACTAAGTAACTGTGTACCTAGCTACATACCTAGATTTAGAAAAAAATAATTGCAACAGGATCAAAAGTTACGTTTTGAAAAAAAAAAAAAAACAACTCAATAAAAATTCGAGTTCGAAATTTTTTCTTGCACACTCTGATTTTTATTGAAGAATCTAACAAAAATCTCCCTTTTTACTTGTGAACCGTATTACTAGTAGATTAATCAATATTTTTAGAAGCTATTTGCATTCTAGACCCGATAAACCGATAAATTTAAAATATTTACCAAAAAGCTATTAAAGTCAGTATGGATTGGGATTCAAATGCCAATATCTTCTAAATGATTTGAGTAATTATGTAACTACAAAAGACTTTTTCGTAGAGCCTTAAATTTTGCACAAAAATATGTGCTGCGCTTTTGAAAATATTAATTTATCTATGAGTTGTACAGGTCAGAAGAAAAAATAAGTTGTTTATTAAACTTTTAAAGTTTTGACATCTGGTACGTAAATATGTACATATTTGTTAAGTTATGAAAAAATTATAAGAGATAATTTTTGTAGAGCTATCAATTTTTGCTCATGTCTCTATTATCTAGTTACGGTTCAGAGCTTTAGATATAAATAAGAAAATACGAAGATTAGCACCAATCGGAGTTGTTTTTGAAAAAAAAAAAATTATAAAGTTGCAAATATGGGCAGCTTAAAACGGGTATCCCTGTTAAGTAGCACTTTTGGGAATTGCTTAAGGAACGCATTCAAAGCTTTACTCTACATGAGCATTAAATAACCTTCGCTTGTTTTTGTCAGCAAAACAATAGTATTCTGATTTCGGAATAGAAATAGACGATATATCGGTAAATGTTGCCAGTAACCGGTTACACATGAATAACTCTAGAGCCACTTACCCAAAATCGATCTTAGAAGTTATTTCATACTGAGACGATATTATATCGATCTTAGCAGTTGTTTGATTTGATATCTTAGCAGTTGCTTCAGGTGGGGCAGTTTTCTTTTTGGACTACTTCTCAAATTTAATTTCTTCCTCTATATTATTAACATAACTTACTTTTTTCTTTGAATTTGCCTTTTTTATGATTTCGAATTCAATTTGATGACTTTTGCCGCATCTGATACAAAACACCCTGTTCACATACAAAAATTTGGCTTTTAAATTAAAGAAAAAATCGGCTGATGTATGTAAATATATGTCACTTAAAAAAACCAATAACCAGTGTGTACGAAAAAGTTAAAAGTTCATCAGAGCCAAGTTCAATACCATTTTTGGGTTCTCAGATAAGCACGCTAATCGTTGTCGTTCAGTTTTAAGTGCTTTTCATTCCCAATTATTTTAAGTTTTGTTCAAGAACAAACAACATTTCACTACACTTAAACATAACACTTGCTCGCATGTGCTAAACCCAAATTAGCATATCAGCTATCAAGGAACTTGAGTGGAATAGTCTTCATGCTTTACATTTGACTTTGAAGGGGAGGAAAAAAATGTACGAATAATCTAGAATTGTGAGTTAAATATATTCTTAGTCAAATAGGCGTATAGAGGTTTGTACCTTCTTAATTTATTTCAATATGCGGCAAACTTTTTTTTTATCTATTAAGCTATTGGGTAATCAGTATTTACAATAGTGAGAATAATTAAATGTCTCTTATACATATGTATGCTAAAGCCAATGAAATAATTGTATACGGTAGTAGGTAGTTACTAAAAGCACGCATATGAGCGGAACAATTAATTTATTTTACTGTTCATTACTATTATTAAATCTTAGTGGCGTCAGTTTTTAATAATTTATTCAACCATTAAGTCTAAGTGGTTTAGAAGCTACACTGTTGGTATCAGATTTTATTTGCTACTAGGTAACTTATAAAGTCTTAAGAAAGTCTTATACAATGGACCTCCCACGATGAATTATTTTTGAAGGAAAATTGGTTATCCAATTTGTCTTATAAAAGGAAAGTGAATTCAAGGTTTCGACGATTGTCAACAGAATCAATCGACTTTACAATTTTGAACCCTGTCAAGAAGCCTAAAAAATCATTGAGAAGGTATCACCTTTCGAGAGGAATTGGCATGTCCACCGTTAGTATTCATTGCCATGAAAAGCGCTTTCTCGATTAGCCGTTCGGAACCGGCAGAAAATTGTAGGTCCCCTCCATTCCCTCACAATGCATGGTTATGAGAAATGCGTAGGCCCTGGGGCTCCTCGCTCTGTTGCGCCACCCTATTTATTTTTTTTATTTTTTTAAGAAACCTAAACACTTTAGTAGTGTTTTTGGTGACTTCAAATATTTGAAGCATTGAATTTTATTCAGCTTATTTCATCTTATGTAACAATCTTTCATGATCATCCGAAGAAGAAGTACATAAATTTGGAAACGAATATGAAAAGCCGAGGGTTGATTAGAAGTTTCAGATACGAGTTTATTTTTGAAATCAAGAAAGAGAATCGGAGACAAAGCAGAGCTCTGGGACTGGGGCACACCAGCATTTAAAAAATGAGTATCATACTTAAAACCATCCAATACAACTTGTATTCCAACGAAGAAGAGACACTGCTATAGGTGCCATTTAAGGCCCCGACCCATAGAATCAGTTGCGTCCGTTCGCTGCCGGATTCACCTGACAGCTGTGAGTTTTACCGTACACAACGGATTGGGGTGACCCATAGAATCCGTTGCGGTGTCTCACTCTCAACTCAACAAGACCACTCATGCACTCATGTTAGCAGAAGAGAAAATTTCAAATTGGTTCTTACTGCGCATGTCATCAGAGAGAATATTTCAAATTAGTTCTTACTGCGCATGTCTCTCTTCTGCCGGACGCAAAAAGTTAAAAGTTGGGCTACTTTTTGCGTTGCGTCCGTTGCATCCGATGCTTATGGGTCACCTCTCATAAGATCGTGTGTATTTAATCGAGCTGTCAGGTGAATTCGGCAGCGAACGGACGCAACGGATTCTATGGGTTGAGGCCTTTAGGATAAGAAAGCTTCTTCCTAATGCTTTAAAAATACCAAAGTGTGAAATTTGGTTCCACTTTTCGTTGAGATATTTTTCTATTATGGAAACATTGATAAAACTCCATTTCATGAAATATCTTGAAGAACAATAGCTTCTCAATGACCGACAATACGGCAAAAACTGTAAAAGTATAAATAAGACAACGCAAAAATCGTTCTTTTTTTTTTTTGTTTTTGTAATCCTCAGAAGGTTAAGCTTAAGGCTTTGTGAGGACTTCATCCTTTTTTTTTTTTATTTTTTATATGTTCCGCTCACTGAACGGGTTTGGAATACCCTTTATATGTTTTAACACATTACGTGCGTTAAGGATAGGATGGGAGAAAAAAGGAGATGCCGAATGCTTTTTATGAACATTGTAATGCCGTTGAAAAATTGAGTTCGGTAACGTAGTCCACATACGTGTTTTCGACTTTTCAAGGGTTTTCCAATAGGTATGATATGATTTTGCAGTGGGATTTCGGAATGAATGATCACTCATTTGTTTATTATTGCATTCAGAAGTGTTTACATTTCACCATTGGACCACCGTAAACGTGGTGAACTTTCTGATTTTGCCTTGGAACAACTTGAAATCGATAACGATTTTTTTAAGAAAATCATCTTTTCCGAAGAGGCTTACTTTTATTTGACTAAAACGTTAAACAAACAAAACAGGCGATGAAAATCCACAAAATATTCATGAAAAACCATTACATTCACCTAAATTGACAGTTTGGTGTGGTTTTTGGGCTGGTGGAATCATCGGTCCGTACTTCTTTCAAAATGAAGCTGGTAACACCATTACTGTCAATGAAGAGAAATAGATCGATGATAACCAACTTCTTATGAGCGAAATTGGAAGAAATTGATTTTGACAACATTTGGTTTCAACAAGACGGGGCTACGTGTCACACAGCTAATGCAACAATTGAATTATTGCGGGAAAAATTTAGAGATTCGATTATTTCAAGAAATGGTGATATTGAATGGACTCCAAGAAGTCGCGATGTAACACCATTAGACTATTTCTTGAAGGGTTATTTGAAGTCATTGGTCTTTCAAAATATACTAGATTCTCTTCAAGCTTTACAGGTCAATATTGATTGAACTGCACATTGAATAAAAATATTTGAATTTCCTTAACAAAAAGTGTGTTTTTTTCAAAAAAGAAATCATATCACTCTTATTGGTAAGCCCTTTAAAACAATCTCTACACTTGATAGTACGTCTGAAGTTAGACTCAAGGGTAAACTGGTGTGTATTCCTGTATTCTCGAGTATTAAGGTTGAAATTATTTGAGGAGAGGAATGCAATTGGCTATGTGATTGGAGCACTGCTTGTAAAAGCAGCGATAATAATACATGGAGCTAATACATGGAGAGAATACGTTTCTACAGTGCTCAACTGAAACAAATGTTTCCGTTTGGTTCTTTGTCCAAATCACTGGTCAACAATGATTTCTCCACAAAGAACAAACTATACTTTTCTAAAGTTTTTTTTGCCTTGAATTCTAGTGTGAAGTCAGAATTGCTCTGTCACGTCACGTTTTCGAAATATTGAACTTTCAAAATTGAAAACCTTAAAATAAGCCATTGCTTTTCACATAAATTGTACGCTGAATTCAAATCTAGCCTTGAAATGGCTCTATTACATCAAAACACTGAGATATTTGACTTCAAAAGTTGTAACGCACAGTCGAATTAAATATGACTTTTTTGAAGGTTCTCAATGTGCTGAATTCAAATCCGGTCAGCGAATTGATCTATCACGCCAGGCTCTTGAGATTATAGCAGATTAAGTTCAAGACATCAATGCTTTATTCTTTGAAAACCTGTTGTAGATTTTTAAAGCTCTACTTTGGGTTCTGTCTAATAGACGCAAGTATAGGCAGTAAGTGCTCCAGCCTAGATATGAGAGTTATACTTTAGTTTCAATATGTTTCTGTACCAGAAACCTCTGTAATACTTTTATCATACTAGTAATTTTTATTTTCTCAATATAGAAGTTTTTATTTATTGGCTAACTTCGTTTTTAATTGGAAACTTATTCGTGTATTTGATTGAATTTATATATGTACTTCTATTATTTATTTATTTATTTATTTATTAATTTCTTTATTTATTTATTTATTTATCTAGCTAATTTAAAACTTATTACGAAAATACAGAGAGTCATTAAAAAAGCCATGGCTATTCCATGAGCGACGAAAGGTAGGCATAAATACAAGAAAATTAGAAACCTTTCTTACTCCAGCAAAAAATAGTCTACACAAAAAAAAGTTAATAGTTAGTTGATTAGCGTGTATTAGTAGTTCAAAGTGTCGCATTGTATCGTCTGGGGATATATGTACGTATGAGGTATGACCATGGATTTGCCACTGTTGTTATTGCTTTTTTTCTTTGATACTCATTCGTGATTGCTGACTGTATACATACTTACATGCAATTATTATGCACATGACATTCAGAGCTCAAAGAGAGGGTGGGATGCCTGACCAATTGGTAAAAGTGTTTGCTGAACTGGAAAAAAAAACTTCCGGGGCACCTATGTAGGTATTTACATATATAACGTATGTATACAAAGAAAGAAGAATGAAGGTTTTGCTTCATGCGGGTGGCCCGCACCTTGTAATAGTCTGAAGTTTCATTTTTCTCTTTTGTGAATTTAACCAATTTTTTATTTGTGTTATTTTTTCCACACTTTTTGTAACGTTCACTGAAGGTAGAGCTTTGTTGGTGATAAATTTTAATATGCCACAACAGTATTTGGATTAACTACCAGCAGAGAGATCATTGACCAAAACAAAAGTATATAAGGTTTAATTATTCACACCAATGCAATTAAATTAATTTATTTATTCAGCTAATAAATATAAAAACATTTACTACATACCGAGGCACAAGTACTCTTTATGTTTAAAACTAAATTTATTATTTACTTACATATCATTGCAGTTCGAATGTAAATAGAAACAATTTATCTGAATCTTTTTTCGCCGACAAAGTTTGGTTTCACTATAATTTTTTCACTATCAAGGCATTAGGTTTGTTCGTTGAAGCCCTGGGGTCACCACAAAGCGTTTTTTGAGAAACCTAAAGTTGCCCTGAATGTCAAACTGAGTGTTTTTTGAGCCCTATGGTTGACCTGGTTTTGCTGTGGCGATTTGAGAGCTGTCAAATGGCAAGGGTTTTTATTCTAACGGCAGGGATGTGTGTGATTTCGTGGTTTAGCGTTTTTTGGAGATTGGGAAGCCCAGGTTTTTTTTTGAAAACTCATAGGGTTGTCAAGAAAACCTGGTACAACCCTGGGTAAAGTTCAACTAACGAGCCTATTTTCTTACCTTTGGTGTTTAAGAATATTTTACTTTCGGAGGTTTTTGAAATACTAACTGGGTCAAATATCGCTTCATCAGATAGCGACTATATCTTTTGTTATAGCTTCACAGATGTTCATAGAAAAGCCATGTTGTAGGTATCAAGGGGAGTAATATTCAACAATATGTGTTGAAGAGCGCTTAGGTAGCTGAATACAGCCTATAAATGATGTTTTTACCTGAAACTTCAACAAACAATTGACTCAAACAAACAAACTGGTCGTATCATATCCGTATGGATCCAGAAAACTTTTTTTTGGTGATAAGATCCATATCTTGCGAAAAGGACCCTTATATTGCCAGAAGACTGACAGTTTTCAGCAGTATTCGCCTCGACACGTTTGGACCAAAGAAAGTTCTAAGATATTTGGCTTCATTTGTGAAAGGCGACGCCTTTAAGTGCAAGTTGGACCAGAGCATCAAATTTTTTGCGTCTTGTGAAAAGAGGAACCTCGGTCTACAGAGAATTGAAGTAGAGACCGTTTTTAGCACACCACAATGCAATTAAATTTACCAAAGTCTATATGCGTTTAAACAAACAGCTTGATGGAAGGTGTACTATTAAGTATATCAGGGTACCTCAGAAGGGGAGATAGAACGCCACCTTGCGAACAGCCTGCTATTTGCGTGTGACAGTGTTATTATGTTCATATTCCTCTGAAACGTTTTGGCCGAAATTAATGAATTTTTATACGGACTGAGAATAGTATTATAACTAGGTATAACAAAGCAGCGGCAACATTGCGTTGTATAAATTAGACCCGAAGAACACCGTGACGTTCAGCTAGTAGGATCTATAAAAATCTTCTCGAAAAATTATAAAAAAAAACTTTATCAGTGAAATAATTATGATCTAAACAGAAACACGAAGCTCAAACTTATGATCTTTTATGCAATTTTTAGCGCCTGATTTCCAGTATTATTTTCACTACGAAGCTATTTGGGGTTGGGCTCCGATAAATAATAAAATTTTTGGGTAAGATACTGCACTGATCTTAATTCGGGCCTACAAACAGTACAACACTATGCAAACACAGAGTATGCTAATTGTAAACAGTCATCAATCTGCATACCATGCTTCGATTGAATTTTAAATCAGATAAAAATTTTGTTGACCATCAGGTATAAGCTTACCATTCCAAAGCTCTGTTACAAATTTTCAGTTTAGTTCATCGAATCAACGCAACCTCTAAATATTACCTTCGTTTTTCGAGTTTTCCTAAATAAACATGTTGATCTAATGCCGCAAACCACCATCACCCATAACAATGAGGACAATGTGTATTTTGTTTGCATGCTTTGCACATGTAACCCAAAAAAAAAAAAACCACCCGCACTATTATTAAAGGTGGTACACCGCAACGACCGTCGAAACTCAATATACAGCAACACATATCGCATACAAATTATTCCACTATAAGCGATGGTCGTGAAGATTAAAATTACCGCCTCTAAGTAGGACAGATGTTTTAAGTGTTTCTGCACCTAGAATGCTAGATGAACATGCAACTTTATCGTATTGTTTTATTTATCTCAATTTTAAAGCGCTAGCACTGGTAATTTTAACATTAGGCCTTTAAAATTAATAACACTAACCCATACATCGTTTTGATTTTACGCGCAAAATGCGAATTTCAAAAAACAACTCGTTGCTCGAACAGTGTGCAAAAGACCAAGAGCATCAAGTAAACAACAAAGAAGGGAACGAATGATAAGTCAAGGTGAGCAGGTTTGCATGCATACAGTTTGTGGCAATTTACGGTCGAGATCATCGTACGCTCATCGGGTAGTTAGATCGGCAAGGTTCACAGACCACATCGCAGATCTTCTTCGTCAACGTCATTGTCTGTTAACTATGTGAACTATGTGTTTTATCTTTCCTGTTTTTCATTCATTTTTGATAATTAAAATAGTCACCTTATTTCGAACCGTAGTTGTGTGTGGATACTGCCAATGGAGTGAAATACAAGACCATTTACAGCGATGTCATAAACAAATGTAGCTCACATTATTAATTTCGACAACGAAGTGATCTGCTAGAATTTTTTTTATTTGAGAAATAAAACACTTTTTTTATTTTCATTTTTAAGTTATTCTTAAGAAACATGTTCTCACAGATACTTTTACCTGTGCTTGATATTTTGTTAAAATTCAAACTTAACCTACATAAGTACATACAGGGTGTCCCCTAATTCGTGTTACATACTTGGTCATATTCTAAGAAAAATATTTTTGCACAAGTAAAGTCCGGTTCTCAACTTTGACATCACTTTTTGACAATTTAAAAAAGGCTAACCTGAAGGCACTCACCTAAATTTGTGCTAAATTTGATTTCTCTGTCAATACTGAAGGTAGAGACCATATTGTAGACTAAATTTTTTCTAGAAATAATAATCTTTAACCCTAGTTTACAAACTGGGGTCCATTTGGACCCCAGTACTGAAATTCTATGAAAAATCATATTTTTTCTAATAAATAATTATTTTATTTTAAAAGCAGCCTAGTTTATGTTTAGAAGAATTTAACTTGAAGTTGTGGGCAGTTTCGGGAGACATTTAACACATAAGGTTCTAGTGTGGCAAGCGCAACAACATCTGCCACATCCATCGCAGGTGGTTCTGGTTTTCTTGTCATCTGCTCTTGGGCACAGGTGACATCTGCTTCTTTTACAAGAGAGCCTTTCGGGGACTGTTGGTAATTTTTCCTGAACTCTCCCCAAAATACAGAGAGCATCCATTGCAGATTTTCCAATGCCAGATTGTGTTGCATGTTGAGAACGGTTATTCAATTCTGACTCAACCAGTTCCTCCGCTAGTTCGATGAGTTTATCACTTCTGTACAATTTTTTGTTTCTTCTAGGTGGATTGAAGTGTCGAAAAATTATAACAGTTGCTAGGGCTGCTACGTCCAGTAAGTTGTAGAATACAACCATCGGCCAGCGATTTGTTTTGCGTGTACATGAATAAACTGAGACCATTTGGTCGAATACATCGACTCCACCTTTGGTGCTGTTATAATCCAGTATCATTGCAGGCTTACTTTGATGACCGGAAGTGGCTTTCTCACAGTTATGTTGTGTTGATAGCAATACCACTTGTTTGTTTGGCTTCGGAACATAACTCACCAACGCCATTTTTCCAGAAAATACAAAAATGGATGAGTGGACTGGACGATACTGCTTTTTGTTATTGACCTTTACAGGCTCATTCTGCTCATCAAGAACCTCCTTCGCTACAAAAGGTTTAGGCAAATCTCTTTTGTTTTTCCGAATCGTGCCAAGAATAGTGATCTTCTTATCCAGCAACTTCAATGCCAAATCCACCGACGTAAAGAAATTATCAATAGTGAGGTTGCGTCCAGAATTGAAATATGATGGCATCAACGACATCACCACATCGTATCCACGACCAAGTCCTGTACTTTAGTCAGAGCTACCAGTGTAGACAAAAAACTTCAGTGGATAGCCCGTTGAGCTTTCATACATCCACCTAAAGTTCAAGCCATTTTTGGCAGGCTTGCTTGGCATGTATTGTTGAAATTCAATCATTTTTACCTGAACAAAGTGAAATAATGACTATTTTTTTCTTTTGATAGGCGGACCTGGCAAGAACATTGATATGCATCAATATTACAATCAGTAATTACGTAAAACAGACATATCAAAAGGGATAAGCGGGAATCCCAGATTTGCAAAATTAGGCAATTTCCATCGTTTTTGAAATTGAAAAATTTTATTGCTGACCTCCTACATACCTGCATAATGACATCTCTGCTTAAATTTCTTTATCCCTGCTATATATAATACTTAAGCTAAGTGTACACGATTGGTAGGTCTGACAATCATTGTCAGATCTGCAAACGTCTGACAATGTGGGCAAATGAGCTGACAATGAGGGTGATAGTGGAATTTGTGTGTACACGGTTTGCAGAAATCTACAAATATCTGCAAGTTTATTGCCAGCTATTTGGCTGACAATGTCGACAAACTAAATTGGGCAAATAGCTGGCAATAGATTTGCAGATATTTGTAGATTTCTGCAAACCGTGTACACACAAATTCATTTGTGGATCTGCAAATTCATTTTCAGTTCATTGTCACATCGCATCTGTCAAAAAAATTTTAAAGGTAAAAGTGAAAAGAACATAGATTTTGTTTTTAATCGTTTAATATTCAACTAAAAGTGAAATATCAAAAAACAATATAAATGGATAAAAACGTTGCAATCGCAACTATTTTGACGGCGTATTTGTTAAAAAACAGCGATAATAAAACAGCCGAAAAAGATGTGTCGTAAGGTATGGACGAAGGTGGGACGAAGGATTGGGTGGCCCGTCGTGAGCAGGAGGGATTCGCGAAATTGATGGTGAAATTGCGAGCAGAAGAACCAGAACTGTACCGAAACTTATTGCGAATGGATTGCAAGCAATTTGATCACCTTTTAGCTTTGTTGGCTCCACATATACAAAGATAGATACAAATTTACAATGGAAAGCAACATTATTTAAGAACTACTCCAAATTTTTCTTGTGTCGTTTTCATGAAGTTTTCATAAAGTGTGTTTAATGACCTGCTCTAGATCGATCTAGAGCAGAAAAAAGCAGCTTTTTGGTGTTTAATGACAAATTTTTCTACTCCGAGCAAGAACTTTTTGTGTTTAATGACCTGCTCTAGAGCTTTTAGAGCAGCTCTTAGAGCTTTTAGAGCAGCATTTTCTGCACTTGCTTTTGAGTAAGAGCAGATGGGAGTGGAAGTGTCAAAATCAGCTGTTGACATTTGATTCAAATATTTTTGTTTATATTTTGCGTTTTGCAATCTATTTGAAATCGAATTTAACTTAAAATCAATTGAATTAACATCGCATGTTAGTTTAGTTTTGATTCCAATGTTTCCGCATATAGATTTTTATTATAATAGCATACCAAACATAATTTTGCAAACTAGCAAAATGTTTGTTGCTTTCTTGTCAGCTGACTTTTGACACCAGCTGTTCTGCTCTAAATTGCCTGACATTTTCACACTTTCTTGCTCTGCTCTGAGCTACGCTGCTCTACTCTTTTTTTCCTTAAACACGGCTATAGATCTACAGAAAAAATTAGTTTTCATTCGGTCCGAATGGAAAGCTAGCGTTAAGATAAGATTTCCGAGAATAGAATACAAATACGAGTACAACAAAATATTTCCCTTTGTTATATTTCGATTTTACGTTAACCGGCCAGCGGATTACATACAAATTTAGCTAATTTTTTGATGCACCGCAGTCTGAATTCATAGCAAGACTTTTTCGCCTCTGTGAGCTCACCTGGAGCATTATAAATTTGATTACGCTGTGTCATAAACACTCGTCGTCTGAGATCTTCTGCTACAGATTGCAAATCTGAATGAAAACTACTTGCAGGTGCAGTTTCGTCTAGAAAACATTGGTATGAATATTGATTCAATAACGAAAATAAATTCACTTACCAGTGACTTCTGGTATCAAAAAAGAGTTAACAATCTTCTCTGAGTCAGAAACATTCGAGAACTTCTTTTGTTCATCTGTTTACCAAGGAATATTTTGAGTTTGGTTTCTGCTTTTTTGGTTTGGTTGGCTTAGCATTTTGTTTTGCATTTGTTTCTCTGTGTCCAGGAAATCTATCCGCTTGGCTCGGTTTCTTATGAACAAGAAGTTTGGATATTAATCCTCAACAAACGGCTTCGTATCCTGATTAGGTTTAGTTGTTTCAGCCATCTGGAATAATCGCACTAGATTCATGTGGAAATGTTCGTTCTGCAGAAAGATCATAAGTGACATACAGAAAGGAATATAATTATGTTATGCATGTCATCCTTTTCACTGGTTATCTCATATTTTTTATATGAGTTAGCGTCCATAACTAAAAAAAGTTCACGTAATTAACACATTTTCTATAAAAACAAAAATCACCTTTAAATTTTCGATGAGTTTTGTAGTTGACAATCCAATTGTTGAGACAATCCAATTGTTTTTTTTTTCTGCAATCCTCAGATTTGTCTGCCAATGAATAAATTTGAAAATGTTCCTCAAACTTGGTTTGCAAATTTATTTATTGCCAGACATTTGCAGAAGCGTCAGAAAATGAACAAAATTTGTGTACACACGATTGCCACATTTGCAAATTAATTTGTCTTCAAAATGACTGATGAACAAATTTTTCTGCAAAAATATTTGGTGTGTACACGGTTGTCAGCTTGCGTGTACACGATTGCCAGATATCTGCAAATTAATTAGCAGATATTTGTCTACAAATTAGCAGCCAAATAGTTTTTCTGCAAATTCATTTGGTGTGTACACGATTGTTAGCCATTCGAGACAAATTTTTCACTGACAGATCTGGCAATATTTGCAGATCAGGCAATCGTGTACACTTAGCTTTAGAAACAATTCATACAATAGCCAGAAGAACTATAACTGAACAATATAAGTCAGAAATCAGAAAAATTTCGAAGAAAAAATCGTGGGGTCCATTTGGACCCCAGTTCGGGTGGACACGACTTTTGCCGAGGGTTAAGACTGTATTTAAATTGGGCTCCTATAGGTTTAGAGTTGCCAGATTTTCAAATGGTTCAAATTTTCTTCCACACACATTGTAGATAAATGAGGTTTTAAATGTTCAATAATTTAGAACTAGGAATTAGAAGTTTTATTCATTATTTAATTTCCCAGTAGCAAAGTTTTGATTTTGAAGTCATTTTTTCCAGAAAATGCTTGTTGAATATCGATTTTTTTATTTTTTACAGATAAACAAAACAATAATAAAAAAAACTCATATTAACAGGTGCACTCAAAAACTGATACATTTTATGATATGTACTTGAAAAAAATGAGAAAATTTGAACACCATTTAAAATTGAAAATCTTGCAACCCCAAGCGAGTAGGAGCCCAATTTAAATACAGTTTTGAAGATTATTGTTTCGAAAAAAAATTAAGTCTAAAATTAGGTCTCTGTCTCTACAGAGGTCAGGGCACACCAAAGTTAGCCTTTTTTAAATTGTCACAAAGTGGTGTCAAAGTTGAGAGACGGACTTTACTGTGTAACAATTTTTTTCTTAGAATATGACCTAAAATCACATCCCAAAGTATGTAACACGAATTACGAGACATCCTCATATGGTTGTCAAGAAATCTGGGTCAACCATGGCCCATAAGTAAAGTTCAAAGAACGAACCTGAATATATGTATTGTATTTCTCATTCAAGGAGATAATCAGAATCAACGTTTCGCTCAAACTCTTGGAAAATGACAGAACTTCAGGAACGATGGCTTGCGTTTTAATTAAATTTTAATTATAGCCCATTCTCTGTTCACAATTATTTTTACCATCAATTCGAAATTTGTTTTATAAAAGCAACAATTTTACTTAAACGTGTATCGTTATTGTGATAACGTTGGATATTCTGGCTTAACAAACTAATTGAAATTATTGACATTTAAGAAACTTAAAAACCTGCATTTTTGGATAAAAACAATCAGCTTTTTAAAAGTCAAACCTTAAAACGAATCATCGTAAGCTAAAAAAAAATAGTGCGTATAGTCCCTCCGCGGGGAAGAAGTGAAACTTCACTTCAAAAACTAGGTATTAAATTTGTTCTATTATTTCATTTGAGGAGAAAAGAAAACACAACACTATTTTCAATGATTTTCACACACACGGCACAAATTGAAAAACTATTTAGAACAATTTAATGAGATTTTGAGAAATGAATTATAAACATATTAAACGCATTCAAAAGAACAAAGAACAAGTTTCAACAACGACGCGGAATTGATACAACTGTTATATCAACAAATTGCGAGCAGTGCCGAAAAGTATGCAATCGTTAATCTGCGTTGAACTTATAACGCAACCATGTTTGGAAGTCGCATAAGAAGTTTCACTTCAATAAATAAATATTTTTGAGTTGTTTCATTATTTATGTAGAAAATTACGTACATTTATATTGGTTTGCAGTTATATAACATCGCTGACCACCAACTCAAACAAACTACAAGTGACAAAACTTTTGTTAAAGCGCAACATGTTTGCTAAGTTGATATAGCATTTTGCGAAGCAAATGCAGCCAAACGTTAGTTATGACGTTGAACTACCTGAACTTATTATACCTACCAGTTTTTTACGATTTGTTTTTCCCCATTGTTACTAAATGTATTCAACTGTGAATATCAGCTCAAGGTGGTCTTGAACCTGAACCTTATTACAATTTACTTTATAATGCCAAGACTAAAATAAGCTGTTTGTGCTAACTTCCGGATATCAATAAAGCTTGCTACATAATTGATCGCTGATTGCTTATTGACGTCATCACATTGTAAATAAATGAGGTTTTAAAAGTTCAATAATTTAGAACTAGCAATTAGAAGTTTTATTCATTATTTTATTTATAAGTGTATGTACATCTGTTGACTCGAGTTTAAGACTTTTTTTACTAGGTATAAGTCGTTCTTTCAAAGACAGACGATCTACGGATAGGAGAAAAAATTCTCTCGGTAGGCTAGCTGGGTTCTAATCAAACTAAAGAAAAAGAAGAAGTAGATGCAATATCGTCGGTGGATCTGGCAAATATCTTTTCGCATCTATCCATGACTGTGGCTAGAAAATATTCATTTTATCATAAACATAACCTTCATATCAACCTTTTTAAAACAGCTTCGTCTTTGTGTATTTTTTTTCTTCTTCTTTTTCTTTTAATTAAAAGAACTTTATTCATTTCAAAAGTTCTCATCCTAAAAATGGAAATTTCTATCTTAGTGCTCTGTTGGTCTGATTGGAATTAAATATTCCAACCGCGTCTATGTAGGTTTCCGATAGCAAATACATACTCGTAGATCATATCCGTTTGCTGAGCAAAAAAAAAACAGAGTTCAATGTTTGGAATTATTGATCACGCGAGCATGAATCAAAAATATATTTATAGAGGCCAGTGAATCTAAGACAGATAACTCGTTACATAAAGTTGATTTTTTTGTTCTTATTATCTTATTTTACTTAAGTATATACAATAACATTAATGAAGAATTTACATTTTATTGAAAAGTAATAACTGGTTTTGTATTTGCAGTTACGCTCATTGGCCTTTCGACCAAGTTAAATGAGCAATGAACAAACCGCATGGCTTTGTTTGGCTTTTGGCACTTTTTCTTCTGGCTGGTGACCTCTGTTTCGGTGGAAATCATGAATCGCAGCTGAGAATAGGTAAAGCTATCAATATTTTCGTTCGGTATGGCTACTTGAGCATATCAATGAAAGTAATATCCTATAATGACACCGAACGATGGCTCTTCAAAGAACCTACCAAAACAATTTATAAGGTAGATGTAAAATAATTGTTAAATCTTCTACAATACAAAATGATTAATTTTCTTTCTCTTACAGAATTTGAATTCTTTGACGGAAACTCGGGAAGAGAACGTGCCAGGAATATTTCATGGTGATTTTCATATGGAGTTCTGTGACAATCGAAGACAATTGTACCAAGCGTATTTTCGGGATTTTACAATCGAACGACTAGACAAGCCGTGGGAGGCATTTACAGGTGGATGGCACGCAGATGTTGCAGCCAAGAAATTAGGCATCAACACGTCGTTTGTGCGTGGCGACTACTCTTACGTTCTAGTTAGAGTTGTTCGGTTTCGTGAGACTGGCAAACTTAAAACAAGTATACCATCCAATCAATCACTGGAGGCAGACGTCGCAAATAGAGTACAATTATTGAAGACTGGAAATCTCACAAGTGCCGTGAAGTTTATGGAAGCATTTGGAACTCACTATATAAACTCATATACTACCGGTAATTCACTTTACCAGGTAAGTAGAAACAACGCAGTGTTTTCAATCATGTGAAGCACTTCTACCGCCTGCTTGTTCTTAACTTCAATCTTAAATAATTTGTCTCATTGTCTTATCGTAGAAACATTTATATCACCATTTTAACCCATACCGTTTTTCATCAAACAAAGTACAGCTACAGTTTCCCTAGCATATAGCGAGCTCGCGCATTTGAGTACACAATTGTTATTAAAGGGAATTTAACACTTGGAAGCTTAGCTATCATAAATATATTTCAATTACAGACTTGAGCACTTCTTGAGTTGTTCAGACTCATCAGACTTGTCGTCTAACATTATGGCATATATTCATCCAATCCGCCAATCTTCAAATCTTTCAAAAATATTTGAAAACCATCCAACAAGTTGGACAAGTGGTCGTCTGAGGGTTCACATTATCCAACTTTGGTCTTCTAAACCACTAATTGTGCAGTGTGGACTCTGCTAAACTATCATTTTGCTTAAAAGTGCTTACAGAAAGTTAAATGCTTAAATAAATAAAATAAATAGGGTGACGCAACAGAGCGAGGAGACCCTGGGCCTAGCGCATTTCTCACAACCATGCCTTGTGAGGGAATGGAGTAAGTAAAATGCTTACTAAAGGGAAAAGTTACATGACGCAATATATTAGCAGGTTCGTTCGTTGAACTTTTCCCAGGGTTGACCCAGGTTTTCTTGATAACCCTATGAGTTGTCAAAAAAACCTGGGTTTTCCAGTCCTCAAAAATTTATAAACCACAAATCACCAAACATCTCTGTCATTAAAAATAAAATACATACATACATAACGATAAAAAGAGGCATGGTGATCGGGTTGAAAAACTGAAGTATCTAAATTTACTTTCTATTCTAGAAAGTATGTTTTAAGAATTGAAATGAACAGGCTAACAACACACATATTAAAATCATGAATTGTACTGTACAGTAGCAATTTCTATTTCCAGGTTTTTGTATACAATCGAAAAAACTATCAAATGATAAAAGATCGCCTTAAATCAAAAGGCATAGGCAGCCTTTCAAAACTTGACCTGTACAACTATTTTGCTCCGTGGTATGCAGAGCATTTGGGTCAAATACGAACCGCTAGTGGAAACGCCACCGTTGAACGATGGGCCAGAAGAAAACTTCAATACGAGTACTACGTATTCAAATACGTAACGCTACTAAAACTACATGGAAATGGTACGCTGCTAAGGTCCTTGGACACTCTTCTTGGAAATGAAGCCATTTTACAACTTGATTTGAAATCGCTTAATGTAATTTTTACAGATAATGACAAACAAAAATGGTTTAGGGAAGTTTTAGACAATTACTTAAAACTTTGGGAGGTTAACATGGGACAAAGCAAAAGATAGTTTACCATTTTTAATAGAACTGCCTTCCATTCCAAAGTTCCTAGGCAATACAATATAATAGTGTAAATAGCAAAGAGCGGTAATTTTTAACTAATTCTAAAAAACCTGTGATAGTGTAACTAAATTGTAGTAGTCGCTTAATCTTAAGATTTTTTAAATGTAATTGTGGTGTGACTGATGTCAAACAATTTGATTTAAGAATAAATACACATATTACTTTATAAACGATATTCTAAATATTGTCTTTTATTGTAAAAAATAAATAAATGAAATTACTGTTCAATATTCAAAGATGCTTTTTTTAAAAACTCCTTTTTGATAGCTTTTATAACGTTAGGATGACAAATGGCGTTTAATAGCAACTCCTGCACTGGATCTTCAATCAAAATATCATGTGGTCTAATGTCTTTGTAACGCTTTGTTTTTTCTCGAACCAGTCTATCGAACTCGGAAGGTTGAAGTGGTTTCAAACGCGTTACCTCAACCGGACAGCTTTCAATTAGTCTATTGAAATCTTCTTCTTTAACATATTCGTATGGAAATGATTCAACGCGCTGGGAACTTTTTTTTAATTTATTTTCTGTAAGAACACGAAGAATTTTCAACAACTCCTCGCTTGAATTGATCAATTCCAGCTGTTGGAATAATAATAATATACATAAATAGTTTCAATAATAGTGAGAAAAGCTAAATCGTAAAAAGTAAGGAAAAGGCTCCAGAAATAGAAGATAAAACTTACCTGATTTGGATTGAGTATATACCTCTTCTTTTCTACTGATTCTTCGCTTACTGATTTTTCTACAATATATTTCACTATACATTCCTCTATCTGGGAGTCAATATCGACCTCCTGATGAATCAAATTTGAAAATATTCAAAAATTATTATTAATATAACTGTTACACATACCAAGGGAATCCAAGTGTTTATGCTTAAGGAAGTATCCAAACTCTCAACATAATGCCACCAATTTCTAGGGACAATAAGAACGTCTCCTTCTTCAAGAATACATTCGAAGGCATTATCCCTGGCACCTGTAGTATTGCTGTGTGCTTTATATTTAACTCATTAAAATTTGTCTCTATCCTACCTGAAAGTTGGTCGATGGTTTTAGGAGAAAAAAAATTTTCTGAACAATACACACTGCTTTCCTCATAAGGAACCCTTGTTGGAGTTAAACTAGTTTCGGGCGGGAATAAAAGCCATTGTTTCCTAAATTTACAAATCTTAGTGAAAGTTCTTCTAAATAATATATTCATCTACCTACCTGCCAAATATTTGAACTACTATATTACACCCATACGTATCGTAATGACAAGGAGTATTAGCTCCTTTGGAACTCAACCAAAACGAAGCATCGTTTGTGCATTTTGAAAATCCGAAACATCCAAAATCTACATCATAGCAACAAGATTTTGGCATTTTATTGACCGGTTCATAGTTGAAAGCTGTCCATTTATTTGAATCTTCTGATTGTATCTGAAGAAAATCACTGAAGGTTAATTCAATTTTGGACCGATATCGTTCCCACTGCGGAAAATCACCAAACGTCGTTGGCATCTGATCGAAACAGCTCTTTGTTTTACTCCCCATTGCTGCATCGTATTTACTACACCACTCAGCTAATTGACACTGAACAGATGTCCAATTTAAAGGAAACTTCCGAAAAATTATTGGATAACGGGTGTTTAAAATAATGTGACGAAGTATAACTGATTTTTCAGATGATTCCATTTTTGAAGTTTTATTATTTTTGTTTGTTGGGTTTATTTAGAGCTCTTCGTGATGGTGTCACTGTCAAACTTAGAGGAATAAAGAACAAGAGGGAAAACCATTACCTCTCTTGCCCCGCAACTTCCATTTGTGTACATTAGGTCTGTTCGTTGAACTTTCCCCAGGGTTGACCCAGGTTTGCTTGACAATTCTGTGAATTATCAAAAAAAAAAACTGGGTTTTCCAGTCCTCAAAAAACGCTATACCACAAATCACCACACATCCCTGTCATTAAAAAAAAAAATACATGCCATTTGACAGCTCTCAACTCGCCACAGCAAAAAGCTAGGGCGAGTTGGGGGAAAACCTATGGCAAACCTATGGCTCAAAAAACACTCGATTTCTCAAAAACGCTTTGTGGCAACCCTAGGGCAACCCCAGGGCTTCAACGAACAGACCTATTGTTGTATTTGTAACACGAGATCTGTGATACACGTATTAAGTGAATTTACTAACTACTAATGTCAAAATAAGCATAGTTTTGTAGTTGGTTTTCTTCAGCAATTTACTGAGTTCTAACTTATTTACTCGTACCCTCATAATTTATAGCACAATTTTTCAACCCAACGCTGGCACAACAAATTGAAAATAAACAAATAATTATTTTCCATTTAAATTTTGACAGAATAAATGTTTTTGCATGTGTACGTTAATTCAGAGTAGATATCCCAACCAAATGGGAGTAGATCGTTTAAAGTAACTCCAGGTTTACTCTTTTTTTCAATGAAACATCATAGAAAATGGAAAAGGAGCAGACCTTTTCGCAAAAGGAGTAACTCTTGTCGTCAATGAAAAACGATATAACTTTAAAATAGGGCCATTAAATAAATTAGCGCAAATTTATAGTCAGCGCGTTTTTAAGAGAAAATGCCGCCTCTTCTTAACATCACTCTAACTTTAAAATGGGGTCATTAAATAGGTACAAGCGATCTATGAACGCAACACTAACTAGAGGCAACTCTAAAGTAGACTTGGTGTTAAAAAAGTGTGAAGTTAAAATCATTTATAAATTGATTCAAGTGTCATTTAAAGGCACTTAAGCTCTTTTTAGGACAATTTTAAATGACTCTGGGATTTGCGCTATTGATTCAAGTATCATTTTAAGCTAGTGTGGCACTAACACCCCTGTTCTGATTTTCGTTCGAATACCATATCCTCCCGTTTTAGAATTTTTGCGGTTCTCAATTCCGAATCCGTACGTTTTCAATTCGCTTATCATTTTGTTAGCGGAATTGAATCCGGTTAATGAATTCTGTAAAGCATTATTTATTGCTAGAAATGAAAAATAATAAACTATATTAGCACTAACATGCAATAAAGCTGTAAATAGTTCCAATAAACACAAAAATTTAATTTTTTTTTTTTTTTTGAAATGATGTTTGGGCTTTGATGATCAGCTTTGTTTTTGATGCAATTAATAAAAATATTTAAAAATTCATCTTTTTTCCCTACGTTTCGCCAGTTTTTTTCCAGCTTCTTCAGGGGTTTATATTTATTTTTTTAGATTTATAATTTTTGATTACATTTTTACTTGAAATAATTAAAATAATTTAACATGAAATGAACAACACTTTAATAAATTAACACATATTGGACAACAAAACTTAGGTCTATTATCACAGATCATTTAATTGTTACTAATGTAATTAGTAGAAGAAGCTGGAAAAAAACTGGCGAAACGTAGGGAAAAAAGATGAATTTTTAAATATTTTTATTAATTGCATCAAAAACAAAGCTGATCATCAAAGCCCAAACATCATTTCAAAGACAACTTATATATGATCAAACAATTAAACAATTTAAATTTAATTTCCAGCACGTTTTTGTGACAAAAAATCAGTAGTGAATCCGTTCGGAAATAAGAACACACTTTTTAAATCCGTACGGATTCAATTTCGGTTTCCGTTTTGAATCCGTACGAAAATAAGAACAGCCATGTAAGGCTCATTTTAAGGCGATTTTTAATGACTATAAATTTGCGCTAATTACAAATTGATTCAAATGTCATTTTAAGCTAGTGTGGCACTAAGGCTCATTTTAAGGCGATTTTAAATGGCTATAAATTTGCGCTTGTTTTTTTTTCAATGAAATGAAAGAATAATCTTCTTTAAAACCATTATTTCTCTTTCATTTGTTTACATTGTTGCACAAAGCAAAATGTCTCCGAATTGTTGGAAATCGGACAGAATTCCTCTCCGACGGACGGTTACCTCGATAGGGCCGATTTATTTGTCTGTGTGGTAAAACCAATTTCTGAGCTGATTAAAAGGCATCCAATTTTTGCTTTCGAAGTAAAAACTCAAATAATGAAACTCAAATGCAGCTGGGTGTAGCCGTTAATTCAAATATAAACTTTTTTATTTCAATACAAAAAAAAAAATGAGGATTTTTCAGGCAAAGATGGTACGACTTGACTCTGTACTATCTATACTGAAGTTTCAGGCAAAGGGGGTACGAGTTGACTCTCTGTATTATCTATTCTTCTGGTTTGGATCGCCCTGTGGTCGCCACAAAGCGTTTTCCGAAAAACCTCAAATACCTTTTTATGCGATGCAGAATGCAGTATAAAGAAACAAGATGTTTGTAATTTTACATATAAAGGCGACTTCCAGATGAAATTTGGAGGATGAAAGACACATATATACCCGGTGCGGAATTAGAGCCAATGGTTGGTGATTACCTGATAAACGCCATCTACTTAAACACACTTCCAGCCAAGACTCGGATATGAAAAAATAAAACATTAATTTTTTTTGTTTCTATAAAATAAAAATTTCATTTTATTCAAAATGGTATGTTTTATAAGCATTTATTGTTTTGGAATAATTATTACAAAATAAGATCAGACGAGACAACTCGTTTTAAATATGTGTGATGTCCATTTAACTCAACCGCTATCTTTTTGTTCAGGACAGAATTTAGGAAAACGGGGTGTTGTTCATTTTTTAACCCGATATGAAAATTTAAGTACAGGTGAAATAGGTCCAACAAAATTTGTTACAGGTGAAATTTATGAAAAGTTGTTGTCTATTCAATCAAGAATGTGAAAAAAAAACATGTTTTGTGATAGGAAATATTAGTCAACAACAAATGTTTTAAGATCTTACTTTAATTTAATTTCTATGAATGGCTCCGTTTTAAGAATTCTTTGAAGTTACCAACTGGCAGACTGATTCAAGTATTTTTGCAACACTGCAAAGAGTAGTGCCATGAACAAAAAGGAAATGCTAAACCTGATCAAAAATCGCTGTCAAAATAGCTTTACTGAAGCTCGTCCCTCACCACCGTCGCAGTAGTTTTTTCCGAATGTTCTCGGATTTCACGCCGCCTATTATGTAAAAATGTCCCACGCCGCAGTCAGTTTTCAATCTCCGCAACCAATCTCCCACGCCGCAGTCATTACTTATTCCCACGCAGAATCAATGGTTCCCTCGCTGCAGTCAAAGGCTCCCGCGCTGCAGTCAAAAGTTCCCGCGCTGCAGTCAATTGTTCCCCCGCCGCTGTCAATCACCAGCACTAGTCCCACGCCGCAGTCAATTGTTCCCCCGCCGCTGTCAATCACCAGCACTAGTCCCACGCCGCAGTCAATGCTTTGTTTCCCACGCTGCCGTCAGATATTCTTTTCCCACGCTGCCTTCATTAGTTGAATTACCATAGATCCCACGCCGCCGTCAGTTTTCTAAGCTTGATGAAGATACCCTCTTTTAGCAAACCATCAACACGCTCTAAGCATCACATTTCGAATCAACTGGGCAAGAGCAGTAACAATTTATGAAAGGAGACTTGTTGCTTTATGGTTTCGAAGAAGACGTAAATTCGGCATCACCAAAAATGTTAAATTCACAATTATCGTCTTTAATGCGGACCTTGGCCAAATAATGCTCAGATGAAGACACAGCATTTCGAAATAAGAACATTTGCTGTAAACGGTATTGCTATGAATGTTAAGAATTCAGGAGTTACCCAACATCTGTATTTGCTTCCAGAAAGCCAGTCCCCGTTTCTTATAAGTTTTACTCTTGTCTTGATAGCTGAGTTCGCGATTGATGAGAGCCAGTAATAATGACCGAGGAAGATTTTAGGTGATGGAAGAAAAAAGTACTTTTGTACCATTTTAACTTTGGGTTGAATGTTGAAACATTACGCTATTAAAGCATGATGCCGACGCTGGTCAAACTCAACTGAAAATATGAAGAGTTTGTGTTGCACATATCTCAAAGATTTTACCAGAGGAATCATAGCCGAGATGAGAACAGTGTATGTATGCTTTGGTTGACGCCAGCCGTGTACTTCAGCTGAATTCTAAGCTGACAGAAACACAAAGTCCCAGGTTAAAAGAATGTAGCCATAGTTTTGTGTCCAGATCTTTTAAAGATGATATTTATAGCAGGAATTGTATTTGAAGTATCCAAAGAAATTAAAAGGGAACTATTCTATTCCTGAATAATCAAATCAGCCAATTGATGACATTTGTTGACTGAAAGTACTAAGATGATTCCAAGATATCCCAAGATGTTACCACCAAAACCAAAACTGACTATTGGAGTCTTCGTTGTCATCGCCAAAAAATACATAATACGGCAGGTGCATTTCGTTAAATTCAGCATAAGATTGCAACTGAAAGTACCAAAATGTTTCGAACTTATCTCAAAGATGTTACCATTCAAATAAAGGAAGTATATCAAGTGTGCTTCTTGTTGTCTTCGAAAAGAAAAAACGTTCATGGGCCAGTTTGTTCGAAATAATGCTGCTAGCATCAGGTCATATTTGAACTGAAAGTACCAAGATGTTTCCAATATATCGCAAAGATGTTACCAGTTTTTATTTGATGTCTTTAAACGGCCTCTTTTGTTCGTTTGTAGATTTCGGTTTGAAAAATGAAAAACCCAGGGTCAGAACCTGAAGATGATCTAGTTTTGCATGGGTATTTTATGGTAATTTTGAAACTCCAGATGTCTTGGTGTCTTAATGTCTTAGCGTAAAATGTGCAGTGAGAAACGTCTTGGAGGCAGTCCTTGAAATCATCTTATATACGAATGTGCCTTAACCAGGTGAAATCGCTCGTTACAAACGGAATACAACTGCAATATACGAAGATGTTTTCTTCCAGAAATACAATAACAAATTACCCTGACTAGGCATTTGCCATGAATCGCTTAAGATGCTGTGTACTGAAGCCATCGTATTGTTCAGCATTTTGTTATTTGGTTCGAGATACAGCAACAGCATACCGGACGGAGCCCGGACCAAATGACTTCGGATCCGAAATCGGAATAGGTGTTCATTTTCAACTGAAAAATATTGATCAGTCGTTAAAGTACAGCAAGTTTTACCGCATCTTGTTTGGTTTTGTTGGGTACTCTCTTGGCACAGAGAAGTACACTTATATTTCCCCCAGAAAAGAATGGTAGATGAGAAGCAACTTAACAGCTGGCTGACCATCAACTGATTGACATGTCCATCGGACTGCAGCTCTGAAGTTCGACTAGTTCAAAAGTTGAGCCTTCAAAAATTGTTAATAGAAATTATCCCGGCTTCTTCATCCATGGTGTTCTATCCTGTATTTCAATTTGTGTTCTTGTTGACTGTTGTTGCCTGCCCTCTTTACAAATGGTAGATTCTCAAGACCTCGCCCTATATATGAATTCGAATCGCCTTTCCTCCCATTAACAACGGATACCTGCCCTGTCGTCTTCAGAAATGCCTCAGGACGTTCTATCTCTGGAAATATCATCTCTAATACTACTTTTTATGCATAAGGGAAACAAGGACATATCAAAGGATTCCATGACATAATTTTAGAGTTACAAAATTTTAGGTAGTTTACAAAAGTTGATAACCTGTCTTGTCTTCTTTTACACTTTCGCCAGTGTCCACACTTGATCTTAACATCCAATTCTATTTCAAACCACTCAATTGGTTGATACAAGCCAGATACATTTCAAATAAACAATTAATTGTTTTTAAAGCTTGATTGATAAATACATGTGAATTAAAAAACGTTAAGTTACATTATTAAAATTGCTCATACAAAAAGCTAACGACAATAATTATAAAATGATACAAAGTATTTTTTTGTACAAGTTGTTCTAAAGAATACAGAAAACGTAAGTTTGTATTTCAATTTTAAACATTTATAATTATACCATAAAAGCGAATTTAATGGTTGTTTATATTTAGGTAGGTACTTTGTCAATGAAAAAAAAACTGAAATTTAAAAAATAAATGCAATATTTGTGCATGTACACTGTGAAAGACAAGAATTTTTGACATTATACTTTATAGGACTTAACAAAAGATTCCTATTACGAAAAAGATATTGTACTATGCGAAATAATTTTAAGACAAAAATGCAGATTTTTATATCATACGTAACTTACAGTCATGTAACTGAGAAAAATAGAAATAGAACACAAGTCGGAAACTATGTTGTACTGATTTGTTGTTTTGATTCCCTTAAATTTATCTGCAGCAATGTGTGTTCATATTCGTATGTAAACAATTTGCTCCTTTAGCCGTTGACTCAACTATAAATATAAAATTCGCCATGCAGAGAAAAAAATCGCTAAGACAGACACTTATCTTTTCATTTGAACATTTTGGTGGAATGTTAGTGCAGAATTTTCGCGCAATGTTGAAATCTTTCTCCCCTTCAAGCTTTTCACTACAAAATAAAATTATTATGGAAACATATATCATTTGACTTACAAAATAGACACGAGTGCAAGAAAGCTTGCGTTTGAAATGGATGCAAATAGCTATCTGAAAATCAGTGTGCTCCAAGAGTTACAGAGGATCTCGTGTTTGCTTCCACTTAAGGGAAAGATATGATGCAAGTTGTTTTTTACATCCTTGATCAAAGCCTTGTCGGTTAGGTCCTACTTAAAAAAAAAGGTTACATAAAGCAATTCCGGCAGGGGGAAAGTTAAGAGGTTTTTTTTTTAGTCATCTGGTCTTCATCTACGAGATACAAGTTATAATTTCATCTGAGATTGAAAGACTTACAGGTGCGTAGGTAGGCATAAGTTAGAAACCACGTTCCTCATCGGTTGGTTCCCTTAAACAGCTGCATTACAACTTATCGTATCCTTACAATAAAGACGATGCTTTGGACTATTGTGGTAAAAAGAAGAAAAATAAAAGAAAAAGTGGCTTCTCGAGCTTCTCTACCACACATCACGAATGCTACTATGTATAAACTTCATACCGCCAAGCATTAAATTGATAATTTTGGTAGATCATTCCTCGTAAATGGCTTCAAAGCTACAAAAGCGAAACATAAAAGTTATGACAACACACTTCTGCATTGTTGTAAGTTATAAAAAAGGAATAACTGTGTCTATTGGGTACTGCTTTTGTTCTAAAAGGCTCACACAGCAAATCTTCAAATCTGATTCCGATTAGATGCGACTTCGCAAACTATAAAAGCGAAAATTAATAAAAAAAAAAAAAAAAAATTACGACAGCACCAAATTAATGGTATTGTGTTTTTGGAAAATATATAAATACAAAAATAAGCAAAACCGTTACTTTTTCTGGATATTTAACTTGAGTTTTGTTTTTTGTCGACTGTATGTAGTAGGCATAAACCTATGTACGTTCGTTATAAAGCCGAAATTCAAAAGTTTAATCTTCTTGATTGTTAGGATTGTAAGCTTATAAGCTTCGAGTTTCTTAGGTCCTATAAAAGCGAAAAATTCATAAAGTTAAGACAACACAATCATAAGTGTTGTATTGAAAATTTATGTTAAAGTAGAAGTTAAGTCTTTTACTGTTTCCCAGTGTCGCTTTTACGTTTTTGTCATTCTTCTGAGCTCTCTGACGATTCTAAATTGCAGTGCATTCGAATTATCATAAGGCTTCTCCATTAACTATCTACAAAAGGGGGAAGTTTATAAAAGTTAAGACAACACACGAGTGTTGTATTTGAACAATAAAATTTTTGTCAATGTTACGTGGTAGAAAAACTATTATTGTCATTACTAGACCCAACGTCTGTTGCCAAACAAGATATTTGATTTGTACTTGATGATTCTGACCGCCAAACAGCTTCCTTTGGTCGATTCTCAACAATCTTGGAATTGTTTCAGTTCCTAGAATACAACGATTAGATTCAAAACAGATTTCCATCTTACTGGATTGCTCGGAATAAAAAAGCCTGTCAGTCTCCCCATTAAGTCGTCTCCTTAGCTTTGATTAGACTGTACATTATAGTGGTGTTTTCCCCATTAGTAGGTGCCTACTACCTAAACAACTTTTGGTAAACTTATGACTTAAGATCACACTTTTTTGATGTGTAACACTTTCATAGAATTTGAGAATTGAACTAAATTAACTAGAAATACATATTGATTTCGAGGCACCACACAGCACCGCATTTTCGTCCACTCGCAATTATAAAAACTTGTAGAAGAACACAATGGGCCACATCAAAGAGCAAACCACTTTCACAGAAAACTCCGGAAAACCACACCTGGAAAAATAGTTTTTGGGAATTTCTGACACTTAAAAATAATTTCAACAAAAATTATCGAGGAATCCTATACGGTTATCATAACCCCTGTCCCCTCAAGTAAAAGACGTTCGAAACACATTTCAAATCACTTTGACCCGAGCGCATGTGAATCCCTTTTCTGCGCATGTTGACCGCACCCTATCGATTTCACGTATCACGCACACACAAGATGATTTAAGGAAGTTGGAGGTGCCATAGATGCGAGGTACAGCTAATTACATATAGCGTCTCATGCCTAGCCTCCACCGCCGAATTCATCTTGCGCCTTCATGTCGCACATAATCATTGGTGTTAAGGGGGAGATTATGAACAGTTGCTTCATGTACAGAAAGATCAGTTTCAATGTGTAGATGTACGCAGTTAACTTTTTCTGTAAAATAAAATTCCATTTTTTAGGGAAAAATCTTTCAACGATATTAAAATAAATAAAAAAAATTTGTTTGATTTCTTTCCAAAATTACTTAGGTATTTATATTTTCTTAATTCTTTTATAAAAAGTAAAAATAATTTATAAGCTTCAGAAAATTCTCGATTCAATATGAATCATTTTTTCAATTTATCTTATCTTACGATGGATGACGAATCCAAAGTTTTTAAAAGCTAAACAAATTAATAAAAAGCTTCCTGCAAAATAGAAATAATATATTTGCAGAAAGCTTTTATCTGGTGAATCACAGTTATACAATTAAGTTCTACAAACCAAAATCATTGAAATTACTAACTTTTCTTTGTGCTTTTTTTGCCACGACGACACTTGCCAAGCCATCAAGCCCGGTCCGGTCGAGAGAGCAGTTGCATCATTCTCTTCATCTTCGCACAATTGGTTACTGTAAATGGAAAACCATCATAATACAAACGAAATAACAAATTTTTACATTAAATTAGAAGAAGGTACAACTCTGCCTATTACAATCTAAACTATAAAGTATCAAATAAAGGGTAGTAAAAAAGGCACGCGGTTCTGAAAATTTCCTCTAACAGCTACTTTCGACTGGACATTTATTATTACTCAGGTTACGCATGAACTCATCCAAGCTGCTGATTTCGTATTTCCACACTTCAGCTATCTCCTTTTTCCGTTTTTCTTCCTCTTGTTTTTTACATTCTTCACTAGCAAATGGCGACCAATAATCATCACTTTTATTTTGAACTAATTTTGATTGTAATTCAGACCAACGGTTAATTCTTTCTTGTTGTTTTAGTCGAAGCTCCTTTTCTGCGCTTCTGAGAGCCGTTGCTAATATCGCACACACACGAAGCTCAGCAGCCCCCTGTCGAACTTTTCTTTTCATTTGGATTTTTTTAATCCGAAAGTCCTTTACCCAATCAATCAGGGTTTTTTGCTCTTTGCGAAAATGAGCTCCACCAGCCATTTTGTTTTTTTTTTTTTTAATTAAATTATATGTATTTTTTATAATTTACTACTTGGGTAATTCGATTACTTTTTTTTACTTTGCTTATCAAAGTTTGAAACACACCTGCTTTAAATTTAGTTCCTTCGTCGTTAATTTTATAAATTTAGTTATGTTTAGGGAGGGATAGGCTATTTTTAACCACACACTTTTTTTAAATTTTATCACTTGGTAATTTATTTTGAGCTAAAACTTGAAGCAACCAACCAACCGCGCTGTAACGAACAGAATGACGACTATTTCTCGATTGTGCTTCCAGCTCGCTCTCCCGTTCTACTTATACCTTTTCCCCCACTACGCGAAACTAGATTCGTAAATCGTAATTCGTAGAAAGTATGTATATAAGGCACATATGTATGTAGGTCCATGGGAAAATTCTTCATCCCTTCAAATTTCTTTTCCCATGTGTAAATTAGGGTGCAGAAAATGCATTATACAGCTTAGAATGAATTGTTTTCATATTTTGAAGATTTCAAAAGTACAAAATAACATAATTTCTTTCCCCCAGTTACTGCGCACTATTTTGTTTTGTGTATATGTGTTGAAAGATACTCATTTAAAGAAAACAATACAACGAAACTTATACTTACACAAAGGTTTATTATATTTACTATTGTAACAGCAAATGTTGTAGGTATGAGCTCTACACTTACAGAATACCTATATAGGTATGTGTAGTTATTTACACTTTTTGGTGTTTAACGACTACATTCGTAGGTCGTGCTACGATGGTTTTTTGTTTTCTGCAATCCCTTCTTGCGTTTTTGGAATTTAAATTATTTCCAAAGTCCAAGCAAGTAAGCAGAACTGGTTGTCAAATTTGTCATAAAATTGAACAGCGCTCTCATCACTTTTGATCACTTTTTATGCTTTTTATGCCCATTTTAAAGATTAGGTAGTTGTACCTATCGCTACCCCATATAAACCATTTATGTATGTGCTAACATCCCTACATATGTAGATCTATTTTCTTGTTATATTTAGGTACCTACATACATACATGGAATTTTCTCATGAAATTTTCAATTATTTATTCAACTGGCCGAAACTGCTGACTCTGAGAGCTCGGTTGTATTATGTATGTATGTATGTATGTATGTATGTATTTTAGATTAGGTTATACTTTATTTATATGTACAAATCTACCTACCTAACTTCACTATACTTTTTGTTTTGTTAAATTGTTCTATGATGAATATGGCATGGCATTTTATGTCGTCTGTCTATTTAGGTAATGTACGTATGTAGGTAATAGGTATACCAATATTTTTTAAGAATGGGTATAGGTACTATGAATTGTATACCTATTAATTTTTCTAGTTAATTTATACCTAATATGTAATAGTTAGTAGGTATTTACTTATAAATCTAAAGCTTTCCGTATAGATTGATCTTTGAGTAGGCATAGGTAGGTATTGCAATTTCGACTTGATTGCAAAACCAAACAAAAAAAAAAACTTGTGACTGTGAACACTCATTTTTGTTCATCGGCTGAATATGTAGGTAGGTACCTACCTACCTTTCTTTTAGGTATTTTTTTACTTTGTAGGTAATCCCATGCAAAAATATGATCTGAAAACTGAAAGCAATCCAAAAGTAGTGGTCAAGTAGGTATATTCACCAAAGAATGGCTAGTCTGTGTACATAATTAGCAGCGCACTGAGGACAACCCCATCGGACGCCCTCAATGTAGGTATACTACTAGATCTCACACCCCTAGATATCTTCTGCAAACAAGTCGCAGCTAGCTCAGCTACTCGACTCAGAGATATATCACAGTGGACCAATAATCAAAATTTTGCTGGTGTTTGATAATAATATCCAAATAACCATACCTTCAAGAGAAGCTTGGGAAAATAATGGTTCTCTCTTGGAAAATGAAGCAATACACTTCTACACCGATGGTTAGAAACCACCACCAGGAAATGGAATCTGCTCCGAAAAACTGAATCTCAGTCTTTCCTTCCGCCTGCCCGATCATCGTAGTGTGTTCGCAACGGAAATTCTATCGATTAAGGAAGTGCTGTCTTGGCTCAAAGAAAAAGTCATATCCTCCACGGATATTCGAATCTTCTGTGACAGCTAAGCTGCCCTTAAATCTCTTGCTTCTGTCTTTACAAAATCCATCACGGTTCAAAATTGTCAAATGTATCTGAGGGAGATGTTAAATCAGTTCAACATTCAGTTTTCATGGGTGCCGGGCCACAGGGACATACCAGGCAACTGTATAGCGGACGAACTAGGCAAAAAGGGCACGACCACCGCTCAAAATGGAACATAGGTATATCTATTGCTATATGTAAACTCCTACTTGGACAAGACATTTTAAGGATAACAAACACTAGATGGACTGAGATTAACAACTGGCTTGGAACCACAAAAGTTTGGCCGTGTGTAGATTCAAAACGCTCGAAGAATTTGTTAGCCTTAAACCGCTTGTACCATAGGTGTTCTTACGGGAATAATAATAGGAAGACACACCAAAAGACTTGGTGTATATTCCAATGATTTTTGCAGAAGTTGTATGGACGAAGAAGAGGAAGAAACGGTTCAACACCTTCTTTGCTCATGCCCCACACTACTACCTAGGAGAAAAACTCATATCGGTGAGTTCTTTTTCGACGATACTAGCGACTTAGCTTACATAGACCCCAAAAGTCTTTCAAAATACTGTAACGTGCGCTTAGTTCGAAAAATAAAACTTCACTTTTTAATTTAATTCTATCACTTTTATTCAGTATATATGCTTAATTCGATCTCAACTCGACTTTGGGACTATCACTTGTATTTACTCTTAACTTTATCACTCTATAAACCAAACTGCCCTGTGGTTGCCTCGGGCGGGCTATTTATATCGAATGACATGCCATCTAGAACTCTCCAGTAACTTCTACATTGTCTCCACATTTGCTGTCTACTCTCTGTCTGTCTGTCTCTCCATACACTCACACACACTGGCTTACAAGCAACGCCTGTTATTTATACCATTCCATTAAAGTGTTGCCAGTTGTGTTTTCGGTTGAACGTTTTTCGATTAGGAAATTGGTATAAAATGTTGGGTTCACGTTACACTGCCCCCTCCTTAGGATTGTTCGTCCCGAATAATTCCATCTGCAGCCTCGCCACTATATCGATGCAGCCTGTCACAATGAACTACTTTTAACTTGCCTCTTAGTCCTCTTTGGATGCGGTAAACCACGTCGTTAATCCTCGTGACTACAGTATAAGGACCTTCCCAGTTTTGCTGAAGTTTCGGTGACAATCCCTTTTGACGATGAGGATTATAAAGCCACACACGATCTCCTGCTTGGAATCCTGACGTTGTCGCTTTTGTGTCGTACCGTGTCTTCATCCGGTCGCTGTAGGCTTTCATCCGTTCCCTTGTTCTTTTATGGATGTCAGCGAGTCTCTCCTTGAGGTCGTCCACATACTCGTTTGTGTCCTGTGGCTCCTCTGTGGGGCATCCAAATTTAAGTTCGCTGGGCAGCCGCATGGTTTTCCCGAACAGGATGTCAGATGGTGTTTGTCCTGTCGAGCTATGTACTGCACTTCTATAGGCCATCAGGAATAGTGGTACGTGCCTATCCCAGTCTCTTTGGTAGTCGCCTACGACCTTGGTGAGGTGTTCTTTCAAGGTCCGGTTGAATCTTTCAACCATCCCATCAGATTGTGGATGAAGTGGTGTGGTTCTCGTCTTCTTAATGCCAAGTAGTCCGCACACTCCTTGGAAGATGTTTGACTCAAAGTTCCTCCCTTGGTCGGAATGGAGTTCCATAGGCACGCCAAACCTACTAACCCAGTTAAACACAATCTGGTCGACCACCGTTTTGGCTTCTTGATTTGGGATGGCATACGCCTCAGGCCACTTGCTAAAATAGTCCATTACAACCAGAATGTATTTGTTTCCAGCGTTGGTCTCTGGAAAAGGCCCAGCCACATCTACTGCAATCCTCTCAAAAGGCGATCCAACGTTGTACTGATGCATCTTACCTTGAATCTTCCTACCAGGTCCTTTGGTTGCAGCACACTTGTCACATGTTCGGCACCACTTCTCCACGTCATCTCTAGCATGTAACCAGTAGAACCGATGTCGCACCTTCTCCAGTGTTTTGTTTACCCCCAGGTGGCCTCCAGAAGGTCCGTCGTGCATCTCCTGAAGAACTTCACTGACTTTCGATTGTGGTACGATCAGCTGCATCACATATGACTTACCGTCAGCGGATTCCCATCTTCGCCTGAGGACACCTTCTTGCACATATAGTGAGTCCCACTGTGCCCAATAGGCTTTGAGAACTGGACTCCTGTCAGAAATGTCTCCCCATTCCGGTTTCTCTTCATTTTCTTTCCATGCGAGAATGGGTTCGATATCTGGATCTTCCTGTTGAGCAGTCCTCACTTCCTCATTGCTCCATCCGCTTATGGGGTCAGCTCTTAGTCGCTGAGCGGTAATGATTTCTTTGTCTTCTTGCCGCTTGCAATGCTTGCAATCCACTTTGCAAGGTCTTCGTGATAATGCATCGGCGTTTGAGTGCAGCTTTCCTCTGCGGTGTTGGATCTGGTAGTCATAGGTCTGCAATCTTTCTATCCACCTTGCGACTTGACCTTCTGGATTTTTGAAGTTCAACAGCCAGCTCAGAGCACCGTGGTCTGTCCGCAGAAGGAATTTCTGTCCATAGATGTACTTATGGAAGTGCTTTGTTGCCAAGATAAGAGCTAGCAGTTCCCTTCTGGTCACGCAGTAGTTCCTTTCGGGTTTCGATAGGACCTTGCTGTAGTATGCCACCACTTTCTCTTCGCCATCATGCATTTGGGATAGTACCGCCCCAATTCCAACGTTGCTTGCATCTGCGTCGACGATGAATGTTTTGCCAGGTGTTGGATGTGCCAGCACTGGAGCGTTACAGAGGCGGTATTTGAGTTCCTGGAAAGATTTCTCACACTCACCTGACCATTTAAACTGCTTCCCCTTTTCGGTGAGCTGATGTAAACTCTTTGCAACTCCAGCGAAGTTCTTAACGAAACGTCGGTAATATGTGGCAAGTCCCAGAAAGCTTCGGAGTTGATGTTTGTCCTGTGGTGTTGGCCAATTTTTGACGGAGTCAACTTTTTCAGGATCAGTCTTTACTCCTTGGGATGAGATGATGTGTCCCAAATACTTGACTTCGGTTTTGAAAAGTGCACATTTTTCTGGATTCAGTTTAAGGTTAGCCTCTCGAAGTCTCTGAAACACGGCTTTAAGGTTCTTACAATGTTGGTCAAATGTTTTCCCGTAAACAATGACATCGTCCAAGTAGACTAGGCAAGCTTTCCACGTCAGTCCTTGAAGAACGCACTCCATCAAACGCTCGAATGTTGCCGGAGCGTTACATAACCCAAACGGCATAACTTTAAACTGCCAGAGCCCATTACCTGTAGAAAACGCCGTCTTTTCCCGATCATCAGGGTGGATGTCAACTTGCCAATATCCGCTCTTCAAGTCCAGCGTCGAGAACCACTGCGCTCCCTCCATGGCATCCAGGGTATCACTGATTCTGGGCAGGGGATAGCTGTCCTTCTTAGTTACATCATTCAGCCTTCGGTAGTCCACACAAAACGAGTGCTTCCGTCTTTCTTTTTCACTAGCACCACTGGTGACGCCCAAGGACTTTTGGAATTTTCGATAAGACCGTCCTTTTTCATTGCTGTTATCATTTCCTCAACCTCACCTTGTTTGGCCAGTGGAAGACGTCTTGCAGGTTGACGAATCGGTCTTGCATCTCCTGTGTTGATGCGATGCTGCACCAACTGTGTCCTACCATATTGCCCCTTTTGCGATGCGAAGATATCAGTGTATTCTTGTAGGAGACTTTCAGCCATCCTTGTTTGTTGGTGATCAAGGTTGGATGAATTCAGTATTTTAGCTCTGATGGTTTCGAGCTCCTCCGGAGTTATAGGTTTTCTCGGAGCTTCGTCTGTGATCTTCGTAATTGCTGCAACCGATTCGCAACGTCCAACGACTTCTCCTTTCTTCAACCTTACATCGTACGGTCTGGTGTTTAGTAATCGTACGGGGACCATTTTGTTCTTAGGTGCTACCAGTGTTTTCCCAATGATGACGCTTTGGGAGGAACACTCTGGGTCTGGTTCCACCATGAGGTATCGAAGGCTTCCAAACTCACCTTCCAGTTTTGTCCAAACGAACACTTCAGAAGAAGGAGGCAGAATAAGATCTTCCCTGATGACAGTTCTCAGTGTCGACGTACTTTCGTTCGAATAAGTCATTGGAAGTTCCTTATTTTGGTACTTCAAAACCTGATTACCGATGTCCAAAATAACTCCGTGCTGTTTCATAAAGTCGATTCCAATGATGCACTCGTCACATATATCTGCCACCAGGAATTGATGAGTAAACACTAGGTCGGCCAGTCGGATCTTAAGACACACTTCTCCATATACTCTTGCTGATTCTCCCGTTGCGGTTCTTAGACGGTAGCTATTGGTGTTATGAAGCCACGTCGTCTTTACCAGGTCTCGACGTACTATGGAGGCTGTGGCACCGGTGTCGATGGTAGCCACATGTTTGTTCCCGTTAATAGTAGTCTCCACAGTCAGACTTTTGTTGTCTCGTTTGGTCTGAGAGACCTGGATGGTGGTTCTGGGGCCATCGATACAAGAAACCAGCCTCTGCCCCTCGAAGTTGGTTCTTACTCGTTTCCCTGATGGGAAACGGGCTGATAGGCAACGCTGGTGTTGTTGTTACCTTGCTCTGGGTTGGATCTCTTGCTTCCACAATGTTGACAACCTGCTTTGTTTGGTGGTAGTCGGCATTGACGCTGTAAGTGCCCGGTCTTGTTGCAGTTCCAACATCTTGCTAGTCCGCTCCGGTTCTTTTGTATTTCAGCTCTTTGGCACGAGCATTCTTCGACTATGGCCTCTCTAAGTCGATGTACTCCCTGAGAAGCCTGTTCTGCTGCTTCAATTGTCAATGCGAATGCTAAAGTTTCGGAAAGAGTACGTGTTCTAGCAGTTCGCACAGACCTCTGAAGATGTATATCGGAAATGGCACGAACGAAGGACTCAACAGCGAGCTGGTTGATGATTTCTTCTCCAGCATCCGGGTATGCCAGGTGAACCAGTCTTTCGACGTCTGCTTGGAGCTGCTGTAGACTTTCACCCCTTTTCTGGACTCTGTTATTGAGTTGGACTCGGAAGACTTCTTTCAAGTGGCTATCTCCAAAGCGTTTATCTATAGCTGCCACGAGAGAACTGAAATCGCCGCTCTTACCAGCTGGAACTGTTTGAAGTAATTCAGCTGCTGGTCCTCTAAGAGCAAGAGTCAGTGCAATGTACTTGTCTTCGTCATCCCAGCCATTTGTTGTCGCGGCTGCCTCAAATTGTCTCTTGTAGACTGGCCAAGAAGACTGTCCATCAAATGTTGGGGGTTTCATCTCCTTTTTCTTTGCAAACTCCCCAGCAGACTCTCGAATTTTGATTTTCCGGATCTGGTCTAATTCCTTGGACAGAACAGAGAACTGGTTATCGCATCGGCTTTCCAAACGATTCTCTACAACAGAAAGCTGTTTTTCCACACCTTCAACTCGTTCGTCAAGGGCACATACATTTTTCTCAATGTTGCCCAATTTGCCTTCTAGAATGTTTTTCTGACCTTCCAAAACATTCTGTTGCGCCTCAAGTCTTTCGAGAACATTCTGCTGTTCCTTCTTTTGCTCGTTTCTTTGCTCTTCCAGACGTCCGAGAATATTCTGCTGTTGCTCTTCAATCAGCTTCTTTTGTTGTACTTCGAGTCGTTCGAGAGCATTCTGCTGTTCTTTCTTTTGTTCGTTTCGTTGTGCTTCAAGTTGTTCGAGAACATTCTGCTGTTCCTTCTTTTGCTCGTTTCGTTGTTCTAACAAAAGTTTCATCATACTAGAAAAATCTACATTTTCACTTACTTCCTCTTCTTCCACTTCTATTTCAAAAACAAAAGTGTTTACGTCTTCCCCTTGCTGTTCCAAATAGTTACGCAAGCGCAGGACGAGCTCATTTTTCGATCCCACTCTAGAAAGATTTCGCTTACCTAACTCACTTTTAAGCTCAATGCAGTTGAGCTCTTCTAACAACTTACCCATTTTCACTGTATAATTATTATTTTTCTTTTTACTTTTTATTTTTTTTTTATTTTTTTTTACACTTTACTTCAAATAAGTTTTATTTACACTTCTGACACCAATGTAACGTGCGCTTAGTTCGAAAAATAAAACTTCACTTTTTAATTTAATTCTATCACTTTTATTCAGTATATATGCTTAATTCGATCTCAACTCGACTTTGGGACTATCACTTGTATTTACTCTTAACTTTATCACTCTATAAACCAAACTGCCCTGTGGTTGCCTCGGGCGGGCTATTTATATCGAATGACATGCCATCTAGAACTCTCCAGTAACTTCTACATTGTCTCCACATTTGCTGTCTACTCTCTGTCTGTCTGTCTCTCCATGCACTCACACACACTGGCTTACAAGCAACGCCTGTCATTTATACCATTCCATTAAAGTGTTGCCAGTTGTGTTTTCGGTTGAACGTTTTTCGATTAGGAAATTGGTATAAAATGTTGGGTTCACGTTACAATACATTACAAGTTCCGCGTGATTTGGCTAGCTGGTGACTAACCGGTTAGTCCCGAAATAATCAATCAATCAATTGGTGATCAGCTCGTTAATATCACATCAGGTTTTTGAGATTAGTAGGTGATTGACTTGCTGATCTATGTAGTATCACAATGGACCCTTGCTGCCGTATTAATAAACGCGGAATAGCCTTATTCCATGGATTAAGTTTCCATTATACCATTTTCCATTTAATTAAAGCTACCATTATACCATTTTTCACTTAATCCATGGAACGCAGCTATTCCGCGTTTTATTAATACGGGGGTTGGGGTCTAAGTGTGTCAGGCAAAGGACGTACGTAAATACTCATTGGCTTGCAGTCACTTCCACCTAACTTATATTCAGCAGTCTAAAAACAAATCAAAACACATCGAAATCTGCAATTGTTTGGCCTGTCGCCTGAGGCATGAAACAATCTAAAACTGGGGGGTTTACCGACTAATTTTAAGGTCAACGCGTCGTACCAATTACCTTATGAGTGCATTTGCGGATCATTAGTGTGAAGAAGTTAAGTGGAAGAGCTATAATCTCTTCGAGATCACGAATGTCGAAAAAAGGAAGAAGTTATTAAGTAGGTCCCTACACACAAACATTTTTCCGGGGAATAGACTGTAATAGTAATCAAGCCTTATAATACTGCACCGAGGGTCATACCTTATCCCCAGTAGGTATAGCTACTTGGTTCACTGGAAAAGAATCGTTTAGTACTTTAATGTGACGACACTGTAGCTAAATAAGTAAAAGATTTGGATAAAAATAAAAATGATAATATTCTCCAATGGAAAATCCACATTCACATAATCTCTGCCATGCTCATGAAAGATATACATAAACTAGATTACCCGCCCGGCGCGGCGTAGCTCGGGCCCTACGATGATCTGCTATAGCAATATTAATATGAAATTAAATCTATGTTGCTGAGGAATATCGAAGCATTCTACTGATGAAAGAATTCTGGAAATCTTTTCAGGAGTTTTTAGGACCCAATTTATGTTACCATGTGCTGTAAGGAAGTGTCGAGCTGGCAGCAAATCAGCTCTGTCGATGGAGTCAATATATTTATGGAGTTATTAAAGGCGTTGGGACCGATGGCGTTCTATTTTTATCTTGCTCTATTTCAACTAAAATTTAAAGGTATTTTGACAGCTTTTGCTGACGATGCAGGTTTCCTTTCAAATACTCGAATGTTTTTTCATTATGAGACGCTGTAACATATTCAGCCATGCTATAAAACAGTCGCCTTAGCAGTGCGAATGCTCCTTTAGTCCTAGCCAGAACTGCATTTATGTACCTATATGTTTGTTAAGATCCATGCATGTAGCATGTCCATACAAAAATCACCCAAGGCACTTACAAGAAACCCAGGAAGACACCGTAGGGATCACAATTATTACGTAGTTACATACCGATTTCTATACATATGAAAATAATAGGTTTGTTCGTTTAAGCCCTGGGTTCGCCCTGATTATTACTATAGGTTTTTTAGTGTGAGTTCAGGTAAGAACGCCTTTCAAATAACATTCCCTTTGTTAATTTAAATAACAGGGATTATGTAGTGATTTTGTTATTTGAGAACCGAAAATCAACGAACGAGCCTAATATTTGTACATATTTTTAGAATTTGAAAATCGTTGAAATGAAACTACATACATACCTATACATAGGTACCTATAAAAATTTTTCCCAAAAAGTAGGTAGGTACCTACCTATATTCACAAACGGCTTTCGTAACAAAATGTTCACTGGTGATTTGATGGCATCTTACCGATAAGTGCAACCAATCAATAAACTATTTTAGGTAGAATACCTATGATTGTTGAGTTTGATATTTCAAAGGCATTTGATACAGTTTGTAATCAGGCTCTTATCGAAAATGTGTGCTTTTGGTACATATCCATGATTCTTTTCTTCGTTGGATTAGAAACTACCTTTAAGTTGTAGTTTTGAGTTAAATACATACTTTATACTATAAAGTATATATATAAAGTTTATAGTTATGTGCTGCTGTGACAGAGCTCCGTTTTGTCTCTTTTTCTTTGTTTCTTATCTTCATTAATGATCACTTAATGATCACTTACCTACCTACCTGGAATTCCCAATCTTCTTTCCTCTTAATTGTTTTGCTAATGACTCAACCCTCGGCTTTTCATATTCGTTTCCAAATTTACGTGCTTACTCTTTGGGTTTGCAAGGGTAACGGTTATAGGTATCACCTATTTAAATTCTTTTTCTGACCTTGACAGCAGTGTTACATTACATGGGTTAAAGTAAGAACTCAATGTTTCGAAAATCCAATGCTGTCTTTTAGGCTACACAGAACACAGTACACATGCCACCATTGCCATCCATGAATATTAGCTTTTAGCTGCATCAATGAAACAGAAGAACTTTCAGTAGGTATACCTATATACATACATAAATATCTACCCATGTTTTGTAAACGATCTTCGTGGTCTAGTGATCTTCATTTTTAAAACATATTGCGCCTACATATGTACATACTTGTGACGTTGCCATCTTGTTTAGGTGTAAGTATCATGAAAACGACCTAGAAACTATTTACCTACTAGTTACAGTAACCAGCAATATGAGATTTAAGCACACACACACACACAGGGCTTTGGGAACGTATACCTACCTATCTTCACTTTTATTTGGTAAACTTTATAGGTATACCTACCCAGTATAGTATAGATCCCAATTTTAATTTTTTATACCTACAATTTTCAAGTTTGTTCTAAGATCTAAAGTTTGCTTTGTTCCTACATACGTATACTGAGATAAAAGCGAAAACCAGATCACTTTGTTATAAATACATAGGTATGTAGATGTACGTATCTAGCTATAACAGGAAATCTATCAATACCTACTAGGTACTACTACCTACCAAGAACAATATACCTAACAATACCTTAAGTAGTTTGTAGGTAGAGGAGTAGCTACTTACCTAAAAACGGTTGTGTTTAGGTATGTAGGTATATAGAAAGAAAAAAAGTTATCGTCTATCAAATGCGTGAAATTCTTTTCTTTTTTCACAGCAATATTTTGAAATTAAAATCATTGTGTGTCATTAAAAAACCATCCCATTAACAATAGGGAGAACCTTACACACACAATAGCATCTCTTTCAGAAAGCTGATTTTACAATAAATTTACAAAACAGAAAACAGCTTTGACAAAGTGGTGTTTGTGATTTCACCACTCCACTTTGTACCTATTCGTATTCGTTATATAGGTATTTCTTCTTTGTGTTACCAAAGCAACAACAACGTTATAGAGAAAAGGCAATTACTTATTGCACAGGACACAGGGTAAGACTTTAAAGGTTTTTGTTTCCTTATTACATACTGAAGAAAGATGAATGCGTCATTTTTGGCGCAGATACAGCAGATGCAAGATTAATGCCCTTGAACGCTTGAAAATAAAAGTCGGTGTGTGTCTATACCTACATCTTGACTGCCCCATGCATTGTATACTAATATAGAAATGAATGTTTGTTTGTATTGCATTTAAGATGTATATTTATGAAGCGAGAGAGAGGTTCACACAAACGTAATCAAGTAGGTTAAGTATACGAGTATATATCTGTACAAGCGTTGCCAGAAAGATGTTTACAGAAATCAGAAATTTGCAATTTGAACTAAAAAAAAAATATGCCAAGCAGATTTCAAAAAAAAAAAAAGTATATAGGCTTGCCCAAACCAATGCGGTGAGTGCTTGCGATGCGATTGCGATAAGTCAGATCCCTATGCTTTAAGTCAAACGTCCATAAACGTTTGACTTAAAGTATATGGATTTGACTTATCGCAATCGCATCGTACGATCTCACCGCGTTGGTTTGGCCAAGGCTTATGTCTGTACTTGCGTTGCCAGTCCACAGAAATTAGGATTTTGATACGGAATAATTCATACAAAAGGTATTAGGGTGTTTTTAGGTATATATTGGTGCCCCGAATAACCCCTCAAAAGTCCCCTACGATATCTTGTACGCATAACAATTGGCAACAAAGTAAAGATCGTAAAAAACGGTTTTTCGGATTTTTCTCGTTAATTATTGATTTTACGATAAATATACCTCTATACAAAATGAAAGAAGAGATAATTATACACAAAAAAGGTCCCATAACATTTTTTTGTCCGAGCAATATTTCTAATGATAAGCTCCGCTGAAATTTTTGAAAAAAAAAAAAAAAAAATTTCGCCTGTTTTTTTACAATATAGGGTTTAAATATTTAAAAAAATTAGCGTAGATTCATTTTAAGAATTTTTAATGTATTAGATAGATATTATGCATAAGATTTGATAGTTTTTTTTTACTTATGAATCGATGCCGGCACATTTACACTACTACAAAGGCCGATTACTTCGAAAAGAACCTTGAACTAAACATCTGCTCCTCCCCTCAATCTTCCAGACTAAACCCGCTTGTGCAGGATCGTTTTCTCTTTATTTGTCGATTCAGGTATACCTGGGTAGCATATGTATGTGTATGTATGTCTCTAGCTAGCACGGGACAGGAATTCATCAGTACTGAATAGTCCCTTGTCGCATGCGAACGTATTTTACTATCGTATGTGAAGGATCTGTTAAAAAATGAGTAAAAGTGATTCCCAGTGTTTTATTTGTGATCAATCGCTTGGCGAGGGTTCTACTGTCGACGTTGAGCGTGGATTAGACAAGTTAATAAATGCCAGTGTTGAAAGAGGTGATGGAAAACACAAACAATTGGAAAATTTAACTTCAACGACAGTTCATGTTCAGTGCCGTAAAGAGTATACACGTCCATCGAGTATCAACGCTTATAAAAAAAAAGAGAGAATGAAGAAGAAGCGGGAGCTTCAACGAGTCCTTTGAAAAAGAGAATGAGGTCAAATCAATCAGATTTTAATTTCAAAAATTGTTGTTTTATTTGTGGAAAAGATGCAGATGAGAAAAAGGAAAATAAAAAACGAAAAGATCTTCGTTTAAAAATCTGTCATGTCTCTACTCTTGATTTTAAAACAAATATCATTGATAAAGCTAAAGCAAGAGGAGATGAGTGGGCCAAAGCTGTTCAGAAACGTATATTAATAAACACAGATTTAGTTGCAGCTGAAGCAAAATATCACCAAACCTGTTTGAATAAATTTAATCTACCAGTATCTCGAGAAAAAAAATCCGGTCGTCCTACAAATGAAAATATCACAGCATCAATGGAGAAAATTTTTTCCTTTATTGAAGACAATGAAGATTCCCAGTTTACATTGAAGGAATTAATGGAAGTTATTGCGTCTGATTATATACCCGATGACAAAACGATAAAAAAAAAACTTGAAGAGAAATACGGAGACAGAATCGTTATTACCAGTAAAAAAACAGGATTTACAATTATTTCTTTTCGAGAAACTCATATAAATAAAGCAAAGTATTAATGTGCAGCCAGAGGATGAAGATCAATAAATAATAAACAAATAGATGTATAATTATGTAATAAATTTTTATTCATGATTTTCAGAAAAATAATTGTTGTTTTTTTAAATATTTAAACCCTATATTGTAAAAAAACAGGCGAAATTTTTTTTTTTTTTTTTTTTCAAAAATTTCAGCGGAGCTTATCATTAGAAATATTGCTCGGACAAAAAAATGTTATGGGACCTTTTTTGTGTATAATTATCTCTTCTTTCATTTTGTATAGAGGTATATTTATCGTAAAATCAATAATTAACGAGAAAAATCCGAAAAACCGTTTTTTACGATCTTTACTTTGTTGCCAATTGTTATGCGTACAAGATATCGTAGGGGACTTTTGAGGGGTTATTCGGGGCACCAATATGTACCTAAAAACACCCTTATACCTTTTGTATGAATTATTCCGCAGTTTGGCCTTTTTTTTTACTAATTTCAGTGGACTATAAAGATGTTTACAGAAATCAGAAATTTTGCAATGTGAACTAAAAAAAAATATGCCAAGCAGATTTCAAAAAAAAAAAAAAAATTTTCTTAATAAGTAAATAGGTACCTATATATAATTTTTACTAAATGTACAATTCTGCAGTAAAAGTTATGATTATTTTCAAAAACCCAAAAGCGAACGAACAACTGGCACAATGACGAGTAAGATTGTGAGACGAAAGGCTAGGAGTGAATTTTCCAAAATAACCCAAACCAGAAGTTTTCACAATATTCTTCGTACTACCAAACTTATCTTTTTCGGTTCTGTGAGATAAAGGTTGACTGTTTCGACGATTCTTTCCTTTGTTCTTATTCTCATCAAAACATCAAACGTTAATCACTGGTTGTAATTATTTTTTTTGATTGGATTTGTTGACATAGAACTTTTCGCACTTACCTACTACCTACTTGGAATTTCCGATGGAGTGTGCTTCTTCACATATTTACCAACAACACCTTTTTAAGAGATTTGGCTTTGATTTTTCTGGACAGCATACTGCTACTTTTGTTTAAATAGTCTTATACCTATAAAAAATATAAACTCAAAATAAGCATTACTTATAGGTATAAACACTTTATAGAATTATTAATTAATACCTAATTTCAAATCTAAAGGGTGTTTTTTTTTAGAGAAAACTTCGAATTGAAATAAAACACAAGAAAATCATCCATAACATCAATTAAGCTTTATTATTATTATTATTATTATAATTTATAATAAGCTTTATTATAAAATAATGTTTTAATATGTTTCGCGGCTGGCTCGAAGAAAGTAAAGAGATCCAATTTTCAGCATTTGAGGCCGTATGTCAGCAATAACGCCAGGAATCTTGGCTTCCAAGCCCTCTCACATTTCAGGTTTGTTGACGTAGACGAGCGACTTCACAGTCACATTATACCCAAATAAAATAATCTAATGGTGTCAAATCACACTATCATTTGACAGCTTCTTTCCGCGAAATTACGCGCTCATCGATTGTTTCCTTCAATAAATCGATTGCAAAGTGCACTGTGTGTCATGTAGCGTCGTCTTGTTGGAACTACATCTCATCCACATTCATACCATTCAATTCGGGAGTAAAACATTCGGTTGTAATGGGTCTATAACGGTCTCCATTAAGAGCAACTGGCTCGGCATTCTGTTAAGAATTTGACCATTTTTTAACAGAATCAAATTGAACGTATTGTTCAATTCGATTCTGTTAAAATTTTGCCCATTTTTTTAACAGAATCAAATTGCACTTCTCGTTCGATTTGATTCTGTTAAAAATTTACCCATTTTTTAACAGAATCAAATTGAACGTTCTGTTTGTTAAAAAATGGACAAATTTTTAACAGAATCAAATTGAACGTCTCGTTCGATTTGATTCTGTTAAAAATTTGCACATTTCTGTTAAATATTTAACCATTTTTTAACAGAATCAAATTGAACGTTTTGTTCAATTTGATTCTGTTAAAATTTTGCCCATTTTTTTAACAGAATCAAATTGAACGTTTGTTCGATTTGATTCTGTAAAAATTTAACCATTTTTTAACAGAATCAAATTGAACGTTTTGTTCGATTTGATTCTGTAAAAATTTGCCCATTTTTTTAACAGAATCAAATTGAACGTCTTGTTCGATTTGATTCTGTTAAAAATTTGTCCATTTCTTAACAGAATCAAATTGAACGTTTTGTTCAATTTGATTCTGTTAAAAATTTGCCTATTTTTTAACAGAATCAAATTGAACGTTTTGTTCGATTTGATTCTGTAAAAATTTAACCATTTTTTAACAGAATCAAATTGAACGTCTTGTTCGATTTGATTCTGTAAAAATTTGCCCATTTTTTTAACAGAATCAAAATGAACGTCTTGTTCGATTTGATTCTGTTAAAAATTTGTCCATTTCTTAACAGAATCAAATTGAACGTTTTGTTCATTTTGATTCTGTTAAAAAAATGGGCAAATTTTTACAGAATCAAATCGAACAAGACGTTCAATTTGATTCTGTTAAAAAATGGTTAAATTTTTACAGAATCAAATCGAACAAAACGTTCAATTTGATTCTGTTAAAAAATAGGCAAATTTTTAACAGAATCAAATTGAACAAAACGTTCAATTTGATTCTGTTAAGAAATGGACAAATTTTTAACAGAATCAAATCGAACAAGACGTTCAATTTGATTCTGTTAAAAAAATGGGCAAATTTTTACAGAATCAAATCGAACAAAACGTTCAATTTGATTCTGTTAAAAAATGGTTAAATTTTTACAGAATCAAATCGAACAAACGTTCAATTTGATTCTGTTAAAAAAATGGGCAAAATTTTAACAGAATCAAATTGAACAAAACGTTCAATTTGATTCTGTTAAAAAATGGTTAAATATTTAACAGAAATGTGCAAATTTTTAACAGAATCAAATCGAACGAGACGTTCAATTTGATTCTGTTAAAAATTTGTCCATTTTTTAACAAACAGAACGTTCAATTTGATTCTGTTAAAAAATGGGTAAATTTTTAACAGAATCAAATCGAACGAGAAGTGCAATTTGATTCTGTTAAAAAAATGGGCAAATTTTTACAGAATCAAATCGAACAAAACGTTCAATTTGATTCTGTTAAAAAATGGTTAGATTTTTACAGAATCAAATCGAACAAACGTTCAATTTGATTCTGTTAAAAAAATGGGCAAAATTTTAACAGAATCAAATTGAACAAAACGTTCAATTTGATTCTGTTAAAAAATGGTTAAATATTTAACAGAAATGTGCAAATTTTTAACAGAATCAAATCGAACGAGACGTTCAATTTGATTCTGTTAAAAATTTGTCCATTTTTTAACAGAATCTAATTGAACGTTTTGTTCAATTTGATTCTGTTAAAAATTTGCCCATTTTTTTAACAGAATCAAATTGAACGTTTTGTTCAATTTGATTCTGTTAAAAATGGTTCGATTTGATTCTGTTAAAAATTTACCCATTTTTTAACAGAATCAAATTGAAACGTCTCGTTCGATTTGAATCTGTTAAAAATTTGCCCATTTTTTAACAGAATCAAATTGAACGTTTTGTTCGATTTGATTCTGTTAAAAATTTAACCATTTTTTAACAGAATCAAATTGAACGTTTTGTTCAATTTGATTCTGTTAAAAATTTGCCCATTTTTTTAACAGAATCAAATTGAACGTTTTGTTCGATTTGATTCTGTTAAAAATTTAACCATTTTTTAACAGAATCAAATTGAACGTTTTGTTCAATTTGATTCTGTTAAAAATTTGTCCATTTTTTAACAGAATCTAATTGAACGTTTTGTTCGATTTGATTCTGTTAAAAATTTACCCATTTTTTAACAGAATCAAATTGAACGTTTTGTTCAATTTGATTCTGTTAAAAATGGTTCGATTTGATTCTGTTAAAAATTTACCCATTTTTTAACAGAATCAAATTGAAACGTCTCGTTCGATTTGAATCTGTTAAAAATTTGCCCATTTTTTAACAGAATCAAATTGAACGTTTTGTTCGATTTCATTCTGTTAAAAATTTAACCATTTTTTAACAGAATCAAATTGAACGTTTTGTTCAATTTGAATCTGTTAAAAATTTGCCCATTTTTTAACAGAATCAAATTGAACGTTTTGTTCGATTTGATTCTGTTCAAAATTTAACCATTTTTTAACAGAATCAAATTGAACGATTTGTTCAATTTGATTCTGTTAAAAATTTGTCCATTTTTTAACAGAATCAAATTGAACGTTTTGTTCAATTTGATTCTGTTAAAAATTTGTCCATTTTTTAACAGAATCAAATTGAACGTTTTGTTCAATTTGATTCTGTTAAAATTTTGCCCAAATTTTTTGAATCAAATTGAAACGTCTCGTTCGATTTGAATCTGTCAAAAATTTGCCCATTTTTTTAACAGAATCAAATTGCACGTCTCGTTCGATTTGATTCTGTTAAATATTTAACCATTTTTTAACAGAATCAAATTGAACGTTTTGTTCAATTTGAATCTGTTAAAAATTTGCCCATTTTTTAACAGAATCAAATTGAACGTTTTGTTCGATTTGATTCTGTTCAAAATCTAACCATTTTTTAACAGAATCAAATTGAACGATTTGTTCAATTTGATTCTGTTAAAAATTTGTCCATTTTTTAACAGAATCAAATTGAACGTTTTGTTCAATTTGATTCTGTTAAAAATTTGCCCATTTTTTTAACAGAATCAAATTGAACGTTTTGTTTAATTTGATTCTGTTAAAAATTTTCCATTTTCTGTTGCTAACATTAGGTGCTCTGTTAAGGTGTAACAGAGTGCCATGGCAAATGTACACTCCGAATGTCATGGGATTGTGAAAAGCAAAATTCTCATGTCTGAAAGTGGCAAATACAGAGCAGAATCTTCAAAATTTACATTGAGGCTTTTTACATCAAGCTTTATAATTTTTTTAAGTATTGCAAGGTAGAAATCTAGCATTACTTGATAAAGCAAATGAATTTTAGTTGATTCGCTCTGAAAAAGCTCATTGCTCTGGTTTACTAGATTTAGCACAAATGAAAGAAAAAAAGATACAGCTTATTTATCGGGTTCATAAAAAATTTGGCAATTTCTGTTGCTGAACTTTGATTTTCGAATAATTGCAAATTGAAATAATATTGCTACGGTTGCCACTGCTCAAAAAGCTTATTGATTCCATAGAAAGCCAACGTGTGGAAGATAAACCCAAAATACTATTGCTTCTCAAGATTCTTGAAACTCTTTAAATGCACCAATGCTATGTTAATTAAAAATTCTTTAAATAGGAGCATATTCGTTTTGCTGCGCAGTAGATTTTCATTTTGGCCTAAACGCAGTAGATCTACTGCTAAAGGAGTAAAGTGGCAGCGTTGCATACTATTCGTCATGTGAGGAGTTCTGCGTTTAAATGAAATGCCTACTACGACAAACAAGTTAATAAAAAACAAATATACCAATACACATCTGGTAGGCAGAGGATAATGTTTACGTTGGTTCCTGATTCAGTTTATACTGATAAATAAAGTTCAACCTGAGTTAAGTACCTAAACCATACATGATTTTTGAATAAATACAAAATTTAATGTTTCGAACACAAAAATTTACAATTTTTTATTCCCAGTTTTTAGTTAAGTGGATATATTCTCCATCTGGGCTTGGGTAGTTATCAATTGGTGGTGTGCAAACGGGTCCTTTAAAATTTAAAGGAACTAGTTGAGCATCTACTTGAATTGCTTCTTGGTAAAGTTCTTCTGATTCTTTACGTAATTCGTCCAAGGCTTTCATTTGGAACTGCAAAATACGATCAATTACTTGAAAGTCAGCAAACCTTTGGCCGTGTTTATATCGCGCCCATTGTTTATTTAATGAAACTCTTTGCTCATGTGCCTCGGGACTAATCGTAATTGGCCTTGTCCTCTGTCTGAAAATAAATTTATGATTTCAATTGACCTTTCGTTTTCTACCATTGTACATACGTTTTTTCATCGAGCAATTCAATTGGTGTCTCCAATTCTTCTACTGGCTTCAGTTGTCTAGCATTTTTTTCTAGTCGTCTGATTTGTTTCTCTATTTTTTTCTTCTTTCGGTCTTCACGTTGTTTTAAAATCTGAGGATCAATTTTTTTCTTCTTTTTTAAAGGTTCTGCAAAAAGCGCTGGAGTTGAGTGAATATGAAGAACAGACGCTGTATTCACAGTGCGGTTTACTATGTCCCTAATTGCGACTCTGTGTATTCCAAAAATATATAAACTGTAAAAACTATTGGATTTCTATATAGCTACCTTTGAATTAAAGAAATTAGAGACATTTTAACAGAAAACCTTTCGGCTGCAGTTGGTATTTTTATATTTTATTGGTTTTGTAGACACAAGTTCTGTCAAACTAATTTGACAATTAACTATTACATAACAAAAATAATGGACTAGATTAACCACAAAGCCATTTAGTCGAGGAGGCTTTTTTGCCATGTTTAAACGGACCGACAATATTGGCATTATTATAACAAAATTATGAGCACTACTATGATACTACTTACACAACTTTGAAATTAGGTACGTTCGAGTACTTTTTGCACCAAAATTGACAGTCTACAAAAATGTCGGTTATTAAAATATTTCATTTACATGATTTTCGCAATGTCAATCAAAAAATTTCATCAGTGTTAATGGAGAGGTGATGAAGTTCAATAAAGTGAACAGTTTTTCGTATCTCCTTATGAGTTCCTATTTGTTTTATCAAACGGATGAATACTAAATTGATTAGTGATATTTCCAAAAATCCATCTACACCAACTTTGGAAACACCTGCAATTAAAATTTTATTCATATACACCAACATTGGAAATTATTGCAGTTTATATCCGCTTAAGAAATAAGCGAGGATGTTCATTCGCGCTATCCGCTTATTTTGTTGTTAATTTTAGCACGTGAGAATTAAACAACCGTATATCCGATTACAAAAAAACGCACTTATTATTCATCAAATCGACCACAGTGCCATATAACTACAAGAGGAAAAACAGTAACAATACACACGAAATTTCAACAGTGCATGTTGATTTGATATTGCGAAACACCCCTTTAACTACCCTCCCTTACCTCTTTGCTCACAAAACTGTTCAATACATCAAGTAGTAGATCGTCTATAAGAAATTTCAGGTACGGTGGCGAATTCCGGCGATGAAAAACTTACATGACCTGACAACAAATACATGATAACATGGTGTAAATTCAGAGCAGATTTCCTAACCAAATTGGGAGTTATGCTGAACTTACATGCATCTGCTAATACAGAAGTGCACCCTCTCTATCAGACAAGTATGAATTTTACATCTTGGGTGTGTTTCTTTATTCATTCTGGATATTCGAAATATTCGGAATACCATTTTTGCGTTTCTTTATTCAATGGAATATTCCGGATAAACTATTTTCTTGTTTCTTTATTCATTCTGGAATATTTGGAATGCATTCTTTTCATTCCTAGTCAAGAGGTGGTTTAAATGGAATATTCTGTAGTTTGACAGATACATACATACTAGGTGTGTTTCTTTACTGAAAATTCGCACGAAATGCACCGAAAGTCGGTGAAAGTCAGTCAAATGTCGTTCCAGCACAGCGATTTTTCGCAGCAGTACACAAAAGAGAGTGCTCACGAGAGAGTAAAAAATTTCCCCACCCTGCGAATTTCTGCCACCTAAATTTCTGTGGACAGAAATCGTGCACAGCCAAAACAAATACAACAACTGTCAAACAGACGTTTTTCCAAGCGTTGCTGCGAATATTTGTCAAAGACCGTTTCTTTACTTTTGAGACAATTACGCTCTTTCAGAGAGTTTCTGAGCATTTCTGAGAGAATTTTACCCCCACTCCTTAAAATTTGACAGATTGTGAATTTCTGTGCACAAAGTAAAGAAACAGACCTACTTTCATTGTCAGTTGTTGCTTGTTGCTAGTTCTGTTTCTTTATTTATTCTGTTCTGGATATTCTGGATAAATATTTTGTCACACACCCCTTATGTCTATTTCCGTTTTTCATCTGCACTTGTAGATGTGTTGCAGATGCATGTAAATCCACCATTATGAAGTATCGAAATTTTTTCACCAAAGGATCACTCTTTGCTCCAATGAAAAACGTTTAAATGTGACCTCGGCCTAACTAATTCGACTGTCATGACATGAAGTATACAAATTTTATTAATAGAATTGGCAATTGGAATTATTAATTAATAATTCTATAAAAAGTTTATATAAGTAATGCTTATTTTGAGTGTATATTTTTTATATTAGAATATTTAAACAAAAGTATGCTGTCCAGAAAAAGCAAAGACAAATCTCTTAAAGAAGGTGTTGTTGGTAAATATGTTAAAAAGGATACTCCGCCGGAAATTCCAGGTAAGTACGAAAAGTTGTATGTAAACAAATCCAATCATTAATAAATTTACATACAGTGATTAACGTTTGGTCTTTTGATGATAATAAGAACAAAGGAAAGAATCGTCGAAACAGTCAAACTTTATCTCACAGAACCGAAAAAGATAAGTTTGGTAGTACGAAGAATATTGTGAAAACTTCGGGTTTGGGCTATTTTGGAAAGTTCACTCCTAGCCTTTCGTCTCACAACTTAACTCGTCGTTGTGCCAGTTCTTCGCCTAATTGTGAATCCAACTCGTATAACGAGTATTCAACGCACGATTCGCATCAGCATGATATTTACCATGCCCGTCGCGCCCACTCTCAACTGCCTTCGAGGCAACAGCAACAGTATTTGCCAGCCACACTTTCGTTTTCTAGTAGCAATCTAAGCAACAGCAATAGCAACTATGTCAACATTGACCAAATTGATAGAATGCGTCAGCAATCCGAATTTCCATACCGAAGCTCTTTGTCAACGTACAATGCTGGATTTGGTAGTGGCCGCGGGGGTAGAATAGACAATTTTCATCGCAACTACTCTGTCAATCAAAATCATGCACATACATATGACGCGCGATACAAAGGCGACCGAGAAGACTTGATAGCTATACAGAAATATGCAAATGCCATTCGAAATCGTCATAACATGTCACCTAGACCCCAATCCCCGCCAATGTCACAACAACGACAACCACATTCGCAGATGAGTCTTACTCTAGCGTCGGGTAATTACAACTCGGAAAATTTTCCTTTATACGAGAACCATTGCCAAACATCGAACAATGCTGCTGTTGGCAGTAGTGTTATTTCGGGTGGTACTGCTATTCAGTCAGGATCCAATGCAGTAGCTATCGCAGGACTCATTCAACGTTCAGAGTCACCTATCTACAGCAATACTAATTCAAATCTTCTTTCGGCTTATGATGTGCCCAGTAACTCAAGGTAATTTTAGTTTATTTTTATGTACAACTGAACAAAATTGTTTTAGTTAAAATTTTTTACCTTCTTCAGAAATGAAATTTAAAAAAAATTTGTTTATTCAGAGTCAAACATCCTTAGATCTATTTGGTTTTACTTACTTTAAGATATGGCGCCAACAGCTCAATGCAATCTCTTTATTCAAATATGCAAAACGAAAACGCAGCTGCCGCTGCAGCAATAGGATATCAGCACCTTGGTCAGAATGTTGCTTTAGTGCAAGCTAAAATCCCTGTATACCCATCACTTAACAATTACGAAGCTACACATATTGTGCACAATTCATCAGCTCATCAAATGTTGCAACGAGTACCATCGCAGCAGTCAGTGGAAGAAGAACTGCCACTTCCTCCCGGCTGGGCTACTCAATACACACTACATGGAAGAAAATACTATATCGATCATAATGCACACACAACTCATTGGTCTCATCCTTTGGAGAGAGAAGGTTTACCGGTTGGATGGCGCAGAGTTGTCTCGAAAGTGCATGGTGTATACTACGAGAAGTAGGTTTTAAAAATTGATAAACACTGTTTATTCATAATTTTTTTAGTCAACTTACTGGACAAACGCAGCTTAACCATCCTTGCCTCACTTCGTACTATGTGTATACAACATCAGCCGAGCCGCCAAAAGCAATACACCCAGAACCGCAGCCTACGCAGTATAATCCTCATAATGCTTTGGTGCCAGCCAATCCATATCTCCTGGAAGAGATACCTAAATGGCTAATTGTCTATTCAGAAGGTTAATATTTTTTTATTAGACTAAATTGAATATTGAACGTTTTGTCTTTTAGCCGATTCTTCCAAAGATCATATGTTGCAGTTTAATATGTTCAGTTTGCAAGAGCTTGAATGTTTCGATGGTATGCTGGTTCGGCTTTTTAAGCAAGAGTTGGGAACCATTGTGGGCTTCTACGAACGTTACAGGTATCACAAATTCAGAAACCAATTTCATGTCCTTTGGGTTGGCTAATAAACTTTCTTTTCAGGCGAGCTCTCATTTTACAAAAGAACCGCAGAGCTGAGGAAGACCGGATCCTTAGTGAATTTCATGATTCAAATGAAAACAAACAACAGCAGCGATTGGAATATCACTAGATCTTTTATATTTTGTTCTCTAGACCCTCGCAACCATTTATACTGTGAATACTCTTTTATAGACTGTTTATTGTTTGTTTGTACTAATGCATTTCGTTTAGTTTAGAATTGCCTTTTGACTGTTTTATTCATCATCACTCAAGAAGACGCATGTATTTATTTAAAACTTTGAATGATAATCGGCCCTATCGAGGTAACCGTCCGAGCTGAGTTTTCAATTTTGCTTCGAAGTAGTTCTCTTTGTAAGAAATTTTTCACAAATACGGCAACGCACTGTATTCCCAAAACTAAAACTCTCAACAGCAAAAACTTATCGGAGGATGTCAGGGCCGGCCAGTCGGAGAACTACGACGAAGCAGAATGTCTCCGAATTGTAGGAAAAATCGGAGAGAATTCCGCTCCAACAATTACCTCGATAGGGCCGAATATGCGTAAAAACCCATTTGTTCTGTCGGAGTATCTAACCTAAGCTCTGAGATTGAAATATGGTGCCTCATATTTTATACTTCTGTAAGATAAATAATTTGCAAATGTTTGTATTTTATTTACAATAAATCTAAATTTATACAATTGCTTGCTGGATTTTTTTCATTCATCGGAAGTTTCGTTGTTAAATGTAAGCTCTTCAACTTTGGTGAAACCTTTGATGCGAATGATTTTACCTTTGTCGACATTCAACGTTTTGGAAAATTGTTGTGCTAAATGTATGTACAATATGAAAAATTTAGAGTTTCTTTTGCAGCTTTTGTAAAAAAAATACCTGGGGATAACGCCAGATCTTCTTCTGTCTTTAATCCGTGATGCTTTGCCCAGTCTACTTTGCCTATATAGGCGGAATAGCAAACTACCCCAAAAGCGTTCCAGGCCAAAAACATATAACCAAAACTTAAACGGCGCTTCCACAACTCTGCTTTTAGCTCCGGAATCGGATTGGTATTACGTCGAACAAGTTTTCGAAGCCATTTCATTTGAAACATGCTCATTTTGTTATATAAAATTTTTGTAAACAGAACTTGCTTTAAAACCAGGCCCAGCTGTTTTAAAAAAGTTTCACAAGTGACATTTGGATTTAGGAGCTTTAACAACCCAAAAGCTTGTCAAAAAAGCAAATGGAAACGTTCAGATCCATATTCGTAGATACACTTGACCCTGCGGCTACACGATCAAGATTTATTTTTATTTATTTATTTATTTATTTCACAAAATGAATTTACACTGTCCGGAAACGATCAAGATATGGCAAGCCATAATGCTGGGTTTACATGCATCTGCAACTGCAGAAGTGCAGAAAAGTAAAGCGAGACGGATGAAGATTACAAAGCACAAAAGTTAAAAAGAGAGACGAATAGGATTATGGCTGCGGACTAAAAATTATGGGTGCAGATGAACATGTTCATCTGCACCCACAATTTTTATTTGCAGCCATAACAAAGGAAGTGCAGTGTTCCCTCTCTATCAGACAAGTATGAATTTTACATCTTGTGTCTTTTACCGTTTTTCATCTGCACTTGCAGATGCATGTAAATCCACCATAAGAGTGGTAGCGACCACTGTTAAGTGTTATGAGCGCTCATAAATCTGCACTAATAGTGGTCGATGAATAGGTTTATGAGGCACTTAGTTTAACATTTCTTGGTGAATACCACCCTTAGTTTATTAAAATATGTGATTTACCAAAATATGTGGTAACACTTCTTAGGTTTTGTGAATTTTTTGCGAAACTATTTTTTTGTTCTGCTGTAAATAGGCTATTAGTGTGCACGTCCCTTAATTCTTTGATTCCTCTGATTTTTTTTTAACATTTCACTCTGAACTCGTTCAGAAAAATAAAGAAAACAGGAAAAGTTTTAAGATTTTGCAGCCAGCATCATAAATAAGTTTTCAGCTGTTTATTTTAATTCATTTTCTTGGGGTTCCAATAAAACTATATCCGTATGAATAGTAGTTCTTCACCGGTAACATTGTTAAGTGAACAGATCTCCGAAAATCCCCTTCAACGTATCACCCAAGTAACAGAAAGTACACCACTAATGGATGGCCACATTGGTGAATCAAGCTTGAGGCATAATAGCTCCGATCGTCCTGATCGTCTTGAACGGAACTCAAAGAAAAAACGCGACCGTGGCGCTCATGAAGGAAACTATGGGGTAAATCTCTAAAAAATATAGTTAATATATTGCATCTAAGATCGGACTTTAGGCCTTAGGAGAGGTGCCACCGATTGCAGTGCGAGAGCAGGTTCAGAGAAGTGCTCGCGGAGTAGGGAACAACCCCTCGGGATCCAGAAGTAATAATGAAATGCCCGAAGAGGAGGAGGATGAAGGTCTAAAGTACGGAGCTCAGCATGTCATCAAACTATTTGTCCCTGTTTCATTTTGTATGCTGGTGGTAGTAGCAACCATCAACGCAGTCAGCTTCTACTCTTCTACTGATGTCTATTTGTAATAAAATTGTGTATATGAAAAATACGCTACTTTATAATGTCATTATATCATGCAGATTGTACACACCATTTCATGAGTCATCCCCAGATCCAGGGACAAAGTTTTGGAATGCCATTGCCAATTCCTTAATTCTTATGGTAGTCATTGTTTTTATGACAGTCTTGTTAATTGTTTTGTACAAGAATCGCTGCTACAAAATCATTCACGGATGGTTGATTTTGTCAAGTTTTATGTTGCTTTTCATTTTCAGCTATCTTTACTTGGAGTAAGTAATCTTTTTTTATATACATAATTTATTTTGAGAAGTTTAATAAAATAATTTTTATTAAATCATAGGGAACTCTTACGAGCTTATAACATTCCTATGGATTATCCAACTGCAATCCTAATTATGTGGAACTTTGGCGTTGCTGGTATGATGTCAATTCATTGGCAGGGGCCATTACGCTTACAGCAAGCCTATTTAATATTTGTTGCAGCCTTAATGGCTTTAGTTTTTATTAAATACTTGCCCGAATGGACAGCCTGGTCAGTGCTTGCTGCAATATCAATTTGGGGTTAGTTATTCAGAAAGTACAGTGAAATTTTAAATTTAAATGTTTTTTTATTTCATTCAGATTTGGTTGCAGTGCTGACGCCTAAAGGACCTCTAAGAATTCTTGTCGAAACTGCACAAGAACGAAATGAACAAATATTCCCTGCCCTTATTTATTCGTGTGAGTTTAGGTTTTACGAATAACGATTAATATCACTTTTTTCTTATCTAATGAAAAAATATTTTTTTCACGAACATAATTCGCAATCTCATAAATAATAATTGTTCACCTGCTTTTCAGCTACAATTCTGTATTCGTATATGGGCACAAATCATCCTAATGATGGTCTTAATCCTCGACCGAACTCAATTGCCGTAAGCAGTCGTAGTGAATCAGCAGGTTCTTCGGCGAGACGGCCAGGTAATGCAAATAGTGAACAGGCAAGAACAAGTCCTGAAGGTACGCCTCTAGTGACATTTAATTCTGGCACAAATGGTATACATTCATACATTAACCATTATTATTTTCTTTGATTTTTAGATCTAAGTATATTTTAAAAAGAACATTAGACCATTGTTTTAGAACGCTCAAACGGTGACTAAATTCAAAATCACTACCCCTATTATGGAAGTCAACTCAACTAAAATTGTTGCTTTAATTTAATCTGTTTTAAGTAACTCGACTAATGATAAAGATAATCGCCCCTTTCGAGGTAACCGTCGTCGGAGCGGAGTTTTCTCCGCAACGCATCCTTTTTTTGGAGATTCAATTTTGCTTCGAAGTACTTTTCAATTTTTCAATTTTTACCTCGATAGGGCCGAATTACGTTGCTCTGATTTCCGACTGGTAACGAAATCGAAGCCGTGCGAATTGGAAAAGTGTGTTTTTATTTTCAAACATATTCACTGCTGATTTTTAATCATAAAAGCGTTTTAGAGATTAAATGTTCGTGTTTATTGGAACTTGGTTCACTACTTTAGTTGATTACATATAATGTTTTCATGTATTGCAATAAATAATATTTTACAAAAATTATCAACCGAATGATAAGCGAATTGAAAAAATACGAATTCGTAGTCGTACATATATTTGTACAATGAATACAAATAGAAAAAAAAACTAATAACTAATAATTTTTTGCAATAACGAAATTTAAAAACTGTAGCCTATTTGACGAGCCAATACAAAAACATAAGCGTGATACAGCGCGACAGGCGATAAAAGACTAAGATATTTATAATGATTTTGGCAGCAACTGTTTTGATATCCATTGGGCAATTTAAAGCTGGGGTCGAATTACCGCATCAGTGATCGAGTGAGTGAGTACTTATTTTCTTTCAAAATTCGCTCTTTGCTACCCAACATCAATTTGATGTTCATTTATCGACTTCAATTCCTTCAAATACTGATGAAAGAACATCAAATTGTGGTACTAAAGTGCTCGATAACGTGAGAAAGTAGTGTCAAAAACACATAATTTAGTCACGTATTACTCGATCACGTGTGCGGTAATTCGGCCCCTGGTTAAATAAACTTTTTCGCTCGGAATCGGTATAGAATCCTCAAAAATGTTAAACCTCGAGGATCTCTAAGTTTTTTTTTTTATTTCTTTTTGCTGTTTATTTTTGATTCGCATACTAGCTCTTCTGTTTTTGTTGATACATATTATTGGTGTCGAACGGTGGCGCCCATAGCGTAATGAAAAGTATGTATGCTTATAACGTGGGAGTTCGAGGCTTATATCCCGCAAACATTTAATTATGTATTTGAATTGGCAAGTCATTTTAGTTTAATATCTTTGTGTGCCTTCTCACTCATTTTTCATTTGAAATGAACGCACGCACATTCTAGTCAATCATAGCTTAAGAAAAGAAATCAAAACGCAGGTGAATATTCTTACCTACAGTAGTTAAGGATTTAAGTTAAGCCCGGAACATATTAATCTGATTTTATTAGTTGTTAAATAACTAATACCTAGCTCATTTCTATTGCAAGACTTAAATTTTGCCTTTTTATTTACCTGTCGCTGGTCAAATGAATTCTAACAAGTCATTACAGGCCATTCTTACATCGGTATAATCTAACAACCTTAGATTAATAAGCTCATAATAAAATTTAGTATTTAAAAAAAACCCATAAAAATGCATGAAAAATATGTTTATATAATTTTTAATCAAGAAGCTAGTTTTTTTAAATTATTTCATTTAGATGCAGATGTAGGTTTCACTCAAGAGTGGTCCACAAATATAGATCAAAGAATTGCAAGGCGACAGATTGAAGTACAGGCCAGTAATGGTGGAGGTTCTAGCCGATCAACCGAATATCGCACAGTAACACATCCAACTACGATGCCTTGTGAGAACGGGGAGCTTATTGAAGAGCGTAAGTAAAAATTAGAAAGAGATATGTAGGAGAGATTAAACTTCTTTTTTTTGTTATAGGAGGTATAAAGCTCGGCTTAGGCGACTTTATTTTTTATTCAGTTCTTGTTGGAAAAGCTTCTAGCTACGGTGATTGGACAACTACCATTGCATGCTTTGTTGCGATCCTTATAGGACTATGTTTGACACTATTGCTTCTGGCAATATGGCGAAAAGCGTTGCCCGCTTTGCCGATTTCAATTACTTTTGGTCTCATATTCTGCTTTGCAACAAGTGCGGTTGTCAAACCTTTCATGGAGTCTTTGGCCGCCGAGCAGGTCTTCATTTAAAAAGCTTTAAAATAATTGTTAGGAGTTTCATATTATTTGTTACTTAAATATATTTTGACTTATAATTTGATAATGTGATGCCTCCCAAAAGACAGTTTGAAGTTTAATGACAAAATATTTTCTGTAATAACATTAATTTTAAATTCATTGCATTCAATTCCATGCACACATTTATACTATCATAATAAAATAGAATCGATGATAATTCATTACATGTCTATTTAAAAAAAGGAATTAATAAAATTATATTTAAATGCCACAACTCAAAATTTTTGACAGTTTGATACTCTGAGTGGCACTTAATTGCAGGCTTGAAAGTATGTATGTATATACAACGTAAATGGCATTTCATTTACCTAGAGACTATGAAAAAGTTTAAATTCAGGCATAAGTATAACGTGGCGTTATAGTTTAACGTTGTTCTTTATTTTATCATGAAAAGGGTTTTAACAATTGTGTTTTTGTTTAATACTGCGAGTGCTTTTCATAATTCTACTGATTTAAGAAATACATCAGAAGTTTCTACAGGTAAGCTAAAAGATAAAGAAAACTTATGAAAAAAAATTTTGTGTTTAGGTTTGGCAGAAATAATAAACGGTTTAAACCCTTCGCAATTAGCAATTCTGATAGACTCTACATATTGCTTTGACGAAATCGATGAATTGGTCAATCTTATTCATAAACGCTATTATAAAACATTAATTTTTTACGATGTGGAACAATATTGTCAATTAATAGAGAACAGTATTCGCGGTTCAACTGAGAGTTTCAGCTTGATATTTGGCGAACCGTTTGATTTGGTAAAGGTTATCCTCAAGAGGAAACTGGCACATCGACTGAATTTATTCATTTTTTATTGGGGAGCCAAACGACCACCTAAGGATGCTGAAGTTCAATTTGAAGAGCCGATGCGAGCTGTCGTTATAACACGACCGAGGAAAAAAGCGTAAGGAAAATTTCAATATCTAAGAATACTTTTGTATTTGTGTTTGGAATAAGTACATACAAAGTTAAAATCTGGGTCCAGATTCCGTAACTATATTGTCAAAAGATTATTTTATTTTATTTCGCTTTACTATTGTCTTACAAACTTAAAACACTTTTTTTAGTACGTAAAGCTTAGACGATAGTCGTCTACTACGTTACGGAATCTAGGCCCTGTGGCTGTTAGTTCTCAGAATCATGAGAAGTAATCTTTTTGTAACAATGGAAAGCTAACATAAATGTTTTTGTCCCTTTTGTGTATTGGTTAATTCAGAATTGGTAGAACCTTTTGTTTTCATCATGACGGTTTTGTATTTTTATATTTTTGCTCATACTGTTTAGTTTTCGAATATACTATAGTCAGAATACACCATCGGAGTCAGGAACATTGAGGTTGGTAAACTGGTTTGACACAGAAAGTCTTGGATTATACCGCACTCCACTTTTACCATCGTCTGCTAATGTGTATTCAAATTTAGCTGGTAGAGTGCTGCGTGTTCCAGTTTTTCATGTAACTATTTTAAACGCTTTCAAAACATAATCAATAAAGACCACAAATTTTAAGTCTCCGCCTTGGTTTTGGGTAAACTACGAAAATGATTCTTTGAACGATTCCCCTGAGGAGTGGGATTATGATTCCGATTTGAGTTTTCAATCAACCTCTGATTATAGAGAAGTAAATGTAACGGGTGGAAGGGATCATCGTCTACTTACGCTATTGTCGACGAGCATGAACTTTAATTTTGTGTACATTGATACTCCTGGAAGAACACAAGGCTCTTTACGTACAGATGATGAAGTTAATTTATCATTCACTGGTGGCATTGGGCTTTTACAGGAAAGGGTGATTTAACTGTTAATTTTTATTTTAAACCATTAATCTGAGATTTTTGTAAATTAGAAAGCTCATTTACTACTGGGAGATGTGAGTCTTAGTTGGGAGCGAAGGAAAGCCGTAGAGTTCTCATTTTTTACTTTATCGGATTCTGGAGCTTTTGTTACCCATGCACCGCGCAGGCTTAACGAGGCACTAGCTGTTTTGAGACCTTTCAAAAAAGATGTCTGGCCATATCTTATTTTAACACTTTTACTTTCCGGCCCAATGTTATATTTGGTTATTGTGATCCCTCACAAGTTCTCATTTTCGAAAAATCACACTGAGAAGATTGTGTACTATGCACAGTATTTGAAAGAAATTACAGCGGTCGGTAGGGTATCAAAATCTTTTGCTATAGACCTGAACGTAGAACATCAACCGAAAATGACAAAAAACATGCTGGATCGATGCATATGGTTTACGGTTCAGTTATATTTGAAGCAATGTAAGAATAATATACATAGTTTTATAATAAAATTATTGAAAATATTTAAATTTCAAGCGTGTTCAGAGCCGTATAAAGGCTATAGAGCTAAATTTCTTATGATCGTTTTTTGGATTTCTGCAACGTATGTCCTCGCAGATGTTTATTCGGCTCAGTTGACATCGCAATTTGCCAGACCAGCACACGAGCCGCCCATAAATAATTTACAAAAATTACAGAAGGCTATTCTACGTGATGGCTATCGATTATATGTAGAAAAAGACAGTTCTTCTTTAGAGATGTTACAGGTATGTTCGTAAAAATTGGTATAACCTTTCGAACTATGAACCTCATCTTTGTTGCCAAATAGAATGGAACAGAAATATTTCGAAATTTATATGCACTCATGAAGGAGCAAATGGATTCTGAAGGGTATTTAATTGATTCAGTTGAGTCAGGAATCAAACTCATTGCCGATGGTTTGGAGAACAAAGTAGTAATGGGAGGACGAGAAACCCTTTACTTTAACATGAAACAGTTTGGTACGGTGATTTTTTGACATTAATTTTATTAAACCCTATTTTTCAACCCAACAGGTTACAAAACATTTCAGTTGAGCCAAAAACTTTATACGCGTTACTCGGCAGTGGCCGTTCAACTTGGATGTCCTTTCCTTGATAGTCTCAATAGAGTGTATTTGAATATTTTATATTTTCATTCTTTTTATCAAAACAGATTTTTTAGGTTAATAAGACTATTTGAAGGTGGAATACTTGAGAAAATGACTAATGCCGAGTATGACGCGCTTTCTCGTTTGGTTGATGTGAATGGGTTAAAAAATAAGTTTGAAAAACCAGAAGGTGCAAACGACAATATTGACAGCAATAAAGAAAACAAGAAAGAAAAAAATCCGGGCTCCGATTATATAATACAACCGATTAATCTGAGAATGTTACAGGGTGCTTTTATTGCACTTGTGTTTGGATGGGGATTCGCTGGTTAATGTTATTTTAAGTAATGTGCTGTACTCCAATATTGATTTATTTCCTTCTAGGAACAATTTTAGCATTTGAAATATTTTTTGGCAGCAAGTATTTCCACAAGCTGAAAAAACAACGTATAGTATTTCATTGCAAATACCAAAAAGTAAAATCAAAGTCAAAAGCGTATTGGAGACGATATTTTGTCAAGTTGCTTCGTTTTTTGTACAACAAAAAGAACTGAATTTGGAATGAATGTAACGTGAACGTGATACATGACTAAAGGGCATAATACACCTAAGCAAGATAGCATAGTTTGGCAATTTTGTGTGAGCAACAATTTAAATAAGTAAGACCCGTGCCCGAGCAAGGCTGGTCAGCTAGTCAAATATAAAGTCTAATTTAGTTTTTCACTGAAATATTCTGATTTATGAATTATTACAAAATATAAGGTATTGTTAATGTACTTATGATGTTAATGAAGTCAATAGTAATATGATCTTAGATCAAACACTTTATTTCAATAAATTGCTGCTTCAAGTTTGAACTTTAAGGTGCGTGTTCATTTGAGAGCAAAAACACTGAGAGTAGCTCTTAGGTCAATCTCGAGAACAAACTTTCAAGCAAACAAACACATACCCCACAGCCTTAGAGAGTTGAATTTTTACTCCCGATATTCGAGTTTTTTGAAAATTACTCGCAAGTGGAAACAATTTTTGATCACCATCGGATGCATGCTTGCAGAATTCCAAAACGGCTCGTATTTTGCGAGTAGCATTCGGAGATGTCCATGAGCTCATAGAAAAACACGAGTTTTTAAATTTTGTGGAAGACCAGTAATTCTGGGACTGATACAAATAAATGAAGTATTAAAAAAATTGAAGTTTTTATATACTGGAAATGCAAACTTTGAATTTTCGAGCATCTTTAATTTAAAACTCTATTGTAATATCTAAAATTAAATCTTAGACATGTAAACCAATCCACATCAGGCACAACCAGACATTCATACATACACCACAAACAAAAGCCACTTTTAACGCGTATGAAGAAGAACTAAAAAGAGAATCTGAAAAAACCACGGAAAATGTCATTAGTGAACCTTATCTAAAGCGGGTGAGGAAACCCTTGTTCGTTTTGAAGGAAAATACTCCGAGTGTATGAAGACAATTTGTCAACGATAATTTCAACAAAGAACTGTAGCAGACGCCTATGTTATTGTTATCTAAAAGCAAACTAACGTCGAATTAACAACTTGGCTAACATTAGCTAATAGCTATGCAAAAAGAAAACTCATCTGTTCGAAACTAGGAACATAAAAGTAAATAACAAAAAAAAAAAAAAGAATTTAATATGTATCATTTATTTCAAAATAATTAAAAACGAAGTCCAAATAAAGCCATACAAGCATTTAGGTCATCGCTCGCTTTAAGAAGACGTTCTGAAAAAAATCATTATATGTAAAAGCTTAACAAAATGGTTATATACGTTCAACTCACCTTTATTTCAGGAATATTTTGAGTCAATTGCAAGCCCAGACTTCGGAGCAGCACAATTGGACTAAATGTCGTCGAATACAGTCTCTGTAATCCATGAACGCCAATCATCAAGGGTACATTTTTAATTAGACTGTTTTGTTCATATTGAACTAAATGGTGTTTATCGCCAATTTCAGCTCCTGCATATACGGCATCAGAGAGAACCTTGATTAAATTCTTTACATCACTAAATCCTAAATTGACTCCCTGACCGGCCAGTGGGTGTATTCTGTGTGCAGCGTCTCTATCAAAGAGGAAAGTTATGATTCGATTGGATACTCGTCGACTTTATTTATAAAACAAACCCTATGAGAGCAACACCCGTAGATACATAGGAAGAGGCATGAAGAAAACCCAAGGGAAAACACGCTCGCGAGCCATCTACGACGCTCTTAACTTTCGGTGGATATTGGCGGTTGGCTAAATTATCTCGACCCATAATAGAGTTAAGAGCTTCCAATGCGTTTGACACGATATCGCTTTTTGGAAAATCTTTCCACTTATAAGAAACGAACAAATAAACATAAGCACATAAATAAATACTAATCAATAATTAAAATGAGAAAAACTCACGAATGCTTCGTTCACAGCATCGACAAAATCATTTGAAGACATTGAAGCAAGCTTTTTGGCTTCACTGGGTGTTGTGCTCCATACCAATGAGCTCATTGTATCGTTCAACGGAAGGTAAGCAACTGGACCAGTTGGTATAAATCTTTGCCAAGCTACAGAATTATCTCCTGGCTAAAACAACAACATTAAATTTACTATTTTTTTGTGTGTATTTTACTTTCTATTATATTTACATCAACTAGTTCAAGTGTGGCTACCAGTCCCATACGATCGTAGTTTAGGGAGAATACTTCAACATCCATTTGTTTTCGAACGATTGAATTCGCACCATCAGCACCAATCTAAAAAAAATATATTGCACAATGAAAATAAGAAAAGTAATCCCTTCATTCGAAACAAATTGCCAGTATGGTTATTAGTGATTCATTGAGCTTTCCGGAAACTCGTTGGGGGCTAGCGCGTTTCCCTCATCCATAACTTGTGAGTCCTACAACATTTTTAATCTCAGATTCTCACTTTACGGGCAAAAATGAAAACCATTACGACAGAGCACCACCACCTCATCACATGTGTATATTATTTTACTACCTATAACCAAAAATAAAAAGCGCGTTTCCCCCAACAAATTACAGCAGTATGATCTCTTCAGTTATGTCACTTTCCATTGGACGAAAAGAACCGTCCAGGAGCGTCCAGAAGCATTCTCAAACCGTTCCATTGGTGCAAAAAGATCGCTTCTCATGATTCTGAGGAGTGACAGCCGCTTCTCGATTTGAAGTGAGAATCGACTCAAGAAGCACTAACACATGTTACTTAAATGTCAAAAGGAAAAGTTTCCACAGGAAATATTTTTTATGTGCTATAGATGTTTCACTCACACAAAGCCAACACGCTAATTTGAGTAAAAAAGTTTTAGGTGTTCCATTGGTTTTCAGAATGAGTGCTTCCCCGAGTGAAACCAATGGAAAGTGCCATTAGTTGCCGCCCCACAGACACAACAATTGGTTGTATTCACTCACAATTCTGACAACAACAGTGAGCGGAGATAAAATTCCGAATTTAAAATTACATTTCCTTTCATCAACATTTAAAAATCCAGTTTTTTAGATGATAAATCAACGTGTTTTCAATCAAGTGGACCCATAATTTCAATTAGTTTTAAAAATAAATAAATTAGTTTTGGAAACAAGAAATAACTAACAATAAAGTAGGACAATATTAATTATGAAATCACATGCTTTCACTAATATTTAAATGTTTGTAGTCAGTAACGGGTGAGAATAACTCTTTTATATAGCAATGAATATCTTAACTTAGTCAGTTTCCCAAGGCCGACACTCTCAATAGTATAAATGAAGTTTGCAAAAAACACAATTCAAAAAATTTCTTTGGATACATAGCAATACATTTTCATCTACCTAACCGGTTTCCAACTACATAGCTGCTTGTGAACACCCAGGCTTCGAAAAGAAAAAAAGCATCTCTTTTCTAAGTTTAGTCAGAGGTTTAATATCTGTGTCCCCTGTCCCTTTTGAGGTTTTCTTCTTTGATTCTGCTAAAAATGATAGTTCTGAATTTCGTTCCCAGAGTAAATCCTTCTTTAAACAAAAAAAAAAATTAATAAAAAACAAAAAAGGATACCTTTTTGTTTAAAGATTGTTTGATATAAGGTTGTTCATAGATCGAATGTATTCAATGAAACCATTTAAAGTTAGGGTGATATTGACCCGTATTAAAAACCCGTTGACTGTAGAATAGGCTATATTTTAGTCTCGTATTTTCCCGGGAAAGGTAAGCTAAAGAACGACTTCACCGATTTCGAAAGTTATTTTATCTCTTTTCCTAAGTAACATAGGCTACATATTGTTCACATATTCCCACGGGAACGGGAAACCAAGTTCGACATTATAATAACTAAAGGACTAAATTTTATCCCCGTGGTTGGCAAATAATTTTTTTATGAATATTCAACTTAAGTATATCTCCTTGTTTTCAAACAAATTAAATTTGAAAACGAACGATTTAATTATTATTTAAAAACATAAAAGACGCATTTTGGGATTTTAAGCTTTAGTCTAATACAAAGTTCATTTGAATTCAAATGATATCCAGGTCACCTATATGCTGGAATTACTCCAATTCATTGATGATTCGCTCAGAGTGCCGACTGCAGACTCTTAATTTCCTTTAAATCTGTTTCGCATAGCGCTCAAAATAACATTTCTTTCCAAGTAAACAGAGATTGCTTCACCGACATTATAAATGCAATATATTTATATACATACTTGAATCTTTGTTTACGTTTATTGATGGCCGGCGTCAAGGAAGTTGGACACACTTGGATACCGAAAGCTTGGAAAATATTAAAAAATTGAGTGGTCAATGTATACATAGAAAACCGTTGTTTCTTATATTCATAAAATATCTATGCCTACCTTACATTTTCTGAGATTGTGGGGGGGCGTTCAGTATAATTTTGTATTCGAACGCGAACGGTTGAATGCAGTTCTTTATAATCTGTAACTTTTAATTCATTCGAGTTGTTGAAATTTTCAACGAATTCTCAAATTTGACACAGCATTGTCTTTAGAATGTTGCTCGAATGTTGTTTTTTTAATTTATCAGAATTTATTCGCAAATGTAATATCTATTTAATTAAGTTACATACGATAGTGCTACAAACATGAAAAACACTAATATGAATGATTTTAATTTATTTTAATCATTTTTTTAAATATACAAATTACATACGCGCATATATCCGAATTTCTCCCGATAAATAATAAATCGTGCATACGAATCTGAGTTCAAAGTCATAACGAGAAGTATTAGCATAGGATTCATAACGACCTTAACACTACTACTTCACACTTACCTTTGTTGACTTGGTGATGCACAAAATAAAAAAAAAAAAAATATGAAAATAATTAGAAATAGATCATGATTCCTCTCAAAAGAAGGTGATAAATGCTTCTAATAAGAGAAAACATGTATTGATTAAAATCAAAATACACAAATTTCAGCCGAAGACGCATTTGTTTACATCTTGCTTATGGTTCGAGATTTGTGGTGTAAACATTTTAAATTCGAACAGAATAATACTTTTTAAAAGCAAACACGTTAAATATAAATAATTTGTTAAGGACCTTAGGCAGTGAAAGATTCATGACGCCGCGTTGTGTTAAAGGTTAAGCATCACATGTGAAAATCTGCTTTCGTATTAGAACTTTGGTTTTGGCTTTCAAAACAATTGAATGAAGATAAATCTAACAAAACAGACTATGGAGAATGTACGATTTTCAATCATAGTAAGCAAATGATAATATTAGTATTTAGTGATGCTTATTTTCGGAATTTCTGAAACACTCAGCTAAATTTTTGCCAAGTAAAATGCTATATAGCCCAATCGGCAGGGTTTCAAACTACAACACGAAACCGCTATAAATAAATATTAGTATTTAGTGATGCTTATTTTCGGAATTTCTGAAACACTCAGCTAAATTTTTGCCAAGTAAAATGCTATATAGCCCAATCGGCAGGGTTTCAAACTACAACACGAAACCGCTATAAATAAATATTAGTATTTAGTGATGCTTATTTTCGGAATTTCTGAAACACTCAGCTAAATTTTTGCCAAGTAAAATGCTATATAGCCCAATCGGCAGGGTTTCAAACTACAACACGAAACCGCTATAAATAAATATTAGTATTTAGTGATGCTTATTTTCGGAATTTCTGAAACACTCAGCTAAATTTTTGCCAAGTAAAATGATATATAGCCCAATCGGCAGGGTTTCAAACTACAACACGAAACCGCTATAAATAAATATTAGTATTTAGTGATGCTTATTTTCGGAATTTCTGAAACACTCAGCTAAATTTTTGCCAAGTAAAATGCTATATAGCCCAATCGGCAGGGTTTCAAACTACAACACGAAACCGCTATAAATAAATATTAGTATTTAGTGATGCTTATTTTCGGAATTTCTGAAACACTCAGCTAAATTTTTGCCAAGTAAAATGCTATATAGCCCAATCGGCAGGGTTTCAAACTACAACACGAAACCGCTATAAATAAATATTAGTATTTAGTGATGCTTATTTTCGGAATTTCTGAAACACTCAGCTAAATTTTTGCCAAGTAAAATGATATATAGCCCAATCGGCAGGGTTTCAAACTACAACACGAAACCGCTATAAATAAATATTAGTATTTAGTGATGCTTATTTTCGGAATTTCTGAAACACTCAGCTAAATTTTTGCCAAGTAAAATGCTATATAGCCCAATCGGCAGGGTTTCAAACTACAACACGAAACCGCTATAAATAAATATTAGTATTTAGTGATGCTTATTTTCGGAATTTCTGAAACACTCAGCTAAATTTTTGCCAAGTAAAATGATATATAGCCCAATCGGCAGGGTTTCAAACTACAACACGAAACCGCTATAAATAAATATTAGTATTTAGTGATGCTTATTTTCGGAATTTCTGAAACACTCAGCTAAATTTTTGCCAAGTAAAATGATATATAGCCCAATCGGCAGGGTTTCAAACTACAACACGAAACCGCTATAAATAAATATTAGTATTTAGTGATGCTTATTTTCGGAATTTCTGAAACACTCAGCTAAATTTTTGCCAAGTAAAATGCTATATAGCCCAATCGGCAGGGTTTCAAACTACAACACGAAACCGCTATAAATAAATATTAGTATTTAGTGATGCTTATTTTCGGAATTTCTGAAACACTCAGCTAAATTTTTGCCAAGTAAAATGATATACAGTAGACTCTCGGTAACAAAAACATCGCCTTACGTGAACACCGGCTAACGTGAACAAAACTTTCGTTGTATTGACTACTCTGTAACGTGAACACGTTGAGAAAGCCCTATAACGTGAACAAATTTAAAAATGTTTTTAACATAGACAACATTGTTTTTTTCTACTTTTGATGGTTATCCGATTCATTTTTACTTAAGGAGGGAATCCCCTGTACCAATTTTTCGTTACTTTTGATATTTCATTGTGGTGTGGTAGTCAGTTTTGTGCGCGGTTTCATTGACAATAAATAAATCTTAAGTTTTTCGTGGAAAATGTCGCAAAAAACCCCACAATTCTTATCTCTGAAGCAAAAAGTGGAGGTGATTGAAAAGCTTAAAACTGGATCATAAAGTTAATTTTTTAGCTATTGGAAAGGCCGAAAATCCTCGCTCTTTTAGAAATTTTGAATCTCCCGTTGACTACAGTCACTCCAAATCATCATGGATGACGGCTGCAATATTTAGAAATTGGTTTCACCATTCGTTTGTGCCACAGGTAAGAAAAACGTTTCAGTTTTACAGTGATATAAAACTTTTACACATTTAGGTCAGAAAATTTTTGAAAGAACAAGGATTGCCCAGTAAAGCTTTGTTGTTGGTTGACAATCCATCCCATCCTTCCGAAAATGAATTGAGATCAGACGACGACCTAATAATTACAATGTTTATGCCGCCAAACGTAACGCCGCTAATTCAGCCAATGGACCAAAATGCCATAAGACTGACAAAACTGTTCTACCGAAAAAGTCTTTTGGCATCGATTGTAGCCGCAGGAACTGATGTCATTAAAGCCCTTAAAAAAAAAGACTTTAAAGGACGCTATTGGATTTTTGAATTCAGGTTGGCAACGTCTTCAAGAAAAAACAATTGCTAAATGCTGGACAAACATTTTAAATACCATAGAAGATAAACAAGACCCTGAAGACGATATCCCACTAGCTGTTTTAAGAGAAAGGATTTTTCTATCAATTCAGTCAGAACAAGAACACACAATTGAACTTCTTAATTCAATAAGTTCAGAGGTTTGAATCTTTTTTTCCGTCGTATAAAACATTTGATTCCAACTGTAAGTTTATAGGTTAGTTTTTCATTTGCTGATGTCAATGAATGGATTGAAGATCATCCAAACGCAACTGAAATGAATGAGGATCTAAACAGTGACGGAAGTGAATGTGAGGACATAATTCTGGAAAAACCACATACTAAAATAGATCCCAGTGAAGCAATAGACATTTTCAACAAAGCTTTGGAATAGGCAGAAGATGAAAATGTAAGCCAAGCAGACATAAGCGTACTTAAACGTCTTCGCGAAAAGACCGTTTTCAGCAACCTGCAAAAAAGAAAATTAAAAAAAAAATAACACTTTTTTTTCATTAATTTTAACGGATTCTCATTCCCTTTTTAACAAAAAGTATTATCATTAACGTATGTAATTTATATGTATATATTTCTTTAATATACAAAAAAAAAAATTAAATATATGAATTTGAGTTTAAATATGTATGTATTAAATTTATTTTTAAAATTCAAAGAGGTACACCTTCGTAAACGTGAACAACCCGTAAACATGAACACGCTCGGTTTTTAATAGTTCACGTTACCGCGAGTCTACTGTATAGCCCAATCGGCAGGGTTTCAAACTACAACACGAAACCGCTATAAATAAATATTAGTATTTAGTGATGCTTATTTTCGGAATTTCTGAAACACTCAGCTAAATTTTTGCCAAGTAAAATGATATATAGCCCAATCGGCAGGGTTTCAAACTACAACACGAAACCGCTATAAATAAATATTAGTATTTAGTGATGCTTATTTTCGGAATTTCTGAAACACTCAGCTAAATTTTTGCCAAGTAAAATGATATATAGCCCAATCGGCAGGGTTTCAAACTACAACACGAAACCGCTATAAATAAATATTAGTATTTAGTGATGCTTATTTTCGGAATTTCTGAAACACTCAGCTAAATTTTTGCCAAGTAAAATGATATATAGCCCAATCGGCAGGGTTTCAAACTACAACACGAAACCGCTATAGAATGATTGTTGGAATCAGTTGGTGGTTTTTCTTCGGTTTATAACAAAAAAATAGTGCGTGGAGTCCCTCCGCGCGGTAGAAGTGAAACTTCCCAATGTGGAAATGAAAATAGGAAGAGGTAGAAATTGATTTTTAGTGAACTCATATTGTTTTTTTAAAAGAAAAAGAAAAGAAATGGATCGGAGTTAACTTTCACGGGATAGGTACTTAACACCATTTCATAGAACAATTTTTTTATTTTTTGGTGGAGATTAGAAGGACTTTGAAGATCATCATGTATGGTAGGATGTATGGTATTGTATCCATACTTATGTATGGAATACAATACCAGGAACCTTTCTGAAACCGTTGATTGGCTAGTGTAAGTGGAAGCTGACTGACAAACTAATGAAGACCGCAGTCTTAACATCTAAGCCGAAGACGGAGAACACTTACATACATGTTTAGACATGATCAAACATGTTTAGACATGATCAAACATGCTTAGACATGATCAAACACGTTTATACATGATCAAACACGTTTAGACATGACCAAACACGTTAAGACATGACCAAACATGTTTAGACATGACCAAACATGTTTAGAATGAACAAACATGTTTAGACATGATAACATGTTTAGACATGATAAACATTTTTGAGCCGGGCTTAAATAAAAATTGCTTATATATACATGACTATGCCTCCACTAACTACTATGTATATACTATACTATACTATACTATATACTATATAATATACTATATACTATGTATATACTCACTACTGTCTTAAAATTCTAATAACATCTTACATCTTATCACCAAAAGCTCTGATTTGTATATTGTCTTCCAAATAAAATTCCGCAGTCAACACATTCGATGAGAAGCTTCACAAATTATTTTATGTTAGAATAATTTAACTTAATCGATTTACACATTTTGTAAGCACTTGTCTACGTACATCATACATACATATGTATATTAAACAAATTAAAAGAAACTGCATTAAATATTTTCTATCATTTCATTGGAGAAGAAAAGAAAACACAACACTGATCGATTATTCACTGAGCAATTGAAATAATTTTCGCAAGCACAGACATGATTTTCTTCAAAATATTTCCACCGAAAAACACATTTAACTACAATGAAATCGTTGGGATGAATGGCGCGGAATTGATGACAGCGTTTAACACGGGAGTGTAACGCTTTCATGTAACGCTTTCATGTAACGCTTTCATGTAACGCTTTCATGTTTGCAAGTCGCATAAGAAGTTTCACTTTTAACACGGGAGTGTAACACGGGAGTGTAACGCTTTCATGTAACGCTTTCATGTAACGCTTTCATGTAACGCTTTCATGTAACGCTTTCATGTAACGCTTTTATGTAACGCTTTCATGTTTGCAAGTCGCATAAGAAGTTTCACTTCAAAAAAAAAAAAAAAAAACAGACCGCTTTTGTGGATTGTGAAATTGTGATCAATCATTTTGAAAAAGTGAGAAAAGAGAACATTTTTATAAAAAAAAATATTGTTTTTGTACTTGGAACATTATTTTGTACATTTATGTTATTTTTGAAAAGTTACAGCACTGAGAATTTTTTTTTTAATTTCTTGAGAAAAAAAAGAAAAATAATAAATAATAACATCTGTTCCTTAGATATTCAAGGAGAAAGATGGTTTAAGAACACTCCCACCATCTCATATGTAAGTTTCATTTTATTTGAAACTACGTTTACAGTTCACACGTTGCGATCTGCACAATATTGTCTAATCTATCAGTGCTCTCTCTCACTTATTCGCTTTATTTGTCCATTTAGGAACGAGAATACAAAGAAAGCCATGCCTATGAGTGCTGTCTATACTCATAGACATGGCCAATATTGTCTTAATCTTACACGCTTTCGAACCATCAACTGGCGCGGTATTTAGTGGTAGAACCAAAGCACCTGCCGACTTGGCTAAAAGCTCTAGTTTCCGTGAATATTTATAAAAATACTTGATTAACTCATTTTTCTATATTGTTCATATTTTAACAACTTTTGCATATATTTCAAAAACCAAAAGGAAAATGATTTGAATTGGAACTCAGATAAAGAGCAAGCAGACTTGTGCGATAAACGTAGTATATCCAGTGAGAGTGACTGTTATTATATTAAACTCAGTAATGAAACGATTGCAATTCATTCACGGCAACTACCTAGTCATGCCATTTGCGATTTTCAGGAAATTGAAGACACCCTTAGTCGACAATCTTCTAACTCAAACAGTATATTGGAAATGGTTAAATCTGGAGAGTTTTATGGTACTCATAAACTTATTATTATTATTATGCTTTTTTTTTTAATTATAAAAAGGATTTCAGAACTTTCCGGTTCAAGTGATATCAGTTTGGCTCTGCTTTATTCGACTTTGTATGGCATGATAGAAAACATTGCAATCCTATTAAATACGTTTTCAGCTGATCCGAATAGTAAAGATGACAAGGGAAGAACATCGTTACACTTTTCTTGTTCTAATGGTAACTCTCAAATTGCGAAACTTTTATTGGATCGTGGAGCTGACCCAAACTGTTGGGATTTGAAGAAGGAGATTACACCCCTCCATTGCGCTGCCAGGTATTTACTTGTAAAAATTTTAAGCAACACACTCTTTTTACTACTATAATTTCCAAAGTGCTGGCAGCGTGGATTGCATTTTGTTACTACTTAGAAGAGAAGCGCAGATAAATATTGGAATAGAAAAACTATCAGCCCTTCATTTCGCTATCGATAGGAATGCTGTTGATTGTGTGGAAACTCTTTTGAAATACAAAGCAAATCCAAACACACCTCAAGTATACACTGAAACTCCATTGCATACAGCCTGTGCGTTGGGCAACAAAAATTGTGTCGAACTTTTGCTAGCTCATGGAGCTGATGTTAGACCACAATTTGGAGAGGGAAAACTAACAGCACTTCACTTAGGTAGAGTATCGAAACACATAAAAATAAAAAAATTCCAAATCTATTTAATTTAAGCTGCTGAAAACGAATACGTTGAATGCGTTCGTCTGCTGTTGGAAAATGGTGCCGATGTAAACTGTCGCAATGCGGGCTATCAAACTCCATTACATATCGCTTGTTTATCGATATCAGTGAAGACAATAGAAGTACTCATTAAGTTTGGCGCTAACGTGAATGCCCACTGCAGAGATGGGCGTACTGCTTTGTATGCAGCTATTGTCAATAATGCAGCTTTTTTCAATAATGTAGCAAACGGTATGTATTCGTTACTCAGTAACAAGTATTATTTATTTATTTATTTATTTATTTATTTTTTAATTATTTATTTAGCAAACGGTATGTATTCGTTACTCAGTAACAAGTATTCTCTTTTGTACCGAATAACGAAACGTTACTCGCAAAAAAATGTCGTTACTTTTACGATGTCGTTACTGTCGTTACTTTCGTTACTTTCGTTACTTTCGTTACTTTCGTTACTTTCGTTACTTTCGTTACCTTCGTTACTTTCGTTACTCGGTATCGGTATCGGCATTTCGTATGTTTTTAGTTACTTTGGGTAGTTTGGTACTCGGATTGGTATTTCGCATGTTTAGTTACTTTCGTTACTCGGTATCGGTATCGGCATTTCGTATGTTTTTAGTTACTTTGGGTAGTTTGGTACTCGGATTGGTATTTCGCATGTTTAGTTACTTTCGTTGCTCGGTATCGGTATCGGCATTTCGTATGTTTTTAGTTACTTTGGGTAGTTTGGTACTCGGATTGGTATTTCGCATGTTTAGTTACTTTCGTTACTCGGTATCGGTATCGGCATTTCGTATGTTTTTAGTTACTTTGGGTAGTTTGGTACTCGGATTGGTATTTCGCATGTTTAGTTACTTAAGGTAGTTTGGTACTCGGGTGGGTAGTCGAGTCGGTTCGGTATCGATATCAGTAGCAAATACCAGTACCTGTACCTTGTGTGTGTACGGAATTGTGTAATGTGTATACGTTGTATACCTGCTGTGGAGATGAAAGGTGCAACACACAGGCTAATTTGTGCGTCTGAAATTTGAAAGGGAAACAAATGGATTTCTTTTTTTATTGTTTCAGGTTTGTATATCTTTTTGAATGAGACAATTAAATGGAGCTAAATTTGCGTTTGTATTGTAATAATGTAGATGAAACCACCTCTTTTTTTATATGGTGCTTTTATGCGTTATGGTTTGTTATTGGAATTACTTGTATCTTTTATTGTATCTTGCTTTATTTAATTTATTTTAACGATTATGCGGGCATTATTGCTTTTCCTGAGATCTAAAAATGGCAAATTTTTGGTCAGGTCTGTCAATAAAGTTTAGCAATGGCATGTTAAGATAACATGATAAAAAAGATGTTTAGAAAATTGTGGAGAACTATTGATCTATTTTAAATTTTTAAAAATTTATGTACATATTATTATTTTGGCGATAGGTTTCTATGGTTAATTATTTAATTTTTGAATTTGTAGGCGAAGCATAAAATTTGCATATCAATGAAAAAAAGTTCCATGGGCTGTGTAAATTTCATTGAGTAAAATTTCTGCAACGATGTTAACTGAAAAGTCTTGATGTTAATCAATCAAATCGGTATGTGTGGGTAGTTTGCATATCTAGCAAAAATTTGAGGGTATCTACACCATTTCTTCCTTCAAATACAGTTCTATAATTATATGACAACGCCAGGCATATGACTGAATATAAGGTAGTAACTTTTAAGCAAAATTTTTCTACAATTATGATACAAATATTTTACCCTATACAACTACACAGCTAAATATACCATTTTTCAATTGATTTCGCCATAAAAAGTACTTTTTTAGACACTAATACCAGCTTTTGAAAAAGTAACGAAAGTAACGAAAGTAACGACATTTTTATACCGAGTACTCAGATCAAAAGTAACGTATACATACGGGTAGTCATTTTATCGTTACTTTTACAGCTCTAATTCTCAAACAATCGCGATGTCTTGACTGTTGTATTGCTCTTCTCAAAGCTGGTGCAGATGTTAACAAAGCTGATAATGACGGATACACCCCATTGCATGTCGCAGCTCTAAAAGAGTTTAGCAACTGTGTTTACACATTAATTGGTAAGAATTTACAGCTACGAGTAAAATTTGTAGATTTTTCGTAATTTTGGACAAACATATATAAAATAAGTGTATTAATAGGACATACAGTGGTGGCCAAAATTATAAGAGTGAAACCAATTTTTTCCATTAGCTCTTCATTGGCCCTAGTTCTAACATAAGTTCTGCCATAAATTTATCTTACTTTCATCACTAAAAAATACATTTTGCCAATTCCTGTAAGCCCGTTGTGAAAGATTTACTTTTGCAAATCGTATACGCTGCTTTAGATTGTTCGAACTAAGTAACGGAACCTTCATCGCAATTTGACCAAGTAAATTTTTATCCTGCAAACGTCTGCGGATCGTGCATGAGCTGATATCCAATGATAGATTTGCTTTTTTACCGCTAGATGTTGCAAAAGGATTTGTAAGCACCTCTCTTACAATCCTTTTGTCCAGCAAAGTTGTTGTTTTCTTGGGCGTCCACCTTTTTCGGTGAAATTTGTTGGTAGACATCGCTGCTTTAGCACCATAGGAACAACACATTAAGATCGGTGAAGAGCGTCTTGAATAAAACTGAATGTTTTGCCTCGATCTCCTAGTTGGATCAAACGGCGTTCTTCTTCAGAGCAATGATTTCCGCGTCCTATTATTTAAAAAATTAATGCGTTTCAAACACTTAAACACAAGTCTAACGGTAAATTCAATAATTAAATTGCGATCGGAAGTGAAAAAGACCAGAAATAATGCAATTCTACACAGCACTCTTATATTTTTGACCATTGCAAATCTGGCATTTCTAAGTAAAACTAACGGTACATTGCAAGTGGCCATCATTAATGTTTGGTAGCACTGGAAATGTTTAACAGTCAGGTCAAAGAAAATTCGTATATATATATTGCTCCAATTAAAAAGGTTTAAGGCATAGATTCTATTTTGAAAAAATAACCATAATAGTCAACTCTTATTATTTTGGTCACCACTTTATCTTTAGTCTCTGGTGGTACTACCTGTGGCGTGATGGTAAGCATGTCTGCTGTTAACCCAGAGGTTCATGGTTCGAATCCCGACGTAGCAAAAATGTTTTTCCATGGGTATCGCCTTTCGCGAGGAATTGACAAGTCCTTCGTTAGTAATTTTCATTGCCATAAAAAGCGCTTTCTTTAAATTTGAATTTATAAATCACATTTCTATTTGCTCATTACTGTAGTAATTGTATGATCTAATAACGCGTTTGTCATTAATGGATTAAGTTGAATCCTCCAACAAAAATGAGTAGAAACAATGATTTTATCAGAAGTTTGTTGCTATTAAGAGGTAAAAAGTAAAATACAGTTACATCCCTATGACAATTGTTGCATAAGTTACAGTTTCATTAGGCTCGTAAGCTCGCCCTGTTTTCCCCTCAACTTGTAACACTAGGTTTTTGCTTGGGCGAGTTCAGGTTACAAACATGATCGTTACCTGAACTCGAATAGTATTTTTTTTAATGACAGGGACGTGCGGTGATTTAATGGTTTAACGTTTTTTCGAGAACCGAAAATCCAGGTTTTTTGACAACTCATAGGGTTGACAAGAAAACCTGGGTCAACCTTAGGTAAAATTCAACGAAAGGACCTTTTATGTTTTAGTAAAAGGTTTGTTCGTTGAAACCCTAAGGTTGCCCTGAGGTCGCGTTTTTTTGAGAAACCTAAAGTCGTCCTGAATGTCAAACTGTGTGTTTTTTGAGCCCTAGGGTTGACCTTGTTTTTGCCTCATCTCGCCCTAGCTTTTTGCCACGTAGGGACACATTTAAGGTTTCGCCTTCTTAACTTTAAGTTTAGAAAAAGTTAAGAAAAATATTTTAGTTTAGTTAGAGGAAAGGGTTTATTTAATTTTCTTTTTTAGCTTTATTAATCATACCTTAAGGCGATTTTAAGGTCTTATTTCAAAAGTATGCACACAAAACAGCAATGTAAACAAATGGAAGTTGCGGGGCAAGAGAAGTAACGGCTTTCCCTCTTGTTCTCTATTCCTCTATGGTTGAGGGCGAAACCAGGGCTCTAAAAAACATTCTGAACATTTCGTATAAAAGAAAAAAGTCTAAATTTTTTTACATACGTATGAGGTGTTGCGTTTCTGCGTGTTTTTGCGATTTCTGCAAAACATGCTTAAAGTACTTACGAGGCCCTGAACTTTTACTGACGATTCTGCTCAAATATAAGTTATAAATAGGTATGCCAAAATTTTCATATTTTTATTTAAGAATATTATACGAATATTTGCAATATTAGGTCAAAGTTAAGGGTTGTAATTGAAGCTTTCCTTTGAACAAATACAAATTTCAAAAACAACATCAAAAAGCTCGAGCCTGCACTTTTTCCCGATCTTAGCCCAGAAAGTAGAGAAGCAGACGTATTATTCGAAAGATTTTTGTTACTTATTTTGATAAAGTTTTAAATGTGAATGGTTGAGTAATTACCAAGTTATTTAAATATATTTGAAGGATAAACGTGTGTGTGTGCGTGTGTTATTCGGCCCTATCGTGGTAACCGTCGGAGCGGAATTCTCACCGATTTCATGAGATTTGGATACATTTTGCTTCGTGGTAGTTCTCCGATCGGCTGATCGGACATTTTCTCCGAAAAAATACAACGTTTGCCGTTTATATGCGTTACTTTGCGGTTACGTACTTTTGTTGGCTTTATTTTTGACAGATAAGTTCTTGCTGCGGAAAGTGTTTAGTTTTGGGAATGCAATGCATTGTCGCATTTGTGAAAAATTTCTTACGATGACAACTACTTCGAAGCGAAATTGAATCTCCGAAAAAGGATGCAGTGTGGAGAAAACTCGGCTCCGACGGTTACCTCGAAAGCGCCGAATACATTTTCATGTCGTAGTTTCTCTACACTGTATTAGCCGATTGGATTCAAAAGGATTTGCTATTTAGATTCGATCAAAATTTGTAGTTGATTGCTTTAGCTGTTTAAAAGATATTCAAAAACTTATCAAAAACATTGTTCGTTCGATATCTTTGGGAAGGATCAATCGATTTATGTATATAAAATTGGAAGCATTTGAAAGTACTAGCTAAAATCAAAATTTGAATTTGATTGGTTAAGTAGTTGCAAAAGGAAGACCATCAGCCGAAAACTTTTTCAATTTAATATATATTTGTTAGGATTAATGACTAAATAGTATGCAATATACAAATCACGATTTTTTTGAAACATGACAAAAAAAACTGCTTTTGGTCATTATTAGGAGTACGTAAATTTCGTTTTTACGAAAAAGATGCGATAAAAGCGAAATCGGCATTTTATTTGCGATAAAAGCGAAATTTGAAAATAAAATACTTAAATACTTATTTTATCACCCGAAAACTCTATCGATCGAAGTATGATGTTGAAGACAGCAGTTCAAAAAAGCTTGAATAAATTGTTGGTACACGAGGGGCCAAATCCAACAAATGAGTGCTACAAGCACATTGGCAAATTATTTTGTCCATCGGAAGCAACAAATATGCCCTCCTGTTCAGTCAATTCGAATTCTATAGTGGAAAGCTTCGCAAAAATTGCGTTTTTCCAAAGGGGTTCCACAAGAAGAACTAATGGACTTTCTTTTTCACAGACAATTACTTCGATTGGTCGGCCAAGAAGCTCCTGTGGATATAATGCAAGTTTTAGTGGCATCAAAATCTTGTAACCCTGGATTTGCAAAAGCAGATTTGTCTCAATTACCCTGTCAATAGTGTAGATGCCGAGAGGTACTTTAGTGTTTACAAATTTGTCGCAACTGATCGAAAGATGAAAATGTAGAAATGTTACAGCAATTCTAGCCTTTAACTGAATTTTTAAAACTGTATTTTTTTTTTTTTGCGAAATAAATGCGAAATCACGACTTTTTATTTAAGAAATTTACGTACCCCTAGTCATTATCCTTTGATATTGAGACAAATATTTCGGTGATTTTTGTTAGCTTTGCCTGAAAAGAAAATATTCACGGCTGTTATGATTTCCTAAATTTTGAAAATTAGCAAATAGTAAAGAGGGTGAATAGTAACCAACTCTGCATCAATCCCTAAATTTTTTGTAAGCAAACTACTTTAAGTTTCAAAACCATCGCAAATTATTAATAGATTGTGTTCAATGGCTTTTTTTAGATCAGAACAGCACAGCACAGGACAGAAGCAGTGAAAAACATCATGATAGTTAGAACAAGCAAACTTTTCAAAATAAGCAACAACAAAAACGAAAAAAAACAACCACCAATTTTCCTTTTTCTGATATCAATTTAATTTTGCGTATTTTCGTCACGAATAAGTAATTTTATTTTCAGCACAAGGCTATGTGTTATTTTCCTGATTTTTTAAAATTTTTCTGAATTTTTCACAACAAATTAAAATTACAATTCGCTTAAAAAACTACGAGCAAAAAATCAAAAGCTGCTTTTGACAGTTTTCACCAAACTTACACTTGCTCAAAAGGAGGTGCAGAAAATGCTGTGCTAAACTGTTCTAGAACAGCTTATTGAACACATAAAAGATCAGAAAAGATCAGAAAAGAACAGAAAATTTCTCATTGAACACCAAAAGTCTGATCTTTTCTGTCTGAAACTGTTCTAGAACAGGTCATTGAACACTCTTAATGTTACATACATAAAATTCCATTAGAATTCCAACATGGTACCTTATTTTTTTCTTTCGCTCTACAACATGTAATTTCTTTATCTTCGTGGTAATGGTAAAATTGATTTCTGTTTAACAGCTATCATTTGTTGAATTTTTTATATCATTATCCATTGACTTCCGTGTTATTGGAATGGTTTGGGGATTGGGACAAAAAAGAAATCAGATGAGTGCAAGATGATATAACATTTAATACATAAGTAAATATAGGTCCCATATATTGAGGTTGTAATTATTAGTATTAGATTTGTCACAATGTGACGCCAGCAATCGTGACCGCCAACAACACATTCCTAAAAATCATAGTTTTAAAAGAAGTTTTTAGTGAAGAAAAATGATTTAAAAGTCAAAATATCGCTCCATAAATGTTCGTAATTATTATATTATGAACTCAGAATAAGATAAATTATTCCACACACAACAAAAATATTACAAACGTTGGTACCAAATACCAACACCGAATGAACCTTGAAATAACCAAATTCAAAACTGCTGATTTCCTTATTAAATTGTTTACTAAATATTTTGACAAATTTTCCTAAGACTAACCAAAATATTTATTCATTCTAAAAAATAAAAAAAAGCATAAGAAATTGTGCAGTATGAAAACGTCAGCTTGTCTTAGGTCCCTATTATGAGTAGCGAATCGAACGTTCAACTGGAAGCGAATGTTTTTGAGAAACTCATTTATTTTATTATTATCATTAAACTTCGTCCATTCTCTTATCTGACATACCTTAAACGCCAAAAAAAGAAGTTTTCTACAAAGTTTTTGTTTCTACAACCTATAATACCGCTATATAAGAAGCTCGCTAAAACATTCGCTTCCAATCGAACGTTCGATTCGCTACTCATAATAGGGACCTTAAATATTATGTGACTTCACTTAACAAAATTCAAGGAACTTAAAAAATTCAAAAATTGAATACCATCTGAAGCAAATGAATATTTTCAATAAAATTGAAAACTATAAAATTCAAAGATTCGAATATTGTGTTTAATTTTCATTTATTTAGATAAAGTTAAAAAGATTTTTGCCCAGTTGGCAGTTCTGGGTATACTAAGAGAAAAATATTCATCGCTAACAATAAACGAATCACAATAAGATAAAAGACTAAAGCTTTAAGTTTGTTGTGTTTCGTAATTTTGCTCTGAGATTTGGCTCTTTGAACGAAATAAGCTTGTTTTTCATTCTAGTCGACCTTCCACTTATACTTGAATCATCTTCAGAACAAATAAAGTCTGGATCACTATCATAGTTCTCTTTGTTTCGCTTTCCTCGGCTAGACTTAACGCCTTTGATAGCATTATCCTTTTGTATACGTCCAACCTTTTTAATCTGTATTATTTTTGTGCCAAATGACTCTTTTGAAACATCTAAAGAATCTTTCTTGAATTGAAACGAAGCATTCGTTACAGGGTTGTGTGTGCAGTCCGAATCGCTGTCGTTGAGTTGTATTTGTTTTCCTCTGCCCCATATTTGTCGTACTCTTATCATTTGGTTAGCTGTAAGTGATTCGGAAATATTAGAAGAATTGTAACCATTTTGTAATGTATCACTATCCGTGCTTGAGTTATTTAAGGCCGTTAGTGCAGAACAATTTTTTCTACTATTTTCTGTAAGCTCGGTGATTTTTTCCTCGCTAAGTTTCTTAACTAGCACCCGAACTTTTTTCTCAATAAAAGTTGATTGGTTTGACGCCTTATTTGAATTGTATGGAGTGCTGCAGGGGGCATCTAAAAGGCTATATATTGTAGCATCACTTAAAGTTTGACTTTGAGGGTCAAACCCACCACTATGTTCCTCATTGATTGTATGTAGAGTAACACTCGATGTAACCAAAGTTTGTCCTAAGTCAGAGCCGATGGTGCAATTGACTTCCTCATTAGGCGTTTTTCTTTTTTAGTTCCGAACCGTGCACTGAACGGAGAACGAACAGCGTGAACGCGTTCTGAACTGAGCTATGTGAAGTTGGCTGCGCTCAGACTCTTGCTCTAGATGCCCCGTCATATTATTTCGAGCACGTAGAGCGCGCTCGCGTAGTGTTCTCAAGAAAAAAGAAAAGCATTTTGAGCGTTCAGATGTCGCTGAACTGAAAAAGAAATACTCTTACGGCTCGCGTACACTAAATCAGACATCGTCCGAATTATAATCGGCCGTTATCGGCCGAACTCTGACGTTTGAACCAAACATGTGTTAAACAAAGAGAGCAAGTACACCAATCCAACCGACAACGTCAGATGTCGTCCGATGTCGTCCGACTACATCCGATCAACAGACAAATCCGAACTTGTTTGGATTTATCGGACGTCGGACGTCAGTTTGCCAGTAGAAGTAAATAAAAATAAAAGCAATGGATTGTGAAAAGCTAATAAATTTGGTTTTTAGTAGGACACCACTTTGGAATAAGTTTTCAAAATCATATAATAATAGAGATGTCACAAAAAATCAGTGGAAAGAAGTTGCGATTGAAATGAACCAGCCTGTTGAAGAGGTAAAAAAAAGTGGAATAATTTGAGGGACCAATTCCGCAAAGAATATAACAAGCACAATGCACCAGGAAGATCTGGTGCTGCAGCAGATAATAAATCATCTTTGTTGGACATATTTTGCCTCTCTTTTGTTTTTGGCAAAACAAATCGCTCCTAAACCACTAAGCGGAAATCTTCCATCAGATTTAACTAGCCCCACTCAAGAAAATGAAAGTGATTTACCAGTTCAAGAAGTTCTAGAATTATCAGATTCTGAGCTATCAGTCACACAGCCCGGACCCTCGCATTTGTCGCAGCCGAGTAGTTCAACAGTGTTCCAACCAGAAACTCCCACGTCGCAACAAAATACAAAACTTAACAACAAAGCTGTTAGATGTTTTTTTTTGAAGAGGAAAATCCTGGATGTCATTATTCTCCATTAAGCTGCTATTCTGTGGAAGATTCAAGTCACCCCAGCTCAGTAGGAACACATTCGAGTACTCCACTTCCACCATATATGGTTGACATAGAACAGCCCGAGGCATCGACTACATTGACGTTTCACTTCTCTGTTCGGAACTAAAAAAGAAAAACGCCTATTAATGCAATTAGAATTTCCAAGGTCTACAATCAAAACGAATTTGTGAAACTAATAAACAAATAAAATGTAAAAAACGACTTACTCATAATAGTTTCATTTTGTAAAAGATTTTGCTCTGAAATATTTTCAGGGCGTTTAGCTGGTTGAAGTGATTTGTTTATTTCAACACTACTTTCTCTGATAGGGTCAACCAAAGACATGTTTGAACTGGCATTAGCTACACAAACACTATTTACACCAGAAGTTGCTCGTGGAGACCTCGACCTGCGCTTCATTTTATCTGCTGACTTTAAGTTGTCGTAGGATCGTCGATAAGAATTCATATTAACTTTGCTAGGGGAACGATTTTGATTGATCCTATCTGGATATATAACAGCCATAGTCTCTATATATTTCTTTTCAACAGCACTCGCTATTGATTCTTTAAGTCGATGAAATTCTTCTCGTTGTTCCAGCAAGCGTCGATTGAGATATGTAATTTCGTGTTTAAGCTTGTTAATTACATTTCGAAGCTCTTGATTATTTAAAGACAGTTCTTTGTTTATAATTCGATATGTTTCCATTTCTTTTTATAGTTAATTCTTGTTCTTATGGCAAACTTCACAGAAATATCCGTAGCGTAAACAAACTTAAACATTTTTAAAGCATCGAACATTAAACTTCAAATAAAATGTCAGATTCCAACGGCTCCTATTCATGAAGGTGCGTTGCTCGTTAAATTATATGGATAGTAAAAATGGCTTTTATTAGAACTGACCATCGCGACGCTTAGCGGCCATAGCCAGAACTAAGGTGAGATACAAGCGTCATTCTGTGTAGAATTTGCAGTTTTGTTACAAAATTGTTGTAAAAAAAATATGTTGGTTGTTGAAACCTCGAAGTTTTTGTTCAATTTGATTTGTATAGAAAAATTTTAAAATATTATCTAAATAAGTTTAATGAATGTGTACGAAATCTAATGTCGATTTCCTTTCACCAATTTGCAGTCGACTGCAGTCGCTACTAAATTCGATTCTTTTTTGGGTATTTAGGAAATTAAAAAAGTAGCGATTCTTTTTTTTATGAATGTGTGTGTGTCCAACTGACTAATGAAGAAAAACAAGCACCAAAGAACAAATCAATTACATTCATATTGTAACGTGAACCCAACATTTTATACCAATTTCCTAATCGAAAAACGTTCAACCGAAAACACAACTGGCAACACTTTAATGGAATGGTATAAATGACAGGCGTTGCTTGTAAGCCAGTGTGTGTGAGTGTAGAGAGACAGACAGACAGAGAGTAGACAGCAAATGTGGAGACAATGTAGAAGTTACTGGAGAGTTCTAGATGGCGTGTCATTCGATATAAATAGCCCGCCCGAGGCAACCAGAAGTCAGTTTTGTTTATAGAGTGATAAAGTTAAGAGTAAATACAAGTGATAGTCCAAAAGTCGAGTTGAGTTCAAATAAAGTGTATATCGAAAGTAGATACTGAATAAAGTGGTAGAATTAAATTGAAAGGTAGAGTTTTATTTTTGCGAACTAAGCGTACGTTACAATATTGTTAAGCACACAATTTTTATATTTTTTTTCACCAAATGCTTTCCAAATTCTCAACTAAATACAAAACAATTCTGCATCATTTAATTTTTTTCATATGCCGATGTTTTTGTTTGCCGTTTTCGATCTGTCAAAATTGTTGTGTGTGTGAAAATCCGTGGGCAAATCCGTCTCAAAAAAGAGATCGACTGCAGTCAATTTTTTTTCCCTCCTAAATGAATTCCATTGAAAGGAATTCGACATAAATTTTTGTTTTAAATGGCGTATACTCTCATCCAACTTTTTGGTGATATTTTAATATTTTGCTTTCAAATTTTTCTTTACATTTTGCCGAATCAAAAAAACATGAATCTTGTTTCAAATATCAATCTTTTAATCAAGTAGTATAGAAACATAAAAAAAACTGTGAGTTGATATTTTTGTCTTCATTCATACTGGTCGATTTGTTGAAGCATCAAATCGACCAAAGTGTTCATATTGTTCAACGAATCGACCGCAAATCAATACCGACAAATTGGTGTAACAGAGAAGGAGAACAAGAAAACAATCGCATTTATTCGCACGAAGCTTCAACAAACCGACCAATGTTAACTTCGTCTTAAGCCCATGGCCCAATGACTCCGTCACGCGTTTGACTTCAGCGGCCACAACTGACAACCCGATTAAAACACATGTATTCTTATGGGGAATAGCCATAGTAACGTCCGTGGCGGCGTTGAAATTAAAACATTTTCAATGTCAAAACACTTAACGGCTTTGACATTAGCTGTTCGTGTTTTTGTTTTGTAGATAGACAAACATGGGCCATCCAAAATTTTCACGTGTGTCAAAGTTGAAGTTAAAGTTGAAGCGTGACGGAGTCGTTCAGCCATAGCCTTTAGGTTAAAACGAGATAGGCATAAAATGTGAGCAGAACGTCACCGACATAAGAGATTCCATTTTCTCTTCACTTATTTCCACTCTATTAACCTCAAATTCACTGGAATATCGGAAATAAAGCATTCAGCGCACTTGGTTTCAAGTAGGTTGAAATGAAACCCAATAACTAAAGTTTTCATTTTGTATTGCAAGCCACTTGGTTTTCATGTAGATTTGGGATATTTTTGAGTAAAACAAGTTTAGGTGCCAGATTTGGAAATAGCAAAACCGTTTTAAGCCTTGCGCAAACCAATGCGGTGAGTGCGTGCGATGCGATTGCGTTAAGTCAAATCCATATATAATCTTAGGACGTTTGACTTAATGCATAGGGATTTGACTTAACGCAATCGCATCGCACGCACTCACCGCATTGGTTTGCGCAAGGCTTTAATCAGTTTCTGTTTGACGTCTCTTTTTCTTTTCAAAAAAATCAATTTTATTAGTTTTGTTACACTTATTGAATAATAAACAAATGAAGTCGAACACAAATAAATTTATATAATTAATTTCTTAAAATCCATGTGCTTGAATTTACTGCTGTTTTTGTCTTAGAGGAAACAAGAGCTCAACCAGTTTGAAATCCGAAAATAAAGTGGTGTTAGTAAATTCACTGACACAACTTTATATTCAGCTGAATACATCCCTGTCATTTGAATAAAAATACACGGCATTTGACAGACCTCAACTCGCCACAGTAAAAACCTAGGGCGAGTTGAGGGCAAACCCAAGTCAACACCAGGGGCTAGATTCCGCAAGAGTGAATTTTTATTGTGTACACGAAAAATTGTGCACACTCTCCTATCTGAGCTCCGCAAGGGTGAAGGTGAGTTTTTTTGACAGAAGACGTGTACACTTTCCTTCAAATTTATTCACGATCTTTCAGAGCGTGAGTTTTCAGAGGGCCGTGAGTGTGAGTTTTTTATACTCACTCTTGCGGAATCTAGCCCCAGGGCTCAAAAAACACTCAGTTTGACATTCAGGGCGACTTTAGGTTTCTCAAATAACTCTTTGTGGCGACCCTAGGGCGACCCCAGGGCTCTAACGAACAAACCTATTAGTGCTTCTTGAAGTGCATTCTCACTTAAAATCAAGAAATGGAGTACTTCGCAGAATCATGGGAGGCGGTATTCTTTGCACTAATGGAACGGGTTGAGAACGCTTCTGGACTCTAATGCACGGTTCTTTTCTTCCAATGCAAATCAACATTGATCAGTCTTGAACTTTTGGTCAAGCGTGTGCAAAAAACCTTACATAAACAAAAGAAAATTCTAAAAGTTAATAATTAATTATAAAAACACTATTATAAACTGAGAGTGGTGAAAATTTTTTTAAATTTTTTCTATATGCCGATTCAAATACATTTCCAAAAATTTCATGAAGATTCATTAACTGACCCTGGACTTCGAGGTTTTGCCAAAAGCTTTTGAATGAAAGAAAAAATTAACAGAGAACGTTGGGAAAAGATTTAATACAATGATTTTTCACTGCCAATAATTTCCGGCCAAGGAACACCACAAAAGGTTTTTTTCCAAAGGGTTTTGGGGGGCTTTGTTACCGGCTTATGCCTATTGCGAATAAAATTAATCGATCCATAATTGAAAACAGAAAATTACAAAAAAAAATGTTTTTGGGCTTAAACTTAATTTTTACGTTAGGTACCAGGTACCTAATAATATTTTCAGAAAAATAATTGTATCTTTTATTTTTAAAGAAAATGGTGCTGATATAACTGCGAGAACAGATGGAAATTGTTCAGCCTTATTGTTTATAGCATGGCGGACTCCTGATGTTATACCCAAAATTATCGCCAATCTAGACGCTTCAATAAAAGTCAATGACCATGAAATAGGTGATGTCGATTGTGAAATAAAATTGGACTTTCGGCATTTGGTTCCTCTGCCTACTTTAGAAAGAGGAGAAACCGAACTTCTCATGACATTCATTGAAGCTAGACAGAAGAGGATACTTATGCATCCACTTTGTGAAACATTTCTTTTCTTAAAATGGAAACGAATAAGAAAATTTTTTTTAATGAGTCTTTTGTACCAAACAGTATATGTTTTGATGTTCACCATATATGTTTTCGGAGTATTTGTTAAAAATTGCAAAAAAGATACGACATGCCGTGCAGCGAGCTACATATCTTCCACTGGGTACTTTGTTGTAGTGTTGAACTTACTGCTATTGGTCAAAGAGCTCTTTCAGGTACTACACAACATAAAATAGACTTTGGATTTTATTATTATATTATATAGATGGTACATGGTTTCACCGGCTATGCAAAGTATTGGGAAAACTGGTTACAATGGACAATTGTTTTTGGAGTTTTTTTGTGTGTGGTAAAATAATACTCTACTTTATTGGAGCTACTAAATTTGTAAACATTTTCTTTGTCTTCATTAAGACGCCGGCACTTCTAGTTGCCCAGGACTTGTTTACAGTACCAGACTGGCAACATCATGTTGCTGCAATAGTCATGTTTCTCGTTTGGCTGGAGCTAATGATGCTGGTTGGAAGGTTTCCTATTTTCGGGTTGTATGTTCAAATGTTCACAAAAGGTAAATTCTTTACGATCTAGATTTCAGTGCCAACTCTATATTATTTTGTTTTTTTCAGTTGCCATGAATTTTGGAAAATTTCTTTTGGCTTATTGTTGTTTGTTAATTGCTTTTGGGTTGAGTTTCTGCGTTCTTTTTACTGACTATCCAGCCTTTATGAATATAGCATGGTTAATTTTTTTTCCAAATATTTCTCAAACCAGAAAACTATAAATTGTTTTAAAACAGGTCCCTTTTAAAAGCAGTTACAATGATGTCCGGTGAGCTAGACTTTGAAGACATTTTTTATGGAGACATACCTATTAAATACCCGGTTACAGCTCACATATTATTTCTGTCTTTTGTGCTTCTTGTTACAGTCATTTTGACTAATTTAATGGTGGGCCTAGCGGTGAACGACATACAAGTAAGCAGATGATTTTCACTTTGAAACAATTTTTGATAACTCATTTAGAAAAACAACATAGGGTCTTCAAGTTTCAGCAAGTTTAGACAGATTAGTTCGACAAGCTGAATTGGTATCGCGCCTTGAATGTTTGCTATTTTCAAGGCTTCTTCGATACTCTCCAAAAAAATTACTAGCTCTTTGTAAAAGAAGTGCTCTACTACACACGTCGAGAAACCAATTACAATTTGTTATGCGACCAAATGACCCGAGAGATAAACAGCTTCCCGAGGAACTCAAAATTAGTGTCTACAAACTCGTTGCAGAGAGAAGAGACCGGACACAGAGTCTCAAACAAAAAAAGTATGAAAATAATTGCTGCTTTTTCAACAAAAGTCTTCAAAATCGTGAGTTATTCAAAAACCAGAAACTTGACAGTGTTTCTATACTGCGACCACGGTCAGCAACACATGATTCCAACACACAATTTCAAAGTTTAGAAACACCTGCAAACTCAAAAAGGCAAGAATTCTTTCAAAGTTTAGAAACACCTGCAAATTCAAAACGACAGAATGATAGCGCAAAATATCTTAGACAAGAGATTCAATGTATAAAAATTCAAATTAAAGATTTATCGAATAAGTTACAAAAGCTGGCGGACAACGTTGAACAGAAAACAAATACAATTACGGAGCAGTTGTGTTAGGTGAAAAAAGGATTGGAACAAAAATCTCAGTTTTACTTTTAGCTTGGAGTCGAATTTAGACTCATAACTTTGGCCACATACTGACTTTGGAGACATACGTAAATAAATAAAAACAAAAACAGGTTATAAAAAAAACGTTGAAATTGTTTCATTTGATTAGCTTGTTTAAATATACTGATTAATAGAATTTTGCAAAAATAAATTTTAGGCTGAATTGGGAAAACTTTGTCTATAATTCGAATTAGAGTTAATATGCGGAGTGATTTACCACCATTTTTTTAAAGATTGGAATTATATGTTCAAAGACAAAATCTTTTATATAACTGTTTAGGAAACCGTAGTCTACAGTGCACACAAAGGTCGCGGAGTTTTAGTAAATTTTCATAAACAAACCACTTAACTACTAAATAATTTTTAAAATTCAAGTGAAAAAGTCTGGTTATAAGACATAGTCAATGAAAGATGTAATCTGGTAATTTTATTACTACAAACGCAATCACTCCCAATCAATCAATTTCGCAAACCAATTTCAAAATTCGATGAAAACGGTAAAGGAGTAGAAAGCATCATAAAGTTTTGTTCTGTTACAGCTCCGAAAAGCATTTGGGTAGTGAAAGATATTTTATGCCGGTGCAATTTCTTTCAGACATTGTTTAAAAGATAATGACTGGAAATATCCGAAGAAGCTCGGATATTTCAAAGCTACGTGCGTCGCTGGAAACGTAAAACTAAGAGTTATTCAAATGTGAGAATAAGTTGTTAAATCTATTCACAAGTGAAGCAGGATTTTAATTTTAAATACCAATACAAGGTACCAGAGATAGTAATTAGCTAAACCATCATAAATTTCTTAGGCAAATTAAAATAGGTTTAAAAGCTCAGCTTACCAACAAATCACAGCTCATATAAGTTCCATTATTAAGGCCAACGATATTTTTGTGATTGCCTCCCATTCGTAAGTCAACACTTTCAATGACTGACTTATTAAGGATGGTTACATTGTGAGCGGCTTTCAGTTTTTCATATACAGAATCAAGTATCAGATCGTTCTCAATAATATAAGCAACGTTTTCGGAAAAATTGTCATGATTAAAAGTTATCATTGCATCCGAACTCGCATCCCAAACCTCAAAAAAAAGAAATTAATTAATTATTTTAACGTCGAAACTTTATGATGTTTAAATTCCTTATACCTGCATTTGTTTTACTGGCTTATACCTTGTCGAAGATATTTTTTCCCATGCTCCTATCGATTTAAACAAATCAACCGAATTATGATTTATTGCAGATACACGGTTCCCATACTGGCCAGCAGAAAACCCTTTGAATGGTGGAGCTCCTTCAAGAAGAAGAACTTTCTTCTCTGAGAGAACTTCATTTTGTGCTAGGATAGTTAGTACATTATATTAAAATAAGTAAGAAATTGAAATCAAATAAAATAAAAGCATATATTACATAGTCCACAAGCTAGGGCTGTACCAACAAGTCCTCCACCGGCTATTATAATATCATAATGTTCTGAAAGTTTATTTTTGTTTATTTCGTTTGGTTGCCCTTGAGAAAAAAATCTACAGGAACAAGTTATTGTTTTGATTGGAGATAGTCTTTTTGCGGAAAATCGAAATAAATTCGACATAATTCCAAATTATTATTACTTCGTTTTAACAAAAATCCAGATGATTTACCTGTCATTCTGTTTTCTGTCATCTGTCAATCTAGTAAACAAACGAGTCCTGCTAACTATGGAGTGGTCATCTATTGACGAAAAATAGAAACGAAAGCTGCGTTCGAGTACCTACCGAAGGCATCGCCCAGTGGTGTGCCTAGGCTCACATGAGTGCGGAAAAGAAAGGAGATGATGATTTCACATCTCCTTTCTTTTACGTTCTCATGTCAGCCTGGGCTCGTGAAACATCATGTAATAAGGTTATAGTAGTTATAAGATGGAGATGAACAATTATAGGTACAGTTGGACATGTTGATTCGTATAGCTTTTTGTTGCTGTTTACTTGTTAAGCATTTAGCAGAGGCACGCACCCATTTCTTGCAAAAACGATATCTTGAGTAATTTTCTGTTTTCAAAATTTGAATTTGTATACTTCACAGCTGTAGTCGGCAGCAATCTGAAAAAGATATCTTAATCGTTCAAGAACGTTGTGCCACCCGTGGCGTGAAGCGTGAAGGTCAGCATATCCGCTAATTAACCCACATGTTCGTGATTCGAATCCCAACAGAGGCAAAAATGTTTTTCCACGGGTATCGACTTTCGCGAGGAATTGGCAAGTCCACCGTTACTAAATTCATTGCAATGAAAAGCGCTATCTCAATATGCCATTCCCAACCGGCAGAAAATTGTAAGTCCCCTCCATTCCCTCACAAGACAATGGTTGTGAGAAGCCCGCTAGGCCACGAGGTTCCTCGCTCTGTTGCGCCAACCAATTTATTTATTTATTTATTTAATCGTTCGAGAAGGTAATTACGATATATAGGAATAGTCTATTCAATAGGTTATTGAACATGCCCAGTCAGTGTTTTCAATAGCGAGTAGTTTTTCTTGATACATTTGGCTTTTGTGAAAAACCGATAGATAAAATAGAAAAAAAACCAAAAACTATGACCATTTTTATTTCAAACGAATCCGTCCTGTTCAAGACGACCAATCTTTAAATGAGGAGATGAAGCGATTTCAATCTTAGTTTTTATTAGTACCTACATATGTATATATAAATAACTATTGGTAGGTATTGTTCTTATATTATAGAAATATCTTATAGGTAGGTAGTAGTTTCTGAATAACTTAATTTCGGAATAATATCACGCATCGTTTGATTTTTGCTCCTTAATCCAGACTCTTCGAAAAGAAACTGTATTGATTGTTGACCTGAGAAAAAGAAAAAGTACAGAGATTTTCTTGGAACCAAATGCCTACCGTAACCTTTGCACCCTTCTTGGGTGAAGTTTTGGAAGAGCTATTGTAACCATATTTGCTTATGACTGCAACTAAATCTTACGATGACTCTGCGAACATTTAAGAAAGGTCTTGGTTTGGCATTCATATTCAAATTTTGCTTTCTCAAACGGATTATTTGGAATGGAATATTGTAATTCTATATCAGTCAAATTTATTTTTATTTGAATTTTAAAAACTTACCATTTGAAAATCCTCAGAGCCAGACTATTTGCATCGATTACTGAGAACATCAATTTGGTAACCGTCTTTTTCACAAGATTTTCTTTCTGTTTTTTTTTAATATACTCAATCATTTGTATTTACACGCCTTTTCTTATTTTGTTTCCGTCTTTGATTAAGGTTTTCAATGGTTTCGTTGCCTTGTGCTGTTTTCTATCATAATGCATATTATTCGTTATTAGGTTTGTTCGTTGAAGCCCTATGGTCGCCCTGGGGTCTCCACAAAGCGTTTTTTGATAAACCTTAAGTCACGCTGAATGTCAAACTGAGTGGTTTTTGAGCCCTAGGGTTGACCTAGATTTTCCCTCAACTCGCCCTAGGTTTTTGCTGTGGCGAGTTGAGGGCTGTCAAACCGCATATATTTTTTCTTTCAATGACAGAGATGTGTGGTGAATTTTTTAAGGACTGGAAAGCCCAGGATTTTTTAACAACTCATAAGGTTGTCAAGAAAACCTGGATCAACCCTGGGGAAAGTTCAACGATTGCTCCGATTGCACCCTTTTTGCACATTGACAATATGTATATTCCATAAAGAAATAGTGAAAAAAAACTTCCTTAAGCTTTATATTATAGTCTGTTATGTAGATTGTTTTGCAAAGGATGCGACAAAAACTCAGGACGGATAGATTGAGTTAAGACGAAAAAGAGGTGGGACAATTTTAATTAATTCTCTAAATAAATAATTAAAAATCAACTAGCCGTGTATTAACACATACTGTAGTATTTTGAAAAGCTAATGCTTTTTTTTTAATTACAAAATTTTTCTTCAAGTTAATTTAGTGAAAGGTTTTTGAGTAATCTAGTCTTAAAATCAAAAATTTGAAAAAAATTATTTAAATTAATAATAACTAAAAATCAAATAAGCCGCATATTAACATTTCTTGTAAGTTTTTTGAAAGCTAGAACTTTGTTCCTTACATTTTAGTTAAAGTTAATTTAAAAAAGAAAAAGTACCGAAATAAACAAGTCTTAAATGTTCATATTGCCAAGAAGTGGAATGTGTCTTCTTTCGTTTGGATGCTCCATATAGTGCAAAGATTACTTGTTGTTGTTTTTTTTTCTTTTAATGAACTTTGTAAGAATTCCTTTTCATCTCACTCAAGGATTTAAATAATAAACTTTTATTGATCCATGTTATCCTGCAGACAAAAACAATAGTAAGTACATCGTATAACATCGCCTTTTGCTTATCGCACCATTTCTATTGTCACTTCGCATAGTAGCACTTTCTGTCCAAAGTTTTCGGTTCATAAACTGTATAAATGAAATAACGTTATGCAAAACCAAGGTTACTCAGAAGCTTAAAATTATAAAAGAAATCCTTGTCAGTTTTCATTAAATAGAAACAAGTTGATTGATGTTAAACCAGAAACAAATGTAAATGACCTGTCAATTTCGATTATAAAAAACAGTATAAAATTGGATGCAAGCTTTTATTTTCAATCCATACACTGAACGAAATGACTGAGCTTCAAACCAGTAATAAACCGTCTGGCAAAGAAGATCCAGAGCCCGAAAAAGAAACATTTTTGGATTCAAAATTATTTAGATGGATAACACTTGTATTATACTTAGGAGGTGTCAGTGGCATGGGAATGTGTTTGTCAATATACTTTATATTTTTCTTTGACTCCACAATGCCTGAAATCTACTTACGGTTTCCTGTAACCATTGAAAAGGACTAGCAAATACTGGAATAAATGTAAGTTTATTTTACAATTTTTTCAAACGCATGAAGAATAATTAAACTTTTTTTTATGCATAATTTAATATATAACATAGTTCGTAAAGTCTAGAAGTCTTATCTTGAGGTTATTATTCACTTTAAGTATTCACTAATTTCTTTTTATAGAACTATAGGTGCTTAAAGTTGAGTTGTGTACATCGTATTAATACTTTAAAGTTAATTGTAGTGTAATACTGTTTTTTATAAATGTGTTGCACTTGTGATCCTTTATATTTTTTTTATAATCGGCAAAGTCGGCATTTTTGACTCCCATATAAATAAATAGTACATGGCTAAGGTAAACCCAAGACCTCCAACTCCTCCCAAATACAATCCCAGTGTAATTAACTTGAAGAGCTTTGAATCAAAAAAGTCTGGTTTCTTTTCACCGGCTGCTCCTGCTTCCACCTTTTCATTAGCTTTGCCTTTGTCTTCAGTCATGTTTTAGTTTTAAATGCGATTCCACAACCGTAAGAAATTAATTATTATTATCGGTAGTATGCACCCCTTCAGAGCGCTTATATTGCAATGCAACTAAATGGATGTGTCAATCATTTTTATACCTTCACTATATGGCTAATTTAATTTTGTTATGAATCATTTTCAATAAAATCCAAAATCAATTTCAAAACCGAAGGTTTTACATGCGCAAATGCATACGACGTGAAAATTATAATAAGAATTTTAATAATATCTAAAGTTCAAGGTCGAGCCATGGTGTTGCACTTAAGAAGAATCGAAACAATTTTCAAGTTTAGCGAGTATTAAAAAAACTATTTTCACAGAATTACCATATTTCAAGTATATTTTGTGATTTTTAAATATTTTTTCTTTAAGAGAAAACATTCGTGGTAAAGTTGTGAATTCAGTACTTAATTCGGTCGGAAGAAAATTTTGTTCGATTTCTTCAATTTTCTTATGATTAACGGTCAAATCGGACAGGTATAGGAAAGAAAACTTTGTAGGTGTGCTGAAAATTTGAAATGTTTGTGATATTAGGTATTCAATTAACTGTCAAGACATATGCGACGGCGACGGGTTGCGTTTCGCCCGTTTTTTCGTTTCAATTAAAATCAAAAGCGGACAATTGCTCGATACGAAGTGTATCTATGAAAATTTGGATGTGCTTTGCGCATCATTAGTTTCTTATTACTCTAGTGAATTTTTCAACTAAATCTAGGTCAATATTTAATATTTTTAATTGATAATAAAATGTTCATAAAAAGTAAATATTTAAGAAATAAATAAAAAAGTAAAACTAATTCAAGAGCATTGTGCTTTGTTTTTTGTTTTCTTTTAACTAAAGTATCTTAATGATTTCGAAGTGACTTTTGTTTCAATAATATGCAAAAAATGCGTAATTATTTTGCTTGCGATACCTTGGCCCTTAAAACACCGTGGCTTTTCAATTATTTTCTCCGCGGCATTACCTGTAAAGTGATTAAAAAAGTAAACAAAAGATATCATCACATTTGTATTTAATTAATTTTTTTTCTCCTTTTTGAAATGTTGGTTTCGCGCTTTTTATTTCCTTGTATTGCTTTTATAATTTTCATAATGGTCGTCATGATACCTGGTGTTATGTTAAGAGAGTAGTAAATGTATGTATTCCAAATCCAAATGTACTTAACCCTCTATCCAAGAGTATGGATCTAAAGTTTAAGAGACTAATTGACAATATTTTCAAAAATGCAGTAGGTACTAAAGACAGGTTATCCAACAGGTAGTCATCCGGAATCCGATCTTAAACTCTAAAGCTCGTTTTCTCGCACTTTCGTTTTCACCTTGCAAAAGTTGTGTGCGAAATATTTTTCGTAGATGTATATCATGATTGCCAGCCGTGTGTCGAGTAGCCGCTACTGTCTGCCCTTGATTTGATTTCTGATTTATTTTATCGATTGTAAAAATGTGTTTTAAATTTTGAAGAAACAATAAAGTTAAATAATGGATGCAGTATAAAAGCCAAAGTTTGCAGTGGAAGCATCAAGCTCATCTTTTTGTGAAAGCTTATCAAGTGACGTAGAATTTTTGACAGCTTCATCGGCGCTACTTTCACTGACGGGCATAAAACACTCATGCACAGCAACAACACAAAAATTCAATCTTTTATACAAACTCTATTTTGCCAATGGAAAACCCAAAAAATTGCTATCTCTAAATTTGTGATTTGATAATAAAGGTTATTCCAGACCAAACGAAACATTAAAAAACTTTTTGGAAGTATGTTTTTCCAATCTGCTTCGAACATGGTTTAGTTTCAAGTTCCTTTTTTCAATTTTATCTCAATGTAATCCTTTTTGAAAACATGAAAACGAAATAAATATTTCATTTGTAAATTTCCTTCACGTTTTTTCAAAGTTGCATGAGCTTTTAACGCTGAGAAAATGGTTGAAGCGTATAAATGTCATTTGATTTTGAGTATTGAGTTGTCATTCAGTGGTTTATTTACAACTTTGACAGCCGTATTTATTAGATTTCGCTAAAACACGCTTAAAACGCATGTTAGTTATTCAGTGATTAAGAACTTAATGAGACTTTAATCAGTGAATAAAAAGTCCTTATTTATAATCATTTTTTTCGCCCATACTAGTTAATCATCCCTTATGTCAAAATCATAAAGAAACTCTCTTATTTTGGTTTCTCAATGGTTGAACTGACAACAGAAATTTGTTTTTGTTTATATTTTCTAACCTATGGACGATGAAATGTTGGTCACGCAATATACATTGTTCTATATATATGTATATATTCTATTATTCTTTGGCTTTAATTTTGTTGTTTTGTCCAAAAAGCGAAAATCAAAAACGTTTCCGAACTGGAAAAATTGTAAGAAACGAATTTACAAAAAAGGAAAACAATGCATATTTCTGTCAATTGAAAACACATTTACTACATCCAAATTATTTATAAAGTAAATGTTATTTGAGTACATTTCCATTTTAGTTATTTTTAAAATTCTCAAAGATGTAAATAAACCACTGAATGACAACTCAATACTCACAATCAAATGACATTTATACGCTAAAACACGCTTAAAACACGCTTAAAACACACATTTCTGCGTTTAAGCTAGTCAGCCCTTATTCACTGCCGAAAAATGATTATAAATACGATTTTTGTTTTAATCAACGATTAAGCGTGTTTTAAAGTTCCGCGGAGTTTAAAATGCGATTATAAATACGGCTGTGAGAGTTTTAAAAGCAACTAAAATGGAAATGTACTCAAATTACATTAACTGTATGCATAATTTGGATGGTGTAAATGTGTTATCCACTGAAAGAAGTAGAGCGCAGAAGGTGTACAAAAAAGATTTGATCCAATGAAGGAGTCATTATTTAGGCAGAAATATAAGAATGTTTCCTTTTTTCAGAGCCCGTTTCACACGCGTCGTGGCTGAGTTACAATTTCTCGGATGCATAAGAACCTCCAAAAGGAAGACCGACCATGTACCATGTTACACGTTTAACATGGGAAGTTAAACCATTAAAAGGTGTTTTTTATGTCATTTGTTCTATGTATTTATTCAAATAAAAATAAAATTTTCCATTTCATTTTTATATCAGAGCAAATTTAGTAGCATTCCACAATTTGAAAAAAATCGATAGCCTTGAACACGATTGATATCCAAGTTGTTGTCGCGTGCCTGCGTTATGTATGCACAAAGGGCAATTGTCAGAGCATCAGTTCCACATTCTAGAATGTCATTAGGGAAGTCTTGCTTTTGGCCGTTCTTTGCTGGGATGCATAGCAACAACTTCTTTAAGTGCTTCCTTCTTCATAAAACCGCACAAATGCTTCAGTCACTGCACGACACAACTTCGGATCCATAATAAATGCAACGCGACTTCAGTCATAGAGAGATCCCAAACACTTGAGTTCATGTCGACTAAGGTTTTCTTCCCGGCAGAGCTTCTTCCCCATCACAACCTGGGTTGCTATACCAGCATGAACACAGCCTGATACCCACAGAGTCGTGTAACATTTCATTCGATGATATCGAGTAATAGCATATTCTATGGCATTAGTTAGAGGATGACCCAAGTGCAGAGACCTAGTGACATTGGATGGTGGAATAACCATGACAAATTTAAGTTAGCTTTAGTTATTTTATTTGTACTTACAGTTTTATACTTAGACCGAACACCGAACGAAAATAAAAACAAAACAAAATTCTGTTGTCAGTTGAACCATTGAGAAACAAAAATAGAGAGTTTCTTTATGATTTTGACATAAGGGATGAATAACTATAATGGGTGATGAAAAAGATTATAAATAAGGATTTTTTATTCACTGAATAAAGTCTTAATAGGTTCTTATTCCCTGCGTTTTAAGCGTGTAATAGCAAAATCTAATAAATACGGCTGAAAATGTTTTTTTTCCTTCAAAACCATAAACGTCAAATTTGCTGTACAGTAAAAGTTAAAAGTTGGTCAACTTGTCCAGTTCCGATTCCAGTTCCGTATGAAGCTCCGTCGCATTGTGTTCGCGCTATTGAATTTGTGTGTATTCAATAATTTGACAGCTCTTCCAGTACCAGTTTCAGTTCCAGTTCCGTCTGCATTGTGTTCAGCCAATTACCTGTCATTCCGTCTTCTGTCATCTGTCAATCTAGTAAGCAAACGAGTCCTGCTAACTATGGAGTGGTCATCTATTGACGAAAAATAGAAACGTAAGCTGCGTTCGAGTACCTACCGAAGGCATCGCCCAGTGGTGTGCCTAGGCTCACATGAGTGCGGAAAAGAAAGGAGATGATGATTTCACATCTCCTTTCTTTTCCGTTCTCATGTGATGCCGACTGCAGACTCTTAATTTCCTTTAAATCTGTTTCGCATAGGGGAGTGTGACCAATGAAATATTAGAAATCATGCTAGATCCAGCAATTTAGCACTTTTTTTTTTTTTAAATATGCCAAAAATAATGCTAAATATTTTTTCTAGAAAAAAAAAAATGCTAAAAATAATGCCAACAACCTCAAACTAATAAAACATTATTTTTTTTTCAGAAAAATAACAGATATTTATTTTTTAAGTGTTGAGGAAAGGTATTCGCTCTTTTCAAAATGTAAAAATCCTTCTACTTCGAATAGTATTTGATTTTATTTTAACTAAAAATATAGAACAATTTACAATACATACATACATAATCTAAAAAATAAAGTACTTACTGTAAAGGCTATGGCCCAATGACTCCGTCAGACTTCAACTTCAACTTCAACTTCAACTTCAAAATATTTGAAAATTTCGGATGGCCCAATGAATCCGTCGCGTTAATGCGCTTTTGTTACACAGTGCACCATGTGTGTGAGCATGTGTGTCTACCAACCAACAAAAAAATACCAATACCAAATGTCAAAGTCGTTAAGTGCGTTGATATTAAAAATGTTTTAATTATTTTGTATTTTCTAAAGTCGGTTTGAGAATTTTATAAAGAAAACGAATTTGAAATTGTTGTTATGGATGAGGAAATAAATGGGCGCGTTCGGTGCAATTCAGATTTTCAGATTAACTAACTATTCTCGGCCTCTGATTGGCCAGACGTTAAGTTTTTCAGTTGACAACTCATCAGCTGTTAGTTTTTACCGATTCAGTTTTTCAGTCAAGAAAAGCAGGCTGAAAATCTAGATTTAGTTTATTAAGCTGTCAGATGCGATAAATAGCCTACATGACAATTGAACTTTACTTTGTATTTTTCGGTTAGCTTTTTGTGGAAACATTTTTGTAGTGAACTTTTTCATTAAACTGAACTCTAATTTATTTTTAGGCAATTTGTCGTATAATTAAAGATTATTAATGGAAACCCTTACAAAGGAAATAGATTTTTAAGAAAATTATTTGCTACATTTTCACTCGAAGTCTATTCAAATTGTAGTTACACGCATATTTCTAATCACAAATATTGAAGAGAAATGCTTTGGACTATAAGTTAATACTATTTTGAACCAACTACAAGAAATTATTTATTTCTTATCAAATCTTTCCTAGCAGAATTGAAAGGTGAATCCCAATACCATTCAAATCTGACAAAAAATTTAGAAGACCGTTCGACGCAAAACTGAATAAGTTTTTCAGTTAATCTTAAAATCTGAATTGCAACGAACGCGCCCAATGATATTGTGTTGCTTGTTCCAATAATCGGAATGTTTTATTTGTATTTAAAGTACTGTAAAAAAAGAAATAGGAGGTGGTGGGTGCGGCCCTTGTATCAAGAGAGGCGAACGAAAGGGTACTTTGAAACAAGTTTTTTGTTTATGAAGGAGCATGATCCAGATTTGTTTACCAAAGCTACTCGTATGAATAAGCAGCAATATAATTTATTGCTTGCTTTGGTAAAGAGCAGATTGACGAAAACTTCTATTCGAACTCCTATAAGTCCAGAGTGTAGAATGGAACAAAACAAAAACAAAATTAGTACACCAACCACTCAAACCTTTCATTAATTATCACTCACCACAAAATTGTTATAAATTAAAAGTAAAAACCAAAAAAACTAAAGTAACACTATGGCTGCCACACAATAATTTACACACAAACAGCCGTATTTATAATCGCATAATAAACTCCGAACAACTTTATAACACGCCTATTCATTGAATAAATCAGAAATCGTATTTATAATCATTTTTCGTCAGTGAATAGGGGCTGAATAGCTTAAACGCAGAAATGTGTGTTTTAAGCGTGTTTTAAGCGTATTTTAGCGTATAAATGTCATTTGATTTTGAGTATTGAGTTGTCATTCAGTGGTTTATTTACAACTTTGACAGCCGTATTTATTAGATTTCGCTAAAACACGCTTAAAACGCATGTTAGTTATTCAGTGATTAAGAACTTAATGAGACTTTAATCAGTGAATAAAAAGTCCTTATTTATAATCATTTTTTTCGCCCATACTAGTTAATCATCCCTTATGTCAAAATCATAAAGAAACTCTCTTATTTTGGTTTCTCAATGGTTGAACTGACAACAGAAATTTGTTTTTGTTTATATTTTCTAACCTATGGACGATGAAATGTTGGTCACGCAATATACATTGTTCTATATATATGTATATATTCTATTATTCTTTGGCTTTAATTTTGTTGTTTTGTCCAAAAAGCGAAAATCAAAAACGTTTCCGAACTGGAAAAATTGTAAGAAACGAATTTACAAAAAAGGAAAACAATGCATATTTCTGTCAATTGAAAACACATTTACTACATCCAAATTATTTATAAAGTAAATGTTATTTGAGTACATTTCCATTTTAGTTATTTTTAAAATTCTCAAAGATGTAAATAAACCACTGAATGACAACTCAATACTCACAATCAAATGACATTTATACGCTAAAACACGCTTAAAACACGCTTAAAACACACATTTCTGCGTTTAAGCTAGTCAGCCCTTATTCACTGCCGAAAAATGATTATAAATACGATTTTTGTTTTAATCAACGATTAAGCGTGTTTTAAAGTTCCGCGGAGTTTAAAATGCGATTATAAATACGGCTGTGAGAGTTTTAAAAGCAACTAAAATGGAAATGTACTCAAATTACATTAACTTTATGCATAATTTGGATGGTGTAAATGTGTTATCCACTGAAAGAAGTAGAGCGCAGAAGGTGTACAAAAAAGATTTGATCCAATGAAGGAGTCATTATTTAGGCAGAAATATAAGAATGTTTCCTTTTTTCAGAGCCCGTTTCACACGCGTCGTGGCTGAGTTACAATTTCTCGGATGCATAAGAACCTCCAAAAGGAAGACCGACCATGTACCATGTTACACGTTTAACATGGGAAGTTAAACCATTAAAAGGTGTTTTTTATGTCATTTGTTCTATGTATTTATTCAAATAAAAATAAAATTTTCCATTTCATTTTTATATCAGAGCAAATTTAGTAGCATTCCACAATTTGAAAAAAATCGATAGCCTTGAACACGATTGATATCCAAGTTGTTGTCGCGTGCCTGCGTTATGTATGCACAAAGGGCAATTGTCAGAGCATCAGTTCCACATTCTAGAATGTCATTAGGGAAGTCTTGCTTTTGGCCGTTCTTTGCTGGGATGCATAGCAACAACTTCTTTAAGTGCTTCCTTCTTCATAAAACCGCACAAATGCTTCAGTCACTGCACGACACAACTTCGGATCCATAATAAATGCAACGCGACTTCAGTCATAGAGAGATCCCAAACACTTGAGTTCATGTCGACTAAGGTTTTCTTCCCGGCAGAGCTTCTTCCCCATCACAACCTGGGTTGCTATACCAGCATGAACACAGCCTGATACCCACAGAGTCGTGTAACATTTCATTCGATGATATCGAGTAATAGCATATTCTATGGCATTAGTTAGAGGATGACCCAAGTGCAGAGACCTAGTGACATTGGATGGTGGAATAACCATGACAAATTTAAGTTAGCTTTAGTTATTTTATTTGTACTTACAGTTTTATACTTAGACCGAACACCGAACGAAAATAAAAACAAAACAAAATTCTGTTGTCAGTTGAACCATTGAGAAACAAAAATAGAGAGTTTCTTTATGATTTTGACATAAGGGATGAATAACTATAATGGGTGATGAAAAAGATTATAAATAAGGATTTTTTATTCACTGAATAAAGTCTTAATAGGTTCTTATTCCCTGCGTTTTAAGCGTGTAATAGCAAAATCTAATAAATACGGCTGAAAATGTTTTTTTTCCTTCAAAACCATAAACGTCAAATTTGCTGTACAGTAAAAGTTAAAAGTTGGTCAACTTGTCCAGTTCCGATTCCAGTTCCGTATGAAGCTCCGTCGCATTGTGTTCGCGCTATTGAATTTGTGTGTATTCAATAATTTGACAGCTCTTCCAGTACCAGTTTCAGTTCCAGTTCCGTCTGCATTGTGTTCAGCCAATTACCTGTCATTCCGTCTTCTGTCATCTGTCAATCTAGTAAGCAAACGAGTCCTGCTAACTATGGAGTGGTCATCTATTGACGAAAAATAGAAACGTAAGCTGCGTTCGAGTACCTACCGAAGGCATCGCCCAGTGGTGTGCCTAGGCTCACATGAGTGCGGAAAAGAAAGGAGATGATGATTTCACATCTCCTTTCTTTTCCGTTCTCATGTGATGCCGACTGCAGACTCTTAATTTCCTTTAAATCTGTTTCGCATAGGGGAGTGTGACCAATGAAATATTAGAAATCATGCTAGATCCAGCAATTTAGCACTTTTTTTTTTTTTTAAATATGCCAAAAATAATGCTAAATATTTTTTCTAGAAAAAAAAAATGCTAAAAATAATGCCAACAACCTCAAACTAATAAAACATTATTTTTTTTTCAGAAAAATAACAGATATTTATTTTTTAAGTGTTGAGGAAAGGTATTCGCTCTTTTCAAAATGTAAAAATCCTTCTACTTCGAATAGTATTTGATTTTATTTTAACTAAAAATATAGAACAATTTACAATACATACATACATAATCTAAAAAATAAAGTACTTACTGTAAAGGCTATGGCCCAATGACTCCGTCAGACTTAAACTTCAACTTCAACTTCAACTTCAACTTCAACTTCAAAATATTTGAAAATTTCGGATGGCCCAATGAATCCGTCGCGTTAATGCGCTTTTGTTACACAGTGCACCATGTGTATGAGCATGTGTGTCTACCAACCAACAAAAAAATACCAATACCAAATGTCAAAGTCGTTAAGTGCGTTGATATTAAAAATGTTTTAATCTCAACGCCGCCACGGACGTCACGTACGTTGCTTATGGGCCATTCCCCATAAGAATACATGTGTTTTAATCGAGCTGTCAGTTGTGGCCGCTGAAGTCGAACGCGTGACGGAGTCATTGGGCCATAGCCTTAACGTGAACCCAACATTTTATACCAATTTCCTAATCGAAAAACGTTCAACCGAAAACACAACTGGCAACACTATAATGGAATGGTATAAATGACGGGCGTTGCTTGTAAGCCAGTGTGTGTGAGTGTAGAAAATGTTTGACAGCCAAAAGAGTGTAGAGTGGAGACAATGTAGAAGTTACTGGAGAGTTCTAGATGGCATGTCATTCGATATAAATAGCCCGCCCGAGGCAACCAGTGAGCAGTCTTGTTTATAGAGTGATAAAGTTAAGAGTAAATACAAGTGATAGTCCAAAAGTCGAGTTGAGTTCAAATAAAGTGTATATCGAAAGTAGATACTGAATAAAGTGGTAGAATTAAATTGAAAGGTAGAGTTTTATTTTTGCGAACTAAGCGCACGTTACATTGGTGTCAGAAGTGTAAATAAAACTTATTTGACTAGTAAAGTGTAAAAAAAAAAAAAAAAAGTAAAAAAAGAAAAATAATAATTATATACAGTGAAAATGGGTAAGTTGTTAGAAGAGCTCAACTGCATTGAGCTTAAAAGTGAGTTAGGTAAGCGAAATCTTTCTAGAGCGGGATCGAAAAATGAGCTCGTCTTGCGCTTGCGCAACCACTTGGAACAGCAAGGGGAAGACGTAAACACTTTTGTTTTTGAAACAGAAGTGGAGGAAGAGGAAGCAAGTGAAAGTGTAGATTTTTCTAGTATAATGAAGCTTTTATTAGAACAAAAGACAGAACAGCAGAAGGTTCTCGGACGTCTGGAAGAACAACGAAACGATCAAAAGAAGGAACAGCAGAATGTTCTCGAACGACTCGAAGTACAACAAAAGAAGCTGGAAGAGCAACGAAATGAGCAAAAGAAGGAACAGCAGAATGTTCTGGAACAACTGGAAGCACAACGAAACGAACAAAAGAAGGAACAACAGAATATTCTCGAAAGACTTGAGGCGCAGCAGAATGTTTTGGAAGGTCAGAAAAACATTCTAGAAGGTAAATTGGGTAACATTGAGAAAAATGTTTGTGCCCTAGACGAACGCGTTGAAGGTGTGGAGAAACAGCTTTCTGTTGTAGAGAATCGTTTCGAAATCGTAGAAACCCGATGTGATAAACAGTTTTCTGTTCTGACCAAGGAATTGGACCAGATCCGGAAAATCAAAATTCGAGAGTCTGCTGGGGAGTTTGTAAAGAAAAAGGAGATGAAACCCCCAACATTTGATGGACAGTCTTCTTGGCCAGTCTACAAGAGACAATTTGAGGCAGCCGCGACAACAAATGGCTGGGATGACGAAGACAAGTACATTGCACTGACTCTTGCTCTTAGAGGACCAGCAGCTGAATTACTTCAAACAGTTCCAGCTGGTAAGAGTGGCGATTTTAGTTCTCTCGTGGCAGCTATAGATAAACGCTTTGGAGATGGCCACTTGAAAGAAGTCTTCCGAGTCCAACTCAATAACAGAGTCCAGAAAAGGGGTGAAAGTCTACAGCAGCTCCAAGCAGACGTCGAAAGACTGGTTCACCTGGCATATCCGGATGCTGGAGAAGAAATCATCAACCAGCTTGCTGTTGAGTCCTTTGTTCGTGCCATTGCTGATATACATCTTCAGAGGTCTGTGCGAACTGCTAGAACACGTACTCTTTCTGAAACTTTAGCATTCGCATTGACAATTGAAGCAGCAGAACAGGCTTCTCAGGGAGTACATCGACTTAGAGAGGCCATAGTCGAAGAATGCTCGTGCCAAAGAGCTGAAATACAAAAGAACCGGAGCGGACTAGCAAGATGTTGGAACTGCAACAAGACCGGGCACTTACAGCGTCAATGCCGACTACCACCAAACAAAGCAGGTTGTCAACATTGTGGAAGCAAGAGATCCAACCCAGAGCAAGGTAACAACAACACCAGCGTTGCCTATCAGCCCGTTTCCCATCAGGGAAACGAGGGGCAGAGGCTGGTTTCTTGTATCGATGGCCCCAGAACCACCATCCAGGTCTCTCAGACCAAACGAGACAACAAAAGTCTGACTGTGGAGACTACTATTAACGGCAACAAACATGTGGCTACCATCGACACCGGTGCCACAGCATCCATAGTACGTCGAGACCTGGTAAAGATGACATGGCTTCATAACACCAATAGCTACCGTCTAAGAACCGCAACGGGAGAAGCAGCAAGAGTATATGGAGAAGTGTGTCTTAAGATCCGACTGGCCGACCTAGTGTTTACTCATCAATTCCTGGTGGCAGATATATGTGACGAGTGCATCATTGGAATCGACTTTATGAAACAGCACGGAGTTATTTTGGACATCGGTAATCAGGTTTTGAAGTACCAAAATAAGGAACTTCCAATGACCTATTCGAACGAAAGTACGTCGACACTGAGAACTGTCATCAGGGAAGATCTTATTCTGCCTCCTTCTTCTGAAGTGTTCGTTTGGACGAAACTGGAGGGTGAGTTTGGAAGCATTCGATACCTCATGGTGGAACCAGACCCAGAGTGTTCCTCCCAAAGCGTCATCATTGGGAAAACACTGGTAGCACCGAAAAACAAAATGGTCCCCGTACGATTACTAAACACCAGACCGTACGATGTAAAGTTGAAGAAAGGAGAAGTCGTTGGACGTTGCGAATCGGTTGCAGCAATTACGAAGATCACAGACGAAGCTCCGAGAAAAACTATAACTCCGGAGGAGCTCGAAACCATCAGAGCTAAAATACTGAATTCATCCAACCTTGATCACCAACAAACAAGGATGGCTGAAAGTCTCCTACAAGAGTACACGGATATCTTCGCATCGCAAAAGGGGCAATATGGTAGGACACAGTTGGTGCAGCATCGCATCAACACAGGAGATGCAAGACCGATTCGTCAACCCGCAAGACGTCTTCCACTGGCCAAACAAGGTGAGGTTGAGGAAATGATAACAGCAATGAAAAAGGACGGTCTTATCGAAAATTCCAAAAGTCCTTGGGCGTCACCGGTGGTGCTAGTGAAAAAGAAAGACGGAAGCACTCGTTTTTGTGTGGACTACCGAAGGCTGAATGATGTAACTAAGAAGGACAGCTATCCCCTGCCCAGAATCAGTGATACCCTGGATGCCATGGAGGGAGCGCAGTGGTTCTCGACGCTGGACTTGAAGAGCGGATATTGGCAAGTTGACATCCACCCTGATGATCGGGAAAAGACGGCGTTTTCTACAGGTAATGGGCTCTGGCAGTTTAAAGTTATGCCGTTTGGGCTATGTAACGCTCCGGCAACATTCGAGCGTTTAATGGAGTGCGTTCTTCAAGGACTGACGTGGAAAGCGTGCCTAGTCTACTTGGACGATGTCATTGTTTACGGGAAAACATTTGACCAACATTGCAAGAACCTAAAAGCCGTGTTTCAGAGACTTCGAGAGGCTAACCTTAAACTGAATCCAGAAAAATGTGCACTTTTCAAAACCGAAGTCAAGTATTTGGGACACATCATCTCATCCCAAGGAGTAAAGACTGATCCTGAAAAAGTTGACTCCGTCAAAAATTGGCCAACACCGCAGGACAAACATCAACTCCGAAGCTTTCTGGGACTTGCCACATATTACCGACGTTTTGTTAAGAACTTTGCTGGAGTTGCAAAGAGTTTGCATCAGCTCACCGAAAAGGGGAAGCAGTTTAAATGGTCAGGTGAGTGTGAGAAATCTTTCCAGGAACTCAAATACCGCCTCTGTAACGCTCCAGTGCTGGCACATCCAACACCTGGCAAAACATTCATCGTCAACGCAGATGCAAGCAACGTTGGAATCGGGGCGGTACTATCCCAAGTGTATGATGGCGAGGAGAAAGTGGTGGCATACTACAGCAAGGTCCTATCGAAACCCGAAAGAAACTACTGCGTGACCAGAAGGGAACTGCTAGCTCTCATCTTGGCAACAAAGCACTTCCATAAGTACATCTATGGACAGAAATTCCTTCTGCGGACAGACCATGGTGCTCTGAACTGGCTGTTGAACTTCAAAAATCCAGAAGGTCAAGTCGCAAGGTGGATAGAAAGATTGCAGACCTATGACTACCAGATCCAACACCGCAGAGGAAAGCTGCACTCAAACGCCGATGCATTATCCCGAAGACCTTGCAAAGTGGATTGCAAGCATTGTAGGCGGCAAGAAGACAAAGAAAATATTACCGCTCAGCGACTAAGAGCTGACCCGATATGCGGATGGAGCAATGAGGAAGTGAGGACTGCTCAACAGGAGGACCCAGATATCGAACCCATTCTCGCATGGAAAGAAAATGAGGAGAAACCTGAATGGGGTGACATTTCCGACAGGAGTCCAGTTCTCAAAGCCTATTGGGCACAGTGGGACTCACTGTATGTGCAAGAAGGTGTCCTCAGGCGAAAATGGGAGTCCGCTGATGGTAAAACATATGTGATGCAGCTGATCGTACCGCAATCGAAAGTCAGTGAAGTTCTTCGGGAGATGCACGACGGACCTTCTGGAGGTCACCTGGGAGTTAATAAAACACTGGAGAAGGTGCGACATCGGTTCTACTGGCTGCATGCTAGAGATGACGTGGAGAAGTGGTGCCGAACATGTGACAAGTGTGCTGCAACCAAAGGACCTGGTAGGAAGATTCAAGGTAAGATGCATCAGTACAACGTTGGATCGCCTTTTGAGAGGATTGCAGTAGATGTGGCTGGGCCTTTTCCAGAGACCAACGCTGGAAACAAGTACATTCTGGTTGTAATGGACTATTTTAGCAAGTGGCCTGAGGCGTATGCCATCCCAAATCAAGAGGCCAAAACGGTGGTCGACCAGATTGTGTTTAACTGGGTGAGTAGGTTTGGCGTGCCTATGGAACTCCATTCCGACCAAGGGAGGAACTTTGAGTCAAACATCTTCCAAGGAGTGTGCGGACTACTTGGCATTAAGAAGACGAGAACCACACCGCTTCATCCACAATCTGATGGGATGGTTGAAAGATTCAACCGGACCTTGAAAGAACACCTCACCAAGGTCGTAGGCGACTACCAAAGAGACTGGGATAGGCACGTACCGCTATTCCTGATGGCCTATAGAAGTGCAGTACATAACTCGACAGGACAAACACCATCTGACATCCTGTTCGGGAAAACCATGCGGCTGCCCAGCGAACTTAAATTTGGATGCCCCACAGAGGAGCCACAGGACACAAACGAGTATGTGGACGACCTCAAGGAGAGGCTCGCTGACATCCATAAAAGAACAAGAGAACGGATGAAAACCTACAGCGACCGGATGAAGACACGGTACGACACAAAAGCGACAACGTCAGGATTCCAAGCAGGAGATCGTGTGTGGCTCTATAATCCGCATCGTCAAAAAGGGATTGTCACCGAAACTTCAGCAAAACTGGGAAGGTCCTTATACTGTAGTCACTAGGATTAACGACGTGGTTTACCGCATCCAAAGAGGACTAAGAGGCAAGTTAAAAGTAGTTCATTGTGACAGGCTGCATCGATATAGTGGCGAAGCTGCAGATGGAATTATTCGGGACGAACAATCCTAAGGAGGGGGCAGTGTAACGTGAACCCAACATTTTATACCAATTTCCTAATCGAAAAACGTTCAACCGAAAACACAACTGGCAACACTATAATGGAATGGTATAAATGACGGGCGTTGCTTGTAAGCCAGTGTGTGTGAGTGTAGAAAATGTTTGACAGCCAAAAGAGTGTAGAGTGGAGACAATGTAGAAGTTACTGGAGAGTTCTAGATGGCATGTCATTCGATATAAATAGCCCGCCCGATGCAACCAGTGAGCAGTCTTGTTTATAGAGTGATAAAGTTAAGAGTAAATACAAGTGATAGTCCAAAAGTCGAGTTGAGTTCAAATAAAGTGTATATCGAAAGTAGATACTGAATAAAGTGGTAGAATTAAATTGAAAGGTAGAGTTTTATTTTTGCGAACTAAGCGCACGTTACATTACATTGGTCTAGAGCCAATTCCTTCCTTGCTTAATAGTTGAACAATGAATAATGAATATCTTAACATAGAAAATCTTAAAACTACATTACTAAGTTACTAAGGTTACGGTTGCTAATTACATCTAATAAACAAGAAATGCATAGGGCTACTAAAAAATAATATACAAAAAAACAAAGTGAAAAATAACTGAGTGCAAATAAAGTTAGGATGAACAACACTCCGGAGGCCGTCTGAAACTTAAGTTGAAGACTCTACATACAAAACAGCAAGCCTTCCTACTGATCTCCTAAGCTTTATAGATCCATTTGGAATACGTACATCAGCTGTTCGCACAATGCCATCAGATCCTGAGTAGACTTTTACAACTCTTCCAAGTTGCCATGATGAACGGATTTCATTTGGTTCTACTATAATTACGACGTTTCCTGGTTCTACTGGTTTCGAAACTTTAAACCATTTTGAGCGCCTTGTAATTTCAGGAAGATATTCCGTGTACCATCGTCTTGTCATTGTTGCCATCAAGTGTTGAGCACGTCGATTATACATCTTACTGAACTGGTCCCCTTCATAAAAAACTCCTGGAGCCGTTACGTCTCTATCATCGTCACCAAAAAGCATTGAATTTGGAGTGAGTGGTCTAGGATCTTCGGGATCAACTGGAATATGTGTCAGAGGTCTTCGATTGATTTGGCCTTGTGCTTCAATCAAAGCGTTTCGAAGTACATCTTCGCGTGGAATCTGACTCTTTAAAGCAAACTCGATACTCACTTTAATTGAACGGATTAAACGCTCCCATGCTCCGCCCATCCAAGGAGAGTAGGCCGGAATGAATCGCCAGAGAATGTTTTGGTATTTTGCTGCGTTCTCACTTAGTTTTTTCTCCATTTCTTTTACGTCCTTCTCGAGAAGATTTTTTGCTCCAATAAAATTTTGTCCATTATCGCTGTATAAAAAACGAGTAACAACTCTGTTTATAATAAATCGACGAACTGCCATCGTACACTGGTCTAAGCTTAGGTCGTTTAATAGTTCTATTTGCACTGCTCGAAAGGTAAGGCAAGTAAATATCATCCCATACCTTTTCACTGTACCTCGACCATATTTGACGAGCATTGGACCAAAACAGTCCACTCCAACATTACATTGGTCTAGAGCCAATTCCTTCCTTGCTTAATAGTTGAACAATGAATAATGAATATCTTAACATAGAAAATCTTAAAACTACATTACTAAGTTACTAAGGTTACGGTTGCTAATTACATCTAATAAACAAGAAATGCATAGGGCTACTAAAAAATAATATACAAAAAAACAAAGTGAAAAATAACTGAGTGCAAATAAAGTTAGGATGAACAACACTCCGGAGGCCGTCTGAAACTTAAGTTGAAGACTCTACATACAAAACAGCAAGCCTTCCTACTGATCTCCTAAGCTTTATAGATCCATTTGGAATACGTACATCAGCTGTTCGCACAATGCCATCAGATCCTGAGTAGACTTTTACAACTCTTCCAAGTTGCCATGATGAACGGATTTCATTTGGTTCTACTATAATTACGACGTTTCCTGGTTCTACTGGTTTCGAAACTTTAAACCATTTTGAGCGCCTTGTAATTTCAGGAAGATATTCCGTGTACCATCGTCTTGTCATTGTTGCCATCAAGTGTTGAGCACGTCGATTATACATCTTACTGAACTGGTCCCCTTCATAAAAAACTCCTGGAGCCGTTACGTCTCTATCATCGTCACCAAAAAGCATTGAATTTGGAGTGAGTGGTCTAGGATCTTCGGGATCAACTGGAATATGTGTCAGAGGTCTTCGATTGATTTGGCCTTGTGCTTCAATCAAAGCGTTTCGAAGTACATCTTCGCGTGGAATCTGACTCTTTAAAGCAAACTCGATACTCACTTTAATTGAACGGATTAAACGCTCCCATGCTCCGCCCATCCAAGGAGAGTAGGCCGGAATGAATCGCCAGAGAATGTTTTGGTATTTTGCTGCGTTCTCACTTAGTTTTTTCTCCATTTCTTTTACGTCCTTCTCGAGAAGATTTTTTGCTCCAATAAAATTTTGTCCATTATCGCTGTATAAAAAACGAGTAACAACTCTGTTTATAATAAATCGACGAACTGCCATCGTACACTGGTCTAAGCTTAGGTCGTTTAATAGTTCTATTTGCACTGCTCGAAAGGTAAGGCAAGTAAATATCATCCCATACCTTTTCACTGTACCTCGACCATATTTGACGAGCATTGGACCAAAACAGTCCACTCCAACATGTGTAAACGGTTTCAAATCGAAAGCCAAACGTGCTTCTGGAAGTTGACCCATTAAAGGCATTATCGGCTTTGCTTTCAAAAGCTTGCACATATTACACCTTGTTGATATTTTTTGAACAGCTCTTCTAATGCTTATGATCCATGCAAACTCTCGAATATTTGTAATGATAGATGATGTTCCCACATGTTGATTTTCATCATGATAGTGCTGAATAAGAAGATCCACGAGAGGATGGCTTTTAGGAAGGATAGCAGGATTTCTTGCAGCATATGACATAGCAGCATTTTGGGATCTTGAACTCATCCTTAAAGTTCCTTCTTCATCAAGAAATGGTGACAAACTCAAAATCGAACTTGAAGAGCTAACTGTTCCTTTCATCTTGAGTGATGTTACTTCTTCTGGGAATGATTCTAACTGGATCTTTCTGAATAGCCAATTTGATGCCTCTGTAAATTCATTTGGAGTAATGAAATGTTCTTTATCACAGCAGATATTTTTGAAACGAAGCATAAAAGCCATAACCCTAACAGAAGATGTCCATTTTGCTTTAAATCTTGGCTTAAGCACGTCGTAGATATTGTAGGATAGTTTTGACTGACTGATATGAAAATTAAATTCTGGACTGGAGTCAACCTTAGCCATTGAAATGTTTTGGGTTTTCCCTGGATAAACTGGCCACTCAGAAAATTGGTTCTTGAGAAAACTTGGACCTTTAAACCATCTTGTTTCCTGATTTCCAATAGAGGAATCACTCCATCGAGTGCCATCGTCAGCTACATTGTCAGAACTCGTTATGTAAAACCATTGCTTTGGTTTTGTCAAATCTAAAATTTCCCCAATACGAACTGCAACAAAAGATGGAAATTTAAAGGTTGTTGAGTTGATCCATGAAAGTACTGTTTTCGAGTCAGAGAGAAAAATTTCTTCATCAATCCTAATAGAATGGGAGCTTTTCACTGTTGCCGCAATTCTTACACCAAGTACAGCAGCCTGTAGCTCCAAACGTGGGATTGATAACTGCTTCACCGGAGCAACTCTTGCCTTTGCCATAACTTGGGCAACTTGAACGTCTTGATTATGTTCGAATCGTAGATAACAAACTGCAGCAAAGGATTTCTCGGAAGCATCAACAAATACAACAAGGCTTACCTTTGAAACATCAGGACTCCACAAAACATAACGACGGGGTATTTTTATCTGGTGTATGTTTTTTAATTCTCTGATGAATTCAACCCAGCGGGACGTTAACTTTTTTGAAACAGGTTCATCCCAGTCCAAACCTTCGCGCCAGACATCTTGTAGAACAATGCGACCTCGTATGATGTAGTGAGATATCAGACCAAGCGGATCGAAGATTTTCATTATTGTTCGAAGCATCTCCCGCTTAGTTAGAACTGCATTCGGAAGAAGCATGTTATTAAAAGTTTCTTCATCAGAGAGTTTGTATATGAAGTGATCCGCAGCTGGTACCCAGTACATTCCCAACACTTTTGAGACAAGACTCTCACAATCGTTTGGATCAATGCTTACAAGCTTTGAATTGACGTGACTCTCTGGCATCTGACGCAAAAGATTCAAACTGTTTGATTGGATACCAACCAGATCAAAATTCATTGATTTGCAAATTCGAACGGCGTCTTTTGTTACTTTAACAGCTTCGTCCAAAGTGTCATGACTGTTGAAGTAATCGTCAACATAGGTACGCTTTGTCAAACCATCGACAGCCTCAGGGTACTTGTCTCGAAAAAGATTCGCGTGATAGTTCTTGACAAATTGGGAGCACGCTGGTGAACATGTAGGGCCAAACATCATAACTTGCATGATATAAACTGTAGGTGCTCGAGAACTATCACCATCTCGCCAAAGAACACGCTGGCACTGCTGGTCTTCTTCTTTTATACGTATCCGATGAAACATCTCCTTGACATCCGCATTGACAGCAATCATTCGCTCACGAAATTTGAAGAGACCTGCATGAAGAGGAACCAAGTTGTCTGGACCTTTAAGCAAACGGGAATTGAGAGAAACACCATTTACTTTTGCTGCTACATCTGCGACATCACGAGGTATTTTGTTGGGATTTTCCACAATGAATGTTGGAGCATACCAAACTCTTTCCCAGCACCTCTGCAATTCTTCAGTAGAAGCAATTCTTGCATAACCTTTATCCAACAATTCTTTCATATGGTTATTTTTCCATTCTAATAGGTGTGGCTTCTTTTTCAAAGATCTTTCTAGCCCTTCCAGTCTTTTCAACGCCATTGGGTAGCTATCCGGAAGTGAGACGTTGTCCGAATCCCACAACAACCCTATCTCATACTGGTTATCAACAAACTTAATGGTATTCTCCATTATGGCCAAGGCTCGAACATTTTCTCGACTAACGAGGTCATTTTTTGGAACAACACCAAATTCCTCTGTTGTGAAATGATGTTTTACGAGGTCGTGTAGTTCTTGCTCTGACTTAATAGCGTCATGGAATAAAAAATGCATTGAAGGTTTTGCTACGGAATGAACGCATGAAATATGAGCTGCTGAGTAAGAATTTCCGAAGACGATCCAACCAAGAAGAGTCTTCAAAGCACAGGGTTCATTCTCCTTACCATGTCGCTGACCATGACCCATCAAAAATTTAGCCTGATCCAACCCAATCAAAATCTTTGGTTTTGCGTTTACGAGATCTGTGAGAGGTAAACCACGAAGGTGAGGATACACGTTCTTAAGCATTGTCGCATCAACAGATTGAGATGGAAGCTCAAGTCCCTTAATAGAATATACATTTTTAAGCACGTAGCGTTTTCGATTTTGGACTCCGGAAATCGACAAAGATGTTCTAACTGATTTTTCATGTCTCAGAACTCCTTTCGTCCATTGCATCGTTAAATCTTCTGGCTTTCCTTCAAGACCCAACTCATCAAAGAGCTCCTTCTCGACCATTGTTAGCGAGGAACCATCATCAAGAAAGGCAAATGTGTCAACAAACTTGTTTTCTTTCCCAAAAATACGAATTGGTACCACTTTAAACAGCACTGGTAATTTGGAAGCAATATGAGTTGCGTGAAGTTGGGAAGATGGGTTGAATGGGTTTGCTGCAATGTTCAACTCAGAATTTGATTCCACTGGCAACTGATGCAGCAATGGATGGTGACGTCCCAAACACCCACTTAGACCACATACTCGGTTCCTAGCGCAAGTTTTCCAATCGTGCTTATTACTTTCCAAACATGCAAAACAAATTGATTTATTCTTGACAAAAGTAAGTCTTTGAACCGCAGACAATGCTTTAAACTCATGACAAGCACTTAAGGGATGTTGTTTACGTTCACATTTAACACAAGCAGTTCCTTTAGGAGGAGGTAATACAGGTTGATGAGTTAGCACACGTCGAGGCAACCTAGTTGGTGAACTTCCTTTATAAATGTTTCTTTTCGGTTCTGTAATCGGAGTTAAAAGCTCTGGAGGTATTTCAATCAACTTTTGTTCTAGAAATCTAGCGAAATCTTCCAAATTTGCGAGAGGCATCGAACACTTCTTCCTCCACCACTCCTGATACAAACTTGAATCTAGTTTTCCAGCAAGATCGGTCATCACGTAGTTGTTATTGAGGTCATTTTCCATCTTCATTGACTTTAGGTCAGCAACAAAACCATTTACTTTTACTGACCATAAACGTAGCTTGGGGTCACTTCTAGACTTTAATGGTGGAAGACTAAGTAAGTCCATAGTAAGACCGTGAACAAGAACGTCTGAACGACCAAATACTGCCTTTAAGGAGTTCATGATAGCAGCGTCATCTGAAGAGTACCTTAGTCTGTCACTAACCATTTGGTACGCGTCGCCCTTTAAGGCTTTTCTTAACCTTGCTACATTTTCTTTCCCATTGTACCTGCCTTCAATGGTAGTTGACTTGAAAACTTCTTCGAAATACGGCCATTCTCTTTTATTATCACCAGAAAACGAAGGTAGCTCCTGAACGTTGTTCCGGTTGAGAATGGTTAATAAGCTAGCCATGTCAACTTGCGATGGTTCATTTTTTAAATGGTCCTTACGAGCTTCACTCTCGCAAAAAGAATTTGGGGAATGATTTGGACTTACCAGAAAAGAATTATGTTTTTCTTGAATTTTCCTAATGATATCTAGCCTCGGGTTTGTAGCTTTGACTGGTGAAACAGAAACAATCGATGGTTTTCTTGATTGCTTAGACAAATTGACCATTTCCAACTTCATTTTTTCCATCTCAGCTTTCAAAACCGCTATTTCGTCGTTTCTCTCTGCTACTAGTTCTTGAGCAACAACAGCAGCCTCAATTAGGACATCAACATCAACAGAATCCTGAACTATATCATCTTCAGCTGATACTTTATGTGAAGAACTGACTGTTGCATCGGGAATTTCGTTGTCCTCCAGTTTGCAAAAAGTTTTTCCACAAAACCATGGAGTCTCATCATCGAACAATTCCTGATTGAATCCAGCGCAGTCAAAATGCCACCATCGACGGCAAACCTCACATGAAACCATTTGTTCATTGTCGACTCTGGAACATTCTGCAGCTGAGCAACTATGTCTGTTCTCATCCATTTCAAATCAAAAGAAATCGCAAGTCCAACAATTTAAAATGAAATAATGTTGAGGAAAGGTATTCGCTCTTTTCAAAATGTAAAAATCCTTCTACTTCGAATAGTATTTGATTTTATTTTAACTAAAAATATAGAACAATTTACAATACATACATACATAATCTAAAAAATAAAGTACTTACATTGGTCTAGAGCCAATTCCTTCCTTGCTTAATAGTTGAACAATGAATAATGAATATCTTAACATAGAAAATCTTAAAACTACATTACTAAGTTACTAAGGTTACGGTTGCTAATTACATCTAATAAACAAGAAATGCATAGGGCTACTAAAAAATAATATACAAAAAAACAAAGTGAAAAATAACTGAGTGCAAATAAAGTTAGGATGAACAACATTAAGAATAAACAAAAAACATAGTCACTTCGTGACAAAAAATATACTATAAAAAACATAAAAATCAGTCAGTGTTAAGAAAATACATTAAAAATGTTGAGCATCGTTTAAGGCGTCCTCAAAAACATCAGTCAAATCTCGCTCCTCATCAGATGTGAAATAGAATTTTGCTGATCCCACTTCTTTTATGATATGGTCTGGAATTGTGAAGCTGTCACAACAATTCTCTGACAAAGTGTCTCTGATAAGAAGAATACTATTGAGCATGTTTATTTTCATTCTGTTTCTCCGTTGATCTTTTACTAGGTTCATGAAGCTGAAAACTCTTTCCACAGCAGCATTAGATATCGGCAAAACCAAATAAGACAAAGCAAGGTTTGATAGCTCTTCATATGGATTTTCATTGGAAGCATCTGTAAATCTATTAACCTCACACCAGAAATCAACAGTATTATCTATGTTTTCCCAAACATTAAGGTGCAAATTATTCCACTGTGTTTCGATTTTAGTGGCAAATTCAGAATTCATTTTTCGGTTTTTGATAAAATCTGTCAGTGGCTGCTTATGAATTCTCAAACACTTTTTAACAGAAAAAAAGTTGATTTGCTTCAAAATTTTTTGATTTTCTGGTGTCCTTGTTTGCAAATCTTTAATTAGCTTTAAAATGAAATTTTTGCAATTTTTCCTGAATTCGTTTTCATCTTCCAAAGATATTAAATGCTGCGATCTTAAGCCCAGTAATTTTTCCTCACATTCAAAGCCAAAATACGGATTTGGCAATAATTTATCGACTACCATGTCTGCGCTAAGTTCACTCTCGGCTTCAGGAAACACTGCGATTTTTTTTTAATGCCAGGTCATGAAAAAGTGCTAGAAATAATGCTAGCATTATTTCATCAAAAAAGAATGCTTAAAGCAAATAAATAATGCCAAATTTAGCATTAAAAATGCTAAATTGGCCACACTACGATAGCGCTCAAAATAACATTTCTTTCCAAGTAAACAGAGATTGCTTCACCGACATTATAAATGCAATATATTTATATACATACTTGAATCTTTGTTTACGTTTATTGATGGCCGGCGTCAAGGAAGTTGGACACACTTGGATACCGAAAGCTTGGAAAATATTAAAAAATTGAGTGGTCAATGTATACATAGAAAACCGTTGTTTCTTATATTCATAAAATATCTATGCCTACCTTACATTTTCTGAGATTGTGGGGGGGCGTTCAGTATAATTTTGTATTCGAACGCGAACGGTTGAATGCAGTTCTTTATAATCTGTAACTTTTAATTCATTCGAGTTGTTGAAATTTTCAACGAAATCTCAAATTTGACACAGCATTGTCTTTAGAATGTTGCTCGAATGTTGTTTTTTTAATTTATCAGAATTTATTCGCAAATGTAATATCTATTTAATTAAGTTACATACGATAGTGCTACAAACATGAAAAACACTAATATGAATGATTTTAATTTATTTTAATCATTTTTTTAAATATACAAATTACATACGCGCATATATCCGAATTTCTCCCGATAAATAATAAATCGTGCATACGAATCTGAGTTCAAAGTCATAACGAGAAGTATTAGCATAGGATTCATAACGACCTTAACACTACTACTTCACACTTACCTTTGTTGACTTGGTGATGCACAAAATAAAAAAAAAATATGAAAATAATTAGAAATAGATCATGATTCCTCTCAAAAGAAGGTGATAAATGCTTCTAATAAGAGAAAACATGTATTGATTAAAATCAAAATACACAAATTTCAGCCGAAGACGCATTTGTTTACATCTTGCTTGTGGTTCGAGATTTGTGGTGTAAACATTTTAAATTCGAACAGAATAATACTTTTTAAAAGCAAACACGTTAAATATAAATAATTTGTTAAGGACCTTAGGCAGTGAAAGATTCATGACGCCGCGTTGTGTTAAAGGTTAAACATCACATGTGAAAATCTGCTTTCGTATTAGAACTTTGGTTTTGGCTTTCAAAACAATTGAATGAAGATAAATCTAACAAAACAGACTATGGAGAATGTACGATTTTCAATCATAGTAAGCAAATGATAATATTAGTATTTAGTGATGCTTATTTTCGGAATTTCTCAAACACTCAGCTAAATTTTTGCCAAGTAAAATGCTATATAGCCCAATCGGCAGGGTTTTAAACTACAACACGAAACCGCTATAGAATGATTGTTGGAATCAGTTGGTGGCTTTCTTCAGTTTATAACAAAAAAACAAAAAAAAAAAAAAAAAAACAGATCGCTTTTGTAGATTGTGATCAATCATTTTGAAAAGTGAGAAAAGAGAACATTTTTATAAAAAAAAATATTGTTTTTGAACTTGGAACATTATTTTGTACATTTATGTTATTTTTGAAAAGTTACAGCACTGAGAATTTTTTTTTTTAATTTCTTGAGAAAAAAAAAGAAAAACAATAAATAATAACATCTGTTCCTTAGATATTCAAGGAGAAAGATGGTTTAAGAACACTTCCACCATCTCAGGCGCGGATTCAAGGGGGGGTCACAGGGGTCATGACCCCCCCCCCCCCCCCCCCCCCCCCAAAAACAGCCCGCATTTCAAAAAATAGAGCTAAACCATTCGAAACTGAAACTGAAAATCTAAAAACAAAACCGAACAAAATCGAATTTTTGTAAACATGAAAAACGGAAACTAAACAAGCGACCAAAATCAACTTACTTTATTACACTATGGAAAATTTGCAATCAAAAAATGGCTGACTCAACATGACTCAAAATTGAATAAATTTCTCACACAATACCTACTGACTTTTGTATCAGTTTCTCTATATTTGGATAGTAGCTTTACTTAATGTCTTAACATTTGATTACAAGTTTTTAATAAAAACAATTTATAACACAAAATCCAATCTTCTATTTTGTTTCGCAAATCTGTTGATGATCGCATCGATGTCCAATTCAATGACGCGATGAATGTGTAGCAATGCAAGACCGGTGAGTCTGTCTTCTGCCATAGTCGATCTCAACCAAGTTTTGAGGCGACGGAGAGTTGAAAAGATCCTTTCTGCAGTGGCTGCAGTAACAGGAAGCGTCACCAAAATCCAAATGCAGGGTATGAATAGCCGGATACATTACTCTATCACACGCATCAAGGGCGGCAGAAACCGAATCAGGAAGTTCACCGCCTTTTTCAACAATTCGGTTCCATTTTGCTACACACAACTCAAATTCTGCAATAACGCTTGCAGGAGGAATGTTCAGAAGCTTCTGGTACATGACTGCTACGAGATTAACTTCTGCAATGTCCTCCTCTGTATAAGAAGTCCGAGGCAGACAAATCTCGTCAAGTGCATTACAAATTTTCATCAGCTTTTCATCTTGAAATTGCATGTGTCCTTCGTGATTTTCGACCCATCGTGTCTCGCAAAGTCTTTGAAGAGATTTTCCACCAAACTCTTTTTCTCGAAGACGCTGTGCCTTTTTGCTGAAGCATTTGCAAAAGCTACAATGGTTTTCATTGTTCCTGAAGCATTTCGGCAACTCGTGACATTGGGGGAATTTAGCAAAGAGTTGTTCAAAACATGATTATTGCAAGGACAGCGTCGAGCATGAATTGCCACTTTCATGAACTCGTGACATGCCCCTTTCATATCAGATGCCATAACCGAACAACTGTCTGTACCAATACCAACCAAGTATTGCAAGTCCAAATCAAATTTGTTACACAAATCTATGACAATATGTGCCAATGCCACTCCAGTTAAACGCCGCTCATTCCCTTCTACATTTTCTGGCCGAATGGCAGAATAGGCATCGCAAAATGTGATGAAGTCCTCTCTGGTAACTCCGTTCCAGTGGTAGCGAAGTGACAAGCTTAGTTGTTCCGTGTGCGAAATGTCGGTTGTTTCGTCAAACATAACCGAAAAAAATTTAGCCGCTCTTACTCTATTCAAAATGACTTGCTGAATTTCTTCTTTACATGCTTCTATCAGTTGATTTTGGACGGTCTTACTGATGTACGTCGCGTTCGCACCTGCAGTTTCTAAATGATGCTGAAGAGTTGAGTCACGAGAATCAATTCCAAAGCGAAGAAGTGCCCTGAAGTTTCCATCGTTAGTTACCGGACTATCTCTGTTGTTATATTTGATTTTTTTTATCCCGTGACCCCCTCCGGAAAAAAATTCTAGATCCGCGCCTGCACCATCTCATATGTAAGTTTCATTTTATTTGAAACTACGTTTACAGTTCACACGTTGCAATCTGCACAATATTGTCTAATCTATCAGTGCTCTCACTTATTCGCTTTATTTGTCCATTTAGGAACGAGAATACAAAGAAAGCCATGCCTATGAGTGCTGTCTATATTCATAGACATGGCCAATATTGTTTTAATCTTGCACGCTTTCGAACCATCAACTAGCGCGGTATTTAGTGGTAAAACCAAAGCACCTGCCGACTTGGCTAAAAGCTCTAGTTTCCGTGAATATTTATAAAAAATACTTGATTAACTCATTTTTCTATATTGTTCATATTTTAACAACTTTTGCATATATTTCAAAAACCAAAAGGAAAATGATTTGAATTGGAACTCAGATAAAGAGCAAGCAGACTTGTGCGATAAACGTAGTATATCCAGTGAGAGTGACAGTGATATATTCAGTAATGAAACGATTGCAATTAATTCATGGCAACAACATAGTCATGTCATTTGGGATTTTCAGGAAATTGAAGACACCCTTAGTCGACAATCTCCTAACTCAAACAGTATATTGGAAATGGTTAAATCTGGAGAGTTTTATGGTACTCATAAACTTATTATTATTATTATTTTTTTTTTTTTTAATTACAAAAAGGATTTCAGAACTCATTTCCGGTTCAAGTGATATCAGTTTGGCTTTGCTTTATTCGACTTTGTATGGCATGATAGAAAACATTGCAATCCTATTAAATACGTTTTTAGCTGATCCAAATAGTAAAGATGATAAGGGAAGAACATCGTTACACTTTTCTTGTTCTAATGGTAACTCTCAAATTGCGAAACTTTTATTGGATCGTGGAGCTGACCCAAACTGTTGGGATTTGAAGAAGGAGATTACACCCCTCCATTGCGCTGCTAGGTATTTACTTGTAAAAATTTTAAGCAACACACGATTTTTACCACTCTAATTTCCAAAGTGCTGGCAGCGTGGATTGCATTTTGTTACTACTTAGAAGAAGAGCGCAGATAAATATTGGAATAGAAAAACGATCAGCCCTTCATTTCGCTATCGATAGGAATGCTGTTGACTGTGTGGAAACTCTTTTGAAATACGGTGCAAATCCAAACACACCTCAAGTATACACTGAAACTCCATTGCATACAGCCTGTGCGTTGGGCAACAAAAATTGTGTCGAACTTTTGCTAGCTCATGGAGCTGATGTTAGACCACAATTTGGAGAGGGAAAACTAACAGCACTTCACTTAGGTAGAGTATTGAAACACATAAAAATAAAAAAATTCCAAATCTATTTAATTTAAGCTGCTGAAAACGATTACGTTGAATGCGTTCGTCTGCTGTTGGAAAATGGTGCCGATGTAAACTGTCGCAATGCGGGCTATCAAACTCCATTACATCTCGCTTGTTTATCGCAATCAGTGGAGACAGTAGAAGTACTCATTAAGTTTGGCGCTAACGTGAATGCCCACTACAGAGATGGGCGTACTGCTTTGCATGCAGCTATTGTCAAACAATCGCGATGTCTTGACTGTTGTATTGCTCTTCTCAAAGCTGGTGCAGATGTTAACAAAGCTGATAATTACGGATACACCCCATTGCATATCGCAGCTCTAAACGAGTTTAGCAACTGTGTTTACACATTTATTGGTAAGAATTTACAGCTACGAGTAAAATTTGTAGATTTTTTGTAATTTTGGACAAACATATAGAAAACTAGTGTATTAATAGGACAAAAAGTGGTGGCCAAAATAATAAGAGTGAAACCAATTTTTTCCATTAGCTCTTCCATCAGCTCTTCATTGCCCCTAGTTCTAACATAAGTTCTGCCATAAATTTATCTTGATTTCATCACTAAAAAATACATTTTGCCAATTCCTGTAAGCCCCTTGTGAAAGATTTACTTTTGCAAATCGTATACGCTGCTTTAAATTGTTCGAACTAAGTAACGGAACCTTCATCGCAATTTGACCAAGTTAATTTTTATCCTGCAAACGTCTGCGGATCGTGCATGAGCTGATATTCAATGATAGATTTGCTTTTTTACCGCTAGATGGTGCAAAAGGATTTGTAAGCCCCTCTCTTACAATCCTTTTGTCCAGCAAAGTTGTTGTTTTCTTGGGCGTCCACCTTTTTCGGTGAAATTTGTTGGTAGACTTCGCTGCTTTAGCACCATAGGAACAACACATTGAGATCGGTGAAGAGCGTCTTGAATAAAACTGAATGTTTTGCCTCTATCTCCTAGTTGGAGGATCAAACGGCGTTCTTCTTCAGAGCAATGATTTCCACGTCCTTTTATTTAAAAATTTAATGCGTTTCAAACACTTAAACACAAGTCTAACGGTAAATTCAATAATTAAATTGCGATCGGAAGTGAAAAAGACCAGAAATAATACAATTCTACACAGCACTCTTATATTTTTGACCATTGCAAATCTGGCATTTCTAAGTAAAACTAACGGTACATTGCAAGTGGCCATCATTTAAGTTTGGTAGCACTGGAAATGTTTAACAGCCAGGTCAAAGAAAATTCGTATATATATATTGCTCCAAATAAAAAGGTTTAAGGCATAGATTCTATTTTGAAGAAAAAAAAAACCATAATAGTCAACTCTTATTATTTTGGCCACCACTTTATCTTTAGTCTCTGGTGGTACCCGTGGCGTGATGGTAAGCATGTCTGCTGTTAACCCAGAGGTTCATGGTTCGAATCCCGACGTAGGCAGAAATGTTTTTCCATGGGTATCGCCTTTCGCGAGGATTTGACAAGTCCTTCGTTAGGCCGGCCACTGACTACACAATATAGTTTGCGCAGTTCATTTGTGTTGTGAATGGGGTTGTTTGTGCAGTTAACTGTGTAAAAATCAAAACGATTTGATTTTTGCTCAAGTCAGTTTGCGCAGTTATATTGTGTAGTCAGTGGCCGGCCTTAGTAATTTTTATTGCCATTAAAAGCGCTTTCTTTAAATTTAAATTTATAAATCACATTTCTATTTGCTCTTTACTGTAGTAATTGTATGATCTAATAGCGAGTTTGGATTAAATTGAACCCTCCAACAAAAATGAGTAGAAACAATGATTTTATCAGAAGTTTGTTGCTATTAAGAGGTAAAAAGTAAAATACAGTTACATCCCTACGACAATCGTTGCATAAGTTACAGTTTCATTAGGCTCGTAAACTCGCCCTGTTTTCCCCTCAACTTGTAACACTAGGTTTTTGCTTGGGCGAGTTCAGGTTACAAACATGATAACCCCAATCGTTACCTGAACTCGAATAGTATTTTTTTTAATGACAGGGACGTGCGGTGATTTAATGGTTTAACATTTTTTCGAGAACCGAAAATCCAGGTTTTTTGACAACTCATAGGGTTGACAAGAAAACCTGGGTCAACCTTAGGTAAAATTCAACGAAAGGACCTTTTATGTTTTAGTAAAAGGTCGCGTTTTTTGAGAAACCTAAAATCGCCCTGAATGTCAAACTGTGTGTTTTTTGAGCCCTAGGGTTGACCTTGTTTTTCCCTCATCTCGCCCTAGGTTTTTGCTGTGGGCTGTCAAATGGCATGTTTTTGTTTTTATTCAAATGACAGGGATTTGTGATTTTGTGGATAGGCGTTTTTTTGAGGATTGGAAAACCCAGGTTTTTTTTGACAACTCATAGGGTTACCTTACCCTGGATAAAGTTCAACGAACATACCAAAAGTAGTTCTATTGAAAAAAAAACTTTATTTGACAGAACAATGAACAAAATACTTTGGGCCTCTTTTAGAAGCAAACTTGCAAACCGAGTGAGCACCCTTGTAACAGCCTTGCATACTCTTATGAACAAAAACAAAACAACATGCCAGACCTCTAGATTCTGAATATATTTTCATGTATGAAACTTTTTGTTTGCAAGCATTTGCAACCATATGTAGAACCTCAGGTGTGTTTTAATCCAAAATCTATAGCCAGCTTATACTAAAATGTTGAATGGTAATCAAAAGCAAAGCTTAGCGATTAGGAAAAGCGTTAAAATTAAGCTAGATTTAGACTGTCGGTTTATATGATTAGAGTGTGTACGTTCTTTGTGGTTGGCCATATGCGAAACAACCGAAAGTGTTTCATAAACAGTTGTTGCCCGAAAGACTTACGTGCAATAATGCAAAGATCATTCAATTAAAAATTGGTTCGCTGTGTCGGCCACGTGTCCCTACATTTAAGGTTTCGCCTTCTTAACTTTTAGTTTAGAAAAAGTTAAGAAAAATATTTTAGTTTAGTTAGAGGAAAGGGTTTATTTTATTTTCTTTTTTAGCTTTATTAATCATACCTTAAGGCGATTTTAAGGTCTTATTTCAAAAGTATGCACACAAAACAGCAATGTAAACAAATGGAAGTTGCGGGGCAAGAGAAGTAACGACTTTCCCTCTTGTTCTCTATTCCTCTATGGTTGAGGGCAAAACCAGGGCTCTAGAAATCATTCTGAACATTTCGTATAAAAGAAAAAAGTCTAAATTTTTTTACATACGTATGAGGTGTTGCGTTTCTGCGTGTTTTTGCGATTTCTGCAAAACATGCTTAAAGTACTTACGAGGCCCTGAACTTTTACTGACGATTCTGCTCAAATATAAGTTATAAATATGCCAAAATTTTTATATTTTTATTTAAGAATACTATACGAATATATTTGCAATATTAGATCAAAGTGTTAAATAAGCGTTGAAATTGAAGCTTTCCTTTGAACAAACACAAATTTCAAAAACAACATCAAAAAGCTCGAGCCTGCCTCCCAATCTTAGCCCAGAAAGTAGAGAAGCAGACGTATTATTCGAAAGATTGTTTTTACTTATTTTGATAAAGATTTAAATGTGAACGGTTCAGTAATTACCAAGTTATTCAAAGATATTTGAAGGATAAACGTGTGTGTGTGCGTGTGTTATTCGGCCCTATCGTGGTAACCGTCGGATCGGAATTCTCTCCTTTTTCCTAAGATTTCGATACATTTTGCTTCGTGGTAGTTTTCCGATCGGCTGATCGGACATTTTCTCCGACAAAATACAACGTTTGCCGTTTATATGCGATACTTTGCGGTTACGTACTTTTGTTGGCTTTATTTTTAACAGATAAGTTCTTGCTGCGGAAAGTGTTTAGTTTTGGGAATGCAATGCGTTGTCGCATTTGTGAAAAATTTCTTACGATGACAACTACTTCGAAGCAAAATTGAATCTCCGAAAAAGGATGCGGCTCCGACGGTTAACTCGAAAGGGCCATTTTCATGTCGTAGTTTCTCTACACCGTATTAGCCAATTGGATTCAAAAGGATTTTCTATTTAGATTCGATCAAATTTTGTAGTTGATTGGTTTAGCCGTTTCAAAGATATTCAAAAACTTATCAAAAACATTGTTCGTTCGATATCTTTGGGAAGGATCAATCGATTTATGTATATAAAATTGGAAGCATTTGAAAGTACTAGCTAAAATCAAAATTTGAATTTGATTGGTTAAGTAGTTGCAAAAGGAAGACCATCAGCCGAAAACTTTTTCAATTTAATATATATTTGTTAGACTTAATGACTAAATAGTATGCAATATACAAATCACGATTTTTTTGAAACATGACAAAAAAAACTGCTTTTGGTCATTATTAGGAGTACGTAAATTTCGTTTTTACGAAAAAGATGCGATAAAAGCGAAATCGGCATTTTATTTGCGATAAAAGCGAAATTTGAAAATAAAATACTTAAATACTTATTTTATCACCCGAAAACTCTATCGATCGAAGTATGATGTTGAAGACAGCAGTTCAAAAAAGCTTGAATAAATTGTTGGTACACGAGGGGCCAAATCCAACAAATGAGTGCTACAAGCACATTGGCAAATTATTTTGTCCATCGGAAGCAACAAATATGCCCTCCTGTTCAGTCAATTCGAATTCTATAGTGGAAAGCTTCGCAAAAATTGCGTTTTTCCAAAGGGGTTCCACAAGAAGAACTAATGGACTTTCATTTTCACAGACAATTACTTCGATTGGTCGGCCAAGAAGCTCCTGTGGATATAATGCAAGTTTTAGTGGCATCAAAATCTTGTAACCCTGGATTTGCAAAAGCAGATTTGTCTCAATTACCCTGTCAATAGTGTAGATGCCGAGAGGTACTTTAGTGTTTACAAATTTGTCGCAACTGATCGAAAGATGAAAATGTAGAAATGTTACAGCAATTCTAGCCTTTAACTGAATTTTTAAAACTGTATTTTTTTTTTTTTTGCGAAATAAATGCGAAATCACGACTTTTTATTTAAGAAATTTACGTACCCCTAGTCATTATCCTTTGATATTGAGACAAATATTTCGGTGATTTTTGTTAGCTTTGCCTGAAAAGAAAATATTCACGGCTGTTATGATTTCCTAAATTTTGAAAATTAGCAAATAGTAAAGAGGGTGAATAGTAACCAACTCTGCATCAATCCCTAAATTTTTTGTAAGCAAACTACTTTAAGTTTCAAAACCATCGCAAATTATTAATAGATTGTGTTCAATGGCTTTTTTTAGATCAGAACAGCACAGCACAGGACAGAAGCAGTGAAAAACATCATGCAAGTTAGAACAAGCAAACTTTTCAAAATAAGCAACAACAAAAACGAAAAAAAACAACCACCAATTTTCCTTTTTCTGATATCAATTTAATTTTGCGTATTTTCGTCACGAATAAGTAATTTTATTTTCAGCACAAGGCTATGTGTTATTTTCCTGATTTTTTAAAATTTTTCTGAATTTTTCACAACAAATTAAAATTACAATTCGCTTAAAAAACTACGAGCAAAAAATCAACAGCTGCTTTTGACAGTTTTCACCAAACTTACACTTGCTCAAAAGGAGGTGCAGAAAATGCTGTGCTAAACTGTTCTAGAACAGCTTATTGAACACATAAAAGATCAGAAAAGATCAGAAAAGAACAGAAAATTTCTCATTGAACACCAAAAGTCTGATCTTTTCTGTCTGAAACTGTTCTAGAACAGGTCATTGAACACTCTTAATGTTACATACATAAAATTCCATTCTCTACAACATGTAATTTCTTTATCTTCGTGGTAATGGTAAAATTGATTTCTGTTTAACAGCTATCATTTGTTGAATTTTTTATATCATTATCCATTGACTTCCGTGTTATTGGAATGGTTTGGGGATTGGGACAAAAAAGAAATCAGATGAGTGCAAGATGATATAACATTTAATACATAAGTAAATATAGGTCCCATATATTGAGGTTGTAATTATTAGTATTAGATTTGTCACAATGTGACGCCAGAAATCGTGACCGCCAACAACACATTCCTAAAAATCATAGTTTTAAAAGAAGTTTTTAGTGAAGAAAAATGATTTAAAAGTCAAAATATCGCTCCATAAATGTTCGTAATTATTATATTATGAACTCAGAATAAGATAAATTATTCCACACACAACAAAAATATTACAAACGTTGGTACCAAATACCAACACCGAATGAACCTTGAAATAACCAAATTCAAAACTGCTGACTTCCTTATTAAATTGTTTACTAAATATTTTGACAAATTTTGCTATATGTATTTACTATGGAGAGACTAACCAAAATATTTATTCATTCTAAAAAATAAAAAAAAAGCATAAGAAATCGTGCAGTATGAAAACGTGGGCTTGTCTTAAATATTCACCCCTGTTCTGATTTTCGTTCGGATACCATATCCTCCCGTTTTAGAATTTTTGCGGTTCTCAATTCCGAATCCGTACGTTTTCAATTCGCTTATCATTTTGTTAGCGGAATTGATCCGGCTAATGAATTCTGTAGAGCATTATTTATTGCTAAAAATGAAAAATAATAAACTATATTAGCACTAACATGCAATAAAGCTGTAAATAGTTTCAATAAACACAAAAATTTAATGTCCAACACGTTTTTGTGACAAAAAATCAGTAGTGAATCCGTTCGGAAGTAAGAACACACTTTTTAAATCCGTACGGATTCAATTTCGGTTTCCGTTTTGAATCCGTACGAAAATCAGAACAACCATGATTATGTGACTTTACTTAAAACAACAAAATTCAAGGAACTTAAAAAATTGAAAAATTGAATACCACCTTGAAGCAAATGAATGTTTTCAATAAAATTGAAAACTATAAAATTCAAAGATTCGAGTATTTTGTTTAATTTTCATTTATTTAGATAAAGTTAAAAAGATTTTTGCCCAGTTGGCAGTTCTGGGGGTATACTAAGAGAAAAATATTCATCGCTAACAATAAACGAATCACAATAAGATAAAAGACTAAAGCTTTAAGTTTGTTGTGTTTCGTAATTTTGCTCTGAGATTAGGCTCTTTGAATGAAATGAGCTTGTTTCTCGTTCTAGTCGACCTTCCACTTGAATCATCTTCAGAACAAATAAAGTCTGGATCACTATCATAGTTCTCTTTGTTTCGCTTTCCTCGGCTAGACTTTACGCCTTTGATAGCATTATCCTTTTGTATACGTCCAACCTTTTTATTCTGTATTATTTTTGTGCCAAATGACTCTTTTGAAATATCTAAAGAATCTTTCTTGAATTGAAACGAAGCATTCGTTGTAGGGTTGTGTGTGCAGTCCGAATCGCTGTCGTTGAGTTGTATTTGTTTTCCTCTGCCCCATATTTGTCGTACTCTTATCATTTGGTTAGCTGTAAGTGATTCGGAAATATTAGAAGAATTGTAACCATTTTGTAATGTATCACTATCCATGCTTGAGTTATTTAAGACCGTTAGTGCAGAACTATTTTTTCTACTATTTTCTGTAAGTTCGGTGATTTTTTCCTCGCTAAGTTTCTTAACTAGCACCCGAACTTTTTTCTTAAGAAAAGTTGATTGGTTTGATGCCTTATTTGAATTGTATGGAGTGCTGCAGGGGGCATCTAAAAGGCTATATATTGTAGCATCACTTAAAGTTTGACTTTGAGGGTCAAACCCACCACTATGTTCCTCATTGATTGTATGTAGAGTAACACTCGATGTAACCAAAGTTTGTCCTAAGTCAGAGCCGATGGTGCAATTGAGTTCCTCATTAATGCAATTAGAATTTCCAAGGTCTACAATCAAAACGAATTTGTGAAACTAATAAACAAATAAAATGTAAAAAACTACTTACTCATAATAGTTTCATTTTGTAAAAGACTTTGCTCTGAAATATTTTCAGGACATTTAGCTGGTTTAATTGATTTGTTTATTTCAACACTACTTTCTCTGATAGTGTTAACCAAAGACATGTTTGAACTGGCATTAGCTACACAAACACTATTTACACCAGAAGTTGCTCGTGGAGACCTCGACCTGCGCTTCATTTTATCTGCTGACTTTAAGTTGTCGTAGGATCGTCGATAAGAATTCATATTAACTTTGCTAGGGGAACGATTTTGATTGATCCTATCTGGATATATAACAGCCATAGTCTCTATATATTTCTTTTCAACAGCACTCGCTATTGATTCTTTAAGTCGATGAAATTCTTCTCGTTGTTCCAGCAAGCGTCGATTGAGATATGTAATTTCGTGTTTAAGCTTGTTAATTACATTTCGAAGTTCTTGATTATTTAAAGACAGTTCTTTGTTTATAATTCGATATGTTTCCATTTCTTTTTATAGTTATTTCTTGTTCTTATGGCAAACTTCACAGAAATATCCGTAGCGTAAACAAACTTAAAAATTTTAAAGCATCGAACATTAAACTTCAAATAAAATGTCAGATTCCAACGGCTCCTATTCATGAAGGTGCGTTGCTCGTTAAATTATATGGATAGTAAAAATGGCTTTTATTAGAACTGACCATCGCGACACTTAGCGGCCATAGCCAGAACTAAGGTGAGGTACAAGCGTCATTCTGTGTAGAATTTGCAGTTTTGTTACAAAATTGTTGTAAAAAAAATATGTTGGTTGTTGAAACCTCGAAGTTTTTGTTTAATTTGATTTGTAAAGAAAAATTTTAAAATATTATCTAAATAAGTTTAATGAATGTGTACGAAATCCAAATTTTTTGTTTTAAATGGCGTATACTCTCATTCAACTTTTTGGTGATATTTTAATATTTTGCTTTCAAATTTTTCTTTACATTTTGCCAAATCAAAAAACATGAATCTAGTTTCAAATATCAATCTTTTAATCAAGTAGTGTAGAAACATGAAAAAAAACTGTGAGTTGATATTTTTGTCTTCATTCATACTGGTCGATTTGTTGAAGCATCAAATCGACCAAAGTGTTCATATTGTTCAACGAATCGACCGCAAATCAATACCGACAAATTGGTGTAATGCGGCATATACACTGTTCAAATGCTTGACCAGCATGTGAGAGTGTATTAGTAGATTTTATTTGACTTTGGATATACACACTTCAAGCTTGAGTCTTCAATCATTGTTGGTGTTGTTGTTGTTTTCCCCATTACTGCGTGAACACAATGCATACGCATACGCAACGGAGCCGGAGCCGCAAGAACTGTCAAAATATTAAAAAGTAGCAAATCCATTGATGTGAACACAATGCATACGCAACGCACTACGCGCCGCAAGCCGCAGACGGAAGAGTTGGCTAACTTTTAACTTTTACGTGCGTACTCAATGGTTGCGTTCGGATTTTTACCTAAGACGAACTAGATTCCTTTCGTGACATTTGTTGTTAGTGTAATCCCATGTTAAAAAGCAGCTGACTGCAAAACATCTTTTGAGGGGAAAGCGATCCAAAGGTACCTTAAAAATCATGGTATAGCAAGCTACCCAATTTGAAATTTGAGAACAGCTGACTTGGATTCATTTTTGTTTTGCTTTCTGTCATAGTGCTTTGTTGCAAAATTGTTTTTTGTAAACATAAAATTTAAAATATGGTGCTCCTAATTAATCTAAACGACATTGTTTACGAAGTAAACGATTGTGAAGAAGTTTGCAATCGAATAATAAGTGGTTCGTGTTGTTTGCAATTTTTAAAACATATTTGGTTTGGTTTGTTTTCACTTCGATTTATCAGCTGTTTCTGATTTGACAGATACCTAATCTTAGTCGTTCGAAAACTTACCCGGATACAAAGGTATCCTAGTTATGCTACCCATTTTTTCTCGAACGCACCCAATAAGTTGTTTTGGTTTTAAAGGCGGTAGAAGATGGACGATTCGGAAAAAATTATTGAAGCAGTGCGAAGCCGAGAGATGTTATGGAATTTGTGTAACAGAAATTATAAAAATGTTAAAATGAAAGCCAAGGAGTGGAAAAACATATCTGAGGAATTGAATTTTTAGTTTCATAATATCCTTCGGTTTTTCTGTTTTGGTACAATGGTCGTACACACCATCTTCGTTCTTTTTCTTTGAAATATTGTAAAGCCAGATAACAAATCTGGATTACACCATCAAAAAAACCATCTCTTCATTTTCTCTTTCTATTCTAGCTTTTATTTTATTTTCACAAACTCAAATTTGATATACTCGTAAATTAGATTTCATGCAGTCAGCTGACATCAATACAGACTTTATGTCAAAAAACACGTACGACGTCCAGCTGCATTGTGTACAGTTTTTAAAAAACACGTACGACACAGTTTGACAGCTCTTTCAGCACCGGCTGCGTATTGCGTCTGCGGCTCCCATTGTGTTCACGCAGTTAAACTTCGCGCTCTTTGCCGACGAATGTTCGATTTGCGGTGTCTTTACGAAATGCATGCTGGATCAAGCATTCAATCTCGCATATACACTCTTCAATGATTGAAGCCTGATTGAACGAAAATCAAAACGATTTGATTTTGCTTCCAGCATACACACAATGCCAGTCATTTTCACTAATACACTCTTACATGCTGGTCAAGCATTTGAACAGTGTATATGCCGCATAACAGAGAAGGAGAACAAGAAAACAATGGCTGCGTTCGAGAACCTATCGGATAGCCTATCTCGGATAGCCGTATCTTGGATATCTTTTCGAACGATATAGATATCTTTTCCAGATTGCTGCAGACAACAGCTGTGAAATATTAAAATTCGACTTTTGAAAACAGAAAAACATTCAAAATATCATTGCTAGAGGATTATAACTTAGTTTTTTCGATTTCCCATACGTTTTAAAAGACTCTTATGCTAAAATAAATGCACACCAAAAAAAAAAATCAACATGAAAAGAAATAAAAATAAATTTTCTATATGTTTGTATCAGCTGTTCGCTAAGGTATCTGAGGTATACCGAAAATTCACAGATAGCTTTGGTTTCTCTATTTGACAGAAATGGTTTGCATCTTTGCTAAATGTTTAACACGTAAACAACAACAACAAGCTATCCGGATACCATTCTCGAACGCAGCCAATCGCATTTATTCGCACGAAGCTTCAACAAATCGACCAATGTGAACTTCGTCTTCAGCCCATGGCCCAATGACTCCGTCACGCGTTTGACTTCAGCCCTTCAGCGGCCACAACTGACAACCCGGTATTCTTATGGGGAATAGCCATATGAAACCCAATAACTAAAGTTTTCATTTTGTATTGTAAACCACTTGGTTTTCATGTAGATTTGGGATATTTTTGAGTAAAACAAGTTTAGGTTCCAGAATTGGAAATAGCAAAACCGTTTTCATCAGTTTCTGTTTGACGTCTCGACAACTTTTGCACTCTTTTTCTTTTCAAAAAAATCAATTTTATTAGTTTTATTACACTTACTGAAAAATAAACAAATGAAGTCGAACACAAATAAATTTATATAATTAATTTCTTAAAATCCATGTGCTTGAAGTTACTGCTGTTTTTGTCTTAGAGGAAACAAGAGCTCAACCAGTTTGAAATCCGAAAATAAAGTGGTGTTAGTAAATTCACTGACACAACTTTATATTCAGCTGAATACATCCGTCATTTGAATAAAAATACACGGCATTTGACAGACCTCAACTCGCCACAGTAAAAACCTAGGGCGAGTTGAGGGCAAACCCAGGTCAACACCACGGGCAAGATTCCGCAAGAGTGAATTTTTATTGTGTACACGAAAAATTGTGCACACTCTCCTATCTGAGCTCCGCAAGGGTGAAGGTGAGTTTTTTTGACAGAAGACGTGTACCTAGCCCCTGGGGCTAGATTCCGCAAGAGTGAATTTTTATTGTGTACACAAAAAATTGTGCACACTCTCTAATTTGAATTCCGCAAGGGTGAAGGTGAGTTTTTTTTGACAGAAAACGTGTACACTATCCTTCAAATTTATTCACGGTCTTTCAGAGCGTGAGTTTTCAGAGGGCCGTGAGTGTGAGTTTTTTATACTCACTCTTGCAGAATCTAGCCCCAGGGGCTCAAAAAACACTCAGTTTGACATTCAGGGCGACTTTAGGTTTCTCAAATAACTCTTTGTGGCGACCCTAGGGCGACCCCAGGGCTCCAACGAACAAACCTATTAGTGCTTCTAGAGTGCATTCTCACTTCAAATCAAGAAATGGCTGTCACTTCGCAGAATCATGGGAGGCGGTATTCTTTGCACTAATGGAACGGGTTGAGAACGCTTCTGGACTCTAATGCACGGTTCTTTTCGTCCAATGCAAATCGACATTGATCAGTCTTGAACTTTTGGTCAAGCGTGTGCAAAAAACCTTACATAAACAAAAGAAAATTCTAAAAGTTAATAATTAATTATAAAAACACTACTATAAACTGAGAGGTGAAAATTTTTTTAAATTTTTTCTATATAATTATGCCGATTCAAATACATTTCCAAAAATTTCATGAAGATTCATTAACTGACCCTGGACTTCGAGGTTTTGCCAAAAGCTTTTGAATGAAAGAAAAAATTAACAGAGAACGTTGGAAAAAGATTTTAATACAATGATTTTCACTGCCAATAATTTCCGGCCAAGGAACACCACAAAAGGTTTTTTTCCAAAGGGTTTTGGGGGGCTTTGTTATCGGCTTATGCCTATTGCGAATAAAATTAATCGATCCATAATTGAAAACAGAAAATTACAAAAAAAATGTTTTTGGGCTTAAACTTAATTTTAACGTTAGGTACCTAATAATATTTTCAGAAAAATAATTGTATCTTTTATTTTTAAAGAAAATGGTGCTGATATAACTGCGAGAACAGATGGAAATGTTTCAGCCTTATCGTTTATAGTACGGCGGACTCCTGATGTTATACCCAAAATTATCGCCAATCTAGACGCTTCAATAAAAGTCAATGACCATGAAATAGGTGATGTCGATTGTGAAATAAAATTGGACTTTCGGCATTTGGTTCCTCTGCCTACTTTAGAAAGAGGAGAAACCGAACTTCTCATGTCATTCATTGAAGTTGGCCAGAAGAGGATACTTATGCATCCACTTTGTGAAACATTTCTTTTCTTAAAATGGAGACGAATAAGAAAATTTTTTTTAATGAGTCTTTTGTACCATACAGTATATGTTTTGATGTTCACCATATATGTTTTCGGAGTATTTGTTAAAAATTGCAAAAAAGATACGACCTGCCGTGCAGCGAGCTACATATCTTCCACTGGGTACTTTGTTGTGGTGTTGAACTTACTGCTATTGGTCAAAGAGCTCTTTCAGGTACTACATAACATAAAATAGACTTTGTATTTTATTATTAAATTATATAGATGGCACATGGTTTGACCGGCTATGCAAAATATTGGGAAAACTGGTTACAATGGACAATTGTTTTTGGAGTTTTTTTGTGTGTGGTAAAATAATACTCTACTTTATTGGAGCTACTAAATTTGTAAACATTTTCTTTGTCTTCATTAAGACGCCGGCACTTCTAGTTGCCCAGGACTTGTTTACAGTACCAGACTGGCAACATCATGTTGCTGCAATAGTCATGTTTCTCGTTTGGCTGGAGCTAATGATGCTGGTTGGAAGGTTTCCTATTTTCGGGTTGTATGTTCAAATGTTCACAAAAGGTAAATTCTTTACGATCTAGATTTCAGTGCCAACTCTATATGATTTTGTTTTTTCAGTTGCCATGAATTTTGGAAAATTTCTTTTGGCTTATTGTTGTTTGTTAATTGCTTTTGGGTTGAGTTTCTGCGTTCTTTTTACTGACTATCCAGCCTTTATGAATATAGCATGGTTAATTTTTTTTCCAAATAATTCTCAAACCAGAAAACTATAAATTGTTTTAAAACAGGTCCCTTTTAAAAGCAGTTACAATGATGTCCGGTGAGCTAGAGTTTGAAGACATTTTTTATGGAGACATACCTATTAAATACCCGGTTACAGCTCACATATTATTTCTGTCTTTTGTGCTTCTTGTTACAGTCATTTTGACTAATTTAATGGTGGGCCTAGCGGTGAACGACATACAAGTAAGCAAATGATTTTCACTTTGAAACAATTTTTGATAACTCATTTAGAAAAACAACATAGGGTCTTCAAGTTTCAGCAAGTTTAGACAGATTAGTTCGACAAGCTGAATTGGTATCGCGCCTTGAATGTTTGCTATTTTCAAGGCTTCTTCGATACTCTCCAAAAAAATTACTAGCTCTTTGTAAAAGAAGTGCTCTACTACGCACGTCGAGAAACCAATTACAATTTGTTATGCGACCAAATGACCCGAGAGATAAACAGCTTCCCGAGGAACTCAAAATTAGTGTCTACAAACTCGTTGCAGAGAGAAGAGACCGGACACAGAGTCTCAAACAAAAAAAGTATGAAAATAATTGCTGTTTTTTCAACAAAAGTCTTCAAAATCGTGAGTTATTCAAAAACCAGAAACTTGACAGTGTTTCTATACTGCGACCACGGTCAGCAACACATGATTCCAACACACAAGTATTCTTTCAAAGTTTAGAAACACCTGCAAACTCAAAAAGGCAAGAATTCTTTCAAAGTTTAGAAACACCTGCAAATTCAAAACGACAGAATGATAGCGCAAAATATCTTAGACAAGAGATTCAATGTATAAAAATTCAAATTAAAGATTTATCGAATAAGTTACAAAAGCTGGCGGACAACGTTGAACAGAAAACAAATACAATTACGGAGCAGTTGTGTTTGGTGAAAAAAGGATTGGATCAAAAATCTCAGTTTTACTTTTAGCTTGGAATCGAATTTAGACTCATAACTTTGGCCACAAACTGACTTTGGAGACATACGTAAATAAATAAAAACAACAACAGGTTTTAAAAAGAAACGTTGAAATTGTTTCATTTGATTAGGTTTTTTAAATATACTGATTAATAGAATTTTGCAAAAATAAATTTTAGGCTGAATTGGGAAAACTTTGTCTATAATTCGAATTGGAGTTAAGATTTGGAGTGATTTACTATATTTTTTTAAAGATTGGAACTATATGTTTAAAGATAAAATCTTTTATATAACTGTTTAGGAAACCGTAGTCTATTAAATTTTTGTCAGCACACAAAGGTCGCGGAGTCTTAGTAAATTTTCACAAACACTAAATAATTTATAAAATTCAAATGAAAAAGTCTGGTTATAAGACATAGTCAATGAAAGAAGTAATCTGGTAATTTTATTACTACAAACGCAATCACTCCCAATTTCAAAATTCGATGAAAACGGTGAAGGAGTAGAAAGCATCATCAAGTTTTATTCTGTTACGGCTCCGAAAAGCATTTGGGCAGTGAAAGATATTTTATGCCGGTGCAATTTCTTTCAGACATTGTTTAAAAGATAATGACTGGAAATATCCGAAGAAGCTCGGATATTTCAAAGCTACGTGCGTCGCTGGAAACGTAAAACTAAGAGTTATTCAAATGTGAGAATAAGTTGTTAAATCTATTCACAAGTGAAGCAGGATTTTAATTTTAAATACCAATACAAGGTACCAGAGATAGTAATTAGCTAAACCATCATAAATTTCTTAGGCAAATTAAAATAGGTTTAAAAGCTCAGCTTACCAACAAATCACAGCTCATATAAGTTCCATTATTAAGGCCAACGATATTTTTGTGATTGCCTCCCATTCGTAAGTCAACACTTTCAATGACTGACTTATTAAGGATGGTTACATTGTGAGCGGCTTTCAGTTTTTCATATACAGAATCAAGTATCAGATCGTTCTCAATAATATAAGCAACGTTTTCGGAAAAATTGTCATGATTAAAAGTTATCATTGCATCCGAACTCGCATCCCAAACCTCAAAAAAGAAATTAATTAATTATTTTAACGTCGAAACTTTATGATGTTTAAATTCCTTATACCTGCATTTGTTTTACTGGCTTATACCTTGCCGAAGATATTTTTTCCCATGCTCCTATCGATTTAAACAAATCAACCGAATTATGATTTATTGCAGATACACGGTTGCCATACTGGCCAGCAGAAAACCCTTTGAATGGTGTAGCTCCTTCAAGAAGAAGAACTTTCTTCTCTGAGAGAACTTCATTTTGTGCTAGGATAGTTAGTACATTATATTAAAATAAGTAAGAAATTGAAATCAAATAAAATAAAAGCATATAATATTACATAGTCCACAAGCTAGGGCTGTACCAACAAGTCCTCCACCGGCTATTATAATATCATAATGTTCTGAAAGTTTATTTTTGTTTATTTCGTTTGGTTGCCCTTGAGAAAAAAATCTACAGGAACAAGTTATTGTTTTGATTGGAGATAGTCTTTTTGCGGAAAATCGAAATAAATTCGACATAATTCCAAATTATTATTACTTCGTTTTAACAAAAATCCAGATGATTTACCTGTCATTCTGTTTTCTGTCATCTGTCAATCTAGTAAACAAACGAGTCCTGCTAACTATGGAGTGGTCATCTATTGACGAAAAATAGAAACGAAAGCTGCGTTCGAGTACCTACCGAAGGCATCGCCCAGTGGTGTGCCTAGGCTCACATGAGTGCGGAAAAGAAAGGAGATGATGATTTCACATCTCCTTTCTTTTACGTTCTCATGTCAGCCTGGGCTCGTGAAACATCATGTAATAAGGTTATAGTAGTTATAAGATGGAGATGAACAATTATAGGTACAGTTGGACATGTTGATTCGTATAGCTTTTTGTTGCTGTTTACTTGTTAAGCATTTAGCAGAGGCACGCACCCATTTCTTGCAAAAACGATATCTTGAGTAATTTTCTGTTTTCAAAATTTGAATTTGTATACTTCACAGCTGTAGTCGGCAGCAATCTGAAAAAGATATCTTAATCGTTCAAGAACGTTGTGCCACCCGTGGCGTGAAGCGTGAAGGTCAGCATATCCGCTAATTAACCCACATGTTCGTGATTCGAATCCCAACAGAGGCAAAAATGTTTTTCCACGGGTATCGACTTTCGCGAGGAATTGGCAAGTCCACCGTTACTAAATTCATTTCAATGAAAAGCGCTATCTCAATATGCCATTCCCAACCGGCAGAAAATTGTAAGTCCCCTCCATTCCCTCACAAGACAATGGTTGTGAGAAGCGCGCTAGGCCACGAGGTTCCTCGCTCTGTTGCGCCAACCAATTTATTTATTTATTTATTTAATCGTTCGAGAAGGTAATTACGATATATAGGAATAGTCTATTCAATAGGTTATTGAACATGCCCAGTCAGTGTTTTCAATAGCGAGTAGTTTTTCTTGATACATTTGGCTTTTGTGAAAAACCGATAGATAAAATAGAAAAAAAACCAAAAACTATGACCATTTTTATTTCAAACGAATCCGTCCTGTTCAAGACGACCAATCTTTAAATGAGGAGATGAAGCGATTTCAATCTTAGTTTTTATTAGTACCTACATATGTATATATAAATAACTATTGGTAGGTATTGTTCTTATATTATAGAAATATCTTATAGGTAGGTAGTAGTTTCTGAATAACTTAATTTCGGAATAATATCACGCATCGTTTGATTTTTGCTCCTTAATCCAGACTCTTCGAAAAGAAACTGTATTGATTGTTGACCTGAGAAAAAGAAAAAGTACAGAGATTTTCTTGGAACCAAATGCCTACCGTAACCTTTGCACCCTTCTTGGGTGAAGTTTTGGAAGAGCTATTGTAACCATATTTGCTTATGACTGCAACTAAATCTTACGATGACTCTGCGAACATTTAAGAAAGGTCTTGGTTTGGCATTCATATTCAAATTTTGCTTTCTCAAACGGATTATTTGGAATGGAATATTGTAATTCTATATCAGTCAAATTTATTTTTATTTGAATTTTAAAAACTTACCATTTGAAAATCCTCAGAGCCAGACTATTTGCATCGATTACTGAGAACATCAATTTGGTAACCGTCTTTTTCACAAGATTTTCTTTCTGTTTTTTTTTAATATACTCAATCATTTGTATTTACACGCCTTTTCTTATTTTGTTTCCGTCTTTGATTAAGGTTTTCAATGGTTTCGTTGCCTTGTGCTGTTTTCTATCATAATGCATATTATTCGTTATTAGGTTTGTTCGTTGAAGCCCTATGGTCGCCCTGGGGTCTCCACAAAGCGTTTTTTGATAAACCTTAAGTCACGCTGAATGTCAAACTGAGTGGTTTTTGAGCCCTAGGGTTGACCTAGATTTTCCCTCAACTCGCCCTAGGTTTTTGCTGTGGCGAGTTGAGGGCTGTCAAACCGCATATATTTTTTCTTTCAATGACAGAGATGTGTGGTGAATTTTTTAAGGACTGGAAAGCCCAGGATTTTTTAACAACTCATAAGGTTGTCAAGAAAACCTGGATCAACCCTGGGGAAAGTTCAACGATTGCTCCGATTGCACCCTTTTTGCACATTGACAATATGTATATTCCATAAAGAAATAGTGAAAAAAAACTTCCTTAAGCTTTATATTATAGTCTGTTATGTAGATTGTTTTGCAAAGGATGCGACAAAAACTCAGGACGGATAGATTGAGTTAAGACGAAAAAGAGGTGGGACAATTTTAATTAATTCTCTAAATAAATAATTAAAAATCAACTAGCCGTGTATTAACACATACTGTAGTATTTTGAAAAGCTAATGCTTTTTTTTTAATTACAAAATTTTTCTTCAAGTTAATTTAGTGAAAGGTTTTTGAGTAATCTAGTCTTAAAATCAAAAATTTGAAAAAAATTATTTAAATTAATAATAACTAAAAATCAAATAAGCCGCATATTAACATTTCTTGTAAGTTTTTTGAAAGCTAGAACTTTGTTCCTTACATTTTAGTTAAAGTTAATTTAAAAAAGAAAAAGTACCGAAATAAACAAGTCTTAAATGTTCATATTGCCAAGAAGTGGAATGTGTCTTCTTTCGTTTGGATGCTCCATATAGTGCAAAGATTACTTGTTGTTGTTTTTTTTTCTTTTAATGAACTTTGTAAGAATTCCTTTTCATCTCACTCAAGGATTTAAATAATAAACTTTTATTGATCCATGTTATCCTGCAGACAAAAACAATAGTAAGTACATCGTATAACATCGCCTTTTGCTTATCGCACCATTTCTATTGTCACTTCGCATAGTAGCACTTTCTGTCCAAAGTTTTCGGTTCATAAACTGTATAAATGAAATAACGTTATGCAAAACCAAGGTTACTCAGAAGCTTAAAATTATAAAAGAAATCCTTGTCAGTTTTCATTAAATAGAAACAAGTTGATTGATGTTAAACCAGAAACAAATGTAAATGACCTGTCAATTTCGATTATAAAAAACAGTATAAAATTGGATGCAAGCTTTTATTTTCAATCCATACACTGAACGAAATGACTGAGCTTCAAACCAGTAATAAACCGTCTGGCAAAGAAGATCCAGAGCCCGAAAAAGAAACATTTTTGGATTCAAAATTATTTAGATGGATAACACTTGTATTATACTTAGGAGGTGTCAGTGGCATGGGAATGTGTTTGTCAATATACTTTATATTTTTCTTTGACTCCACAATGCCTGAAATCTACTTACGGTTTCCTGTAACCATTGAAAAGGACTAGCAAATACTGGAATAAATGTAAGTTTATTTTACAATTTTTTCAAACGCATGAAGAATAATTAAACTTTTTTTTATGCATAATTTAATATATAACATAGTTCGTAAAGTCTAGAAGTCTTATCTTGAGGTTATTATTCACTTTAAGTATTCACTAATTTCTTTTTATAGAACTATAGGTGCTTAAAGTTGAGTTGTGTACATCGTATTAATACTTTAAAGTTAATTGTAGTGTAATACTGTTTTTTATAAATGTGTTGCACTTGTGATCCTTTATATTTTTTTTATAATCGGCAAAGTCGGCATTTTTGACTCCCATATAAATAAATAGTACATGGCTAAGGTAAACCCAAGACCTCCAACTCCTCCCAAATACAATCCCAGTGTAATTAACTTGAAGAGCTTTGAATCAAAAAAGTCTGGTTTCTTTTCACCGGCTGCTCCTGCTTCCACCTTTTCATTAGCTTTGCCTTTGTCTTCAGTCATGTTTTAGTTTTAAATGCGATTCCACAACCGTAAGAAATTAATTATTATTATCGGTAGTATGCACCCCTTCAGAGCGCTTATATTGCAATGCAACTAAATGGATGTGTCAATCATTTTTATACCTTCACTATATGGCTAATTTAATTTTGTTATGAATCATTTTCAATAAAATCCAAAATCAATTTCAAAACCGAAGGTTTTACATGCGCAAATGCATACGACGTGAAAATTATAATAAGAATTTTAATAATATCTAAAGTTCAAGGTCGAGCCATGGTGTTGCACTTAAGAAGAATCGAAACAATTTTCAAGTTTAGCGAGTATTAAAAAAACTATTTTCACAGAATTACCATATTTCAAGTATATTTTGTGATTTTTAAATATTTTTTCTTTAAGAGAAAACATTCGTGGTAAAGTTGTGAATTCAGTACTTAATTCGGTCGGAAGAAAATTTTGTTCGATTTCTTCAATTTTCTTATGATTAACGGTCAAATCGGACAGGTATAGGAAAGAAAACTTTGTAGGTGTGCTGAAAATTTGAAATGTTTGTGATATTAGGTATTCAATTAACTGTCAAGACATATGCGACGGCGACGGGTTGCGTTTCGCCCGTTTTTTCGTTTCAATTAAAATCAAAAGCGGACAATTGCTCGATACGAAGTGTATCTATGAAAATTTGGATGTGCTTTGCGCATCATTAGTTTCTTATTACTCTAGTGAATTTTTCAACTAAATCTAGGTCAATATTTAATATTTTTAATTGATAATAAAATGTTCATAAAAAGTAAATATTTAAGAAATAAATAAAAAAGTAAAACTAATTCAAGAGCATTGTGCTTTGTTTTTTGTTTTCTTTTAACTAAAGTATCTTAATGATTTCGAAGTGACTTTTGTTTCAATAATATGCAAAAAATGCGTAATTATTTTGCTTGCGATACCTTGGCCCTTAAAACACCGTGGCTTTTCAATTATTTTCTCCGCGGCATTACCTGTAAAGTGATTAAAAAAGTAAACAAAAGATATCATCACATTTGTATTTAATTAATTTTTTTTCTCCTTTTTGAAATGTTGGTTTCGCGCTTTTTATTTCCTTGTATTGCTTTTATAATTTTCATAATGGTCGTCATGATACCTGGTGTTATGTTAAGAGAGTAGTAAATGTATGTATTCCAAATCCAAATGTACTTAACCCTCTATCCAAGAGTATGGATCTAAAGTTTAAGAGACTAATTGACAATATTTTCAAAAATGCAGTAGGTACTAAAGACAGGTTATCCAACAGGTAGTCATCCGGAATCCGATCTTAAACTCTAAAGCTCGTTTTCTCGCACTTTCGTTTTCACCTTGCAAAAGTTGTGTGCGAAATATTTTTCGTAGATGTATATCATGATTGCCAGCCGTGTGTCGAGTAGCCGCTACTGTCTGCCCTTGATTTGATTTCTGATTTATTTTATCGATTGTAAAAATGTGTTTTAAATTTTGAAGAAACAATAAAGTTAAATAATGGATGCAGTATAAAAGCCAAAGTTTGCAGTGGAAGCATCAAGCTCATCTTTTTGTGAAAGCTTATCAAGTGACGTAGAATTTTTGACAGCTTCATCGGCGCTACTTTCACTGACGGGCATAAAACACTCATGCACAGCAACAACACAAAAATTCAATCTTTTATACAAACTCTATTTTGCCAATGGAAAACCCAAAAAATTGCTATCTCTAAATTTGTGATTTGATAATAAAGGTTATTCCAGACCAAACGAAACATTAAAAAACTTTTTGGAAGTATGTTTTTCCAATCTGCTTCGAACATGGTTTAGTTTCAAGTTCCTTTTTTCAATTTTATCTCAATGTAATCCTTTTTGAAAACATGAAAACGAAATAAATATTTCATTTGTAAATTTCCTTCACGTTTTTTCAAAGTTGCATGAGCTTTTAACGCTGAGAAAATGGTTGAACGCTGGGCCTGGGGCTCATGCCAGCCTTTAGTGACCCGTGCCTTTTTTTTTTGAAAAGAAAACTAAAAGAGGGTATGTATACATTGACAACGACTCTTTTAGTCCGACTATATTTCCAAACATCACAAAACTGTCCGTGGTTGGGATCCCAGCAGAAACCAAAAAATGTTTTTCAACGGGTATCACCTTTCGCGAAGAATTGGGAAGGCCTCCGTTAGTAAATGATTGCCACGAAAAGCACTATCTCGATAAGCCGTTTGGTTGCGGCAGAAAATTGTAGGTACTTTCATTGCTTCACAAGTTACAAGGCATGGTTGTGGGAAATTCACTTATATCCCCGGTGCTAAACACTCTGTTGCGCCATGTATGTACGTACAAATAAATCACAACGTTGCAGTCATGTCACAAAATTTCATTCAACACTCAGTTGTGAATTGTGATAATAACAAGAGATAGCAGATAGCTTTGAGATTTCGGTATTAAAATATTATCCTTTACGGTTTTTAAGTACACAGTGCAATATAGTTTAATGTGGTATTTTTGAAAATTATGGTTGAATTTTTTATTTATTGTATGATGCGGTATAAGTAAAAATTAAACTTTAAGTGCTTCAAAATTGTTCAACTATGTACATATAGCTTATAACAATGCGCTCCTAGCTAGGATTAAACAAGTCAATCTTGAATTTTTATGATAGGAGTATCTGATTCCAACTTTTATATAATGATTGATATTGTTGAATGCGTAAGCGATAGCTATTAAAGTTTTTGATAACAAATCCCTAACAATGTTCATGTTCAACACACTGCCTGTATACACCATCTTCACTTTATTAAAGCTCGTGGTCTGGTAATTATTTAATAATAGGTATGTAGATACTATTCCTTAAAAACCGTGGAAACCAAAGAACACAATTCGCGTCACTTACTTGTGTATTTTATGTAAATGTGATGTATTGTATACAAACAAAAACAAGCAGCTAAATCCAATGAAAATGTTTTTATAGAATCGACGTTAAAGCCACCATAAGTGGTCACATCGGACACAAAAAAGAAAAGCTCAGTGCATACCGAACTGCCAAGAAACAACAAAGTACTGTTAGTCCAATTCGTTTTCGATAGAATCAAAGCCCGTCGAGTTTAACTTCAAACAAATTAACAAACCACGCTCATTTTTTCTTCAGATTCATATTTCTTGACATTGTTTAGAAATTAATAACACAAAATGTCTTCAAGTTCTGTGAATAGTGATGTCGAAGCCGGAAAGGGTTTCCTAAACAGCAAAGCTGGGAGCAAAGCTGAGAAAGAAAAAATGGATCCCAAGGAGGATTTATCATTTTTCGACACAAAGTTCTTTCGGCTGCTATCCGTTTTTTTATATGTGTGTTTAGTCAGTGGTATTGGCTTCATGTTTGCTCTGTATCACTTTCTTTTTTGGGACTCTTCAATGCCACCTGTTGCCAAAGTTCCAGGCCATGAAATTTATTAACAATGGACTGCATTTCTGCATTTTGTATGCATATATTCATAGACAAATCATACATACAAACCATATGTACATAGTTTTTTACATATCTATTAAAATATATAACATAATGTAAATACCATCTTAAATTCTATTTTAAGAGCTTATTCACTCTTTGACATTATAATGTACATACGTAACAGGTGGTCATCCCCTACAAACACAGGGTACATTTTTAAGCCCTTGCGAACCACTGACATTCCAATAATTTTTTATACAAGATTGTAATCCTATTATATTTTACTTATTACGATTTCTTTAGAGTACTGCGCGAATTTTTTTATACTCGTACATTGAATATGTTTGGATCCAATTGATATCTTTGTTGGATTTTAGTTTTCCGTTGACATTCGACAACATTTCACTATACATCAGCGAGGAGCTAGAACTAGTAACTCGTTCTATTAATTTCTTAAGCTTCAAATAAAAGTTAAGCTCAACAACGAAATGAGCAGACGCGGATTTTTGTCAGCTGATGCAAATCAAAAGAAACCAGCTTCTAGTGAAGAAACAGAAACGACTAATCAAAACGAAAACTTTTTCGAGTCCAAACTGTTCAGAATTATCACTTTGGGTCTTTATCTGGGGGGTGTTGGGGGGCTTGGATTCACCTTGGCTGTGTATCATATCTTTCTTTGGGATTCAAATATGCCACCGTTGCCAACATTTGACCATCACCCACACCCGCATTCGTAGTTTTGTTCAGTTGTTCCGATTTGTTTGTGCTTATTTTTAAAAAGGTGAGTGATTTATTTTGTATCTTTGTATAAACTATAACAACATAATGTACTTGTATGTGTCCATTAGAAAAACCAATCACAGCGTATCATTCATAAAACCAATGAAAACTTAAAAGAATGTTATGTTTCGTTTTTTAATTTAATGATTTACTTCGTATTTTTTGAAATCAAGTTCATCAAACTATGTAACGTAATAGGTTTGTTTGTTTAAGCCCTGGGGTTGACCTGGGGTCGCCACAAAGCGTTTTTTAGAAACCTAAATTCGCTCTGAATGTCGAACTGAGTGTTTTTTGAGCCCTGGGTTTGCCCTAGGTTTTCCATCAACTCGCCTTAGGTTTATGCTGTGGCGAGGTTAGGTAATGAACAGGGCTGTCAAATGGCATGCATTTTTGTTCAAATGGCAGGGATGTGTGCTGATTTTTTGGTTTAGTGTTTTTTGAGGACTGGAAAACCCAGGTTTGTTTGACAACTCATAGGGTTGTCAAGGAAACCTGGGTAAAGTTCAACGAACGAACATAATGTAGAAAAAACCTGGGTCAAGGTGTTTAGAAAGGCGAAGGCATTTCGTCAAAAACAAATAAAATCAGGTATTCTTTGCATACAAAAAACACATAATTTCGTCCCCCTAAGAACGTCTCCTAATGAACTTAGTATGACTTAAATATGAAAATAAAAATACTAGTCTCATACAATGGAAGACGATAGAGGATTTACGTGGGTCACAATAATGTTTGAGTATTGATCAAAGTCAAACTAAAAATTTAATATAAATATTTCTGATAATTGTTTTTGACGAAAGGGTTTATATCTACATGAATAGTTAAGGCTTAATCTTAGAGGTCAGAAAAATCAGATCTAGTGTCATAAAGTGTACAAAACTAAATTCATTAAGTTTCTTAATTTTGAGACGTTATTTTTAGAAAGCGGTGGTTGAAGGATAATGAAGGAATTTATCTATAGATAAAACGGTTTGTAGTTCGTGGCGTGATAGCTGGTATATATCTGCCTGTTACGTGGAAGTTCGATTTTTTGATACCAAAAATTGCGAAGAATTTTCAGAGCTCCAAGACCAATTACACTGCCATGAAGGCGCTTTCTAACTTAACCGTTCGAAATCAGCAAAAAAATTCAGGTTTCCTCCACTCCACACCAAGATAGCGTTAGGAACCTGGGCTTCTCGAGTTATATTGTCCCACCCTATTTTTATATACAGGGTGATTCGCATAAGGTGTGACAAAAAGATAGGGTGTGTAGGTTGGACCTAGACAAGCAAAAAATCGTATGGGAGGGGGGGGTCCATTTTCCCCCGTTTAGGCGGGAGGGGCAATTTAAGAAAAAAATCACTAAAAATGGGGAAAAAATTATTTTAAGAAAACGGTAATACCTACAGAGTCTTGCTATAGCATTTTGAAAAGCCAAAAACCTATACTTTCATTTAAATTTTAAAATAAGTTGTTCAAATGAATAGTTTTTGAAATATTAATTTTCAAAGTCAAAATTTTGAAAAAAAAACATAATTTTTTTGTTTTAAACCATTTTTTTTCAAAATTTTACATAATTAAGTAGTATTTTTCTGGCTTACTTTCAATGCTCTTATTTATTTTTGATCAAACACAAAAAACCGGATGTCAAAATAACCTGTAGTTTTTGAGAAAACCAAAAATTACAAAAACGACTTTTTTAAATTTTTTGTTTTTTTAAAGTTTTTTTTTCGTTATTGGATTCTTAAGTGAACTTACGAAATAAAGGATGAATTTTTTCTTTACTTTTTTTATTGAAAATTCACTTAAAAATCGAATAACGAAAAAAAAACTTTAAAAAAACAAAAAATTTAAAAAAGTCGTTTTTGTAATTTTTGGTTTTCTCAAAAACTAAAGGTTATTTTGACATCCGGTTTTTTGTGTTTGATCAAAAATAAATAAGAGCATTGAAAGTAAGCCAGAAAAATACTACTTAATTATGTAAAATTTTGAAAAAAAATGGTTTAAAACAAAAAAATTATGTTTTTTTTTCAAAATTTTGACTTTGAAAATTAATATTTCAAAAACTATTCATTTGAATAACTTATTTTAAAATTTAAATGAAAGTATAGGTTTTTGGCTTTTCAAAATGCTATAGCACGACTCTGTAGGTATTAGCGTTTTCTTAAAATAATTTTTTCCCCATTTTTAGTGATTTTTTTCTTAAATTGCCCCTCCCGCCTAAACGGGGGAAAATGGACCCCCCCCTCCCATACGATTTTTTGCTTGTCTAGGTCCAACCTACACACCCTATCTTTTTGTCACACCTTATGCGAATCACCCTGTATAGTTACAGCAAACTGTTTCTATGTTTCCATAAGTATACAATTATACAATAGACATGCAAAAGATCTCAACTTTCTTTTCTGTTTAACTAAAATTTAAAATTATATAGGTACATACATATGTATCTTCTCGTATGTATACAGCATAACATTTAAAAATCAATATGAATTTAATATTAATCAATATTAGGAGCCAAGCCAAGCCCCGTATATATGTATATATGGGCAGGTATATCAGGTTTTACCTGCTAAGCTTAACAGAGGGTGGATATTTTAATCGGTGTTCTAAGTTCTTCGTCAGGTTACTTATGAAAACAAAAGAAAAGAAGCTAACATAAGTTCAATGTATAAAACACTTAAGAAAACCAAATAAATGAAAATGCGAATGCGCTAAGAAAACAACAAGAAACCACCAAAACACCACAAACGCTTATTTGTTTTCTCAATTACCAAACCAATTACTTCTCTATTTGTGTTTTGGTTATGGAAAACAAGCAAGCTAACATCTTAGACAATTTTAATTAGTGTAGTACAAACTTTGAACCGAAACACATATCAAGTGAACAAAGTTTTGCTCTGCAGTATATTTAGAAATAAATAAGTCTATTACCATCATAACACTTTTTTTTCTTAATAAAAATGGCAGATGAAAAAGATAAAAAGCCAGAGGAGAAAAAAAAAGAATCTTTCTTTGAAACACAAACCTTTAGAATTCTTACATTGGGAATATATTTAGGAGGCCTTGGTGGAATGGGAATGACATTGGCAATTTATCACTTGTTTTTATGGGACTCACGAATGCCTCCTCTTCCAGAATTCAAGCAACATCACCATGTTGGTTAAATGTTGGACATGGACTTGTTGGTAAGTTTTTTATATGCACGTAAGGTGAAAGTCGAACTTGCTTAGATTATCGAACACTCTTATCAATGGGTAAAGGGATTAATGTCTGCTGAATAAACACAAAATTAAACCCACTTTACGTCGCTTTTAATTGGATTCGTAATTAAGGAATTCAAATACAGATTGAATTGTGACATCAAGCAGTAGTATTTACTGTGATTCTGACTATCGTTGATATTCCGTTTAAAACAATTGAAATTGAAACTCTTAACAATGCCGGAGCAAAGTTTAAAATTCGTTCAAATAATTGAAACCGCCGAAAATGAGCTTGCTCCTGCAAAAGAACCCGACGAAATTTCTTTTCGCCGACCGCGTAGACGCTATTCAGAAAGATGTGTGAAATGCTTTTTAATGTTTGTTTATTTATTTGGTTTGTCGGGAGTTGGAGTAGCATTATCATTTTACTATATATTCTTTTGGGATTCCAAAATGCCTCCGGTGTTTAAACCAAAAAGGCATCACTAATTATTGGCAACAACAGTTACTGTGGAAAACGTGAATTTATTCCTTATATAAAAAAAAAAAACGTTCAAAGTGGAAGGGCTATAAATAAATCAAGCCATCTTGGGTGGCCTACAAAATGGCTATATATAACTTCGATGAGAAAATTTCTTGAATTTACAAAAATGTAATATAAAAAAAATTATGATATGTCATTGCTTTCAATCAAGGAGTAAACTTTTCTTTTAGAATAATTTGCCTTTTTGTCGCGGCTCAGCAATCCTAATCCTAAATCAGTCAGTAATGAGTACCTACTTTTAGCTCAGTAGTCAGTATTGATTTGTTATGCCAATGGCAATGCTGATTACAGGATTGCTAAGTTGCGACAAAAACAAAAACGAATTGAAAACATGTGGTTATTTGAAATGGAAGCTATTGTGGAAAACTCGTTTCTTTGAGAAAATAATTATAGAAAATCTAAACGAATTTGCACATCTTTGAAGCTAATTGGGCTTATTGTTACTTACTTCTCAACAGCCTAAATTGTACTTGTAATTTTACTGCTTTATGGTGTTTTGAGCTTCATTATTTTTAATAAAAACAAACCATGAGTATTTCACACCACAAAAAATACATGCTTTATAATATGATAAATAGTAAAATAATAAATAAAATTTCATTTTAGAAAACTTTTTAAGGTTCTCGGTCGAAATATATAACATCCTTAGAGTGAATATAAGCTCATACTATTATTACAAATGACAAAAGTCAATGAAAAAAATTAGTTTTGTTAATAGTTTTACAATGTGAAAAAACTTTTTCAAAAAAAATATAGATCCATGCCTATTGCTCTTTAGATATTGCTTTCGTAAACTAGTGTATAACTAGTTTTGGATCGGGTAATAAACATCTCTAAAAAATTTGCTACAAGTAGCTTCACTACCAATAGACGAGTTTTAAGAGGCACTACCCTTTTTGAAAGGAATTAGTCAACATTTTTCTGACAGATGGTAGTTCTTGTTGTATATGTCAAGAAACATGTATGTTATAGGAATAAATTTACCGTGCAAAAAGCACTGAAATCGTACCAAAAGTACAAATGCGAAAAATTAATCTTCGAAAAATAAAGACAAATTTAAAAAGTCAACTTTGACCAACTCATAACTTCGTCGGCTGAGTTCTATCTTGTTCAATAGGCCATTTTTCACGAAATTGAGTTAGGTATGCAGTCTTCATAATTTGGGGGCGCTCTTTCGTTTGGCGCAAACCATTTTGTCCTATCTCTTTTGGTTTTTAAGTTATGGAAAACTGCTTTGTTCAATAGTACAACTTTCTAACTGTTTTTTTGTTCAATAAACACTTATTGACTCATTTTTTATTATGTTGAACAGTTTCTTTCTATCTTGTTCAATATTCAATTCTACTTTGTTCAATTACTTACATGATGATTTCCAACTTGTCATTGCTCCATACAAAGTTGTTCAATATCCAAAACGACTTCCTTATTGATTTTAATTTATAACTTTTTTAAAAGAAAAGAAAAACATCTAGTGTGACTTGTTTTAAAACTTAAATTGTCTACGCTTGCAGAAAAAAATTACTTCCAAACAATAATCTTCTAATATAATAAAAAAAAATCGATCTGAACCTTAAAAATCGATTTCCCAACATTTTGAAAAATGGACATTGAACAAGATAGAACTCAGCCGACGACTTTGATCAAGAAACATGCCAACTCCAAAGTAAAGTTGTCAACTGGATGTTTATTTTACTCTGTATAAACTCAAACAGATGCTGTTAAAGTTTTCGTTGGACATTTTAATAGAAAAAAAAAACATTTAATTTCGTTCAGATGCAAACTTGATGAATAAATACTTATCAAGTTTACTTTGAACTTGCACTATTTCCAGATTTTATTTCTTTTCACGACTGGCTTTTTGAATTTGGTTGATTGTGAAAATTGGCGATTCCTCTGAAAATAATAACACTGCTATGAAAAGCGCATTAAATTGTAAGACCTTGAAATTCGTAAGTGTCCAGCTTGGGGTAAACGCACTAGTATCCGGACAGTGTTAGTATCCGGACACATTGACCTTTTTTTGCGATTAATAGATAAATCACACAAAAAAATCCGCAAATTAACAAACTTAACATATCCATAATAATAATCTGATAATGAGCGAAATAATTGAATGCCAAAACAATAGATTACCGTCGAGACAAAATGCGAACTGTTATCGAGATAAAGAAAGTCTAAATAATCATTTTTAAGTTCAATGGAAATGCGAAACAAATGGTTAGCAAGATAAGAAATGCAAAGTAACTGTGCAGCGAAATGATTGAAAATCTAAGTAACAGAAAAACAAAACAGGCAATGCTAATTATCCGGACAGAGGGCTTGTTTCTTAAAATGATTGTGTCTGGATACTAAAACAAAAGCGTTCGGATACTAGATCAGTCATTTTAAGAGACTTAGGGTGGTATTCACCAAACAATCTTAAGAGCGCTCTTAAAGCTAAGAGGCTCTTAGTTTTAAATTTGAATGTGCTATTCACCAAGCAATAATAGGGTCTAGTCTAAGCTAATTCGAATATTCGAAAAATATGGTTTTTGAGTCTCTGAACTTTTCGAACTACTTCGAAAATTTCAGGTGTCAATTGTCAAAATCAGTCAAAAACAGAAAAAATTATCGGAAATTTAAGAAATGGTAGAGCATAAAATTAATTCATTCTCTGTATTGCAAACCATAGTTCGAATTTCCAATTTTTTCAACAGTTATTTATGATTTTTGAATAACAACCACAAATGACGCTGTCAGTAAATTTCGAATTTTCGAAGTTATTTAAAACAACAACCGCTCATAACTTAAGAGTGGTAGCGACCACTCTTAAGTGTTATGAGCGCTCATAAATCTGCACTAAGAGTGGTCGGTGAATAGGTTTATGAGGCACTTAGTTTAAGATTTCTTGGTGAATACCACCCTTAATCAGTGTTGCCAGATTTTTCCGGAAGGATTCCCCATTCGAGGGTTGTACATTCCCCTTTTTCCCCATTTGTGCCAGTGACATTCCCCACAAATTCCCCTCGGTATTAAAAACAATGTATATCTTCGTTTAAACTTTCAATTCTTTTTAATTTCAACAGCTGTCACTATTAAAAATAATCGTTCTGTGTCGGTGTTTGAGTGGGGGAATGGTAGTGCATATCGAGCTACTAGACTTAAATTGGAAAATAATGGATTTCCTTCAAAATCTATCATTGCCGTGACTTCTTGCCAAAATTGTTCGACTGGCAGCGGCTGAAGCCTTTCTTTTTCATAAAAAGCCATGGAAACAGGAAGTTCTCTCCATTCAGATGCCAGTTTTTCTTCAATACAATTTGGAACTTTTACGGAAAACAATGAAGTTTGTGGAGAGAGAAACTCCAAAGCCTTAATTTCATTATTTGGAATTGAAAACCTTTTTTAAATTTCATAAATAGCTCGTATGTAAAAACAAAACAAACAGAAATGATTTTTCAAGTCTTTGCATGATCTCTCTTTGTGTAAGTAGATAGATAGATAGATAGATAGTTTTTTTATTAGTTTTCATTGTTCTATTACAAAGTTTACTAAAAAACAAAAAGCATGGCATTTTTGCCGTCTGCCTAATTGGCAAAACATAAAAAATAAATCAATAAATACAAGTAAGATTTTCCTTTCAGTTAATAAGTATATGAGATGTTTGTTTACCCACTCCTATTTGTAAATCAGCTGCCTTTGTTTGGTATAGTAAGTAAGATTCTGTTTTTCCCCATACTTTGAGTAGATCCCCCTTTTCCCCTTTTACAAAATTTTCGACCACAATTCCCCACAAAAAGGGGAATTCCCCTCAATCTGGCAACACTGCCCTTAATCATAAACCGCCGTATTAATAAACGCGGAATAGCTGGGTTCCATGGATTAAGTGGCAAATGGTATAATGGCAACTTTAATTAAATGGAAAATGGTATAATGGTAACTTAATCCATGGAATAAGGCTATTCCGTGTTTATTAATATGGCGTAAAGAGATTTAATCGTTTTAAGAGACAAGCCCTGTCTGGATACTGAAAATTGTGCGCTTATCTTATATTTTCAGTATCCAGACAGGGCTTGTTTCTTAAAATGATTGTATCCGGGTATAAAACTAAAGCGTGTCCGGATACTAAATTTTGATGTCCGGAATCCGGATACTAACGCAAATGGAACTTTTCTGAATTGTTGTTTTATTAATTTCAACAATGATTTCTTTGCAATTTACTTTAACGCTATATTATTGAGAAATGTCTATATTCTTACAATCAATAAAAGTTTCCGCGGTAGCATTTATGGTTACAAAATGGTTTTAAGTCAAAGTTGAGAAAAAATTAAGTGCCCGGGTACTAGTGCGTTTACACTATAGCCCTGATTCCGCTTTTTCATAAAATCGCGGGTCTATCGCTTTTTAAATTATGTGCTAAGAGAAATCATTAGAGTGTGAGTTATTGTTATATATTTACAAAGAATCAATTTCAAGTGCATCTTTTGAGATATACCTTTGTGTCTACTCAGACACTCAATGGGTTGCTTTGCTATTGTTATTTATGCATAGCTTTGTTATGTAGTACAGCAACAAATAACTTAAAAAATACATTTTAGTGAAAATTACTAAATCACTTTCCCTCAAACGTACAGTCTTTATTACCCACTCAACCCGCTCAAAATAAAATAAAAAAAAAAAAAAAAAAAAAAAATAGGCCAAGAAAAAGAACAATCCTCATCGTCACATAATTTGTTTGTTTTGTGTGAATATAGGCTTAGGCTGTGCGGTGTACTGAGAAAGTTTTTGTAGGGCTTCGTTCCAACATTGAACATTGAAGCCGACGGTCAAGAATAAATTTATCTATAAATTGGATTTATGTTAAAAACAAATCGATTTACGGAAAAGTTAGTGTAGGTATGTATACTTCAAATATTTGAACTTGATACTCGTATATTGCTTTACATTGCTTTTGCGTCGTGCCTTACGGACTAACAATGCAGTTCCAGTTCATGCCGATTAAAATATTTTCATTGTTCTTTCTTCGCAATGAGTGTAGAAAGAAAATAAACATTTAATTAGACAGAGACGTGATAAATGAATTTAGCAGAATACTTCATTAAACGGATTATTTATTTTGATATTTTCTTGGCGAAATAAAAAAATACGGAGCTCTGTACAGTTGTACTCGCATAGGGGTACCTGCACCTGGTACCTACTTGATTTGAATACCTGGTGAAAAACTGATTTTTTCTAATATTTTTCATGAATGTAGGTAGTTATAGTGTTTATTAGAAAATAGATTCAGTGATGTTACGACAAAATGGTCACTGAAAAAAAAATTGCAAATAAGAGTACAGATATATTAAGTATTGACCGAAATGAATTACCTACCCACCTGTAATATTCTAGTAATACTCAAGTTTAAGCAAAAATTTTGAAAGAATACAAGAATGACATTCTAGCGGGCAACACTCATGGGCCCGGCGTCATAATGGAGGACAAGAGGCAGCACCTCACTCGGATCTCAAGGATCCAATGTGCTCCCCAGATTTTCTTGGAAATATCTGACTATAGGTTTCTGGAAACCCAGCATCTTTCTAAAGATGACCACCTGTCATCGGCGGTTTTTCGCAAATTTCGTTGTATTCTGTTTATTTCTTGTTTTAAGTGGCTTGAGAACTGAGCAGTCTTAGACTGCTGCGACAGCTTTCTACTAATTTGGATTTTATGACAATAAATGAGATAGCTTTAACTGCCGCCTGGCTGTCTATGACGATGTCAATATCTTTGTTTATCAAGTTTTGCGTAGCCAGGTGTTTTGCTAATATTAGCAGAGAGCATTTTATCACCGTGAAGAAATGTGCTTTATGTTACATTATAAACTCATAGCTAGTCTAAATTTAGTGTCTGTAGAATATCATACATTTAGGTTTAAGGTTCTATAGCAGGGGTGGCCAACTTGATTGGACCCAAGATCTCTTGTTCACTAACGAGACCCTGTGCGATCTACCAATTACATACTTCTATAAATCTTAAATGAAACAGCATGGCTCAGTGCACAATCATGTAACATTTTCTATTTTACTAAGAGAAGAAAAATAACTATGAAAATTGTACTAAGTACTTACTACTTAATTACTTATTTACCTACCTATGTATATTAGTGTGAGCATTGCGTCCGAGTATCTTCCACTAACTTAGCATAACCTGGTTTGTAGTTGGAGATTGCCAGTCTTAAAGAATCCAATGTATGAGCGTCTGTCAAGCGGTGTTTACTTTTTGTTTGCTTTAAGTAGGACAATGCTGACTCACATAAATATGTTGAGCCAAAACACGTATTAAGTTGTTCAACACATTTCTTCAAATTTGGATATTTTTCGTTGGAAACCAATGCCCAGAAAACTTGGGCGCAGAGACATAAGTCCCCGGGACATAAGTCCCAACTTTTATTTTTGGGACTTATGTCCCATCTAAGTGAGACATGAGTCCCAACTTCGATTTGGGAGTTATGTCTCACTTAGAAGGGACATAAATCCCAAAAATAAAAGTTGGGACTTTTGTCCCACCAAATATACTTTTTACAAGCTATAACATTTTTTTAAGAAGCTCTTCTGAAAAATTGTCTGTGTTTTTGTCAAATTCTTGAAGCTTCTTTTTTCAAAAAGCAAACTTACTACTCATTAGAAAGTAGAGATATGGTTATCCGGAATTAGGAGATGTTATTTTACTTTAATAATTTAGTAAACATTTTTTAGTTTAAAAAAGAAACTCAAAAAATTTTGAATTCCGTTTCGAAGGCTCTGTTCGAAATATGTTTTAAGGGTAGTGGGCGATGGAAAATGTTTACTTCAATTATAGCTAAGGTATTTGCACATATAGTTCCTCCGACTTTTTAAGCATTCAAAATTAGAGATATGGTTTTCCGGAATTAGGAGATAATATTTTATTTGTATTAGAAATTAGTAAATTTTTTTTAATTTAAAAAAGAAACTTAAGAAATTTGAATTTTTGAGTATTTGAGAAAATAAAATTAAAAAATTGCGCGATTAAGGGACCTAACATTCCACGTACAGATCCGAAGCTCGTTGTCCGTTTTTCGTTTGCTAGGTTCGTCATCAGTAAATCCGTCCGTATCCGAGGCTTGTTGGTACTTCGCAACTAACAATTGCTTTACGTGGCCGGGAAGTCACCCCGACAGCACGACCCCCAACCTGGAGGACCAGATCCTTGTATAGCTCCAAGGATGGGAAGCCGGATAAACCGCTCCTTATAGGCCTGGGCTCCAAATATGCTGTAGTAGCCCTATAAGGTGTTCACTAAGTAGTTCAACCTGACTGGAACTGTAGACGCCACCGTTGATTCCATCTAGGGAATTCCTCCGCTGCCATCTGGATGAAAGAAGAGGTGCCTTAGTGGGAACACCTCTCCTAAAATCACTAAATTGAATTTCGAAGTCTGCTACCCCTGCCCTAATTTCTGTCTTATATTTCTCAGAAATGAAATTGTAGGTAGGATGTTTTTCCATATGATCCCTGATGTTAACAAATTGTTCAAATTTTTTCTTCTCTATGTCAACTATCATAGACGCTGTTTGACATTGAAACGCTGCAATAAGACTCATCATTTCTGTTAATGTTTTATTCTTGCCTTGTAGATTCAGAAATAATGTACTCAGTTTTCTAGTAAAATCTGCCAAAAAAGCTAAATCACATTGCGAGTCTAAATCACACAATTGCTGATAATTATCACCCCTTTCGTCAAGAAATATTATTATTTCGTCCAATAGATCTCGAAATCTTATTAGATATTATAAGGCACACTGACGAAGATATGTACATGTACATATAAGTATGAACACAATTTGTGGAGGATTTGTTTCGAAGTAACGGGCGTGTGTATATGTTTTTAAGCAAGGTTTTCTAGTAAAAAACGCAAAGTAGACAGTTTTTCTAGAATTAATTGTTCAAATTCTGTGACCACAGTGGTATATGTTTTTATTGGAACTATTTAAGACTATGTCTGGTCTACGTATTTATATTTTTTGCCTTGCCACGATCGACTTGACTAACAGTTGCGATCGACCGGTCGATCGCAATCGACCTGTTGGCCACCCCTGTTCTATAGTAACGTCACATGTCATTGGTTGCGTTCGGATTTTTACCTAAGACGAACTAGATTCCTTTCGTGACATTTGTTGTTAGTGTAATCCCATGTTAAAAAGCAGCTGACTGCAAAACATCTTTTGAGGGGAAAGCGATCCAAAGGTACCTTAAAAATCATGGTATAGCAAGCTACCCAATTTGAAATTTGAGAACAGCTGATTTGGATTCATTTTTGTTTTGCTTTCTGTCATATACCTCGTTTCCACTTAGAATTGAATCACACTTCAATTCGAATTAGTGCCAGTGTATACCTAGATCGAATTGAAATAGGATTATCCGATCCGATACAGCTCTTGTAGCTGGATCGATTCAAAATAGTGTGTTGTATACCTATATTACTCGATTCAGTGGGTAAGTAGATACCTGCATCGAAATCTGAATCATAATCCGATCCGATTACCCGATTCTAAGTGGAAACGAGGTAATAGTGCTTTGTTGCAAAATTGTTTTTTGTAAACATAAAGTTTAAAATATGGTGCTCCTAATTAATCTAAACGACATTGTTTACGAAGTAAACGATTGTGAAGAAGTTTGCAATCGAATAATAAGTGGTTCGTGTTGTTTGCAATTTTTAAAACATATTTGGTTTGGTTTGTTTTCACTTCGATTTATCAGCTGTTTCTGATTTGACAGATACCTAATCTTAGTCGTTCGAAAACTTACCCGGATACAAAGGTATCCTAGTTATGCTACCCATTTTTTCTCGAACGCACCCATTCAACCGCTTTGATCAAACTTCTTTTTATCGAAAATGACTCCAATGATTTTTCAGAATACCTAGTTTAAAGCAGATTCTTACCAAAAATTCGTATTTACAGACTCGACTTTCCTGTTGAATGATTTTGACAAAATTTAATATTTGAAGAAAAATAAGTTTTCAACATTTACAACATTTAAAAGTTTTCTATTTTACAATTTTAAATATATCATCATTTTTTTTTTCAAAATAAATGGTTCGCAGATTTTGAAAATGTTTATTATTCTTACATATCAATGAAATGAATTGGTGTTTTTAGTTGGTAGCTCTGTACTGCAAAACATTTTAATACCAAATTCTGCATTTCTCCTATATTTTTTTATTTGTACCTACTGCAAAAGTTGCTGTAATGTAAGAGCAAAAGTACGAGCGACTCAGTCGATGTTCGATGACATTTCCCCCTATTTTTTGGTTGGAAAGTAACTATTAATTTGTTTCGAGCCTATACACACATTTACAGAGAAAAGTTCATAGGTTCATACCAATAATAAAGTTCGGAAACGGACACAGCTTTACGAAATATTTTTCTATTTTATAACGAGGTGTGTACACTGCTTATTTATGAATCAATATTCTTAACCATCTTGGGGGTTCTTGATTTAAACAAAAATATATCCTTAAATTCCCAAAACCTATTTGCATGCTTTCGTATAAAATCCGTCTATAAAATTATAGAAAATCCGCACGAAAGTTTGTTGTGTAAATACATATACCAACAGTACACGACCCTCTTAATAAATTAAGTTTATACATTTTCAAAGCGGGTCATGAATTCGTAGTCAGATCACTGAAGGTTTTCAGATATTATTTACCCTCATAGCTATATACCCACAAACAGCCGAATTCGTTTGTATGCAGATTGCATACCTTTGTTTCGAAATTATATTATGTTGCTCTAGATTTATTCACACATCTATAAAATGGGTTCAACTTGGTTGAGTTTACAAAAACTTTGACACAAACAACTTGGGCGCTCTACCTTGAAAGCTTTTTATACACAAACACAAACAAACAGAAATCTCTAAATTGCATGATGCCCTACTGACCCAATTCTCGGTCACTAACCTGAATCCTTTTTGCAAAGTATTGTTGTAGAAATATTGATTTACACTGGCAGGACTTTTTTGACACAGTGAGTGTGCAACTACACACGTCCGAACAGTTGGAAACTCAGCTCCTATGAGAGTGTCGCGCCCCATTCCTGTTCCTCATACATTCCGTTGAAAAGCTATTTCAAATGAAATCTTAACACCACAATTCTGAGTTTATTGGTGCAGTTGCATTCGGGACACAATACGCGACGGATAATTTTGATACATTTGCACAGTAAAAGTCGATGCAATAGTTTTATGATAAATACTAACTGACAAAACATATCAGTTCAAAAAGTTCAAATTTTTCCAAAACCAATATAAAATGATTTCGAAATTAGGCTCACTAGAAGAAAAAATCAAACTTCCTCCTACCGAAACAATAAGTAGATTCTATCAACAGCCGCAAAACAATCGAAAGGCGATAAGGATACTCACAGTTGCTGTTTATGTCTTTTGTGTGTCATTGGCAGCAATAATGTTGTCCCTTTATTATGTTTTTATATGGGATCCAAGTATTCGACCGTTTGTAACCAAAGTGGCTAATTGTGGTAAGTGTTGAGAAGCTTATTCAAGAAATCAAATTCTGGAATTAACAATCAAAAGAGAGTGTTATGCTAACGTATGCTGTAAAAAGTACTCTCGTTAGTTTTTATTTAAACAAAGAATGAGGTTTTTTCACTCTGCAAAATTGCTTTCGCTTTCTGTCCGTGCACTTAACTAAAAGCAGAAAAGACTTTCAAATCAAAAGAATTTTCCATAGAACTAAGAAAAAATACGTCGTGTGTGCTTGGATAACACATTTTTGTGTATCACGTGAAACAATGTTGACTGTTTAAAATAATACTTGGATGTTTTTAAGGGTAAAAGCTTTAAGCCAAAATGTGTGCAATAATTTTATTACTCGAGACGCTAATGGTTTATCTTGTGCTCCACATAGAAGAGAACACGCAGCAATAAAGCTAAGCACTTGCATGTTTTATAGTAACAAAAGGTTAGGGTGTGGATATCCTAATCTTTTATTCTTCTCATTCTTTGATTCTGTTAAGGAACTGTTTTATCTATTCATCTTTGATGTTTTGTATGTATAGTACATAATATGTATTAAGACATGTGAAATTTTAGGTGAAGTTAAAACTACTTCATCCTATATTGATTTTAATGTTCTTGCAAAACAAAACTATTTAAAGGGGTGCTATGATAACACACACCTTCAAAAAAATCCTTTTATGTGCATAGTTATTTTCATTCTTACAAGAAAAATTTACTTTTACAAACGATCATCATAAAAAATTACAATGCAATTGATGTTAAACTAGATTATCAAAAGGCACAGATTTAATAATTTCACAATTTACATTAAAAAGAAAATTATTTGTCGAAAGTTTGTTAAGTAAACTTCTTACTGCAAACTGAATAAAAAATAAATTAAAAAATGCAGTTTGGAAAAATACAGTAACAAATAGGACGTGTCTTTATATACAGAGAGAACCAAATACTTTTTTGTAGCTCTACACCACATTTTAAGTAGGACGTGTTTATTAATTTGAGTGGAAAAAAAGTTGGTGTAGGCTGGTATTGATTACTTTAACACCGCATTTTTTAGGAATCTCTCAAACATTTGACAGAACCAAATATTTTTTTGTAGCCTTACACCGCAACGCCCTTGGAAAAACAGTTTTGTTTCTTGGATTCGAACCTCAAACTCCCACACTTAACCATTACGCCAAAAGGACCTCTATCACTGACATCCTGCTTATTCATATATAAACGAAAAATATCTTGCACCATATCTTTGAAATGTATGAACCGATTTCGATCAGATTCTTTAACATTATATGTATGTATTCATTTGAAAACAAAAATTTAAAGAAACCAAAATGTTGCAAGTTTCCCGTGGGAATATGTTATTCTGTGTATGAGATATAGTCTATTTTTCTGAGGGATAGTATTGAAAGAATTTTTGAGAACGAGAACATTCCCGTGCGAATTCAATGTTTTTATTAACTGCTTTGCTAAAATCACTTCAACCGTTCTCGACTTATAAGTACTCGAACAAACTCGACTTTGTTTTAAATACTAAGCACGGGTCACACACGGCTGGTTGCCAGAGGCGAGTCGAGAAACCGCTACTGCCAGCGGCTGATCAGCTTTGCGGGACCATGAAATCCACCACACTCGCTGCCAGTCGGCAAGTATTTAATAGGGGCTGGCTGCCAGCAGCGGCTGCTAAAGTAAAAAAAAACTGCTTCACGTTCTATTCAGCTAATTTTTCTTTCCAAACTTATGACAAATATTATAAATAGATAAGCTTTGTAGTTTTCACGTGTTTTTTTTTATCTAATAATTGTTTTTGTTTTTGTTTTTTGTATCTCACTGACGATGGAAGCAATGCTTCTGAAATGTACATCTGAGGAAACATAAAAAGTGTTTTAATTGTTAAAAATTTTACTAATCTTTTCATTTATCATAAATAGGTTTAAAAATTAGAAAAAAGCTCAAAGTCAATTTTTATGTGGTTTTCTAGCTATTTGCTTAGAGAAGCTGGCGAGTAGAAGCCGATAGTGTGACCGGCTGCCAGCCGCTAGCTACTGCTACTGCCAGCCGCTGCTAATAAGCGGCTGCCAAGCAGCCCTGTGTGACCCGTGCTTTAGGAAAACATAAAAAATATGAGTACCTAATTATTAAAAGTTTCCATTTTAAAAACAGAACAAGTTTAAACGCCTCAATCAAATATTTTTCATAATAAAATAGTATAGATGAACATTTCTGCGTTTCGGCTCGTACAATATAAGTGAAATTGTAACTCATATTGTATTCTTGCCTTACGCAAAATATTACATGCACATGTAATGACGAGTCATTTCTTCGTGTAATTTATAAGAAATAAATTTATCTATTTGAATTGCATCAAATCTTAGCTTCTTATGTATATTTATTTAAGATGTGATAGTTTACTAGTAATTAAAACATTTACTTGAAGAAAAAATGTTTTTCTGTTATGGAATTAGGTTTCTTCCAAAAAGATAATCACCCCTATCACAGATTCCATCGTAATCGAAAAAAGTCTACGTTTCCCGATGTTGCTATCACATAATCCATTCGGAGTGGGACGAATTTCGAAATTCGTTAAACAGGTATCACTAATTCCGAATGAAACGGAAAAATGACGTCCTTTTCTACGCTAAGTTTCTTCTGTCGTAGAGCCATAGGCAAAATCCATTTGTTAAAGTACAAAAAACACATTTGTATAAAACAAATTTACAAAATATAATTCTACTTAAGAAAAAACAACAAATAACTCCAGTTTACCAACTAACTTTTTTCTAAATTCCTGCATCTTTTGATTGAAGTCCAAGTAGATTCAACTCTGTTTTTATTTCCTCCCAGAGGTTAACTTTTGGATGTTTAGCGTATCCTTTGCTATGTCTAGATTACAGGATAACATTTCATACAGCCTGTTGTTTGTTTGTTGTTTTCACCTTTAAAGAATATCGGTTATATAAACTCATATCAATGAATAAAATTGTTTCCGAAAGAAATTACATTTTTTCAAATGACTGTCTTTGTTATGCCCGTGTCCAAATTAAGCGAAATTGACAGATTTGGAGTGTAAATACTCGTAGTAGTCTAAAGATTGTTAAATTACTTTTTTATCTATTACCACTCAAAACAACACTTGAATTTTATCTGTAAACAAACTAAAACTTGGATTTCACAAATTATTTTATGGTTTGTTAAGCGAATGAATTTGTATTTGACAGATTGGAAAGTACTCTGGGACCACTTCACAAAAATCCTCTTTTGGGAATTTATAACTTGATGAAGAAAATATTTGATTATATTCGACAGTTAAATTGTTTATTTCATATAATATTTAAGATTTGATCAATGATGCAGATCTATTTTAGCTTATTTTAGTCACAAAAAGTGCAAATAAATGAATTTTTACTAGAAAATAAAAATCGCTAAAGAAATGTGTTTGGGAAAAGTTAAGGGATTTTTTTTTAAGTTTAGGGATATTTGTTTCTATTGCTTCGAGTACTTATTTTGAAATAGGACAGCTGACTTCGAAAATGGACACCATTTTTTCTATCAGGCAATGCTGTTTTCGAATTCGTTCGGAATTTGTGATTGCTTTTTGTCGGGATTCGTATCGTGATTTTTCACTCGGGGATTTCTCCGAATGGATTTCATGATAGGGGTGATTATTTCCCTGCTGTTATTGTTAGTTTTCTCAAAGTAAAACACGTTTACTTTATTCTTTTTAATTTCAGACAAAATAGTTATACCTGAACAAATTGCGATACAACTTGTGAATTCCTCGGAAATATCGGCGGAACAGTTTTATAAAAATATACACGAATATTATCAAAAACATCACAATCAGTACCTGTGGAATAGAGATGCCTCTCATCAAAATTTACCAAATCCGGCGGGGAATAAGACACCAAAAGAAAATTCTGTCGTCCAAACAGAAATTCCCATTACCTCCACAATTCATCATTCAGAAATAAATTATCAGTTCTCAAAGCAAAAAGAAGAAAATGAGGTTGCTCTTTTGGAATCACTTTTGACAGCATCACAAGAAATTCATAGTGCCACAGCTCCCCCAATCAATGAGAAGCCCAGCAACTACGACGACGAGGATTACTCGGAAGACGATTCTACAATGGGCGTTGAATCCAGCGGATTTTTCCCCTTCAATTTCGAATATACAAATCGGAGAAAGTTTGATGCAGATTAGTACGGACCGTATTATGTTATTTTTTAGGTTTAATGACTCTTTCCAAACTGATACAGACCTGTTTGTATTCATGCTATAGACAAAATTTATTGCGTACTCAAAATTATAAAAAAATCTTTCGTTAACCTAGTCAGAAAAATGAAAAATTAGTAGTGTACATAGCGAATTGCCACATTCATTTTACTGAAACACCTGCAATAATATCAATGATAAAAAAACTTCAATTAGAATATGACTAAACGCAGTATAAAAAAAATCGCGAATTGTATTTCATATATACCAAAAGCAATCTTTTTCTTTAGAGCATGTGGTTTTATATATGTACATCCACTTCTTAAATCAAATATCATTCAAATCAAAAACAGCGATTTTACAATACCATAGTTAATTTGATACGATAAACGGTAGAGCATTAACAATTCGAAGAGACTCAAGATCAGAATATTATAATCAATACCCATAGAGCATCACTGCACATGAGGCTTAAAATTAAGTTGACCAACCAACGTATCAACGCAGTTATTATAAAGAAATGTCAGAAATATAAAGACTAGTAATAAATTTAAATTGTGTGTAGTAAATGTAAAAAGTTGTAATAGAAATAAAGAAAAAAATAATCAACAAGAACCGATAAATCTATTTAAGATTTATAAAATTAGAGTAAACATATTGTACTACAAAAATTATGTAGCAATGATTAAATATATACTTATGTTTATATAATATTGAAGAAATAAATCGACAATAAATGTTTTTTTTTCTATCGGGGAATATAACGACCTGGCGATGTCAATCATCTTGTTACATCCCCAAAAGGCTCTGGTTGAAACCTTATAGTGAAAGTTGAGTGCACTTTCGTTTTGTGTGGTTGAAACAGCTGGAGCACAAATCTACAGCGTAAGAAAGCTTAAACAAGATAGCGTAATCGCATTTTCATTTTTCTCCTGTTCTGCGCATGTCATCGATGCCTACATTTGTTGGAAACTACACATGAACAACATGAGCAATACGCTACATTGTTTAATTGTATGTGTACCATGATCCTCGATTTAACACATATCTTCAAAAACTATTCTACATAAAGAATAGGGTGACACAATAAAGCTATGGAGACCTCGGTACTTACGCATTTCAAGGCCATTCCGAACTGCAAATTAGAAAGTCATTTTCTTGGCAGAGTGTATTTATAACTACTCTCGGAGGACATGTCAATTCATCTGTGAAAAACATTTTGTTTTGTTTTTGGGGGTTTGAACCACGAACCTCACTAACAGGCAGACATGCTTAAATTTACGTCACGGGTTCCACAACCACAAAAAATATTCTTTAATATTCCTGTCTTTAATAACTTATTAAAAAAAATTATTTATGACATTAAAAAGGATCAAATATCGCATTTATAAGCGAAACCGATATCAACATTTGATGGTTAAATAACTAGAGCCAATGGCCTATGCAGAATTCAATATGATTATCAACTTACAATTGCTAGATTATTATAGGTACATATTTTTTATATTTCTATTCGGTGTTTTGCAAACATATAAAAAAAACTCACTATTTACTTTCTGAATAAAAATATATTCATTTTAAACTTATTATATACAATTGCTGTATACTTGTAAGATTTAAACTATTCACCGGCCATAAAAACGTGCGTCGTTTTGTTGGGCCGTAATAATTTGCTCGCTCTCTCCGTTCCAATAATGGACGAAATTTGCAACATATCGTACTTTGTATACAATACCGTTACGCTCATTGACGTTTCCAGTCCATCACGAGGGTTTTGATAGCTCTCTTGCATAAGGTTTAAGAGTTCGGGATACAAATGGGGCCAAAATGGAGGTTGATACAAAATTAAGTGTCGAATGCCCTTGATTCGTGTACGCCTAAAGAAATGACCTCGTTCCGAGTATAAAAGAAAGTGGGCAGCACTATGAAAGAACATATCCCTCGCACGAGCGATTTTTGGGTCTTTTGTGTATTCACAAATCTGAACAAAATTCATAGTCTCAGCTTTAAAGTAATTTCTCAGCCGAACGAAGTCGAAGTAGCTGGGCACGTATACCATGCAGTGGGCATTCGATGGGCCTTTATATTGCGGTAGGATTTCATTGATGAAAAAATCAAATCTTTTCTGAAACGAGCTTTCAATTGAATCAACATCTACTTTATGAAATACCTGCGGTATATGTACAAATACATTACGAATAGAACCCTCAGCGATAGGATTAACCACTCGCACTTTTCCTCTGTAATTACTGCACTTACTGTTAAACAACGATCGAAATTCTGGTAGCTCATGTGATGTATACAGAATTGTTTGCCTATAAAAGCGACTAAGCCCATTTAAACACCAAGACCGAACACGAGAGAAATCCGTATTTCGTACTGTTTGTGGTTGCAAGTGCATGTGATCTAGAACATGCAGCAAATGTTCCCAATTTTGTGCCAAAAACAGTTCAGCCTGATCCAGAATAAGAATTTCAATTGAAGAGAGAAAATCATAGTCTCTTTCGGCATCACCGGCAGCACCCACGACCATTCTTAAGCCCAAAGGTGAAGCAATAAGTATGTCAGATGAATAAAATTCAGTATATAGTTTGATGCACTTTTTCGTAAGTGATATTCCAATTTTAAAATTGTCATCTGTGTTGCCAGCAAAAGTTTTCTCGTAATCTTCAGGCTTGGGATTTGTTTTTGGAAAATATAACGTGTCTCCTGTGTATTCTTCCAGAAAGCGTTTGTAGTTTATAACAGTTCCATCGGTCTTAGATTGATCTGCAAAAAGAAACAGTTTGTACAGATATAGATTCCCAAGTTTCAAGCAATAATTAATAATAAAAAAAATTTTATAATTTTTTACTTGATGTTCCTACCTGATTTTTCACCATATAGAAGATCCACGAAATAATTAACAACTCTTAACGCAGCATCACGAAACGGCAAAACAATAAGCACCTTTGGCCTGACCAATCCTTGATCCTGATATGTATCGGGCACATTTGAAAGTTTTTTATTCTGTGCTGCAATTTTCAATTTCGCATTGTGATGAATAATTTTAGCCCGAGTTGTAAGCATATGATTTAAAGCATGAAGACAATAGACAAATCGAATTTCTTCCGCGTTTTTCAATGTTCTCTCTGGAAAAGAAAAATCTTGGTATTTCGAAATGATTGAAAACATTTCTAATTGCAGTGGAGTAAGTAGTTTTTTTGAATCTGATTGAATGAACATTTTGTTGGCTACAGAAATATTTTTAAGAATTTGGGGTTTTAAGCCATATTTGTTACAATTTCCGTCGTTTAGCATTTTAGGGTTGGTACCTTCGCTGGCGTAATGCTCGTCATCATTAAGAATTTTTTTCTTTTTTTGGGGCTGTTGTTCAATATTTTTATCTATACCAGATTTTGATATTTCTACTTGCAGTCTACCCAACTCAGGCCAAACCAATTCGGTTTTTGTCACTACGCTTGGCTTTGCTAACAGATTTTCTACATGCAGTTGTGATAGATCGTTATCAAAATGTTCAGAAAAAGAATCGGATTTTGCATCATTAAGATCTTCTTCTAAATCTGTTTCTTCAACTTCTTCTTCGTCTTCATCGGTTTGAATTTCGCTGGCAGAGCTTTCATCAACAATATCCTCTTCTCCTTTTGCTCCAAGGTTTTTTAAAGTATCACATTCCACTTCAGACGAATCTTCTTCCTCTATGGGGTTTCTGTCGTTGTCTGAAAATTCTTCTTCAGATGGTATAGCATCGCTATCTGAAAACTCCTCTCCCTCATTTTCAGATTTTTCTTCGTCTTCATCAGATGAACTCTCTTTGTGTCTATTTAATTTTCCTATAGCAAAAGTTAATCAATTACGTGTGTATTTATTTGTTAAATTGAACTGTTGTTAGTTTTGGTAATTTTAGTAATAATTTAAATGTTTTGTTTTAGTGTACCTATAATGCATGCAAAATTGTGATGCGTGAACATACATAAAATGATGTATAAATATAAACTATATGGGTGATTCTTATACAACTGTGATTTTTTATGTCTAGTACTGTATTTATTCTTTGGTATGTTGTTTTTTATTAAAAAGTGATAATTATGATGAATTTGAGAGTTTTTTACTGTCGACAATGTATATTGAAGCATAAGTATTGATGGATCACGAATAATTTGCAAGATTATATACAAAATGTCAGTAAATTGGCATGTCCGAATCTCGTTTTTCGAACTAAATACATATATTTCTATAAGTAGTCGTATTATAATGAAAAGTTTTGCTTTTATACCTAAAACCTATTGTTCATTTCATCAAATTATGCTACAATTGTATCCCAATATTGACTAGTAGAAAGGAATAATGGTCATTGATTCTTGTCCTGGAATTTTCTTAAATTTTCAAACTAAAGTATTTCCCGCTTAACCGCCATCTTTTTTTCAGTTTCTGTTGCTCGCTCTAGTGGCATTCTGAAGAATGACTATTTGTGTACAATTTATTTCTGTGTAGTTGTTTTTAGACTCGACGTTAAAATAAAAATAATTTGTTGTGTTTTTTAAAAGGTATGTCATAAAATTACCGGTCAGTACCATGGTATTGAAATTCACGCGTGTTAATACAATGGTTAGGTCAATTATACTGAATAATTATTTGTTTTCACGTGTGAATTCAAAATTATTTGGCCAATCATTTTAATTACGTGTGAGAATTAAGTTAGGTTAATTATAAATCCACGGTACTGACATTTGTCAGTACCGTGGATGTCAGTACCATGGTAAACAAAGCAAATAATATTTAAATGAATATTTCCTTGATGTTTTAATTTATCATCATGCTTAATTGATCTAGTGTTATGAAATTTAAATTTTAATTTGTTAAAAACTTCAATGAATTTCAATATTTAACTAATGTTAAACTTTGTTTTATTCTAAGACTTTTATAAAAAATTTTATTTAAATTCTACTGTTGATAAATTTTAAGGATTGTCATAATCAAGAAAAAAATACCGTAAATGTCTCTGTATAATTATCAAAATCCTATAATTTATCATTTGCTTTATTATTTTAAGAGATTAAGCCAAATATTCTGAATATTTCATTTTGATGTCAGTACCGTGGTAATGAAATTTCTAATTTTTGTTCTAGCTCCTTTTCTATTGCAGTTGTAGTAGAGCTATGTACGTTACAGGCTTAATTTTGAGTATAATAAAAGACCAAAAACACCCAGATCACAAGTCTTAAAACATTTTTGATTTTAAAAAATTTTGAGTTGCAAAAATCACAGTTGTATAAGAATCACCCATATAGGCTGGTGGACACCTGTGCTGTGACGCAGCAATCGCTTTTATATGTACAATGGTTAAACCAAGAGACGATAGTCGACATAACACGGAGACTGCTAGGTGGGACCGGAGACAACATAGGCGCTCCACCAGACCAAAAGTATACACAATCCGTTCGTGACTTCATTCGTTCAAATTGGTCCAGCCGATTACATACTCACGCTCAGTAGTTATATACATAAAAAAGATATTTATATACAAAGCTTTATCACCTTAGCTTAAATTTTGCAAAATTTAGGTAACTTAGCAAACAGTTTTGGCAATGTATATATTTACAAAATAGTGATAATGATAGATAAAAGTTGAAAGGTATTAACAAAAAGGTGATACAGATGGAATGTTTTATAACAAGTATTTGATTTTTTATACCATTTCTGTCTAAGGTAGATAGGAGCGTTTCAAAGTCATTTTCCTCTTCAATTTCGTTCTCATTTTCCGAGTCATCAGCTTCTTCAGTTGGTAATAAATTTTGTTTCTTATATTTATCTTCTATTATTTTCTGTCGTTTTTGTAGCTCTTCAGCTTCTTTGCTTCTTTGAATAAAACGAAAGTTCTTACTTCTCTTATTAGTTGAAGACAAAGTTTTAGTAATTTTTGTATGTTGATTAAAATTCGGTTTCTTCCCCTTGTTTCGGGAATAGTTCTTTTTTTGTTTACGCATTATAGTTTTTTAGAATGAAAAAATTGAACGTTTTGCAGAAAGATGTATTTTTATTTGCACACAAATCACAAAGTTGTAAACAAACTCTACTGCCTAGTGCCTACTGTCAACTGTCCTGTCAACAAACACGTGTTGTTCTTGTTGTGTATATTTGCCGCAGAGGAGATACCACAAGAGGGAAAACCACACACACACGACAAACCACGGCATCTGTCCTCAAACTGACTTTCCAAACACCACTCAATGGGCGCGTTCGTTGCAATTCAGATTTTAAGATTAACTGAAAAACTTATTCAGTTTTGCGTCGAACGGTCTTCTAAATTTTTTGTCAGATTTGAATGGTATTGGGATTCACCTTTCAATTCTGCTAGGAAAGATTTGATAAGAAATAAATAATTTCTTGTAGTTGGTTCAAAATAGTATTAACTTATAGTCCAAAGCATTTCTCTTCAATATTTGTGATTAGAAATATGCGTGTAACTACAATTTGAATAGACTTCGAGTGAAAATGTAGCAAATAATTTTCTTCAAAATCTATTTCCTTTGTAAGGGTTTCCATTAATAATCTTTAATTATATGACAAATTGCCTAAAAATAAATTAGAGTTCAGTTTAATGAAAAAGTTCACTACAAAAATGTTTCCACAAAAAGCTAACCGAAAAATACAAAGTAAAGTTCAATTGTCATGTAGGCTATTGATCGCATCTGACAGCTTAATAAACTAAATCTAGATTTTCAGCCTGCTTTTCTTGACTGAAAAACTGAATCGGTAAAAACTAACAGCTGATGAGTTGTCAACTGAAAAACTTAACGTCTGGCCAATCAGAGGCCGAGAATAGTTAGTTAATCTGAAAATCTGAATTGCACCGAACGCGCCCAATTTTCAGATTTTAAAACCAGTTTGATTATAGTGAATTTGACGTTATGGTGGACTTACATGCATCTGCAAGTACAGATGAAAAAAGGAAATAGACGCAAGATGTAAAGTTCATACTTGTTTGATAGAGAGGAAAGACACTTTTAGTTATTATACGATGTGGATGAAAAACCAATACCTATAATTTTGTATTCGTTTCTCTTTTTAACTTTGGTGCTTTATAATCTTCATCCGTCCCGCTTTAAGCCTTGCGCAAACCAACGCGGTGAGCGCGGGCGATGCGATTGCGATGAGTCAAATTCCTATGTAATCTTATGGACGTTTGACTTAATACATAGTCCCCTATTATACGATGTCTCACGAGACATGTCTCATTTTTGACGTTCCTTTTAAATTTCCATCCCGTGAGACAATCACTATTACATGTTCAATTTTGAAGGCTCACGTCTCAAAATTGACAATTCTTCATTTCTCTTTCAATCCTTTTCTTGTTGTCACTTTATAAATTTCAAAGTTTTATTTTTCTCTAAATAAAAGGCGTGTTTTTTTTTATGCTAGTATATAGTACAGTAAAAATTTCCCTTGGGGAACAACAACAAATCATTTTACTGTCGTAATTTTCCACAGTGAAAACAGGGATGGCATTGCTGTGGATTGATAGTTTCCAGCTTTGAAAATAAGATGGCTCCACCAATGATTTCAGTTCATCAAAGCTTTTTCGAAAGGACGTGTTCAAAAAAAATGTGGTATTCGCAAAGAAATTTTTTCTCTCGATTAAAAATTAAAGAAATAAAAACTATATTCATATTGAATTTTTGCCCTGTTTCTTACCTGGTGGTGTATATAATACAGGATTTTGCACTAGTTCTTTTTTGCTGAAGCTAATAGCTTTACTCATGGAATTATTTGAATTAAAAATATAGCCCAATGCAAGAAAAAAACAAATCAAACAAACAAACAAAGCAGTAAAAAATGGTCAAAAGGGAAAGATATATGTATGAAAATTAAACATTCTTCAATAGAAATCCAAGTCTTGCTAGTACGTGTTTCAACTTAATTTAATTTGGGTTGTGTTTATTTGTGCGGAATATTATAGTTCAATTTCACGGTTTTGTAAATAGAATCAACTTATTTTCTTTCTAAACCTATCGAAAAGACTGGTCAATAGTGTAAAATTGCTTTACCACAGGTTTGGATAAAAAATAAATTGATTCTGTTTGCCAATGGAAAATCTCATCAAAGATTAGTTTTTAAGATCTTTTTACATACTCCCCGAACATACCCGAAAGTTTTTTTCAACAAAACAGCTGACTTTGACATAGAGCTTTCTTCACTGCTGGACGATGCCTCCAAAAATAGCAAAAAAGAGCTGTAAGAGAGAATCTGATGTATGGAAAATAAGAAAAAAAATACAAATTCATACCTGGCTTGGTATCGTTATTCATTTGATAGAACAATTAACGAAACAAACCTAGTATGAATTTGATTTTGTTTCATCTTGAATTTCACAGAGAGCTTTGAAAAGTAGCAGCAAGCTTTGACGTTGAGCTCCATCTTGTTGCTGTAAATGGTACTGAAAATACTGTGGACGGATCGTTTTTTTTTAACTCGAATGCTGTACTATATACTAGGTTAAAAAAAAACACGCCTAGTAAGTTGCTTGATAAAATTACAAAAATAACAAATTGGTTTTACAACTTTTGATTTGAAAAATAAAAAACAAGACCACAACGAAAATGAAAAAACATTCAGTTGACGCTCATTTGACCAACACAAAAAATACATTAAAGCAACATAGCAAAAACGAATATGGGAAAAGAGAAACGTCAATATGAGACTGCTAAAAATCGGCACGGTACTCATCGGGAATTTTTTTGTGCATCTCATTTCCTCACATCTCCTTTCTTTTTCGCACTCATGTGAGACTGGGCTCGTGAGACATCATGTAATAGGGGACAAAGCCTTGCGCAAACCAATGCGGTGAGATCGTACGATGCGATTGCGATAAGTCAAATCCCTATGCTTTAAGTCAAACGTTAATGGTTACCTTTAACTTTCGCCCCGTTTTGATTTTTGCCGTATCTTGCTGACACGTTTGTTGTACTAATGCCAACATTCAGATAAAAAAATCAAAAGTCACATCTCACATCATTTTCCAACATAAAAATGGTTTTGCTGGACAATTCTTCGGTAAAATTAGTATTCTCAAAAATAAATTGAATAAAATAAAGTTGTACAATAAATAGGCCTTTCTCCAAATAAAATTGTGTTCATCTTATTTTTCAGTTCATACTGAAATTGGAAAAGTTTGCGTTAGCTGCGAAAAATGATTCCTCTTTTACGGTGACATTTAAGCGATGTGAGTGTGCCACGATATCCAACATTTTTGACATCCAATTAAACTGAATTGAATTATTTGTTTTAGTTGATGGTCACAACAAACCAGTACCACGAGAAGGAAGACCTCCACTGCCAGAACCAGGAAAGTACAAATGTCTGATAAGAGCTCAAGCTAAATCTAAAAAGGTAAGAAATCATTTGAAACATTGCCGTACCGTATTAAAACCTGGAACAAGCATCTCATTTAAAAAACGCATTATGCATGTATGTGTTTTTAAATTGATTTTATCATTTGCTATTGTTTGGTTTAGTGTGTCCGTTCTCAGTCCGCCTCGTCTAATTTCAAATTAAGAAGTCCAAGCAGCATATTGGTCTGCAAATCAGGGAGCATTATCGTCTTATTCACATAGACTTAAAATAAATACGAATGGTTTTAAAACCAGAATTTCAATTACTATCAAAATAAATAACATTTTTCGGGGCACATAATGTATAAAGCAAAAGCTGCTTTCGCCAGATGATAATTCTGAATTACATTTCTTTTCATAAAACATCGAAAATTGTGGTCGCTGTTGTTTTTATTTTCATACCAGTTCTTTTTTTCAGCTTTCTACAGTAGTTAAACAGGAAGATGTTCCTAAAATGATGACGATGTATGCCCAATTTATGAGAAGTAACATGGATGGGCTAAAGAGAGTGAAAAAAATTAAAAGCAAAGCGAAGGCAGCTAAAGGATAAAGCTATTTGTTATATTTTTAAAGGCCGAAATTGAAGCGAAGAATTAAACAGGAAACACTTCTGTTTCCAAATAAATATTTAAATTTTAACTAAAAACTATTAATTTGAATAGGTATTTGAGTTATTTTTAAAAAAGATTTTCAATTGTAGAAAATAACCAATTAAAGTGCATTTTAAAAGTTTTCTAGATACTTTGTATAGTTTTGTATACTAAGACACACTTATTTGTTGAGCAAAACAGACATATAATGACTGTAAAATGGTCACCCATTTTTACATAGCTTAGAAATAATAAACTTATGTACGCATTCGAAATCAACTTTATTCTATGTGCAAAATTTTGCGAATTAGGCTTTGCATGTTTTGTACTACATATACCTAATTTTTTACTGCACCTGTAAAAAGAAAAAAACTACTAAGCAATTTCTAATTGTTATCACTTATTTCAGTTTTTTTTTCTCGTTTAATTATGTTTTAAGTGTAACCTACTTATTTAGTTTTCAAATTTACAGAATATTTCACAGCACCAGCAATTTAACATCGAAATGCACATAAACTTATTTCTTAGTTATTTTTTTTTAGAAACATTTACACAAATTCATCATTTTCTTCGGAGCTGCTATGAATTCTCAGAACTCGTTTTTTTTTAGCAGGCCGAAAAATTTGTTCATCAAAATCATCCAAATTAACCTTGCGTTTCGCTCGTCTTTTCATTTTGAGAATTTTTTCGGCCCGTTCCAGCGGACACAATGATTTCTCATCATCAGATTCTTCCTCGTCACTCCTTACTACAAAAGAGTCTTGCATATATGAAGTATTGTTCTCGGGAACCCTCTGTGAAAATATCTTCGCAGCATCATCATATCGACGGCATTCGGGAATTTTAAAGGCTCCTCTGATTCTTCCTGTTGAACTGCTAAACACAATGAAATGAATTAATGATACACATATCCGAATATCAACATATTTACATGAGAGATTGCAAATATACTCCGGTCATTGGGATCGCTGATTCATCATCAGCTTCGTCATCGTTAACCACTACAGAGTCGTACATGTAACACCCTATTGTTTGATCATTTTCATCTTCTGTAGCAGAACCACTCAAAATTGCTTCATTATCAATAAATTCGTTCGAAGGGATGGAAATTGGGTGTGATTTTGGAACCAAAGCTTTGCGATTCAGCTGTTATTAAAAAAAATGGTTAAACATAAATTTAAAGTTGAATTTAAACGTTCCTACTTTCTTACTAGCTGCAACATCAACCTTTTTTTTCCGTTTTGAAATGAACTCGTCTTCGCTGCTTTCAGACTCACTCCTAATTATTCGTCTTTTTGATTTAATTTTCGATGGCAAATTTATCACACTCTCATTTTGTACATCTTGTACGTCTGCAAGTTTAGGCTTTAGGTCTGATTTTTCATATGATGTATTCTCGTTTTGTTGAAATACAGCTAACTGGCTTTTCTTTAAATATTTTTGACGAACCTCCCGCCAAGTAATAACTTTTTTTGTTAAAAGACATGGTGACTTATCCGACTCCGGCGGAACAGAATCGTACCTTTTAGGTGATTTTTCTGTAGAAACTGACTTTATTTCAGAAATTGGCTCACACAAATCATCGAATATATCAGGAGATGCTCTTTGAAAAGACTCCTGCGGTTTTGTTATATTGGTATCTACTGTTTTTAAATTTTCATCGATTTCATCACTGAAAACTTCCGAAAAGTTATTAAAGTCGATATCTGCTATTTCTGGATGCACTCCTTGAACAAATAAATTTTTAGGATCTGGGTTTAGTGAACTTTTCACCTCAGTAAACTCTGAACATTTTGGTGGCCCTGTTTCGACGATTAAAGGGGGACAGCTAGCCACAGTTTTTGGCTTTTTTGGTGTATTAGCGGGTGAAAAAATTTCGTCCGGAGTTGAATCGTCGGAGCCAAGAGTCGATGTTGTTACTATTGGTATAGAGTATGCTACAGGTTGTTTTTTATAATAAGAGTTTTGTTTAAGTTTTTGAATATCGCTGTACTCTTTGTTATTTGGATTTGAAGACGTGTCAGAAGATTTCTTAATATTTGTATTAATTATATTGTTGTTCTCTATTTCACTTATAGCTTCGCTATTTGCTGCAAGTATTTCATCGAATTGGTCATCAAAGAAGCTCATGTGATTTTCTTTCTGTGGTTCGGGAAATTTTGTCGTAGATGGAACCATTTTTTTGCTAATTTTTGGAAGCAGAAAACGTTTGTGATTGCGTTTCGTGTCCGAACTGGGAATAGAAGATTCGGGAAAATCTAGGATCGGTTGCTTTAATGATTTCTTTCGTATGGGCGTACCGTATTGTTCAACTGTACCTACAAAGACAATGTCGTCATCACTATCATTAGCCGTTGATATTGTTTTGGATTCATTTTCATTAGGTAAGACATTTGACTTGTGGTGGCGTTTCGTGGTCGAACTCGGAATAGGCGTTTCGTGAAAATTGAGTAGTGATTGTTTTAATGATCTTTTTTGTAAGGGCGTAGAATGTTGTTGGGCTCTACCTACGAAGACAATATCGTCATCACTGTCATTAACCGTTGATATTATTTTAGACTCATTTTCATTAGGTAACACATTTGATTTCACAGCAGTAGATATGGTTATTTTTTCTGAAGCACTAGTTGATGCTCTTGGCGAACCATAAGCGTTAGAATTATTTTGTAATTTGTTCATTTTTTGTCCCCATTGACTCATATACTTTGAGTCCAGTAATTTAATGCTACAATCATGGCTGTTTTCATTCAAACCTGGTGTATCCTGATCTGTTACTTCAACTTCGTCGTCATACACCATTGATTGAACGTAGTTTTCTGACCCACATTCTTTCAATGGGAAAAGTTTTATCGACTTCTCAAACTTTTTTATGAGCAAACTTAAACCGTCCTCATTTATACCTCCAGACCGCATGTCTTCAAAGACAAATTTGTATTTGTCAATTAAACTGCAATAGTTCAATGACTTTTGTTTATTTTTTGTGTTCTTGGCAATATACGAGGCAATATTCTCTTTGTCTCCATATACCTCCAACATTCGCAGGTAAACGCGAATAGTTTGTCGATCCTCAGTTGATATACCTCTACTGGCTATGTTATTTTCATCTATTCCTTTGTTCCATAAATCTTGCATTCGAGTCCATGCATCGAGCAATAGTTTGGGACTGGAATCGAGCAAATATTTTAAGCAATTTTTCGAAAGTTTGTTAGAAGTTATGGCTTTAAACGGATCAACAGGTGGTCCCTTCAAATTGTTTCTTACATATTTGGCCATCTTTTTTATCGTTTTAGTATTGATTTCTGTACTCTTTCGTGGGAGTGAAATATGGCTAAAGTTTTCCGTATCGTCTATTGGAATGGTATTTTCAGGATTTTCGATGGGTGTATTTAACGGTTGCACATTTTCAAAAATGGACATTTCCTCATCATCAAGTGCAATTTTTTGTTTAAAAAAATGCCTTAAATCTTTCTTCTGTCCGGTTCTAGGATCTTTGATGGCTTTTTGTAATTTGGAAGGTTTTTCTTTAGGTTTTGATTCTTGTGCTTCTGGTATTTGAATAAAAGTTTTAAAGACTTTTGGATTAAATTCGGTTGGAACCATTCTGGGAGAATGTTTATAAAATACAGACGTAAACTGTGCTCGAGAAATACTTTTGTTTAGTCTACTACGCTCTGAAAGGACCTCTTTGAGCATAGTGTGTTCCTTCCCTTCAGTCGCAAGAAGCAATACCTTGCCTTCTTTTTTTCGACCCGTTCTTCCAATTCTTTGAATGAATCTTGTTGGATTGGATGTATTCACATCAAAGCATACTATTAAGTCAACCTCGCCGACATCTATACCCTCTTCTGCTACTGAAGTTGCGATAAGTGCATTGCTTTCACCACTTCGAAAATCACTCATTACTTTTATTTGTTGCTGCTGCGTTACCGCACGAATTGAACCGGTACCACCTTTACCTAAAAGCGTCCACATAAAATGTAAGATAGTTTTCCAAAATAAGTTTTAAAGATCTCAAACTCATACCCACAAATAATCTAGGACGAATCAATGGCCTATGCTGCAGAAGTAAACGGTGCATAAGCATAACTGACTCGCGGTACTCGCAAAAAATTATAACTCGAGCGTCCTTATTGTTCTGCGAACAAAATTCAAAACATATACATAATTATAAAACAAAAACAAAATTATAATACCTCAAAATGCGTTAATACGTGATCGCGTGCGATTTCAAATTTAGGATGCCCAAAATCTATATTCGAAGGAATTGCGGCTATTTCTCCATTTACCATACATTGATCACTGAAAGCAAATGGATTTGGTCCTATCTCCTCTCGAGCTCTTTTGATAAGTTGTTTCAGTTGAGGTTTTAATATGACCACGAACTTTGGACCACCTTCCTGGGTTTCATCAAAGTTGTTAAGAAAAACCCTAAGACCATGACGTTCTAGAAGCTCAATTGCGTGGTAAACACTTATGCAAATGCTGAAGTCCGAATTGATCTCTTTTTGATAGGGAATTCGATTGTTAAGTGTGAATTCACGAAACTTTTTTTGCTCCATCACCAGCCAATTACGGCTGATACTACCAGGCCTTCCTGAAATGAGTCGATTTTCAATTAGATTTCTTATGTGAGGGTCTGCTATTTCCAGAAGTTCGTCACGAATCGCAGTAAGTTTGGGTCCAAGTTCGACGACTACAACTTTTAACTTCCTTTTATGCACGTATGAAACTACATCTACGCATTCTTCGGTTCGCACTTCTAAACTTGATATGAAAAGGTTACGGATAACTTCTTCCACATCTTCTTTGCGTCGACCAGGTGTTGCGGACAATGCAAGAATTCGGAAAAATCTGTTCTTGCTTAAAATATGTCTTATAACTTCTGTGTACGAATATCGCCCTTTGGCTTTGTGAGCTTCGTCAACTACAACCAATTTTACAGCTTGAAATGGAAAGTTAAGTTCAGAGTCCATAATATCCGATTGAACCGATTGTGGAGTGGCAAAAAAAACTCTCTTCGATTGCCATAATTGAACTCGACTTGATTTGCTCAACTTGCCTGTTATTTCCACTGAATCTGAGATGGGAATTCCTACGATCTTACAACAAGCATCAATTTGCTGAGCAACTAAAGGTCGTGTTGGCGCCATAAAAATTATTTTTCCCATTGGATACCATCTAAATATGTTGTACATTACTACCGCTGCTATGAATGTTTTACCAAGGCCAGTGGGCAGGACAACAAGAGTATTGCTAAACAACGCTTTTTGCACAATATTAAACTGATAAGCTCGTTCCGGGAGATTTGAAGGATATATCCAAGTATCTGCGACGTTGTTATCAAATCCTACATACCTTTCATCAGATCGTAATTGAGATGTATTAAAGTTCAAATCATCGTTCAACATTAGAAGATCTTCGTTATCATTGTCCAAATTTTCCCAAGCGCTTAAATCCATATCCGTTACCAGTGGGTTCGTAGGTTGCTCTTCAGTGTTGTCATCCATTTTCAGCTATCAATTATGAATATTCAATGCAAGTCTTCCATGAATTCTTTGAAAATACTTTGTGGAAAGTAAAAATCTTTTTTCACAATAAAAGTTTACATTATTTGTTTGCAGTCATCTATTGCTGTGAGGTGATCTGTGATGTGAACTGTGTTGTGTCAAACTTTTCAAAGCTGTTGTCAATTGTCATATTGGTGTGGTTTTCTATTGGTAAAAAGAATCAGTCAAAAGAGTAAAGTGGTTCGCTCACATTTTTCAAATGAAAATTGAAGCAAAGTATCAATATAAAGCACCCATATTAATTTGTTTATTCAAGTCAAAATATTTTCTACTGCTAATGCATGCATTTGATAAGTGATCTATTCTTAAAATTTTTTTAAAGGACACACTAATTTATCAATCTCCAATACAAAATTTATGGGCTGTTAAAAAATCCATTTTTTTATATACCTAATAGAGTTCCAAATCACCCCGCCAGAGGACTACGTAGCGACTACAAGAGTGAATGCGGCCATTGCATTTTCTCCTCTGTGCTTTGTTACCTCGTTTCCACTTAGGATCGGGTACTCGAATCGGATTATGATTCAAATTTCGATTTAGGTATCTACATTGTATATGGAATCTATAGTACTTTCGATAGCAAAAACGGTCGCTCAAAGCCATCTATTGATCCGCCGGCGTATTAACATTCCCCTGTAATTTCTAGAGCGCTGTCGGATCAATAGATGGCTTTGATCGGATCGGATAATCCTATTTCAATTCGATCTAGGTATACACTGGAACTAATTCGAATTGAAGTGTGATTCAATTCCAAGTGGAAACGAGGTATGTGAAACATATCCAGATTCCAGAGATAAGAAGTTAACTTATACCTCGTTTCCATTAGAATTGAATCACACTTGAATTCGAATTAGTGCCAGTGTATACCTACATCGAATCGAAATAGGATTACCCGATCCGATACAGCTCTTGTAGCTGGATCGATTCAAAAGAGTGTGTTTTATACCTAGATTACTCGATTCAGTGGGTAATGGTGAACTTACATGCATCTGCAAGTGCAGATGAAAATCGGAAAAAGACACAAGATGCAAAATTCATACTTGTCTGAAAGAGAGTGAACGCTCCATCTTCATATGTCCCGCTTTACTTTTCTGCACTTCTGCAGTTGCAGATGCATGTAAATCCAGCATAAGTAGATACCTGCATCGAAATCTAAATCATAATCCGATTCGATTACCCGATTCTAACCCGGGGGCTACACGATCAAGATATGGTAAGCCATTTACAATACATTCGAACTTTCTTACATACACACCCAAACTTTTCGAAATTGAAACCCAACTGGTATGGAATATTGAAAGCCACCCGAGAGGCAGTTTCAGTAGCCATGAAATTGACAGCTTCGTCAAATACCCTCAAAAAGAGAAAAGAGTGCCTGGAAAAAAACTTTGAATTTCAAATTTCTTGTGGGTGCCATTTTGAAAATATATAATGACATGTCGATTGAAAGCCATTTGCCTAGCAAGTTGTAAGTCGCCTACGTCACAGCCGAAACACGAACAGGAATTTGACATAGTGTATATGTAGGCTGATGGCTTACCATATCTTGATCGTGTAGCTGCAGGGTAAGTGGAAACGAGGTATTAATTAAATTAATTTCTTATCTCTGAACATATCCCTCATGTGACGTTTATCCGTCATTCGAGTTGTTCAAACTTCAAGACTTCAACAAAATTTAAGCAAACCTAAAAAATTTGATGAGTTGTGTACATTATTTGTAAAAATGGTTCTTTTCATATCAAAATAGTGTTACATTCATTTTTCTTATTGATATAAAAACATTAAAAATGGCTTTCCACTGGTGTGATAATGTACACACAACATCATTCACTCCTCGGGACTTTCAAGTGGAACTCCTAGCGTCGGCGTCCGAACAAAATACTATGCTATGTCTTGGACACAAGTCTTCCAAAGAATTTATTGCTCTAAAACTATTACAGGAAAAAGCTAGAGAGCTGCGCCAGGATTCTCAGAAAGTCACTTTATACCTCAGCAGGCAATCGGGAGAATCTGCATACAATTTAATATATCATCTTACCGACCTTAAAGTTTATCACGAAGCAAAGCACAATGAAAAAGAAAAACCGCTCGTGAAATTCGGGGAAGCCCAAGTTTTAATTTTAAAACCAAAGACATGTCTTATCGCAATTAAAAATGGTGATTTTAATTTTAATAATGTAAACCTTATTATATTAGAGGACTGTCATGAAATCAAGGAACAAGATGAAATGTTTGTTATTTTTCGAGAGTTTTATAGTAAATTAGAAAAAAAACCAAAGGTGCTGGCCTTGGCTGGTCCTTTGCATAGTGCTGGTTGTGCTCCAGAAGACCTGAATGCTATGCTTGAAATTCTTGAAAAAAAAGTTCAATGTAAAGCAGAAACGGCAAGTGATATTGTGACGGTACTAAGGTAAAACAATAAATATATTTTGATGAACATTTTGAAAGAGATTTTAATCAACAGATATTGCACAAAGCCTACAGAGTTCATTGTGCAATGTGACCCTCCACGTAGAGAGAAACTAACAGCAATTTTGGAAGAAATTATTTGTACACGGAAAGCTTTTTTAAAGGACCACAGATATGATCCATCGGAAATATACAGTGACGAGTTCTTAGAGGAACTGAAAGGTATTTTACGTTGTTAAACTACAGTATGAATAGTGTGGATTGGTCCAGGGCCTAGTTTATAAATACTTCTTAATCATTTATGAAAAATAGAAATATGTTTGTCTGTCGGCTTTTTTTTTCACTGTAATTTCTATTAAATTACATTGGCTTAAAAAGCCGACCGAAAAATATATTTTTATTTTTCAAGTTGGTCAGTAAATCATCTTCACTAGTTTATACCTATCCGTTTGTTTTTTCACTGTTGTGGTAGTTGAAAAAATTCCGATTGGCAAAGTCGTTTTGTGAAGTTTACATTCAAAGTAACAAAACAAATTTTTCTAATTCGAGAATATTCAAAAATAATGAAATAAAAAAATAGGTTGGCGCAACCAATCTCGGGGAGCCTCGGGCCTTCATATTTGACGGAAATATACAAATTATTGAAGATTCCGAATAGCTAAATGAGAAAGCGAAAGGTGATATCCGAGGATAATTTGAACCTCGAACGCCTACGTAGCTGGCAGCCTTGCTAATCAATAATCCCCGTTCACCACAGTAGGTAAAGTTAATTTTGTTTGCCTTATAATTTTATATAATTTGTTGTAATCAAGCAGTTTTTTTTTTAAAACTTTATTTTTAATTTAGAAGTAAATGCAACGTTTTCGGTTTTTAGTACTGCAACGAAATCAAAACACGTTACGGAAATGAAGTTTGACAATAAAATTGACTTATATCCTTACGCAAAAATACATTCTGCAGATTCTTTTTTAAATGAAAAATTCACCAAGGAAAAACTAAAAAACATTTATTGAACGGAATATCTAGCTTTCGACTCAAGGAGTTAATCTATCAGTTTGTTATCAAGACTGAAAGCATTTATGTAGGTCGGGTTTATGCAAGAAGAAAAGCTAGAGGTTGATTTCTCTCCCTTATGGAGGAAATACATATGTACAATGTACAATGTACATACATATATGTATACTTTTTATATCTAAAATGAATTAAGTCTTGTAAAGTACTAAATTAAATGGGTATGGTTGTGTTTAATTGTACTTTTTTTTACAGAAAATATTCGATTGAATTTTTTTATTTTAAATGATTTTATTTCATAAAACGAACGCAACAAAATGATAAACTACTAATACTTTATAGACCAAGAGTCCACTGCTAATTTTTGGTTTGATAATTTTTGACATGTTGTGTACTAAAATGTGAAAGTCTTGGAGCCTATAGATAAGGAGATAGCTGAAGAAATTGCATTAAAATTGTGTGTTAAGTTTCAAATCTTCTTCCCAATATTAAGTAAATTTTAATTACATGTAGCGTCGACTTAACTTTACTCCCCTTCCTACCTCCGTGGCTTGCCAATAGAAGTCTGAAGATGAATTTATTTTCAGGACCACAGCTTTTGTATGACATTTTTAAAAATTATTTAACCAGTATTCAAATAATCTAAAAAAAACATACACATATACATATATTTATGTATGTACATATATATAAATTTGAAAATGAAAACACATTTTAAGATCTTCTTTTTCAAAGACATTTCTAGATCGTTATTTTTTTATCTGAAAATAATAAAAAAAAATTTTATATGAAAATAACAAAAAAGAAACGTTTTGTATCATTTTTATTATAAAAGTGGTATAATTTACAAAATTGTGTAACATAAACTTGACACGTATGAATTGGTTTTAATTTGTAATGGGGTCTTAGACTACTCGTACTACTATATTACATAAACTATAAGTAATGAAATGCTATAAATTTAATGTAAATTGCTTTTTGTTCCACATTAATAGTATGTATGTACATTATTTGTAGGCTGGCTGGCTGACATCTTAGCTATAGTGTTAAGATTAACAAAACAATTGTACATTTTTCAAATTTACTCACATACTAGCATATAAGTAAATGTTATTAGTAAGTTTATATATTTTTTAGGTATACCAGATCCAAAAATGGAACCGACACTGTTTTTAGATATCTATTTGGAAGCTCTGCATGAAATGGGACCTTGGTGCGCCGATCGAGTGGCTCTTAATTTAATACATCAAATAGAAAAACAAAAGATTAAGACACCATATGAAAGACATTACCTATTACTTTGCATGGTCATAACCGCCCTCTTTGAAATCCATATGTTATGCGAACAAGCATTCCATGAAATTGCACCAGAAAAGGAAAGGGTAGAACAATATTCTAGTCCAAAAGTTCTAAGACTGTTGGAAGTACTTCGACTTTTCAAGCCTGAAGAATTAATTAGTGAAAACGAACAACTAGGCAATATAACAAAGGAAATAGATAAACTAAACTTTAACAAACTTAAGCAGAATCTAGAAAATACCTTCCATACTGTTGAAAATCTGAGCAAATCAATTTCTTCCAAAGACATAATAGAAAATCTGGATCCAATCTTAAAACCAACTTATACCAGCTATCAATCGAACCATGCTAGTTTCAATGAAAATAGCCAGAGAAACGGGCCTAGTTCCCTTGTAAATTCATTAAAAAATCGACGAAATCAAAACGGTCGCCATAAAAAAAGGCCTTTTACCCGAAGAAACAATCGGGATGCTTTCGCTGATCCGGATGCTTTATGTGGAATTATTTTCTGTAACAACAAGTATACTGCTAGAGTCCTATTTGATTTGCTAACAGAAATGAGTCGTCATGACAGTCAACTGAAGTTTCTCAAGTGTCAGTTTACAACAGATCGAGTAGCCGATCCGATTTCTGAGCCTAAAGAAGCCGAGCTCGAACATCGACGGCAGGAAGATGTTCTGAAACGATTTCGAATCCATGACTGCAACATCTTAATTGGTACCTCGGTTCTTGAAGAAGGAATAGATTTGCCAAAATGTAACCTAGTCGTACGATGGAATCCTCCAACTACCTATCGCAGTTATGTTCAATGCAAGGGTAGAGCCCGTGCTCCACAAGCCTATCATATAATTTTAGTGGCATCTAATTTCTTACAAGAACGCTATGACAGCACTTTAGAATCTTTGAGCGATAAATCTCATCGTATCATCTGCATAGAATCGGCAAAAAATGCAGAAAACTATGTCAATAAGGAACCAATTCAAAAAGAGCTCCTAGAAGACATATCCCAACCAAAACCTATTATTATTGAACACTCGTCAGGAGCATCCGTAAAAATTCTCAACCCTGAAGTAATAGCTCGTTCCTTGGGTGCAAGTGTTGTCAAACTTCCAAAAATTACAGAAAAAGCAAATCGTATTTCAGACATTTCTTATCAATCTTCAAACGAAAGTCCATTAAATCTATCTGAAAACCGTATTCCTTCAACAGAATCAAAAAGTTCTCCGAAAAAGAAGAAGGATTTCGAAACGTGTTTCGAAACAATACCGATTTGTGACATAGTAAATGCGAGTGTAGACCAAATGGATAAGTTACATTCAATAACTAATGGTGATGTTGAAGCAGAAGAAAATGATCCATCAATCGAAAATGACAAAACGGAAGATTGTAAGTGTATAGTGGAAGAATCGGAAGACAATGATAACGATTGGAATTGTGATATTTCAATTCAAGAAATGGAAAATGCTACCAATGAAATGGTTGATCGTCTAGCTCAGTATCAGGAAATTGAAAAGGTAAATTTTTTAACAAAATTGAAAAATCAAACAAAGCACAACATTTTTTTTCATTGTTTAGATGCTGCTTCAAAAATGTGCCAACACCGAACCAAGTGAAGATGAACATCGAGAAGCAGACAAGTTTACGAATTTCATAGAGGCATATAAACCCCTGCCACAGCTACTGACAGGTGCAGCGGTTGATCTTTCCTCAGCAATTGCATTGATAAACAAATATTGTGCCAAACTGCCTAGCGATACATTCACCAAATTAACTCCATTGTCACGATGTGCGAAAACAACGCGTTGTGGCCAAGAAATGTATCAATACACACTTCGCCTGCCCATTAATTCACCATTAAAATATGATATAGTGGTAAGTTGTAATCTTAACCTTCTTTGCTTTCTTTTTGTCAGTACTTATATCTTTAAGGGATTTCCCATGCCAACCAAGGTCTTGGCTCGAAGAATGGTTGCTCTTCAAGCTTGTAGAGCGTTACACCTTTCTGGGGAGCTAGATAACACTCTACAACCAATCGGAAAAGAGGGTTTCAAAGCTTTCGAATCAGATTGGGAAGAATTCGAATTAGAAAAGCTAGACGAACAAATTGTTACTGATAATGCAGAGCCCCGTCCTGGGACTACAAAAAGACGGCAATATTATTATAAACGCGTAAGGAAAACTAGTTGAAATTAGAATTAAATCTACTTTGAGTGTTTTCAGATCGCTTCTGAGTTTTCAAACTGTCGGCCAACGGCTGGAGCCGTATCATATTTGTACTTGATAAACCTAACGCTGCAGTGTCCCATTCCGGAGGAACAGAATACACGTGGACGAAAAATTTATCCACCCGAAGAAGCCTTACAGGGTTTTGGAATATTAACATTAAAAAAAATACCCAAGGTCAGTGCGTTTCCTATATTTACACGGTCGGGAGAAGTGAAGGTGTCCATAGATTTATCAAAAAAACGAATAGTCTTGAGTGAAGACCAAGTGGCTCGCATCCATACATTTGTCAACTATACTTTTAGCAATGTTTTGAGACTGCAAAAATTCCTAATGTTGTTCGATGTTGATTCCACGGAAAATTGTGTGTTTATTGTTCCTACAATTAAGACAAAAAAAAGTGAAGTGGTCATTGACTGGGATTTTCTAGAAGTAATTGCTAGAGATTGTAACATGATGCCGCAAATAGTTCCAGATGAAGCGAGGAAGAATATAGAATTTGATGCCAATAAATTTAAAGACGCAGTAGTAATGCCCTGGTACAGAAACCAAGATCAGCCGCAATATTTTTACGTGGCTGAGATTTGTCCACATCTTACACCTTTAAGTTGTTTTCCTGGCGAAAACTACAACACCTTTAAGCACTATTACTTTGTCAAATACGGTATAACTATTCAAAATGTAAACCAGCCTCTACTTGATGTTGATCACACTAGCGCAAGACTCAATTTTCTTACTCCTAGATATGTTAATAGGAAAGGTGTGGCATTACCTACAAGCTCTGAAGAAACCAAACGAGCTAAACGAGAAAATCTTGAACAGAAACAGATATTAGTGCCAGAGCTGTGTACAATTCACCCATTTCCTGCCTCTTTATGGAGAACGGCTGTGTGTCTGCCTTGTATACTTTACCGTGTAAATGGACTTTTGCTTGCTGATGAAATTCGAAAAAAAGTATCATACGACATTGGTTTGGGATGTATGGAAATAAGAAACGAAAATTTTGAGTGGCCTATTTTGGATTTCGGTTGGAGTTTGGCGGAAGTTTTAAAAAAGAACAAAGAGAACAAGACTGAAACACTGTCATTGAAAGACGTTAAATCTGAAGTCGAACCCACGGCTACGACCCCAATTAAAATTGAAATTAAGAAGGAAGCTGTGATTACCAAAGAAGTAAAACCTATTTTAGTAGAGCCTGAAACAGTAAAGGTAGAAAAGTCAGCAAATGAAATTGTTCTGGAGGGAGAGGAAAAATTAAAGGTAAATTGATTTCTCAGGTTCCATATAGCAAGAGGTTAAGTAAAAAAGGCGGTTTTCAGATTTTTAATCGATTTTTTTAAGTCAACTTTATTCTCTATCGATTGGTCCTATAACCATAAGCCAAGCGTAACTTCTTCCTATAGAAATAGTTCATTTTTTTAAAAAGTTGAAGTGAAGAGATTTAAAAAAATATTTGTTAGGAGAGTTACTAGACCTAAGCCCTTTAGAACCATACAATTGCAAGGCTTTCAATATTTTGCCGATTTCGAACGACTAATCAAGAAAGCGCTTTTCATGGCAATGGAAATACTATTGGAGGACTTGCCAATTCCTATCAAAAGGCGATAACCTTGAAAAACCTTGTTTTGTTTTCTTTTGGGATTCCTGCTGGAAGAAGCTAAAGTGCCGGATATCGAAGTACATATAATTAATATTTGCTGAAGTGGGAGCCATCATGATGATGACTTTAATTTCAAAAAATATTAAATACCTGTGTTGTTTTCTGATGCAAAAGGGCTGCGCTACGTGCATTTTAAAAGTTTAACCTAAAAGTTTTACAGAAGTTTTCATTCAAACTTCCCATTTCCCTAAGTATAGCTCCCAAATTTTATTTCATAAAGCTTGTGCGTTGAAGCCCTTTGGGTATTTTCAGGTAGCCACAAAGACTTTTTTAAAAAACCTCAACTCGCTTTGAATGGCAAACTGAGTGTTTTTTTTTGAGCCCTTGGTTTGCCATCAACTCGTCCCGAAATTTCCAGTTTTGGGGTTTCGGTATACGATTGTAACCGATTGTAACCCAAAAAATTTAAATAGAGAATACTTTTGAACTATAAATAAAAAAAGCCGATCTTTTATGAGATGTTTCCTATGCTATTAATAAAGTTAAATTATTTATGAAGTGGTCAAAAAGAGAAAACATAATCTTTGTATCTAATCTTTTTTAGGCTGACACATTTATAGAGATAGGAACGTGGTCTAATGACATGGCAAATAGTATGAGCGAAGAAGATACTGACCTGGAAGATGAAGAATTTTGCTCAGAGTTTCTCCCTCCAAATGTAAGCTTTTGCAAAGCTGAATACGGTAAGCATTCGTTTAAGTATTGGTTTAACCCTTAAGCATCATTAACTTTATAGAAATAATCAAAACTGATAAGCCTACTCGATACGGCTCACCTACGTTTTGGGATGTTGAAGATTCAATGACCAATAAACTCGATCGTAAAAAGAACTCAAGTTTCATGTATAGTTCGGACGAATCGTTCACATCAAACTACGATTACGACGATGAAATACTTTCCAGTAGTACGGATGACAACGATGGTCCATTACGAATCGAATTTACATCTGACAATGTGGCAGAAGCAATTGAGACTGAGGATGAAATACTAAAGCGCCAAAAACAAATGTCTATTATACAAGATACTATCGCAAATGAACGCGACTATCAAGAAACAAAAAATCTGCAGGTTGGATACAATTTTGATAACAAGGATACAAATATAGAGCCCCAACTAAAAAAATCGGAGGAAGCGTATCTATTATCAACGGAAAGACTTAAAAAAGAAATTCATACATCGGGAATGTTGGTACGATCAAATCAGCAAATATTTTTACCAAAGAAGCAACCCGTAACTGAAGAAAGATACTCTAAAAGTGTTGATAACATTAAAAGATTGTTTCCATACTTAGATGAATCTATTATAATGTCCTATATAGCCTCAAAGAAAAGAGATGTGCAAGACTTGCAGATTTCTATTACTGATGTAGAAAATTTCAATAGAATATATCTACAGGGAAATATGATAGAAAAGTACTATGTTGATGGGAGTGGTGATCTTTTTGATAATTTTAATGATAGAGATGCTTTCGAAAGTCAAGATAAAAAGGAAATTATTATCAATTTTGAGCAAAGTGCAACAATAAAAAAATTAGAAAACGTAGAAAAAAATGCAGAAACAAATCCACCCAGTGATAAGGAACTAAGCTTTAGCTTTGACAATCAACCAGAGTTGACTGGTCATCCTGGTCCAAGTCCAAGTATTATTCTACAAGGTCTTACAATGTCCAATGCAAATGATGGCATCAATCTTGAAAGACTAGAAACAATCGGTGATTCATTCCTTAAATATGCCATAACCACTTATTTATACATTACATATGAAAATGTACACGAAGGCAAACTAAGCCACTTGCGTTCAAAACAAGTTGCAAACTTAAATCTATATCGCTTGGGGAGAAAGAAAATGCTGGGCGAATGTATGATCGCAACGAAATTTGAGCCACATGATAACTGGTTACCACCGTGCTATTACGTGCCAAGAGAGTTGGAAAAAACTTTGATCAAAGCAAGAGTGAGTGTTATATACAAAAGCTTCATTTTTTATAAATTGTAACTATTTATTTATAATTCCCTAGATTCCACCGCATCATTGGAAACTTGCAGATTTACCGAACATCAAACAGATGAGCAGTGAAGAACTGTGCGAACTCGTGCGCAAAAAAGCTGAAAAGTTGGGTCAATTAAAAGTAAGTTAAAACATTTGCAACTTTGCTAAAGACTTTGGTTAAAATGTGTCAAAGTGTACTTTTTTATCTTATATTTTTTTAGTATGTAAAAACATTAGTATCGCTCACATATCATACAAAGTGAATTTTCATTTTGTAAGACAAACCAATCAGATTTTAGTTAGATTTTATAATGTTTTGTTTTGATTTAGTGTCGGGGGAACCATAATATGTAAGCATTTCACGTAGAATTCTTATTTCAAATATTGAAAAAAAAAATGAGCCAAATTGAAATAAAATGAGTCCCTTTTGCCTCAAATGAGTCCCAGTGGTAACTGCACCGTACCCTTAATTGTTCAGACTTTATGATTTCAACGACCAATGTTGGATAATATGAACACTAGAAGACGGCTTGTCCGACTTTTTGAATTATTTTCAAATACTTTTAATACATCTAGGAAGTGCAGTGAAATATAATTTAAATAAAATAAAACGTTTTGTGTGCCAGGGGATTTTTGTTATGATTAGGTCCATTATCTTTGAAAATTTATTGAAAAATAATGTCTGACGACAAAAAATGAAGAAAGAAAAAAGAAGTGTTCTCTGATCAATGATGTGTTATATTTAAAGGATGAAAATGAGAACGGAAACTATTTTGCGAGGTGTGATCCAGTGGAATGTATGAGCCCCGACAGTGGCGATGGTAGTGACTTTGATTTTACATCCCTTATACCTTACAACTTAGTTACTCAGCACAGCATTCCAGGTAAGTTGTTTTTTGTTTTTATGTATTGTAAACTGTATTATCTTATGTTATTATTTAGACAAGTCGGTTGCGGATTGCGTTGAAGCTTTAATTGGAGCCTATTTAATTGAATGTGGCCCAAGGGGAGCGCTTCTATTTATGGCATGGCTTGGAGTACGTGTCTTGCCAGCTATTAAACAAAAATATGATCCGAATACTCCAAGAGTTCCGGGAAGTACACGCCCCAGTGATGACAGTGATGAAATTATAGTTTATGGTTCATGGTCAGCGCCTAAGTCTCCCCTTCTTGAATTTGCACCGGACCCCAGAAAACAACTAGAGTACATGCTTGATGGATACACTGAGTTTGAAGCTGCATTAGGCTACAGCTTTACTGATCGCTCCTATCTGCTACAAGCAATGACACACGCTAGTTATTCCCCAAATCGTTTAACCGATTGCTACCAACGACTTGAATTTCTGGGTGATGCTGTGTTAGATTATCTAATAACCAGGCATCTTTACGAAGATCCTCGACAACACTCCCCTGGGGCACTAACTGATTTGCGGTCAGCGTTGGTGAATAACACTATATTTGCTTCACTAGCAGTACGTCATGGTTTTCATAAGTACTTTAGACATCTTTCTCCGGGACTTAACGAAGTCATTGATAGATTCGTACGAATTCAACATGAAAATGGCCACAGTATTAGTGAAGAGGTATTATTTAAAAAAAAATTATTTTGGTCTAAAAAATATTGATTTGTTTAAATACCCTTAGTATTATTTGCTATCCGAGGAAGAGTGCGATGATGCAGAAGATGTGGAAGTACCAAAAGCCTTAGGAGATGTTTTCGAATCAATCGCTGGTGCAATTTTTCTGGACTCCAACATGTCATTGGACGTTGTGTGGAAAATATACAGCAATATGATGAAACCGGAAATTGAACAGTTTAGCAATTCAGTGCCAAAGTCTCCAATAAGAGAGTTGCTAGAGTTGGAACCTGAAACTGCAAAGTTTGGAAAACCGGAAAAACTAGCCGATGGAAGACGTGTCAGAGTAACAGTTGAAGTATTTTGTAAAGGAACGTTCCGCGGAATCGGACGAAATTATCGAATAGCAAAGTGCACTGCGGCTAAATGTGCACTACGGCAACTAAAAAAACAGGGACACATATCGAAAAAACATTAATAGAAAAGAAACTGTTTTCACTTTAATATTTAATTATTATTTTCATTTTTTCAAGTTATAGGCACTTGAACCGATGCGACAAAAATTGTTTTTCTTGATTTTTATTTTTCAAAATACAGCCATAAGTTGACAAAACCGCATACTGAGGCTGTCCCTCTTTTTATATGTTTCGACAAAATTTTATGACCAAATTATGTTACCAATCATGTTACCATTTTTTAATAAATTGTCTGCCAATAAGTTAAAGGCTAACTTTTTTTATTACGACCATTTTTTAAATTTAAAAACAATTTTTGTCGTTCGCCCGTTTATTCAATGTAGAGGATTATGGCTTCTGTCTTAAACAAAACTCGAAAAAACTATTTCATTGGCACAAATACAAGAAAGCTTGGTTTGGTTGACATCAATACTGTTTTGTGTCGTTTTTTTTTTAAGTTTCGGTAACATTTGGGAGCTGCTCGATTAATGTTTAAATTTTGAATACCAACTGCTATTAATTAGTCAGTTTCATATCTCATTCCGAAAGAATTTTCTATTTGATATTTAAGTTTGTACCTTTTCTGCAACGCAGATTATTTTACCTTATAATTGGTCGGATGGCTTTAAACTTTTGATGTGTTAGGTATGGTTGGTAGGTGGAATCACAAAACTTCCACAACCACTTACATCCGTCGACATTTATATATTAAAAATTAAAAACTACCTGGTCTTTGGTAGGTTAAACGTCTTCGTTTCTTTGACTTCCAACACATTTAAAATGCAAAATGACTTGCTCTTTCTCATTTAAGTGTCAAATTTAAAATTGAAAGACTTCTTAGCAATGCCGAAATTCTTCCGTACTAAAGAAAAGATTAAACAAATTATGGTTTCGTTTTACATAGTATTAAAGCATTTTATATTATACCCTGTTTGGTTGGTATTCACAAGTTTTAAAAAAATTATGCCAAAATCTTTGCTGTTTTAAAATGCGCACACTTCGGTGGACGAGAGAAGTTAAAGTGAATTAACACGGTCGTAAATTCCATTTAAAGATATCTCTGTGTAAAGCTACCTGCAGATGCCTACCTAGGCGCATATTTACCACTTTAGCTCTTACCAACCTAGCACTTTTCATAAATAGAAAATATATCGTTAATTTAAGAGTTCCTCTCGTTCACTCAAAAGATATAGTGTTATAATTTTTTGTTTATATTTATATTTATTTATACATGTGTTTAAATTTTTTATAGCCTTTATATATTTTATTTTGAAGCAGTTAGATTAAATTTTCGAAAATGGCCATAACCAAGTGCAATTAAAAAAATCAAATCAAACAGCAATACATACATATGTATACTCGAACTTGACAGAAAGTTATTTAATTTTAAACGTAAAGGCGAAAAGAAAATTTTTTGGTTATTAGCATTTAAGCTAAGTAAACTAGGATGCTTCAATTACAAGGTGTAGTTTTGTACAACATAACAGTACTGTTTTATACATTTCATATAAATGCAAACATATGTATCTGTAGTTAGAATTTAATTTTAAATATAGCTCATCATATTTTCGATTTTTATAAAATTGTTTTAATCTCGGAAAAGTATGAAAAAATGAATACGACTGGATCACACGAACTTGCTATTAAATATATAAATTTAGCATACTTGTGTATTTCAAGGTTTCAAGCGAAAATAGAAAAACGCTATTTCTTTCATTTGCTAATACATATAAACACTGAAAGTTTTAACAAAATCGTTGGAGCAGTTTTATTATAAAAACGGTTTTATTTTTCACTATTTTTAAATTCAAATATGCAAGTTTTAGAATTTTGCCATAAGATGTTTTGACAAGAATTAAGAAAACATTAAAGTCAAAATTTTGAAAATATTAAAAAAAATCAAAAATTGTTAGAAAAATTTAAAATTTCAATGGGAAGTGCCTTAGTTCTTAGACTTTTCTCAAAAAATTTTAACATCACAAGAACGACAATTATTGGTTTCTTTTTCGAAAAAATGAGTTTTATCATAAAGGTTGTATGGGAGATATCGTTATCTCAAGACCTAAAGACCTTATTCCAAAATGCCCTCTGTTAACTTTTGAAGACAATCGGTCAAGCTGTTCAGGTTGTAAATCTATATACGGACAGAGAGGATTGCGGGCCCACTTTTTTCGTATCGTAAATTATGGCATTTGTGGTACCCGTGGTGCGATGGTTAGCATGTCCACCTGCTAATCCAGAGGTTCGAGGTTCGAATCCCAGCAGAGGCAAAAATGTTTTTCCACGGGTATCGCCTTTCGCGAGGAATTGGCAAGTCCTCCGTTAGTAAATTCACTGCCATGAAAAGCGCTTTCTCAATTAGCCGTTCGGAACCGGCCCAAAATTGTAGGTCCCCTCCATTCCCTCACAAGGTTTGGTTGTGAGAAATGCGCTAGGCCCAGGGGCTCCTCGCTCTGTTGCGCCACCCTATTTATTTTTTTATTTAAATTATGGCATTATTATTTCAAATTTTTTTTCTACACGATTGCAACACTTGCCTTTACTTATAACCGCAAGTAAAAAGAAAATGTAATGAAAAAATAATTTTTTAAAAGAAAAGAAAAAACAATAATTTATACAAATTTTGATTTGTTTGTAAGCAAAAATTTTGGGAGAAAACGTATACATTTGCAGCTATAAATGATTCAATATGTTCCACAAACTACATGAAGAATCAATAATTCTGCTTTTATCTCACTGCTGTTGAATCGAATTCTTTGCCATTGCACCAATTCTTTTTCTCAGATCAAAAGCGAGGTACATTAATACTTGTGCAATCTTAAATTATGATGAAATTTCTTTTGAGTAGTAAAAGAATAATACAAAGGGCGTTCAAAAACATACGTAGTTAGTTCACAAAAGATAAAAAATGACAGCGGTGGGATTCGAACCCACGCCCTTTCGGACTGGTGCCTAAAACCAGCGCCTTAGACCGCTCGGCCACGCTGCCGTTGAAAATAACGGTTATGATGAAACAAAGTCACTAGTTTATTTTGTATATGGAAACTGTAGTATTGCCAGGAGCCATTTTATTAGCTTAAATATACGGCCCTATCGAGGTAACCGTCGGTCGGAGCGGAATGCTCTCCGATTGGAGACATTTTTGACTCGTGGTGGGGTGGTTCTCCGATCGGACGATCCGAAGTTCTCCGATAAGTTTTTAGGTCTGTTTCTTTACTTTGTGCACAGAAATTCACAATCTGTCAAATTTTAAGGAGTGGGGATAAAATTCTCTCAGAAATGCTCAGAAACTCTCTGAAAGAGCGTAATTGTCTCAAAAGTAAAGAAACGGTCTTTAACAAACATTCGCAGCAACGCTTGTATGTATGTATGTATGTATTTATTTTGAGATTTTTTCTTTCGTTCTTTTACATTTGTTCTTACACACTACTTAAAGTATTACACTTTGTGTCATAAATTTAGTTGCCGACTTAGAAGTGGTCTGGCTACACACTTAGATTATTGTTATTACTTTTCTTATTTGTACTTCACTTGCAAAGTTTATTATTTTTATTTTTACACTTTGGTGATTTCTTAGATGCGTCCACTCAACAAGACCATCGTTCACGCAGCAACGCTTGGAAAAACGTCTGTTTGACAGTTGTTGTATTTGTTTTGGCTGTGCACGATTTCTGCCCACAGAAATTTAGGTGGCAGAAATTCGCAGGGTGGGGAAATTTTTTACTCTCTCGTGAGCACTCTCTTTTGTGCACTGCTACGAAAAATCGCTGTGCTGGAACGACATTTGACTGACTTTCACCGACTTTCGGTGCATTTCGTGCGAATTTTCAGTAAAGAAACATACCTTTTGTTGCGGGGATTTTAGTTTTGGGAATGCCGCTCCGCTCCGACGGTTACCTCGATAGGGCCGATAAGGTGGATATCTACGGTTAAATATTTCAAAACAAAACAATGAACAACTTGGCAAAAGGGAAAAATTTCGGCTTTCGGGAGATGGTTATGGTTGATGTTTATAATAAATTCAATTTAAAATGCTTCAATTAACTTCAAAAATTTCAAAACACAATTGGCATTTATCTTATTTTTTATATTTTTCGAATTTGTTTCAAACATACTTTTTTTAAATTGATAAAGAGATACAAAGTTGTTTTTGATAGTGCACTTGGGAATATCTTTTCACTTTTTTAAGAATCTTTTTACTTTGTGTTTCGATGTAGTTTCTTAAAAAAAGTGAAAATTACCGACTCTCTATCGAAAAGAAATTTGGTAGACCACTCAGTTTTGAAAAGCTTGCTCGTGTCGAGTTTTTCATTTTAAACAATTTTTTGAAAACAAACAGAATCAAACATTGTTTATTTTTCCTGAAAGGTGGTAGCGCTTTCATCACTAAATTCCTATCGCTTTTATAACATAGTATCAAACAAATTCTAAAAATATCAAATTAAAATAAATGTGAATTGTGCTGTTTTCAAATTTCAAAGTAATTTGAAGCATAATAAATTGAATTATTGAACATTTGTTTTTGTTTTGTATTTAACCGTCAAAAAGCTTTCTAGACTTGTTCTGATTTTGCCAACAGGTGTCACACAGTAATATGTGCATATTTAGAAAGCTTTGACTTTTTTTAGTCTTTTCACTTTGTGTTTCAATGATGTTTACATTCAAGAATGATACGAATATGTAACAAAAAACATCGTTTGAAAATAATTGAATGATGAGCCATACCCTCGCAAACCGAGCGTAAAAAATTAACCCAATTCAAAACAAAAAATTCGTTTAAATTTTTTTATTTTCACACCCAAACCCCAGCCCAAAGTGTCTCACAGCATCAAAATGTAATAGTGCTTGTGCTAGAGCTAGATGGACACCACTGTGGGTTACAAGTTCCGTAAACCGAATTCGGGACTTTCCACTTCGAAACGACTGAGCTTTTTGTATGCAAAATTTCCTTTTATTAATGAGAAAACATCCATCCCAGAAAATTATGCTTTACTTAGAGTTTGATAAAAAAGCTCTATTGACAGCGGTGGGATTCGAACCCACGCCCTTTCGGACTGGTGCCTAAAACCAGCGCCTTAGACCGCTCGGCCACGCTGCCACTTGCGTTCTTGTAGCAAAAGTTTGTTTATATATATATCCACGCGCCGAGCCAACTTACACTCTCCTACAATTATTTAGTTTGCATAAAAATGTGGAATGCAGTGGTTTGCTTATTTGGGTTTTTTGCATAACACAATAAAACGATAATGAAACTTGTTTTTCGGTTGACCGAGTGGTATTTAACTATCCTGTACCTGTATGCCACATACCCTATCCAAATGCCAGCGAATACTAAATTTAGTCCACTCATTTTCCATTTCTATACTTAACTTCGGTTTGAGTATTTTCTTACCAAGTAGGTATTGATTATTGCTGAAGGTCATGTAGATTGGGCTCTGTAGTTTTGCAAGCTAACTGGTTTGGTAAATGTTTAAGATTATTTGTTTGGTTGTTAAGAGATGCCAGACACTATAACTACCTACCAAAATGCTTTGTCTTTGTAAATTATCGATAACAGCTTATGGACCGCTATGCTTTATTAATTTCAAACAAGTTTGATACATTTCTTGTGGGAGGCTTAAAAAAGATTTAGTAATTAACTTTTGAACTTTTCATTTTGATTTAAAAAAAAAACTCCGTTGAAACTAGGAAAATCTTGTTTTTTTTCAATAGACTTAATTATTATCTAGTTGAATGTTTTTTAATAGATAAATGGATCTTTTCAAAGCACAGCAAAATTTTTAAATGGGAACATCTACCTATATCAAGGTTACCACAATCTTCAGAATACTTTTGAGATTTTCCTGTTAATAATTATGTCGTATCTATGTAAATTATGTATATGATCACAGATGAGATATGTTACAAATTGTCTGATTAATTTTTAAGAGTTTTTTTTGTTAATAAACTAAAGTAGTAGGTCTGATCTTTTTTTTTGTATAGTTGTATGATGACAGGTACTTGAAAAAGCTTTTTGAAGCAAATAATTCATTTATATCGGTTATCAACGCACACGATTTATTTATTATTTATTAAAATTACCTTAACAAGAAACCGTAAGTAAATAAGGTTTTTGTTGTATACCTACAAAACGGAAGTTGATTTTAAAACCTAGAGGCTTTCAATCCTTTCGAAAGTAGATACATTATATAGAAGTAGAGGAATCGGAACTTTTTGAAATCACTTATTTGACAAAACATTTCCGAAAGCTTGAAAAATTTAACTGATATTTTGTGTGAAAACATGAATTTGTTACCAGAGAGGCGTGTTTTACCACTATAAAAATAGTAATCATAAATTATTATATAACATCGTTAAACGCATTTGCTTACATAACTGTAATAACAATATCTATAACTGGTGAAAAATACCCATATCTCTCTCCTTGGGCTGGTTTCATAGAAACTAATACCTAATACCTATAAAATAATAATATAAAGAGGAATTTGTTTTTGTTTGTTTGTTTCTATTGAATATGCTCCAAAACTACTGAACCGATTTGGTACAGAAACAGTCTGAAGCTGCTTTTGACAGTTTTCACCAAACTTGCACTTGCTCAGGAGGAGGTGCAGACAAAGCTGTGCTAAACTGTTCTAGAACAGCTTATTGAACACATAAAAGATCAGAAAAGAACAGAAAATTTCTCATTGAACACCAAAAGCCTGATCTTTTCTGTCTGAAACTGTTCTAGAACGGGTCATTGAACACTCTTTGTAGTTTATAAGCGCAGTAGCAGTGATAAGATATGATAAGACAAGAGTCAGATGATCGAGAACAGACTTTTTTCAGATATCAACTCAATTGGACATATTTTTTTCACAAATCAGTTCGATTATTTTTAAGCACAAATTTTTTTTGAATTTTTATTTTTTTATAACAAATTATAAATTTACATTAAGTACGTTTTTTTACACATGGATATACGCTTGTTTAAATTCATGCATGCTCAAATAATAACAAAATAAGCGGATAGCGTGGATATAAACTGAAAGTGTTGGGTGTAGATGAACTAGTTAATTAAATATTCATCCGTTTGACAAAATAAAAATATTATAATATTACCTTTCAAGCACAATGAAAAAATAGCTACTATTGCATTTTAAAAATTGTAGAGAAGGAAAATAAAAAAACAGGTCTGATTTTTGAAAGCGTTTGTTTTGGTCTTAGCTTGCGTGTAAGAAAACGGACATTGTAATATTATACTTATTAGACTTACTTTTATATTTAAAAAAATAGCTTTTGCATTTTATCTCGAATTATAGCTGGGTAAAGTGCATTGATGAGTTAATTATTACCTCGTTTCCACTTAGAATTGAATCACACTTCAGTTCGAATTAGTGCCAGTGTATGCCTACATCGAATTGAAATAAGATTACCCGATCCGATACAGCTCTTGTAGCTGGATCGATTCGAAAGGTATGTGTTGTATACCTAGATTACTCGATTCAGTGAGGTAAGTAGACACCTGCATCGAAATCTGAATCATAATCCGACTCGATTACCCGATTCTTAGTGGAAACGAGGGATATAGGAGCGCGAAGCTGCGAGACAAAGAACTGTAGTTTAGCTTACAATAAGATCAGGGTATATAGTAGGAATGTAATAGTGTGGAAAAATCTTTACTGCAGAAAAATATTACTTTCATAAGAATAGAATGATCAGACTAGGTTACACAGCATCGTGAATGCCCCTCATTCTCTTATGCCCCAGCAGCATATATATAGACAGTTCAACAACGTCACTGAGTTCATAAAAAAAGAAAAAAAAACATATCCATGTGTATGCCCTGGGTTCCGTAACGTGGCTGCTGCCGTAAAAGAGTTCACAAAATTCATTTCAGTTAAAAAACCATGGTATTAGTTAATGGCTGCGTTCGGGAATGGTATCCGGATAGCTTGTTGTTGTTGTTTACGTGTTAAACATTTAGCAAAGATGCAAACCATTTCTGTCAAATAGAGAAACCAAAGCTATCTGTGAATTTTCGGTATACCCCAGATACCTTAGCGAACAGCTGATACAAACATATAGAAAATTTATTTTTATTTCTTTTCATGTTGATTTTTTGTTTTGGTGTGCATTTATTTTAGCATAAGATTCTTTTAAAACGTATGGGAAATCGAAAAAACAAAGTTATAATCCTATAGCAATGATATTTTGAATGTTTTTCTGTTTTCAAATTATATTTCACAGCTGTTGTCTGCAGCAATCTGGACAAGATATCTATATCGTTCGAAAAGATATCCAAGATACGGCTATCCGAGATAGGCTATCCGATAGGTTCTCGAACGCAGCCAATTAAACACACTTGGCAGTGTCGTATATTTATGGCACATCAGAGTCAGAGTGGCAACGCCGTTTTTTTATTTGTGTTTTGACGCGTTGACGTTTCGCAATTGCCTTTCGTGAGGGAGGGTAGGTGAGTCAGAAAACAGAAAAGCAAGAGAGCCCCTGAACGAGAATCCATCGTATCGAGTGTCGTGGCAAAAGGCAAAACAAACAAAACTTAACAACTACTGTGCAAAAAACTTAAGCACAGAAAACCTTCATAAAACTAAACATCCAGTTTAACTTGCTCCAAATGCAATTAAGAAACTTGTGACTGCCGATTGGACCCGGAAAGTTCTTAATAAGACATTTTCCGTTGTTAAAAACCGATGGATTTTCTTGATCGACCAGAAATCGAGCGGCACTCTGGTTTCTGTTGTCAACTGAATCAACCAAGCAACTACTATAGGCCACATACAATAAGACCACTTTCACTTGTTCAGGGACGCCAAGCAAAGCAACCAAGTCAAGATACCAAAGAGAAGGCATTTCAAAGTACGTATACAAAATTGTCTGCGACTCGGAGTGGTGCCCACATTTTAACACTACAGTTGTAAAGTTTATGTCAGTTGAATTTGGGAGTCAACAGTGTGTGGTTGTTTTCTGAAGTTTATGAGAAGGTTTTCGGTTAATGTATGCATTTGGAAGCTTTGTAATTTGCATTGACTCAAAGAAGTAAACAAAGGCAAAATCATATAAAAACGAAAAATCATGGCAACGTATGAGGAATTACATGAACGTCTAAGCAAAGTTGGACAGGAACATCTATTAAAATACTGGACTGAGCTGTCCAACAAGGAACAGCAGGAACTTGCTTCTGACATTAAAGAGTTGCAACTCAATGAATTAAAACATTATTTTGATCGTTGCACAGCGTCTTTAAGTGAAAATGGAATAAAATTGGACGATCGTATCCAACCTATTCAGGATTCAAAATTAGTTAGTATATCGCGCACACCAAAAGAAGTTCTTGATGACTATCGTAAAGAAGGATTAACCCAAATTAGTAAAGGTCGTGTTGGCGTAATCCTTATGGCCGGTGGGCAAGGTAAGTTCAAATTTTATTAATACGTCGGCTGCATTCAATGAGCCTCGAAGAATTGCTCTAACGACTCTTATAGTTTCTTATGTATTTGAATACTACACACATTTCTTTTTATTTGTTTTTTTTTTTTTTTTTACCATAAAAAAATAAAGCGTGAAATGATATTCTGCCTATCACCAACCTCATTTTTTTCATTTGGATTTTAGTCACGTAGTTGTCTTTAACGGATTTGTTCTTTTCTAAATTCCATTACTACTGCAATATCCACTTTAAAATATTAATAGAAAAAATGAATAAATGCAGTCGTTCTGTTTTTTCCATCAGTCGTGCAATATAATAAATGTCTATCTATCTTGTTTGTTTGTTAAAATTCAAGATATCGTTTTTATCTTTCTTGGTAAACACAATACAAAAAGATGAACTTAAAAGGCAAAGGTGACACCTGAAGATGTTAATATAACACAATGTGAATGTTATTGAGTTTTGCTATTGCACTTTGAAAAAAAGGCATCATTACATAAATTGCATTTTCATCTCCAGGTCATTGCACTATAATTAAACATTGTTTATTTATTCTTTTTAACACTGACAATGTTGTTGGAGATGAAATCAAATCAATTGATTTGTACCTTCATAGCATAATCTGTTCACAAGTCTTGTTATGATAATGAAAATTTTTCATGTTTGGCCTTGGTTAACTTAACAAGTAGATAGATACCAAACTAATATATATACTTTTTTTATTTACTGACTGGTAAATTCGATGAATTGATAATTCTTTGTATAAATTAAAGGAACCAAAATTGATTAAAAACTGAAAGAATTCCGGTACACTTTGATTTGAATTTTAATATTAACTGAGTAGCTGGTTTCTTATCATACCTTTATGAATGGTGACATTGAAAGTTGAAACATGTTTCAAATAAAGAATGACACGAAAACTATTTTTATCGATTATACTCAGAAGTTTTTATTACTTGTATTCATTTCCCTAATATTTTAGATTTTTCAAGAATTTATTGAAATAAATGATTTTTAGCAATTATAGTTGTCCTTCAATAAGCACAGTTTCAATTTGTCAAGCAACAAGTATCATGCACTGAATACCAGAGACAACATTTGTCATACACCTTTTCGAAGTACTTTTTTTAGGAAACATGCTAACGTCTCTGATAATTCAGTATATTTTCAGTATGGTTTCTTACATACAGAATCAACAAAAAACACCTTATCAATCTTGAACCTTTTTATATATGTAAAAATATTATATACATATGTAGTGCCAAATGAAAAAAAAAAAACAAAAAAACAAAACAGCAATGTTTAAAAAGTTGTTCTTTATCTTTATTTTCCGATAAGACGCTACCGGAAATTTACGGTGGAATAGTTTCAAAGAACATGTTATGAACAAATTTATGGACAATGAATTAAAAATTATTTTTAGTACAAATAACTTCTCCGTAGCTACGTCGCTGCGGGCTACGTTAACAATTTATTTAACTGATAAGCAGAGGAGGTATTAAACCGAGAGCCCACTGAAATTTTTAAGTGTGAGTGATAGAAAGAAAGATCGAAATTTTTGAATAGGTCTTTTAATTGAATGTGTGAGTCTTGCAAATTCCTGTTGAGTCTTTTCTGATTATGGAAGAAAATACGTTGTTAAATAAAAATGCATAATACCAAGATACAATATTTTTTTTTACAATTTATGACAAAGTTTTGTGCAATGCTTTTCATCTATTTCAGTACATATGTACGTACTAATTTATCATTTGATATACAAAAATGTAAATTAGGAACATGTCTATGTTTTTGCCTATTTTCATGACCATGACCTTCTTTAACTCACCATATTTTAAGATCTTACCAATCCGCCGATAAGCAATCGAAAAATCGGTTTCAATTCAGTTTGTTGTCATTGTCTTAATATGTGACGTGTCACGTTATTCTAATTGTTTATAATATACACACATATATAAATAAATTCACCAGTATTTTCTATCTTTAGGAACACGTCTAGGATTCGCATACCCGAAAGGGATGTATGATGTGGAGTTGCAATCACGTAAAACCTTGTTTCGTATACAAGCTGAACGTATATTAAAGTTGGAGCAATTGGCATTCGAGTACACTGGTCAACGTGGAAGAATCACATGGTACATTATGACATCAGAACATACTATCACTGCAACTTTGGATTACTTTGTAACGAACAATTATTTCGGACTGAAAAGGGAAAACGTGATTCTATTTGAGCAAGGCTCACTTCCATGCTTTGAATTCGATGGCAAAATAATTCTCGATCAAAAGCATCGGGTTGCTCGAGCTCCCGATGGAAATGGTGGGATTTACCGAGCTATGAAAAATGGAGGTGTGTTAAAGGACATGAATGCTAGGGGTATTCAGTACTTGCATGCTCATAGTGTAGACAATATACTTGTGAAAGTTGCTGACCCTATCTTTATTGGATTTTGTGTTAAGGAAAGCGCTGATTGTGCTGCTAAAGTTGTTGAGAAGGCACATCCGAACGAAGCTGTCGGAGTAGTGTGCATGGTTGATGGAAAATACCAGGTTGTGGAATATAGTGAGATATCAGCAAAGACCGCTGAAATGCGTAACTCTGACGGCCGACTCACTTTTAGCGCTGGAAATATATGTAACCACTTTTTTACATCTGGATTTTTACACAAAATCGGCCATACTCTCGAGACTGAGCTCAAATTGCATGTTGCGAAGAAAAAGATTCCGTTTGTAGACAATTCCGGAAAACGTATTATTCCGGAAAAGGCCAATGGTATAAAAATTGAAAAGTTCATTTTTGATGTTTTTGAATTTGCCCAAAAATTTGTTGCAATGGAAGTTCCGCGCGACGAGGAATTTAGCGCACTTAAAAATGCCGATAGTGCAGGTAAAGACTGTCCATCAACTGCAAGAAATGACTTATACCGATTGCATAAAAAATATATTGAAGCGGCTGGTGGAATTGTCCATGGAAATGAATGCGAGATCTCACCATTTCTAAGCTATGCCGGCGAGGATTTGGAACAACTAGTAAAGGGAAAGTCTTTGTCAGCTCCTGTTTATTTACGAAGCAACATGGACTCAATGAATGGGCATTTGTAAATAAATTATCAGAATATATGTATACTTAACATTCAAAATTTACTTACATAGTTATAAATAATATACAAATTTTGAAAACTCGTATGACTAGAACTTACTATTAGTTGTAAGATATTAGGGTAACGTTGCCAGAATTCCCGGATCTGCCAACTTAGTATTCATATTCGTAAATTGTTACTTAAGACTACTAGTTATAGTATTCGTTATTTTCCGTTACATAAATTTTAAAATTTTAATTCAAATGCTTAAGTGTAAGGCAAATGTTGTTTTCTGTTTTATTATTGTTTAAATATGTCATTAGTTACAAAGTGCAATTCGATTTTTAAATTATGAAATTGTTTAAATCTGATAATAAAATTATATGTTTTCCTTAGTATATTTATTCTTTATTTAGAACTTATTTTTACCAATTTCAGGTTACCATAGCTATAACGGTATTTCATGATTTTTTCAAAAGCTATCTAATGCTATGCTCCTACTTGGCATTTAAACTTGTTCAACTTAAACCTATCCCAAACCAACATGAAAGCTAAGTGATTTGCCATACAAAATGAAACCTTTTTAATTTACATTCCACCTTACTTGAAACCATAATTACTTACTTACTTACTTAGGTGGGCATTACAGTTCGGGGTGAACCTGGGCCTCAACCAACATCCTTCGATAACGACTTCTATTTCGGGCGAGCTCTCTCCAGTTTCGCACTCCAAGTCGGTTGAGGTCATCCTCCACTTGATTGCGCCACCTAAGACGAGGTCTTCCCCTTCCGCGATTTCCCTGCAATGTGCTTTCGAACACCCGACGAGCCGGAGCGTTTGGGTCCATCCGCTCAACATGGCCCAACCATCGTAGCCTCGCGATGCGTACTCTTCTGGCTATGCCCATGTCGCGGTACAGCTCATACAGCTCGTTGTTGTATCTTCTTCTCCACACATTGCCTTCGCATACGGGACCAAAGATCATTCGGAGAATTTTTCTTTCGAAACGACCAAGGGTTTCCTCATCCGCTTTCGATAAGGTCCATGCTTCCGCGCCGTAAAGCAGGACTGGGATGATTAAGGTCTTATATAAGGTTTCCTTGGTTTTTCTGGAGAGGGTTTTGTTTCACAATTGCCTTCTTAACCCAAAGAAGCAACGGTTGGCAAGAGTTATTCTCCGTTTGATCTCCGCACTGATGTTGTTGTCCGTGTCTACAGCGGATCCTAGGTAGACGAAGTCCTGTACTACCTCGAAGTTATGTCTGTCTATTGTGACGTTTTGTCCAATTCGTCGATGTTCTGTGTCCTTGTTTGATGACAGCATATACTTCGTTTTGCCCTCATTAACCATCAAACCCATTTTTGCCGCTTCTGTTTCAATACTCGCAAAAGCACCTATGACATCACGCTTTTTTCTTCCCATTACGTCAATATCGTCTGCATATGCGAGCAATTGCACAGATTTTTGAAAGATTGTTCCTCTGGTGTTGACGTTTGAGTTTCTTACAATCTGTTCAAGTATGATGTTGAAGAAATCGCATGACAGTTTATCGCCTTGCCTAAAACCTTTTTCGACATTGAAGGTCTCGGTGAGTTCTTTACCGACCTTGACGGAGCAGCGTGAATTCTCCAAAGTCATCCTGCATAGTCGTACGAGCTTTGCAGGGATGCCGAAACTAGACATGGCTCTGTACAGCTCGTCTCTGTAGATACTGTCATAAGCGGCCTTGAAATCGATAAAGAGGTGGTGAATATCGATATTATGTTCTCGGGTTTTTTCCAAGATCTGCCGTAATGTGAAAATTTGGTCTATTGTGGACTTCTCCGGTCTAAAACCACATTGATAAGGACCTATCAAGTTGTTGACGTGGGGTTTCAGACGTTCACATATTACAGCAGACAAGATCTTATAAGCGACGTTAAGGAGGCTTATCCCCCTATAATTGGCGCAGTTGTGAGGGTCTCCTTTCTTTAGGATCGGGCATACGATACTGAGGTTCCATTCATTGGGCATGCTTTCTTCCGACCATATCATGCAGATCAGCTGGTGCAAGCTCCTTTCCAACTGATCTCCAGCTGCCTTGAAAAGTTCGGCATCAAGGCCATCTGCACCTGCAGTCTTATTTGATTTAAGTTTGCATATAGCAAGCTTAACTTCTTCTAGGTCGGGAGGACGGCATTCTTGATCATCGTCCAGGCTGAATGGGGCAATCTGCCTGACAGCGGAATTTGTGTCCTCATCGCCGTTAAGCAGTCTGCAGAAATGATCTTTCCAGATCCTCAGTAGCGACTGTGACTCTACAACTATGTTTCCCTGCTGGTCTTTACAGGCTTGAGTTCGGGGTTTGCCACCCTGGCAGGATCTTTTTACCTTTTGGTAAAACTTCCGAGTCTCGTTCCTGTCATGGCACTTCTCTATTTCCTCAAACGAGCGCTTCTCATGCTGCTTCTTTTTCTTTTTGAGAAGTCGGTGTTCTTCCCTTCTTCTCTCCTTGTAAATCTCGTTATACCGATCGTGAGCAGCCCTCGTTCGTGTTTGCAAAAGCATTTGTCGTGCTCTTTGCTTGGCTGCGTTTGCCTGCCTACATTCTTCATCGAACCATGGGTTTCGTTTTGGTGGCCGAGTGAAACCCAGAACCTCAGAGGCAGCGGTTCTGATGGCTTCTTGGCATTGCTGCCACTGGTCTTCGATGTTTAATGCTGGCGGCACGGGATTCAAGGATAATTGAAGGGACACTCGATTGGAAAAGGCATTGGCAATCTCTTGCGATTGTAGCTTTCCGACGTCATATCTCTTCACAGCGTTAGTTCGTGCTGGTCGTGAACAAGATATCCTCATTCGTACCTTGGCTACAACAAGGTAGTGGTCCGAGTCAAAGTTGGCCCCTCGGAAAGTTCGGACATCTAGCACACTGGAAGAGTGCCTTGCGTCGATCGCAACATGGTCAATTTGGTTGACGGTTAATTGATCTGGGGACCGCCATGTGCCTTTATGAATTTTGAGATGCGGGAAGCGTGTACTACTTACAACAAGATTTAGCCCCGCAGCAAAATCGATAAGCCTCAATCCGTTTTCGGAGGTTTTGTCATGGAGGCTATGCTTACCGATTGTGTTTCCAAAGATGTCCTCCTTCCCTAGTTTTGCGTTGAAATCGCCAAGAACGATTTTCACGTCGTATCTAGGGCATTGCTCATATGTTTCTTCGAGGAGCTCGTAGAAACAATCTTTGGAATCGTCGTCTTTCTCTTCTGTGGGGGCGTGGGCGCATATAAGGCTAATGTTGGCGAATTTAGCCCTGATGCGGATGGTCATTATACGCTCATTGACTGGATTTTGGCTAATCACCTTATCCCTGAGTCTACCTCTAACGACAAATCCGCACCCAAATAAACGCTTTTTCTGTTGTCTGTAGCAGTCGCCATAGTATATGTCACAGTTTTTCATCTTCTTTATGCCCGGTCCATTCCATCGCACTTCTTGGATGGCGGTTATGTCTGCTTTGCAGCAGTCCAGGGCGTCCGCTAATTCTCCAGCTGCACCTTCTCCGTTAAGAGGGAATAAAGAGCAAGAGGGAAAACCATTACTTCTCTTGCCCCGCAACTTCCATTTGTTTACATTGTTGCTTTTGTAACACGAGATTTATCTGTGATTCACGTGTTCAGCTAAATTCATAAAGTTGTGTCAATGAAATTACTTACACTTTTTATTTTCGGAGTTCAAACTGGTTTTGAAATCTGAAAATAAATTGGTGGTTGTGAAGTCGGTTTGAGGACAGATGCCGTGGTGTGTGTGTGGTTTGGCCTCTTGTATCTCCTCTCTGATAAGTACGACTCATGGTGGATTTACATGCATCTGCAAGTGCAGATAAAAATCGGAAAAAGACACTTAGATGTAAAATTCATACTTGTCTGATAGAGAGGGAACGAACTTCCTAGTTATGGTTGCAGATGAAAAATTATGGGTGCAGATGAACATGTTCATCGTATCCGGATAGCTTGTAGTTGTTGTTTACTAAAAATATGCAAAAAACTTTTTAGGTTATCTTTTTGTCTTAAGTTAAAAAGAGACAGACATAAAGTGTGAGCAGAACGTCAACGACGTATGAGAGAATTCATTCTCTCTCCACTCACTTCCATTCTCTTAAATGTCAAATTCAGTGGAATATTGGAAATAGTGCGTTCAGCGCGATTGGTTTCGAGTAGGTTATCTCGATACCCACAGTAGTATTTATAAAATTTGCTTAGAACATCCTTAGACAGTTGTCCAGCTAGACGGTGTCTAAAGAGTTGGACAAGCCTTAGCCAATTTTGTATTTATAAATGCATTCCAACAGTTGTCTAAAACAACCCCTAAAACTGTCAACTTCGAATGAAAAACTCAATGGCAGCGTTCATGATGTATCCGTGCAGTACCATTGTCCGTGTTTTGGTATACGAGTACAACAACTATAAGGCTCTGAAAGAGAGTGGCGTAGAACTTGAACTTGACCGAAAAAACAGCTGATTTGACTTTGTGTTTCAGCTTTTCCAAGTCTCATAAAATGATCAAATTTGTGCAATTTATAAATGGAATTGTTGAAAGTAGTATTTTTGCACCTCAAACTACTTAATTTTTTCGATCTTAACACTCTCAACAGTGTTTTATATCATGTTCAACAAAATCGTTTTTTGCTGTATCAATGGTCACTTTAGCCATAGTTTAGACAACCAATTTCGGTGTCTAAAGTTAGACATTTCTTAGACAACGATATAAGTGTTTATAAATACGATTTGGACTTGGACACCGTTCTAAGGGCTGTCCAAAGTTAGACATACTTTGGAATGGGATTATAAATACGACTGCCAGTGACTAAAAAGGTTTCGTTTTGTATGGCAAACCACTTGGTTATCATGTTGGTTTGGGATTGTTTTGAGATAACCCAGGTTAACTCTCAGGTGCGGACATAGCATAAACGTCAAATTATCTGGAATATTGGAAATAGTGCATTCAGCGCACTTGGTTTCGAGTAGGTTATCACGAAACCCAGTGACTAAAAAGGTTTCATTTTGTATGGCAAACCACTTGGTTATCATGTTGGTTTGGGATTGTTTTGAGTTAAACAAGTTTAACTCTCAGGTGCGGACATAGCATATGCCTACATCGAATTGAAATAGGATTACCCGATCCGATACAGCTCTTGTAGCTGGATCGATTCGAATGGTATGTGTTGTATACCTAGATTTCTCGATTCAGTGAGGTAAGTAGATACCTGCATCGAAATCTGAACTATAATCCGATTCGATTCCCCGATTCTAAGTGGAAACGAGGTACCTGTTTAACTTCAGTGCCCCTGTTCTGTAACTATCGCATCGATAAAAGTAGGCGATAAACGGTGGAAAATGGAACGAAATCTTACTAAATTCATAGAATTTCGTTCCATTTTCCACCGTTTTGTCGCCAAGGCGATAGTTACAGAACAGGGGCACATGTACGGACATAGCATAACCGAGATAGCCTATCCGATAAGTTCTTGAACGCGCTCATTCAGACTTATTCGTGTTATCGAGTGTCATTTTCATCATATCAAACATCGATACTTACACAACTCTAGCAATTTGTTCTAATCAAAGCAATTACGTTGGATCACGAATATCAACGATAGATTCTCTTATCAGTTTTTCTTCAAAAGTGTAAACATTTTTCTTAAATACATACTTGGTTTGGCTGCATTAAAGTACTGATTAAATAATCAATTGGCCTAAGTAGGTATATTGGCGACAATTTATAAGATTTCAAGCATTGTCCAATTACTTTGCAAAACATAAACATGTCTGTTGAAAAATTTGTTGCAACAGGCAAGTAACATTTGTTTTTTTATTCTCTTTTAATTAGTATTACATAAATAAACATGTAAATGTTTAACACATAGAACATCAGCACAGGCGTCTGAATCCATTGACTGGACAATGGGTATTGGTTTGTCCCCACCGCATGAGGCGTCCGTGGTCAGGTCAACAAGAAAACCCCCAGAAGAATGAACTTCCTGAATTCGATCCTACTAATCCCCTTTGTCCTGGAGTAAGCCGGCCAAATGGTGTGGTAAGTGCAAAACCAATAAAATAGAGATATTGGGAATAAAAGCTCTATACCTATTTTACTAGAAAAATCCAGTGTATGAGTCGACTTTTGTTTTTACAAACGATTTTCCTGCTCTTTTGGAGGGCGTTCCAAATCCTCCAGTGAGTAAGGATCCATTGTTTCAAATGGCACCGGCACGTGGAACCTGTAGGGTAATGTGTTTTCATCCGAAGTCAAACACTACGTTGCCGTTGATGAGCCCGGTGGAAATTTGTGCAGTCATCAAAGAGTAAACTTGCGCAATAGAATTTTTTGCAATACAATTTTTTTGGTGATGATTCTTTCAGATGGATTAACCAGTATAATGAACTTTGTAAAAAGTACACTTGGGTTCAAATTTTTGAAAACAAGGGTTCCGCAATGGGTTGTTCTAATCCACATCCCCACTGCCAAATCTGGGCATGTTCTTTCTTCCCTTCGGAGCCACTAATTAAAGATAAGAACTTAAGAAGCTACTATGAACAGTACAATCGAGCCCTTCTCGATGATTACGTTGAAAGGGAATTGACTAATGGAGAGCGAATTGTTGTGAAGAATCCAGATTGGCTGGTTGTTGTGCCATTTTGGGCATCATGGCCATTTGAAACAATGTTGATTTCGCGCAACAAAAACAAACGTATCAATGATTTAACAAAAACTCAAATTGATAATTTGGCTTTGACTATTAAGGAACTCACAACAAAATATGATAACCTGTTTGGGTGTTCGTTTCCGTATTCAATGGGTTGGCACGGTGCTCCAACAGGTGATGAAATAGAAAAAAACGTGTCCCACTGGACATTGCACGCAATCTATTACCCACCGTTGTTGAGGTCAGCAACTATTCGTAAGTTTATGGTGGGTTTTGAGCTTTTATGCCAGGCTCAACGTGATCTAACACCTGAACAGGCTGCTCAAAGATTGTGTCAAATAGATGGCAATTAACATTACTTGCAGTAAAGCTAATGAACATATGTATATATTTTTGCTAACAGAATGTTAAATAAAGTCAACCAGCTTCAGCTTCTTTTATTATAAGGTGCTAAAGCTGTTACAATAATAAAAATTGCTTAATGAGTCTTTTGAGAATATTATAAGATGAGATTTTGCAGAGCCGTGTTTTCTAAAACTATAGAACAACCTGTCTGTACCTGTAATCTACACAATCAATAATATATTAAAAACAGCGTTGGTTTTGGGAATTTCTCACTCAATACAGTTTTACTTCAATGTACAATTATATATTATATATTATAATTAAAAAATAAACCATTTAATATCAATATTTGCATAGGCAAATACATTGTATAATATTACTACGTGTATATATCTTTTATCAACTTTGTTTTTGACTGGCACATCGAACATTAATAGGTAACACTACATACAGCCTTACTACTCCAATACATTTCATAAAATTAAATTTAAACAATTCAACAATAAAACATCGATGTTCAAGTCGACATAATACAGAAGCAAGACTTCAGCCAATGAAGTAACATCGAATGCAGCACACAAGTTATAGGAATAGGAATATAAAGAGTAGCAGGAAATTTTTCAAAGGGGCAATAGAATTACGTGTACTTCTTCATGAGCGCACGATTTTCTAAGGACTGCATTTCTTTGAGAAGCAGTGCAATGTTGTATCGCAATCGATGGAACATGGCGACAGGGAATTCCAGTGTTCTGTACTCCCCGTTTGGCGTTTGGAAATGAATAATGATTGTTGGCTGCGAAAGCTGAATGACTCCACTGAAAGAAATGAGTAAGTAAAAAATTAAAAAGGTATTCAAGCTTTTGCGAACCAATCTCCAAGGGAGATATTAATACGCCACTGCAATCGTTTCGGAGGCGACCTAAGGCATTTGACTTCATAAAAATTTTTTGTCAGCGAATCCCTATGATTGTGCAAAACCTTGCTAATATCATCAATACATTCTTCGGTAAACCTTCGAAAAATCAATTAACAAAAAAAAAAAAAAAAACATTAAGTCAGAGTAAATACTGCATTTTGCACTTACTTTAATTCCCTGAGACATTGCCGCAACTCATCGTCCTTGACACTACCCTTGGGTGTTCTTAGGAATATTTGCATTATTTGTAAGATGGCTGCAAAAAGTTCACAAAAGTTCTCAGGTATTTCACAACCGGAGTGCGTTAACTTGGTAAGAGCCAGATCCAATACTTCTGGTGAACATTTACGGCTCTCAATGTAGTGCACGGAAACTTGGATTAGAACACGTAGTACTGGCTTGGAAAGTTGGGGAACATACTTAATGTAGGGCTTAACCGTCTTCAGCATTGTGTACTTGAAGTTGGATGACATTTTGTTAAGTTTCTATCGGATTAGCAGATGAACTGGCTAGCTAACAAAGTAGATTTCTTACGACGACGAAGACGAAGACGAAAAAATAAGAAAATCCCTTTAGTTACTGAGTAGTCAAAACAAAAACAACTCGATAAAACAGTAGTCTACAAAATTGTTGAAATACTCGAATATCGTTTTGGTAATGAACGAAGATTTTATAACTATTAATGACCTCTCATACATATGCGTGTAACCGTTTAGCTGAGAAAATTTTTCAATAAAAATGATCGCATATATTAGATAGCTATGTAAATGCTAAATTAATGTTTAAACCGCGTTTTGACTAAAATTAATTTGTTTAAGTTAAGAAACTATCGGCAAAAGTCAGTATGTAGTTCAATACTTCAAGTTCAACGGCGATATCGTAAATTGAAATATCGTTCCAAACACCATAATCTAGTACTGAATTATTTTGTGTTGACGTTTGAGCTTTCAGATTCGACAAAAGATGTGTTCAATGGCTTTTTTTGAGATCAGAACAGCACAGCACAGCACAGAAGCAGTGAAAAACGTCAGGCAAGTTAGAACAAGCAAACTTGTCAAAAAAAGCGACAACAAAAACGAAAAAAAAACAACCACCAATTTTTCTTTTTCAGATATCAATTTAATTTAAAGTATTTTCGTCACGAACAAGTAATTTTATTTTCAGCACAAGGTTAGGTGTTATTTTCCTGATTTTTAAAAATTGTTTTGAAATTTTCACAGCAAATTAAAATTACAATGCGCTTAAAAAACTACGAGCAAAAAGTCAACAGCTGCTTTTGACAGTTTTCACCAAACTTGCACTTGCTCAAGAGGAGGTGCAGAAAATGCTGTGCTAAACTGTTCTAGAACAGCTCATTGAACACAAAAAAGATCAGAAAAGATCAGAAAAGAACAGAAAATTTCTCATTGAACACCAAAAGCCTGATCTTTTCTGTCTGAAACTGTTCTAGAACAGGTCATTGAACACTCTTAAAAAGAAATGCCATAGATCCACAGAGGCGATACAACAAGAGAGCAAACCACACACACACACAACGGCATATGTCTTCAAAATGACTTTACAAGCCCTACTTTATTTTCAGATTTCAAAACCAGTTTGAAATCCGAAAATAAAGTGGTGTTAGTAATTTCATTAACACAACTTTATTATCAGCTGAATACGTGTATCACAGATAGATCTCGTGTTACAAAAGCAACAATGTAAGCAAATGGAAGTTGCAGTTGCACAGCTCAGTATGTTCCTTTGAAAATATAAGGAAGCGATTGATGCGCTTCCGTGCCCTAGTTATAAAGCTTGTTAGTTCTAAATTCGATTTTACTATTCCTTATATATACATCGCTTTTGGAATGCATTTATAAATTCGAAGTCGGCTAACTGCGTGAACACAATGCATACGCATACGCAACGGAGCCGGAGCCGCAAGAACTGTCAAAATATTAAAAAGTAGCAAATCCATTGATGTGACCACAATGCATACGCAACGCACTACGCGCCGCAAGCCGCAGACGGAAGAGTTGGCTAACTTTTAACTTTTACGTGCGTACTCAATAAAGTTGTTTTGGTTTTAAAGGCGGTAGAAGATGGACGAGTCGGAAAAAATTATTGAAGCAGTGCGAAGCCGAGAGATGTTATGGAATTTGTGTAACAGAAATTATAAAAATGTTAAAATGAAAGCCAAGGAGTGGAAAAATCTATCTGAGGAATTGAATTTTTAGTTTCATAATATCCTTCGGTTTTTCTGTTTTGGTACAAAGGTCGTACCCACCATCTTCGCTTTTTTTCTTTGAAATATTGTAAAGCCAGATAACAAATCTGGATTACACCCATCAAAAAAACCATCTCTTCATTTTCTCTTTCCATTCTAGCTTTTATTTTATTTTCACAAACTCAAATTTGATATACTCGTAAATTAGATTTCATGCAGTCAGCTGACATCAATACAGACCTTATGTCAAAAAACACGTACGACGTCCAGCTGCATTGTGTGCAGTTTTTAAAAAACACGTACGACACAGTTTGACAGCTCTTTCAGCACCGGCTGCGTATTGCGTCTGCGGCTCCCATTGTGTTCACGCAGTAAGCCTTTCCCAATTCCTTAGACACCATCTAGCTGGGCAGCTGTTTAAGGATGTTCTCACAAAATTTATAAATACGACTGTAAAATCGATTTCCTCTTTAAGAAGCTTTGGACTGAAGGCACGGAAACACTTCAGTCGCTTTATTATTATATTCAAAGGATCATATGAGCTGTGATCTGAGCTGAGGGATGCGCTACCAGTCAAAAAGAATATCGCATTTTTAGGGTGGTATTCACCAAACAATCTTATGAGCGCTCTTATAGCTAAGAGGCTCTTAGTTTTAAATTTGGATGTGCTATTCACCAAGCAATAATAGGGTCTAGTCTAAGCTAATTCGAATATTCGAAAAATAAGGTTTTTAAGTCTCTGAACGCACACTTTTCGAACTACTTCGAAAATTTCGGTGTCATTGTCAAAATCAGTCAAAAACAGAAAAAATTATCGGAAATTTAAGAAATGGTAGAGCGTAAAATTAATTAATTCTCTATAATGCAAACCAAAATTCGAATTTCTTATTTTTTTCAACAGTTATTTATGATTTTTGAATAACAACCACAAATGACGCTGTCAGTAAATTTCGAATTTTCGAAGTTATTAAAAACAACAACCGCTCATAACTTAAGAGTGGTAGCGACCACTCTTAAGTGTTATGAGCGCTCATAAATCTGCACTAATAGTGGTCGGTGAATAGGTTTATGAGGCACTTAGTTTAAGATTTCTTGGTGAATACCACCCTTAATGTCGATTTCCTTTGCAAAAACAAAAGCACTCTAAAAAAGTGCTTTTTTTCGTGCTCACTGGAACAGAAAAGACAAAATTCTTTTTTTATCATTGTATGTGTGCTATTTTTGACAGCCAACTATTCCCGTTTGTTTTATTTATATAGAAAGAATGTTTTCGAAACTTTATTAATAAATGCACTAGGAAGAAACCTCCTCATCTGAATAATTGTACACAACACTTTGAACAAAATTATTCACAGAATGCCTTTCGTTTTGTGTAAGGAATTTCAGAATTTCAAACACTTCTTCGTTGGAATCAGATCTAGATGACGACTGATAAATATTTTGATAATTTCAGCTAAAATTGAGCGATCCATTTTCACAAAATAGTTTATTATTTATTTTAATTATCTCTCTTTCACAGTCCTTTAACCAAAAATGCAAAATAATCAAACTGCAAACTGGTAAACGTCAAATGTTTTGCGTTGGTGTACGTGAAAGTGCGTGTAAATCTTGCCTCTGAATTGTAAAAGTGCTTTTTCGGGGCAAAAAAAAGTGATCTGGTGTCTACATGTAACGTATTTCGAGCAAAAAAGCACTTTTAAAAGTGCTTTTGTGTACCACTGGAAATCGACATAAGTAGCTACCAGTTTGACAGTAACGTCACGCTTTATTTGAGAAGATGTTTTCACTTTATTTTTCTCTGTGAACAACTTGAAAAAAAATTAAGTACGATTTAAAAGTTCTCCCAAACCAAAGCGTTTAGTTCAATGGAACTTATGCGGCATATACACTGTTCAAATGCTTGAACAGCATGTGAGAGTGTATTAGTAAATTCTATTTTACTTTGGATATACACACTTCAAGCTTGAGTCTTCAATCATTGTTGGTGTTGTTGTTGTTTTCCCCATTAAACTTCGCGCTCTGTGACTACAATGTTAGCTTTGCGGTGTCTTTACGAAATGTATGCTGGATCAAGCATTCAATCTCGCATATACACTCTTCAATGATTGAAGCCTGATTGAACGAAAATCAAAACGATTTGATTTTGCTTCCAGCATACACACAATGCATACGTGAGTTTTTTTCACTAATACACTCTTACATGCTGGTCAAGCATTTGAACAGTGTATATGCCGCATTACAATTTTGGTCGGTAGTTTGCACCCTTGCCCGGCTTATACGGATATGACATCTGACTAGCAGTCTGTCTATCTATAGTACCTCTGTGGATTAGCCGATCCGATATGCGTAAATCAGCTTGTTTGGATTTCAAATTTGAATGTGTGTTATGTGTGGTCAAAAAAGTCTTTAAAAAACATTTTCTGGTTTATTATTTTTCAAAAAATATTAAAATAGTGAATCTTAAAAATGGAGCTATTTCAAAATTGTGAAAGATGGTGCATTGAAGACAGTCTTTTTTATCCTCTTGGTCTAATAACTCATAACACTTATAACAAAACAGTGCATGTTACATGGAACGACAAGTACTTAATGAATTTTATTTCCAAAAAAATCGGTGACAATAAACATCAGTACAATAAATTTGTAATAAGTTTTCCAGAAAAAGTTTTAGACGTTATAATCCTGAAGGTCAACACTCTGTTACTACTTGCAAGCGGTGCGGTTTGCTACTTTTCTTCAATAAAGTCTATTCAGAGTATACCATGGCTGAGCAAAGGAGTTCGTTGCATCAGTAAATCTGTAGGAGGGTTCAGTCTGATACGAATCTTTAACGATTGTAACATTCATTTAGAGCTTTACAAAGATGTACCAAAAATTGGCGAATATCCACAACAGTGTATTAAATCTTTTGATCTTACTTTCGATGATGAAACACTTTTTTACCCGGGTTTTAACGATCAAAAAATTACTTTAACTTCAGTCAAAATTACTGACAATAATCGTAAGTTCATTGAACTTCTTTTGAAAAAAGTTAATTTCGAAGCATTGGAAATTCATATTTTTAGTGTATCTAAGAATTTGTTCGCTCTTTACGGTAAAGAAGAGGAGGGCTATGAAATTGTGCCTTTGACTCCTCAAGTTTGTGTTATAGAACTTGTTAAGTTCTTAGATGAGTCAAATATGCTTCTTGTTTTGCTCAACTCTGGAATAATTGAAATATGGTATTTATCAAAAATAGCATTTGTGATTGAAAAATACACCTACATGAACGGTCGCCAACTTATTCATCACACATTTTTCGGGAACGTCCTCTTCTTCACTGATGAACAAACTGTTTCTCGCTTGATATTCTCATATAATGCAGCACAACATATTTGTGTAGTTGAAGAAAAATCTGTTCAAGCGGTGGGAATACTGGCCGTAACATATGATGAAGTAAGCGGCAAACTTGTATGCTTGAGTAATAATAATATTTTTTACCTACTGACATTCGAAGACGACGAAGAGATAAAAAGGATTAATACTGTCATGCAAGACTTCGACTTAAGTAACCAAAAAGTACCATATGTATTAGACAAAGCTATACATTTAAATCGAATCACATCGATTCCCGAAAGGATGAACAATCTTATTGAGGAGGAGTACAGCAAGCAGGAACTAATTTCAGTTTCCAAAAAGAGCGTCATATATTCTGACCTAGTTTCAGCAATGGTTTCATTTTCTGAGAATATTCCAGCAACAGAATGTTTATATTATCCTTTGGATAGAAAACTAACCTCTTTTTATTACTTCGCTGTACTTTCAATTAAGATTCCATCTCACGAACTGTTTAAGTCGAAGGTTTGGAAGCTAATAGTTTCTGACTTCTCCCATATTCGAATCATAGCTTTTGCTCAAGAGATATTTAAAGAAAGAATTAACTTTCTTATACCCATAAATAGAAAAAACCCACCTGCACTCGTCCCAGATTTCAAAATTCAACTACTGACGCACGTGAGCATTGATAAGGATTTCGTTTGCATAAACATTCCCGTCAAAGTTAGAGTAATTGATTTAATAAAGTTATTTTCATGCAATCAGAGATCGAACGAATTGAAAATAAAAATGGACTTCAGAAAAATTCTTTATTCTTTTGAAGCAACCAATTCAAATTTTTACGCGGGTCATTTTTGTCATGCATTTGGTTTACCAGATCTATGTGAAGACATTTACTTTCTTGGCGAAAAACTGGCTGTATTTTTAAGTACGACTAAAGTACATATAGAGGGTTTCGAACCAGTAGCAGTTTATTATGCAAAAATTTGTTTATCAAAATATTTTTGGAGGAACTTTGAACAGTCAACAGATATCTGTGAAGTCTTACATCGTAAACTATTGGTGAGCGATTGCATGAAATAAGAAAGCAACCCGTTTAATTTAATGTTTTCATTTCAGGGATTGCAGTGCAGAATTGACAGATACCAAGAACCTTTAACAAAAAATGAGCTAAACTTCTCTTATTTGAAAACGATTTATGAAGAATTTCGAAATGAAATTATTTTTAAATTTTAAGTTTCATATATAAACTTATTATTATTTGAAATTGTTTCTATTAAATTAAAGAATAGTTTGTTTCAATACACCAATGATAAACATCGATTTTATTAAATTCACAGTTTAAAACTTTTAGCTGTATTATTTATAACTGGCATAATTCTTCGTCGCCCTCATGAGCAGACCTCGTATCTCCAAAATTTAAAATTTTACAGGGGAGACGAAAATGTAGCCAGACAACAGAGTACCAATGAAGTAACGTGGTATTCAAAATTTAAATTTTTAGTCTAGAGTTTTATGAGTGATACGAGATTTTCTAGATTGCTGCGCTGACAAATCTCAATATATAAAAAGTTTACGGTTGGTTGTGATCGCATCAATTGAGAACGGCTCGACCGAATGAAACCAAATTTTTGTGGTAGCATAGGGGATGTTGGTAGATGGTCTGAAATCGGTCGACCCGTTCCATTTTTCTTGAATGTCATTTTTGTCCATATAAAAACTACGGGAAACGAAGGACCCGTGCAACGCCGGGCGGCTCACCTAGGTTTCTATAAAATGGCATTCAAAACTCAAACATCATTTTCGGTAAAAGGTGGAGTTACGAGGTCTGCTCAGGATGATGCCGACGTTTGTATAAATAAACTAGACTTTTTGTTTCGTGGCGCCCCAACCGTCTGAAATAACATGAAATTTGTCGATAAAAAGAAAAGAATATTTGTGGATACTAAGATTTGAAAGAGCAAATTCAATTTATAAGCATTTAATAATTCTCTTTACGACAAGCTGTGCACCAACCAAAGAGGAAACCGTACATCTATTTTAAGATTGCATATTTTGTATGTGTATGGTAAGGCAGAACGATATGGACACAACTGGTAAAAGCAAAATACATTTTGCAAGGAAAGGAGAAATGACCTTCTTTTGCCTTGCTTGTGGCTTTTTCGATTGTGGGTTAGGGAGGTGGGTAGTATAGCAATAGGGGTAGGTAAGTTATATTGCATTGATGTAAGTTTTACTGTAGTTTTTATATCATTATCGCTTTTTTGTTCATTAAGCTCTGTGCATTCAAACATTCTATATAAAAACTATAGAAGAACTGTGTAGACTTTTTGACTGGTGGCGCCCTCTTACAGTCTCCCGTCTGAAATAACAGGTTCCACATGAAATTTGTCGATAAAGAGAAAAGAATATTTTTGTGGAGGCCAAGATGTGAAATGTAGGTATGTACATTATGTACTTTATTGAGAATTTGTTTATATTACATACATTTTCGTGTTTATACATCTGTTAATTAATCTCTAAAGCCGATTTGGAATTGGTCTGGCTCTCACAGCACTTTTCTTTATTTCTAATTTGTTTGAAGAAACAATAGAACAAGTCTGCTCAATTGAATATATGGAGGGAACAATTTAACACCAGCAATGCCAAATACATTTGCTGTGGACATGAGTTTTAAAAGTTTGTTTATGCTAAGATTTTAGAACAAATTTTTTTTTACAAGTTTCATACTATACATATTATGCTTTTAATATATATTTCTTTTTTTTATTATTTTTTTTCTCTTTGATGCAGATTACAGTTGTGTCTTTAATTGTAGATATGAGGGGTGGTTGGTATCTGAAGCATTGAATATTGAATAGCATATTTTCTTGTTTTTTTTTTTATTTAAATTTGTTCATGAGTTCTTTAGCCTCTATAGGTGCGACTGTTGCTCTTCCTATAGAAGTTTGGTAAAAAGCGATGGTCCTCTTCAGTTTCAAATAGTTGTGTGGACCATTCACTGATAATGCTAATCGGTGACATGTTGTGATGTAACTTCCTTTTAATAGGGTTTCTTGAACAAAGCTGCTGGCGTCGAGATATCTCCCAACAGGAGGTTCAGTTCAGCCCATTTATCGTGTGAGATAACAGATAAGGGAGTTTTGTTGGCTGTTAATAATTTTACAATTATGGTGAGATTTTTGCAATAAATTCCAGACTAAGCATAAGGAATCATTTAAATTGATGTAATTCGGCCAGAACTCACGCACCTGAATAATTAGACTATTTATTGGTAATCCAAATAATTTTTTCAAATCTAAAAAAACTGATGACGAAGGAGTTTCTCTATTTTTATTTGATGTGAAGGCAGAAGGTGTACCAACACTACCTGCTTTTAGGATGTCAGCGTATGAATCCTCACACGAGGGTTTGTGGATAGTTTGGGCAACTGTATGCGTTAATCTTTATTCTGAATTTTGTTCTTACCCTCTTTTTTAGGTATTCAATCAGTTTAGGACAATCGCTGAAATTCGTAGGGTGACCTGTCGATCCGTAATAAATGAACTCCACTTTCTCTTTCTCTTCGTCCTGAGTTATTGAGAAGGATCCGCGTGCGTGTTTTTCCTGCATTTTACGCATCTCTTAGAGTAAGCACAGTATGAGCTCATGTGGCCGAACCTTTGGCACTTGAGACATTGGAAAGTTGTTTTGCGCTTTAGCGATTCCCATCGAATCTTAAAAAAAACCGATATGAGATTAATGAGTTGATTAATCTGTCATTTCGGGACTAGCCGGTTAATCACCTGCAAGTCGAACCACGCGGAACTTTTATTTTCCAATACTAAGCAGTTTGAGTTCTTGAATATTCTGTTGCTTGTTCAATTAAACTTCTTTCCTAGTTTAACTTGATTTTCAATTAGCTTCTTTTTATTTGTGTGCTGTTTGTTCTATTTTTCGTTACATTTTCTCTAATGAGCTTCTTTCGGTCCACTTCGTTTGCCTTCATAAATTTTTTTCTGTGCTACCTTCGTTGTTCTTCGAGCTTTGCAATTAGAGGATTCATTAGGTCTGTTTCTTTACTTTTCGTGTAAAGTTTGGGAAAAAGCCCGGGAAAAAGTTTGGGCTCGAGCTTTTTAATGTTGTTTTTGTAATCTCCATCCGAAAATGAAAAGTAAAGATACACCTTTTGGGATGTTTCTTGCTGAATGACATTTACCATGTACTCTCCGTAGAGATGTAAAAAACATACAAACAATTTTGTTTCAGAAACCTGTTAAAATGAGCTCAAAGCAATATTGCAATGCATATTTAACATTATTTTGAATTTTCAAACCAACAAAGAGAGATTAAGGTTCTCCCAAACCAAAGCGTTTTTGCCGTCGCGGCAGCGGCATTTGCAGTTGTCAAAACTAATTTACACAGCGGCATATGAGAGTCCCCACACCAACGCGGCAAAAAGCAGCGACAGTCCCGTACATGCAGCGTTTTCGCCGCTGCCGCTGCTCACTTGTCACTGTCAGATGTCAGTTAATCAATATCAAATATCAAATTCGTTTTGTTGTGGGACTACGTAACTATTTCTAATTACCATTTTTGCAAAAACTAAAGATTTTCAGTTGAATCCTCAAATAACAAATGGAAGAGCCATTGATATATATAGTATATCGCTTTTGATACAACGTGTTCATTTGTTCATCTGTCCATTGCTTGAGTTCTGGCATTGCTCATAGTGTTGAAATCCCTGGAGCTGTATGTGAATTCCTAGGACGCTTATTAGCTGGAATTGGTTGAATTCTTGGAATATATGACCTCGGAAACAATTCCTAACCAAAATATTGAACATTCAGGTTATAGGTAATCGGATATACAGGAATCTGTATTCTTTGTGCGACACTACGTGCCGAAAACCAGTTGATCATATTTGCCGATGATACGCATTCAAGATGGACAAGTGCAACAACTGATTACGATACTATTGCACCTGCCATTTTGCGATTACCGCATTCGGTTACAGACGACGTTGATGAGGATCCGACTGGAACAAAGTCGCTGTGGGATTGCAAAAAAAGCCGAAAACATTTGCACATTCCACATCGGGGAGATTATTATGTCGCTTCAGAAAGCAACTTTATTACCTGGCGGTTCTGAATATTTCAGATATGCTACACAGTGATTAAATTCGCACCGTTGCAAAAGGACTTCACCAAAAGGTAATCTTCAATATTTTGAATTCTAATTTTTGTAATAAGTTAGAACCTTTATCACAGAGAAATGTCCAAGCAAGAGGTATTCGGAGTAGCGGAATCACGACGTGAGTAGTTCCTTCAACTCGGGCTCAATGCATTCGTTCTGGAACAACTGCAATACAGCCGTATATTTGTTAAAGACGTTTATTTTTTAGACTGGACAGCAATGAGGTGCTAATTAGGGTCTACATGGAACTTCTAGACCAATCTGTTAAAATTCAACGAGCTAATCGTGAAGATAAAACTGCATGGAAAACCACACGCCAGATATCATTTGACTCAGTGTTTCTGTCAATTTATAATAAGGAACCTACAATAGGTCTGTTCGTTGAACTTTCCCCAGGGTTGACCCAGGTTTTCTTGACAACCCCATGAGTTGTCAAAAAAACCTGGGTTTTCCACTCCTCAAAAAACGCTAAACCACAAATCACCACACATCCCTGTCATTAAAAAAAAAATACATGCCATTTGACAGCCCTCAAATCGCCACAGCAAAAAGCTAGGGCGAGTTTGGGGAAAACCTGTGGCAAACCTGTGGCTCAAAAAACACTCAATTTGACATTCAGGGCGAATTTAGGTTTCTCAAAAAACGCTTTGTGGCGACCCTAGTGCAACCCCAGGGCTTCAACGAACAGACCTAATAATTGGAAAAACGCAACACGACTACCAGAAAACTGTTTGCTGATCTCATTGACAATGATTTGGAACAACTAAGATGCTTTACGCCAAGGGAATCGAGTGTCCAAAAGCAAGAAAATGTAGAAATGTAGCGCGGTGAATTATCTCACCTTTCATTTGCGTCTTCTAAAGGCAAGTTTTAAAATTCATTCCACCTAAATGCTCATCAAATAAAATTTTATATATTCTCTTCGTCTATAGAAAATCAATCAACCAGATCAAGTGAATCGGTTAATTCCTTGGCCAAAATGACTGCTTCAACTCATCATAGTGTGGTTTCGTTCGATATCCCTACAGAAAATTTTAGTTTCCGTAAATAAAAGAACATCATTTGTCGTGGTTTACAATTAAAAGAAATTTTCTTGTTTTTTTTTATTGAACATTTGTTTCATTGTAATAAATGGTTATGTTCAATAATTCAATTCAATTATTTCAATTCAATTCAATAAAGCACTAGACTTGGTATATCGATCTCTGAATTTTCCCCGGGAATCGGTTTCGTTTCTAACAAAATTTAAATGTTAACATTTTGGGACCTAAAAGCAAGAAATGAATCATGGTCTTCGTTGCTCGAGTATTCTTGAAGTTTATCTGGAGCGCATGGTATCATTGCGTTGTGGTCATTTGGATTTGCTAAGCACTTCAATTTAAGAGTAAACTTGAGGTTTGGAAAGTGCAACAGGCGGCAATCATCGTATTATGATCCGTGGAGTTGTTCGAACTGTCATCTTAAAAAATCAAAACGTTTTAAATCTTATCATCACAAAAACCAAAAATTGTTTTCTTACATTTAACTCTCCCTTAAAAATGATTCTGGCATTTGTCCACACAATTCCACAGTTGTTCCAGGTTAATTTCATTTCTTCAGTTGTGTTGTAGGGATCTAAGGAAGCGTGCAGCAGAACAGTGAACTGTTTGACAATCAAGGTCAGCCTCCCATGCAGCAGTAGTCGTAGTTTATCCCAGAAAGGAAGAACCGGGCTGGGATCCTTTGAAGGAGCGGATATCTTTTCGAAACTCAAGTTGCACTGGGCCATGACTGGCTCCTAACAAGGTCCAAAGGCATAGTTGCAGAAATCCAGCTCTCAATCAAGTCGTGATAGAACTTCAAAGCTTAGCGCGCTTAGGGGCAAGCTGTTCGGCTCCACATAATGTCCAAGAGACGCATTGCCTTCACATAGAACATTGGTTGTTGGAAATCTCTGAAAGAGAATAAAAAGGTGATTGAAAACTACTGTGAAGACTCTATCACTTACCTCACCATAAATTTCCACTCAGTGCAGCTTACATTAACATTACAGCACCATAATGTGGTAAATTCTAGTCTTTCTTCCGGCCATGGAGTTTCAGTATCGTCTTTCATATATCTATTCTGCTACACAGCTCCTTTTCGATTTGCCTCGAAGAAAAGATAGGAAATAATTACAACCAAATTTTTAAATGGATTTAATATACACAAAGAAAAATGTTAAATGCATACTTACTCTCATTCATCTTGGTTTTTGAGAAGTTAATATAATAAATACTCCCTTGCCGAACAAATTTAATTTGACGAACAAAAAATCTTTAATTAAATACAAAAAATTCACAAATGTCAAAAATGAGTTGCTTTGTCGCTGCAAAAAACGCTTCGGTGTGGGTATACAAACGTTTTTTTCGACGCACTAAGGGCGGCACGTTGTCGCAACTGCAAATGCCGCTGCCGCGACGGCAAAAACGCTTTGGTTTGGGAGAACCTTTATGCTTTCCATTTTTTCATTTAATTTCAAATATAAATTTGAATTCAATCGAAATGTTTCGATCAGCTGATTTCACAAACAGCCAATTTGACAAGCAAGAAAGTGCACGAGCAAATTGTTCGGGTGAATTCTTACTGGAGGGGAAGTGACAAAAAAGCAAAAGCTCTGCCACTTTTACGTCAAATAAAAGTAAAGATACACGTTTCGGGATCCCGCGGGATCCCACGGGATCCCGCGTGTGAGTAAAGATACAGACCTATTATGTTCGAAAAATCTACACTTTTTTATTTCCTCTTCTTCAGCTTCCGTCTAAAAAACTATAATTTTCAGTTCTATTTTTAATTTTATTTTAAATGATCGCCCAAGCGCAAAAAAAGCTCGTTTCGATGCAACTCTAGAAAGTTTATGTTTCTTAAGTATATCTTTCTCCACTCTGAAACCAAAGTTACGTAAGACAATGTTTGAAAAGTAGAGCTTAAAGAACCTCCTAAACCAAGGCGTTTTTGCACTCCAGAATTTAGGTAATGCGATCTAGGTCCTGAAAAACACTTCATGAGTATTTACGACTAAGGCTTCAATCACTCAACTTTTAAGATCATTTTTGCTCAGTCGTCCACTATTTTAATATAAATGTATGTAAGATCTTGTAATCTTGTACTCTTATGTTTGATTTGTTTGTAATTTTATTTGAATTGTTGAAAAGCTACCAACCATTATTTGTGAGCTGAAAAGACTTTGAACTTTTTACATAAATGATATAACACTGTTAAAGCTAAATGTATTCTTTAATCAGTTTTGAATACTTTTCTGAATAAGTGCACATATTTTAATAACTACGTGTGCAAGAGGAGAGTAAATGAATAAGATATATTATATTTAAAAAATATAATACACACCTTTAAGTAGAACGTTTACAGAAGTTAAAAAATAACTTTTTTTCAAAAGGAAGTATCTTAAGCATTCGCATGATACATAAACGACATTTAATAATGTGCTCTAGAATGTCTTAGCTAAAGAAATTGATGTTCATCTGCACAAACGGATACCTGTCGTTCTTGACAGAGGCTAGTACAATGAGTTGGTGAACAATTTCTCGTGAAGAAAATTTAATACCAACTAAATGACCTTGAATACTCTCTGAAAAGCTTTTATAAGAAAACCATTTGTCCTTGAGTTACACGCGTGCACCTATAGATTAATAGGTTAAAGTATCGTCTTCTCCTAGTGCTTTCAAATGAACAATGGGCATCGATTTCTCGCATTTGTTATTCGACGCACTGGCAACACTGTGGAACCTGTTTAACTGGGCATGACGTCCTCTCTCCTAAAGTTTTTTTTTTTAGAGAGGAACTTTTATCGGAAGCTTAAATGAGAAAGCAACCAGTAAGAGAATAGAAGGTTTCGAAAGTTAATCTAATTGTTGTGGATCGAGTTTGGCTTTCGATGGTCTGGCCTAGGGTGTAGGGTGTAGGGTCAGCGTACCTGTAGGTAAGCTGTAATGCAGGACAAGGATCTGCGGTGTACATAACGTAGAACAATTTTACGTCACATGAAAGTGTGATTAATTATATACAATTGTACGTTAGATATAGATACGTAACGTTATGTATAAGAACCTATACCTATATGTTATATGAAGTTATATTAGTAATTTTTCGACTGTTGTATTTCCATTTTCAACCGTTTTCATTTCATTTTCTAAAATCAAATATAAGTAAATGCCTTTGGGTTTTAAAGTTGTTTAATAAATGCATCGTTAGCAAAACAGTAAACTATTTTCCATACAATATTTTTTCTACGCAATTTAACTTTGCAGAACCAAGAAAAACTTCATAAGATTCTTCGTTCTGAAGGCTATGGTTAGATTTTTGGATTAAAATTTTATTTCTAAGAAATCGGCCAGACAGCGAAAAGTTTCAGAGGCCTATTTTCAGAACTATGAAAGAGCAGTGACTAAAGATAGATTTCCAGCTGGAGTTACGCAGCATTTCAAGTCACACTAGATGTACATTAAAGAAGCGTCATGAGTCCTCTGCGCTCTGCTCTTTTTAACAGTCCTTAATTATATGCTGGAAGATAAAATAAAAAACAGAACAAACAAAGTACATCAACTATTAGGTCCGTTCGTTGAACTTTCCCCAGGGTTGACCCAGGTTTTCTTGACATCCCTATGAGTTGTCAAAAAAACCTGGGTTTTCCAGTTCTCAAAAAACGCTAATTCACAAATCACCACACATCTCTGTCATAAAAAAAATACATGTCATTTGACAGCCCTCAAATCGCCTCAGCAAAAAGCTAGGGTGAGTTGGGGAAAACCTATGGCAAACCTATGGCTCAAAAAGCACTCAATTTGACATTCAGGGCGAATTTAGTTTACTCAAAAAACGCTTTGTGGCGACCCTAGGGCAACCCCAGGGCTTCAACGAACAAACCTATTATTAGGCTGGAGCCACCGTCATTGAGGGAGGGTCCTACATACATACATATAGACATGTGTCAAAAATGTGTACAAAGTTTGAAATGAATCGGTCAAGTAGTTTGAAATGACAGTGAACACGGACTTTGAACAGGTAGTTTTGAAAAAGACGCGTCTAAGGTTTATCAACTAAAAAAGTGAAAAAAATAAATAATTTTTTTCCAAATTACATTAAATCATCGATAAATATAAAACATATTTTATATTTTTTTCTTTCTACCAGAATTTACCTAAGGTCAGGTAATAACTCGAATTAAATTTGCTGGCAAAAGCGCATACAGTGCTCTTCACTTGATTACTTAGTACTTAGTTCGGCGTGAACCTGGTCCTCAACATCAGCCAACATCCTTCTATAACGGCATCGATTTCGGCCGAGCTCTCTCCAGTTTTGCACTCTAAGTCGGTTGCCACAGATTTCAGTCCAAAATGGGAAAAAAAAGTTTTAACCGCAGAAGAAAAAAGGGAAAATTGACGTGTTGCAATCCAAAGGGTTTTCAATGAGAAAATATTGCCAAAAAAATAGGCCGAAGTGACCATGTCGTGAGGAATTTTTATAAAAACAGTGATTCATACGCCCTTTAACTCCTCAGGATAAGAGAAACATTTTAAGAACTACGTCAAGTTCAGCTCTCTCCATGAGCAAAATAAACGAAAATCCGGAGGTAACAGCCAGCACATCACCTGTTAGTCGAACTATTTTAAAAAGATCTCTTCAATTAAAAAACTAAAAAAAAGCCTCTACTCAACGCCACTCGTTCACATGACCTGCGATACCAGCTTTGGAAATTGGAAGTGAGCTAAATTGGCGGAATGTGTTTTTTTCAGACATTTGATCGCAACTTTAAGAGCATTTACTCCAATTTTCGGTCGTAATTCTCACCCTAGGAGACAGACAGGCAAGGCAATAATAAAACTTAGTACAAAATATTAGATATTCGTTATGTGATGTCTGATGTTGCCGTGTCAGTGAGACAATGGGTTGCTTGATATGTCGAAAATATCGCTGCCTTTCAAGCGTTCTTAGTAAACGATTCATATCAATCATCAATTCAACCATATGAACGACGCGACGTCAAGTTCTCTTCATAATTATAAAAAATATAAAAAAAAAACTAACTCCTTTGCTTTCATCATGGGTTCTTCTCTATTAAACGTGTTCATATTTTTCAATTATAGCCTCAGGCAAAACAAATATAAAGTTATCAAATCGAGCCTATCCTTAGCTTGAATTGGTAAGAGGAATATCTAAAAGTAATTTGCAATTTATATGCAGAGTAGGTTGTGAATTCTCAAGGGCCTCTTCAACACGTATAAGTTTATTTTTGGTGCACAATTTGTTGAATATCGCTTGGATAAGTAGGTATAGGTAGCTTGTATTTTTGCTTCGAAATAGTTTTGTTATGAAACGAATTACTTCTTATTCTTTTGAATCTATACTTGCTTTAAATAATTACTCGAAAGAAAAAACGTCCTTGTGAGTAGTCTTTCTCTCTATATCTCTTTTCTACTTAAAATCTCTCAAGTGACTCATATATCAGGCGATATCTATGCCTTAAAGCTAACTTTTTTTATGTAAAGCTAACGTATAGAAGTATTTTGTATTAAAAATCGAATGAAAACTGGAAAACGTAACATGCTGGGATGAAAGTTTTTATTTTTATGTTGATGAGATTATTAATTGATGAAAAATTTGAACAAGTGTTCACATTCCAATTGAATATTTCTCTTTTCTTTTTTATGTGTTAAATGATTGTGGGCGCAAATGTTACCAGTTCTATTTGCAATCATATCCGTTGCCCTAGGCGTAGTAATATCCTTTTATAAATAAGTTTTGTATGAAGGCATTACATATGTTGGCAGTCAGTGAGAGAACATTTTCCAAAATAATTTGTCAAAAACTGGGGTATAATCTCGAGACATTGGTGTTTTTAATTTAGTTTTCCTTTTATTAAGTTAATTTTTTTAAAGTGTTGTGAATTAAAATAACATAGAAGTCAACGTGGACTTCAAATATTTATGAAAATTTGCAAAAACTAACTGTGCAATGGCACTTTATTGAATGCAAAGTAAACCCAAGAGATCGACATTTGAATAGATATACCTAAACCAACATCTATGTTTTGAATATTTAATAGAATAGAAAATTTTACTATTGATTTTAATGTCAATGGGTCGACGACAAACGAGGTCATATTTGAAACGTGGTATATAACGCAGGTCATTTCAAGGCAAGCTAAATGACCAAAATTAATTTATCTATACACGCTATTTTAGAGAGGACAAATTTTTTGTTTGTGTTGAATGGGCTCTAGAGCCTAGGGAATAACATTTGCTATATTTCATTCCCATACTTCCTCGAGAACTGAAACAGGAACGAGAACTTAGTGTTTTTAGTGAATAGGCTCCAAAACTACTAAGTCGATTTAAATGAAATTTATAACACAATGATCTAGGGCTTGAGAAATGACGTAGGCTATATTTCCCTCCGAGATGGTCACTGGAACATAACCGAGTATTTTTTTTAAATAATTAGCGTACACATCAAGGGGTTGTATTCATAACGAATGTTATAGAACACAGCGCGAGCATTTAGGAAAGTATAGGAGAGTATCTCAAAGGAGACACCGATGCACATTGCTTGTGACCCTTTGTGAATCGTAATGGAAATACAGAACCAAGTAAAGCATTCCACGTTCGGGTGGTGCGACTAAAATAAGAATCTCTATACTTGACTGTACGCGCGAAGTTGGGGTCAATGTAAAACTGATGAGCATTCCTAGCGAGGCGGGTGTTGCGGCTAAATTATTTAAGGGAGGAATGCAGCTGGCTATTTCACTAGAACACAGTTTGTGAAAAAAGCGATAAAAGAGAGAGATAGAGAGAGACAGGTTACGTTTCGGCGATATCCAAGAGAATCAATCGATTCTACGATTGAACTATCACCTATCAATCTTAACGCTCTATTGTGTACCCTATCAAGTAAACGCAAAGATGTTTTAGGAGCATTTGATCAGTATTGGGCGGATGGAGGCCTGATAAATTGTAGCCATATCAGAAGGGGTGAAGAACTACTGGAAAAAGTGGACTCATTTAAAAAATTAAATAAATAAAAATAAATGTGTGCGCAACAGAGCAAGGAGGCCCAGAGCCTAAAGCATTTCTTACAACCTTGCGAAAGGCGATACCCATGGAAAAAACATTTTTGCCTCAGTTGGTACTCGAGCTACGAACCTCTGGGTTAAAGACAGACATGCTAACCATCACGCCACGGGTACCACAAGTTTCTTCAAAGTGGGATAAATCAGCAATTTGGTTATCAAGGATTCTTCTTGATTCACGTAATCTATGATAACCAAAGAGTGTTTGTTCACCTTTTTTACGTCATAGTTAAGAAATCATAGATTATTGAAAAATCGTTCCATTTTCAAGTCTTTATGTCAATACTTAATCAAGAAAATCTAATGAATATACATGTATATAGGTACTAGAACTAGGTACATATGTATATTACTTCAGTAATTCAGTGAGCCACTTTTTCAATACATGAGAAGATATTTCGATTTTTTTTAATTCAGTGAAATTGTTTTTTAGTTTGCGACATGTGATATATCAGCCTGAAGTTTTTTATTCTCCAAGGATAGCTGTGATTCGAACGAAAATCAAGTCTGAACAAACTGATTTCCAGTTAATCGTTGGTTAATAAGGACTAACCAATTAAAATTTTATTAACTTATTATTTCAATTTTTTTAATGAACGGTTAGTGATTAATCTAGACGCATAGTGAAAACTTTGAAAAAAAACTTATTTTTTTCTTCAAATAATATTTTTTACAAAATGTTGCATTAAGGGTCCTTTTTTCAAATTCTCAATGATCTTGTTGTTTTTAGTCAAACTACAAAAAACCGAACGTTAAAATCTTTCTTAGTTTTTGAGAATTTGAAATTGAATTTGAAAAAAAAAAAATGAATGTACTTTTTCCAGAAAATCCATTTTTCGGGCAGATTTTCCCTTTTCATTTTTTTTCTAGTTTTTTTTTGTCATTTTTTATTTACTTGTTTTAATTTATTTATTTAAACGGAGCTCGCGGTCGAGAGTTTTGCGGTTGAATTTAGCTTGACGCACTTGAATGTCTATATTGTGTACTATTCGACTTAGATCAATGCTAGTCCATTGTGATGGCATGAGCCACGTGACTCCTATACTCAAATGAAAATAAAAGCAAAAATAAAATTACAAGTATTTTAAGGAGTTTCAAGTTATTCTAAAGCATTAATTTTTGTTTCTAGAAATCCCGGATAGAGTTCTTCTAGATTCTCGAAAAAAATTTCCTAAGGGTTTTGTTTCTTAGGTGATAGAGTCCTGGGAAGTGAAAAAGAAAGCGTGGATAGTCCTTATCCACTTCATCACTGTCGTCCATACTGGAGTAGTGAGTACAATAAGAAAGTTATAATTATTGAAAACTGTCTTTGGACGTCTTGGATGTTAAAAGATGCATAAAAACGTAAAACATTGGATCCTAGAGCTAACATCTTTGTACGAAAAATATGAATATCAAAGTGCATTCGCTTGAAATGCTCTTAAAAAATTTCCAAAGTACTTTAACGTGTTATATTACATATGTATGCTAAACACACTTGTAATTCACAAGACACGTTCAATTGGTTTAATTTTAGTTAAGTTTACTTTATCAATCAGAGTTAATTCAAGAGATTCAGTACAAGACTTCAGTTTTAATATTAATAAATATAAAAGTAATAATAGTATAAGTAAGGTATTTTTAATTTACCTACAAATAATAACACTAAGATTAAGTAAAACCGATAAACCAAAAAAGTGAAATGACCCACAAAACCAACATAATACTATTTAAGTTTCTCATGAAAAGAGTTTGAAAATGTCAATGTCAACCAATTACACGTGTAAAATTATGTATATTTATGTTTATTTTGCTGTTAATAATTGTTGTGACTGGTGATGGCTAGTAGACTCGCTGAAATCCATACAATGTTTTTTGTTTCAATAAAATGTTTAATTTGAATCGCAAGAAAGTTAAAATGTAATATTTAGGGCAGTTCACAATGTTGCACAATTTTCAAGTATTTTTGAAGTTAGACAGACAAATCGGATAATGTGAGGTAGAACCTCTCTAACTTTAGAAAAATTTCATCTAAAACAATAAGTAAGATACTATATAAGGAAGAAATATGTAATAAAATATAATTTAAATAAAATAAAATGTTTTATAACGGATTTACATAGCTGTAAGTAAAATTATAGTTCCTGCTAGCACCATATGTAAATCGCCTGTGAAAATTGATTGGAAAATTAAGTTATACCAAAAATTTGACAATGTGAACGCTAGTAACAACAGACCATTCAACATCCATCAAATCGAATCTGTCCAACTAATTGTATAGTGTGAACTGCGCTTTTGTCCGATTGAGGAACTTTTTTAAAAAAAATTTATGATTACACACTGGTCAACAACATTTTTGCACATGGGTTTTACCTAGTATGTTTTGATTATATAAGCAAATCTATATAAAAAATTCCGATTAGAGACTGAAAATATTTGCTTTTTAAAAAGTTAAGGGGGGTGTTAGGATTTCAAAGTAAGAAAAAAGACTTTTTTGCTTTGCTTTTTTTTTTGCTTTTTTGATTGAGTAATTTTATTCGGACCTTTTGTACTTTATACTTTCGACAATATAAAAAATAAGGTGTGGTGTACGCGCCAGTTACTCAACCCAATCGAGCTATTGGCCAATTTATTAAAGTCTGCAGTTTGCGGGAGATCTTAAACACCATTGTTGGAAGGAACATAGAAGAAACAGTAGCTTCAATTATTACACGTCCCTATAAAACACATTTACTTTACTTCCAACACTTTGTATCCTTTCTTCGAACCAAAAACACCGCAAATTGTTTTTTTTTTCTCCAGACGTCCTGGGGGAAGCTCTTGCTCTGTTACCGGCTTATGCTTCAATATTTCTGCATGAAAAAATTGCCCTATATTTTCGAAAGTATGCTCAATAAAGTACAAAAGGTCCGAATAAAATCACTCAATCAATATTTAAGAAAAATGTTCCCAAAAAAAGTCTTTTTTCTTACTTTGGAACCCTAACACCCCCCTTAACTTCTTAAAAAGCAAATATTTTCAGTCTGTAACCGCAATTTTTTGTATAGTTTATATAGCTTATATAATCAAAATATATTAGGTAAAACCCATGCGCAAAAAAAAAAATTTTTTTTGTTGGCCGGTGTTACAGTTCTGTTATTCAAAACTGGCTATGTTCTTGAACTCATCCAGAAATGATGAGCAAATCAGCAGAGGACTTCCAAACAATTGATTTATTTTTGTAATCATACCAGAAGAAATGCATTTTCAAATTGTGCAAATCTTCTACAGCTCCATGAGTTCAATTGGTTTTGAACAAATGCTTTAAAGTACTTATTCACATCAACAGAACTAAAAAATGCACCTCCTTAAATCCTTTTTTTTATAAACACGCCTTAGTTCTTATACCTATGCTATAAATTTTCACACAACATGCCCTAATCAAGACACCCCACTGATTTTAATAGAAATAATTGATTTAAATTGTTAAGCAAATTGACCGGAAAGCATCGATGATTGGCCAGTGAGGGTAAATGTTGAATGTAATTAAAATTCCAATAACGATTCAACAAATTTTTGAGTAGCTGTACAGAGAAAACGTTTAATGTTAGTTAATTGATGGAACCAAGTACGTGGCAATTGGTAAAATAATTTCTATTAAGTAACTACGCTATCAAAAGAGCTTAAAATTGTAAATTATGGCAGCAAAAACTCCTTCCATTTCAAATTAATTACCTAATTTGATTTAGCGACTAAATTGTATTTCTTGTGCCTATATTGAAGTTTTACTATTTCAAATGAATTGGGGTAGATTGTTTTGAAGAATATATTTTAACCTTTCTGCAAAAATGTTCAGAGAACATTAAAAGCTTTAAATAAGATATATATCATACTTAATTTTTGAGAGCTGCTGTCACACTGCTTATTTACATCTATATAATCCAACCACATTAAATGTGCTAATTTGCATAATTTTGCAAGAGAAACTGCTTTTCAAATCTTGAGAGGGCTAAGCAGTGGTCTGTTCTTTTATTCTTGGATGTTACGCGATGTAACATCCGGTAACATTATGTCGTTCCTAAATGCAAAAAAGTTACGCGATGTAACATCGATGTCGTTCCTAAATGCAATGTTGAAGTGTCAGAATGTTACGTTTCGTAACTTTTTCCAACTCATCTCTGGGACTTGAGTTTCGATGTTGATCTGTCAAACCCCTCTAAAATTGTTGTTGCTCAGATTTGTGTTTGGTTTTTTTTCATTTATCTTTAAAAATTCTGTAAGCAGTTATTAATTTTCAATCTTGTTCATTTCAGAATTCTTTTTTCTTCATCAAAAACATGTTTCTTTTATCTGGTTTTATATTTTAAGACATACTTTATTCTTATTTTTGACAGACCAACAAAGTGTAACATCGAGTCGTTCCTAAATGCAATCATGATTTTGTAACAAAGTCAAACATACACAACAACAACGATGATTTTGACACTACAGCATCGCGTAATATCGAAGCTATTTAGGAACGCAGTACAGGTGTTGAATTTGGCCAATTGTTCTCCAAAAGACTTCAAATTGTATGTTAACTGAGGTAACTACTTTTAATTGATATTTTAACTAAAATAATTTAATCTACTGTGGTTATTTTTTATACCATCATCAACAAAAAAAGCTTCTACAGTGTTATTTATATTCACATTTATTTAAAAAGTTTACATTTAAAGTCTTTCTTTTAAAGTTTGGTGAAAAGAAATATAAAGGCCACTCTAATGGCAACTTGGTGCAAATATCGGGCAGCAAAAGCATTTTACACTCACCGGTAATCCGATTCTTGTCTGTTGAATGTAGGTACACAAATACTGTTTGGATATCTTCACTAATGATTACTTGATTGATCAGGTTGCAAAGGGATCATCAGACTGTCGGTGGTCGACTGTATGTAGATTGAAATTGAAGGAATCAAATGAGAAATTTCCTCTAAAATATATATGCATAGCTAGGTTAAAACCTAACTGCAAAAAAAACTATTCATCTCATTGGCCTTTTACTGAGTTTCTTTAAGATAGATAGATAGATTTATAAATTCTTTATTTTATGATGATTACAATATTTCTGTCTTAAGAATACGAACATGGCAATTTTGCCGTCTGCCCGAAAGACATTCCATAAAAAAACGATACAAAGGTATAAAACAGAATTATTAGCTTGTAAAAATAAATTATATACTAAAAAATTATTTTCAAAAACTACAAAAATTTTAATTAATTTACAATTTTAATGATAATTTCATCAGATATTTAGATAAAAAGTTTTCTTTAAGAGTTTCTTTAAGTAACTTTTGCATTTCCTTTTATCCAGCTGATAGACTCTACGCTGATAGAAAATATACCTAAAATAAGAACGCATTATGTAAATGCAACCTTGAATTGATTTAAAATAAATAATTTTTACGGTATTCCAAAGAATCCCATATGCACCCAGAATCTTGTATTTAATATACTCCATCTTGCATAAGCAACGAATTTTTAGCGTAAATTCAATTTTGCTGGAGAGTTTCACTTTCGCCTAACAAGGTTCGGAATTCAAAAATCAGCCCACCATCGTATTCTGTAGGTTAGCAAAGACTAGGAGGCAAGAGCGTGAAGCATTCAATTTTCATTTTCCAAGAGTATGTTTTTGCATGAGGTGCAACTCTAGTGCGAATTAACTAAAGTGTCCTTGACAGTTGCCAGTCCCATGACGGTGCCGGTGGTGCAGTAGTGTAACGCGAGCGTACAACTTGTCTGCAGCCATTTGATAGACGAGCTGTGGGCACATGAAATATCCGGAATAAGCGGGTGGAAAAATAATCTTAATCAGCCGTGAAGTAGCTAGAGTAGGTCGATTGAAAGAGCGAATACACAAATTACCACTTTCAATGAAATTGCATTATCCATGAATTTCGTTCTCCCTTATTTAAGAAAAATTAATATCTACAAGCAAAGCAAGCAGAATTAAGTTCCGCTGCGACACTTCAACAATTATTGAACTCTGTCTATCACGGAGTTATTTGCTTAGAGTTTGATTGAAAAGTGTTATTAAAACAGCTTGGGTAAATAACTCTGCTATAGCCAATCGACCGAATAGGAAGTGAGAGTTCTTTAAAATATCTATCAGTGGATTGATTTGATTTCAATAAGAACCAAGAGAAAGGACTTTGTATATTTAAACAGACAAACAAAATATTGTAAATGTAAGATTACATTGCAAAGCTGCTTAGGAAAGCAAAGAATTTTTGTATACTCTGTAAGTGATGGTTAAATCTGACCCCAAGTAGGAACATAATAATCGTATTTACTTAAAATTGTTTCTCACAAGTAGTTTAGATTGTGGTACCCGTGGCGTGATGGTCCGCCTGCTAACCCAGAGGTTCGAGGTTCGGATCCCAGCAGAGGCAAAAATGTTTTTCCACGGGTATCGGCTTTCGCGAGGAATTGGCAAGTCCTCCATTAGTAAATTCATTGCCATGAAAAGCGTTTTCTTAATAAACCGTTCCGAACCGGCAGAAAATTGTAGGTCCCCTCCATTCCCTCACGAAGAATGGTTGTGAGAAATGCGCTAGGCCCAGGCGCTCCTCGCTCTGTTGCGCCACCCTATAAAAGCAGTTTAGATGGTTATTTTGTGGGATATCGAACAGAAAGGTTCTGGATCTGGAACTGTCGAGCGCGAGGGTTTGATAAGTAAAGTTTAAAATGCTAGGCTGTAAATAATCCTCAACCCTCATTCGTTCTAAAACAATTTAGCAAAGTAAATAGACTCTCCATACTTTCTATTAGGAATTTACATAGCTGCAAGATTAAACGAGAATGTTAAATGTAACAAAACATGGCTTTTTCGTCACTAATATTTGTTTTTAAGTAACTTTTTTTTCCAATTTGCATTGCATAATATAATTTTCGACTTCCTTTTGAAGTTTTAAAACACAGCAACAAATTTTTTTATGACAAAGATTTTAGTCCTTTTGATGTTCTCCCAAGTTTCTGCTTTTTGTTTTAATCAATTCACTTATTGTGTTTCTCCGGCCATTAACATGCAAGACGGATTTGTTGAAGAAATGAAATTTTTGAAAAAAAAAGAATTTAACTTTACAGAGAAAACAGTGAATAGGATCATTTTAAGTAAACGTGGTTACTTTAAAGTTATATCATTAAATGCAAAATGGAATAAATTCAATCATTTCTTCATTAGAAAATATTTAGGTTTCTTAAGCTCTTCTCCCTAGACCTAATAATAGCAGGCAGACATGCTAGTGATTACGTCACGTTTTAAAAAAGTAAGAAAACAAAGTTTGATTGCTAAAATCTTAGTAAACAATATCTAAGAAAATTAGGAAAATAACGTTGGCTGTATGTATTTTGTTACAAATAATTAAAAATAATAATTTAAATGAAGGTAAGGAGTATGATGGAGCCTATGATCAAGGTTTCAAACTATTCATTTACATAATTCTGTTCACACCTTTTAACCGACATTGCCATAACGATATTTTAATTAAGTCTCGGTGATATTGAATGCAGTTTTAGTAAAATCTTCTTGAGGGGCTAGGCGAGTTTCTCATTTTCAAAAAATCGATTTTTTTTTTTTAATTTTTCGATGGGTAAACATCTCAAATGATGTCCTAAAATATTGGAATGATATCTTGGATACTCTTGAAATGGCATCAGAGTATAGAAGAAAAGCATCTCGGGCGCTCGAACTTCAACCATCCCAACGCGGCGGGGCGCCCGACAGCTGCCTCGTCCTCAACGTCCTACAATTCCTTATATGTCCTGCACCTTAAATTTTTGAATGCTCAAGGACATCTAGATCCTTTGTACTCCCTTCCTGTTAGTTGAGTCGAAAATTGCTCTGAAAACTTTAAACGTGTTATTCTCAAAACTGCATTTTTCAACTTTGCCGCCGCTGTAACTCGCGCAAATATTAACGAATCGTCTTGAAATTTTAACTGCTTACTCTCCATATGTTTTTACATACAACCTTCTACAACTTCTACAAGCAGCCATCGAAAGACGATTTTTTTTGGCGAAATTTGGACTTTTTTTTTAATTTGCTGCCATTTTGTCAATTTTCAATTTTTCACTATAATTATAGAAAGGGTCTACTTTAACGCCATTATTTTATTTTCTTGTTACAGGTACCAGAAAAATTCAAAAAAGCGGTCTTCTAATTTCAAGGAGTTCAAGAAATGGTCCATATCTCTCTTGGATTTCAATATTTTAACTCGAAATTTCGTGACAATTTACATGAATATATGTATAATAAACTCCTAAGATTACAGAACATTTGAAGCTATAGTTTTTTTTTACATGCCTTCAAAAAATCACATTCATTTGAGCTCGAGAAACTAGCCGAGCCCCTTAAAGAACCGCAACTTTTGGCTGCTGAAGTAAGTTTAAACATCTTTAAATAATTTATTTGCAACTAATGATCACGGTCTTACTATACATGATCTTTACACGTCAGAATCCCATCAGAGCTATTCACCTTACATTCTTCTTCGGTGTTCTTTAACATGAATATTTTAACCATAATAACCTCCATTTTGTGCGTTACAAATTTTTGCGGCAGCTGAAAAGGCATAGAAAACGTATGCCGTATATAAAACAACTACCCTCCAAACATAAATAGTGTTCTGTTGAATCCGCACGTATTTTGTTAAACTATACTCGTACATCGCCAAACCAAGTCGCGTTTCGTTTGTAGTAAAATTTCACAAAAATTAATGACTGGCGAGGCGATGTAACTACGGTCTATCTATGCGATTTTCCTTTGGACGGAATTCTGATGACTATATGTCTCGGTGTGAAAACTGAAAAGGGACCAAATGTAGGTCAGTGGTTTTCATAGTAATGAAATGATGCTGTCCTTTGAAATAATATACCTATAGAAGGGTTAGTTTCCTGCTTACTGGATCTGGCTTTTTGCAGAGTATACAGAGGTAAAAAGAACATGAAATGCGGTGAGACCTTCGTAGAAAAATTTATTTCCACTCTTGTGAAGAATAGATTTATGGTGGCCTATAGAAATCTGATTTATTAAAAAATTAAGGGTCTGCGAATCTAACTGTTATGCTCATGTAATTGGATGTGGGACATAAAAACTCTTAAAGATTTTCAATAAATGAAATTCTATTAAGTCTTTTAATATCAATATGAAAACAAATACTTGGCTTTCTCACATGCTGTCCGAGTGCAATGAGCTGAAAGATATCCCACTGTTCTCGAGATTGGTTAAGTTTATGAATTATTTGAAACGGATGAATTAATGGCTTAATACACAAAAGGCAATGAATACAAAAATGCAACATCCTTCCTATGTTGCATGCTTAAAACATTTTGAATTTCCTGTCGCGCCGCCAGTCGTCCGCCACCCTCCGATACATTTTATTGATCAACATTTCAATAGGAAAGATTTTCGATAACGAATTTCTTATTGACAAAAAAGGTATGCCCTCTTTTAATTGACAAAACAATCCCTGTTTCCAACGCAACGGGGTTTTGTTTATGGGTGGTTATTTTTGCACAAAAAGTTACACTTATGATATGAGTCATTGGATTGGTGACTCTTGAATGGTTTGAATGATTGTTATTCTTCATAGTCCCTAGTGGTTACAGGCTATGGTTGATGAAAAAATAATTTGAGAGGGTTCTTCAAACGGTCACCCTTAAATTTCTTACCTACCCTATGTTTACTGCGATGTGTTGATGGGCGAAGTCAAAAGTGTGTGAAAACTTAAAAAAGTAGGTACTGATGGAGGCAAACAAAACCATCAAAACACAATACTTGTGTTTGTTTAATGACCTGCTCTAGATCGATCTAGAGCAGAAAAAAGCAGCTTTTTGGTGTTTAGTGACGATTTTTCTGCTCCGAGCAAGAGTTTTTTGTGTTTAATGACCTGCTCTAGATCACTTTACAGCTTTTGAGTAAGAGCAGATAGGAGCAAAGTGTCAAAATCAGCTGTTGACATTTGATTCAAATATTTTTGTTTTTATTTTGCGTTTTGCAATCTATTTGGAATCGAATTTAACTTAAAATCAATTGAATTAACATCGCATGTTAGTTTAGTTTTGATTCCAATGTTTCCGAATATTGATTTTTATTATAATAGGATACCAAACATAATTTTGTAAACTAGCTAAGGTTACAAAATGTTTGTTGCTTTCTTATCAGCTGACTTTTGGCCCCAGCTGACTCTGCTCTAAGTTGCCTGACATTTTTCATGTCTCTTGCTCTGCTCTGAGCTGCGGTGCTCTGCTTTTTTTTTCATTAAACACACTTATATTTTCGATTTTTCGTCAGACAAAAGATTGGCAGTTAAATTTGGAACACATAAAACATCTCGCACTTCTATTGAATTCGGCATTCCATTGACATCAGTATACAACTTGACAGTTCCACAGGATTTAACGTTCATCTTTGTATCGTTAGCAGCTAAAATTTCTGATATTGGATATTTCTTTTCATTTAAAATCCAATCATTGTTCATTGTTAGATGCTGCGTTGCTCCAGAATCTATGTACCAATCACTTTTGTTGAACTTTCCAGTCAAGAAAGCCGAGCTGAACTCTGGCCTTACATTATAAGTTGAATCAAACTTCACCTTGGAATGCTTGTTCATTTTATTCTTGTCTAAACAATCAGGTGATTTGTGGCCTTTCTTGTTACAGGTGTAACAACGAATACCACCCTTTTTAGATTTTTGCTTGGAACTGTTTAAAAAAGCACTATTTTTATTCTGTGAAGGCATTTCTTGCAATAACTTGGTCTTAACAGCGTCACTTGTAAGTTTAACTTCGACATTGTCTAATGCCATAACCATCGGTGAAAAATTTTCAGATAAACCACCCAATAAGAAACACGCAATCCACTCGTCATCGACCTTGAATCCAATGCTATTCAAACGATGTGCAGCGGTAACAATTGTGTTAACGTAGACTTGCATTGACTCGCATTCTTCCAATTTGGTCTGGGTTAATTGTTTAATTAAACCTAACTCTACCCTTATCTTCAAATATTGTTTTTAATTTCTCCCAAACAACTTATTACGGATGTTCTTACTTGCGGTCCTTCTCAATATTAAGAAATAAAATTAATTTTTTAAATGGTAAGAAATTACTTATTTGTACACAACAAATAGCCGTCTTTTATTCAAAATATCTATTTTCCTTGGCGTTGTTCTGGGCCCATAACCTATTGTTATGTACGTTGTGGAAGGAAAAACAATATATACATATATCTTGAATCTTGAACGTTTTAATTGAGAAAAATAAATTATTATAAACATAAGTCTATGTAAACTTAGAATACAAACTAAGTGAATAAAGCTTGAGTGAATTAAATATTTACAACATAAGGTAGTGTAAGTTAACTGTTTAACATTTAGCTCAAATATAATAAATTTAAAATGTTTCATAAAAAAATGAAAAAAAGGAAGTTAATGTCATAGAAGAGAAAAAAAGATTAAGATTGAATGTGAGGATACAGAAAGAGAGAAATATGAAAAGAGGAAAGAAGAAAAGTAAGAAAAGAATCTTTGAGAAAAAAAAAATTGAAGTTAGTTGCTCTCATTAAAGAAGAAAAAATCTAATTTGATTTTGAAAGTTTTCGTGTCGCTAATATCTCGCAGGTATGGGGGGGAGTGAGTTCCACAAGTTAACAGCAGCTTCAAAGACTTGTCTTTCAGAAGTTAGACATGAAAAACGTGGTAAAATTAGTATGTTTTTGTTTTATATTTGTAAATATAGGTTAAAAGCCACAATCTGACAACGAATTTAGCTTCATAAGGCTAAAATAAAACGAAAATTTTAAGTGGAAAAATTCCATATATCGCTTCGTTTTCGAGATATCGATTTTTGCAGTTCAAAAACATCCTTTTTTGATTTATGTTTGTAAATATGAACTAATAATAGCCTAAATTCGCTTGAATATCAGGTCAATATTAATTTTGTGAATATAAATCATGAGAAAGCTTCAATTTTTAATCTCACAACTAATAATAGTCTAAAATTCGCCGGAATTTAAGGTGATTATTAGTTTTGTGTTCAAAAAATGTGCGCGAATTTCAGGCTATTATGAGTTCATGTTTACAAATATAAATATGGGATTCGTGGAGTAATGGCTAGCATTTCTGCTTGTTACGCGGGATGCTTGTGGTTGGAATCCAAACAGAAACCAAAAAATGTCTTCCCACGGGTATCACCATCCTCCGATTGTAAAATCATTGGAATGAAAAACGCTTTCTCGATTAGCCGTTCGTAACCGGCAGAAAATAGTGGCCCCCTCCATTTCCAAACAAGGCATGCTTGTGAAAAATGCGCTAGGGGCTCACAGCCCTGTGTTGCACCACCCTATGTATCATGTATCTATGCATCTACCTTCCTAAAATAAAATGAAAACGGCTATAGTTGAAATATTATGGTGAAATAGTTCACTGCTATTAGGCTTTCTTATTTAATGTCCAGAAATAAATATAAGATGTCAATGAAAGGTATAGAGTTAAGTGTAATATAAAAGCAAAAAGGAGATACATATGTATGTATGAGTGTGATATAAATTTGCATACATTTCCCAAGTAATAGAGTACCTACCTATTTAGGCAATAAATTCGATCAATAAATAAATTAGATTCCCATATTCCGCGTAAATTTTATTTTAAAACATTAACAGTTACCCAAAGCCCAAACCAAAAGGGTAGGCTTAACGAACACCCAAATACTCTAACATATGAGCAGAAGTACATATAGGTACCTATTTATACCAACATATTTGCATAAATGTTAGTTAGGTATATAAATTCATTCAAGCAAAACAATTCAAATTCTGTTTCTTACAGATTTCGAAATCCTTACACAAGAAAAAATTTGTTAAAAGTATAGGAACGTTTCCATCTCTCTTGGGAGCTTATGTGCGTTGAAGTTGAAACCCTCATTTAGGAATCCCTACCCTGAGGTATACTTATCCTTATTTCTCTTTTCAATGCCCTCAAAAAATTATTCGTATTCCCAAAATAAGATAAATCAATAATTTACGTCATTCTATTTGTGTATCTATGTGATCTATGTTCCTACCTAGTAATTACATCATTTTAACGCCTCGCTTTGTGTATTATGATAACCGGGGGGGTTATAATTAAGTCAGCGAAGTAAAGATTTTGGGTTTTGTTTTATTGTTTTACCACCGAATGCGAAAGCAACAGGCTACACAATTCTTGTATTCCGTACGAAAATTAGAACGAATAGCTCCTTCAATTAGTCAGGTTGAACTTTCATCGCTCATTCCAAACAATTTCCATAATGACAATTATCGTTTGTGGGACTGTGTAAATAACTAATCAACAGGTAACACTACCATCTTCATACTTCTACCATCCCAGCATCCCTTGTAGCGCGGTTGAAACAGTAATTGAAAAAAAATCTGTATCTTGCATTTATACTGCATAGGGCAAACACCAAACAGCAAATGCTTAATGCTATCCAATGGAAGCTATGTTAACAGACAACAAACATAACTACATTCTACATAACCCAAAATGCTCTAATGTTGCAGTTCCATTTTATGGAAAATGTGTATCGCACTCAATTTGAGTGTGAATTGTGGTTCGGTCGGTGAAAGCTGCATCATTATGTGGAACGTATCTGTTTCCCCTTTTTATTTTGAGATGGTTTTGGCTTGCAAAGCCGAACGTTAGGCACCAGCTTGAAAACGAGTTCTGTTTCTGTCAGTATTCAGTAGTTTGTGGGTCGTCTTGCCGTTTTGTTTGTTTGATTAAATTGACGTTGACGTGGGAGTGTACAGTAGGTTTGTTCTTCAGTGTATGGGTGGTTAATGTTCTTTTTTTTTAGGGAAAAGTGTATGCAGAGTGTTAAAAATTAATTAAAATAGTGTCAAAAGCTCTGAAGATACATGTACTAAAGTATTAATGAAATAAGCTGTGCTTTTTTAAACCAATATTTGAGATTCCTTAAGCCAAATCAAACTTTTTCAAAGTAAACCGATATAACTTTTGACACCTTTTCCCTCAACATTTACCAAGGACGAATGTGTGCACTTTTGGTGCAGTGTTCCTTCTTTTAACCACTGTTGCTGCATTGACTTATGTAATACGAACCTACTGAAAAATTTGTGCTAATGGAATTTCTTTGTTCTTGTTCTTTCTGATAATAGCAATATGCTCTTATATAAGCTCTCAAGTGAATTGCGCAATCGATTAAAGTAGTACCTATCGACGAAAATCCTTATGCACTCATTGCAAGTGGTTTATTTGTTTTTACAATTTTTTTTACAGGCTTTGGATAATAATTTTTGTGATAAAGTGGAAAAGTTAAAAACGCTACAATGTTAAAACATAAGAATTCAATTGCAGTGGTTTACACTGCTTTTGTATTAAGCAGTGCCATTCAGTTAGTGCAATCAACTATTATGGATAAGTTACGCGATGATCCGGATTTATCACAGGTAATTTAAACTTGTTGTTTTTCATTAAGACTACTTGTACAGGTATGTGTATATAAGCATATGTACCTATATAAAAAAAACCCCGACTCAGGATAAAAGAATCAGTCGTTCATTTCAGATTGACTTTGTCATAAAGGAAGGAGTGGAATTCACATTCTCTTTTCCGGAATGGGGCGAATTTATCCTTGACCTTTTTCCGCTTCAGAAAATCAATAAAAAAGCCAAAAACGGAAAAAGTTAAAATACAACGAGCTTTTTCCTTGTTACGTAAATGAAACCATAGGTACGAGTACTAGCTGGGTTATATTGTTCGTGGTTCCGTTGCGATGGTTCTTCGTTTGTATATAGGTACCTAACCTATAGTCAGATTAATAACCTACTTAAGTTGAAAAGGTTTTTTTTTCAATGACTCAGTGCATGGCCAGGACCTGCGGTATGATACACTCACACATACATATCGAGTGGACCATTAAAAAGCATGATTATAATGGAACTGAAAATTTTAATCTGGTCTTGCTTTTGCCATACAAATGTGCTTTGGTATAAGGGAATCAATAAATTATTCGCCAACAAATCTAATTCGGGAACGATACTTGGGGCAACAAAAGCAATTTGGTCCGGTTTTCCACTGAAGTGTGCATAGTTTAAACCGATATGATCTCATAATTTACCTTCCGCATAAATCGATGGTGATTGCCTTGATTATGATGATATCTCGTACCAATGTTTATAATAGAGGCGGTAGCGAAATATGATTTTTTTCCCGAAAGGAAGGATTTGATATGAAAAGAGTTCACGTACTTACAGTTGTTTATTGCATTTCTGAAATATCAACTGTTTTGAGTAATAACACTATAAAGCTTTTTGATGATGTTTGTTAACGTACATACCTACCTACAAAAGCATTTTTTTGTAGGTAGGTATTTGCTTTCAGAAAACTTAGGCATACCGTATATATTTATCCATGCTTGCTTGTTTTTCTCTTTTAATGAACTTAACTTTCTACAGAATTGTTCTTGTTTCTAGTTAGGAATCTGGAGACCGAGGTTCGTGGGTGTCGGAAATCCCAAGTAATTTATATTGTATAGCACCGACTTGAATTAATCTTAAAGCTTCAACAACGAATATACCTATTATAACATTTAAACATATGTTAAGGCTTCTTCCTTACCAATCTGAATATTATTCTATACATCTCTGAGATTGTTTTCAATAATAAATGCCTTTTTATAATTGATTATCCCACCACTTCCACTTGAGTAGGTACGTACGCGTCATAACCATACATGTAATTTGATTATTCATGGCTTAAGCTTTTGAACTTTATAAATGGATATTAAGTGAGTTGGCAAACAGTTTAAGTAGGGCCACTATCTGAAGGTAAATAGGTATACCTATACACTATACAGGCATAGGTGGAGTCCCTAACCTATTTGGGCGAAGCTATTGTCGAGGAATTTCATCTTATTTTAAAACAAATTCATGTGCCAATTCCAATTATTATATTGTCTTCATTTATAATCAAAATCGAGTAACAGTTTCATTGCTCAAACGATTTATTGAAATTTCATATTAGACAGTGCTGATGGAATGAAACAAAAACAAATACATATCAAATATTTTGAAACAGGAAAAATGTATAGCCCCGTCTCCATGTTCAGTTTTGACATTGAGGGTAGATTGTAGATAACACCTACTAAATATTTAGCTCACTTATTGTGTGTTTTAAAAATATGTATGTACTGTGTTATTTGATTAATTCTTTATTGTTATAATTGAAAGATTGTTTTTAAATCGGCTATTTTGGTATGTCTTTTGCTAATGTAATAAAAATGAATTTATTTAATTTTTTTTTTCCAGCGCAGCGTTTTGTGATCTCTCCTCACTTCTTCAGGGGATATGATTTTTTTCGTTGGAAAAATAAAATGAAATAAATTTGTTTTAGTCTCAGTCTTTTGCTAATGTAATAAATTAGCAAAAGACTGAGACCAAAAAAAGCCGATTTAATAACAGTGTATCTATATATAGATAGATAGATAGATAGATAAATTCTTTATTTCATCAAAGAGTTTACAAATAGAAAACTTAAGATTAAGGACATGGCAATTTAGCCGTCTGCCTGATATGACATATCATGATGACTTAGATATATTTTTGTATAAAGTATTAGGATTTTAAAGTAACAATTTTAATGATTTGAAACATAAACAAGTAAATATAAAAATAAGAGCATACAATTCAAAATTTAAGCTTATTAATAATATTATTATTATAAATTATAATTTTAATTTTTTATCTTCGTAAAAAAAAAAAAAAACAATTTTAAGTGATTTGACACAAGAAAACTAATTAAATTAAATTGAAATAACTGACTCGTTTTAAGGAAAACTATTGCGATAAGAAAGCGCGTGCTGGCAATACTGATAGAGACTAAGCCAACCTGCTGCTCCATTGAGTATCTCATATAAATGTTGCAACGTGAGAATATTTTGTTGGAAATAGAGTCGCCGAATCTCTTGTAAAATAGGACATATCGCAATGAAGTGATAGACATTTTCCGGATCCCTTCTATTACATAAGTCGCAAATTTGTGGCAGGTCTTCTCTGTGTGGCATGTAGTTCAAATTTAAAACTTCGACTCTAGCTCGGAAAATAACACTGATGACTTCGACGGAAAAATCTATTCTGAAGTAGTTTTCATCAGACCTCAACTGGTGATTTAAGTTCTTGTATACACTTCTGGATAATGAAGAAGCTGCTCTATCCAAACATTGCATATACATTGTTTCATCCACTTTGGCGATCACATCTGCAAAATTATTCTGCCAAACATCCGTATTGGCCTCATTCAACGAAAGAACGGCATCATGCGACAACGCGAGTTCATTCCAATCTTTGAATGGCGTAGCATTTGTATGAAGAAGTCGAATCAAAATATTCTTGTGAAGACTCTCATCACCTCGGCTCATAACTTTAGAAATATAGTCTGCATTTGCTTTGAGGGTTTGAATGTAAACAGGGGGTATTCCTGACTCGACATATATCGCATAGCTCGGAGTTGAGTTCGGCAAACGAAATAAACGTTTGAAGAAAAGCCTTTGAATCGCCCCAAAAGCATCGAGAGGTATATATCCGAACACTTGAGCTCCATAGCACAAACATGTATTGACTGTTGCGTTAAAAACACGGTACTTGGAGGCCACATCAATATTCCGGTTGGCAAAGAATTTCGGCCACATCATATTTAAAGCAAGCTTGGCTTCGTTGCTTTTCATTTGGGCGTGCTTAATCATATTGAGGTTGTGAGTAAGCAAAACACCTAGATATTTAAATTCTCGAACAACTTCAATACGGATGTTGTTTAAAAACCAGCTCTCTTCGGGTCTTCTGTTTCTCAGACGTGGTTCAAAAATAAGTATTTTTGTTTTTTGGCCGTTGATTTGTAGGCCCCAAGTCTCGCAGAAAGTGTTAAGTTTGTTGATTTGTAACTGCAAAGTGAAAGGGTTATCTGCCATCAGTACCAGGTCATCTGCATATAGTAAGACTTTTACTAAAACACTTCCAAATATTACTCCACCAGGAAGGATGTTTTGGATTTCATCAATAAATAGTGCAAATAGAATCGGGCTCAGGATACAACCTTGAGGCACACCACTTGTTGTTTCAAACCATTCTGAGAACTCGCTTCCATCCCAGACCGATGCCGTAGACGATGAAAGAAAACTAAAGTACGTTAAAAGGAATTTTCGGGATACTCCTAGACAAGAAAGTTTGTAAATGAGCGCCTGTCTGCTTACTTTGTCAAATGCAGCTTTGAAATCCACGAAACAAACGTACAACTTCTTCTTGTGTTCGATAAATTTCCTGGCTATGCTGGTTATCGCAAACACATGGTCCATCGTAGAAAATCCAGAACGAAAGCCTGCTTGAAACTTACTGAGGCGATTAGTTTCCTCGATCCATTCTATCAGCCGTTCGTACAAAATTGAAGAAAAAATCTTTCTCAAAGAATTTAGGATTGAAATTCCTCTATAATTTTCTGCAACATTTGCATCGCTTTTTTTAAAAATAGCGAAAATTACCGCTTTGTTGAAACAACTGGGAATACCTGCATCACTGTATATTTTGTTGAAGAAATTAACAAGGTAGTTTTTGAGCTTCATAGTGCTATTTTTGAAAAATTCAACTGGAACACCGTCTATACCTGGTGCCTTGTTGTTCTTCATCTTTTTAAGGGTTATCTCCAGCTCCGAAACTGTTATGGGCGAATCCAAACTATCCACGGTCGTGTTTGGCAATGCGTAATCAAAAGTTTGACAATTTTCATCGGACACCAGAAGATTTTTAAAGTGGGTTGCAAGGACATCAGCTTCCAGACTATTATTACCATTTTGTTTGCGGCCACTTAGCTCGTTGACGTTTTTCCAAAATTCCTTTGAGTTTTTGCAGTTTTCTAAATTTTTCGCAACATTTTTAAGGTAATCTGCTTTTTTAAGCAAGCATAATTGTTTGAACTCTTTATTAATTCTAATGTAAGTATTTTTAAAAATCATAGAATTTGTTTTTCTGAAAAGTTTCAAGTAGACAAACGACAGTTTACGAAATTTTCCGCATTCTTTATCAAACCACTTATTACCAATTGAAAACCTGGAGCTGTTATTCATAGCAAACGGAGCAGATGCTTTTATTATCTGTGTAATATTTTTGCTTATTTCTTCGGCGCTGGTAGATGACAACGGAGGTAAAGAACTGCAATTTCGATCTAACAATAATTTATAAAGCGGAGCTTTACTCTCCACCCATTTGAGATTCTCTAATTTACGAGAGAAAGATTGTTGCACTCTACTGGTCAATTGAGCTTTTACTATTATTGGAAGGTATCTATATATATATTGTTTGTTTGCCCGGTATAGAATCCAAGGCCGCCCAACGTATTTTTATGAAATTTTAAGGGTAAATTTAGTTGGCTCCTGTGAAGGTTTGATTCCCATAGTCTCACGGGAACAGGATTTGGAACGGAAACTTAGAAACTACTGCACACATTTCAAAAATTCTTTCAGCATTAGGATGCTACATAATTCCTCAGTATAAATAAATAAAAAATAAATAGGGTGGCGCAACAGAGCGAGGAGCCCCTGGGCCTAGCGCTTTTCTCACAACCACACCTTGTAAGGGAATGGAAGGGACCTACAATTTTGGGCCGGTTCCGAACGGCTAATCGAGAAAGCGCTTTTCATGGCAATGAATACTAACGGAGGACTTGCCAGTTCCTCGCGAAAGGCGATACCCGTGGAAAAAACCATTTTTGCCTCTGGTGGGATTCGAACTCAACCTCTGGATTAACAGTATAATGTAGACTATATTTCATACCCATATTCGCACAGGAACGAAAGAACCAGAACGGGAACCTTTAAATACGGACCTGAGCAACGCCCGCCGCGTGCTTCGGAAAATTATTTTATAGAGCAAAATTTTAACTCTAGTAAAATCCAGAAATTGCCACTCCCAAGGTATTGTCAAAAGGGTCATCTTGCAATTGAAAGTGCTTTGTTAGTCCGGTATTAGACAGCGCAGTTTTGCCTCCGTTTGAATGAAGTGCGAAAGAGAAAGAAACAAATATAGATATGTAGATTATAGATATAGTAATAATGCGCGGCTACCGAATGATGGTTCAAAACAAAATATCCGAGAACTGAGCGTTTAAAACACGCGTGCCTAATACTCGACTTATTGTTACTTTTCTGTTCGAAGCCCTCCAAAACATAGTCAAACCTCTCCCATCCTCACACCAATCGTTGGGAGAAATCAGTAGGTACGTCTTTGCTTACTCAAAATAATTGCCAAAAAAAAATTAAACACCTAGATAGGTACTGTTATTTTTTTTTTCACGCGGGTTAATATCAAGTGAATGTTTTTTTGTTGTTTTTACAGCTAACAACACAATCAAGATCAAAACAAAACTATATGTATGTAGCTAAAATAAAAATAAGTTGCACAGCTACTCACATTCAAATACAAATTTTTATTATTACACAAACATTCTTTTGAAAATAAAAAGAGAAATATACTCTTTTTTTAATAAAGACTTAGGTACTTAAATGTCTTACCTACTTAAGAAAGAAATCGGTAAATAACTACTCATGCATATATGTACTATTGCTTATTTTACTGTAAGAGTGATGTTTGCGCAAGTGTTTTGCCCAGGTGGAAAGTTAAACTGAAACACATAGAAGTGTATTTGCTTAGAAAACTTGACCTTTGTCTTTATTAGATGCTTTTCTTACTAATGCGGTTCAAATTTCGAAGTGAATATTTGTGTAGCAATATACAATCTGCAGTTGCATTTTTTTGAAATATCAATTTACATACATACATACACATACATATATGTAGATGCGATGGTGGTTTAGCATCAGAACTAAGTAAGAAATTAATGGCGCATCATAAATACAAGAACGTCAGAGCCTGTCAATATCGACACCTTTCATGGTCGCTTTCTGCAATCAAAGGGAAAATCAGCCCTTATTGTGTCATTGAAGCGACAACCGGGACGAAACATCCCGAGATCACCCAAGTCAACCGACTAATAATTAAGCTACATATTTTTCCTTTTTCATCCATATAATTTTAAGTTATTATTTTAAATTAACACAATGTGTTTGGTTAGGGCCCCTATGTGCCAACAGTTTTGCATTATCACTTTTATTTTCAAATTATGTACCTAGTATGAGTATCAATTGTAAATAATTAACGTTCAATAATTAAATTGATATTGTGCGATTGAAAAAGTACATGGACTAGGGCTGTTTCTTTTCAATGACTTAAGAAATTCATGAAAATACTACAGCGAAAATGATCTCTTCCCATAGGTTGCAAATCATTAATCAGCTTTTGAGAAGAAAATAGTCATTTGCAATTGCTTATTTGTATAATTTTTTTGTTTATTATTTTATTTTTGTAGTTGAATTCTATGCTAACATAATTGTGCACATATTCACATGCTTTAGACTGGGAAGCATACTGAATACAAGTATAGGTTAATATCAGGTCTTACTATTAAAACCGGGGGTCTCATTGTAGGCTTATAAAGGGCCCGCCAAATAACTTTTTTTTTCTGAAAAAGCTATAAAAAAAAACTACTGAATATTTTCTCAAATTTCTTTTTTTATTTGAAAGTTTAATCCTGCCTGGGCTGGTCATGCAGTGACCTACACGATCGGTCCAATTTTTAAGCAAATTATCGATTGTGCGCAGCTGTATTCCACCTATGGCTTCACGAATATTGTCATTTAAAGCGTCAATTGTTTCTGACTTGTTGGCGTAACACTTACTACTGTTGAAACCAAATGTTGCCAATATCCTCCTCTTCAATTTTTGTGAACGAAAATTCGTTCAACATGGCCCGATAACGATGGCCATTGACTGTAACAGCCACTCCTGGCTCGTTTTCGAAGAAAAATGGCCCAATTATGCTTCTGGAGCAAAATCCGCACCAAACAGTGACTCGTTTTGGGTGTATCGGCTTTTCAATGAATGCGTGCGGGTTTTCTGTGCCCTAAATGCGACAATTTTGCTTGTTTACATACCCGCCAAGATCAAAATGAGTTTCAAGATGATTTTTTTGGCAAAATCGGCATCTTCTCGAAGTTGATCGCAGGCAAACAATATTCGTTCAGCGGAAGGTTAAAACTAATTATTATCTGTCAAATCAGACATGAGCTAAGAAGTGTTACCATTCCCGAAATAAGCACTAGTTGAAAAATAAAAACGTTAGATGGCGGACCCTTTACAAGGCTACAAGGCACCCAGTTCAGTTTGTGAAAAACTGACTTTACCCAGCATACAATTATTCTTAACGTCTTCTAGACGCAAAATTAAGGAACGACTTAAAGTAATCTGCGTGCAGTTTTTCCACCATTTTGGTATTTTGTTGTTGTGTTGTTGTGTACTGTTTGCTATCTACCAAAACTCCTGCTTTGTATTATAGCTTTATATGTATTGTAGTGGATATAGGGCTAGAGCGCGATGAACATAAAACTAGCATGTTCATTAATGTACAGATTGAAATTGCACATATTTGAGATTAAATTAAATTTACTAGCTGCATAATTTTATTTTTGTATTGATAAAACCATTACATTGAAATACATATTTTTAAAAAACCTCCTTGCTTAAAACAAATTAAGGTTTGGAAACTCTTCTTGTGATATCATTTAAAACAACATTTGAACAACAACAACGCATGCGTGTATACTTTCATTACTTACATAAAAAAGGGAATTTTGAATACCTACCCCAAACCGCTTGGACTCGGTTTATTAATATTTAAACAAAATTAATTTTGTCCTTAACTCAAAAGAAGAGTTATTGGAAATCTGAATTCATGTTCCCAGACAAAACCTATTTAAAGTTTACCAATTATGTCATAAAGAATGTTGGGAAAGCCTCCTAAATTCATGTATCAGAAATTTCTATAATTAAGCCCGCATTATGTTGACCTGGGTTCATAATTATGTTTTTTTATATTATTCTGAAGTAAAATTGGATGAAATGGGCTTATACCAAAGCTTTTATTTCTGTTAAACTCTTTTTTTACTTCAAAAGAAATTATAACTGTACCTATAGCTACTCGATTTGAAAACGTAAATACTAATGGCTTTTAGCACGCAATGTTCTTTGTATCTTGTATATATACATATAAGGACATTTAATTACATGAAACACAAAACCAGTTAATATATGACAGCATTTTGATTTATGGTTTTTGGCATGCAAAATAAGTTTTTTTTTTTATTATTTGTGATTTTTCTGTTCGGTTTGATGCACGTTAAAACAAAATCCAACAAGCAACACAAAAAAAGTAAGTTTGCTTTTATAGTAAAAATTATTGTTTTTCGTAATTCTCTTAATTAAGGAGAATACGGCGGCTTTCCCTTAATACAGCAAGTCGGTCGGATCCATTTTCAGACGTCGTTATAACTGCGTTCACAATATTTGCCGTACATCCTGGGAAATGTATTCCAAATCCTTTCCCGCTGAACAGATCATTTTATTTAACGAAATCGTATTCTCAGTAGTATCTTAGAGTATTCGGGATACTGTTTTCTTTATGAAGCGCATAAGTTGCTTAAAAAAGTTTGCACTTAGTTGTAATTTGCAAAAAAAAAATTTAAAAATTTATTAAATTTATTAGTTTTAATTAGATTTATTTTAAACTAGGTGTGCAAGCGACTTCGTCCGCAAGAATTGGCATAACTTTTTAATTTATCAACCGATTGATATGAAATAAAAACTAAATGTTAAGTGAAGCTTACCACAATATATTACTGAAAACCCCATCTAGATAGGATAAACGTGCACAAACAAACGAACTGTTACGTTTTTATTAAAAGTATAGATATAGATATAGAGTATAATATAGATATAGATAGACTTTTGTTCTCTTTTTTAAACATATCTTTTGTGCAAATAAAGAAACTTTATGTTTATCAGACCTTATCTTTATAAAGAATAGACTCATAACTAAAAACTTTAGGAAATTTCGACCCTTACAAACAATTTAAATATATTTTTGCTAACTTTTTTTTACATTTTACTTCTTTCCGCAACAATTTTGGTGCTTCAAAAATTGTATGGAGTGCCGATGTTCAGTGGATTCGGTAATACAACTTTTTCGACAATCTTTTGCTTTTTCACCATCGGATTCGATGCGGATTCGGTAATAGCAAAAATGACAAAACTAGTGCGGATTGCTTCCGTAGTCCATTTATCAGATTCTTTCATGGGAATAATTGTTTTTACCTGAAATATTTCATTATAAAACATAACTTTTCTTCAGGCCTAACAGGCACTAGTTAATAATTATCAGACATCTACCCAACTTTAAAAATATTTCGAAACCATAAACCAAATCGGACTGCAGCGCGGCGGACGCATACCTAAGCTTTTAGTTCAATAATTTATTTATTGTTCATTCAGACAAAAGTCTAATCGATTAACTTATTCAGTTTATCCCTGTCGGTATCAAAAGAACAAGTTCTGTCATTAAAAACTGAACCAAAAAACGTTTAATTTTGAATTTTCAATTGTGACTTTTTGTCCGTTAAACTTTAAGTATCCTTCAAAGACATTCTTGTTCATTTTTAGTCACTGAAAAATAAAAACTATGGAAACTTTTCAATTCGTGCTATCCAGCGTATAGTGTGAAGACATAATATGTAACTTTTTACTTTTCTTACCTTGGGCTAAAAAATGTTAAAAAATTCAAAACGAATTAGAGGATGGTCTTAAAATAACTTTAACTTATGTGTAAAGTACACGATATTGAAAACTAAATTCCAATTTGAGATGCAATAGTGACAGTGGTTCCATATGGAAAAATATTTGTTTTTTTTTTTAATATTACCGGTGTATATTACATAACTCAACAACTTTAAATAATTTCTGATGCATCCTTACAGTAGCTGCTTTGTTGTAATGTGTAATGTCAATGCATTCCAATGGATGAGAACTTCCATTGTTACTTAGTTAAGTGACAGGTACCTACATATTTATCTTATCTACCTGGTAAATAACCTAAATACGTTTCCCTGACGAAAAGAGGAAATGGACAAAATTCATTTTTGATGCTTGGTTGCATCATTGGCTGTACGTACCCCTAATAAATAAACTGATTGTAACACGATATCCTCACAAAAGGAAAACTGTGAGAGTGAGTTGGAGTGTGAAGAAGTGTGTGTTAGAAGTGAAGGCAGTATGGCAGCTAGCTATAGACACAGTTTGAAGGAAATGACGGATACTGGTTTGTTCGTATATATATATTTTTTTGGTAGATCTGTTTCATTTAACAAAAGTTGTAGGAGGTTTAGGTAAAACATTAAACATTACAATTATATTACATTCAATGCAAAAAGGGTATTGGTTGTTCGAAAATGTATACCAAATAATCAACTTTTCGGCGCTCACACTTTGGATAGGCTTTGGAAGTTATTTTGGGTATCGAGTGATGATCTGGTCGTCTCATTTTTAAATATTGGTAGGTACCTGCGATGAGACCGTTGCATATTCCCGAACTGCATAATGCCGGAATAAAAACAATCCGTCACACTTAACAAATTCATCAATAGGGCCTAGAGCTACGGACTCTGTGATGAAGGTGGGCATTCGTTTAATTCGTAAAGGGGTTGCTAGGACGGCGACTATGAGGCAGAAGAAATGTCATTTCACTTCGTGCAGCCTTCTGAGAATCCCTTTTCCACTAGGTTATTTACCAGTTTACGACATTTTAAATTTGGTCGTGATGTCCCTGAACAATATTTTAAAAATTGAAGCCGCAAATGACTTTCTTCCCCTTGCCTATGCATCGCATATCGCAATTAATAAGATCGCCATATGCAAACGAAGTTCATAATGAACGTGAAACAATTAATTAGATTACGCACAAATTCCCTTTGACTTTTGTAGTAAACGAGAAACATTAAACTTAATATGTAATATGAAAGCTAAATATGCAAGTTGGTTATTGTTTGACAGTGAACAACGAAAAGAAATTAAGAAGGCAATAAAAAAACAGGCTTTGCCTCAAGTCACTCTAAGTGCTTCCAAAATTAGACCGCCGCGCCACGCCGCGCCATGGGGATTGCTCGCACAGGAAGATAAGAAATTTCAAAGAAATTTGTGATCAACAACTTCTTTCCTCTTAAGGTAATTCGTCCTAACATATCACAATAAAAGCTTTGAATATAAACCCTTGTGCAGATCGATTCCTAAGATGGCCAACATGGCCATCAATTTGGTAAGTTAATCCAAAAATAATGCTACTAAATGAGACTTTCAGTTAGTTGAGCAGGATTGGTCATTATTATTAATGAAACTTGGCTACAAATGGAATTTGATTACCATGAGTAATCCTGTGGATCCATTTATATCACAACATACACATGCTTTATTGCGGCATGTTGGCGGAATCCTCTTTAAGCTGGCGAATTCACAAAACATAATAATTTATGCAGGTGGCGTTTATGTGTGTGTGTGCGAACGAGAATACATATTTTTACCTAATTTAGAGTGAACATACATATGTATATCATGAATATTTTATGAGAAGCCAAACCAACTTTTTTTGTTACTTTGAATTCCAACAAACAAAACTGATGAAAGCACGAAATTATGGATTGAAAGTGGTTGTTATTTTTTGTCTGAATAAGCATTTCTTCGAGCCCTTAACTATGTATGTGCTTACAATTCTTAACATACAAGAATGTTTGCATCACAGTGAAATTTGATTTGGCAAATAAATAAAATTCTTAAAAAAATGTAACTCATGTATAGGTAGGTAGGTGACTTGCTTACAAATTGTTAGACAACAAACCCGTTGATCAAGTTGTTAGCTTCCATTCTTCGCTTTCGCTTTTAAACTTCCATTCCGCAGGGAAATAAAATGAAACCATAGAATTAAATTGCAATAGAAAACTCATCAGATTTATTGCTGTTTCAATCTTCTGTATCCTGTAGATATCTCAATTTGCATTAAAATTACTTAAAAGCCTTATGAATCCTTGGAAACGGTCACTTTGTCAATAGAAAAGTGTGATACCTAGTACTTTTTCAAGTAAATTGCTGAATCGTGAATAATTCAGTTGAATAGGTAGGTAAGGTAGGTAAGTACCTTACCTGCTTGTAGTACACATCTGCAGCAAAAGCAAACAATATAAAATGAAGCTAGTACCGTTAAGGTCTCACATTTAGCTGGCGCGGCGCATACGTAAGTACTCATACGCCAAAACCCACAGTCCGTAGGCACACTCTATGAACATGCGTAAGTTCATTAAAAATTAAACTGAATAATGGGATTATTCTCGACACCAAGAGAAGCAAAGTAAAGTGAACATTCCATGAAGTAGTTTCACTCATTCATCTTTGTTGCACAATTTCTCGAATGAAGATAAATCAGAGCATAAAACTCTGCTATAGATATGGGAGTACCTACCTTAATTATTTATTTTAAACAGTTTAAGGTGAAAAATCAACCCCCGGCAACATAAATTTACATAAATGCTTACCTAACTGTTCTTGTTTTATTTGGTTTCCATCGAACTTATTATTTTAGCTCTTTTTCATCTAATAAGTATCCTACGATCTGCAACTCATACTAAGTGGGTACAATTTCGTATTTCTATTAATGTCATTTAAAAAAGATTTTATTTTCAAAAGTGTATTTCAATTACGAACACACAAAGAGGAAGAGTAAAATGTCTGAAATGAACCTGACCTTGTTGAATAATAATAATAAAAGATTTTTTTTTTTTCTGAAATTTCATTAATATTTTATGGCGGTAATTTTTCTTATTTTAACGGTTTAGAAATGCCTGGCACGCCTTGGCTATTAGGATTTCTTTGTGACTTCGCACGAGATACAAAAAAAACCTACACTTCAGGACCTACATGAGTATAGGCATACCTAGTAGATGTAGCTATAGAATGTTTGTTAGTGAAGTATGTTGTAAAACACCATTGAAAGAGCTTCCTTTTTGAGATTCACTCCGCAGTGAAATTCGTTTTTTTTTTAAGTGTTCGTCTTTGATGTTACTAAGAGAAATTTTAGTAATAATAAACTTTTTTTCTCTCATCTCAGGGAACAGTCGAATTGCTTTATTATTACTCCTGGTGTGCGCAGGTGCCAATCTTAATTTTTTTCTAAGAAAATATAAGATAAACAGAATAAAAGCATGCTTGCTTAAAATGCCAATATGTAATTGCAAACACGCTTTTACCCTTATAAAAAGGGATGCCTACCTACTTACTAAAAAGCAGGTCTTCTTTATACCGGTAACGAAATGTAAGCTAACCTATCTTCAGCGAAGTGGAGATTTCTTTTGAAGTTAGAATGCTACAGGTAAACCTTTTTTGTAGGAAACAAATTAGCGTTAGATACCTATATAGATATATCCATAAATAAAAAAGGAAACAGCAGTTACAGCCAAGTCAGTAATTTCAATTGTATGTTCAATGATAACGGTTGAAGGATTTTTAAATTTAATAAAAATTGTGTGTTTTGCTTGTTTCTTGTATGTATGTATAAACCGAAGTTATTCCAATCGCTTTCTAAAGCTAATGTGAACAAAAAAAGAAATTCCTATAAGAGACATTGGCCCTTTTGGAAATTAAGTTTTTTAATAATAAAAAACAAAACAGCACACGATGTTATGCTCATGGCGTTATTTTGTTCATTTCTTAGCAAATTCGGTGAGTGGGCAGAAGCTAAATGTAAACATTTGAACTTGAACTTCAGTGACGATGGAAGCATTGCTTTGCTTCTGATGTGCATTTGAGGAAATGTAAAAAGTGTTTTGACTGTTAAAAATTTTTTACTTATACATACATATTTGTATTTATTAAAAGAGATTCTCAAATCATTAGTTTAGTTTTCAATATTTAGTAGAATGAACGACGAATTAGAATAGAGAACAACTCTTCTTTCTGCATCACAGTGTACACATTGTGGTGGGTTACATTTTAATACCATTAATCTAAAATTTTCTGTTAGCTTCTTGGAACATCCAGTTTAAGGGTTGGCATAGAAGGGACTATTCTGAAGAACAGAAAGGCAAATAGTGTAAAAACGAACTTCTTGGCATATTTAGATCTTTTATAAATGTTAAATATAGTGGCCTAGAAGTCATGTCAGAGCTGCTTGATTCATTCTTTCAGCCCTCGCTGTGAAGTACCTAGGTGAAGTATATAAATAAAATAAGTAGGGTGGCGTAACAGAGTGAGAAGCCCCAGGGCCTATCTCATTTCTCACAAACATGCCTTGTGAGGGCAAGGAGGATACCTACAATTTTCTGCGGGTTCCAAACGGCTAATTGAGAAAGCGCTTTTCATGGCAATGAATTTACTAACGTAGAACTTGCCAATTCCTCCCGAAAGGCGGTACCTGTGGAAAAACATTTTAGCCTCTGTTGGGACTCGAATTTCGAGCCACGAACCTCTGGGTTAACAGGCAGACATGCTAACCATCACGCCACGGTAGATGAAGTACCTACCTATTTGTTTTAATTTTATTTCAGCGGAAAGTCTGTTGTTGCTGAAGTGGATTGTTGTGCTAGATTATCTTTCCGGCGGTAGGTACACAGTTCTAAATATATGATACACGTTACGCCGGAAAAAGGAGCTCTAATATTTCACAACTTTGGGCTATAACCTGTTAGTCAATAGCAAAGATGTTAAAGGCCAATGCGGCGGCGCGGTGGCTCACTTATGTGTGAAGCAAATACATAAGTGAGAGAGCCTTGATTCCTTCGAGATCATACTTTATACTACCCGAATCGACAAAAAAGAAAGAAGAAGAAATACAAATGTTAAAGCCAACAAACAGAATTTTATCATTTTCTTGACTTGTCATCATTTTCATTTCTTTCATTCTTCATTTCTTTATTTCAAAATTCAACATCCATATACCTAAATTTTTAAGTTCATATTTGAATTATTTAAAGTTTTATTATCTAGTTAAAATCATCCGCTTTGACGCCCTCATCATTATAACTGAAATTTGAACTTGATGCGCACATCGCATTTAAATTTTTTCGATCGACAGCAAGAGGATTGTGGTATTGGTGTATACCTAGTTACGCTTGAGAAATAAAGCGAAACGAATCTATTGGACAGATGTCAATGCACCCCATGCTTTCATGCCGTGGCCTCTGAAACACCAGCACGTTTTTAACAATAAAAACAATTACATACCGTGAACGTTAGGGTCATTTGTGTTTACAATTTCTCTTTCTAACAATTATTTTGTGGCCACAAACAAGCACAGGCTCAAAAATGGAACACTAGTTGGGAATTTCAAAATTGTGCCCGATGAGTAACAAGACAACATACAACAAGATGTTATGTGACTTGAACCCACTAACGACAAATGATTGTGGTAGTTGGTATTGGTAGAATATAGAAGAAAACGATGGTTGCAATTTGCAATAACACGATACACGAAGTTGAAAACAGGTTTTTTCTTTACGATGTGTTGGTGTGGAAGAAATGTTTTGGTTCCTCTTTTTTTTTGTTGAACATCAGGTTCCACTCAATGGATTGTGTTTACATCTAAGACCTAAGAGTTTCGCTTTGTGAATTTTGAGAAGAGATGGAAACGCACGACTCAAGCACTCAGGAAATGAAGCAAAATGCTCAAAAAAGGAAAGTAGATATTACCCATTCCATTACCCAAGTATGATCATTTTGTGGAACTTGGAAGAAAGTACTCTACCAACCATAAAGTCAGCTGTTTTGTGTTGGTTAAGTTCAAGTCTGTTTCAAAGGGTTTTAGTTATTGCTTATCATATCATAATGCAAATAATGGTAGAGGTACTGTAGGTACGGATACATCGTGAACGCCACCATTCAGTTTTACATTCAAAATTGACAGAATCCCGGTAGGTACTTACGTCTGTGAGTATTTGAGGGCTTATTTAGATAACTGTAAGAATGCATTTACAAATACGAAGTTGGCAAAGGCTTGTCCAACTCTTTAGACACCGACTAGCTCGACAGATGTCTAAGGATGTTCTAAACGAATTTTATAAATACGACTGACTATGGCTAATGCTTGCATTACTTCTTAGATACCGTTCAACAACGGACAACTGTCTAAGAGTGTTATATGATTGTACCTACTTGTATGTTCTGAAATGTTAGCGTACAACATGGCTTGCTGTCAAATTTCAGAAAGTTACTTCATTTAATTGGATACTTATCTGATGCCGTTTTGTCTGCTACCCACAAAGCTTGTTTTCATATTACGAAGCTAGGTTTATTGTAATGGATCAGACGTACCTATATTCTTAATGTGTGCACAAAGTGTACTTATCTTAATCACGCTTTCTACTTTTTTAAGAAATCATTAAAAAGAAAGCGCTCACAAAAAATGCAATGCTTGTTTCATTTCTTATTGAGAAACTATCAACTGTCACTTAGTCATAACAATTAAACAAATAGAAAAAAAAAAAAAAAATCCAAATCACATGTAATGTTTATGTGAGGCCAAAGACCTAACTATATACACCGGTCAGCTAAAAGCGCGATTACTTCTGATATGCTGGTACGCTGACGGAGCACCTGTCGGCAAAATACGATAGTAATCAAGAATTAATTAAGTGAATATTTCTTTGAGTGCTTGCTGGTTAGCCAATATGCCGCCGGCCGGTCGCCAGTAGCCAGTCACCATTCACCACCCACGCCCAAGTGAATACCTACCAAATAAAAAACTTTTCCTGGTCGTTGAAAAGCAATGAACAACACAGAGTCAGACAAAAAGGGTGCAGTGCAACCGAATATTTTATCAGGTAGGTAGGTACTCACAGGCTAGTTTGTTTTTCTTTTTTTTATATTATTTTTTGGCAATGAATTGCTTTTCGTACGTATATCGCATGTCAACATTGTCAATAGATACCAGCTGGTCAAAATACACCCGGAAATTGCATTACAAACATTTAAATTTTATTTGTTCGTTAGATACTGTACGTACCTATGTACCTTACAATTGGTATGTTGTAGGTATGTATGTACTTTGATTTGGAAAATTCAATCAAAAACACGGGGTTCAGTTTCGCTAAGTCCACAAAAACTTTTTAGGTGGGTAGGTAGGTACATACGTGTGGCTGGATGATAGATGTTAAGGATATCTTTTGTCACTTTTTGAGTCTATGTCTGATGTAGCACACTTTCAATTCACATTGGAGAGAAACACAAATTGTTGCTACAAGTTCCCATCTGCCATAATAAAGGGCAGTAATTTTGAAATGCAAAATCACGCCGAACGGCAATCAATTATGTACATATGTACCAGTGGCGTGGCGTCCATATAACACGATTCCTATCGTCTTACCTTTTAAAATTTGTCCCTTGTTCATAGAAAAAACCAGCAACATAAGTCTACAACTAAGCAGTCAACAGCCTACCTTTGCCCATACACACAATGTTCTTCAAGCACATTTAAATTTGCGAGATACACACACAAAACACAAAGCATACACAAAGCATTGGAAATCGCCGCGCAGAACATATTTTATGTTTGTCCCTGTCTTTCCTACGATATACTTCCACCCCGGTCCCCGGTGTACCGCGGTGCCACCCTTTTCAATACACGTTCTCTTATTGAAGAAAGTAAGACGATAATTTTCGTCTTACTGCAATGTGCAATGTCTGCTTGGAAAAAATAATACAGTTTTCGCCTTCGAGCAATGTACGGCGAATTCGGTTTTGCTTTACTGTTTTGTTTTGTTCTACTGATCATTGTTTTGGATTATTTGCAAGCTTAAAATGAATTTTAAGTAACGTGCATTTGTACTGTGAAAAAAAAAACTAAAAATTCTGAAAATTGTGAAAAGTTAGCGTCGAAGAGAACTGTTTTGATTTAATTATTTTAATGGCTTTGCTAAATGTTGAGTGCTGTTTAACCGATTACCTTTTAGAAGAGGAAAACCAATGAAATGAAGTTATTATTTTTTTTACTAGTTACGTTACTTAAAATTTTATTTTATTTTCTTGCATTTCCACATAGGCTTCTTTTAAAGCCCCTTTGTTTATGCTTTAAGCTCATTGTGAATTTTAACCTAAATGACTTAAAGTATAGAAAAATTGGCTTCCATTAATACACGTTTGGAATTTAAGGTACCTTCTATTTATTCCTTATTAATTTGTGTAGGTGATTCATTTTTCTCGACTTACCATTTGAAAATATCCACGCCACGCCACTGATATGTACGTATATTTTATATGTACATAGGTATATGTATATTTTTTTGATCATGAAAGAAAAATATGGCTAACTCACAAAAAAGTCAGCCACGACATCTAAGGTCTCGAGTAAACTTTCACATTTTCGCAAAGTTCGTTGTCATGTAGGTAGGTTAAAAAAAAAACACAATTATTGGCAAGAAAATTCAAATGTTTTTTTATTTCATGTGAAGTATACCTATGTACATAGGTACGATTTTAAAAATTGAGTTCATCGTTTGTACGAAACAATTAAACTTTAAATAAAACGTCATTTAAATGGCTTCCACCTTCCACGACTTCTTCTGCAGGATGAACCCAATTTCCAAGCACTTTTAATACTAAACAAGTCGTACATATGTCATGAATGGCACGTTCAATATTAACTTGAGCTTGAATAAAGTCTGGTTTATTTCTAAAGACCAATGACTTCAAATAACTCCCCAAGAAATAGTCGAATAGTCTTGAAGGACATTCAATATCACAATTTCTTAAAATAAACTCCAAACTTTTTTCGAAATAATTCAATTGTTGCATTTGATGTGTGGCACGAAGCCCCCGTCTTGTTGGAACCAAATGTTGTCAAGATCAACTTCTTCCAATTTCGCTCATAAAAAAGTTTGTTACTATCGATTTATACCGCTCTCCATTGACAGTAAAAAATTGTTATCGTTTTCAAGTTGTTTCAAAGCGAAATCACGATGTTTAGGGTGGTCTAATAGTTTCAGTTCTTGAGTGAGAACAATTTTATATGGATGGAAGCCCAAATTCTTTCCCAAAATCCCCCAGATTGTGGTTTAAGGCAGTCGCAATAAAATATCGAAAGCGCACGACATATTGCAATTGGAGAACGATTATTTTGATGATAAAACTGAATAATTTGTAAACGTTGTTCTTACGTATACCTATCTCTCTATGACGAAATTGTAAACACTACTGAATACGATGAAAAACAAATGACAGATCATGACATTGGGAGAAACAGCACTTTAAAATCATACCATCTCTATTGGATAACCCTTTACCTTTACCTTTAGATATACATTTGCCACGTATAGGTATACCGACTATTACCAAACTTAAAGTTTGGATATGTTATAAGCATGCTGACAAGGAAAACAATTTTAAAAGTCTAATAAACTCAAAGGATAATGAACTTTACTTTGAATGAAGTATAGAAACACTAAAGAAACACTAAAGTCAAGTAAAAACTACCATTGAAGAAACCATCAAAAGTATGAACCAAACAATGAAACCCCCTATGAAATTACGATAACGAGCAAATGAAAGTTCATTATATCCTTGAACAATTTGATAAACATCAATTAAAGTAAAACCTTTCAGGACGATAATTAGCTTTGGAAAGTAGGTACCTACACTAAGCCACTAAAACAATAAAAGATTAAAATTACAATTTACCCCTTCAACTAAATAAAAACCCTTGAAAGAAAACCACTCGCAGTAGCAACACACCCAAAAAACACATTGAAGAAGGTACCTATACCTATGTGTGTTTGTGTATGATATACAAACAAGTACATATGTATGTAACTTCATATAAATTGAATAACGTGACGTAAAAAAGCGTTTGAACTTCCACTTTAATTTCAAACCCTCATAGACGCGTGCTAATTGTGAAATGCACTTCATACAACATACTCTTGAACTCATACGTCATACTATAATTTCTTTTAATTGCCCTTTGACAGTGGTTGTCGTTTGTCGTTGCCAGAATTAAAATTAAAATCTAGCGTCAATGACAATGATGTAGAGTGTACGATGTTCATATTCTGAAGTAGGTACCAACAGAAGACATCAAAATCAGCTATAGCTACTTCGTGATAATTAGCGGTTAGAATGTTTTTCTTTTTCTATAGTCCAAAACGTCTTATCCAATTGAGTTTAATTAAAACATTATTAAGACTTGCACGCAGTATGGCAAGCAGTGTCTTTTTTGTAAAATATTTTCTCACAGTGCTTATGGTTATACCTATTTTTATTGAAAAATAAATCAGTTTGATTTGTTGAAAAGGTCATTAACTTCGACTGGTATGTTGCAGCCCCGGATCTAGGGGGGGGCAGACCGGGGCACTTGCCCCGGGCGGCAAGTTAAGGGGGCGGCAAAAACAAGTTCGAAATTCCGAGAAGTGGACAATTTTATACCTTTCGGTTTCAAAGCAGCATCGGTTGCTGCGACCGAGAAGTGGACAACTTTTCTTCTTTTCGGTTTCAAAACAGCCACTGTGGTTGCGAGCGAAGGGAAGCACAGTCAAAAGGAAGTCAAAAGTCAAAGTGAACAGATCGCATTTTACTATCATTATAAGTTTTTGTACTTTCTTGCCGATCATCTAATTGTGCTCATCTCATCTCACAATGTCCTCAGCCTAATCAAGGTAACTTCTTGAACTTGATCTCTCTGCTCGCCAAACATAGTTCATTTCTTAAGTTTCAATTTAAAAAAGGGACAAGTATCATATTGATATTTATCAAAGACAATTCAAAATGAAATAATTGACATAATGGCAAAAACAGTTAGAAATAGCATTTAAAATGAAATCAAAGAAGCTAAATACTAAACGATAATGTTCGACTGCACTCCAGTCTGTATCCCATACAGAACAAATGAGCCAGGTTAACTGGAACTGGCGATGTGTGTGAAATAAAAGAAAGTTTCATTGATTTCATAGAAGTTGCTGGAAAGACAGAATAGGACATTTGTCAACATGTTCTAGACAAATAGGCTGTTGATGATTTAGATATTGGACAATGTCGTGGCCAATCTTATGACAATGGGTCCGATATGGCCGGCATTCATAAAGGAGTACAAGCCAGGATTGCAGAAAGAAATGAACTGGCCGAGTTCGTACCGTGCTTGGCTCACTCCTTAAATCTTGTAGGTGTTCATTCTGCCTCATTATGCCAGGAGGCTAGTAACCTATTTGGACTGGTTCAAAAAGTAGATTTCTTTTTTGTTGGCTCCACTACTAGGTGGGACATTGTGAAAAAAAAATGTTAAGGCAAAGGAAGTAGTCAGACGAGATGGTCGGCGAAACATGTTGCTGTGAATGCTCTATTGAATAATTTGCCAGAATTAGCGGAAGCCTTAGAAGAAGTTAAGCAAATTTCTCATGCCTCAGAAACTAAGTACGAAGCAGGTAATATCTTAAGAGCTGTAAAAAATTTTAGATTAATTCTCAATTTAACTATTTGGGCGAATATTCTCCGCGAAATCAATCGAGTGAATATTGAGATTCAGAAAGAATAGATATAATCCTTGCACTAATCTCGCTCTAATGGATCTCTGCTCAAAACTTTACAAAAAATGAGACAAAATCCAATGGAGTATTGGATAAATGAGGCTAGAGAAGTGGCTGAAAAAAGTGGTGTTGACCCTATCTTGCAAAACAAACGTATTCCGAAACATAAAAAACATAACGATGGGATATGTGAAGATGAATTATACAAACACTCAAACCTGTTCAACTCTTTTCTAAAGAAATAATGATGGTATTTGATCGAATCATATCAGAAATTAAAAAGAGGTTCGATTGTGCTATCATACTGAATATGAACTTCGCTTTTCTTAATGGCTATAAAATTTTGAAAATGTCAATTGTAGAATTGCAAAAGTATGGAGCGGATCTGGCTAAAAAATATGAGCGAGATGTGAGAACCGTTGAATTCTGTCAGGAACTTTACGTTTTCAAAGAGCAAGCTCTGTGCATTTGCATTTTGCAAGCTGGTGACATTGAAAAAGCTAACGGTTTCTATCTCTTGCAACAGATCTATGCGCATGATTTGCAGTATGCTTTTCCAAATATTTTTGTTGCCTTGCGAATTTCCTCTACGCTTCCCACTACATCCGCAAGCTGTGAGCGAAGTTTTAGCAAACTAAAACTAATTAAAAATTATTTGCGATCATCTATGAGCCAGGAACGCTTATCCAGTCTAGCAATCTTAGCGATAGAAAATCGAATCGCACACGAATTAAATTATAATAAGGTCATAGATTTATTTGCTGAACAAAAAGCTCGAAGAGTAAAATTGTAATAGCAAATGATAAATACAATAGTAAATTTGATTTTGTCTTTATTTTAAACATTTTTATTTTAAGTCCTATCCTGTGCTGTGTATAAAATATATATTCTACATATCTGTAAATAAATAGGATTAAAACAGAAAAAACAGCGGTTTAAGTATTTTTTCTGAAAGGCTTGTGTCCAGTTGTCAGTCAATTAGTGAAGATCTGATAGCTGAAATAATAAAGATTATAAAGGTAAAAGCCAATATAAATTGGTGGGGGCGGCATTTTTTAGTATTTGCCCCGCCTTTAAAAAATTGAAGATCCGGGGCTGGTATGTTGTACCTATATCTGGTGGTAAATTCAAGTTTCAAGCTAATCGGATTACAAAAACTAATTCTTCTTCTTCATTTTCGGCGTTACGAGTAGTGATCTTGAAGCGATCACAACTCTCCCACTTTTCTGCTTCACACTAGTGATCCGCCTGTGGGGTACGCCGCGTTGACCTCAGAAATCGTCGGCAAGCCTCCCGGTTTTGGATTGTTCCATGTCTGAGGCCAACCAAATGCTGCTGTTTTTGCATTTGCTTGTACCAGGAGTGTTTTGGCCTGCCTTTTCTTTTTCGTCGCGAATTTGTTGAAACGTTGTACGATATTGCCTTTTTGACGGGGTTCTGCGGATCTCTCCTTTGAACATGACAATACCAACTGAGCCGGTCGTGCTGAATTTTGTCCAAGATGGTACTTTTGACATGAAGGCTTCCATGGATCTTAGTACTTCTAATTCGATCAAGCTTTGTTACTCCTGCTGTCATCCGAAGCATCTTCATTTCGGCTGCCGTCAATTTGCTCTCATACTTTTTGTACATTGTCCAACATTGTGAACCGTATGTCAGAGCTGGACGGACAACTGCTGTGTAGAGTCTTCCCTTCAGCTTAGGGGGCATTTTTCGATCACAGAAGATAGCGGAGTTTTCTCGCCACTTCATCCACCCTACGCTTACTCGATGATTGATGTCGTCATCACAAGATGCTTCACTATTGATCATAGATCCCAGATATTTAAACTTTTCACACTTGGGAAGCACATTTCCATTCAAATAAATGTCTGGAATAGGCTTGTCTGGATCAGAAAAAGGGCAGCACAGGTATTCAGTCTTTTTAGCGCTAATACGGTACCCATTTCCTTCCAGAACATCAATCCAAACGTCAAGTGCTCGTTGCAGGGATGTAGGATCCTCGCTTATGATGGCTCCATCGTCAGCAAAGAATAATTGTTGTACTTTATTGTCCGTTACTTTTCCTTCGAGCAAATAATCCAGAACAGCAATAAAGAGCAGTGGAACAAAAACTAATTATGCATTGATTTAATAAGTTCATATTTTAACTGCAAGAAAACAATATTTTCAAAATAAAAAGAATATAGAATACATACCTACTTAAAAAATTTCAGAGCTTAATTCAAATCAAAAGTTGAAAATCCTTTTCATTTACTGCTCAAACCTAGTAAATACTTCCTCGTGAAGTGAAAATAACCCACTGCCAAGCAAGGTATTAGCCAAGTACATATAGGTTCGTTGCTAGATCAGTATCTATATTTTAACAAAAATATGGATACGGGCCTAGAGAAGCTTTCGCACTGTTTTGCAGGAGCCAGCTTGATAGCAGGGTGAAAGTGATTTTCTAAATTTCCCATATAAAGCCAATGATTGTCTATAAGTATGCTGTAGTTCAATGTTACAGAACCTAAGATTTAAAACATTCGGGTGTTTGTGAGAAGGTTTTTGCTTACCTGTCCTGGATTGCACAGAACACCAGAGTCGTAATAGATTCCATTACAACGGGGATAAAATAAGCAGAATCGACAATTTCACTATCAAATCAAACTGATTCGCTATCACACTGCAAGAGTGATGACCTTGACGAATGGCCTGATAAATAGTGCTAGCATTTTGAAAAATAGGAGAGGATTTAATAGGAGACACCGCTGCACATTGCTTCTGAATTTTGTGAGTCATAATGTGGGGGAAAAACAGAGTCTGGTCCACATTCGGAATCTCTTTTCTATACTTTACTTTACGTCCGAAGTTGGCCCAAGTGGATATTGCGGCTAAATTGTTTCAGGGGAGGAATGCAAGTGGCTATATTTCATTAGAGCACTGTTTGTAGAAAAGAAAAGATGATAGCAGAGACTGAGAAAGGTAAAGTTTCAACGATGTTCAAGAGAATCAATCGATTCTGCGATTAAACTGTCACCTATCAATTTCAACGCTCTGTTTTGTATCAGTTTTGTATTGCACCTCCTTGATAGGGCAAAGATGTTTGAGGAGCACCTGACTAGAAATGAGAATTGTATTATAGCTTTGGGTGAATGTAGGCATTATAAATTGTAGCCAGACCAGCTCTTGTCTCACAACCATACCTTGTGAGAGAATGGAGGGGACATACAATTTTCGGCCGGTTCCGAACGGCTAATCGAGAAAGCAATGAAAGGCAATGAATTTACCAACGGAGGACTTGCCAATTCCTCGCGAAACGCGATACCCGTGGAATTTTTTTGCCCCTGTTGGGATTGGAACCACGAACTTCTGGGTTAATAGCAGCATGTAGGTATAACTATCCTTCTTTGTTAAAGCAGACTATCACTTTCTTTGAGTTATTGGAGACTAGAATCGGGAGTCATCTAAGCCCGATGTCTCATTTATTTTTTTTAAACTCATAGGCTATCTCGTCTGGCCCAGAACCTTTGCCTTTTTTGGATTTCTTAACTGCCTCACTTATGTCTTTGACTGTGATCTCGAGTATTTAGGTTAAGTTTGGTTTGGAAATTGCTTTCGTTTGTTTGGGAAGCGCACTTTTCTTCGCTTCTTTCTTGCAGCTATTTTTAAGGAGTATAATTTAAGGATGGATTTCATGCTGCTTCTTTTTTTCCTAACCGTGTGGGGGATAAAATATTTGATGATGTCCCATTGGAATGAAAGACTGATGGCCTTCTTGTAGACTAAATGTTGAAGATACGGAAGTATTGTAAGAAGGAATGTAAAGAGAATAACGTCTGACTTTTGACCTTAACGTTTAACTTTGAGCGTATAACGACTAACTTCTAACGTTTAACATCTACATAAGTAAAACAACATACCTATGTACGTCAAACAACGGACACACAGAAATGTAAAAATAAAAATATTCTCGTTAATATTGGACAAACAAAAACAATCTAAAAATATAAGACTTTTTCATCTTCTTGCAAAAGTAGATTGTAACGAATTACGAAAAAGACGAGCATCTCAATTTTATTATTTAGAATACTTGCCAAGTAATTTTACCTATGTATCTTCACATTTTGTGCTTGTTTAAAGTACTTTTTCAGTAGTGCGTCAATTAATATTTGAAGAATATTCTTATTAACAGTATACCTACCTACACAATTTATTTCATATGAATCATTTGATTCAGTCACTTCACTTCTAAATATTCAACTGAATGAACGGAAGCTGTCTGAAACAATTAATTTAAAATAATAAACCGTTAATATGGATTTTTTTCTGTTGAAACAAAATGTCACGAACACAATGAACCGTCCCACGAAAAGTTGTACAAAGACAATACGACCTGCGGGAATCATTCGTGACGTACAGCATGTAATAAAGAAATGACTCATTCAAACACTGAAATACAATAAATTCCCTTCATTTTTTTGTTGACGCAAGCCTCTGTCCCAATAGCCCCACATTGTTTCATCAATTTATTTAATGAAGTCACAATATGAAGGAACAGCGTACGCCTAACTTATCAATTCGGAAAGTTTACATTACTTAATTTGAAATTACATTTCGTTTTGATGTGAAACTTAAGTTATAGTAAAAAGCGAAGTGGAATATCACGGAGACATACATTAATTTAGTTCTTCAGTTGTTAATATCGTTTCCAAGTTCTTATGGGCTATGAGTACACATTGTCTACTTGTATGTCATTCTCTGTTGAAATCTGTATTTGATGACACCGAATTAAGAAAATGATATACACTGGATGCATAAATAAGTTTGCAGACTCCCTCTCAGTTTTTTGTTCACTTTTTATGCCACACCCACACCCACTCTACAATCATAATAGGTATATGAAAATGATAGGAATCTAAATCTACATAGTATGTGCTGTGCATGGCTGTACAAGTGTACAATGTTGTACATACTGAATGTGTCTTCCATATTTGTTGGAAATTCCTAGCATATCGTCTTAAACGACATAAATGGTATTTCGGTATTTTGAGACAGATGGATGAGCCATGGGCCTAGTCGCAATAATAATAATCAACGGAATTTATGAATGTTCTCATGTTAAGGCAACACTATTTTAATTACAATTCATTTCTATAAAAGCTTTTTCGCAGAATGGATGTTTTCACAAAATAACGACTTGAGAAAGATAATCATTGCTGAAATATGTGCCCTATACAAATGTGCTTTTTGTATAGGTATATAGTGCTTATGTTTAGCATTTAAAACAAGTCGCTGTATTGTTGGCTATTATGTTGGGATCGGAAAGCAAAATGAAACGCAGTAGGAAGTAATTAAATTTGAATTTTTTCCGTGTTATAATTCAGGAATTAAAGATTTGTGTGTCCTTAATTCACGTTTGGCCATAGAATTACAATTTTGAGATATTCAACGCAAAATTTTAAGAACCAAACCTTTTTGGACATGAATAAATCTTGAACCAATGTGTACCTACTGATATAATTTTCCAATTGCTTAACCTAAATTATTTCTTAGAATTAGATTAGAATTTTGTATTTGTAATTTTTAAGGACCTCGCAAACCAAAGCGTTTTTGGAGACGCGGCAATTACAGTTGTCAAAATTAATTTATGAATTAAGTTATACAGCGACATTATGAGAATACCCACACCAACGGACGCCAGCGTTTTCATACAATTGAATTGCCGCGACTGCAATGATGACAGGAGCGTTTCTGGAGCTGCCGCAACTGCAAAAACACTTCAGTTTGGGAGAACTTTTAAAGTTACAGCCGTATTTATTAGATTTTCTTAAGACGTCTCTTAGACGTCGATTAGTTAAGTTTCAATTAAAATTTAATTGGAACTTAAGAGAGGTTGATTAAATTCTTATCGATAATCGATTCTGCGCTGATGCTAAACTAATTGGTAGTTGTGTCAAAATAAATTAGTAAAAACAGAAATCTAGTCCAATTTCAACTGCGTTTTGACAACCATTCGTTTGTAAACAAATGTGGTGCCTTTTTTGCTTATCAAAAAAAAAAAAAAAAAAAACAACTATGTACGAGTATCAGCAACCTAAAATGTGATGACAATTTCTTTCGAATATAAATTCAAAACTAACGCAACGCATTGTTGGTTTTAGGCCTTTATTATGAGTAGCTAATCGACCACTCGACCATGGAACAATCTTTCTTTGCCAAGCAAAACTGCAATTCCCTAACAATCTCTTAGCTCTGGTTGTACACACGACTCCATGGCGAAATGGATAAAGCATAACTACTGCGTGGGCGTTCGACCACCATAAACATCCAAAATGATTTTTCTCTGGTATCACCTCAACAGCAGGAAAATATGCCTTGAAAAATGCTACATATTCTAATTTAACCTTTCAGAACCGCACTCACGAGAATGTTTGTTGCAAGAACAACGCGTTTTGCCTTGTAGCTCTGTGGAGCTTTTGTGCCAGCTTTTTAGGTTTCTATTTATTAATCATGACATCTGAAGAAAACTTAGCACATTGAAAACATTTAAATCACGATTTAAATCGTTATTTTAAGAAAAACAACAGATCAAAATTGACACCGATTTTCCCGAAACGTCAGAATGAATTTTTAATTTGGATTTAAGAGACCTTTAAACGCCATTATTGGCATTTAAGTTAAGAGGGCTCTTAGCAAGGTTACTTAAATGTGAAATTTGATTATCGATACGGATTCGTTACTTAAGTGTTACTTAAAGGGCAATTAAATCTAATCGATGATTAAAAGTTCTTTATAGATACGGCTGAAACTTCTTCTAGGTATTTTAAAGCAGAGTTCGATGAATGGAAACTTGAAATGCTCGCCAAATAAAGTGATGGGGATTTGCCTATATAATAATTCATAATTATTATCCGTTACCTGCTTTGACTGCGAATCATTCATCATTGTAACTGCGAGCAGTTTGTTTAGTGGGAATTGAACAGAGTGACAAACTGAAAAATTCCCACTCTTAGTGAATAGCCGAGTACACACTATACAATTAGTTGTATGTATGTATGTATGTATTTTATTGAGATTCATAAATTATACAGTCTTATTTTAATTACAGAAGAAAAAATCGCTTTACAGTATTCTTATCGATATTTGCTGACTTTGAATTGGTCGTGCTACACAGTTATATTGTTTTTCAATTTGATTTTGTTTTTTTTTTTATACAAACTGGTTGGTTTTGATTAAAACACACTTTTCTTTGAAGATGTGCCTACTCAATAAGGCAATCACATATACTATACAATTAGTTGGACAGACTTCGTTTGACAGATGTTGGATTGTCGGATGTAGTTTGCGTTCAGACTATCAAGCTTGTCGTCCAACTTTATGTCACGTACTCTTCCACTCCGTCCAACTTCTAAGTTTCCAAAAATATTTGAAAACCATCCAACAAGTTAACAAGTTGGTCAAGTTAACACATTGTCAAGCATTGGTCGTCCAAGCCAAAGTCTGTCCAATTGTAAACGGCTCTTATAGTGTGAAGATTATTATGAAAGTAAAAGTACCTATTTCTTGACAGGAATGTCTTTGGTTGTTGTTTTAAATAAAATTTCTGTGGCTGTAAATTAACAGAAAAAGGTACACGTTTATTTCTCTCTCTTTAAACGTTTTCTATTATTACAATTACTCAGTCACGTTTTATGCTAAACAAGCAAACAATGGAAATTTGTAACTTGTAAGCAAAGCAGCAAACAAAGTAAGCAAGAACTGTCACTCAAATCTGATCCAATCAAGTTGAAAGCAGATCTAGTGTTCCTTTTTTTGAAAGAAATTTCTTATGTCATTGTCATGCGTGAAAATTGATCAACTTAATGAATTACGTAAATTCACTTCTGTGTTCTGCCAGGCAATGTACAATGTACATACATATGTATGTACATTTGTCGTGACTTATTCGTTGGGGAGCACGAGGTTCCTTAGTTAGATTACTGCCACAGCGCCTGGAAACTATTCCGGGTTGCATATATTGTGTTATGGCTTGCATGCATGTGTCGGCAAATCTAATAAATTAATCAAATCTCTGGCAGTTTATTTCTCCAGCATGTGCATGCATACATATGTACGTGTGTACATAATCAGTGTGTAAGTACTTATATATATTAAATATTTAAGAAGCAAATTAAATATACATACCAATGTATGTACATTTGTACATACATACATACATATGTATGTTATATGTACATACCTAGATCAAATTTCTTTTACATCCCCTAACTTCACATATGTATTTGTATACATTATGTACATTGTACATACATACTTGTCTAACTCTAAATTTTTAAGAATCTTAATACAGTCTTAGTACAGTCTTTATTTTGAAAGAAATACATTTATGTATAACCTTTGTTCAATGGCCCGACAGCTCGAGCTCAAAAGGATATTCTCTAAGCCAGTCATATGAAAGGTTTCAAAACGGCTGCCTGACAAAGGTTAAATGTTAAATCACTGTCGCAACACTCAATTGTGGTCTAATAGTGTCAATAATCACGATATCGACCGATTAATCCGGCTCTTGTTAACACTCGACTGGGATTATTAAATACAAACGATTTATAAACACCTCACTAACTAGTGACAACTTTAAATTGGACTTGGTTGAAATACATGTGAACAGCAAATGAAGTGAAGTAACAGACCTAAAAAGCAAAAAACAATATGTAAAAAATTTTAGGTGACAAATAGCATGGATTTTGCTTGAAGACGCAAATTTGGAATGAAAGTTCAGCTTTTGTCTAGAAATGCTTGATTCAGAACATATTTTAGTTCGGAAATAAATCAGATAAAATGTCAAACATATCTAAGAAACGTTAGATGAGTTAGAACAAGGTTTTAAATATTTAAAATGGGCATTGCCTATGATTTTAAATTTGGAGAGATTCTAAAAAAGTGTGAAGCTTAAATGAATTATAAATTGATTCAAGTGTCATTTTTAGACTTAGTGCCAAGTCTCACTTTAAGGCGATTTCAACTCACTATAAATTTACACTAGTGTCTAAAACAAAACAAATATAAATGGGTGAAAATAATATGTATATATGTATGGCTGTGTGTATATGTACCCGAAACCCAACTAACATTTGATCTTTCATCAACCCTTATACATGCTTAGTAAAAAAGAACCTTTCCAACTTAATTCTCAGCAAACTCCACTGCATGTAAAAGTCGTATTATATACATACATCAACTTGATTAAAAATAACGCCCTTTTATTACTGTGCACTAGGAATATTAATAGAGAAAACAAACTCAAAGCCACAGCCATGTGATTACATCAACCCCTCGGGTAGAAGTTTTATTGCTTACAAATTTTATGTCAAATTTGACAAAAGTTGTAGTGCATCGTTATCGATACATCGTTGCGGAAAACTCAAAGTTGTACAATTAAATTTCTCAAAGCATACACTTATAAATGTGTATTGTACGTATTTTCATAGAAATGGTTGGGTTTTTTAAGGCCGATAACGAAATGTGCAAATGTATGTGATTTTGAAACTAATAACATTAAATCACGGAACCCCTTCAAAGAAACGAAAGGGCACGAAAACCCATCTAAAGTATTTGGTTATCAGTTGTAGATGTGGTAAAGAGATGATGACAGGACTGAAAGACGAATATAGAACGAACCCTATGTAATACTATCCGTTTATTGACAGACTTTTGAGGAGCTGTGTATTATTGATTGCAATCGAAAGTGCTTTTCTAAAACTACGTCCATTTGCAGAGCGATTGTTTGAGATGATAAGGGGTGGAACCTTTATCTCAGTCCATACACGCTCCGTTGAGTTTTATTTCAGTAAGGTTGAAATAACCACATCAAAGGACATTTAACTATGAGATTAAATATAGAAGTACATTTTTAGGTAAATGGAGGGCGAGGCTTGTTTGGAAATTCTTCGCCCACATTGAATCCGTCGTTGAAATTTTATAGAGCCATGGAAATAGAAATTCATGCATATTCTTCGAGCTCGTCCTCGTATCGATCACTTTAGAAAAAAAATTCGTTTGGATTACTAGTCTTGTAGGATTAGAGATAATTGTTGAAAAAAAAAATCCTTTTTTAAGAAACGTATCCCCGAATCCCTTTCAAAAAACGAATGACAGAGGTACTTTTGCATCCTAGTGGCTGACATGTGGAGGCAGTATTGTGATGACTTTTTAAACGAACAGTTTCCTCGAGAGCACTTTCCAGAAGCTGAAACTAACTTAACAGAAATAGCCAACATCACAGTCGAAGGAGTTAGTAAGACAGTGAAGAACTCAAAAAAAAAAAAAAAGCAAAGGTATGATGGACTCCATATGAGCTTGATCGTTTTAGAAATACCAAAATTCGTGGAAGCCTTCAGCCTTCACATCAAAAACACCACGTAAGAAAAAAAAAAAAAAATAGAGCACATCTGGCTCAGTTGGTATTGTCATGTTCAAAGGAAAGATCTAGAAAACCATACATGTTATAATAATTAAAAATGTTTTTTTATTAAATAAAACTAAAAAAACTAAAACTAAAACATTTTTATGTGAACGAATATTTAGAAATGGTTTGTTCCATAACGACTTTATAAGCAGTTATTCATTCTTAGAATTTTTGTTTCCTGGCATTAATACCTTCTCACTTTATTATTATTTTAATTCTTCTACTCTATAAAATTTTGATTTTGAGAACGTTTGTGGAAAACCGAATCCATTCTTAAATTGACATTCTTAAAATAGAAGCACTTTCATTTGGTTATATCAATTACAAGTTTCAGGATTTCATTGGGTCTTTTTGTTGGTATAAGGCCCGACGACGCAGAATGTGAAGCAGTCAAATATGAGTGATTATTATTTTTTTTAATTTTGCAGGAGTGGTATTGTTTGAACAACGGTTACAATATAAAGTACCAAGTGCTGTTAACTTAATCCGCTTTTCAAACACTGGATAAGATCCTCTTAAATCGTAACCCTACAAAACTAATTTGAGTAATCCTTTAATCTCATATAATAACTTTAAATAAAATTTCTGTTTATATCTCCATAAAAACCATGACTAAAAGATGACATGTGTTGTGTACAGTACCAAGTAGCACTGGAAATGGCACGTTTTTTTCCTTGTTTTCCTAATATCCGCCCTGTACGTGTACAAAATAAAATACCTACTGTTGTTGAACTATGAAAAATTTGTACCGAATATAAACCTTTTATTTTCTGTAATAGTTGCAAGTCGTGAGACTTAATCAAAAACTCACAGGATATCAAAGGCCTATCCTTAAATTAGGGTACCGAAATTACATGCTCTGTTTGTACTTTTGTTGCCTATTTTTTACGATGCCTACACTGTTTCAACATTGTGTTTATTGGTGCGTATGGCCTACTTTTTGCTCATATGTATGTGTTACTTAATGCATTTAATTGCCAACAACAACAAAAAGAAAACCAAAGATAAATCCTTGGGGTGACAATGACAAAGCTGAAAAAATAAAACAGTTTGTTATGACGTTAAAGTAAACAAAAGAGGCTACAAGGAATAAGGTCAGATTATAAACTGCACAAAAGGTGTGCTCATAGAGGTTTACTTACGATTGAAATAAAAATCAAAGTCATTGTTTTCTATCAAAACGTATAGACACAAAAGAATTTGTGGTTTCCATCCCTTCAGTCCTAAAACAAAAAAGTTTGCATAGTCAACCCATGCCCATCTATGGTGAGGTCAACAGAGTGGAAGAATTAGGAAATCATTTAGAAAATGTAAGTACATATTGCAAATAGGGGAAATATTAGATAAAATATTCCTGACGCTCAATTAGGAACTCAGCAGGATGTAAGAGTAGCCATTTGATTTATGATTGCTCTTGGAACCCTAAGAACAGGAAGTTGAGCTTCAAAGAACACATTATTCTTCTACGAGTAATAATATACCCCATCATAAGCAATATTATTACTTGCAGAAGAACATATTTTCATGTACATTTTCGTATGTATATATTTTTCTCAATAAACAGAAAACGCAAAGAGAAAATTTATCTGATTAATGAAAATGTTCATTTTGGTGCACTTTCCTGTACAAGGGGAAGCATGATTTTTAAAAGACTTTTTGTATCTATATACGAGTACTAATAGGTATGTATAAAGGAAAAGGATTTTGAGCTTCTTATAGGCATGCACGCCCCATGCTTGCTCATGCAGCAACTTAAATATATATTTTAAGCCCATTTCGAAGTGCGTTATAATCCTAGTGCTAGGTTTAGGCCAGTGTTAACCGCAGAAACATTATGTAAAACTTATAGTAAATTACATTTCCAATGATAAATGTGAGCAAAGTTGTTGATCACAGCCAAATGTATTTCGACAGTACCTACCTAGTTCGAAAAGCCCAATAGAACACTCTTGTTATTGGAAAATTTAAGTAGAGTAGACTCGGGGTAGTATACCCAGAAATGCCTAAATCGTAATAAAAAGGCGAAGATAGATGTTAAAAATATATATTATTCTTTTTTATTTGTTTTTCAAGAGCACTTCTAGTGAATCAACTAGTCGCACTGCAATGTGCAGGGATATGCTGAGTCCTTCAAAAACGCAAGCGAGTAGTACAGTAGATTCACCTTCAACAAAAGACAAAGTGAGACTAAGCAGTTGTTTGTTGTTGATATAAACAAATTTTGGAATGGATTAAATAGCCTTATTTTGAAGTTATTTGCGTTCCCAAGATCAAGACTATCCCCTCTTTTCCTTATGAAGTATTAGATATTTACAAACTCTGTATTAGGTACTAAAACCTTTTTCTGTTTTTTTTTTTTTTTTTGTAATGTATTGGAATGCAATATTGTTAATGACAGTTACAAGAAACACAATTTTAGTAAAATATATAATAATTCCAAAAATCAGGCCCAGCACAAGAAGTTTTCATTGAAGAGGGGCGAATAAGAGATGAAGAGAAAAATCTGAAAAGATATAGACTTTTTGTATCGATTTAGAGCTAAAAAAAAATGAGTGCCTCTTTTGCGTTATCCCCTACCCTAAGCCCTAACATGGCAAACACATTTGACGAACATTCATCACGTTGTTCCATAGCACTGTTTTATTGGGAATCTATACTCATATTTGCAAAACATCGCACATGGGAAAACAACAACTCTTAAATGAACAACGATAAGTGAACAAAAATAAGTGTTTTTCAAAAGTGAAGAACAGGTCAACAGGGATGGCTGGTAAATAGAGTTTATTGAATAAAGTTACATTAGTGAGTACATACAGCGTTTTATTGAGCCTATTAGTGAAGATGACTATAAAATCCCCAATGAAACACGGCTAAAGTGTAGTTATGAGTTGAGATAATGGCAACTTCACAGCAAAAATGAGGTTTCCTTGCAAACGTGGCCCTACATGGGGAACATCGAAGCCATCAAACAGAAAAAAAAATTTTCGCCAACAGCTAACTTTTCGCGAAACAGTCTCAACATGAGAAAAAACACAACGAACACGTCGCCCAGCATGTTCTTCGTTAAGAACTAATTTCAAGCTCCAAGGAAAAAAGAATCATTACAGGTTTTAAGATTTTAAGTTTCAAATATAAATCTGCCTTTGTGTGACCATTCCTTTTCCAATATGTACCTACGCTGTTTTTCTAAAAAAGAAAGAAGTCAGACAGTAATAGAAGACTTTAGTCGAAAAACGTGCCTTAAACAGAAAATTCTTAAAGGTTGTTTCAGGACCGTAAACAGAATTGTAATTATGTTCAAAGGCACTGTGCATAGCACTGTGATTATAACCAAGTTGTATGAAGGCCCTTCATTACTACGCAACAACTTTCAAATTTGCTAAGGGATGTCTTTTGATTGAATTGGGATTAGGTAAACCATAAATTATCCTTGTTCTGTGAATCATACCATCTAAGTATTGCGAAAAATGACAAAGCAAATATGTTGGAAAAATAAAAAAAAAAATTAAGCCGATGACGAGATTGTAGTTTAGTCAATGTGAAATATGTGTTACCGAAAAAATAAATAAATGCTAGGAATTACAACAAAAATATTACAAGTCTCCGTTAATGTAAACAGAATAGAAACAGCTAAACAGCAGATATGAGAGCACTCTAAAAAACATCTGTATATATCTATCTGTAAGGAAACTACTGAAGAAAGTTCTTAAGTAAAATATCCTTCCAGAATAAACTGCAGGAGTTGCTTTAATGCACAATAAAAATCATTTTAAACTTTCCAAAAGGGTCAAATCGCTGCTGAAACACGATTTGAGTCTATATGATTCGATTGTTGCAGGAGCTATATGTGGAATGGCGAACCATCATGCATGTCCGGTTGGTCGTCCAAATAATTTTAATTTTTTAATTTTAATTTATTCATTTTATTTACATTTCTTACACATAAGAATAAATCTTATAATTCTGTGCAGACATACATTTGGAAACAAACAATGGTAAACATTTTAAAAATGAAAAGAAGAAAAGAAAGAAAATATGATGGTAGTAAAAAAAGAGATAACAATAATAATGATAACTATCAATGAAAAATGAACAAAACAAGAATTTTAAAATTGAGATTAAAAATTTAAAATGAAATTAAAAATTAAAATTAAAAGAATTTAAAAATAATAATTTATATGAATTATGAATTAGGAAGCTGTCACTTTAATTGCTATGATGTGAGAAATACTCATGTAAAGTCCTGAAAAATATTTGTATGTTTCCTATCTTTCTCAAAAACAAAGGGAGCGAGTTCCAGAATCGTGCTGCAGTAACGAAAAATTGTGTCTCTGTAACTAAAAACGAAAAATTTGGTCTGATTATACACATAGAGCTGTGAGATGCCGAAGATTGAACTTTATCATGTAGATACAGTGGCTCACGCGTTTTCCAAATATTAAAAAATAGTGTGCGAAATTTAATATAATTTTCAAAAGACATGTCAAGTATGCTCAAGGATAAATGTGATGTGTGGTCATACCGGCGAAGACCATATATTACCGTATTATGCTATTGAAAGCTACTTTTTGTTTTCTTTTTCTTTGGGCGTCGCAATTAGCAAACATTGTACATGTACAGTCTGTCAAACAATTGTTTGCAAAATAAAATTTGCTTTACAATTTTCATTTTAATTGTCACTATAATAAGAAAAACAAACATTTTAAAAAAAAGAAAAATATACGTCTTTTATTTTACTGATTTTAAGTAAATAACAACAAAAAAAAATAATAAATGGAAACAAAACACAAAAGTTTGTGGAACAAAAATAAAAGCTATAACCTTTTCATGGTGTCAAATAATTCTTTACAAAAAATATATGCAAAGTACTAAACGCTTTGCATATAAAAGCATAATAAAAAAAAATTAATATTTGGTGTGACCACCTTGGGCATCAATAACAGCTTGAAATCTTCTTGGCATGGACGCTATGAGTTTTTGGACATCATATTCTTCCGGTATCTTTTTCCATTCTTCTTCAATAGCTTTTATAAGAGCGTTTTTGTTCGCTGGAGCCCGTTTAGCGACTTTTTTTTTCAAATGTGCCCATAAATTTTCGATTGGGTTGATATCGGGGCTTTGTGCTGGTGTGTCTATGACTTTACTGCAATTGTACAGCAACCAAGTTCTGCACAAGAATGATTTGTGCTTGGGGTCGTTGTCTTGATACAGTTTGAATTTTAACTTTTGGGGATCTTGAGGATTAATGAAGCCAAATTTACGGGCACTTTGTTTCAATTCATTTTGAAGAATGTTTAAATAAAACTCTTTTGTCATAATATCCGTGAACACTCTCAATTCCCCAACACCTTCGTATGAAATACATCCCCATACCATCACGGACAATTTACCGAACTTCACAGTGGGAATTATATTTTTCTGTTGCAGGGCTGTGTTTGGTTTTCGCCAAACTTTATTGGGACCATCGTGGCTGTAAAGCATTATTTTTGTTTCGTCGCAAAAAATTACGTCTTTCCAGTACTCCATTGGCCTGGAAACGCTTTCAATTGAAAAAGTTAGCCTTTTTTTGAATATTTGTCAAGGAGAGCAACGGTTTCTTGCGAGCTATTCTTGAGGAATATTTATGTTTTTTTAGTACTTGCCGAACAGTTTCATGAGAGACTTCCTTGTTGCAGTCAATTTTTAGGCTCGTTGCAAGTTGTCTGGTGCTAATCTGAGGCTGATCGTATACCGCTTTCAGAATTTTGGATTCATCTCTCCTGGATAATTTTCTTGGTCTGCCTGTAGAATTGTTTAACTCCAACCGATTTTCTTTTTCTATGCGTTCTAAAATGTTGTAAACTGTTCTCAATTTGAGTGAGAACATTTCAGCAAGTTGGATTGGCGTTTTTCCCTTTTGCTTATGAAAATACACCAGCTGTATTATCTTGGAATCCGTTCTTTTTCCCGGCATGATTCAATGACGTCAACACTTGATAACTTTCCAAATACCAATTGACGACTGCCTGTAGTTTATTGCGCAGTAGCAAATCACGTGTTAATTCTTCAGAGCTAAGTACCGTTAGTTTTTTTTTTATTTTCTTTTAACTGCGGTTCGCATTTTGCAAAGAATTATTTGACACCATGAAAAGGTTATAGCTTTTATTTTTGTTCCACAAACTTTTGTGTTTTGTTTCCATTTATTATTTTTTTTGTTGTTATTTACTTAAAATCAGTAAAATAAAAGACGTATATTTTTCTTTTTTTTAAAATCTTTGTTTTTCTTATTATAGTGACAATTAAAATGAAAATTGTAAAGCAAATTTTATTTTGCATGTCAACAATTTCAGAAAAAAAGTCAGCTTACATGGTTCTGTAATGCTCACCGTTGACCAAACGCTATTCCCAGCCTCGTTTTCGAAGAAAAATAGTTTATTTATTTATTTATTTATTAATATATTTGATGCAATGTTAAAATTACATAAAATGAAGCATTAAGGCACTAACAATTAAGCCATCAGCCTAGAAAAATAGTTTAATGATCCACCAATCAACAATCCTCGCTAAAATATCACTCTCTGTGGGTGCATCATCTTCTCGACAAAAACATGTAGATCTTCCGAGCAGCAGATGCAGCAATTTTGTTTGTTAACGTAGTCGCCGAGATGATAGTGCTCCTTTTTAGTTTAAATAAGTTTTAAGAAGTAGTTAAGTTTAATAAAAAAAAAAATAAAAAAAGAAACATAATAGGACCGGAAAAAGGTTTTTCGTTCGTTAAAGTTTGTCTTAGTAATAGACATAGCTCCTCCTTTTCATTTAAATTAGATAGATTTGGCCGAAAGGCATTATTATTAAGAAAGCTTTAAGCCTTGCACAAACCAACGCGGTGAGTGCGTGCGATGCGATTGCGTTAAGTCAAATTCCTATGCATTAAGTCAAACGTCCATAATATTACATGCGATTAACGCAATCGCATCGGCTTGCGCAGGGCTTTAAGGTTCTTCCAAACCAACGCGTTTTTGCAGTTGCGTCAGCGGCATTTGCAGTTGTAAAAATTAATTTACACAGCGGCATATGAGACTTCGTCGCGTTGCGCTGGTGTGGGTACCAACTGCCGCTGTGTAGATTAATTTTGAAAACTGCAAATACCGCTGCCGCAATTGCAAAAACGTTTTGGTTTGGGAGAACCTTTAGCCGCATCTACCAAATCGCCTTGGTTTGGGAGAAGCTAAAATCGAAAATGGTAGATAGACCTCGAAGCAATCCTGAAAATTTTAACAAGAATTCCATTTACCCAAAATTTACAGCAATTGGCGCACGTACTCAGATATTTGTAAAAAAAAATTGCTAGAATAAATATTTTCAAGAACTGAAAAAAGAAATTCGTTTAAAAATTCATTCAGTGCCTGTTGTCATGTTACCTGCAAAATGTGAACACTTTGTTGATTGTTTCACTTATCCTATAACAAAAACATATGCAAAAAGTATTGCTTTAGCTCTCAACTTACTGTCTTTGTTTATTACAGAAAAACGAAGACACGCAATAGGGAAAAAAGGAAACGGTCGCTTGCTCAACTGATGCGTTAAACATTCATTCCTCTGTCAATCGATCCCTTCGAGTTTTTTCGTATGTACACATGTACCTATAGGTATTTGTTTTGGTCATAACCCAAAATGGCTTCTTTTCTTCAACATACATTTGCGATACTCTTTTCGCTATACGAAACCTTCTAAATGCTTACATTGTTACATTTCTCTTGCGTCACCTGAATTCTACATAACTAATCGTTGTAAGACTTAGTGTGAAAGGATTAAGAACTAAAATCGAGAAACTGTCAGGCATAAAATAAATGTATATTCCATAAATAGTGTTTTTTTATATCAATTAAGCTGGAAACTTTTTTATAGAAAACATGCCAATTTCGCTCCGAATACAAGTATCGCAAAGAGCAGAAATTGTGACAAGAATTGGGAAAAAGAAAAAGAGGAAAATACCACTATGATAGAATACAAATCTACTAAAAGTCACGAATCTATCCTCGAACGGAAAAAAAAGAATATAATTTTTGTTTAGGGGTTCATTGCTTTTTCACACGAAGCTTTTCTTCAACATTGTGTGTGGGTGCAGTTTGAGGGCCATTAACCTTCTTGAAAATAAAACTAGGGTTGCGTCTTGCGTGCCCTTGCTTGGCGCAAGCTATGACATTCTTTTTTTTTTTTTTTGTTGCAAAATGAATGAGCTCTGCAGTTTTCAAAACAATAAAAACAAGATATGCAGAGTTTGATAACATTTCTCGTCGCCACAATGTCGGGTGTTCAAAAAGTAGAGGCTTAATCAATGAACTGTTTTCGTATTTTGTATTTATATATAAAAAAAACTTTTATGGGGAATATTATAGCCCCATATAATATTATTTGTATGTAGATACATTATGTACAGGGTGAGCCAAATACAAGTTTCTTTTGAAAAAAGCAATACAATTAACAAAATCAATTAGCTATTGGAGCACAACGCAGAAGCCCATTCTGTCGCTCCATTGTAAGAATTCGGTGTGCAAAAGATCGATTCTGACATAGGCTGTGTGGCATGACGCGCCAAGCGGCATACTGCAGAGATAGAGGTTGTCCAAACTCATGTCATCAATATCAGTACAAAAAAGTTGATTAACATAACACTCACCGTTGATCGAAACGTTCTTCGCAGTCTCATTTTCGAAGAAAAAAAGTCCAATTGTGCCACTACTCCCAATACCCCTCACTAAAATGTCAATCTCTGTGGATGCATTAGCTTCTCGGCGTTAACGTGTGGGTTTTCCGAACCCCGAGCGCAAATGCTGAAATTTTGTTTGTTAACGTAGCCGCTGAGTGAAAATGCTAATCATCAGATAAAATTATTTTTTGTCCAAAACGTCGTACAATTTAAACTACGAGGCGATAACGAAGCGGATGGTTATGCGCCCTGAATTGCTGAGCCAACTGGACATTGCAAACAGTGTGTGTCGAATTAGCTTTTGTTTTAAAAGGAGATTTGAATTTTAATTTTGAATCATTTGGAAGGATTTATGAGAGTCATACATAAATTTACATCAGCTGTATTTTTTTTTGAATAAGACTAAAAGAAATTTATTTTATTCGGAAAAGCAAAGCTTTTATTGTTATTTTTTTCCTTAACTGCTTATGTTCTGCTACTTTAACTTACATATGAAAACATACTGATTGAGTTGTCTAAAATGTTGTAAATACTAGTGGATAAAGTAAACTGGTGCATACATAAATTGTTATGTTTAAATTTTTTTGATTTTTATGAAGACAATTATACAACCAACTGAGAAAATAACTGTCTTTTGAACACCCCGCACTTCAAAATGGTTGTTATTGTTATTGTTTGGGCTTTAACGTTCCCATGGCATTTAGCTAATTTGAAAACGATGTAGAAAATTAATTCCAGAGAAAAGTGATATTTGCAACCGATTGCAGTAAACACGCAACCCACAACCCTTAGGTAATGTGAAAAACAAATGTGAAGCCATTTATATACGCGGTCTAGTATTCCTACCTCTAATACTCTAATGGGACCACAGACACAGTTTTGTGTAAGATACATAAAAGTAAAGGGAACAAAGTAACACAATTAAAGGCTAGTAGGGCATTGCATAGAAGCGGTAGTGAAGGGCAGAGGAAGACTGCTGCCCCTATCCTTAGATGTCTGAATGAAGTAAATCTTAACGGATGTCAATTTCAAACGATTCGGAAGACATTGGGTGTGTTGCGAGTAAAAAAATATATCAAAAGCTGTTTTTGGGAAAACACCGTTTTTTTAACCGATTTTCTCGTTAATGGCAAAAAAGATTTTGAAATAATTTTATATTTTGGAAGTAATGAATTGTTTAAGAAAGATTGTGTATCAATATATGCAAAAACGTATCAATATACGCACGAACTTGCGATTGTGCGCTAAATACGATATCAAAATCTTAAGGCTGAGTAAAAGTTTTCGCTTTTCATAGTATATTTGGTGGTACAGGGTTACCAACTTCACATTAATTATGAAAATTGAATAAAATTACTCAAAATAATGAAAAAAATTAAATTAAATATTCCAAAGGTTTCAAGCGAAAATCTAAAAACGCCATTCTTTTGCAATTCCTAATACATATAAACGCTGGAAAATTTATCAAAATCGTTGGACCAGTTTTAAGAAAAAACGGTTTTTTATTTTTAAATTTAAAAAAAAAAAAAGTTTTGTAAAATTCTAGTATGCAAAATTTAAGATCTTGGCAGAAGTTAATTTGACAAAAAATTTGAGAAAAATCAAAGTTATGGTTTTGAAGTTATTTCAAAAATTCAAAAAAAAAAAGAAAGACAATCTAGAATTAATTCTTCACACAAAATTTTATTGAAATTGTTGGAGCCGTTTTCGAGAACAATACGTATTATCATATCGGTTGTTTGACAGGTACCGTTATTTCAAGACCTAGAGACCCAATTCCATTCCATCAATTCTGTTGACTGCCCCATAGACCCTAACTGCAAATTTTGAAAGAAGTCCGTCAAGCAGTTCAGGCTGTAGAATGTAGATCCATATAAATACAGACATACAGACACACAGACATACAGACATGCAGACAGACAGATTTGCAGGACCCAATTTTTTCGTATTCTCTATCATCGTAATGTCATATTTGATTGTTATCACAAAATTTTTTTCTGCACGATTGCAAGACTTGCCTATATGTACATATACATTTTGAAAGGATTTTCGATTTTTTTTTAAAAGAAAAACATGAGTTTAATATCGGTTTCCTGTTTGAAGGAGCCGTTTCCACACAAGCGGTAAAAATAGATAAAAGTTAACTCACTTAGAGAAATACATAGTAGTGCTGCAGACTTTGGAAAAGTTTTGTTTCATATACAAAATATGTACGTTTTTTTAAGTTTTATTTCTTTGGAATACACATTAAGTTCTTGTAACTGATATAAATTGTCCAAACTTTTTGTAGGGGAAAAGCAAAGGTGCCAGTTTGTTTTTTTCCACACGCAAATAAAATCTCATCCTTTGAAGAGTTATAAAACCAAAGTGTTACCTTTAAATTCGTTATTATAAGTGGATTGTAAATGGAGAAGATAAACCCTAAACCGGATGAATTTATCTTTTGGAACATAATTTAGTAGGTATATTGGAGTGCTATGATGAATTTCACTTGGAATGTTAGCCCACCGCAAATTATTTATGTACAATCCCCCTTTTCACTAAACATACATAGGTAGGTACTCATGAATGATTGAGCCTTAAGCCTCCGTTAGACTATCCTCTTTCATTTTTTGACGTTCATCGGTTTATATATTTGTATGCTTAACTTTGCTTTTTTTGGGAGGGGGTGGCTGCTGCCATAATGCTATCTATGATTCTCGTTTTCGTTCCAACAGAACGACGAAACATAGTGTATATACCTTTGAATGAAAACCGCCGACACGAACATTTACCTTACCTACATCACTACGAGGGTGGTTGTCAGAAACATGGAAGTAAAATCAAATTCAGTTCGGGTCAGGATTACACTGTCGTAAAAAAGGTTAAAATGGAAAGGTGAGCGCTCCCAAATTATGCCGCAGGATGTTTTGGTAGATGTGGGCGTTTTGTTTTTTTTTTTTTTTTTTTTTGTATACAACCGATGAAGCATTTATAAACACCACCGCTTTATGTGTCCCAACAGGAAAGGCATCAAATTCAATTTGAATAAAGCAAAGTGGGTTCAAGTCTGAAGATTTTAAAAAATGGCGTTCTTTTTAAAAAGAAAAACAAAACTATGTATTTTTGAGGTCTACAGAAATGTTTCATCCAATCCTACTTCCTACTTGTGATTATTTTATTGAAAAAACAAAAAAACATTTGCTTTCTTTTCAGTTCTATACGCTACTGGAGCAAAATCCCATCGCAAATGCTACGTTAGCGTTGCGGTCAGTAACAGTTTTTGTTCCAACAAACGAGGCTTTCCAGCGTCACCACGCTAGTAACACTTCAGTATTGTACCATATGGGTGAGTAAATTAAGTGTGTAAATTTACATATTTATGCAGAAACATAGGTAATAATTTTGGGGACGTTTACATGTTTGGAAAATCTTATAATAGGTTCTCAAGTACATTGTCAATGCCAAAAGCAAACGTTGAGTTACTTTCCTGTTGTCCAATCGCTTGTCATTCTCAGTAGGTATACACAATATTTGACATCATTCTCAATGGTAATTTTGAGAGCACAATGATGTTGTTCAGCTTTGACTAGAAAAAAATGGATACCTATTCAATAGTTATAAAATAGATGTTCCTGAAAATGATTGCTTTGAGAGTGCTCTTAAGAAAATTCGATATTGAGAGATGAATTGTTGTTTTGCGTTTATTAAAAATAAATCAGATTAAATTTCTTTACTGTCAAGAATTGTATTCTAAGATTGCTTTTATGTTAAGGTCTTTTTCGTATTCAATAGCAGTGTAACTCCAACAAAGGAGATCAACGGGAGTACAACTAGAGTAGTCTAGAACAATTTGCAAATGAAGCAATTGACAATGCAAGCGTTCAAGAAGAAGAACTCAAAAGTGTTGGGATAACTTTATAATTACTTCTTGTTCATTTCAAATGCCCGTATACATATAATAAACATTGATACTGGCTAAAATTTAATAGTGAATGCTGAAGTCTTAATATATGAATTTATATTGTGTAATTACAATATTTTTATAACAGAAACCTAAACCTAACCTAAAAAGCGTTTCTCATTTCTCTCATATATGTATATTGAATGTATATATACATTGCTTAATTCTCTTGTTTGTTTTAATTCATTTCCTTAAAACAAAAGCTTAAAATAAGTAAATAACATACCTGTTCACGAACAGTAAAAAATTCTCAAAACTCTATACAACCTGTATTCCTTAAACTAATTTTGAATTCTCAGCTGGTTTTTAACTCAAGTTCAACTGAGTTTAAAATTGTTGTTTAAAAATAAATTGAAACTTGACTTCTTTAAATGACGTCCAATATTTACATGAGTAAATTAATTGAGCAATTTACAAATCTGTTAACGTCAAAAGTGACAAAATTGAAAAAAACTGATATACTAGAAGAAAGCATATGCATCGGGACTTAAAAGCTAATAAACTAAGTAGATATGTGACTAGAGCCGAGTTTTATTGGGAATTTCTATATTCACTTATATTCACTTAACTTGCGTGTATCAATGAAAAGCTTTATATGGCCATATTCACTTACCAAGTTCACTTTCACAAACTCCATTTACCAACCATCCCTGTTGTTTACTTAGGTCAGTGAGTTATTTTTGTTTACTTACGCTATTCACTTAGGGGTTGTTGTTTTTCCATGAGCGATGTTTTGCGATGTTTTGTTTAAGTGAATATAAGTGAATATAGATTCCCAATGAAACTCGGCTTAACTTCTTCAATGAGCTAGTTCTAGAAGTTTATCTCTTCTTTCTTCTTTTCTTTGGACGATGCTGTAAGCATTGTGATCTCAAACGTATCGCAGTCAACTATCCTACTTGTTTGCTTTACACAAGTGATCCGCCTGAAAGGTACACTTAATGTTTTATCCACATTCGTTAATTCGTTTGTTCTTTTGGCCACTGTTTCTCTTTTTATGGCCGAACTTTTCATGATATTTAATGACAAAACCAGCTGAGCCGGTTATACTCTATCTTTTCCAAGGTGATAGGTTTGACTTGAAGGCTTCTACACAAAAAAAGAGCTTTAGAATATTAACACAATCATGAACATATTAGAATGTAAAATCAAGCCTTGTTCTTTCTATAAACTCTGTCGTAAACTGACCTCTAGCGTTAAACTCCGAAATTCAACTAAAAAATCTGCTGAAGGTAACAATCGTCAGACGGATTCTGACTTTAATTTCGTTTTTATCAATAAATCAGTTAATATTATGTTTAACTTGCAAACACATAACAGTAATTGTAAACAATTTATATTCATAACCTTAAGCTAAATAACGAAAAACTCAAACGCGAAATTCTTTTCTCATAAACTTTTTTTAATCTTCAACAACTTATCGTCCTTCGTTTGGCGAGTGCTTCCTTTAACTCTTTTAAGAAGGAGGACAAACAAAAAACTTTCCAAGTTAAACTTCTCTGTGCCCCAAAAACATCCATTACACAAATACTACAGAAACATCCATTACCTGACTTAGCGCTACAAAATCCGTTCTCATCGTACATGCCTTACTTAACAAAATAAATAGATGTCTTTGAAACTTTTTTTAGAAGTCCATTGATGCGATCCAAAAGTTTTCATTCAATCTGAGTTCGTAAAGCAAGGATAGAATTTAGAATGCCATCAAAATGTTATTTATATGAAGGTCGGATCAAGATGATACCTACAATATTTGGGAAACTGAGGGGGCATTTGAAGTTTGAATTTATTTCCTTGTTTGTTTGTTTTTTAGCAGCCATTTGAGAACTTAAATCATTGAATATTTCCGTTTTGATAAATAAAATTGCACTACACTAAGCCAAATTCCTTAGAAAAACCACCCTTAAAACAAGAAACACACATTTAAAGTTAATTATACCCTTTACTTTATTATTAGGATTCAATTCATAAATATTCATAAAATTGCATCTTAATTTCAGCCACCGTCGCTCTTACCCAGGAACAACTCACGAAGACTGTTCCTTCAGACATGGACGGCAATCCTCCACTTTACATCACAAAAAAAAGTACTGGGGACATCTATGTTAATAATGCCAGAATAATTCCCTCGCTTTCCCTGCAAATGGAGAACAGTTCGGGGAAAAGACAAGTTAGTAATATTCACGTCTATATCTGTGGTGTTGACATAGCAATGCAAAAACATAACTTGTGTACGCACTTATACATAATATGTTTTTGCTGCACACAAAATGGGAAAATGAAACCCAGGGCATTTGAAATTTAATTTAAACTAGATAATTTTATGTTGAATTTAAAGGACTCAGACAAATTGAATTGTTCTAACCTAATTTCTAGGTGATGCATGTGATTGATGATGTCTTATCACCACTGAGTGTACTGCCTACATCGAAATCTGAAATAACAAATCCCGATGCGCTTCAATTTCTCCAACAAGCTGACTCCATGAGCATTGGAGAGTTCCGCTTAAGGTAAATCAATTTTTTTTAAATAATTTAAACAAAGGTTTTTTTCATAAGTTTGGTTTTGAGTTAGGTGTTTTTCCTTTCCAGTCAAGGTTACTGAAAGACTTTCCATACCAAAAGAGCATAAAGACAAAAATTTTCATATAGCAATGTGCCCTAAATCACGAACTTATATAAAATATTTACTTATGTATGTTTGTCTAGATCTAGAGCAGTCAAGTATACCAAGATTTTAGAATTATTTACGTATTAAGTATTTTTCATTCATGACATTTTGTTGTCCTCAAACACCTTGTATCGTAGGTAGCTGGCTTCGGAGATATTTATAAGTGTGTTAAAAAAGAGTCATGATTTTTTGTGTAAATGTAGCAAATATTGACCGTGATTTCAAGTTTTGCTCATTGTTTTCTGTTCAATAAAATTTAAAATTTGATTGATTGTCGAAAGTTTTCCGATTTATGAATATGGATATCGCAACCAAGTCTACATACATATTATATGTTTATGACCGTTTCTCTGAGATGCTTGTGTGAAATGTTGGTAATCCATTCACATTAAAAAATGTTCAGTTTGTTAGTTAACATACATCATAATAAATGTATTGAAAAAGAGTTTTTTTCTACTAAGGTATTTAAGATTTAATTTTCCTTGAGATTAACCATCTTCCGTCTTTCTACCTTTGTCTTAAAATCCCTGAAGCTATTTGCCTTAACACGGAAAACAAAGAATATCTTATTTTTTGTCTTTGGATTAGATTTTTCGTTTATATTTTAAATTCAAATCCGGAAAATGCGAAACTAATTTCTAATATTTACAACAAGGTCCTACCGTGCTCAAGTAACCTTAATGCGGAAAGAAAGCTTATACCAAGCCCCAGGAGGGCACACCTTCCTTATACCAATAGACGAAGGATTTAAGGTAAGCACTTGATTGTTTTAACTAACCGGTTGAATATTAATAATGAACAAATCCTCTTATTTCATCCATTTTCCAATTAAAATCAGCAAACAACTCGAAGCAGCTTAGTCGACAAGAAAGTTATTGACGGCCATGTCATTCCCAACAATGTTATATTCACAGCACCTGCTCCTATTGAAATGCCACAAACCACTGCGTCATTTGAAGACAACATTCGTGTTACTGTTAGCTTCTTTCAACAAAAGGATGGAAAAAGTAAGTTTTATTTAAAACTATGAATAAGCTAAGAGAACTTTTGTGCCTGTTCGATCGGTGACGTTCAAGCAAAAACAAAAATTCACCCGTTAAATAATCCTTTTTGGAAAAACAGTTTAACTTGAACTGACATGACGCCATTGCGAAAAAAGGTGGACTGCAGCTTTTCGACTCTTATCGTAATAACATTCGCTCCAACGTCCAACCTGATTCAAAGCTCGAAAACTTTTTGCTTCAACACATCAATTAGGATCCACGCAGACCCAATGTGACAGATGAAAAAAAAAGTTTATGCGATTGTTCAATTCGCATTGTTTTGTATCAAATATATTTTTTATTTTAGAACCTATAACGATAAAAAAACAACAAAACTCTTCACATGAATAAAACCCTTAAAAATTGTTGGTCTCGTTTAGTGAAAGAAGCAGTAAATTTAATGAAATCTTTTCTTTCTTTAATTTTTTAAAATGACTTTTATATCACTGAATGAAATAATTTCCTCTTATTGTTATCAACAAGCCTCTCGTCTCAAATTTCAATATTTTGTCGGAGAATTTAAATTTTATAGTGTTATACTTTGTTTTGTTATTCGGAGTTGAGGTCTAATTTCATAGGCTCGACTCGTATAATTTATTAATTCATTTTATGTGTTCATATGCAAGAGAGTGTGTTTAGTTCCTACCCACTTAAGTCTTAAGAAACACTTTCAATGAAACCACTTAATATTTACTTGCAAATAATGGAAGACATTTGGAAACGAAAATCATGTAAAGTCGAACTTCTTTGCAACAAACTTTTTAGGAATGTATCGCTGTGTATAGCATTAATTTCTTCTTAAAAAATATCCCGTGTTTTGATAATGATAAAGTTCTTTATAGCGAAACTCTCTTTATAACCAACTTTTGGGAGGAAACAAAGGAGGAAAATGTAAAACAACATTTGTCATTGTAAGAAAAAATTAAAATTCCTTTATAACGACTAGTTTGATAAAATATTTTTTTTTTTCACTGAGTGTTCATAATAAAAAGTTTATCTGTAAAAGTTTTTGAAATCGAAAGACTTCGCATTGGTCAACGCCTTTATCTTTGCATCAAACTCTTCGCGTTCGTCCCGTGGCAGGCTCAACCGCATTATTTATGTATAACATGTTTTTTTTTTATTTCTTTACTTCCAGTGTATGTGAAATCGAACACACGTATTGGGGATGCAAAGCATTCAAAGGGTGTTGTTCTGGCCGAAATTGTTAAGGCAAACATTCCCGTCCGAAACGGTGTCGTGCACTTGATTCATCGGCCTTTGATGATTGTTGATACCACTGTAACCCAGTTCCTTCAGGTAAGATAAGTGTGTTTCTCTATTAAGTCCGTGTTCCTTGGGTTGGGGAAAAATAGCTTAGTTAATTTGAAATGCATACAAATTATTTTGCGTTTAAGTTATTACTTTCTTTTGGTGAATAATGTACTTAGCAGTAAAAACTATACCTACATTTAAAGTCAATACGTGCTGAGACGGAACGTATTATGCATTTTAATTGTGGAAATAATGATGAAAAATATGTATTTGATTTGATGCTAAAAGAAATAGACTTATTGACACTTGCACTGCTATTATTAATCGCTTTTTAAATGAATGCCTTATATATATTGTGTATATATAAACCAAAACTAAGTTCGCAAGGCATAGTATATGTGTAACCGACGGCACTATAGCTTTTCAACTGTAGTTTTGCGTTTTTATTGAAACCAACCAAATTATATCTGTAATTTTAAACTAGATTAATTCGTTAAACTATAAGGTCCTGTTTTTCACAGGATTTTTTTTGGTAACACGAACAGACTTTTCACATGGAAATTTATAACGCTTATTATTATCAACGCCCAAAACACAACGACACAGAGGAAATCAAAATAGCAAACAAAGAAGCATATTTTCGGATAGAGTACGTTTGATATCCTCACTGATGTTATTTTCCGTGCTGATGGCGGATCTTTAGTAGGCGAAGTCCTGTATTACCTCGATGTTATGTCTGTCTATTGTGCCTTTTTGTGCAACTTGTCGATGTTCTCTGTTCTTGTTTAACGGCAACATGAACTTCGTTTTGCCCTCATTCATAATTAAACCAATTTTTGGATCTTCTGTTTCAATATTATTGATACTTAACCCCACGCACAAAGCACAAGTCTAAACCTGCGCTAGGTTGAAATTGCCTTGGTTATAAGACCGCATAATCCGGTGCTTGTTTTATGTTGCAGTGGTTTGAGAGCTGCTGTTGGCTCGCCGCACTTATTCTAGAATTGAAAGCGCCTGAAAGACTTCTAAACCAAATATGTATGTCAGAGGCTTCTGCTTTTTAAATCCTGAAGTTCACCGTTCCCATTAGTATGGCAAGTCCCATCTTATTGGACGAAGGACGGTTACACAATTGACGTGTACTATATGAGTTTAAATAAGAAAATCTAGTTGTCTCCAGGCAAAGTGGGTACGACTTGACCCTCTGTTCTTTCTACTCTGTGGTAAGAGGTTTGACTTCCTAGATTATTTATTATTTGCTTCAACACTAAGTGTCCGTAGTTTTTTCCAAAATGCAAGTAAACGCCTTTTCAAGGCTATAAACTGTTCGAGTGCGAAATTTTGTTGAAACTTAAACAAACATACAAGCTCTCACATTTGTAATACTGAAAAACATAGGAAGTACCAAGTACTGAGCTTATTAGCACTTCTCTTTTACCAAGTATTTAAACTTTAGGCTTAAGTGATACAACGCTCTGTGAATCTTGTGGAGGATATGAGGACACCGCAGAGCACTTCCTCTGTGAATGTCCTGCTTTTCTCGCATGATGTATCAGATACTCGGCGCAGACATGGTAAGGGCTGGTAACTTAGGCTCCTTGTCATGGCAGCGTCTTTTGGCTTTTTTCCGAACATCTTGAAAGCTATAACAAATAGATTGTTGCTATCTGGTAGTACAATGGGCCGGTATTTAGGTCTGAGTGCTCCAGCTGGTAATTTAAAAACCTCCAACAGAAAAAAAGTACTGAGTGGCAAAGTTACAGATCGACAAAGTTACAGCTCGGCAAATTAGTACAAAGTTAGTTGCAACCCGCCTTTTTGCTGCGAAATCCAACAAATTCAAGAAATTATTATTATTATTATTATTATCTTCTTTATTTTTTCACATATCAGATTACAAAGATTTACAAGCATGGCTTAAAAGCCGTCTACGATTTAATCAAAAAATTAATTACATTAATTAATTAAAACCATTAAAAAGTACATAAGATCTTCTAACATGAAAGATAAATTTTACAATACAAAAAATCGAAAAAGAAAATCAATAAAAGATTAAATAAATAAAAAAATAAATTCCAGAAATGTATTCTAACATTTTGGTTTGATTTTTGTAAACGAAAATGTCAACCTATTAAAGTTCATATATGAACCTTCAGCTTTTTTAGTGCTTAACAATGCGTCTAGCCGCCAAAATGAAAACCACTTAAGTTTTAAAATCTGTGAAACATTTTTAATACTTTTGTTTGCTTCAGAAGTTTTTCTAGCAACAAGAGGATTCAAATGATCAAATTTTGTGTTTTGCTCAGAAAACGATTCGAGAAAAGTGAAGTGGTTGATTAACTATCACTATACCAATTTCTAAAAGTACTTATTGAATTTTTGTTAGAATCGGTTTTCTAGCACACATTAACAGCATTTTCTCAAATTACTGTTTTAAATCCTTAGAAAAATTAGATGTCCAAAGACCAATGAACCTGTAAGTAAAACGTATAATTTCTAACGTTCAGTCTGATTACTATTTTCTGATCAAATAATGTTATCGATGAAATTTTGGAAATTTTCTAAAAACTCACTTAAACAAAAACTATTGGAAAAATATGTTTCAATCATTAAATTTTTAGGGACAAGTAGTGGATTACAAAAATTCCAGTGAGATATTTGTTTTTTTAATCAGTACACAGATATAATTTTTTTGTATTCTAGTTCAAAGATTAAAAGTCAAATCAATTCCAATTAGCTGAAACTGACTCCTAAATGTTTTACTCAGGAAATAATTTCTTATAGGCTAATAGTTGGTATTAAAAGGATGGTGGGTTTTTATTTGGAGTATGGAATAAAAAACAATTTTTTATTATTTCAACAATTTCATAAGTGGGGAAAAAATTAAACAGTCAATTTTTTATAAATGTTTTTGTGTTTTTCAAACGAACAAAATATTTAGATTGAGTAGACAACTGATACATAATTTAACGGATTCGCAGCCAGTTCGTAATTATTTCGCATAACTACGATTTTTACTCTCTGGAGACCGGCTTATAAGTTTTTTATTTCGAGTATTAATATCATACAAAAGATCTGTATGCTGAATTTTACTTTTGTATACATAAAACAAACGTTTACCTCACAGTAGATATACACAACAATGGTCACATCATATTGCGCTCATTATTTTCATCACAGCGACATGTTTTAACTGTTCATAAAAATTGGAGTTATTTAGGATTCATATTCTTATTCATGGGAAAACTGTTTTAGCAGAATTTTGTTTTTTTTCTTAAGTTGCACTATCTTCTCGCTAACATTTTTGGGTATAAGTAGAAAATATTATAATATTTGCACGTCGTCATCAAGCAAAGACTCCATTTGTTTTAAGGGTGGAGTACTAGTTTAATGACTTTCCAATAAACAAAACAATGAAAAAAAATTAAGTTTATGATTTCCTACGACATTTTCCATAGAAATCTACTATCTACGTGGAAACAAGTAGATTATCAAACATTGAACACAAGCATCTTCCTCAATTATTTGACAAAATTCCGCTGGTTTTATTTTATGTGTCTTAAAAGATTGAAGCAATGAAAAGCATTCCTTATGAGCGTGACGAAATGTGGAATGTAGCACATTTCGTTTTCCTTTCTGACTCCTAATTGATCGGAATCCAGTTCAGTTTGCTCTAGCTATTGCACACATAGAACACACACCAAAAAAATCCTAATTTTGGGGTGATTCACAATAAATGAAAACAAATAACAAAATTTTACCTCCAAGTGTCGTTTTACTGCCTTCCACTAAATATAAATAAAATAAAATGTCCACATAAGTTTTTGCTAGCCTTATTTTGAACAAATTTACATTTTTAAACTAATATAACAATTTTTAAATAAACGTAGAATAAACAATATATTTTCTATAATTTCCTTTTTCTTTTAATTTTTAACATTCCTATGCGTTCCACATAAATATTTTACATGGATAACTTATTGCATTCGAACATCTACAGTCTTTTAAGGTAAAACATTTATTTTTGTTTAACAGTTTTACATAATGAAATAAACTTCAGATTATAACATTCAAAAAATACACAAATGTCACATCATCATCTACTCTTATAAGATAACATGAGTCTTTTTTTCGGAAAAAATTGCTATGTTTTTTTTACTACAATCCTTTTTAGAAATAGAAGTCACTGCATGTTTTTTCGTACGTACTATTCTTTTCATTTATCTGCTCATAGTTTTATTTTTCAGTTTTAGATAGATTTTTCAAAATTTTCATCTAAATGAGGAATTATTGTACATAGTGTCACTGCTTTAAAACATCGTTATTACGCAATCGAAAACCAAACTACAAATTTTAGTACAACACAATAGCAAATTCTTATGCCTACAGTCAAAACGTTATGCTTTCCTAAAAATTTTAACATTCTCAATGTTTTATTGGGATAGATTCTGTAAGAGTGAGCGACTTCTGTCACAAAATGGCGCCTCCATCTTCACCCATTTTTTTTTTTTTTTTTTTTTTTAATTTATAGGGTGAAGGTGAAAATTACCTTTACAAGCACGTCGACCTGAAAGATCTTTTGTGCTGTTCCCTTAGGTTTAATTACACGAAGTGTATAGGTTTGTTCATTCGAAGCTGAGGTCATGTAAGAACCTAAGAATCTTCGAGGAAGAGGTGTTTCTGATATCAAGGGGACAGGGGAACCCTTTATTGAATATTTTAAGCCTGGATCTTGCTAAGGCAGGGCATTCACATAAAATGTGTTCAGCTGTTTCTATGTCTTCAAGACAGAGACGACAGGTGTCATCTTGGTTGATGCCCATGTTTTTAAGATGATACTTGAGAGAGCAGTGTCCAGTGAAGAAGTCCGTAAGTAACTTTACGTCACGTTTGCTCATGTCAAGAATTTCTTTCATACGTTTGTGGGATAAGTCTTCACCCATGCAAAATAAAAAAGTGTTCACATTATTTCTTGTATAAAATAAAAATTTACTTTTTCGGAATCTGGGCCCTGTTACATATTGTGTTAAATACTGAGTTTGTAGGAGTAATCGTTTAAAAAGCTTAAAAGTATCTAATGAGTGTTTTACGTACATAATCGTCTCTCTTTGATGAGAAACAAAAAAAAACTACGTAACGTAACAAATATACCGAAAAGATTTTCAAATAAAAAAATTTTCATCTGCTATTAGAGATGTGGAGTGCATCTATCTACATATACAGCCGTGTTTATTAAATTTGCCTAAGACATGTCTGAGACGTCGCGTCGGTAAGCTAAAAGTCAATTAAAGAGCTATACCAGTGTAACCCAAAAACAATGATTGATTTTCGGAAATTTTTGTGAAAGAAAGTGCTCGATAGAATATTTTGAGTAACAAGGCATAGTAAGGTATATTTTCATCTATGTTTGAAAAAACAAAAATATTGAAAAATAACGGATCTGTCTTCGGAGTAGCTAAAGCAAAGTAATTTAAAAAGGCTAAAGGTATTTTTTATACAATGGCTTACGGGTTTTGAAAAATTGCAAAAATTTACATGATGGCGTAGTTTTGAAAAAAAAAGTCTTTTTGAAAATGCCAAATTGACAATTTTCAACCAAATCAAACAGAGGTCATTGTATAGGAAATATATTCGAAAACACTCGGTCAAAATTTGAAGTCGATCGGTCAATTTCTCTTTGAGTTATAAAGTCAGCAATTTTGTTAAATGTCGTTCGAGAAAATCGCTTTAAAGTTTTAACCATCGTGGTTTTTACCTGTGAGCTCTCGATAACGCTGCAATTCAAAAACCATTCAAGATATGACCTTGCCGTTTTCACATGATGTTTTTGAAATTATGAACTATCGAATAAGGCAATTTTTTTTCAAAGTGTCACATTGGTATAGCCCCTTAATATTGCATACAAATTTAAGAGCAGTTGATTTGATTCTAATTTATAATCAGCTCCCAGTTATTCCGTTATAAGTACAGGCTTAGCCCAAAAATGTAACGTTTATATGGGGTTGAATTTGGGTTAAATTTCTGTTTGCTCAAACGAATTTGGACATCTCTAAACGCACATTTGACTGATTAGTTACGTTCAAGTGAAAATAGATTGCTTAATTTTAAAATATCTTTAAAATTTCCTTTATACAAATACAGCTGCTAGTTCTTACTTCAAACGGTTTTGCGTGTCACGGTGGTAAACTTTTGCAACTTTAACCATTATAAAACGAATAGAAAGATTTGATTTTGAGCTTAGCTATCTAGCTAACTGGGCATTTTTCTTTTTCATAACTTTTTTATTGCAACTTTTCAGTTTGCTTCATGTCACATTTTCACTCTAAATTATTTGCACGCCCGCATGCAGTTCACTTGTACGTTGAAAAGAAACATATACCAAAATATTGAGACAATTTCTATAAGTAACTCAACCGCTTCAATGACTCATGCCGACATATCACCATTTTATTTTATAATCTGCATAGAAGAACTCACCCACTCGCATTTTCATTCATTAAACTCATTTCAAATCAATTCATGTGCAAATCTTCAAATCTCACTATGAATTCGATGAGACATTTTCGGAAATTACTTTCTCACAATCACAACAAATTGGTTAAATTAAAAAGTCCGCAAACATCGGTTTGTTTCGTTTTGTTTTGTTGTGTAACGATCTTTAAAAATGATTTTTTCATCTAACAAAACTTAATTCAGAAAGCATTTCCAAGTAAAAAAAAATCTTCAGCAAATACATTAAGAAAATCAAAATTAAAACCAGCAATCTTATGAAATATATAATTTTAAATTTAATATATTTCGCATGACAAAATGATAATTGATGGGACCTTTAACTCTGCATTTCTGATGCATGCTTGGTTCAAATAAATAAATATGCAAAATATTACGTTCAACATTAGATTGTAAATGTAAGTATAAAAGATTATTACAATTTCTTTTATTATTATTTTTTAAATAAACTATAAATAGTTTAAACAATAATGCCACCAATAAAAACACATAGTTGAATACATTTATTTGCATTCAAACTAAAAACTAACTACAACACAAATTGAGTTTTGTGATTTAAGTCATATATAGATAGATATTGATCAAACTAAACGTAAGGCTGGTTGCTAAATACATAAAAACTGCTATGTTTGCATTGAATTATATGATTATTGTTTGCGTTAGATTTTTGTGCATTGCAAACATAAACTAAACATATTTCATGATGCTCACCTTACCATAATTGGCAATTCTGTTTTGATTTTGATATTTAAATTTGAAAACTTTTCCAAGATATGTTTAGTTTTAACAAATTGTTTCTTTTTATTTTTTTATTTTTGCAATATACAAATTGCACTTCTGCTTCTAACTACTATAATATTATGTAATAATTTGAGATCTTTGCTGCATTCCTTATAGTTCCAAGATGTGTGTTTGTTGGCTACTAATCGTTAGAACAATTTTATCTAATGAACGTTCTAACGAGCATTCACAGAAGCGAGCTGAAAGCAATAAGACTGAGAAAGAACTGTATATAAATTGATTACATGAATTAATGATACACTGCCAACCACTAGGATGAGGCCACAAATTTTTTTTTAAAATGATTTTCGCTTTTTATAACTGGTGGAAGTTTTGTACCCGGAAAAGTTTATTACCAGTTAATTGGTACATATTTTCCCATAACAAATTCATGAAGTTAAAGGGGTAATTCGAAACGACCGTTGGAATTTCCCAAGATCAATTAATGAACATAGGTATAAAAAGGTGCTCCACTAGGATGAGGCCACATGCAAAAATTTAGAAAAAAAAAACAAAAAAATTAGTGAAATGTCTACATTTTATGGTTTAGTAATATTTATTAATAACGTTTTTTTACATTAGTGATGAGTATGTCCGCCATTTTTGGATATAGTAATCTCTATTAGACAGTTTGGAATAGAATCATACAGTTTTTTTAAATAATCATATGAAATTTTGGCCCGGGCACTACGAACAGCATTAATTAAGGTGTCCTTGTCTTCAAATTGTCTGCCACCTTCATAAACTTTACGAGATAGCCATGACCAAACGTTTTAAATAATGTTTAAGTCCGGTGAATATGGCGGCCATGACAAAAGTTCCACGTCTTCTGATTGAATCCATAGCTTCTGACAACCCTACTAGTGTGGATTGGGGCATTGTCTTGTTGAAAAATCGAAGTCAGAGGTCCAAAAATGTTTTTCATTTTTGGAAATGACCGTTCCAGCAAACATTTGTAGCTATTTTCGTTCATTGTTGTGGACAAAAACTCCAACTCCAAATCTACTATTCGTGCCATAGTAGGTAATAGCTCCCCTCACCATTACACCTGATGTACGGCTACGATGTCTTGTTAAAATAAGCTCACCCTTTCTAATATTATGGAAATAAAAGTTGTAACCATCAGGACCGTCAAGGTTAAACTTTTTTTATCCGAAAAGACAACGCGTTTCCACCATTCCAATCCAATCAACATGCTGTCTTGCAAAATCCTTACGATGCTCTCTATGTACTGGCTTCAAAACAGGTTTCTTTTTTAGTTTCCTCCTTTGAATAGTATCAGTTTTTTGTATTATTCTTCGAACCGTTGCGTTGTTATGCTGGCTGAAACTCCGCTTTTGCCCCTTATGTCATGTCGCTAGTAGAGTGATATTTGAGGCAAGTCGTAGAATCAACCGATTTTCTCTTGGTGTTTTGACTTTTCCCGTGCGTCCTTTTTGATTTTTGCCATAGTTTTGTGGATCAGCAAGATAAATGTTTACAACTGTCTTGCTCCCGTTAAGTCTCCTTGCTATTCCACGGCCTGAGAGTCCTATTTCCTTGAAAGTATCTATTTTTGCTCTTTCTGTCGCTGTCAAAGTCATTCCGGAACCCATGTGTGCTTCAAACTAAATCAAATGGTTATTTATAACACGCTCTTAGATATTTTATACAAGAATTCGTACATGCGCACTCCTGCTCGGAATTTCGGATATTCGCAATGGCCTCATCCTAGTGGAAGACCTTTTTATACCTATCTTCAGTATTTCATTTATTGATCTTGGGAAATTTCAACGGTCGCGTCGCCGTCGCACAGTGTGAGAATTCACTCATCTAGCGGCATTTAATTGAAAAAATGAGTAGCACAAATTGATGCGAAAACAGGTTTTTTTTACAGCCTAAACCTTCTTATAAGCGATTAAGAAAAAACTGTTGTGTGGGAGGCATGTAAAATAAAAAAAATTGGTCTTGAAGTAGGAGTTGGTGATAATTTCAGTGTCAATTGGCTTGTGAATGTAGTTTTGGTTTATTTTTCTTACGAGTGCTGTGTATGTTTTTTATAAAAAGTTTTGATTACAATTAATAAATAAGATATTAGAGAATTGAAAAGTAATTAACAATTCTAGATCATGAGGTGTTTACTATTTTTTGGTGGTTAGAATGGAAAAAATGGAGCCTTTTTATTAAATTTTTTATAAAATTATTAGTATTTAAGTTGAGCTTCCATAGGTTCAGGGTTGCCAGATTTTCATTTTTTAAATGGTGTTCAAATTTTCGTCCCGAAACAAAGTTTTGACTTTGAGGTCATTTTTTATCAGAAAATGCTTGATAAACATAGTTTCTTTATTTTTTACATCCCAAAGTATAATACACGAAGTACGGAACACCTTGTATATTTTTAAGAGGGGTCTACCAAAGTGCAAAAAACGTACACTTTCACAACTCCGCAAGTCACTAAGTTTTCTTAGTATGTAAGAAATTGTAGTTTTATTCTTCTTTTAATACATTTACCATGGTTCTCAAACAAAAACATGACAAAAAGTTTTTTATTGTAGCCGTTATTTAATTTATAAAATGGGTCTACAAAAGGCCAAGAAACTTGCACTTTTAGAGCCGTGTACCTCAAAAATTTCGTGAAATATATTATTGATTGTACTAAAATTTTGTTTTTCGCATATTAAAGATAAATTTTGCAAAAAAAAATTATCAAAAAACATAAACTTGTAAGCGCTATTAATTTAATTCCGCTAGATGAGCGAATTCCCACACTGTGCGTCGTTTCGAATTGACCCTTTAATTTTATGAATTTGTTATGGGAAAATACGTATCTATTAACTAGTAATAAACTTTTTCGCGTACAAAACTTGCTCCAGGTATAAAAAGCGAAAATCGATCGCAATACTTGTCGCCTTATCCTAGTGATTGGCAGTGTAAACAACTTTACTGTAGCTTAAAAAAACAGATTTTAGTAAAATTATGCGTTTTAACCCGTATTTCGATTCGAAATACATTACAAGTAAAATGAAATATTGGAATATTCTCTTGCCTTTTTGTTTAAGGCAGTATAAATATTAATAAAATAATGTTTTCCTGTCAATGCGACTTAAACATAATTTAAAGTGTTTGTCGAATACAAACAGGAATAAAATTATTACCTAATTTGTTTCAACCTTCAAAAACCAAAACGAAATACAAAGTACAAAATTACGAATGACATATAATTTGAAATTGAAGAAACACTTGCTTGGACCAGATTTATAACCCGTTTGTTTAGAAATCATAACCATAACGACCTCAAAACGTAAGCAACAAAATCCATTAGCCGTTCGGAGTGGCAAAATTTTTTAAAATCAATTTTCATTCACTTTTTGTACTGGGAAGCATACACATAAACTGAATTTATAAAATTGTATTTCACTAGTATTTTCCTAATGCACTTGCATCTATACAAAAAAGGCAGTTTTTTAAATAATTTTTTTTTTATTACAAAATCCGTCGGTTGAGCGGAGATTTGACCAGGAAGTCAAAAGGTGGATAGCTGTGAAACATTTACTTCAAAAATTGTAGAAATAACTAATTATTATCTCAAGTTATTTCAACAATACACATTCGTTTTCTGAATAAATGACTTTGGTCCTAAAATAGACAAACTCTTTCTAGACCTTTTTATTTAAAATGAGACGATATTGGTTGAGTTAATGGTTTTCGTTCGTTGATTTCTACTTGCAAATTTTTGGTAAATATAAAGCGTGACAATTTAATCTTACTACAACTGAATATGTCAGTTACAAAAAAATGTTTTATTTTTCTTTTAAAGACAGGTCTGTGATTCGGTCAAATATCAAACATCATTAAATTAAATAAACATGGTGGCGCAACAAAGTAGTCAGCCCCGGGGCCTACCGTTTTTTCACAACCATACCTTGGGAGGGGATGGAGAGGATCGTCAATTTTTCTGCAGATTTCGAACGACTAACTGAGAAGCGCTTTTCATAGTAATGAATTTATTATGGGAGGATCTTGCCAATTCCTCGCGAAATGCGATTCCCGTGGAAAAACATTTTTGTTTTTGTTGGGATTCGAAGCACGACCCTCCCGGGTAACAAACAGGCACGCTAATATTATCACTACTTCATTGAAATATTATAAAAAAAACTCGGACAAGCCTTGCATTTAGGACAAGATAATTTTAATGGCAGTTCAACTCGAGAAACTTATGAAAGGCAATTGCCTCGGATTTGCTACAGCACAAGATAGAGATGTCAAAAATATATCGATATAAAAAAATATCGATATATTTCGTTAGATATATCGATATATATCGACGATATTTTTTCACCGATATATCGATATATCGAAATTTGTTGTAAATTTTTAGTAACTTCATAATTGTAAATATTATTATGTTTAAGAAGAAGAAAATAAAAATTGAAAATATTCATGTATCGAAAAGGTTTAAAAAACGATACTTCTTTCGGGTACTAGAAACTAACCTGCAAACATACCAATTTATTGCAAAAAAAAACTTTTCTATACCTTTCACTATATTCCACAAGAATGGTTTATCACTAACTGCCTAACTTTTAGTTTACACCTTTGGTTCATACTTCGGATAAAGTTGTTAAGTAGGTACGTGTGTTCGTTGACGGATAATTCATTTACAAATGTAACACGTTTACAATTAGGGGCTCTAGTGGCCATACATCACACTTGTTGCGTTTATTAACTTGCAAATGTAATAAATGCAGTTTTTTGTTATGTAATTTCAACAATTTTGCAAAAGGTAATTTGTATCGTAAAATTGAAATTCGGAAAATAGCAAACAATATAAATAAATTTATCATTTTTTTATCAACTTTACATCGCCACGAACACCCCAAACCGTCAAATGGTTTCTTAACTCTTTTGTTCTAAAAAACGGAAATATGAATAAATACTAAGTAACACTTAACAAAGACACTGTGTTTCATCTCAGTTTGTTTGGAGCCTTACTCAATATAAATATTTTCGAAGTAGCTTACTTACTGTCGTTTAAAATGTAAGCTTCCTTGAAACTTGCCAGCTATAATTTTGGCAAATACAAACTTGGTAGGAAAAAAATAAGAAAGAATTTTAAAATGAAATGTTATTTGCTTAAATACTTTTCTTTTTCGAAATTGTTACTTTATTAAATCATCCTAATTCGATCATGAACTTAAAACTTTGTGATTCTGTCATGTATTACTAACTACATCTATAATTTTGATAATACCTATATGAAATGTTGTTCATCTGTGTGTTGTATTTTCTCACTGTGTCATGTGTATTTTTTATATTTACTTATTAACTAAAAACTGTGTCGTTTTAATTTATTTTTATTTGGATAATATCGAACGTCTATGCTTTTTTGAATTCTTTCCTTATTTCAAAGTTAACTGACACGCCACAGCCTTACCACTTTTAAATTTATATGTAATTACTTAGTTATCTTACATATATTGATTATAAGGATAATAATAAAAATGCCTGGAAATAATAAATGATATGTATGACAAAATCTAACATTCGTTTAAACAGTTTCTTTAATTTTATCAAATATCTACTACAGGATAATGAAAATGGTGCTCTACGAAAGTTCTATGAAGTAATTATGGACATAGGAGGTGAAGTTTTGGAAGATATCAATAAACTTGGAGAGGTAACAATTCTAGCCCCAAGCAACGAAGCGTGGAACCATTCTTTCATCGATAACATTATTGGGTAATTATGATAATTAGATTTCTTTAGTTCATGACTTTTATCAGAAACATAAAAACATTACTTTATCAAAAAATCACTACGAAAAATAATTTCAAGACTGTTAATGACCTTTATTTATTTTTTTAATTACATTTTTCTGTCCATATGTTTTGTATTGAATTTGGTTAGTTTGTTTTGGCAAAGAAATTGGCTTATAAGTGTAATTAAGCATAGTTTTACCAATCTAAATTTATTTTCTACGGAACAACGTTTTATTGATTTTTAAATTTCACCCTTGTGTCCATATTCCGAAAGAAATGACTCACGATAGTTTTTTTTTTTTTTGTTTGGTCACTAACCTAAGGAAAAACCATCACGCAACCACTTGCAATACTCCAACCCTACTTGTAAGCCAAGTAAATAAAAAATGAAAAAATGCAGCCATAGTCAGCAAGAGGAGAGAGAATTACTAAAAGAGTTCGTTGTTCTAAAAACAGTTCACATTCAAAAGAAATGCATTTTACACGAATGCACTTCAATAGTTCATTTCGATTGCACGGCTGGCTGGCACCAATGCTGCTGTTGTGGCAGCAACATGCAACACCATGCCACAAAATAAACTCCTTTCAACTTTATGTATGTTTTTTGAGTCCACTACATTCAATACGAAAGGATTCGCTAAAGTTGAATAGCACAGCCAGTAAAAAAATTAAACTTTACAAATCTACACTACAGAAAAGCTTTCTGTTTTCTTTATTTTAAGTTGACTGAATAAAAACTCTCAATCTAAATTTTAAGCAAGTTGAATTGAGATGGATGTATTCCAATATAAATGAAATTTTGAAAGGTTCTTTGAACTAGAAACTCAAAAAGAGATTACCTCGCTTGACAGGTACATCTTTAACAAGTAAATAAAATAAGAAAATAAATAGTGTTGCACGACAAAACTCGCGGCTACTCGGAGCTTATCGCAAGAACTGCAATTTTTTATTCTAATAACTCTCGGAGGACAAATCACGAAAAAAACATTGGATTTCTTAGATTTGAACCTTGATATGCTTGTGTTATAACGAAATGGAATACAGGTTCAATATGGACTTTTGTTTACGTCCCTTCGCCAAGACCATTTTATGACCAAGCATAGCCGACTATTTTGGGTCAAAATTATTTTAACCAAACTATATTGAAGTATTAATACAAAAATTAATACAAATAACCAAGCTTTTGTAATATTATGCGGTGTAATCCGTAAAAATTTTGGTATGCCAACTCATAAAGATTCCCAAGCTTCCCACGTAAATGGCTGGTGAAACAAATATAAATAGACTTTTGTAATGTTAAACTTAACATGTTCTATAATATTCATCTTTTCTATGATCTGCTTATTTTCTTGGTAAAGAATTCGTTCTCAGACATTATCACGACCTCATCTTTTCACTGTTTTAGTTAAAAACTATGATTTTTGATTTTGTGTCATTATCAAAACAACTATCAAATTAAATTGTTTGTACCCAGGCCTATACATATAATTTTTTCGTTTAGTATGTAAAAGTGGTTCTTATCGATGAGGATGAATATTTTAGTTTTCTATATACGAAATCAACTACCTAAGCACATTCCTAAGACTGTATTTTGCTTATTAAAATTTAAATTTACTAAGTTATGTTGAATATATTCAACGTAAAACTTATTGTACAAATGCACGAAACACTTATCTTTTTATTATTGCATTAAAAGATTCCAACTTGTGTAAGGCCTTTTCTCTATCAACATAAATTCTGTTTTTCAATTCTTGTAAAGTCCTACCTTTTTAAAAATTTCAGCAATCGCAAAAAAATGAGGGAAATTCTCAACATGCACATCATCAAGGACCGTCTACCCGTAGAAAAAATTCGCCAAAAGAATCAGAACATGGTAAGGAGTGCTGTGGCAAAATATTTTCAGTTAAATTCCAAAGAAGCATTTATTTTTATTTCCAGATTGCTCAAGTTCCAACGGTCAACAACAGGACATTCCTTTATTTCAACATCAGAGGCGATAGTGCTGACGAAGTAATTACAGTGGAGGGCGGTGGTGTGAACGCAACTATTGTTCAAGCCGATGTTGCTCAGTTGAATGGTTATGTTCATATCATTGACAAGGTCCTTGGTGTGCCATACACAACCGTCTTGGAGAAGTTGGAAACAGATCCAATGTTGAGGTACCATAAAAGAATCTATTTTAATCGCATGAAAAAATTTCCTTTCCTTAGCAATATGTTGCTTGTTAATTTAGAAAAATTATTAAAGGCGTTGATTAAAAAAAGTATTGAAAGCAATTGTAATTTAAAGTCAATTAATTTTATTTTTATATCTACTTGAGTGGTGTGGTACTCGTGGCATGATGGTTAGCATGTCTGCCTGTTAACCCAGAGGTTCGTGGTTCGTATTCGTATCCCGACAGAGGATAAAATGTTTTTCCACGGGTATCCTCTTTCGCGAGGAATTGGCAAGACCTCCGTTAGTAAATTCATTGCCATGAAAAGCGCTATATCGATTTACCGTTCGGAATCGGCAGTGAAAAAAGTGCTAAGCAAAAGCTATTGAAAAAACCAGTACGCTTAACAATTGTGTACGGAAATTTAAAGTGAAACAATGAAGCGTAGCGTCGCTTCGACCTCACGTGGACCTCACATTACATGAGAAATCCTTAAAGCGCCCTTCTGATCACATATAGAAGATACATATAACAAGAGTATAAACCTCACATACTCAACGGCAAGCTGACTTTACCAATACCGCCTTATTTTTGAATTTCAAAACCAGTTTGATACAAAAAGTTCCACATCAAAAAGTTGAAAATGTACTTTACCGTACATTTTCGAAATTATTTTACGCAGTCTTAAAATGCAACGTTATTGTGCACATTGTACTGACCTCAAAAAGTCTTATTTCATCTCTGCAGCACTAGTATTAACAATTGGCAATCGGATAAGTCTTATTTTTTTATTTTTGTAATTATGAAAACTAAAACCGATTGATAATTTATTAATCAATATCACTATCGATTTGTTAAGTTGCAATCGATTTTCTAACATACGGAACTTTAAAATCTGTCAAAAGTGAGGTCAACGCCCCGCTGCGCTGCGCTGAAGCGTTTTCACTTTTAAAAGTCAGAGAGTATTTTGGACTTAGTGGAAACAAAGTCCCTCCGTGGACTTGGTTCCAAAGACTTACTTTGACTTATTTCCCTTTACCGAAAAAATTGCATAGTCATTTAATTCGAAAAAGAAGAAAAACTTCTTCTAAGGGTTTATTTGCCTAATTATGTATATTCTTTTGAATTCAATTTCGTTTTTGCTGTAACTTTTTTCTGAAATATTTTGAATTTATTTGGTAAATATTGCAATAAACTCCAATCACTTAGATCAAATACGAATAAATAGCTAAACAAAAGTCTTTCACAAGCCTTCTGTTGAAAGCAAAACTTCCACAAAAAGATTTAGCCAAGAGAAAACCAAAATATACAATTACGAAAATCCTTCATTCAAATAAGGAGAATCCCTTTGAATACTTACCATCTTATCATTATTCTGAGCTTTTTTTTCAGATTGACTTATTTCTTATTTGTAAATTTTATGCAAATCATTTCCCTCTTTTCTTTTCTTTCCTTTTCAGTGATACACGCACTTTGGGTGCATTCTCAGATTTCAACGGGCAACTGAATAACACTCAAAGAAGGTATACATTTTTTGTGCCTCGTGATATGGCATGGCAAAAGACCGAATACGATTATCCGTCAGCACATAAGAAGCTTTTTATGAGAGATTTCGCTTATCATGTAAGTTGTTTGGTGTTTGATTTAATATTGAATTTAAAATGAGTTCAATAAGAATCAAAGTGTTTTAGAACTGTTTGGTAGGAATTGAAACGCAATTTTAGAAAACTTATTCAGTGATATACTAAATGTTAAAGTAATCAAGATAAAAGGCGTTAGTTCTCAATTTAAAAAGTCATTGAGTTTTGTAAATAGTACAAACACAGTCAACTATTTTAGAAAGTTGAAAGTAATTTTTGAATTTGTAAACATTAGAATGAATTAATGTTAACAAGTGATTTAAATTCTGCACGATTAGTTTAGGCTGTGGCAAGGAAAAACAATATGCTTTTCGATTAAAAAATACTATTCCTCGCCTCTTTTGTGATCTGAGTTTTTTTTTTATAAATTTTTTTTTTTTCATCGTTAACAAATAATTTGAAAAGCAAATAAAAATCAAATTGAATGAAAACAAAAAAGGAAGGTTTGCTATTTAACATATTTTTTCTTTCAGTCAAAATCGATTCTTGAAAGGCATCTTGTCATCGCTGATCATGCTTATACAATGAACGAACTAGTATCTTTGACTCTTAATACTGATTCGATTGTGCTTCCAACTTTCAGGGATTCCCTCAAAATTAAGGTCACCGAAGAGCTGGGACGTAAGTATCTTATTTAATATTTGATTTTATAAATATTTTAAGAATACCTTTTGCAAATCTGTTTAGAAAATTTGATTCAAAGCATTGCCTTCCTCTAATACCTTTTATACTACCTACCTCATACCTACCGAAAAGAACTCATAAACTAATAAATTTAACCAATTAAGAGTTCTTATATGTATTTGTATATCCATCTTTTAATTAATGCCGATAACACGAGAGCAAATTAATTTTAAAGTTTGTTTTCTTTGCTTTTTCTTTAACGTTTCATGTAAAATAAATATTTATTTCAAAAATAAAATAAAAGGTTTACATGATGATTTCGAGGATCACGAATGGACTGGTGAGTTGCTGCGATTAGATTATGTATGGAACATTACTCAAACTATACATATCTTTTGACAAACATACATTCATCATTGATAGTAACATTATGAAGTCCTCTAACATAACCAAACCATACGAAACCAATACTCGCCAATCATACTTATGTGATCAATATAAAAAATCAAGCTTATTTGTTATGTGCTTGTGCTGTTAAAAGATACATATTTATTTCTTATTTTCAATTATCATGCTTTGTAGCCAGAAAGTTACTTAACCCATTTAACACTGTCAACTTGTTCCTGCATATTCAGCAAATTCATAAGTATCTGTTTGATAAAATAATAAATACATACTTAAAAGGAAACGTTGCTCGCATATTTGTCAAATTGTTTACATACATTAATTTACACAAATCAAATGGTAGTGCTGGTTTTTAATTATTTTAAAAATTGTAACCGATTGATTGCAAAAGACCTATTTTATATGAACAAGCACAATCTATAGTCTACATGTCCCTCTCTGGGCATCTACTTTTCCTTCAGCCTCCCTGTTTTATCTGTACACCGTCCTTGAGGTTATATGCGAAATTTCATCCACCTTATTTCAATCTAATGCACAACAGAAAAGGAGAGAAAAGGAGATGCTGTAGGCTGCTTCTCTGGTAGTGCAATGGACCGGCAAATAGGTCTGAGTGCTCCAGATTATCATAAGCCTCCTCTTTAAAAAAAGAGTCTAAATGTACGAAAGGTCGGCTCTGACATTTGGTTATACTGGTACCATATTTATCGACTTTAAAATTTGAGAAAAGCTTGGTCACCTTGATACTATTTCTACATAACGCTATTTCTATATTTTGTGGAATTTTATCAATGAGTGGGTTCAAGGAACATATTACTACGAAAATTGAATCTTAATTTTATATCATGTTTAAAACTGGTACTGTGATTAACTTTTTTTTAAATTTACAATGCAAACACTAATAATAATTTATAGGAACTAAGGAAACAGACAGAAACTGAAGATAAGATTACGGAGTCCCTTACCTTTTATGCAGCGAATCTGTCAAAGTTTGTCAGAGTATCCTCTCAAGGAACTGCATTACAGTACAGACATCTCAAAATTTCGAAAAATATTTTCAAATTACTGAATTTAACAATGCATTTGTGTAGAAAACAATGGATAAAAAATATTAAATATGCTGCAGCAAGGCGTTTAAATCAATCGCCTTTTCAAGCAAATTTCTCGCTGTTTATTTTTAAGAGGAGTGAAATTAGGAGACCTAGATGATAACATTTCGTAAAATAATTTTGAAAACCAGGTAAAAACTATACCATCAATTACCATGGGCGAATTCAATGGTATTTGGTATTCTCTCTCTCTTCTCATGTCAAAATTTTACAGCACCCCCACTCCCCTTCTTTCGTTTGCATTATCGTCTCACTGAAACTTGTTTGCTTAAACCAGGTAAAAAGTTGTCCATAAATTACAAATCGCGAATTACACTCGATTGGATTAGCTAGTGTTGAGTACACTCTTTGGTTCAACTTGTGTTTTTCAGAAATACAATTTAAAGATCCCCGTACCCCCGGGTAACACACTCCGTGAAAAATCTTTTTTTTTTTGTAGGCTTAACAGATTCCAGATCTTAGATCTCTGTCTAACTGATTCCTTACCAAAAGAATGATATGAACTTTTCAAATTGTTTGAATTTCCTTAAAAGTTTATTTTCCTAAACAAATAAGCTGCGAACTTCCGTTTGCATATTTGTAATTTTTCATTTTGGTGTAAAAGCAAAAACAAGAAATCGACAATCCCTGCAGTCAAAAACCTATGAAATGAGCTACATATTTGGATTGCTTTGTATCCATGTGCATAGTGGTTAGTGCAACAGTAAATGGTAATACATATATAATTGAGTGACATTGACCCGTACCCTTTGCACTTTTGCAGGTTATATAGTTAAGAATTAAGGTTTTGCATTTTCCGTTGGTATTTTATGATTTTCCCTATTTAAGTCACGTTGACGCATAAAATATTTTTATCGATGCCAGCTTTTGCTTTGTTCTGTTAACAAAATTGCATTGTAGATTTCATTCTCAGTTTAGCGTGCACACAAATCAAATCAATTAATACTCCAAGGCTAAATCAATGCGAAATTAACTGTTTTTAAACATTAACTTCATTTTTGATTAAACACCAGCTCGTAAATTTCCAGGATACTCAATTTCTTGGAACTTGAAGAAAATCAACGTTTATCGGCCCGATGTTGAGTGTACAAACGGAATAATCCATGTTATTGATTATCCATTCTTAGAGGAGAAAGATGTCGTCGTAAGTGGAGGTACATATAGGACACAAGTGAACTTAGCGTTCTTCTTTGCAAATTTGTTGTTGGTATCAGTAGCGAAACTATTATAAAATGTAAATTTATTTTAATTTTGTTCAAAATTTTAAAAACATATTTTTTTAAATTTTTTTCGCAAAAAAAAAAACAAATTTGTAAGTTGCTATTTTTGTTTTCATTAATTGAATTTGTAAGCATTCCAAGTGTCCTCGTATATGGACACTTAGCATTTAGTTTATTTATTTTTATTTAAATTGCCTGTTTTACGCCGGAAATACATAGTTTTTCTTTTAGAAAATTTTAAGTCTATGCATACAATCATAATGTTTCTTTGTTGGCAGAGATAATAATTATATTTATGTTTGTATCAAATAACTTACATGTGAATGAACACCAATAGCTAACTTTTTGTTCGACTTTCCCATAAAACTAAACATTTAATTTTTTTGTAAATGTCATAGAGCGAAATATGTTTTACATTTTAAGCATAAAAATAAAATTTCTCATATTTCTAAATTATTATTTTAATAAAAATAAATAGTGACTTTTCTAAAACCAAAAACAAATTACATAATTAGAAATGTAGATATTCAGCAATATGAAATAATGATATTTGAAAGAAACAACATGTTTTGCAATACTCACCACAATGACATATACTCTAAGCAATTCAAATTCAATTTTTTTTTTTCGTAAATTACATGCATGTGTTCGTGAAAAACAACAGCATTATTAAAAATAGAGATTTCATTAAAGCATGTTGTATCGACACGAAAAAAAAACTAAAACTGCCGATTAAACTTAAACTCATAGTTCAGATATACATATTTATAAATTGAAAACACAAAACGAAACAATACAAAAACAAAACTAAACACTTAAATTTATTCACTATCATAATGTGTACCTTAAGTAGAAGAGTGATTTATTAAATGTTAAGATATAAATACATATATATAAACTATTCATTGACCAGAAATACATACATCAAATAAATCAAACCCAAAGATATAGCGTGTGTATCCGAATTTCAGCAGAATATAGTTCTTTATTTTCTTATAATTTCCATATAAGAGGGAATAATAAAAATATGTATTCGAATACTTTAACAGCAAAGTATCTTGGACTCGAAGGACCAATCAATCACATTTTCTAGTAGGTAATAGCCATTTTCGAAGAAAAGTAACTCTGTCAAAAGGTGAACTTCTTTATTTTTTTTTTTTTATTTTAGTTGAGTTGACATCTCTTGATCTTCAATATTTGTTGATTTAGTTCAACCACTTGATATTAAAACAAAGATTGTTTTGTTTTCATTTTCTTCATATTTTCCAATTGAAAAAGATATTGATTCAACAGTTCGACTCATATGCTTTGTTTTATACTCAAAACAACTGTAGTCAGAACTATCAAACTTGAATTTACTGCAGCTAGAACTTCTTCTTCTTCTTGAAAACTAGTTCTTTTCCAGTCAAATTCAAAGATTTAAACTTATCCTTAGTGTAAACTGAGCTAAGCAAGGTAACAGAATGTGAAGTGTGTTCACTTCAAGTTAAAAAAAAGTTCTTAAAACGATAATCAATAATGATGTTTTACTTGTGATGTACAAGTACAACATTCGAAAATTTAACTTTTTTTTGTAAAAGCAATTTTGTGTTGGATTTGCAAGTTTAACTGAGGATTATATTTTTACTATAAAATCCTTCTACTTTTACTATTATTGCCTCTGATAAAAAAACATTTGATCTAAAGAGCAAAAGAGATACTTTATCTACACCCAAACTAAGTATTTCAGTACTTAACTATATTAAATACCAAACAAAATTGTGTCTTCGAAATTATATTTTTTAATTCATCTCAGTCAACCTCATTTTTTGCAAGTAAAATCTCAAATTTTCATACTCAAAATAAAAGTTTAGTTTTTAACCATCATCGTGCATTTTAAAGAAAAAAATCATTTTTAAACTCTAGCGTATAAGTTTTATAATCTGGAAAATCTTAACAATGATATACTAGTTTGAAATACTAACTAAAAACCAAAATTAAATAAAAAAGTTTATAAATCAACACAACCACAAATCAAATTTCACAATATTATATTTATAGGTGCTTAAGAGTAACCAACTACACTACACTACTTATTTAGCCGAAGATCTGTGTGTGTATGTCTCTCAGATAAAAAAAAAAAAAAAAACAAATAAAAAACTGAAAACCAAAAATTTAAGACGAAGCAAAAAAGAAAAGATGCTTCAAATAGTGTTATGCTTTAATGTATTTAAGAACATATAAATTAATAAAACTAAAACAATTAAAATATGTTTGATAAAATAGATTTATTACCTTTCAGACAAACTGACATTCAAAAATCAAATTTTAACCTTAATTTGTATTTAAATATATTTAAGAAGATACTCTATGTAACTACACATGTATTTGTATATGTATAGCTTGTTTTAATGTAAAACTAAAAAATATAGATGGAAACCAATATATAGTCAGTAGTTACACGTTAAAGTTTCTTCTATTTGAATTAAGAAAAAACTAATGGATTATTATAACTTTAGATTTCAAGTAAAACAAGAAACTAGAAACAAACTGTGAACTCAAAGGGTAAAATAATAGGTAGGTTAATAGTTTAACAATTAACGTGTAACTAGTGCCTTCTGTAACGATACTTGTATAAAATACTAAAGTCACAGTATTGAAGGATAAGTAAACAATTTTGAACAGCTCGAAGAAAATAGCGTACAATTTGTACAGAGAAAAATGGAGTTTTTGAAATAGCTTTCAGCGGAACATGTATGTTTATATTTTGCTAAAAAAAAAAACGTAATGAAATAAAATTACAAAAATGAAATAAAAACATCACGCATACGTAAACAATCTATCTGCACTCAGAAATAAAAAAAAATTGAAATATTAACCTTAAATTAAAATAAAGTAGTATTAAGCAGCAAAGATGATTTTTTGTGACGTATGTAAGCTTTATTTCCTGCTTTGGTTACTTGCTTAGATATGATTTAGTCTTTAAAATATTTTATATTTTAACCATCAAAAAGAATAAAGTTATCCTTAGTCATTCTTTTAAAAAGTAATCCAAATAATATTTCCATGAGAAATCCCGTTTGAGAAGGATAAATAATTAATTTCATGTTTGAACAATAGCAAAGAATCCTTTGAGCAATATCTTAAGTTTTATTTAAATCGAAATTTATTTATTGTCAAGAATTGGTCTTACATGTATCCATTAAAACAAGTACTAGGCGCCTTTTATTGTATTAAGCAAACCCCTTTAAGGATGATTTAATAATAAAGTCTGAAAAAGTAAAACTTCGTTTCAATGTTTCCAGAACTGCGAGAATATTAATATGAAAACATTGATACAAAATTATTTGGAAAATTATTAAAGGTAAGCTATTGATACTGGGCCCAGATACCGTAACTTTTCAGACGATTACCGTTCAACCGTCTATCGTAGATTGCATCGTTAAAAGATTTGTTTCATATAATCTTGCTTTCAGTGGTTGGTGGAAAGTTATTTTACTATCGTCCTACAAATGTTGGAAACTTTTTCAGAGTCTTAAACATGTTTTTTACTGCCTATAATTCAGACGATAGTTCTAAAACGTTATAGAATCTTGGCCCTGTATACTCAACGGCTTTCGATGCCACATGGAAAAAGAAACGGATCCAATGTGATAGTGGTATTGGGATTAAAAACATTCGCAGACAATGGAACTGGATTTTATTTAACAAAATTGTATAAACTAAAAATATTATCTATCCATCTCCCTATCTATATAAATAAAAAAAAAGAAGCACTCTGGGAGTGCCGACAGAAGTGAAAACAGAATTGAATTTTCAGTAAATATTTTAATGTACAGGAAAATCTTTTATAATTATGTAGAGTAGAAGTACATATAGAAGAACATCAATGAAACTTCTGAGTTTTCATTCACAATTTCATCTCTTCTATTATCATCTCTATTCTTATACTGAAATAATAGGTCTATGGTAACTTAAATAGGAATCGAACAATTTTGTCTCGAATCTATATTTAAATATATCGCAAAGACTGCATCAATCGTCGCTTTATATTTCGTTGTACTAAGGCTGCGGTCATTCGTCATTGTAAATTAGTGTTCTTCTTTTAAAAATTGAAAAAGTGGCAAATTTGTAGTATCGGCGAAGTTGATGTTAAAATCACCACTCAAAATCATTGGGAAATCATCAAATCCCTCCCCAATTTTATCGTGAAGGTATGCAGAGGCGTCTTCAGACTAAATAAATAAATTTTTATATAAAAACTGTCGTATTACACTTGAAGACGTATTCGGTGAATTATAAACGCCTACTGTTATAATTTGCTGTCCATTTCCAGAGTGGCAAAAACATTAGTACTAAACATACTAGTGTACCTCGTATGCAAATCCATATGATTTGAGCAACATATGGTACATAGCTGTATCAGACAACATTTTACAGAAAGCTACTCCTGCTGCTGGACAATCGTGCCTTCTGAAACTTGCAACTAAATTGAAATCTGGAATATCATACCTATATTTCTTCGTCACCCTTGTGAAATTCGGTTAAAATCAATACATTAAATTTTTTAACGATAGTGTCAGATCTTGAACTTTGACAATAAAATGAAAAAAGGACAATGCATTAATTTTAGAAACGAAATTAATTAATATTTGAGTAATGGTTTTCAAACTATTTTCATGCAACCATTTCAATTCCATCGATAAATCATCGCGATGAGTTCTCTTTTAATTTGTTGTAAAGTTCGAATCATCGACCAGTGCGTCACCTACTCTGCCATGATGAAATTTCCAGCTTCACTCATCCACTTCATTGTAATGGTAGTAAAATACTTGGTGCTTTTTATTTTTTCTGCGTTGCAAAAATTTTTCTCTATCCTTCAATTCCTTTCTTTCTTCTCTGTATTTCTCCGAGTCGGTAGATAAGTCATTTAGCAACATCAAATTTAAGGTGTTTCTTGGCTCAATGGCTATTAAACTCAAGGTCTCAGGTTCGAATCCCAGCCGTGGCGACAATTTTTATTTATGTTTTCACTGTAAATAAATAAAAAAAATGTAAGTCATGGCTGGGAATCGAATCTGAGACGCTGGGCTATGACGACTTTACATACGAAATACGATGAGCCAAAAAATGGTGTCGGTCGCGAATTCATTGCTTTACCCTCATCGCAAAAGTGCCAAACGCGCCTAAAGAAGTTTTCACTTCAAAAATTAATATCCAATTGTGTTGCTAGGTGCAAAATTATAAAACGGCTAGTTTTATTTCTATGCTAAGAAATATGTCAGAAGGCTTGCATAAAAAAAATTATTTTAATCACCCGAAATGTAAAAAACTTGATTTTGTTGTGGTGTGACAATTTTTTTCAAAAAACAAAAGTAAATGAGCCAGAGCCGTCATTTGCGTCAGTCTAGACAAATCATTTTACTAAATTTCTGCGTAGCATTTGGAAACGGCCTGATCGATTTTTGTAATTTTTCTTAGGTTTTGTATTGAATACTTACTTACTTAGGTGGGCATTACAGTTAGGGGTGAACCTGGGCCTCAACCAACATCCTTCTGTGACGACTTCGATTTCGGGCGAGCTCTCTCCAGTTTCGCACTCCAAGTCGGTTGTGGTCTTCATCCACTTAATTGCGCCACTTAAGATGAGGTCTTCCCCCTCCGCGATTTCCCTGCAATGTGCTTCCGAAAACCCGTCAAGCCGGAGCGTTTGGGGCCATCCGCTCTACATGGCCCAACCATCGTAGCCTCGCGATGCGTACTCTTCTGGCTATGTCCATGTCGCGGTACAGCTCATACAGCTCGTTGTTGTATCTTCTTCTCCACACATTGTCTTCGCATATGGGACCAAATATCATTCGGAGAATTTTTCTTTCGAAACGACCAAGGACCAAGGGTTTTTTCATCCGCTTTCGATAATGTTCATGGTTCCGCGCCGTAAAGCAGGACTGGGATAATCAAGGTCTTTTAAATTGAATGCCACATCAGAAAGAATAAAGTACCTACCGGGCGAATTCATTTAGGAAGAAAAACAAAATCGACTGCTATCGATCTATTTTTTGAGACGGATTTGCACACCGATATTCTAACACACAATTATTTTTGCAAACCGAAAACGTCAAACAAAAACATCGGCCTATGAAAAAAAATTAAAGGAAGCAGGACTGTTTTGTTGTAAATTTGGAAAAAAATTTGGCGAAAAAAAATATAAAAATTGTGTGATTAACAATATGAATGTAACTGTTTTGTTCTTTGGTGCTTGTTTTTCATTATCAGTAAGTTGGACACACACACATTCATAAAAAAAATTCGCTACTTTCTTAATTTCCTAAATACCTACCCAAAAAAGAATCGAATTTAGTAGCGACTGCAACCTACTGTAAATCGGTAAAAGGAAATCGACATAAGACATAATTTAAGAATCATATTCTGAAATGTAATCGCAAAGCAAAATTGAAACAAGAACCTTAATTTAACCAACAACTATTTCAAAACCCGTGGCGTAATGGTTAGCATGTCCACCTGCTAACCCAGAGGTTCGAGGTTCGAATCCCAGCAGAAGCAAAATGCAAAAATGTTTTTCCACGGGTATCGCCTTTCGCGAGGAATTGGCAAGTTCTCCGTTAGTAAATTTATTGCCATGAAAAGCGCATTCTCAATTAGCCGTTCGGAACCGGCGAAAAATTGTAGGTCCCCTCCATTCCCTCACAAGGCATGGTTGTGAGAAATGCGCTAGGCCCAGGGGCTCCTCGCTCTGTTGCGCCACCCTATTTATTTATTTTTATTTTTATTTCAAAACTAGATTAGGTTAGTTATGTATGTACTTCACTTATCAATATCAAAATCAATTCCGCTTGGTACTGAAACTATCGAACTGTCCACTTTAAAGAACCACCCAGGACGGATAGGCTGAGTCGAGACAAGATAAAAGTCTTATAGAAGAGGGTCTGTTTCCCTTCGCTTAGGCGGGAAGGCAGTTTCTTAAAATTGGAAAAGAAAATAATTTGAAATGAACTAAAGTTATCTACAACCACTAAAAGCCGAATATCCAAGTCTTTCGTAGCTTTTGAGAAATTAAACATAATGAAACGTACATTTTTTATAAAAAAAACGAAAAAAAAAATAAACTTAATAAATAGGGTGGTGTAACAGAGCGAGGAGCCCCAGGGCCTAGCGCATTTTTCACAACCATGCCTTGTTAGGGAATGGAAGGGACCTACAATTTTCTGTCGGTTCCGAACGGCTAAAATCTTGCCATTTTTTCAATTCCTCGCGAAAGTCGATACCCGTAGAAAAACATTTTTGCCTTGGAATTCGAACAACGAACCTCTGGGTTAACAGGCAGACATGCTAACTATCACGTCACGGTACTCAGATACAAAATTATAATCAGGGGAAAACCTAAACAAAGAATTTTCTACAAAACAGTAGCTTTCATTTTTTTTTTTTTTAATTCCTCAAAAGCTAAGAAAGATTTTCACTCTCGGTTTTCAGTTTTTGGTTCAGAATTGATAAAAGCATTGATTATTTGAAAAAAGTGACCCTCAATAATGCAAAATTTTATGAAAAAAAAACATTTGGTTGATTGCTTTTACTTACTATAATATCACCAACCTATCCGTCGTGGGGTTTCGCCGAATATTTTACAAAACACCTTTTATAGGTATACCAAACAAATGCTCTTCAAAAAGCCAAAAAATATCCTGCTGTTTTCAGTTTGATATGCGAAATAATGATGACACGAAAGCTATTCAACGTTTGATGAAAATGTAACTTGAAATTTAATCTGCTTCACGCAAATTCCATTATTTTTACTATACATACTCGCAATCTTCGTTAGTAGCATTTGCTGACGAAACAATTGCATTCATCGTTTCGTATTCCAAATTCTCTTGTTAATGCACACGGCAATGGGCAGTTTTTCCTTAGTATAGTTCGAGGCAAATTTAAACTGCAATTAGGGAAAAACCTTTCTGACAACACACAAACTTTCCTTTCCTGCCCGTCGATTTGTTACACACCGGAACTCGGAGTCCAATTTGGATTTTGGACTATCGACAATTAGATAAGGTTTGTTCGTTGAAGCCCTGGGGTTGCCCTAGGGTCGCCACAAAGCGTTTTTTGAGAAACCTAAATTCGCCCTGAATGTCAAATTGAGTGTTTTTTGAGCCATGGGTTTGCCATAGGTTTTCCCCCAACTCGTCCTAGCTTTTTGTTGTGGCGATTTGAGGGCTGTCAAATGGCATGTATTTTTTTTTAATGACAGGGATGTGTGGTGATTTGTAGTTTGGCGTTTTTTGAGGAGTGGAAAACCCAGTTTTTTTTGACAACTCATAGGGTGTCAAGAAAACCTGGGTCAACCCTGGGGAAAGTTCAACGAACGGACCTATAAGCATACATATAAAAGATAGCCGGTATTCATATAAGACAAGAGCCAATTAAGTGTTGCTTTTTAATGAGCGCTCGGAACATATCGCAGGTTTGTATTTTAACTAGAGGACCACATGCACAACAAAATTTTCCATGCACTGAAATTTAAATATTTGGTACCTATCTCAGACTTATCACACTTGCCTTCAGAGCTGATTCTTAAATTATTATGAAAAGAATTTGAAAACTATTCAACAAATCGGACAAGCAGTTTCTGGAACAACAGAGTATCTCCTCTGTGCACAGCACCACAGAATAGAGAATAGACAGAAGGTCAACTTCATTAAAAAAGTTCATTTTGCCTACAAGCTACAATTGAGCAGGAGCCCCCGGGCCCAGAAGTGTGGTTAGTGGAAAAAACGGTTGAAGTAAGATCAATTCGGAAAAATTAACGGTTTTTATTTTGTTGCAAAAAAGTCGATACTTTTTAGCTTCCTTATAGCTCAGAATGTAGAAAAACTCATTTAAGTAGGTATGGGATATATACAGCCATATCTATAAAGAATTTTTAATCATCGATTAGATTTAATTGACCTTTAAGTTACACTTAAGTTACGAATCCGTATCGATAATCAAATTTCACATTTAAGTAACCTTGCTAAGAGCCCTCTTAACTTAAATGCCAATAATGACGTTTAAAGGTCTCTTAAACCCAAATTAAAAATTCATTCTGACGTTTCGGTAACTTCGGTGCCAATTTTGATCTGTTGCTTTGGTAATAATAATTTCTAAAAAGAAACTTTTCTTTAAACAAAAATATGAAAGATTTTCTTCGCGATTTAAATGTTTTCAATGTGCTAAGTTCACGTAGAATGATGGAAGGTCAGATTTAAGAGCAGGAAAAGCGACCAAAAGACGCTGCAAATACATACACCCATGGTTCAAAATGAATTTCTTTTCATCAAAGAATATATAAACTAGAACAGGTACAAATTGAACTTTATGTTACGTAAATTTGTGAAAACTTAAAACTCAGGTTCTTCTTTATTTAGTATGTCTTCATCTGAGGGTGAAGATCTAAAAACCGAGGAGGCATCCTCCGATGAAGATGTTGAATCAGTGGACGGTGACATCGCTGCAAATGATTCCGATGATGAAGTTGAAGCTGAATCAGATAGAGAAGAAACAGCTGCTCATTAGTCCCCTATTATACGATGTCTCACGAGACATGTCTCATTTTTGACGTTCCTTTTAAATTTCCATCCCGTGAGACAATCGCAATTACACGTGAACTTAAGTCTGCGTCTCAAATTTGACAATTTATTATTCTTTTGTTGTTGTAAATCAAATAAACACTACTCAAAAGCGAACAAGAGTAAAGAGAAACGTCAAGGTGAGACTACTAAAAATCGGCACGGTACTCATCGGGAATTTTTTTGTGCATCTCATTTCCTCACATCTCCTTTCTTTTTCGCACTCATGTGAGACTGGGCTCGTGAGACATCGTATAATAGGGGACTTAGCGAACTGAATCAAAAGCAACAAAAGCAAGGAGTCAAGAGCAAAAAGATCTTCCCACCAAAAAAACCAAATCCACCGCCAAACAAACAGTTTGCCGGCGGAAAGCCAAGCCGGCAAAATAAACAAAAAAACCGGCCGCAGAAAAAATGTAAAGCTTTAAAAAAAATGTAAACTTTATTTTCCATTTTATCCAATATTTCACTCAAAAAATTAAAAAAATTAACTTTAATTAATTAAATTTTAAATACTGGAAAAACGCGTTTGAAACCCTAAGCGAGTCTCCAAAATTTGTAACACGGTGGTAAATCGATAGCTGAAAGCCAAATTTCATGAAACAATCTTTAAATAATCTGCTAAAAAGCTATTGAATCTGGGCCCTGATTGTACAGTAATATGACAATCTCATTTGATTCGATTTAGTTATCGATATAATTCGAGTTCGAGCAAGTTGGATTTGACTCTTAATGGAAACAGGGTGTTAAAATTGGTTAAAAGGATATGAAACATCAGTCCATCTCAAACCTTAATCTCTTACATATTCCTTAGTTGAGTTGTAAGTAAACTCAATTTGACATGATAAATTTTATGTCAAGTTAAAAAAACCAGTCCTGGTAAATTTGTTAATTTTCTGATAGCAATTAAATATTTTTCTGTTGAATATAAATCAATAAAAACTCTGATGCAATGCAAATTCCACAATTTTAATAATCTTTAACTTTTTTAAAATATTTTATATACAGAATGGGCCCGCGTAAGTTAACTTCGTTACTTTTTATTTCTTCTTTTGCTTGCCTAATCTATAGGTTATGTATGCGTTTGTGGATGACAAGAGGCGGCTTCTTGATACTTTTAGCACCTTCATAATAAATATGTACATCGAAAACAGCGACGACTGTTTTTTACTAATACTTGCGGCATTGAAAAATAAATGAATTAATTTTTTTATTTTTAGCAAACAACCGTACTAAATCTCGGGTGCCAAAGATGACTACCCAAACTCTGCTCGATTTTGATTTGGGAGAAAGTTCATCGGACAGTGATTTTCGTATCGAAGACCATGACGAGAGTGATGATGATTTTTCGGATGGTTCCAAAGGCAAGGAAAGTGGTCAAGGCGGTGATGGAAACTCTGACTCCAGTTCAGGTGACGACGATGATGACAGTTCAGGTGAAGGCAGTGGCTCAAGCTGCTCAGACCTAAAGCATCTCTTTGATGATGCGGAAGTTAAGCCTCCTAAGGTCGAAACTAAAATAAAAGATGCCCTGGCCAAAGTGGTTACATCGGCTTCCTTAAAAGACAAGGTAAATCAGAGTAGTAATTCTTTCAGGATTTAATGTGTACATACATGTGTACACTGTATATACATGTATACGATATAGTTTACTGAAAATACCTCGGTTCATCTCATTTTCACTTTAAGTTGCTGAAGTAGATATGCTGTTTGAAACCAGGATCCTTAGGATCCACATTTCAATCAAATTGGTTATTGTTTTGTCTTTTTTTTTTTTTTTTGCAACAGCTTCCGGCAAAACCAATTTGTTGTGTATGTCTTGGAGATCGCAGTGATGATACCAACGAAGTTATTGAATGTGACAGCTGTGGGGTATCTGTTCACGAAGGCTGCTACGGAGTTAGCGACACAGCAAGTGTATCGAGTACGACCTCGTCATGTTCGACGGAACCATGGTTCTGTGAAGCATGTCGAGCTGGTGTCATAAGTCCAGCATGTGAACTTTGTCCGAACAAAGGAGGCATTTTCAAAGAAACTGATGTTGGTAAATGGGTGCATTTAGTATGTGCTTTATACGTGCCCGGAGTAGCATTTGGAGAGGTTGACCAACTGTCATCGGTAACACTCTTCGAAATGCAGTACAGTAAATGGGGAGCCAAAACTTGTACTCTTTGTGAAAACGAGCGTTATTCTCGAACAGGAGTCTGTATAGGTTGTGATGCTGGCATGTGCAAGACATTTTTCCATGTCACTTGGTATAAAGACGAGAAAATAAAATTTATTGAGCTAAAATCATAACATTTTTGTAGTGCCCAAGCCGCAGGATTTTTATCCGAAGCACATTCGGAGGAAGCAGATCATGCGGATCCGTTTTACGCACACTGCAAAGTTCATTCAGACAAAACGATGATCAAACACAGGAAGAGGCATTTCAATACAATTAAACTAGTAATGGAGCACAAGAACTTGGAAAAACAAGAACAAAAAAACGAAAATCCCACACCAGGCCAAGTTCGTATTCAGAGAAAATTGGCCAAATACCAGAATAAGTATAGGAACAACAAGCATCTCAAAATAGAACCTTGGGGTACATGATTTAATGATTTGTATCAAAACATGGTTTCAAGTTTTTTTCTTTTTACAGTGCCTACTCAAAAAATATCAAGACTTCTCACAACTAGCGCAACGGCATGCAGCCGCCTCATGATAAAAGCTGAAATTATGGATGTCGATATTGCGGCGCTAGAACTTCAAGAAGCTCAGGTGTGTTGAACATTAAATAAGCCAAAACATCTGTTAAATATTTTAACATGACTTCACAGATCTCAGCACTCACAGACATTCGGAAAAAGTGGCACATAGCCCCAGCTTTCAGTGTGGAATTTATAGGCTACTATCTTGACCGTATTTCGCGCGTTAAGGAACTGAAGGGGAGCCTCGAGCAAATGATTGACGCAAATACAAAATTGTTAGGTGAGCAGCAAAATTTACGTGACGACTATGACTCAAAAGTCAAAACAAATACAGACTTGAAGTCAAAAAATGAAGCACTGCAGGCCAGTGTTCGCGATATTCACAAGCAGCTGGAGTCCCTTTGTCCGAACAAGACAATGCCTACTGTAGAAAATATCGGAAGACCCGTAGTGGCCCCAAATCCAATAGCAACTCCACCACCTTCTCGCCCCATGTCAGTTCCAACGGCAGCTGCTCTTAAAATGGGCGTGGGCTTTCCTTTGGCTCATCTCCCTGGAATCAAAGATGACACAGGACGTATCTTAAGTACCCAATCACAAAACAAAACGGCGTTGGTGCACGATTGCGGTATATGCAAGCACTGCAACGATCAACACTTATTAGCTAAGTGTGACACCTGTCACTTTCACTACCACTTGGGTTGTTTGAATCCCCCACTCTCCCGCCATCCCAAAAAGTCTAAATTGTACGGTTGGCAATGTTCCGAATGTGACAAATCAGACGACTCTGATGCTGTCCCTGATATGCCCAAAGGACCAAGGAAATCACGTACACGATTTAGCAAAGACGGTACTATTGTACCCGCAGATCCAAATCTATCTAGTTCAAACCCTGAAACCAGTATGTCGCCGAAATCAGTTTCACCCGCGAAAAGAAGGTCCACCGACGTTCGTGTGGGATTAAAACGAACATCCTTAGAATTCAATCAAAATGGTAGGAATACGTCCAGTCTTCCAACACAAAAACCTCCTCGAAAATCTCTGGATACTCCTAAGAAAAATGAAGATATAGCTGTAGTTGCCAAAAAGCCTAGATCGAAAATCATAGACTACAGTCCTCTTATTGCACAAAATCCCACGGTTGTTCTTGAAGACGCACTGAAATCAGTGACAGTAAAAAAATTTGCATCAATATCGAATTTTCCTGATTTCTCCGAGGCAGTTAACGAAGCCAAGAAATCTAAAAACCAAGACCCGATTGCCACAAACTCTGAAGAAGCTAAACTCTTGGCTAAGGGGATTTTAGATCTAACTGCTGGTCAGGCAATGGTTAGTCAGAGTACCAGCACATTAACCAGTCTAGACAGCTCAATCGGCATAGACCCCATAAAAGAGCTGCATAGCAAAAACAGAAAAAAACGAAGCAAAGACAAGCACAAAAGCAAATATTCGTCGGACAACGAGAAATCTCCATCCAAAGAGCATAAAAGGAAACGCAAAAAGAAAAATCATGATTGCGAAAATCCCAATGATAATGAGCCGGCAATTCCAAAAATAAAAATTAAAGTAAGTTATTCTTCATCTTGTTTTTGTTTACCTAAATGTCTCAAAACTTGTAACTTTTGTTTTTCAGTTCAAAACATTACCACTGCCGGGAGAGACAGCACCTGAAGCACATTTCTTTTATGTGTCCGCCGATATGGTGCGCTCGCGCCCTACATCCGTTGAAACAGTGGAAGATTTAACTTTGCATGCGGTAAGCTATTGAGTTTTCTGTTCAACTAAGCAAAACTAGATTTCTTTTTAACAACTATAGGATGATACAACGCAACCAGACATTCCGCCATCAATTGAAATTTTAAAACCATCACCAAATAAAACGTCCAATAAAACATCCCAACCCTTAACGCCAAACACGAAAGTAGTTCAGCCTACGGGCCGTCAAATGAGCCCTAGAAAAACAAACAAAAGGAGCTCTCTTGGATTGTCTTCATCTACCAGTGCGCATCAACCTCCAGCAGAAATAATTTGTGATGTTTGTAAAGAGAAAGGAACTCCGCTAAACCTTGTCCTGTATGTCCTAATCGTAATAATTATACGATTTCTTAATCACCTCTTTTTTCAGATGTGATGAATGCCGCAAAAACTATCATTTTACTTGTTTAGATCCACCGCTCAAAAAAACACCTAAACGCAGAGGTTATTCCTGGCACTGCGCTGATTGTGATCCAACCGTAAGTTTCATTTTCCCTCAAAGACAAAATTCATTTAAATTCATTTAAATATTTGTTTACAGGATGTTGAAACCACGTAAACATGTACAAAATCATTAAAAGAAGATACACAACGTCACATCGCTGATTTAAAACAATACTTCATCATCAAAATTATATGCAAATTCACAATTGAAAATGAAAACTAAATGTCTTCAATTTATCTAACTGTTTTCTTACGACATTAAGTAAATTTGAATTACACTATCAACAATAATTATTTATTTTGTAATAAATCGTACAATGTATTATAACACAATTATTTCTATCCATTCCCAAATGCATTTGCTTGAAAACAAAAATGCGTTGTAAGCCTGTGTAAAACTGAATTTAGTGTTCACGTTTTCATTGGTAAATATGAATAAATAAAATTAGAATTCAGTTAAAGTTGTGTTTTTTGCATTTCTCTTTATACATTCACTAGCGAACATTGATTAACCGACTAGCCGACTTATCCCCGTAGACAGAGACAAAGTTAAATTCAATAAACTGTTAGGCAGGAAAGGCCCTTTATAATCATAAGTTGAGTCTAAACAATTACAAAAAATGAGACTTAAATTAATTTTTTTTTTTTTAGTAAAAAATTAATATTTATTAGGGACAAATTGATTTCATTGTTTTGCCTAAATTAAATTAAACAAAATTTTTTATATTTCATCGCCCATGGCATCGTCTTCTAAAACAAGGTCATCAAGCATTTCAGCCAGCGTTATCTGAGGTGTGCCTTCTTCTCGTACTTCAGAAGTATCAATAGGGACTTGCTTTGAAGTATCGCGGTATATGTTGACATTTTGACGGAATTCTTGGTCTTCTTCCAAATCCTCCAAAAACTCGTGATAATCACTTTTTTTAAATTATCATTGTTAATTAAATTGGTCTCTTTAAAAAACAAAAATCTTACTTTTTCTTCCTTTCTTCTGCCTCGTCCTCGGCAAGATGCTTAAGCTTCCAAAGGCGGTGGTTGTATCTAGACATGCGATCACCAAAGAATTTTTTTACCAGAATTACGTCAGGGAATTGATCACTATTTAGCTTTTCAAATGTTTCGTCGTTGATATTGGCATCTACTAGGTTGTAGCCCAGAACAGAGTCGCCAACTTTAAGCAAATGCCCTAGATGCGTTTTTGTGTGAATATGATTGTCGTTGATTCCTAAATCTGAAGATTTTACTACCCAGATATCACACAAAACATGCTTAAAAGACACAGCCCCTTGACCTGGAAAAACCCTACGATCTTTGTGCTTTATAATGTCTATGTCCATCACAATGAACTCCACAAGTTGTTTAGGGTTGCATATCGCCTCAAAAGGAGCTCGGAAATATGTGTTTGATGATATTTCAGCAACTAAAAGTTAAAAATTAAAAGTAAAGAATGACAAATGTAAATGTAGCTTACGTTGCGCCGTAGTTGGATCTATTAAATGGATTTTGCTTGCAACTTTGTGCACCAGGCACACTGGCGAGATGTTTCCCAATTGCTGTCTCATTTTTTTGGGAAGGCAAATAGCACTATCCTTTGAAATTGGGGCTATTTCTACTGAATATGAGAACTTATAGTTACATATATTGCTGTGTATATCTGTTGAGATAAGACGCTTTGAGGTAGTTGTACGCACCGGCACAACCGTTTGTAAAAAGTCTACCATTTTTCTTGCATGATTTTCGTTGGCATAGTAAAAATCTAGCCCACCATGTATTTGTTTGATGCCTAGGGTGTTTTCGTGTGCCTTGTGTTTAAGAATCAACTGTTCAAGGTAGAAAAAAGTTTTTTTGTTTTCTGATCGTTGCCTAACTTGAACCAAACATCTCCAAAAATCTTTAGCTTCTGTACGATGGCAGTCATCGCACATTTGGTTCGTTGTCGTGAACTCAACAACAAAAACTTGCTGCAGCACAGTCCCACCGACTATTTCGCCATGTACGGTAAGTTTTACTTTAATACGTTTAGAGTGCGCTTCTGTCCAAACAAATCCTGCATCCACTAGCTTAACTTCTTTGAGCCCACCTAGTTTTTTTAAGCAAAGAGCTAAAAGTTCTCTTGACTCTAGAGAGCACTTAATCCATTCACTGGGTGGCTGCAGATATCGCTCACAATTCCTACAGAAATGAAGTACTGCTTGCTTTGGTATCCCTTCAGTTATATCTATGTGATTTCTGAGACAAGTTACACACATATTTGACGGATTTGGTGTTATCGCCACTCCACACTCACAACAAAGGCTAAAAGTAAGCAAATGACGCACTAATGCACAGCAAACGTTTTAAATGTACTCACATAACTCCCAGAGTTTCTCCTTTATTAATAACTGGATCAAGTTCAGTGTACTCCATTTTATGATATTAATTTCACATAAATTTTGATTAAAATAGGTACAAATCTAAGCACCAAGAGAAAAAAACAACACGTGCTCTTATAACTTTCGCTTATTGAACTTTTTGACTTTTGTGTTAAGTAACTGACAGCTGACAGAGTGACAGCACAGAGAAGATACAACAAGACATCAAAGAGTAAACCACACACACACAACGACATCTGTCCTCAAGTTGATCTTTACAAAAACACTTTATTTTCGGATTTCAAAACTAGTTTGAAATCCGAAAATAAAATGTTGTTCCTTTTTTATATAAACCGATTGTTTCCAGATTTGATTCAAGGATTGTGTTTTCAAATCGACACAGTAGTTTTTGGAGCCTATTCAATACACACTATAATTAGTCAATCAAAAAGTCAATTGCAATTTAATTAACCACGATTAATTTAATTGCAATCAAACTTTTAGCTTTACTTTGATACGATACTAAATTATTTGAATTAGTGTAACAATTAACTTAACTTAATTGCAATTAACTATCTGAATTGTTTCATGAAGCAATTAAAACCAACAATCAACTTTTTGGGGATAGTATGATATTCGGGGCACCGCCGGCGCCGCCACGCCGCAACCACAAACTGACAAAAAATTATTCCGAAATTAAACGAAAATGTAGAATTTTCTATTTCTCTGTTCGTTTTCTTGATATCGATACTTGAAGTCAGAGAAAGTTTCATTTTTTAATCAAAACTTTTTATGACTTCAAGTACCAATATTTCGAAAACGAAGTGAGGTAGGTATCAGAGATCAAAATGAGTATGTTCAAATCAGTTCAAACACATCCAAAATTTCTCAACGATCGCTCAGACTTGATCATTTTCCACCCCTATTCACAAGCAAATAACTCGCAAGCATATTTACTCACAAGCAAGAACTGCTTGTGAACAAACTAAATGAGTAAGGATACTCACAAGTCATTTTTTCTGTATTGCACTCACAAGCAAATGACTTGCAAGCAGATTGACTTGTTTGAACTTACTTGAATATATTCAAATACTCATGAGCAAGCAAATTATTCACAAGCAGGCAGTGTGTTCACAAGCAGGTAGCCTGCTTACAAGCAGGCAGTGTGTTTATAAGCAGGCAGTGTATTCATCGGAAAGCAATGCGTTGAACATTTATACCTAACTATAATTCTATTGAAAAACAAAGAAAGGCATACAAATGGCTGGTTTTGGCTTATGAGAAGAGAAAGAACGGATTGGATGCATTGCGGGATGATAAAACATTTTAATTTCTGATTCCAAAATTTCCCTTTTTAATATTTTTGTATGAATTGGTAATATTTTCCAGGAATTAAAAAAGTGTTTGTAAATAATTTTTACAATACCTATAATAAATTTATATGGCTTTATTGCGGAAATGGATTTTGCTTATCAGTTTTTTAAGTGATTGCTAATTCCTTCGTTTAATGGCATGCACATTTTTGGGTTTAAGCTTATGAAGGTAGGTACAAAAATTAAAGGTCATCAATGAATTAGAGTTATAAACATGTGGGTATTTACGTCGTTGACGAAATAAGTTTTAAAGATTTTTTTTCGGAATTATGCATAATAAAAGAGTTTATCTGAGAAAAAGTGACCTGAATGTATCATAAAAAACCGCAAATGCGGTTTTGATCATTATTTTAGAAGTGTAAATTTTTTTTGGTACCTGATTTTGAATATAGAAAGTATATAAAGATTACGTTAAAAATTAAAATCACTTTAGTGGAATATTGTTAGCAGCAGTGTTTGTGTAGAAAATTTAAATTGAACGAAGAAAGTGTAAATTTTAACCTTCTTGAAGGTATTTTCTCAATAAGCAGTAAGAAAAATAGCAGAAGTAAGGTTTGGGAAACGTTTGGAGAAATAAAAACTCAGAACGGTGAAATTCTTCCCAACTATTCCTTATTTATCATGATTTTGTTTCGCTTTTTTTTTAACTTCTAATTCAGTTTTCTATTCGCTTAAAATTTTTTGTTTTTATATACTTACAAACCTGTACTATCTACTTCAATGAATACAATAAATTGTTTCCATATCTACTGTATAATAACCTTTTTCTTCATATAAAAGAAAAGTATAAAAAACCAAGCTATTAAACAAACGTACTTCTTACATATACCTAGATTTTTATGGTACTCAAAACGAACACGCCATCAAATTACCCTATTTGGTATGATCACATTGCTTGTTTATAAACACACGGCTTATTCACAAGCACACTGCATACTCATGAACTTATTGCTTGTTTACGAATAAATTGCTTGTGATCACTTTTACTCACAAGCACTTTACTCACAAGCAGCTTAACTCAATGTTATTCAAACTCATTTTGACTTGCAAGCAAGTCTACTTGTTTGGTTCGTTTGAAAATAGGGGTTGTTCAGAGTTGCTTGGTTCACAGCTTGTTCAAACTCGTTTTTTTTAAGTAAATACTCATTGTTCACAAGCAGACTTAGTTCATTTTAATCTCTGGTAGGTATAAAGTAAAATTTTATTTTACATTTTTAACTTATTATGGATATCCAAAATGGCATAAGCAAATCTGACGTCACGCATATCGCACTCTTCTGTACACCGGGGACTACCTATCTAGAGGCATATTTTTTGACCCGTTGAATAAAATTTAAGTCAGCTTTGGCAGTCCAGCCCTTGTTTCCGAGTAAATTCAAAAAAACCGTAAAAAAATTATGTATGTGCTTTTATCAAAAAAAATACGCGCAATTGAACGCCTTTTTTCTTTTGTGACAGTAACAAATTTACCGAAAAGTCACCAACTGGCTAAAATTATGGTTGAAAAAAGAATAGAAATGTAATTTGAATTAAAAAAAATTAAATGAAAGATTAAATGTTATAACTTATAAGCTGTCCGCCGATTAATTAGAGAATTGATTAATACAAGCATCGGTTTCTTATTTTTTTGCTAATGTTATATTTTAACAGTGTTCATTACACCCGTCTCAGGCCATTAAATCAAATTTTTTAATTGTTCGTTTTGATCGAAATTCATAAAACAACAATTCATTAGTTGTTCATTGCAGCATATCACTATTAAAATTAGTTAATTGTTAATTGCTACTACAATTGTAGCTTTTCAAAATTACAATTGATCAATTTTTAACTGTAGCTTTTCACAATTACAATTCATCAATTGCTAATTATAATTGCAATTAAAATTTGCCCATCACTGTTCTGTAAGTATTTGGGGGCATATTTAAGGATGGTTCGCTGAACTTTCCCCAGGGTTGACCCAGGTTTTCTTGACAACCCTATGAGTTGTCAAAAAAACATGGCCATTCCAGTCCTCAAAAAACGCTAAACCACAAATCACTACACATCCCTGTCATAAAAAAAAATACATGCCATTTGACAGCCCTCAAATCGCCACAGCAAAAAGCTAGGGCGAGTTTGGGGAAAACCTATGGCAAACCTATGACTCAAAAAACACTCAATTTGACATTCAGGGTGAATTTAGGTTTCTCAAAAAACGCGACCCTAGGGCAGCCTAAGGGCTTCAACGAACAGACCTTCAGACAACTTTTGGAATGGGTTCTTAAATTCATAGATGGCTTTTATAGGGCTTACCCTTTTTCTCTGACACTATCTTGCTGGATATAGCTATGTAATGGTGTTCTAAGCAATTTTCATAAAATTATTGTTTTCACTGTTATTTTTTGTATTTAGGTATAAAAACCTATCTACTTTTAACACTAGGTATGTCAAATTCCTGCCGAGAATATCTCCGTCAGTAAATCCAGCTTACAAAGTCGAATCGGATCGGGTAACCTCACTTCGATTGGTTCTAGGTATTTTATGGGCACTAATACGAACTCGAGGCCGATTCGATTTTACATGGAAACGAGGCAAATATAAAGTGTGTTTAATGACCTGCTCTAGATCGATCTAGAGCAGAAAAAAGCAGCTTTTTGGTGTTTAATGACAAATTTTTCTACTCCGAGCAAGAACTTTTTGTGTTTAATGACCTGCTCTAGAGCTTTTAGAGAGTAGAGTGGAGCAAAAATGTCAAAATCAGCTGTTGACATTTGATTCAAATATTTTTGTTTATATTTTGCGTTTTGCAATCTATTTGAAATCGAATTTAACTTAAAATCAATTGAATTAACATCGCATGTTAGTTTAGTTTTGATTCCAATATTTCCGAATACAGATTTTTATTATAATAGCATACCAAACATAATTTTGCAAACTAGCTAAGGTCACAAAATGTTTGTTGCTTTCTTATCAGCTGACTTTTGACACCAGCTGTTCTGCTATAAATTGCCTGACATTTATCTCATTTCTTGCTCTGCTCTGAGCTACGCTGCTCTGCTCTTTTTTTCATTAAACACGCCTATAACAAAAAAGCGTTTTCAAAAGCTTTTACTTTTGTGGTTGTTTTTATATCATATCATGATTAGTAGGCGCCCAGCAGCCACCTTTATTTCTGCCCTCATACTGACATTTGCCTGTCATTGTTAGTATGGCGACACAAATATAGATGGCTTTTTAGAGCTACTACTATTCTTGATATAACCATTGTGTATATACACAAATACAGTCTACTATAAATTTCACAAACATTGACAAAACTACTTAAATTTAAAATTGGTAGGTACTTGTTTACAGAGTTTCATACCGTCATGTGATTTGCTTTATCTTCACAGCACATAGGCAAGATAAAGTTTTGCTTTTGTAGATTTGATTTGATTTCCAATGACGACGTCACAAGTCACAACAAGAAAACTTATTAGTGAAAGAACAAGACTCAAATTCTAGTTTAAGCCCTTAGGTACAGATTACTTTTTTGCTTATATATAGAGCCTTGGCTTTATAGCTACACACCTAAGTATGTACCTACCTCTACATAAAAAAAAATTTAACGGATAAAACAATGTAAATTGGGAAGCCTCTTATCTGCCTAATTTAAATAAAAATAATAAAGGCTCGAATTACTTGATAAGACCATGCAAACCTAACATCGTTTTCCAAAAATTCGGCATACTAAGCATATTGTTTGATCATTTTTTGCTTACCTATCGATACTACAGTTTAACACACCCACTTTAATTAATCAATTACGGTAGAAAGCGTATGTTACAATTATAATTATGTACTAAGCGATCTATGCATCTAATGTTGTATACCTACCCGCACAGTTGTTTAGTACCTATTTTTCTATTAAATCTATCTATTAATAGCACCAAGAGTGTAAGAAGGCCAACAACATAATGTTAGCTAAATTTTGAATATAATCAAATACACATAATAAATATGCATATTGATCCATTAAACAGTCAAAGATAAATCCGTTCACACATTATTTACATAGTCTGACACTTGACTAGATTTTTAGGTTAAAGATTTTACTCAACTCCGAAAAATATTTAGGACTGCCATAGTGCCATTTGCCATCCCCATCATAGATGAGAGTTCAATTTCCGTGTCTGCTTAACTGCTTCTGCCTTCTGCTGCTAAGTGCTAAGAGCTAAGTCCCCTCAATTTGCCACAATCTCTTTTTAATTTTGTAAATCAAACGTACGTGTGCATCGAAGCACAGGCAAGCAAAGGTACAACGTACAATACAATAGTTCATGTTCAACGTTCGAGTGAAATAGTGAATGCAATTGTTTGCCTTATTCGTAGAGTGTAAGTGAGATGCGCGACGTTCTCTTAAAAAACTATTGCAAGAGAAACACTTTTCTTCTCTTGTTGAAAGATTATTTTCGCCGGGCTTTAAAAAATCCAACAAAAAAAAACTGAAAATGATAAAATCAAAAATTCAATCAATTAATTATATGCGAATTTCGCATCGGTGTTCCGTCTTCTGTCTTCTGTGGTATTCAATTTCGAGGGCAAGTGTAGTCCTGGACTAAATGTCTGGATTTACCTATGCATTGGATACTTCCACTTATATATTATTGTGTGTAGATAGTTAATTATTACTGACGCAATTTCTTGTAAAAGTATTATGAACTGTCTCTAGTGAAAAGTTATATACTAGCGATGTAGGCAGTCAGTTTTCTTCTATGGTGGTGCTTGCTGCTTTCAAACAACCCGAATGATTACTCAACATTCAGTGCTGTCTCCAATCTCATCAAGTGCTCTTGTTTAATCGAAATAAAGAATTGAAAAACATAGGCTTTGCTCTACACATAACAAAAGGACCTTAATAACTAAACACATCTTTGTCTACAAATAACTAGCTGCATATTTTTATTTATTTGTCGGTTACCTTGTGGATAACAATATATAATGGTTTTTTGACTGCAAAATAGGAGAAAGAAAACTGTTTTCTCGCTTGACCGTCGCCGTCGTGGTATTGTTTAAAGAAAACGTTGCTTTATTTTATTGTGTTGCTTAATTGAATCGAAATTAATCGAAACAGAAACTTACGTGGAGTTTTATGAACATGACATATATATGTACGTCCATATAAACAGTTCAACAGTCATTCTCATAGCATCTGATAGGCGCGCGTTCATTTCTTTAAGAAAAACCGAGGTATAGTGTCGTCGATTGCAAAAGTGTCCATTTGTTATTCTTATTATGAACAGTACTTAAAATCAATAGGTACAATCCCGGTAAATTTTAATCCATAATAAACATTTGGTCTTACTAAAACCAGTTTCGTCTGTAATTTTACTGTGCCAACAAATTTTTCTGGTTGGAATGTGAGTACCTAAATTGAAAATGAGACTTTTTTAGTTCTGCATTACCTACTAAGTGGTCTTCTTTATTCGACAAATGTGGTGATAAGGATTCTTTTCCTTTGTTGATTTATTTATATATACATACGTACTTACCTATGTAGGTACATATATAGTGCACGGCCTAAAAATATAATATTATACGCAATTTCATCTCTCTCGAACTATTGTTTTTCAATATGCAATTCAAAGTTATCTTATGTAATAATCGAGTAATCGAGGGGTTTCTTTTGCTAACGTCTTTAAAAAAGATTGCTCTCAGCCTTTTGCTTTAAGTATTCTACAACCAGAAGGTATGTACCTACAACGAAACATTTCTTTTCAATAAATAACTGAACCAAGTTTTCTCAAATAATGTTTTAAAATGGTCACATGAACCATGTGCTTCTTGTGATTTCATTTTTTAGTAAAAGTATAGAGCCATTGTTGTAGGTATGACATGGCGTAGGTAGGCAAGTACTAAGTAGGTATTACGCTCATAAATGAACAGCCTTTTTTTACAAATTAAATTTTAAATTTAATTTCAAAAGAACAAATTAGGCAAGTTTTAATTTTAGTTTTCAACAAGACCATCAAACCAAAATTCTGGTTAAGCTCGTAGAGGAAAGTACCTACATACGTACCTACATATGCCATGAATTTTAAAGTTAACCATGACGCATTGCCTACAGTTAGTGTAAAGCTTTTCATATAAAAGTAGATAACCATTTGTGTTTTGTAAGGAAGTAATGTGCGAGTTAATATCTAAATGAAATATGTTGGTTTTTCAACAATATTGAACAACAGTCTTGTAGGTAAAGTGTTCTGTTAACTAGGATTGAGATAGGTACCAACTTGATAGGGAAAGTTCATATGCATATTTTGTTAAAATAATAATAAGATTGAGGGATTGTGTATTTTCTTTTTTTCTCGAGGGCGTATTAGAATGGAACTGATTGGTCGATAAATTAATCATGTAGCACCGTGAACTAAATAACCCAACATACTAATATATTTCGTTTAAGACGTTTAAAAACAAGCGAAAATCTTTTATAGTCCTATTAATAAAAACCAACTTACCTAGTTTATAATCTTTAAGTAGGTTGGTATGTACCTATGTATGTGTACGTTGAGTTAGGACCTACCTATTTGGCTTTAACCCTTTGCTTTCTAGTGGTTTTGTGCGGTAACCACATACCTAGTAAATATTTTTTCTCTTGGTGTATTCGTAGTGGTTTCTTGATGAAATTTTTTCAAACTTATATGCAAAAATCTTAAAAAATTGACAACTCCAGGAACAAATGGTTAAAATATAAACTTAGTTCAGAAACCTCTACCTGTGCATTTGAAAACCGAATAAATGATGCTTGCAGTACCTTATTGACTTCGACCCGTATTTTGTGAAAAACTTAACAATAAAATTAAAATTGAAGAATGATAAAAGATAAAAGAAAATAATGACGTATTTGGCAGTTCTGTAAGTCGTGATTTGATCGTTACAGCTTACAGCGTCGAAAAAATACGCCAAAGCCCTGAGTTCACAATCAAATCATAGTAAGATCCAAAATGGTTTCTCTCATCTACCACCCTTCCCGAAGAATTCCCATAATATTTCACTCCTTCACTATGTTTTCATCTAATTTTTAAATTTATTTTTTTAAACTGATGGATTGTGAATTTTTTTATTTATTAACGCAAAAAACAAGACTATTTGTTAATTTGAATTTTCAAAACTTATAATAATAAATCCTGGTTTGTTATAGAAAATTCACTCTCTCAGCGGTCTTTTTGAGCTGACAAAAATTTTATAGCAACTACATTTTGCTTTGCAGTCATCCAAAAGTTTAGAATAAAAAAGGAGTAATTAAATCATCAAATTGTTGACGTGGAGTTTCAGACGTTCACATATTACAGCAGAAAAGGCCTTAACTAGTCTTATTCCATAACGGCACAATTGTGAGAGTCGCTCTGTTTTCATTTCCATTTTGCATTATTTGTTCCTTTTATTTTTAGTTAGTGAAGAAAACAAATATTTAAAATTAGATATACTGGCGAGCAAACTTGCTTCACGCACTTTTCGGATGGTCACACCAGCCAAATTTTGCTTACCGGTAATGCTCGCCGATTAAAATATCAGAACAGCTTATTACAACTTGTGAAACAATTTACCTTCCTTCAAGAGTTTTTTCACCCTTGAGTACTTAGAAATATGTGTCACCATCATTTAGCGAGGTGTTAGTTGTTAATAAGCAAAAAATAAGTCTAACACGCTCTAAACAACATAATTTAAAAATATTTCAAAATTATTGACAAACATGTACAAAAATAAATTAGAAAGCTACATAAAGCTAGTAATAAAATAAGATACAGATAGAGAAAAAACAAAAACCAATCTAAATCAGATCTAAATAATTTGTGTTTTTACCAGAAGTATTTAGGATATTTTTCATCAAGTTTAAAATTTTTATACCGTTACCGTTACAATCATCAAAAGTTGTGACACTATAAGTGTGTTTAATGACCTGCTCACGGCTTATAATAGCCGTGTTTAACGAAAAAAAGAGTAGAGCATCGTAGCTCAGAGCAGAGCAAGAAAGTGTGGAAATGTCAGGCAATTTAGAGCAGAACAGCTGGTGTCAAAAGTCAGCTGACAAGAAAGCAACAAACATTTTGCTAGTTTGCAAAATTATGTTTGGTATGCTATTATAATAAAAATCTATATGCGGAAACATTGGAATCAAAACTAAACTAACATGCGATGTTAATTCAATTGATTTTAAGTTAAATTCGATTTCAAATAGATTGCAAAACGCAAAATATAAACAAAAATATTTGAATCAAATGTCAACAGCTGATTTTGACACTTCCACTCCCATCTGCTCTTACTCAAAAGCAAGTGCAGAAAATGCTGCTCTAAAAGCTCTAGAGCAGGTCATTAAACACAAAAAGTTCTTGCTCGGAGTAGAAAAATTTGTCATTAAACACCAAAAAGCTGCTTTTTTCTGCTCTAGATCGATCTAGAGCAGGTCATTAAACACACTTCTTTTATTTTTGATATTTGAACTTCTTTCTTTGCACTTTTCTGTGTGTTTTGATGGTGTTAAATTAGTGTAAGAAAGTTCAAGATCTACTTAATTGTAAAATGTTATGACACAATGAAACGCAGTCGGTTAATCGAAGAAACATTTGATTGTTTTGTTGGCGTTGGACTTTAGTTCGTTTTAAGGTTCCCGTTCTCGTTTTTTTGTTGCCGTGGTAATATGGGGATGAAATATGGTCTATGTTACGGAGCGTAATGTAACATTCTTAAGTTGAAAGAATTTTTGAAATCAGTCAAGTAGTTTTAAGGTTCTCATTCTCGTTTCTGTTTCTGATAGATAGATAGATAGATAGATAGATAGATAAAATTTTATTTACAAGATATGTAGGTACTTGACAAACAAAATTCATAATTATATGGCTTTTGCCGTCTGCCAGATTGACAATTTTTATATACTGCTACATGTTACATAAAATTAACCGAAAATATAAATTTTTAAACAACTATTCCTTTTTAAATTGTAAGTTAACACAGATAATAATTAATATTAAAATTGACCAAGTATGATTCTTTCACGATAATTTAAAGCGATTTTGCAGAACTGAAACAATTTAGAAACATCCATTTCATTCAATTCGCTTATGACTTCATCGGCATCCAGAAAATCTCTCCCAAAAACGCTTCTCCTTGTTTCCCTTAGTGTGGGGCACTTCCCTGAAATGCACTACGTCCTCCTTCTCCTCCAAGTTACATATACTGCAGATTATCGGCAAGTCTCCTCTGTGTGGTATATAGTTAAGATTTAGGATTTCTCCCCGCAGCCGCATCATCATGGATATCGATATTTCTTCGATGCTGAGTTCATCACGAAAGTAATTCTTCTGGAGCAAATTGTGATTTAACTGACAGTAAACCGTACGATACAAGGAGTTTCTGGCCTCTTGTATATACCTACTTCTAGCTTGTTCATCGACCTTTGCAATTAGCTGATATAAGTCCTTCTTAAATTTGCTTAGATCATCAGCGTTGTAGCTTATATCCACGCCAGTAGTGTTTGTCAACATAGGCCAATCTTTGTACCACCCAATTTTGGAATGGATTGCCTTCAAAGCCGCCTTTTTCGGTAGCCGATGGTCTCCCAAGCTTAAACTTCTACATATAAAATCTACTTGTAGTTTGAGCGTTTTCACAAATAATGGGGACAGTCCTGTTTCGAGCATTATCAAATAATTAGGCGTATTCGCCGGTAGACGAAACGTTTTCTTGATGTAGAATCGCAAAAGCTTTTCAACAGTTTCATATTGGTTACCTCCCCAGACCGGTGCAGCGTAAAACATAATGTATTCTGCTACTGCTTCAAAAATTTTGTATTTACTACTATGATTGACAGCCTTGTTGTTGAAGCAGCTCCTCCACGTTACATTGATCGCCATTTTTGCTTTTTCTAATTTTTCTTTCAGGTACTTCAACATATTGAGATTTTTCGTGCAAAGAACACCAAGATATTTGAACTCATTGACCACCTCAATAAAATCACCATCGAATTTCCATTTTTCATTCAATCTATTCCTTCTACCGCCATTCTTAAAAATCATCGCCTTAGTCTTTCCTACATTAACAGTCAGCCTCCATTGTTTGCAGTAATAATTAAGTCTGTTTATCATTAATTGCAGTGATTCCGGGGATTGTGCGAGCAAAACAATATCGTCTGCAAACAGCAATGCTTTTATAAGCGTTCCTGCATATTCAATGCCTCCAGCAAGTCTCCAAGCAGTCTATGATATCCTCAATGAAGAGTGCAAATAGAAGCGGGCTCAGTGAGCAGCCCTGTCTTACTCCTGTTGCATAATGAAACCAACTTGATTTTGTATCACCATTCCAAATTGCAGCTTGTGTATCTTCATAAGGTTTCTCAATTATCCTGCCAAATTTCTGAGACATCCCTAAGCCAAACAGCTTATAAATGAGGAACTTACGATCTACCGTATCAAACGCTGCTTTAAAATCAACGAAAATCACGTACAGTTTTTTACTTTGTGCTAGCTGAAAATTTGCTATGCTCGTCAGCACAAAAATATGATCCACCGTTGAGTAGCCTGATCTAAAGCCAGCCTGGAATTCTTTCATTAGCTTGTTTTCATCAATCCAATTCGATAACCGCCTTTGTAAAATTGCAGTAAAAATTTTGTAAGATGCATTCAGAAAAGAAATGCCCCGATAATTTGCAGGATCTGTAGCACTTCCTTTCTTAAATATGGGGAAAATCAGTGCTTCCTTAAATTGTTGTGGGGTGATGCCACAACTGTTTCTGTTCCCGGTGGGAATAGAGGGATGATACAGTCTAAGTTACTGAAGGATAATGTAGCATCCTAATGCTGAAAAATGTTTGCTACTTTAGGTCAAGTTGAGTGAAAACCGAGCGCCCAAAAAACGCTTGGTTTGACATTCAGGGTGTGTTGAGGTTTTTCATAAAACGCTTTGTGGCGATCAAAGGGCAACCCCAGGGGTTCAACGACCAAATCTATAGTTGTGTTTAATGACCAGCTCTAGATCAACTAGAGTTATATATTCTTTTTAATACTCTCCATCATTTATTTTTATTATTATGTACGAGACCATCTATCTATAGAGGGTGTTTTGCATAACATCTGCCAAAAGCCCATGATGGATAGATTGGGTTAAGAGGTTAAGACAAGTAAAAGATCGATTGGGAGGGGTCTTTATCCTTCCGTTTAAGGTGGGAGAGACAGTTTTATAAAAAATATACTTATATTTCTAAAATTAATAAAAATCAACTTGGCTGTTTTTTGAAAAAAAGTCAATTTTTTTTTGCCAATTTTTTTTTTATCTCAACCCTCCTATCCGTCCTGGGATTTTGTCGCACTTTTGCAAAACACCCTGCATATTTATATAAAAGTATGTAAATGTGCGTATATAAGTTCCTATGCGTTTCAAAATCACTTAGGCAAAGGTTGGTACTGCCAATTTTCGACAGATGGCGCCATTCTAATGAATCTTCTACATACATATATATGTATGTTACATACATAATACATTATATGTATGATGTATATGAAAATGGATGTCTGGTTCTGGTTTTATGTTCGGTATAGACTCCTAAACCGCACACATCTAAGAAATTTTTATGCTGAGCATAGTTCCTGTTAAGATTTGCTCCCCGTACTCTTATGAAAATGGAACCGGAAACAGGAACTTAAGAGCTACTGGGTCGATTTCAAAAATTCATTTAACATAATGATGCAAAAAAGAGGTGTTTCATCCCCATATTCCCACATAAAGAGGAACGGCAACCGGAATCTGAAAGCTACTGGACCGATTTCAAAAATTCTTTCAACATTAGGATGCTATATAATTCCTCAGTAACACATATTAGAGTGGTACCCGTGGCGTGTCCACCTGCTAATCCAGAGGTTCGAGGTTCGAATCCCAGCAGAGGCAAAAATGTTTTTTCACGGGTATCATCTTTCGCGAGGAATTGGCAAGTCCTCCGTTAGTAAATTCATTGCCATGAAAAGCGCTTTCTCAATTAGCCGTTCGGAACCGGCAGAAAATTGTATGGTTGTGAGAAATGCGCTAGGCTCAGGGGCTCCTCGCTCTGTTGCGCCATCCTGTTTATTTTTTTTATTTAACACAGATTAGAAGTCGCGAGGAATTGGCAAGTCCTCCGTTGTAAGTTCATTGCCATGAAAAGCGCTTTCTTAATTAGCCGTTCGGAACCGGCAGAAAATTGTAGGTCCCCTTTATTGCCTCACAAGGCATGGTTGTGAGAAATGCGCTAGGCTCAGGGGCTCCTCGCTCTGTTGCGCCATCCTATTTATTTTTTTTATTTAACACAGATTAGAAGTCGCGAGGAATTGGCAAGTCCTCCGTTAGTAGATTCATTGCCATGAATAGCGATTTCTCGATTAGCCCTTCGGAACCGGCAGAAAATTGTAGGTCTCCTCCATTCTCTCACAAGGCATGGTTGTGAGAAATGCACTAGCCCCTGGTGCTTCTCGCTCTGTTGCACCTTCCTATGTATTTATTTATTTAACACAGATTAGGAATATTTTATGAAAATTACAAACAACACTTTATTTTCAAATTTCTAACTGAAAATGAGGTAGTGTTTGTAAAGTCAGCTTATGAAAGAATGTAATTGTGTTTACTACGCTTACCCTCTTGTTATATATCTCCTCTGTGCACGAAATCACAACACATCAGAGTCATTTGAAGAAAACAATATGCCATTTCTGTTCATTACTTGAACTCGCCCCATCAAAAACCTATTGCTACTTTAGGCGGAGATGAGTCCAAATTCAGGGCTTAAAAAAGCTCAGTTTTATATTCGGGCGAGTTGAGGTTTTTCTAACAACGCTTTGTGGCGACCAAAGGGCAAACGTAGGGCTTCAACAAACATAAATTCCCAATTACTTTAGACAAATTTTATAGCGATGTGACGGGTGACATTTTAGTACTCTTGTATATGCACACACCACAAGTCTTTCCACAACAAGCAAAACAACATCCAGAAATGAAGTTATGAGAAAAGCTTTAATTCAACAGAGGGAACTCAGATAACAAAACAAAATGATAGATTGAGAGTCGGTCTGATACACATTAATATACATACCTACCTAACCTACATATCTACCAGATAATATTAAGAAGAAACATCTTGCGGCAAAAACTTGAAAGAAAATCCCATTATGAAAACAGGTGTGTGAGTACCTATAGCATGGCCAATCAGTCACACCTCCAAATAAAATAAAATCAATACATTATGTAAATTGCACTGCCAAACTGTTCCCATTTAATGTTTTCCCTTGACTGTTTTTTCTTTTTACTTATGATATAAAACCTTCTTAACACCGACTCCCAAAAGATTTAATATGTTCGTATATTTATGAGATATTCTTACAAAATATACAATTTAGTAGGCATGACGAATCAGAAAAATGCGGGTTTACATGAGCTTTTAGAACTTTTCTTCATAGTGCCGAAGCTTTTATTTGCAATCGAAAAAACAATGACACGAGGTTATTTTAGTATCAGCTTCAGCTCTTTTTACTTGCAAGTGCTCCCTACTTGCTCTTTACCTGATGTCGGTCAAACACATGTAATAATCTTGAACCAAAATCTTGAAATATTGCAAAAGTGCTGTAACTAGTGCAGTCAATGAAGCGAAAAATAGGGCCTTACCTCCGAATTTTTTTACTGTGAACCGATTTGCATGAAATTTTGGAATTAGGCTCATCTTACCCTTAACTTCAAAAGTGAAAATGATTTGAACACCGCCACCACCCTGGGGGTGGTTGCCACCCCTTTTCGGGGGTGAATTTTTTTTTCTCAAAATAACCTCGGATATCGATAAAAGGCCTAATTTTAAGCAAAAAATCAATTATAAAGTTTTTCATTAAGTCCAATACTTTTCGAGTTATTGGCAATTGAAAATTCGCAATTTTTTCATGTTTTTCATCTATTTATTGCAAATATCTCCAAAACTATACGTTTTATCGAAAATTTTATAAAAATCAAAATTGTAGCAGGTAAAACAATGAACAATTTGGTTTTTTATAAAGTATTCTAAGAACAATATTAAGCTAGATATAAAAGATCAAAGCCATTTTTTATTTTGTCTGAAATTTAATCGTTGTGGTCAATGCCATTTAGCGGCGAGCAGATGCATTTTATGCATTCTAATACTAAAGGATGTTTTGTAGTGCTTAAAATAAGCTTTAAAATGAGCACTATTAAAAGTCTTTTGCACGTAAAATAAGTGAGCTGTGGTGCAAATAAGAAGAGCATCTAATGTTTTTTTCTTTTAAATTAATGAGTTAAATAAATGGTCCAAAACCATAACTCCTTCAATTTTCATGCTATCACGACTTATAAAAAACCATTGCAAAGGTAATTAAGAGAGCTACAACATCCTTTATTGCAATATATAGTAAACAACCTTTTGCTAAGACGGTGAAGGCTTAAAGGACTTAAGAGAGGCTGCGATTGCGCTGCCACGCGCTCTTTAAACAATCATATCTCCGTCAATTTTTGTCTGACAGAAAAAACTGAAAAACCAAATTGTTTGTCAGAAAAATACCTAAATTTTTTATTTTCACACTTTTATACGTTTCTGTCGTCATTTTTGAGATATTATGAAAAAAAGTGGGTTTTTTAAAAATTTTAAAATTTGTTTTTTTTTTTTTAATTGTGACTTTTTTGAAAAATATGTGTCCTGTAGCATCCAAACTGATACTATCTATGAAACTCTTCATAAAAAACTTAATTTTAGGCGGAATACGATTAAATTTGATTTTGGTGGAAATGGCACTTATGAAACCCATTGATTTAAAAGAAAAAGACATTAGATGCTCTTCTTATTTGCACCACAGCTCACTTATTTTACGTGCAAAAGACTTTTAATAGTGCTCATTTTAAAGCTTTTTTAAGCACTACAAAACATCCTGTAGTATTAGAATGCATAAAATGCATCTGCTCGCCGCTAAATGGCATTGACCACAACGATTAAATTTCAGACAAAATAAAAAATGGCTTTGATCTTTTATATCTAGCTTAATATTGTTCTTAGAATACTTTATAAAAAACCAAATTGTTCATTGTTTTACCTGCTACAATTTTGATTTTTATAAAATTTTCGATAAAACGTATAGTTTTGGAGATATTTGCAATAAATAGATGAAAAACATGAAAAAATTGCGAATTTTCAATTGCCAATAACTCGAAAAGTATTGGACTTAATGAAAAACTTTATAATTGATTTTTTGCTTAAAATTAGGCCTTTTATCGATATCCGAGGTTATTTTGAGAAAAAAAAATTCACCCCCGAAAAGGGGTGGCAACCACCCCCAGGGTGGTGGCGGTGTTCAAATCATTTTCACTTTTGAAGTTAAGGGTAAGATGAGCCTAATTCCAAAATTTCATGCAAATCGGTTCACAGTAAAAAAATTCGGACCTAAAATGCTTCATTGACTGCACTATAACTTAACGTATTAATAACTTCACTATTTTTGTTAGAATAAACTGATGGTTTCTTTTGTAATTTGGAATTGCTTCACTGTTACTATTATGAAAAATGCAATGAATATCGAATATAAGAACATGCTTATACTCGTAATAATATTTCAGACTTAGTTCTCATAGATATAAAGTGCTTAGCTTTCAGTGCAGATGCATAGTATCACAACCATCTTTTGTTTTATACGAGTATGTGTTCAACATTCAACTGCCTAAATAATCGATTTTAAATGTTTTGCTTTAGCACTTGAGTTGAGTTCAAATTAGTTTTAACAACATTGAGTAGTTGAGAACTCAAGGTAATTGGTGTCTGTTGTTTATGCTTTAAACTAAAACTTAGTTGTGTTCTCTGAAAACCTTGAAATATGTACCTTCATGTGAATTATTAGGTGCTTTATATATGTAATTGTGAAATGAGTTTTTGAAAATTGACTTCAGTATAGGTACCTATAAAAATTAATTTGAACTAAATTTTTTGTTGCAAAGTAAGGGTAAAGCTTTTATGAAACCATTGAGATGGTTTATTAATAAATTGAATTCATTTTTTTGTTTTAGTGGCTCCAACAAAAAGAAACAGAATCACCCCTGTCCGTATGGAAAAAAAAAACGAATATCTTAGTGTAATCTCACTGATTTTTGGGGTAACATGATAGTTTCAGCAAAGCAAACCTGTCCTTCTTTATGGTATCCAAAAATAAAAACCTTTGAGACCGTTTTCTTTTGCGTAAACTGGAAAAATAATAGTTTAATCAAGGAATAATATATTTTAAAATAATTATGTTTCAAAACAATCAAAACAATCATCGTTTTGCGATGTCAACATAACCATCACAAATCCCTAAACTGATGATATGTAATATAATACCACAATTTATTAACTAACAAAATGCCATTAGTATGTACCCCTATCGGCAGAGAAAAAATCTAAGGTGAAAATATATACAACAATAATATGTTTGCATAACTTGCCAATTATATCATAAGAAGCATTTAGCGGGTCCTTTCTAAGTACATATAGAAATAAAATAGTTTCGTGGTAAGCAGTAGAATGCTGTTGTAAAACGCGTTTCCATATTTCGAAATAACTAGCTGACTCTTTCGCCGTAGTTCGGGTTCCTACAGGTGTAAAGCGTAGACACACGGCGGAATTTATTAGATGCAGGAAGTTTGTTGTTTAGCGGTATTATACTTTCATAGATAAAGTAAAGTGTACAATGTACTGTACATACAATACTTTTGGTCCCTTATTTTGCTTCAAAAAGAAATAGGAAAATCATCGATTTTGCGTTAGATAAAAAACATAACATAAATAGTAGAATAAAAATACACTATAAGAAAATTGTTTGTGCACTTGTACTTATGTACTCAAGTTAGAATTTTATACTTTGACATAACAGAGCCAAAAGGACTCAGTCAGCCTTATTATGAGTTTACCGTGAACAACCTTCCCCTGAAAAAGGTCCAATTTCACTTTTCTCTTATTATGAGTTTCGGGAAAAAATTTGCCCCGTGAAATATGAAAACGTTGAGAGCAATTTATTTCACTTATTTTTTTTTTTTTTTTGAGGTGAACAAGTGAACAACAAAAGCGGAAAAATTGCAAGTCTGGAATTTTGTTAAGGGGAAACTCATAACAGCTTTTAAAATTCCGGGTCAACAAAAATGTTCTTGACGAAAAGTTGTTCGCGTGAAACTCATAATAAGGGTGAAAATATCATGCCATATGCCCGTATATCTGTCCTCCTTCATTTTCTTACAATGCAACGGTTGTGAGAAATGCTCTTCAAACTATTAGTTACCAATATGATAATTTCATTGTATATAATTCTACTATTTTTTGTTGTTGTTTACGTGTTAAAACGTTTAGCAGAGCCACAAACCCATTTCTACTAAAAAGCTATCTAAAGGTATCCGAGTATTTTTTGTATACCTTTCTATTTAAGTGAATCAGCTGCTAGAAATCTTATTTTTATTTCTTTTCATGTTAACTTTTTGTTTTGGTGTGCTTTATTTTAGCACTAGAGTCTTTTAAAACGCATGGTGAATCGAAAAAAATAAATTATAATTGTCTAGCAAAGATATTTTAAATGTTTTTCTGTTTTCAAATTCGAATTTTAATATTTCACAGCTGTTGTCTGCAACAACCTGGAAAAGATATCTGAATCCGTTCAAAAAGTTATCTAATATACGGCTATCCGAGATAGGCTATTCGAAAAGTTCTTGAACGTGCCTATTCAATAGCGTATGAAAAGCGATTTCCGTTTGAAATCGGCAGAAGATTTAAGGTCCTCCTTCATTTTCTTACAATGCAACGGTTATGAGAAATGCTCTTCAAACTATTTTATGAAAAGTTCAGTACAAGAAAAGAAACTCTGCCATTATATCAGAGCAAAGGGTTTTCGTCTATTTTGATCTGCCTGGCTTTTATGTTGCTAGAACTTTCAAAATATCAATATGTCAAAAAATGATGCGTTCCACAGGTCCTGCGATACGATTTGCCGATTTGAGAGTAAAGACGGCGATAGCAGATATTAAAGTCAGTCCAATAGTTTTCGAGTTTCTGTTCTCGTGGGACAACGAGCTACATATATTTTTGTAAAGTTTCAATAAAATTCATTCAGCAGTTTTTGTGTGAAAGAGCAACAAACAATAAAACAACCATCCAGACATCTAAACATGCATACATCCATAGACCCATACATACAAACTTACTTAAGTAGGATTGAATCTTTAGGAATTTGCGTAAAGATGGTCGAACAACATTTTGCTAAACCTTCCATCCCAATCACCACTTACGATGATGATAGTAAGCATTGGAGTTATCGTTAGTGTAAACCGTATGTTAATATGCAGCTATTTATTCTTAGTTTTTGTTTATTAGAAGAAAGAAGACAGTGTTTTTTAAATTTTTACTTGTAAAATAAGTATTTGTTGTCTTTATTTTCTATATTTATGTAATGTTATATGTTTTTGGTTTTAGATTTTTCAAAGCAAACCTAAATAGCAAACGTGGTTGAATGGAAAACAATTTGCAGCAGTTAGCTCGTCGACATTACTCATAAAAAACAGACTTGAACAAAAAATAAGTGTCAGTTTAATCAAAAAGAATTATTGCTAAAACGTATTTCAAGATGAAAGCCCGCAGCTCTGGCTATAGTTCTGACACCGAGCAAAACAAACAAAAAGATGATCTAAGTGTTGTTAGAAAACCCATCCATACAGCACTTTCAGGTTTCCTGGAAGCCAAAAGAGCATACGAAAATGGAACTGACGAGGTAAAAGTTTTCAAACATGTAAATATGCACAAACATTTTTCGAATTAACTCTTTATTTTTTATTTTAGATTCGAAGACTTTTAGCTCGTGAATGTGATGTTATATATGAATGCAACACATGTCGAAATCTTTTCAGAAGCTTGACTAACTTTATAAGCCATAAGCGAGTGTATTGCCGGAGTTCCACTAATCATTTTAACGGTAGCTTCAGTCGTAATCAAAATAGTTTCATCGTAAGTGCTCGAAAAAGCCCAGAGAAATCAGCTCTAAAAACGTATACATTTCAGGATCAGGATGTTTCAACAATTATCCAAGCCGAACAAGAGTTTGTCCAAAAAAGCACCTCCTCAAGCCACAAAGATTCTCTCAACGCCAACAAGGATCTTAGTAGCATAATTGAACGCTTATTAAAACGCGAACAGAACAACCGCCTAATGAAACTGACAGACTTTTATGACCAGGTAAACAACAAGCTAACTCAAGACGAAATTTTGCAACAGAAACATGTGCTGCAATTGGATCGAGTGCCTAATAGTGACGTCGCTGTTTATCAGACAGTTAAGAAGGACGAAAGCGACAACATAAAAACGGAGGTAAAGGAAGTTCATGATATGTTGGACAATTCTAAAGCTTTTGTTGGAACCGATGGAAAAGCCGTCTGTAACAATAGCACTGCAATTATTACGAAAATCAAAACTGAACCAGTAGACTCTCCGTGTAGTGCAGAGCCCAATCAGCCAGCCGAACAAACCAAAGATACGAGTATAAGCTGTGACATATGTAGGATTGATTTATTTCTTATTATGAATGCAAAAAGTACTTTGTTTTATTCCTTACAGGCAAATTGCAATTTAGTACTGAAAAAACCCTTAAGCTGCATATACAAACTAAACATATCACGTCAACGTTTGTTTTTCAGTGCCCTTCGTGCTCACTGACATTTTTGCAGTCTGGAGCGGTGATTCGCCACTTGACAAATGACCACAAGTAAGTAATTTTCTTCAGTCGTATATATGTATAAAAACATTTTAGAGTGTTAGTAAGCTAACACACCTCTAAGGTCCACCTTGTTTATCATTGTATCATCAAGACTTCATCGTTTTATCGTCTATCGTCGATGGTATTGTCAAAACAATACTCATCATCATCTAACTCTATTGTCTCGTCTATTGTGTACAATTGTAGACAGCTTAGGAACTAAGTGCCAAAATTATTGCAATGATTTGAATGAAATTTGGAACAGAGTTGGTCTAGAGTCTGGAACCTAACGCATTTCAAGGACCTACGGTTTTTTTTTTGCGATTACGAACGGCTTAGTTAGAAAGCGTTTTCTTGGATAAATGGCCACCTTCTCACGAAATAACCATGTATAAAATTTTTCATTGATGTTTCTGGAATTCAAACGACCAACCCCACGTAAACGGCATGGTAACCACTACGTTAGAAAGCGTTTTCTTGGAGAAATGGCCACCTTCTCACGAAATGACCATGTATAAAATTTTTCATTGATGTTTCTGGAATTCAAACGACCAACCCCACGTAAACGGCATGGTAACCACTACGCCACAGGCACCATATGAGGCTCAGTTACGAATGTTTCTGGAATTTGAGTTTCGAACTCCCAAATAATAAAAAGACATTGTAACCTGTCTCAATTGTACATCGTGCTCAAAATACTTTGGGATTGGAATGAGGAATGTGAAATGGCCTTAAGACGTTCAATAAAAATGTTTGGCTCAAGTTGTAATTTATATGAATGAAGTGTATAACAACTCCTTGAAATTATGTTTTGAAATCCACAGTAAAAAGGTGAATATTTCGCAAAACTAAAGCACGTCATCGGGAATCACATTTTCGGACAGCAACTTTGTGACTGCTATGCAGCGATGAATAGTACTAGCTTTTAAAATTCCGGGCGAACAAAAATGTTCCGAGCGAAAAGCTGTTCACCATAGATTTTCATCAGAGAGAGAGAGAAAGAGAGAGAGAAAGTGTCATTATTGGCAAAACAAATAATAAAAACGTTTTAATGAGAAAAGAAAGAAAAAAGTAAAAACTTCAATATTACTTTTACGTCAGAACCCCTTATTACTACAAGAACAGGAACGGAATGGTAACGGGAGCTTAGAGAACAATGAACCAATTTAAAAATTTCTTTTACTATTAGAATATTTCTAGGACAGATATACGAGCATATGGCATGATATATTCACCCTTATTATGAGTTTCACGTGAACAACTTTTCGTCAAGAACATTTTTGTTGACACGGAATTTTAAATGCTGTTATGAGTTTCCCTGAACAAAATTGTTATCATTTGGTTAGAAATAAAGTAAAACTCTTTTAACTTTTAAAATGAAATACAATTTATTTGCTTGAATCAATTAGGCATCTGCCGTTTCTAAAGCTACGTGCAGACGGCATATAAAAAGCCGCACATATGTGCGGTTCTGACGTCACATAAAAAGTTGTAAAATCAACGCAAATGCTATACGTTAATCAATGCACGCAAACTCGCATATAAGGGTGTTCAGACGATGTGCGGAATCTGTCCCAAAAGCCGCACATTGGTTTGCGTTGATTTGCTCGCACATCAAGTGTACGCAAATGAGTACGCAAATTTTGCGGTCGATGTGCGACGTGTTCACACGATATGCGGAAATATCCGCACATCACCCATTTGCGTTCATATGCAGGTTTGCGTTAATTCAATAAATTGTTTGAATTTTGTGTTTTATTCATGGTTTGTGGTTGTTGACGAAGCTTACTTGTACATAAATTTAAAAGTGCTGAATTATTTGAAAATGTCGAAAAGAAAGTAGGGTACTACGGCTGTTTTTGGCATTGGATATGATTTATCTGCAATCAATTTTAATGATTTCATAATTAATCAGTAGAAAAAAAATTAACTTAATAAATTAATAAAATACTCAAGTCAACAACAAAAAAAATTTAAATAAAGAGACCCGATAAATACTTCAATACTTATTGTATTCATGAACACAAAAACAGCCTACTACCAACACACTTCGCTTCGCTCATTTTTTTTTTATTGAAAACCGATCATAACTATACTGTACAACCACTACTGATTTGCGTAAAATATGCACATTTGCGTTGTCCTATTTTCGTGACACCGCACATGATTTTGAAGATCGCACATGCACGCACATGCACGCAAAGTGTCACAAAAAATGTGCAAGGGTGTTCAGACGATTTGCCAAAAAGCCGCACATTTATGTGCGGTCTCGCCGTCGCACATCATCCGCAAACCATTTGCGTGCATGTGCGGAGTGTCCCAAAAGGGTGTTCAGACGATATGCGTGAATTTTCGCATATTATGACGTAAAAATGACGTCAGAACCGCAAACGTGTGCGGCTTTTATATGCCGTCTGCACGTAGCTTAAAGGTTTACAATCGAGTGAGAGAAAAATCTAGATAAAAGCAAAGACAGTTACTTTTTGTTTTTAAATAACGTGAACGTAAAAGGAGACAATAAAAGAAAAGGATAGATACATTTGAAATGAAAGATACACAGCTATAGATTGCAGATGTGATGTATTGACCTGTGTTTCATTACAACAAAAATTCCAGACCTACATTTGTTCCGCTTTTGTCGTCACTTGTTCTCAACGTTTTCACCTTTCACGGGGAGAAATAGCTCATAATAAGGGAAACTTTTCGAACATGGACAATTTTTCCCCCGGCCGAAACTCATAATAAGGGAAAAGTGAAATGGGATCTTTTACGAGGGGAATGCTGTTAACGTGAAACTCGTAATAAGGCTGTTTATGGAAAGACCTTGGTTCAGGCCCAGCTTCAGCTCGAACTGTAATGCTAAGTACATAAGTAAATTGTGGAACTGGTAGAAAAATTGGAGCTTTACTTAGTTATTCAATGAATCGAACCCATGCAAGTCCCCAAAGAACAATTGAAAATACTGCTGTTGTAGCCCATATTAAGGAAAATGATCTTTGGATTTCGGGATTACATAATTGGTATTATGTACACCGAATTTGGCAAAGATATTAACTTTGATAGTTCAATTAGTCAGCAACTCAAGTCCATACCAACTGCCAAAAACCTCATGCCTTTGCTGATTGAATTCTTAAAATGCTACAAGAAGATCCGGGATTGCATTGGACAACCAACATCATTTTTCACGGATAAGGAGAAATCCTTATGAGGACCCATGTGATTTGACATTGTTGAGCTTTTGTTCACATGTGGGTGCGTTTGTTTTATGGCGTTCGTTTATCAATCACAAATCACATTATGTTTACCAATTTTTTTGTGTACTAATTCACTGAAAGGGACAAACATAAATATACTTTTTTCAATCAATTTAAGGGCTATGCATAGTCATCCTATTTCAAAGTTATTCTATTGGAACCTTCAACAGTAACAATAATTGAAATATCCTTTTATCAGGATATTACTGATGGAGTATTGAATTTTAAGTGTCAAAATGAAAGTAAAAGAAAAAAGTAGGTAAAGTTGTTGAGTAGGTAGATAGATACTCACCATCACCATTGCGAAGCACTTAGCTATTGATAATCAAACAAACGCATTCAAATTTTATCACTCGCGAGGGACAAAAAAAACATCACTATACATTTTAATATTCGCAAAAGAAAAATACACAAATTTTCATTTAAACCATGATGGCAAATTATATGAATGAAAACACGGACAAATATTGGGATTGCCTCAGACAACACATAATTTGAAAATTCAAATGAACAACGTTCACTTTTAACTTTTCTTTCTTTCTTTTTTCATCAAACACACACGAAAGACATTGGAAAACTTTAATTTAGTTTCATAAAAACAAAGGAAACTAAAATTTTCTTAATCAGCACACAATAAAGCTTTTAAAAACATAAATCGAACAATTATTAGACAAAAACTATGATTTTTATTTTATATTTGAATACTAAAACTAGTTTAATGAAACACTTCCACCACCAAAGAAGAGATATATGTACAAAAAAAAACACAAGAAAATCGCGATTTCACACCATTTGCAGCCTTGCAACAAACTTAAATTGGTTTCATTTATACGCTTTTGTGATTAATTGAAAAGAAATTATATATTTACGATAGAAATCTAACGAATTTGCACTGAAATAATTAATTTTCCACGAAGACGAGACTGCACTGCTGTGCTCGCACATTTGACGGCCATTTGTCTTTTGTGTGAGGCTGAATGCTGAACCAACCCAATGGTCTCTTTCTAACACAAAAAAATAATTTGGACGGTTAAGTTAAGCCGCGAGAACATTTGAATTTGAATAATTTTGTTCAATAACTGTTGGTGCATTGAACTACTTTATGCTTTTCTTTATCTTTACACTTTCATAACGAGAACAGATTTTGTTTGATTGTTTGTAGATTGAGAGCAATTAAATTCATTCAACGCAAGCGATTTATGGCTATTATCATTGTATCTATAGACGGAGTTCGTGTAAATTTATTTTATATGTGCATACTCTATAAATTTTTGACCGAAGCAACTGTTTGCCTCTTCCTCTTTGGAACTTTTAAAGTCCTTATATGAAATAATGCCACAGCAAAAGTTTTTTTTATGTAATTAAGTTTAGAAAATTTCGGGGTTAAAATTCAATGCTTTTTTTATCACAAAGAAGAATTGGTAGACTATGTTTAAAGACAAAACTGTTAACTATTTTCGTAACTATTTTTTTCAGAAATTTGAAAAAAGTATTTAAATATAACTTAAACGAAGCAGTACTATCGTTTATTTTAGTTTGGGACCCTGGTTGGGCGAAGTAACATAAGACCTACAAAATTTGTTTTTCACATTTACTTTTTTTTACAATTCTCAGTTGACAGCAAGCATTAATTGAGAGAAAAGAACGTTAACCGCCTGAATAGTGGTTAGTTCAACGGAACACATTGACTTACACTTCCGAATACTAGAATAAAGTTTATCTATGATAGTTGAAAGCAGTCATTTCATTAAACGCAGTGAAGTGAAAAGACATCGGTTAAATGCCAAGGTTATTAAAAGTTGCTAAAAACAAAAGCATAACACTGAAACTTGAATTCATAGCATCCCACTTCCCACTATCATATTTTGTAATGCACCAATTTGAGCTTTTATTATAAAAAAGCCTTAGCACCTTATCGTCGGATATCAATCAAATAAAAGATTAAAAATGTAAAAATACAAAAGTAACACTTGTTTTATAAAATTTTTAACTGTAAACTCTCAAATCTTAACATTAAACTCAATCAAATAATTTTTATTAACTTTTCTTTTTAGGAAATCAACGCGGAAAATTCGTTTGATGCGTGAAGCTATTTACAAACGCCGGGTTCGCATAGATGAAGTACAAACGAAAGGTCCAAGTAGAGAACTTGCACGGCTGCAAACAGATAAAGAGCGCAGAGACGCCGAAAATAAGGCGTGGTTGGACAATATTGAACGTGTTGATAATTCTCCAATGTGTACCTACTGCGGAAAAACATTTGAACGGAAGGCAGTGCTTAATACTCACCTTAACAGCTGCCAAATGAAAAACAAGATGATTTCTACTCTAGTCACAGAAAAGAACCCAGCCCCAAGTAGAGATTCACCAGTGCCCCCGACTAAATTCATTGTTAAATTGGGTGAAGAATCTAAAACAAACTCCAATTCTAACTCGGTAGATTCATTTGATCTTGATCAAAAATATGATATCAACGGTGATAGCAAAGATTCTATAGAATTGCTTGAAGTAAAAGAAGAGCTAATTGGTCAAAATCGAAGAAAGAGACGCAAGCCTCCAAAAATTTTGGCCCGCAATGATGATGTCGACTCGGATACATTGAACGAAATGTTTGCAAATTTGGGGAAGAATACTGATGAGCTTTCACTGAAAACAGTTAGTTTGGACAACCTCACAAGGGCTGAAAATGATGAATTAAACGATGCATTGCATATCACAAAAACAGAACCTAAACCCGTTGATGCAGCAATCGTCAAGATGGAGCCGAAACAACGCGTAAATCCAAATACTAAGCAACTTCCATGCTCCTGCAAGATCTGTCACAAGCGTTTTGATGCTCTGAGTAATTTAAGGCGGCACATATCAATGTTCCATTACCGCAGTCGAAAATTTGGTTGCAAACTATGCGATTACCGAGCGTTTCGAAAGTACGATGTAATAAATCATCTTGGATCAGCGCATTCCATTACGGGTGAAAAGGAAACCACTTTAGAATACGTCCGCGTCTATGAAGAGAAATATTTTAAAGATTGTGTGGAGGAGGACATTGTTTTGATAACGGACAACGAAAACGTTCCATTAGAAAATAAACCAGAGGAAAAACGACAACGACGTTCAAGGACTTCTAAATTAGCGATAGCATCGGTATCTCGTCCAGCTGTTGTAGAAACTACTGAAGCATCGATCGATCAGAAAATCACGAGATCTTCTTCTCAACTATCACTTTCTTCCACCGATGACTCGATTCCCAACAAGAGGCCGATACGAAACCGAATAAAACCAGTAAACAAGGATTTCGTTTACGATCTTTCAAGTCTTTTAAGAAAAGATATGCTATTTGCTGAGCGCGAATCTTTGAAATCGCTGAAACGCCGAAACACCACTTCAGCGGTCAACGAAGATAATAGTCGCGAATTGCCCATGATATCTTCAACACCATCGCCTCCTGCAATAGTAGATACAAAAAAAGCTGAGGATTCAGAATTCAATTTTGTCTTAGAGAAAGAATTCGTACAGGGTGCGGCTCAGAAAATGGTTCAACGATTAGTATCTCAAGGGAGAGCAACTTTGGCAACACTCCCAGAAATTCCCACTGAACGTCCCTTGATGCGATCGAGGTTACTTTCCGTGTTTAGAAGCTGCGGGAGTGCCCCGGTGATTGAAACTTCTGATTTGGAAGAAGCTCAGTACAGAGCATCGCTGTCTGAAGATAGTTTCATTGACAACTTTTCGAAGCGACGCAAGATTGATTTTAATCTTAAGCCAAGGCTATCGCTCCCAGAGAGTCCGCTAAACTCATTACTAATGAAGGTCGATATGAATGTGAACGGAAAGAAATCAGAGTCCAAAAACAATTCACACAATGATAGCGGATTCTATGCCGAAGAAGACTCTATCAACAAATCAAACCCTTTATGTCCCACAGAAAAAGAATTTCAAAAATTTGCTGCTTATAAACTCATTGAACCCGTGAAGAAAGTTCACATATTGCCTTTTGTAGACCCAGTACCTTCGATTCCGACATTTTCTTCGCCCCCACCAACACCCACCAAACGTATCACATTATTTCAACGTCTGAATGAGAACAAGGCAAAGAGACTTCAAGAAAGTCTTTTGCGATCAGCTCTAGAAAATTAACTAAAAACTGGGGAAAATAAAATATTGTCATTAATTTTTTTTGTCTGAATATTTTTAGATTATTTTTTTCTTTGGCTGTTGAGAAACTTACAAAATTTAACTTGTTGTGTTTGAAAATAAGAAAACGACTATTGTAATGTTTTGTTTATGTAATTGAAATGAAAAAATAAAATTTTCTTTTCTTTTTTTCTTAATTCAGAACAAAGAATTTTTATGATAAACATCATCGTTTACGAACGACAGTTGCTGTGTAATTTTCAGAGTAGATCTCCCAACCGATTGGGAGTAGATCTTTGGCGTTTAGAGTTACTCCAGAACTACTCTTTTTTCCAATGAAACACTAAAAATGGAAAAAGAGTAGATCTTTTCACAAACGGAGTAACTCTTTTCGTCAATGAAAAACGATATAAGGTTTTAGTTCAAGTTTATGCTGTTCTTCCAACGTCGTAAATTTTAAAACTGCCTTCAAGCCATAAATGTTTATTGCCCTACTGTACTGAATAAAGTTCAATTCAGATGAAATTTTAAATAATAATAGTAATAATACTAATATTTATTACTATTGTCATTATTATTATTATTACTATCATTATTACTATTATTATTATTATTATTATTATCATTATTATTTTTACTAATATTATTATTATTATTATTATTAGTATTAGTATTATTATTATTATTATTTTTATTTTTATTATTATTATTATTATTATTATTATTATTATTATTATTTGGTCATATATTAAGTCATTTTTTAAGGAACTTAAAGAAATGTAGAATTTTATTGAAGAAATCAGTTAGTGGCCTGATTAAAAACAAAAAACTCCGGAGTGCTATTGAATTGGAGTTATCAAACCGCAGGTTAGCAAGCAAAGCAAAATGTTTGTACATTTCAAAACAGTTTTTTGTATAAAACTAATGTCACTTTCCTTTTGGACGAAACCGTCCAGGAGCGTCATTGGTGATTGATGATTTTGAGAAGTGACAACCCCTTCTCGATTTGAAGTGAGAATCCACTCAAGAAGCACAAATACATGTTACTCAAATGTCGAAAAAAATTTCTTCAATGAATATTTTTATGAGCCATATGTGTATCACTCACACAAAGACAATCTGTTAAAACTCATCAGGAAATAGTTTTGGTGTTCCATCGGTTTTTAAAATGAGTTGTTCCCTGAGTGAAACCAATAAAAAGCGACATAAGTTTCCTTTCAAAATGATAATAATAAAAAACAACATTAATCCAAAACGATAAAATCCTCATCTTAAAGAAAATTTTAAGTTTTTACTTTTTTGAGAAAATTTAAGGCAACCTCCATTCCCTCACAAAGGCAAAAGTTGTGAGAAATACGCTAGGCCCCGGGGCTCTTCGCTCTGTTGCGCCACAGTATTTGTTTTTATTTTTTTCAGATAATATTCATAGATTTTATGAAAAATAAATATCTCTAGGTTGCAAGACTTTTCTGGGTTATTTAACCATAAAAACTTTCGAATGATTCGATGAGAAACGTCGTTGAAATTAAATTTTAACAGTAAATTTTTTTCGTATATAGTGCGGAGAGCGAATTTCCTCGAATGCTTGAATGCTCTTCGAACTATTTTATGGCACGTTACGCACAAGGAAGCAATATTTTTACCATTAACAATCAAAGTAAATAGCTTTCATAAATTTTTCTCCCTGGCTTTTATGTTGCTGATACGTTTACGAATCATTGCTCCCTTGTCAAAATGTTCCAAAATTATGCGTTCCACAGGTCCTTTTATTCGCTTTTCTGATTTAAGAAGGTAGTACGCTAAAGGAAGATTTCCCCCTGATGCTACTATAGTCTCTAAATACAAAATTGAATAAAAAAATTGGGCTGAACGCAGGAATGCCCAAAAGTTTTAAGTTTTCCGTTCCCGTACGAATATAAAGGGTGTTTTTTTAGACGTGTGGTTTTCAATCTTGCAATACTTTTTTCGAAGTTAGCCCTCCCCCTCAGTTTGATTTGCCATTTCATCATGGATTGAAGCCGCACGAGGCACGCACGACCACTGTACACTGTGAGTTTTCTCCAAGATGGAGCGATTGAACATCGCTGGATTACTTTTTGTTTGGTTATGTGAAGTTTGTCTACGCAGGTAAAGTCCGAAACAATTGATGCCTTGGAAGAGAATATTGGGTACGTTATTGCTGCAGACATACGGCAAACATTTTTTGACTTTTATTTCTTCTTGAAAAACACACGTCTAAAAAAACTCATTTTTTAAAAATAACCTACTTTGATTGAACAGGAAATACCCCAATCTCAGTACAGTGGAAATTAAATAACTGTAATTCAACAAAAGTTTTTAAAAATTGGTTATACTCCAAACTCTACACGTGTGAGTACTTAAAAAAATACATCTTCTTTTATGTCGAGCTTTTATTCATTAATAAGGTAGTCGCATCATACTCACAGACAGCTCAAAAACTATTTAATTGGTTGTTATAACTGTAGTTTACAAAATATCATATGGATACGGGAGTTGAACTGCACAGATTTGTATGTGTACATACACTGTACAAACTACATGTGTGTTTCGATGTGCAATGGTCGATAAACAGTTGTTTAATACGAATTAAGGTGTCACGTGGGCTTATGTAATAAAATTGAAAAGGTTTCGTTGGCATTAAGTATTCACAGCACTTAATAATTTTATATTGTTTGCTCAAATTTATCGTTGAAATGCCCTAGGAGGACTATACGACAGCGAAATTTGATCTACCCGGATAACTTATGGTAAGTTTAGTAGTTCGCGAAATGGAGGTCAACTTTTTGTGTACACTTTGATTTGGAAACTTTTTTTTAGCATCTAATTGCCTATCTTTATTTGGAGTACGCGCCAGGTACTAACATTGACAAAGTTGAATCATAAAGTTAAATAAAGGAAACAGTTTTAGCTTACCTTGACACTTGGAGCCAGTGTTAATGCTTAATGTGAATAGCGAAACAAACTAGTTTATCTTAGTTACACATGGGTAATTAATTACATTGTCATTTTAGTGTTTTATTTAAAGAACGCTGAATATATCTCGTCATAACATATATGTATGTAGGTGGACAGTTTTGAATCGGCTTGCCATTTTGTTGCTTTGTAAAATCTTCATAGGATGGCTGATAATAGGTTGGTTTCAACCCAGTAGCCCTATAATCAGCTACAGCAATGCCTTTAAACAATCAACACAAAAACAAATCATTACTGAGCTGTAAGAGTTCTCAGTATTGGTGTTTGCTTACGGTACTTATAATAATTATTTTATTGAACGTTATATGTATATATACAATTGATACTTATACTAGATAATTTTAGAATTTAAAAAATGATAATGTAAGAATGTTGGCACATAGGGGCCTAACCAAATACTTTGTCTACAATTGAAATAATAACTTAATATTATATAGCCGAAAAGAAAAGAAAAATCTTAATTATAAGTCGGTTGACTTGGGTGATCTCGGGATGTTCCGTCCCGGTTGTCGCTGGCGTCCCTCTGCATGGGGAGGTCGTAGGGGGTGGCATTAGCCACGGAAATATGCTGACCCAGGGTCAGCGTAGAAATTGGTGGCTTCGTCGTTGGCTGATATTATTTCTTCGTTCAAAGTGTTCATCACACTTTTAGGTATCTTGGCTCGGGGTGCTGGTCCTCACTGGTTATCCTTCTTACCAAATGATTCGAGTGGTTGTTGATATCTGCAGCCGCTTTCCTTACTGTCAATAACACGTATTGATCTAAGGGCATCACTTTGGCTTTCTCGTACACAAGCTGGTTGCTGTAGTGTCTTTGGCGCTGGTGGTTTAAAGTGCGAGGCCGGTGCAGAGTCTCAGAATTTTCCTTTCGAAAAGTAGAAGCTCCTTCATTGATGTCTCAGCAGTTGCTTGTACATCAGAAGTTTCGTTGACTGACTGCTTACGGTACGATGAATGACAATTGTTGCAGTTTCCCTTTCCATTTGATATTGTTCTCAATCGCGTGGTATCATGTCATATGAAAATGTCAAAAGAATACTTAATTTTAAGATTTTAAAATAAATGTTAAGATTTTTTGTTTTTATAATAAAAAAAAAAAGACAGTATAACAAAAGTTAACGTTTGATTTTGTATTCCGATTTTGCTTCTTGAACCACTGACATTTTTTTGAACATTTTTTGACATGACTTTAAATGTAAAATAAAAACTTAACTTAACTATTACTTAGTTATGCTTACGCTATACATGACACATTAAATATGAGTATTAATGGTCCACCAACAACGTGACTTACCACAACATTTAATATAATACCGTTCGCAATAGGGAATGAATAGATTTCAAGTTATGAACATAGCAACAAAGAGTATGAATTTAAGTAGCCGAAGTTGTATGCCTCAAGAAGTTATCAAGGAAACAGACAACAAATAACAAAACAATACATAGGCTAAGTCCGACGCCGACGTGACTAAAATACAATCAGTGAAATTGCAACTTAGTGTCAGTGACATAAAACAGCAAGTAATTTTATACTTTAGTACCTACCTTGCCCCATCCCAACATCAGTCCATCGAAGTGCCAAGTCTCTGCCTATATAAACTAACGCCAGTATTGTGCTGTAAAATTGTGGTTGTGGTACTAACCTTTACTAGGAGTTATTATGTAAAAAAAAGAATGCAGCTACTGAGTGTGGCACAATTCAACAAACATTTCTTCAAAGAAATTTATATATGTTGTTGATAAATAAAAAAAAACCGGTGTTTGAGGAAAAAAGGTACAATGTCTTCTTTTCACGTATTCACTTTTTTCTTTTAATAATAATAATACAGGAAGCACACGTGGTCATCGAAAATTTTCTCAATTACTCGTAGCTTCAGGCCTTCAGTAGCCTAGTGGATAGCATGCTATGTGTATTCTTAACCGTTTGACCTTACTACCTGAAGGCTATTTAGTGTCATGGTAAAATGATTAAGTAAATGTTCATTTTCACTGTAATTAAAAAAACTTATTATGTATGTACGAAGTTCTTTAATACATTTAAAAGCAAGGTTTCACTTTTAAGAATCTTCTAAAGCAGCTTAACTTAAATAATATAAATATATAAATTAATAAACAAATGGGACGGCACAAGAAAGCTCGGGGACGGGGCTATTAAGAGAACACATATCGTGGCAGAGCGTAATTACTCTCGGATGACTTCCTCGCAAAAGGCAATAGCCGTTGAAAATCAATTTTGATTAATGGGAAGAAGAAACGGACTGAAATAAATGATAGCATTTGTTTTCTTCAGCTTTTCTGACCAATCATCACAAACAGTTTTTATATTAGGTTTGCCATTCAGCCCTATCACAGATTCCATCGTAATCGAAAAAAGTCTAAGTTTCCCGATGTAACTATCACAAATTCCATTCGGAGTGGAACGAATTTCGAAATTCGTAGATTCGATATCACCAAATCCAAGTGAAATGTAAAATCGTCGACTTTATATACGAAAGAAGTTGTGTTTTGCAGAAAAATGTGAATGATCTTGCACATTTGGCGTAAAACAGCTGGTTTCGATTACCAGCATGGAGATATTTAGTGTGGCAACTGGAAATGCTTTATTCGAGTCCATTCGGATTTTATGATCATAAATTTTCGTAGTTCGTAACTTAGCTTTCCGTGTGGAAGTTTTCTACGATGGAATCTGTGATAGGGCTGATTAAGAAAACCCCTGGCGTAATGGTTAGCATTACTAACCCAGAGGTTCGAGGTTCAAATCCCAGCAGAGGCAAAATGCCAAAATGTTTTTCCACGGGTATCGCCTTTCGCGAGGTATTGGCAAGCCCTACGTTACTAATTTCATTGCCATGAAAAGCGCATTCTCAATTAGCCGTTCGGAACCGGCGAAAAATTGTAGGTCCCCTCCATTCCCTCGCAAGGCATAATTGTGAAAAATGCGCTAAGCCCAGGGGCTCCTCGCTCTGTTGCGCCACCCTATTTATTTATTTATTTTTTGCCATTAAGAAATCTAGGATGCAAAAAACATCATGAACGAACAGAACCATACAGATAGTCAGATAGTTCCTTCATACTTAGATGTAACGACACTACTACTAATGTCCATCTACGACGACGAGGCAATATTCTCTAATATTTTTCATTTTTAGTAAGAATCGATACAATTTCTTATGTAAATATTTATGTCAACTTTTAGCTTTTATTACTTTTTCATACTTTTAGTTCATTTTTTTTAAATTTTTTTTATCTATAAATGCATATATTTCTAGTTTCAATACAATCTTGTAACTTATGATTGTAAACTTTTCACAGACTTAAAAATCCACTCTTATCGTGAATTAAAACACATAGTGGTTTCGCAAAAGTTAATCGCTGAAATTTGATAGGCTCTTTTTGACGACATTATTTTATTTTTCTATTTAACCAAATGTGTTTAGGAGAAAATGCTAATGAATATAGTCCGAAGCAATTTTCCCACTCCGTTTATAATATGTATATTCCAATTCAAGACATAAATATAAATAAAAGCATTTGATGAGATACTATATGCAAGTAGATCACCTTTAAAACCACTAACTTATTGAAGCAAAACAAAAACAGTTCCTTGAAAGTATATAACTACCATTTATGGACCTACATTTTGGCGCAAAAGCTATAATGTCGGTATTCAGAAATATTTACCCTTATACCATTTAACTTGGATGTACTCCAGAGTTTTCTATTAATTAAAACAGTTTATTTAATTTAAGCTAGGTATCAATTTCTAGATCAAACAAAAAAAAAACATAATCGAAAAAATTTAAATTTCAAGTTTGTTAAGTTACAACGTTTATACATAGCCCTTTCAAGACTCATTCATTCATAAGCTCCGAAATAAGTTGTTTTGCCTGCACGTCGTGATATTGTTTTGTTTTAAATATCAAGCACATATATTCATGAAATACATACCCATTGCACACTTAACCCATAACGAAAAACGACCACGAGTCACGAACATACGAGAAGGTAAACCAAGCATTTGTCATTGGAATTGTCCATTAACGAAAAGTATTTGCATACGACCCGTCGACGACTGAGCATCGCATTTCCTTCTGATGTCCAAGACGCAACGGCATCCTAGAGTATTATCATTTTCCACGTATTGTTTTGTGGTTAACTTCTATATTTATGTGGTGTGTCAAATTACCCGGACAGGAACGGGATACTAATATAACTCGCATGTCCTACTGACAATAAGTGAAAATGAAAACGAGTTTACGAGTGGTGTGCCTCTTCGAATTTCACGTGTGACTATTACATCGTCATCATCTGTAGATGACTTACAAGTCTCGGGTGTACCTACCTACTTTAAAGATCGTGCAAGTGCAACACGCATCAAAATTCAGCAGATGGATATCCTAAGTGAAGCGAAAGTTAAAGTGGTTGAACACTAGTGCATAATATAAAAATTCGGATAAAACAAACAAAAATATTAACAATGCTATTGAAATCTCTCATATTGCCAGTTTTAACAAGTGCTCTCCTGATTTCAACTGTAGCCTTCTCCTTTACCATCTCAGATGAGATATTTTCAAATGGACGAGAGATCATCATCACTGACGCGGTATGAATACTTTAATGAATTCAGTTTATACCTACACTTGGTTATGTGATATAATAAAACAAGATTTCCTTTTTCAATTTGGGTATCCATTTGATTCAAGACAATAACCGTCTGACATCGTTAATATAATTGAAAACGCAACCCAAAATTGAAATGAAAGTGCAATTTCTATCAGAACTGTCTGGATACATACCTACATATATAAATATACGTATGTTTTTATTATTTTTGGCTGAATGACCGCAATTCAGTAGTAAGAGATTCATTAAGATTCCCTTCACGTTTTACCTGCTCTGGGCTTCCTATTTACGACAGCGCGGGGAGCGGGGCAACGGCGGGCGGCGGCGCGGCGCGATACGACTAAATAAATAAAATAAATTTAAAAAATAACTGCTATCCGATATTCCAGGAAAGAAACAAAATGTTGTGGCTTTTCCCATTTGTTGGTTGCATATTTGTGTTTGGTTTTGTGCAAACATTTGTGAAATATTTATTGAATTTGGCAACATTTTTGGCTGACAAAAGGTTGTTTGTTTTTAGAATACAAATTAATCCTGCCCAAGCAATGGTACGTGTTACGATGTCATTCTTACATAACACTACTTGTTTGTGTCTCGTAAAAAGCTCAAGGTCAACACGAATGCACTTAATTTAAAACAGCTAATTACCAGTTTACATTTGGGTTTTTTTTTAATTATTTCAATTATAAAATCAACATTAAATACAAGCAAACGAGCGTGAAGTATTTTTACCAAACCTCTGAGTAAGGATATTGCACAAGGCCGCATTAAATGTTGAACGAAAATCAAGATAATTGGCAACCTCGATTATATGATTAATTTTTTTGTTTTAGCAAAATTTAAACTTCAATTCAATAATACTCACAGAAGCTTAAGGCTACGTTTTAAATAAACTTGCAATTTAACGTATTCGGTTACCAGTAACATTCTATACTTGGAGATTACTTCTAAAAATCTGCTTAGTGTTTTCCAGTCGCACTCGTTGAGTATTTTAAGGGTATCTTGCATTGATAGACTATGTTTCCCAAAGAAGAAAAGTCTGTGTGGCTTAAATATTGGGCAAATACTAATAAAATGGAAGCAATCCTCCTTTGCCTTAAGGTTGCAAATTGTACAAAACTGATTGAAGCTCCCGTTATAAGGACATCCGTTTAAGCTGAGTAGTTCACATCTTGCTTTAAAAATAATAGAAATTTCTCGGTAGGTTAGCGAATCGTGGAAGTAGTTTCTCTTATTCAGGTTGTAATTAAGTTGTGAGTATAATAATCTACTGTTGGATTCACGTGCGCTTAGGATAAAGCCTTCTCGCATCGAGTCTTCATATTTTTGTATTATACGGTACAGCTGCTCTTTTATGTTATTAGGGTTTGTTGCGTTAAAAACTAGTGTATCACCACAAGCAATGCCAAGGCTTTCCCACTTAGCAGTCAACCAGTCTTTGTTCCTTAACTCGTATAAGAGCATTTTCTTTGTTATTCGTGAGTCCTCATAAGATAATGTTTTGATAATAAAATCAGCCTGTGCTTTAAGTGTACTTGTAAATAGTTTAGGAATTCCTGTTTCCAGGTAGATAGCATAACTTGGGGTATTTCGAGGGAAGTTGAAGAGTTTTTCAGGAAATTTCTCTGGAATTGTTCAATTTGATCATATTCATCTGCACCCCAGATTTGCGAAGCATAACAGAGAGTTGACCTAACGACTGCTTCATATATCTTGAACTTGAAAGAAAGAACTATCCTACTATTTGAGAACACGTTTCGCCATGACGAATTCAACAAGCTTTGTGATGTATTGGCCTTTTCCTTTAGATGGTTGTTGAAGCTCAAAGTGGAATTCAGTTTAACGCCTAGATATTTTATGTCGTTGGTGACTTCTAGAAGGTTCCCATTGTAGTACCACCTTTTAACATTTTGGCCTTGAGATGAGAATACCATCACCTTAGACTTCTCTGTATTGATCGTTAATCCCCATCTGTCGCAGTAAGTCGCTAATCGATTAATCATCAACTGTAGGTTTTCGGGTGATTCTGACAGTATTACGAGGTATCGGCTGAGAAGACAACCTTGCTTAACTCCAGAATTCGTCTCAAACCAATCAGAAAAAGTTGAGCCATCCCATACCGCTGCTTTTGTTCCTCTATACATTTCCTTAATTACATGTAGGAATTTTGAAGAGATACCTAGCTGTGAAAGCTTATATAGAAGTGCGTTACGATTAACACGATCGAAGGCAGTTTTGAAGTCCACAAAGAATGTGTAGACTTTCTTTTTCCGTGCTTGCAAGGCTTTGACGATCGAAGATAGTGCAAATATATGGTCTGTTGTAGAATAGTGCTTTCTAAAGCCGGCTTGTAAGTTTGAAAGAATATTTTTCCTCTCCACCCATTTCTCAAGTCTCTCCACAAGTATACCGCAGAAAATTTTGGCTATTGTGTTCATAAATGATATGCCACGATAATTGTCAGCAATTTCGAAGGAACCTTTTTTATGGATAGGGAAGATGACTGATTTTGTGAAAGAGGTGGGGATGTCAGCATTCGAGAAGACCTTATTATAAAACGTTAGCAGGTGGTTGAATCTTCATTTATTTGCTATGGATTGCAAATTGGGAAAACTATTACTTAAATTTTAAAATTAGTTCTTTTTAAAAGCCATGTGTAATGTTAAAACCAATGCAAAATTACAGTCAGATCAGACTCGATTTCTTTTTTTTATAAATAAATAATATTGCAAAATGAGAAACTCGGCCCAAAATTACTCAACTTATTACTTTTCATTATTCCATAAATAAAACCAAACGTGTAACAAGAGATTTTTTTTTTTTGTATTTAGGTTAAGCGAATAAAACGCGATGGATACCCTGTTGAAGTGCATACTGTACAAACACTTGATGGATATATATTAAGGCTTCATCGAGTACCCTTTAATGGCGGCGAACGTCGGCCGGTTGTTTTCCTTATGACTGGCATTTATGCGTCATCCGATGCATGGGTGCTGAATGGACGAGAAAATTCTTTACCATACTTGCTGTCCAACAATGGGTATGACGTTTGGATGGGCAACAACCGCGGCAACATCTACACTAAAAAAAATGTGAGGTACTCACCAGGCGATAGGGAATTCTGGAATTTCAGCTGGCATGAGATGGGGGTATTCGATATGCCTGCCATGGTTGATTACATCCTTCGTGTGACTGGTGAAAAAACAATGCATTTTGCTGGTGTATCTCAAGGAGCGACAATTTTTCTCGTCATGACTTCCATATTTCCTCAATACAATGAGATATTTGAAACAGCACATTTGCTAGCACCCGTTGCCTTTGTCAACCATATGAAAGGGCCTCTGGCAGGACTGTTTGCACCAGTACTGGGGACAAGGAACTATTTATCGATTATGTTGGAAGGTGTTGAAATGCTGTCTACCAATAAGTTTTTTAAACGCCTACTTTCTATGGGCTGTTTGCAGGATGAAAATCCGCATGTGTGTGCGAGCAGAATTTGGCCAGCTGTTGGCTATGACGCAAAGCACCTCAATAAGGTATGTAACAATTAATTTGCAAAGGTAATATTCTAATACACATACAAAAAAGTTATAAGGTGCTTTCAGTTTTATTGTTTCTTAATTAAAAGCTCTGTAAACAAGCAAGCTGGTTGCAAGAAATAAATATGTATATTAATATAAAATTTTTCCAAATTAATAATTTGTTTTTCACGCAGTTTTTAATCTACAAAATCACTTACTTTATAAAATACTGATGCAAGTCTGCTTACCAGCGATATTTCAAAATTTTAGATTCACGCACTGGGTTGAAATATTTTTACTAATTCCGTATCTTTGTTTTCTTCAATCACAAAACAAAAAAAAAACAAATAAGTAAACAACGTTCGAAAAGCTAGTCTCTGATATGCAATCTTGACATAAAAAATTTCGAAAAGCTAGTTTCTACTGTACATCGTGTACTAAAAGAAATTCGAAACTTTAATATTTGATTAAAATTTGAATATCTATTCAAAATATTTAAAACAAATACACAAACAACTAACGAAAAGCTAGTTTCCACTCTTGATATAGAAAAGTTCGAAAGGCGAGTTACTGTTGTGCTTCATGTACAAAAAGAAACTCAAAATATTTAATATTTAATAGGTTTCTTCGTTGAAGCCCTGGGGTCGCCACAAAGCGTTTTTTGAGAAACCTAAAGCCGCCCTGAATGTCAAACTCAGTGTTTTTTGAGCCATAGGGTTGACATAGGTTTTCCTCAACTCGGCCTAGGTTTTTGCTGTGGCGAGTTCTGTCAAATGGAATGTATTTTTTTAATGACAGGGTTGTGTGGTGATTTGTGTTTTTGCGATTTTTAAGGACTGGAAAACCCAGTCCACCCAGTTCTTGACAACTCATGGGGTTGTCAAGAAACCCTGGGTCAACCCTGGGGAAAGTTCAACGAACGAACCTAATATGTATTAGATATATTTATTATGTATTTAATATTCAATATTAATTGTTAAATATTCAATATTTAATATTTAATATTTAATATTTCATATTTAATATTTAATATTCAATATTTAATATTGATTATTTAATATCTTGTGGTACCCGTGGCGTAATGGTTAGCATGTCCAACTGCTAACCCAGAGGTTCGAGGTTCGAGTCCCAGCAGAAGCAAAATGCAAAAATGTTTTTCAACGGGTATCGCCTTTCGCGAGGAATTGGCAAGTCCTCCTTTAGTAAATTCATTGCCATGAAAAGCGCATTCTCAATTAGCCGTTCGGAACCGGCGAAAAATTGTAGGTCCCCTCCATTCCCTCACAAGGCATGGTTGTGAGAAATGCGCTAGGCCCAGGGGCTCCTCGCTCTGTTGCGCCACCCTATTTATTTATTTATTTAATATCTTGTAGTTCATATCTTTTTTTTTTTTTTTTTGTTTACTATAATTTACTCTTCAACATTTAATTTGTTTAGTAAGTCATTGCCATCATTTATAAACTATTATATATTATTCATTACTTACTTATGATTTTATAAAAGCATTAGCATAGTCCATATTTAGAAGTTACCTACTTAAATATTGAATTTAAAAATATGCTTTGACTAACACAATTTTTGAAGACACTTATTCCAGATATCATGGCCAATTTTCCAGTAGGTGGATCGTTCAAACAAATTATGCATTATTTTCAAAGCTACAACTCTGGCAAATTTCGTCAATATGACTACGGACCCGAAAAAAACATGATTGTCTACAACCAAACAAACCCGCCAGATTATCAGCTGGATAAAGTCAACGTTCCCATATTTATTTATTTTTCAGTAAACGACTATATTGTCTCGGTGAGGGACATCCAGCGGTTGGTAATGCATTTGCCAAACGTCCATGCTTTGTACAGAATGCCATGGGAAAAATGGAACCACCTAGACTTTATTTGCGGGCAAGGAGTCAAGGAGTATATTTTTGACAAAGTTGTTGATATTATAAATTCCTACACGTATTACAAAAATTAACGAAAGAATGTAAGTTATTTTTAGATTAATATAGTATTGTGATGCGACTGAAACCAAAATGTAAATAAATATTTTTAGAATAATTTTATATTAATTATTATTATTATTATTATTAAATATTAAAATAAAAATACGAGAACCATATTTTTTTTTTAAATTTCGTTCAAATCATTTTTCGCTTAAGTGTCTTACTTGGTTTTGAGAATCTTGTTGATTAGCATCACACATAACATACCTACCACCTACTTCACATAATTTTCAAATTTTTTCCGACAGTATCTTTGTACAAGTTCAAATGAACGCACAAGGTTTTAAATGATATATTCATGAGAATCGTATTCCGACCCCTTAAGTTATAGCCCAACACTCCAACTATACCATAGCAACAAATACAGAATGATGTCTAAAGTTCAAGCAAAATTCATATCCTTTTTTCCGAAAAACCATAGTGCTTTTTAGAAAGCGAAAAAAAAATTTGTAGAATACTAGTTCTTTTTTTATTAAATAAAACTGTGGAGCACTTCATCCTTACAAATGAAGTTTGATTTCCTTACTACTACTATGTAGTATGTTTGCATTTGCTTAAATATTCGCAAGCTTTATTTTCAACATCTTTGTTCGATTGAGTTTAAAACATCGAGCGAGTATTGTGTGCAAGGATTCCATTTTACTAGTGTTTGTAATAACAACTCCCTACATTTTTAACATTATTTGGGCAATCTTAACTCTTAACAAGCCGAATGGCTTTCGTAATATTCATCACTCGCAACGGGAACTGTGTTACTTCCAAAATATATATAGGTTTAATGTACTCTTGTTTATTTTTTTTTTCGATTATAAGGAGTTTGTTGTTTGTCCATCTATCTATATATTTATCTATGTATATGTATTAAAATGGATGTTTGTTTGTTTGTCCGGTATAGACTCCTAAGCCCACCTAACGAATTCTTATGAAATTTTTATACTAAAAATATAGTTAAGTCCAGGGATGGTTCCTGTTAAGGTTTGATCCCAAATTCCAACGGGAACGATATTGGAAACGGAAACCTAAAAACTATTGGACAAATTTGAAAAATTCTCTCAACATTAGGGTGCTACATTGGGGGCGTTCAATATTCGTATCTGGATAGATTTTTGTTGTTGTTTACCTCTTAAACGTTTAACAGAGTCACAACATATATAAAGGTTTGTATTTCTATTTAAGTGATCAGCTGACAGAAATTTTATGTTGATTTTTTGTTTCTATGTGCATTTATTTCAGCATTAGAGTCTTTTAAAACGCATGGGAAATCGAAAAAAAAAATATAATAATCATCTAGCAAAGATATTTAGAATGCTTTTTTGTTTTCAAAAGTGGAATTTTAATATTTCACAGCTGTTGTCTGCAGCAATCTAGAAAAAGATATCTGAATCTTTCAAAAAGGCATCTAAGATACGGCAATCCGAGATAGGCTATCCAACAGGTTCTTGAACGTGCCCATTATCTCTCAGTAGCTTAAACTTTATTTCATCCATAAATTCCCACGAAAATTCAAAAATTCTTTCAATTTTAGGATGTTACATTATCCCTCAGAAACATAAACTATAGTTCATTCTCATAATCCCACTGGAACGAAATAACGAGAACAGGAACCTTAAAACTACGGTCCGGCTCAGCTAGTTCACTATAAAATTGTTTTTTCCTGATTTAGTATGGACTGAAGGAAAAAAGCTTCAATTTAAGAAAATTTACTTTCGCGAGAACATTTTTTACTTATTATTACAAATTTCAAAATGATATGATATGATATGCAAAATCTAAATTAATTAGAACTACCAACAGCGTAACAGATAAAATGTTGTTTAGAAAAATATTTTTAATGTAGAGTGATAAATGTCTATGTTATTTGAAATTTTCATCACTTCTTACGATCCCAATGGCCTTAAGAATGATAGGACAGTTTGAAACAAATACAGTCAAACCTGGATAAGTGAGAACTGGATAAGTGAGAAAACTCTATAAGTGAGAGTAATAGCCAGGATCCGACATTTTAAACTCCCAAAACCTTTTTTAGCGAGAAACAGAAACCTCTGTAAGAGAGAGTCGTTTTTCCCTCATTGACCTCCGTAAGTGAGACTGCTACTTAACTATACCTCTCTAAGCGACAGTCGAGCAAACAAATTTAACATCTGCTATTTTATGACTCGTTCTTAACTTTCGTGGAACTTTCTACCATTGTTTTTGTATTATTTTTTCGTCAATATTGTACCCATTCTATTTCGTGGAACTAAAAAAATTTTGTTATTTTATCGCATTCTTTTCGAATGGACATGTGTCCCTGTGTTTATGTAATTTTATCATTATTACATATTAACTACATTCGTTCTTGCTGTCACTTGCTGCGTACCTCTATAAGTGAGAAACGCTACCCATGTACCTTAATTAGCGAGAAACTCGGGTTAGTGAGAAACCTCTATAAGCGAGAATGAGATTGTGCTCCCTTGAACTCTCGCTAATCCAGGTTTGACTGTATAGTTCGCGCACCTGGTGTGTGTACATCTTCAAGCAAAGCACTTTTAGATTTACAAAATATAGCTTTATTACATTTAAATATACACTACTTATAAATTTTGCTATAGTAGAAAAATAATTAAACACATAATGCTACAATAAAGAATATAATATCTACAATTCACGCTTTTTTAACTAGCTATGGCCCGCCCTTTGCAACAATATCTATATACGTCTTAAGAGCCATTACTTTTGAATTGACAATTGAATGAGTGCAAGTGGATAGTAAAGCGTTGCCTATATCCAATTCACCTTGCATGATCATACAAACGACAAGATTATATGTCATGATAGACTGAGCAGCTTCAATGGATTTTACTTGCCAGTCTTTTGTTTCAAAGTCAAAAGAGTTGGGCGTAGATATTAACTTTGGCTCCAGTTGAATACGAGCTTCAGTTAATTTGTCCAACATAATTAACGCTTCACCACTATACATGTTTCCAAGCATTCTACAACAAAGTTTAAATAATTAAAACGGTTTTTTATATTCCATGTTTCTTTTTAATATACTCACTGATATGACTCTGAAATCGTGTCCATTTGAAGCAAATTATGTGCATATTCCAAAGCCAAAACATAATCTCCTAATCGCAAAGAAATGTAACTGTATGCAGCATAAATAGCCGCACCCAAGTTTGCAAAAGAGTCTTTTGAAATCGGCATAGAAGGATTGCAAATATTTTTGTCGTTGATTGAACTCCAGCTTTGAGTATCAGCATCCTCGTTGTCACGATTTGTAAAATGTATTTTGAAAGTATTATATAAGAAGAGAGCATTTCGCAGGCACAAAGCTGCGAATTCCAAGTTTATTTCGGGAATAGCAGCACATTGAACATTTTCTCTTAAAAAAAATTTTTTAGGCTGAACATCAAAGAGGTAAACAATTTTTTAGTTTTACTTACGGGTAGAATATTTTTGGCGTTGGCTGAAAGATAAATTTTCTTCGAGATCCAGGGCAAACTATTGCTGATATAATTGGTTTCTTGTCCTTTTCTAAGTTATTCTGTAAACAGTTGTTTTATGAGCATAATAGAGACAAATGAAAACTAACTCCATCTTTACTACCAAAATTATCTTCTAATTTCTCATTACTTTGGATTCAAAACGCACAAAGAATGAACAGACAGTAATGAAATAAAAAAAAAAGTAAACCGTTTCTTTTTCCTAAACCATAGGACACTCTGTTTGTGAAAAGATTTATTGAAACAAGAATAAATCTGGAACTACTCTCAACGCAAAAAATTTACTCTTATTTGGTTGGGAAATCTACTAAAACAAACATATTTTGCTCACTGCAAATTTCTTGTGCGAGCGTTTTGTTGAAAAAATTGCTAAATTATGAGGAAACAAGTAAATATATAAGCTAGAATACATTTATCTGTCGTAGAAAACAAAACATCAATTGTTACATATAATATGTATGTGAAAGTTTCGGCGTTTTGGAACCATGACCTCAAATATTGTCCAATTTAAAACCGTTAAACTATTTTCTGTAGGTATGTTAAGTGTTTATTTGTTTGTTTGTCAGGTATAGACTTCTGAACTGCAAAACGGATTTTTATTTAATTTAGAATAAGTATAGTTTAGCCCAGGGATGGTTCCTGTCAAGGTTTGATCCTCATATTTCCACAGGAATGGGATTGGAAACGGAAACTTAGAAACTACTGGACAGATTAAAAAAATTATTTCAGTTTTAAGATTGATTACATAATCCCTCTGAAACAAAGCTTAGGGGAACCTTAAAACTATAGATCTGAGCAAAGCCGCGCCGGGCGGCTCAGATAGTAAACAGATAACAGTCAACTTAAAATAATACTTCGAAGAACAAAAACCTTGTATTCAGCCTTAAGATTTTGATATAGTATTTAGCACATAATCGCAAAGTAGGTGCGACACAGTGGTGCATTTTATTTAGATTTGACTTACCATTTCATAGAACATAATACAAGTCTCTGCAAGTCTAAACCAAAGTCTAGGGTTCTTATGATATGTTTTTAAACAAATCAAAAAACATTCAAAAGCCTCTTTTGGTCGCCGCAAGTGCAGCATCGAAATCCCCAGATTGTATAAAATTTCTCTCGACCGTGGCGCACTGAGGTGATGCAATGGAACATTTTTCAAGTTGCTTGAGAATTTGTTGTCAAATGTAATGGCATTTTGAAAGAACTTAGCCGCAACTGCATAATGGCGAACTCTTAAATGAATTATTCCCATATTGTTAGCAATACAGGTATCAAGATCTTCCCCATGAGTCCTAGAAATGTAATACATTTTTTTCTGTCCACTTCTTATTGTTTATGCAAACTTACTCTACGCCATACATTCCAAAAGTGAATTTCTTTGATAACTGCTTCGCTGCCATCTGAAAATCTTTCATTAAATAATATTGATGTGCTTTAAGTGCAGCAAATTCCGCAGTCTTAAGTAAAGGGAAGAAAAAATTCATTAAATAATTTTTGTTTTTAATATTACATATAAGCTTACCCCGTCATCGGGTATCACAACCGGTTTTCTATTTAACACGTTAGTCATTAAGGCTATCATTTTAAACATTCGGTTGAAACCATCCATAGTGCTTAGGATCTCGGGAGAGCCGTTTCTATCGTCTACAACATCATCTGAATTGATTCCTAAGTGAATTTGTAAGGCTTGCAGAAAGGCCAAGGCGCGTTTTAATTGGTTAGTTGCCAAAAGACAGCTCATAACAAGCACACCAATATTTGAGGCAATAGACTCTTCTAAATCATCCAATCTTTCCACCAGCGGCATTAGAATATCGATTGCGTTAAAATATTTGCGTTTGTGATAATATACCACTGCTCTGTTGTATGCTACAATTGGGCTGCGAACTTTAATTCTGTTCGTCTGAAAATTGAGGAATAATCGCTGGTAAACAACGAGGCTGCAACACTAGGCGTATTAACTTATTAACTACATATTTATAACAATCATTTAATTTTACGTTTAAAGAGTCAACCAAAACGTATCCGAAAAGCTTTGTGTTAATGGGTACGTTAATGAACCTATCGGATAGATTTTTCCGTTTACCAGTATCTTAAATACTTTTTGAACGATTCAGATACAGTGCATAATATAGATAATAAATCTAAATTTTTTTATAAGCGTAGGTAGCAATTACCAAACAATTGCATTTATTTGAAAGCCTTATTAAGTTCGCAACAAATTAACACAAACAAATCGAAGGTGAGTGGAAGTTAACCGATAATTTTTCTCTCTTTTGTCTATGCTCAAAGAAAAAGTACAGTTCACATGATTAAACGCACCTGTAAAATTAGTTAGTTGGTCGCGATCTGTTACGTGGATTAGAGTTAGCTGCAAAGTTTAAGCAATAAAAAAGTGTTTGCCATAGATTTCAGTCTTAAATGGGGGAAAAAATTTCAACTACAGAATATAAAGGGAAATGTTGCAATCCGAATGGTTTTCAATGAGAAGTATTGCCAAAAAAATAGGCCGAAGTGACCATATCGTGAGGAATTTATTAAAAACAGTGATTCATGCGGTAAGTACTCCTAGTCCCAATATTATTTGCGGGGCAAGAGAAGTAATGGTTTTAACTCTTGTTCTCTATTCCTCTATAATAATGGCTTAAAAAACGCACCTATTATTGAACGCCCCAAAGTCAAATATACACAACAACTATTACCTCGTTTCCACTTAGAATTGAATCCCACTTCAATTCGGATTAGTGCCAGTGTATACCTACATCGAATTGAAATAGGATTACCCGATCCGATACACCTCTCCGAGCTGGATCGATTGAAAATGGCGTGTGTATACCTAGATCGAGTAATCGGTTTGTCGAGTGTGTTGATGTGTGTGTGTGTGTTTTTTTTCTTATTATTTTAGTGAACGAGTGGATAGTGGAAATTGCAGCGTCGTAAAAGAATTGTTTTGCTTTTCGTGTTTGTTGTTTTGCAAAATATTATATGCAGTTTGTCACTTCGATTCCATTTGAAGTCGATTACCCGATTCAGTGGGTAAGTAGATACCTGCATCGAAATCTGAATCACAATCCGATTCGATCACCCGATCCTAAGTGGAAACGAGGTATATGATCCTGAAACTACAGGGGCTAGATTCCGCAAGAGTGAGTATAAAAAACTCACACTCACGGCCCTCTGAAAACTCACGCTCTGAAAGACCGTGAATAAATTTGAAGGATAGTGTACACGTTTTCTGTCAAAAAACTCACCTTCACCCTTGCGGAATTCAAATTAGAGAGTGTGCACAATTTTTTGTGTACACAATAAAAATTCACTCTTGCGGAATCTAGCCCCAGCATGGCGTTACATCAAGGTGCGTTTTTTTACTGAAAATTGTCACGAAATGCACCGAAATTCTGAGGAAGTCAGTCTAGTCCTATGCCAGCACAGCGATTTTTCGCAGAGAGAGTGCTCACGAGAGACTAAAAAAATTTCCCCATCCTGCGAATTTCTGTGGACAGAAACAACCAACTGTCAAATGTGTTGTTCTAGGCATTTCTTTACTTTTAAGACAACGGCCGGGTTCAAGACAAATTTCGAAATATTTTGGTTATTGTTTTGATAGTGTTCGAAGTAATAATCAGCCTTGGTATGAGTTTCACGTGAACTAATTCCGCTCGAAAAAGATCCAATTTCACATTTCCCTTATTAGGTGCGTTTCTTTACTGAAAATTCGCACGAAATGCACCGAAAGTCGGTGAAAGTCAGTCAAATGTCGTTCCAGCACAGCGATTTTTCGTAGCAGTGCACAAAAGAGAGTGCTCACGAGAGGGTAAACAATTTCCCCACCCTGCGAATTTCTGCCACCTAAATTTCTGTGGGCAGAAATTGTGCACAGCCAAAACAAATACAACTGTCAAACAGACGTTTTTCCAAGCGTTGCTGCGAATGTTTGTTAAAGACCGTTTCTTTACTTTTGAGACAATTACGCTCTTTCAGAGAGTTTCTGAGCATTTCTGAGAGAATTTTACCCCCACTGCCCACTCCTTAAAATTTGACAGATTGTGAATTTCTGTGCACAAAGTAAAGAAACAGACCTATTATGAGTTTCGGGGAAAAAATTTTCCTTGCTTGAAAAATTTCCCTTACCCTGCAGCTACACGATCAAGATATGGTAAGCCATCAGCCTACACATACACTAGGTCTGTTCGTTGAACTTTCCCCAGGGTTGACCCAGGTTTTCTTGACAACCCTATAAGTTGTCAAAAAAACCTGGGTTTTCCACTCCTCAAAAAACGCTTAACCACAAATCACCACATATCCCTGTCATTAAAAAAAAATACATGCCATTTGACAGCCCTCAAATCGCCACAGCAAAAAGCTAGGGCGAGTTTGGGGAAAACCTATGGCAAACCTATGGCTCAAAAAACACTCAATTTGACATTCAGGGCGAATTAAGGTTTCTCAAAAAACGCTTTGTTGCGACCCTAGTGCAACCCCAGGGCTTCAACGAACAAACCTACTATGTCAAATTCCTGTTCGTGTTTCGGATGTGACGTAGGCGACTTACAACTTGCCAGTGGCGCGTTCCTAAATAGCTTCGATGTTACGCGATGTTGTAGTGTCAAAATCATAGTTGTTGTTGTGTATGTTTGACTTTGTTACAAAATCATGACTGCATTTAGGAACGACTCGATGTTACACTTTGTTGGTCTGTCAAAAATGAGAATAAAGTATTTCTTAAAATATAAAACCAGCTAAAAGAAACTCGTTTTTGATGAAGAAAAAAGAATTCTGAAATAAACAAGATTGAAAATCAATAACTGCTTACAGAATTTTGAAAGATTTATGAAAAAAAAAACCAAAACAAATCTGAGCAACAACAATTCTAGAGGGGTTTGACAGATCAACATCGAAACTCAAGTCCCAGAGATGAGTTGGAAAAAGTTACGAAACGTAACATTCTGACAGTTCAACATTGTATTTAGGAACGACATCGATGTTACATATCGTAACTTTTTTGCATTTAGGAACGACATAATGTTACTCGATGTTACATCGCGTAACATCCTAGAATAAAAGAACAGACCACAGGCAAATGGCTTTCAATCGACATGTCATTATATATTTTCAAAATGGCACCCACAAGAAATTTGAAATTCAAAGTTTTTTTCCAGGCACTCTTTTCTCTTTTTGAGGGTATTTGACGAAGCTGTCAATTTCATGGCTACTGAAACTGCCTCTGGGGTGGCTTTCAATGGGCGCGTTCGTCACAAGTTAGATTTTCAGATTAACTAACTATTCTCGGCCTCTGATTGGCCAGACGTTAAGTTTTTCAGTTGACAACTCATCAACTGTTAGTTTTTACCGATTCAGTTTTTCAGTCAGGAAAAGAAGGCTGAAAATCTAGATTCAGTTTATTCAGCTGTCAGATGCGATAAGTGACATCAAAAAATTATACTTGCCAAGTGATGGTGATTTTGTTGTGCGTGATTTTTATTGAAAAAATACAATTAATTAATTCTAACTCCATTACTGATTGTTTTTTTACTCTTATGAAGTGTTTATTGCAGTAAAGTCAACAAGTTAATGAATTTTTTTTACATATGCAAATCAAAACCGTCGCACCTGACATATCTTGTTAGATAACCGTTCGACGCAAAACTGAATAAGTTTTTCAGTTAATCTGAAAATCTAACTTGTGACGAACGCGCCCAATATTCCATACCAGTTGGGTTTCAATTTCGAAAAGTTTGGTTGTGTATGTAAAAAATTTGGAATGTATTGTAAATGGGCGCGTTCATCAAAAGTTAGATTTTCAGATTAACTAACTTTTCTCGGCCTCTGATTGGACAGACGTTAAGTTTTTCAGTTGACAACTCATCAGCTGTTAGTTTTTACCGATTCAGTTTTTCAGTCAGGAAAAGAAGGCTGAAAATCTAGATTTAGCTTATTAAGCTGTCAGATGCAATAAATAGCCTACATGACAATTGAACTTTACTTTGTATTTTTCGGTTAGCTTTTTGTGGAAACATTTTTGTCGTGAACTTTTTTATTAAACTGAACTCTAATTTATTTTTTGGCAATTTGTCGTATAATTAAAGGTTATTAATGAAAACCCTTATAAAAGAAATAGATTTTTAAGAAAATTATTTACTACATTTTCGCTCGAAGTCTATTCAAATTGTAGTTACACGCATATTTCTAATCACAAATATTGAATAGAAATGCTTTGGACTATAGTTAGTATTATTTTGAACCAACTACAAGAAATTATTTATTTCTTATCAAATATTTCCTCGCAGAATTGAAAGGTGAATCCCAATACCATTCAAATCTGACAAAAAATCTAGAAGACCGTTCAACGCAAAACTGAATAAGTTTTTCAGTTAATCTGAAAATCTGAATTGTGATGAACGCGCCCAATGGCTTACCATATCTTGTTCGTGTAGCCCCCGGGTTATTATGAGCTATTTTTCCGCGTGAAATGTGAAAACTTTGAGAGCAATTTATTTAACTTATTTTTGGGAGGAGGAAAACAAGTTAACAACATAAGCAGAAAAAGTGTAAGTCTGGAACTTTGTTCAGGGGAAACTCATAACAGCTTTTAAAATTTCCGGGGAACAAAAATGTTCCGGGCGAAAAGCTGTTCACGTGACATTCACTTAATATGTATATCACAGATGAATCTCGTGTTACATAAACAGCAATGTAAACATGGAAGATGCGGGGCAAGAGAGGTAATGGTTTTCCTTCTTGTTCTTTATTCCTCTAAGGCTCCAATACTTTCTACCACACCTTACTGCACCGTACCGTTCTAAAAAAAACCTCCCAAAAATGGCGTTACCTAATACTTGAACGGCCCCCGCTTCATTACTTCAAATAAAATCACTCCCTTCACTTCAAACACACTTTTGGAAAATGAACATGAAAAATATGCACAAAGCAAAGTAGGTAGGTATTTATTTATTATTCAAAGTACAAAGAATTTCTTCCAACATTTCACGGCCTTCAATAGCTTCTTCAGTTACTGCTCGGCATTCTTCATACAATTTTCGTAGCTCATTTCGACTTCTGGCGTAAAAATTGTGTGAGCGATCATCAAACGATCTGCCACGTCTTCCTAAATGTTCCACTATAATCTCACTGTGCTTCAAAACCAATTTAGCATCTACCACTGAAAGTAACGATACATTTACTGTCTAGAAAATACATATGTATGTATGTATGGAATATATTTCAATATACTTTTTTTTGCCTGTTCTTTTCTTGATTGTTTAAGTTCCGGAAGGATCTCAGAAAAATATAAGTTGGTGGTATCATTTTTGAATGTTGTTCGAGCTGCTTGCAGAATATATTCCTCATGAATTGGGTTTTGTTCGCACATTGTTTTATACTTTAAGTCAGGCCCTTGAGATTTATTATTTGTACTACATTCTGATTCTTTAAACACAGATACTCTGTTTTTTCCAAACATTTTAATGAAAGAGTGTAGAATAGAAAACAGAATAACAGATATACAAAGATTAAATTAATGATTTCTTAACAGTCGTAAAAAACATAAACACGCAACACGGCTATATTTGCAGCATTCAGCTACCGGCTAGATAATTGTACTAGATTTTTAATTAAAGACACGAGCTTACAAACATAGCATGAACCTTAAGCGCCCTACAGACGATCAATGTTACTTGACAAATATTATTGAAGTTTTCTCTTGTCAAGTAAAATTGATAAACAATCGCCACCACACGTTCAATGAAAATTGACAATTTTTTCCTTCTGTAGTTTCCTAATCGAACTACACAACGACACGAGTGACACTCTTGATGAACATCAATTCAGACTTGATTTTCTTCATGCTGGATTTACATGCATCTACAACTGCGGAAGTGCAGAAAAGTAAAGCGAGACGGATGAAGATTATAAAACACAAAAGTTGAAAAGAGAGCCGAATAGGATTATGGTTGCAGATGAAAAATTATGGTTGCAGATGAACATGTTCATCTGCACCCATAATTTTTCATCTGCTGTGTTGGAAATTAAATTTTTGTGTTTATTGGAACTGTTTACAGCTTAAAGAACAAGAGGAATAAAGAACAAGAGGGAAAACCACACACACACCACGGCATCTGCCCTCGAACTGACTTCACAGACGCCACTTTATTTTCGGATTCCGCAACTGGTTTCTTTATTGTTCATTATTCCTTTAAGATATGGTATATCGCATTTGTTATTTGTATGATCTTTGCTGTTGCCAAAACGACTATCTAAATTCGGCCATTCAATAAATTTTACAGTCAATGAAGTTGTAAACTCAATTTTCAAAAGTCTCGTCAAATGGAAAGATAAAAAAAAGTGGAGCCTCCCTCTACAAATGTTTGAGTGCTCTAAAGCAGTTTCTTCTTACTCCTCGCTGCTTTCGGTATCCATATTTTCAGCGGACATAATTGTTACGTCTAATTCTAAATTCATTCAGCTAACAACACTGTTTCGATAGATTAAAACTGCAGAACTAAGCGCAGGCTTATACAAAATACTCCCTGAGGAACATTTTCTTTCAGAAGCAAAAATATTTTTCACGAGTATTGCCTTTAGCGATGAATTGGCAAGACTTCCGATACTAAATTCACTGCCATAAAAAGCATCTTCTCGGTTAGCTGTTCGGAATCGGCAGAAAATTGTAGGTTCCTTCATTCCTTCGAGAAATGCATCAGGGCCCCGCAGTTCCTCGCTCTGCTGTGACATCCTATTTTTTTTCTTCTATTTGAAAACAAAGTATAGAATAGTTCCAAGCCATAAACAGATGTTTTTTAATGAATTGGTACAGAGGGCTGGTTGCTGAGTTTTCATCAAATACTCATTTACTATCCAATTTTAAAGAAAATTTCATGTTCACATTTTGATTACAAAGAATATTGTAATGATGCACTTTTGTGTTTAATAACATTTGATCTGCAACTATTCAACCTATTTTGATTTTTTTTTTTTTTTTTTAATGCTTCAGCCAGATACCCCTTATATAAATCCGTCACCACAGACCACAATAGTTTGCTTAAATATTAAATGAGTACAGCGTTTCTTCTTTTGTGCTGATCATATATTGATATTACAGAAAAAGAAAACGTTCTCATCATCCCCTTGTAAAATTTTCCCAAAAGCAAAACAATTGAAGATTTAGGCGTTATTGACGACGAACATGCACTGATGTAAATTTCATAGCACTTACCTCCTTTGATTCGTTTTCCAGCATTTCTAATAACTTTTCATGGTTTTTGCAGTTGTTTTTATAAAACTCTGCTATGCACTTATTGTGTTGAATTTTATATATGGGTCCCATCGACTGTTCCAGTTGGTTAAGAGTTTCCAAACATTTTTCATAGCACTGCCTGGGAACATTAATGGTGAGTTGAATCTGTACAAAACCATTAGTTTAAGCTTACTTATTAAATTCATCCTGAGCCAATGTTATAAAGTTGAAGTCTTGTTCTGTTAACTTAATGTTTTCTGATAAGACAGTTTCCGACTGCAGCATTGTAAGTTATTTCTTCAGCCAGCAATGATGTATATTAAAATAAAGTTTTTTAATAATTTGCAGTCTCCGAATCGAATTCCAGCATTTCATTCAGCCACTACAGCTAGGAGAGAGTGACAAATGACAGCTAAAATCAGCTGATAAAATATCAGTGAGTGCATTCAAAGAGTTGGTAGGAAGAAACTACACTATAGGTCTGTTCGTTGAAGCCCTGGGGTTGCCCTAGGGTCGCCACAAAGCGTTTTTTGAGAAACCTAAATTCACCCTGAATGTCAAATTGAGTGTTTTTTGAGCCATAGGTTTGCCATAGGTTTTCCCCAAACTCGCCCTAGCTTTTTGCTGTGGCGATTTGAGGGCTGTCAAATGGCATGTATTTTTTTTTTTAATGACAGGGATGTGTGGTGATTGGTAGTGTAGTGTTTTTTGAGGACTGGAAGACCCAGGTTTTTTTGACAACTCATAGGGTTGTCAAGAAAACCTGGGTCAACCCTGGGGAAAGTTCAACGAACAGACCTTATCATTGACGCACCCCGAAGATAATGGTGGATTTACATGCATCTGCAAGTGCAGATGAAAATCGGAAAAAGACACAAGATGTAAAATTCATACTTGTCTCATAGAGAGGGAACGAACTTCCTAGTTATAATCCTATTCGTCTCTCTTTTTAACCTTTGTGCTTTGTAATCTTCATCCGTCTCGCTTTATTTTCCTGCACTTCCGCAGTTGCAGATGCATGTAAGCCCAGCATAATGGTAGACTTAACTGCATCTGTAAGCACATCTCTTTTCAACTTTTGTGCTTTATAATCTTTATCCGTCCCGCTTTACTTTTCTGTGTAGCAGATGCATATAATGTAAGTCCCAGCATAAAGAAGAAGAGGGAAAACCATTACACCCCGACCTATCTTTGATGCAGGTATTCAGCTGAATATGAAGTTGTGTCTGCGAATTTACTACTATATGGACAAAATTTTATTTTCGTAATCCTAAGAATCCTAGAACATGTTCATCTGTTCCCATAATTTTTCATCCGCAGCCATAACCTATTTGTCTCTCTTTTTAACTTTTGTGCCTTGTAATCTTCATCCGTCCCGCTTTACTTTTCTGCACTTCTGCACTTGCAGATGCATGTAAACCCAGCATAACGCGACGGATTCATTGGGCCATCCAAAATTTTCACATATTTTAAAGTTGAAATTGAAGTTAAAGTCTGACGGAGTCATTGGGCCATACGGCTCGCGTACACTGAATCCGATTTATCGGCCGATATCGGATCGGAACTGTTCGGACGACAATCTCTGACGTTCGTCTGCATACACTGCTGCCGTTCTCTGACGATAGCTGACAGACAGCCTGTTATTGAATTTATTTATTTCAGTTCAATTGAAACATTTTTCCAGAGACTTTTAGTGACATCTATATTATTATACGTCTTAAAAAACTTATTCCACAGTGGTGTCCTACTAAAAACGAATTTTACAAAATTTTCACTATCCATTGTGTACTTTTATAGGCAAACTGACGTCCGACGTCCGATAAATCCAAACAAGTTCGGATTTGTCTGTTGATCGGATGGAGTCGGACGACATCGGACGACATCTGACGTTGTCGGTTGTAGTGGTGTACGTGCTCTGTATGTTTAACACATGTTTGGTTCGAACGTCAAACAAAGTTCGGCCGACAACGGCCGATTATAATTCGGACGATGTCTGATTTAGTGTACGCGAGCCGATAGCCTTGAACGCCACAGACTTTGTTACCTGAATGATTTATTTCAAAGTTCTGTATGTGCCTGTACCATCTTAACTTGTCAAAAAATTACTTCTTGTTTGACAGGCTTTTGATTTGACGGTTTTAAATACTAGAAAAAAGAAAACGAAAAACTATCAAAGGACGCGGACCCGGGCTGGTCATGTCTACAGTACAGTTTTACTTTATTATCTGTTATTATTAAAACTTTATAAACTTATCGCAATGAACTTCCAATTTGTGATACCATGCACGAATTCCGATTTATTAAATTCAGAAGGAGACAATTACTATGTGAAGCATGCTTATTCATCCAACGAGATTCCAGATCTGCTGAAAGGTAGGCAATTTCATTCAATTCAAGTTTTGAAGCCAAATTCTAAAATTTAATTTGTTAACAGCTTGCCGCCAATATGTTTCGAATGGAGATCCATTTTATATTTTCGACAACTTTGACACATATTTCTCAGTTATAGAAAATGTTTCAACAGTTCCTCTGTTGTATCTTATGAGAACATTTGACCTGCTCTTCATTACCGCCGATAAGATGGGCCAAAAACTTTCGCAATTTCTGTCGACTAACGATGCAGCTGGAGCAGGAGATCGTAGCGCTTATTTAAATCTAATCAAAATGACAATGTTTTTATTCATAAACATGGTAAAGGCTATTGACCAGGTTGTTGCACAAGCTCAATCGGGAACAATAAATAAAAAGGGAAGAAAGAACGCCTCAGATTCAGAATCACATCCAGATTGGGAGCAAAAAAGGTTTAAATTTCTAGTACAAACGTTTAATTTAATGCAGCTTCCCTTAGAACGTCTTTGGAACCCTCCCATACCTGAGGAGACATTTGTAAAGTAAATTAAATTAATTTTTATATGATATATATATAAATAAAAAAATCTTTTAGCCTACTTACGGACATTTGTTATCGCACTCTAGAAATGCAGCATTCAGCGGTCAAAGAAAAGCATATTAGTGATACGTTGTTCCAAATTTTTGGCACTGCCATCAAACGATTCAATCACGCTATCACATTTCCAGTGCGTATATTACAAATTCTACGAACCTGTGAGAATGCCGCAGCTCCAATAGCAAATGGAATTCATCTTTTGCACGAAGATTATGGCATATCGAGCATTTTCTCCGTTTTAATAAGAGACATCGTAGAAACATTGACTGTAGAATCCGCTGACACAGCGATTTCAAGAAATTTTTCAAATTTCTTAACCGAACTCAGTTGCACGTCACCAAAGATGATGATTCCACATTTATCTACTTTAAGTGAGGAACTCTTGAACTGTGATTCACATGTGCTTCGCAACTGTATTTTGCAAATAATGGGTGAAGCCATAATTGGAGAACTTACTTCAGAGGAATTGTCCGAAGACATGAAAGAAGCTCGAGATGAATTCTTAGAAAATCTTTTACTTCATGTAAACGACGTTTCAGCTCATGTTAGAGCAAAAGTTCTGCAAATTTGGACACATATGAAAGAAGAGAACGCTGTGCCACTTTCTTTTCAGCATAAGGTCTTGAGTGAGACCGTAGAGCGCTTAGAAGACAAAACCTCCACTGTTAGAAAAAGCGCTGTACTGCTCATTAAATCATTTCTAGAGAGGAATCCTTTCGCTGCCAAACTAACTTTACAAGAACTTATAAAAAAACACGAAGAAGAATGTGCTAAAATGGAAAAACTTAGCGACGTGGTAGCGGAAGAGCGAAAAAAGGCAGAGAAATTAGACGAAGAATGGAGTTTAGTCATACCGGAATTGTTTCCCTTTGTAGAGGAAAATCTTATTCAATGTAAGGAAAATTTTGCTTTACCAATTCAGATAATAACTTTTTTCTGCCCTCTAGGTACCCAAGACATTCATGAGACTCAAGAAAACTATGAAGATCTTGTAGCCAGAATTTCCGGTTTATTGGTCGAAAAGAAGTACAAAGAAGCTGTAGGTCTAGTTAGAAAAGCAGATTACGTAGCTGGTAACTCAGAGCTAAGGTATGTTTAGATAATATTTTACTTTTTAGACAAATAAATTCCTCTTTTCAAAAGGCATACTCTGAAGATAGAGGAACAGTGCGCCTACTACATGACTTTACTCAAATCATACATGTTCCTGGCAAAAGGCTGTCGAGACCTTGTAAGTATTTATTTAACTGAACCAGTTTTTGAAAAAATTGTAGATATTTTTTAGCTTTTACGTTCGAAAAATATATGTGCGAAATCTTACTTACATACTTTCTAAGAAATTTAGAAGAAAATCTAATTTTCTGGTATTTTTTCGAATAAAAAAACCGTAGGAGCCAATTGTTACTGTCGATAATTAATCCAATATATAATTGTCGATTAATCTGCTCACAGTTGGTTATCGAATATTCTTCTCTACACGTTGTTTTCACAAACGATAACTCGGAGTATTTTTCTTTGGAAACCACTAAAAGTTTCCTCATCCGCTTAAGATAAGGTCCATGCTTCCGCATGTAGTAGCATTGGGATAATCAAGGTCTTTAAAAGTGTTACGTTAGTTTTGTCTAGAAAAGGTTTGTTTTACCAATTGCCTTGTTAGCCCAAATTGGCGTCAATTGGCAACTAAATTTCCGTTTTATATCCGCATTGGTGTAATTTATCGTATCTATAGCGGATCCTAGGTAAACGGATGTCCTGTACTAAAATAAAAAAATAAATAAGGTGGCGCAACAGAGCGAGGAGCCACTGGGCCTAGCGCATTTCTCACAACCATGCCTTGTGAGGGAATGGAGGAGACCTAGAATTTTCTGCCGGTTCCGAAAGACTGAGAAAGCGCTTTTGATGAATGAATGAACGAATTTACTAACGGAGGACTTGCCAGTTCCTCGCGAAAGGTGATACCCGTGGAAAAAAACATTTTTGCCGCGCTGGGATGCAAACCTCGAACCTCTGGGTTAGCAGGTGAACATGCTAACCATCACGCCACGGGTACCACGAAGTCCTGTACTACCTCGAAGTTATGCCTGTCTGTTGTGACGTTTTGTCCAATTCGTCGATGTTTTTTTGTCCTTGTTTGACGATAGCATATACAGTCAAACCTGGATAAGTGAGAACTGGATAAGTGAGAGTAATAGCCAGGACCCGACATTTTAAACTCCCAAAATCTCTATTAGCGAGAAACAGAAACCTCTGTAAGAGAGAGTCGTTTTTCCCTCATTGACCTCCGTAAGTGAGACTGCTACTTGACTATACCTCTCTAAGCGACAGTCGAGCAAACAAATTCAACATCTGCTATTTTATGACTCGTTATTAACTTTCTACCATTGTTTTTGTATTGTTTTCTCGTCAATATTGTACCCATTCTATTTCGTGGAACTAAAAAATTTTGTTATTTTATCGCATTCTTTTTGAATGGACGTCCTGCGTCCCTGTGTTTATGTAATTTTATCATTATCACATATTAACTACATTCGTTCTTGCTGTCACTTGATATTGCTGCGTACCTCTATAAGTGAGAAACGCTACCCATGTACATTAGCGAGAAACTCGGGTTAGTGAGAAACCTCTATAAGCGAGAATGAGATTGTGCTCCCTTGAACTCTCGCTTATCCAGGTATGACTGTACATCGTTTTGCCCTCGTTAAGCATCAAATATGTACATTTTGTCGCTTCTATTGCAATGCTCCAAAGAGCATTCATATGGCATTACGCTTACTTATTTCCATTAATTGTACAGATTTTTGAAAGATTATGGTTCTGGCATTCGCATTTGGAACCTCCCATGTAACAGCAAGATGTGTTAATTACTACGCACCACTTTTTTAGGATCTGACATACCATACTGGAGTTCTATTTATCGCAGAATGGATATGGACTGTAGTTTGGAAATTAAGGAGAAAGAAACTTCCTTAATACAGTAGTCCCTCGATAATATGAACTTATTAAAACAAGGCGTTCCCGGATTTCAGAGGGATTCACACTGGAACTTTTTTCTAACGATTAAAATAATCTTTATTACCATTAAGACAACAAACCCAATTTTTTTCAAACAGACTTTTATCATATTGAATTCACAAAAAAAAAGTAGTTGCGTAAAGCGCTTTCTCACTTAGCTTTCAGAATCTGTAAAATTTGTTAGTCCCTCTCACAAACTATGCCCGAGAAAAATGCCTCAGGGCTCCCCGAGCTTTGTTGTGACCCTAGGTGTTTATTTATTTTTTGTTTTATTATCCAGAATTGCAATGACTGGTTTTTGTCATTACAAGATTAACGCTCGAATTATCTTCTTAAGTCGTTTTATATCTTGTCGCATTAGATAAACCATTTTTATTTTTAAATTTACTCTGTTCTGACTTTTGTATCATTTTTTGCAGAATGAGGAATTGGGTACACAAATCAAAACAGTTCAATTTCATCAAGACTCAATCGACTTTTCAAAAGTTATTACAAAAGCTGTACCAAAAATTCAAGATATGCTTCTTTCTAAGACAAATAGTGACGTTTTCGAGGCAGTAGATTTTTTTACAACAGGGTATCTTTTTGGTATTAAGGGAACAGAATGTGGAATGCGTCGCATGTTATACCTAGTTTGGTCTAGTGACAAAGAAAAACGCGACGCTGTTTCAAATGCATACAAAAAAGTTTTGTTCACCACAGACGAAACAGGAAGGTGAGTTATTTCTTAAATAATTTAGATACATATATCCTTTTTAAATAATATTATCTTATCCTTAGAACTCATGCTATCAAGGTTGTAAAAAATCTGAGCAAATTTTTCGAGGATCTGAACTACGGTCACTACACGGCCATGGAATGCTTAGTTCGTGAATGGGTGCAAAGTGATGACATAGATGCTGTAATAATCCAAGTGCTCTTTGAACGTTTAACTCTAAAACATGAGGGAACTACTGAAAACGAAGCAAGACAGGCCTTGCAGTTATTGATCATGGCATCGAATGCAAAGTCTTCCATAGCTGCGTCTAATATTTCTATAATTGAAGCAATTGGCATAAGCGACCGAGCAAAAAAGGATCCCCGATTATTTACTAGTTGTTTAGAGTTCTTTTTAAATTCAATTGACTCTTCAATCAGTTCAAAATACTACAAACGAATGGATACAAGCAATCCTTTGGTGCAGAAAATAACATCGTATTACCAAAAATTTTTTTTCCATCCCAAAGTACCCGACTTTGATAAACTTACTAGGACAACAGTAGAATTCTTTTATCATATTTGCCAGACGCCAGATTTGATTTCACAAAACATATTGACTGACTTGGCAAAAAAATTCAAAGATTTCGTGATAAAAATTGATGAAATCCGCGCCTCACAGATTTCACAGTCTGACAGCCAGCAAAGTGAAGCCGAGGACGCACATACACCCAAAACGAGAATGCCTGCTTTTCTAATATCGAGGTTTCTATTTTTAATCGGCCATATGACGATGAAAGAAATGATCTTTCTGGACATCGATGTCTATAACAACATGAAATTTCGCCAGGAACTAACAGAAGAAAAGAAAAATGCCAAAAAGAAAAACGCTGATTTAAACCGTAACAAAAGAAAAACAAATCATAATATGTCAGCTACAGAATCTCTTAAAAGACTTTCTGGTTCCACAGCTGAACCACAACAAGAGGTAATATAAATGTAATATTTTATTATAAAATTTTTATTTAATTTTGCCTATTTAAGCCTGACGATGACTTAGTGGGAGCAACTGCAGAAGACAGTATTGCTGAGTTAATAAACCACATATGCGAAGATGTCGTACTGTATGCAGATAATGCTTTACTGGCCAAAATCATACCGTATGTGATTGAAATTTGCAAATACCCATCTAAGTACAAAGATCCGCACTTACAACAAGCAGCAACTTTGACGCTTATCCGTTTTATGTCCGTCTCTTCAAAGTTTTGCGAAATGCATATGCCTTTCTTGATGAATATCTTAAATTGTACAAAAAACATAAAAATTAAGTGCAATATTGTGGTAGGCTTGTCCGATTTAACATTTCGGTTTCCAAATGCCATAGAGCCGTGGACTGGTCACTTCTATTTAACTCTTCATGAAACGAACGACGAGCTTAGATTGACTGCAGTAAAGATGCTTAGCCATCTCATCCTTCATGAAATAATTCGAGTTAAAAGTCAAATAGCCGATCTGGCTATGTGTATTGTTGATCCTAGCGACGAAATCAAAAACATAACTCAACAATTTTTTAAGGAGATTGCAAATAAATCAAACATTCTTTACAACGTACTGCCCGACATAATTTCCAAATTAAGCGATACAAATATTAACATTGAAGAGGAAAAATATCGCATTATAATGCGATACATTCTCGGCCTCATACAAAAGGACAGACAAGTTGAGAGCTTGGTCGAAAAATTATGTCTTCGATTTCTAGTTACCACTGAAGAAAGACAGTGGCGCGATATTTCATTCTGCCTTAGTTTATTGAACTACAACGAGAAGACTATTAAGAAACTTATAGACAATATTCAATACTTCAAGGACAAGGTTCAGGTGGATGAGGTATACCAAGCTTTTAAGACTATTATTTCCGCTACATCCAAGTTGAATAAACCAGAGGTAAAAACTTTGATCACGGAGTTCGAGAGCCGCCTTAACGAATGTCTTGAAGTAAGGTATGATAACGACGACGGAAATCTAATTGAAACGCCCAAGATCCGTGGATCAAATACAGTCATAACGACAAATAAAAAGCCTAGTAAGAAGTCCTCACAGCCAACAAAAAAGAAGTTTCCTACCACTACCAGAGTACGGAACAAACCAATAGAAACAGAAGAAAGTTCTTCAGACTCATCATTATCGTCGCAAAATGGACAACCGACTACAAGCACAAACAAACAAAATTCAACAACAGGAGCCAAGCAGAAAACTAAAAAGTTTACGCGTGTGATTGAAGAGTCCAATAGCTCAGATGAGGAAGAAATTCCACAGAGAAAAAAAGGCCGAAACAGGAAATGATATGGATTGCCTTATAAAATTTTCAACAATCTACATTTATATACGTATTTATCAATACATCAAAATAAAATTTTTTAGGGTTTTGATTTGACTCATTTGATTTTCAAACAGCATTATTATTTATTTTTAGATCGGTTTCTACGGTTATTTAATTTCACACACTTGAAATTGGGAACTCTTTGTCTGCGATTTTGCTGCACTGCTCGAAATATGAAAAACGCTGATTTTTTGCAAAAACAATAATTTAATAAAAAATATTTATAGAAAGTTAGTCGAATTCGAAAGAAGTGCATTTTGAGACTAGAATGATTCGAATGTTAAACATGTAAAAATTTCGAATCGTTCGAGTTTCAAATGCACTTCTTTCGAATTCGACTAACTTTCTATCGAATAGTATGTCAAAATAAGCATGAATATGTAAATTGACTAGGAAGCCTCAAAAGTCTCTAAATATTACTTACAGCCCTATTATGGTTGTCAAATATCAATACGATACTTGATAAATTTGCTCGTCTATCAATGAAATTGGTTAAGTGGTATTACAGATAACAACCACCAGAACTTTTGATCAGTTGTGAATGAAATGCTTTTTTGCGATCCATTGTGAACGTCTCTGGTTGCTTATTCGGTATTATGATTATCAACTTTATTGATAGCTATCAATTTTTCAGTCAATCGCAAATTCGTCGTTGATGAAAATTTTTTTGGTTTATTTTACTGGAAATGTGTAGCCAAAACACAGGTACGTGGTTGACTAGTATAAGGGCTATATCGTGAAGTGTTTTTTGTGTGCCGTATAGCAAAAATTCATTCCAAATTGAATTTTGAAGTTAAATGTGTTTAGTGTTCATTGAATGCAGGAAATTCATTCCATTGTGAACAGTGTGCTCGTACTGCTCGTACTAATTCCTGCATTCAATGAACTTCGCACATTTGAACTTCGAAATTCAATTTGAAATTAATTTTTGCTATACGGCACAAAAAAACACTTCACAATATTATTCTATCACGTACCTGTGTATTGGTTGCACAATTCCAGTAAAAACAAACATTTTTTGGTTTAAAATGTTTGTCAATAGAGCCGTTCACACTGTAAAATTAGTTGGGCAGACTTTAGCTTGAACGGCCAATGCTTGACAATGTGAACCCTCAGACGACCGCTTGCCCAACTTGTTGGAAGAGTTTCAAATATTTTTGAAAGCTTTGAAGTTGGATGGAGCGGAGGATCATATGGCATAAAATTGGACAAGCTTGATATTCTGAACGCAAACTACATAAATCCGACCATCCAACATCTTTCAAACGAAGTCTGCCCAACTAATTGTATATACTCGGCTAATGGGGTTGGGGTCGAAATCCTGACTCCCAAAATCCCGATTCCCAAAATCCCGAATCCCAAAATCCCGACTCCCAAAATCCCGAATCCCAAAATCCCGACTCCCAAAATCCCGACTCCCAAAATCCCGAAAAGTACTATAATTTACACTACCTTATGTTTTCCATATGATTTTGTAATATCAAACGATGAGAATCAACAAGAACTAAGTTTTAGTACCTTTTTCATAAAATAAGACCGCACTGGTGGCAATTTTCTAGTACTATTAAGCATGGTAAATTAAAAGTATAAAAGAAATGGTCTCACACAGGAAAATTCAGTTCAAAATCGACGCTGGACTTCTTCCTGGCTACCTCCAACCTGGTGCATATGCTACCAGAAATAAGGAACTTCATCTGCACAACAGTCTCCAGTGACTCGGATCACGAAGCTGTTCAAATTTCAATTAATCTTAATGAACCCATTACTTTAATTTCAGAACCACCTGAGAGCTTCATCAACTACAGGCGGCTGGATGTTGAAAGACTTCAAAGCGACATCGAAGAAAACCTAGCTCTTCCCCCCACAAACAGAAACTTACTGGATAGAGAAATCGATGCTGCCATAGATAGCCTCGATAATGCTATATATGGAGCGATGAACAACCAAAAACAGCCTAAGACATCAAAAGATAGGTACCAACACCTTCCTGAGTACATCCAGAACCTGTACGCGCACAGACAACGGCTACGGAAAAGACTACAAATTATTCATCAAAGGCACCTGAACACAACAAACATCGAATACCAGACAGTGAGGAATGAGCTTCAGCAAGTTAACATCATGTTCCGGAACTCTATTCGACACCTAAACAACATCCAGTTTCAAAAGAGGTTGCAAGCAATCAAACCAGGACCCGATGCCTTCAAGAACATCAACAGGATAATCGGAAAACAACCAAAGATCCCTGAAATTATCAGTAGCAACAACGTGGAAGTTACCTCAACCCAGGGCAAGGTGGAAGCCTTTGCAAACCACTTTGAAGGAAACTTCTCTCCAAACCCACCTGCCGATCCCACGTTTTTGCAGGAAGTAGAGGCATCTGTTCAACAAACCCTTCAGCCAAATCCTGATGTAGTGACCTTTGACGACACCAATCCAGCCAATGATCCAACTGACAGTCCACATCTTTGCACTCTGGAGGAAGTTGCAGAGATCATCGGAAACTCCAAGCCAAAAAAATCAGCTGGTCCAGACGGTGTGTCTAACTACATAATCAAAAGGCTCCCACATGCAGTGATGATCTTCCTCACCATTATTCTCAACAACTGCATTAACAACTGCTACTTTCCTGAGAAGTGGAAAACAGCAAAAATCGTGGCTATTCCGAATAAAGGCGCTTCCAACCTAGTCTCCAAATACAGGCCGGTCTCACTACTCAACAACATCAGCAAGTTACTGGAAGAAGTAATTCTCCGGAGACTGAAGAAATTCTGCAATGAACATTCAACCATCCCTGACATGCAGTTTGGCTTTCGGCTTTTGGCTTAAACTCCAACATGACATCACCCTCCCTCCTTCTAAGTTGTGTCGGGATTTCGTCGGTCGGGATTTTAAAAGTCGGGATTTTGTCCCTTTCCCCGGCTCCCGGCTAATGACGAATTTGCAAATGACTGAAAAATTGATAGATATCAAACATTTTGATAACCATAAAATACCGAACAAGCAACCAGAGACGTTCACAATAGATCAACAAAGCATTTCATTCAGAACTGATCAAAAGTTCCGATGGTTGTTATCCATAATATCACTTAACCAATTTCATTGATAGACGAGCAAATTTACCAAGTATCGTATTGATATTTCCCAACCATAATAGGCTGTTAAACTTAAGACTGATTAGAGAATTTGTGGTTGAAGCGAATTTAAAATGACACGTCGTCTTATGTCACTTTCCATTGGACGAAAGGAACCGTCCAGGGGCGTCCAGAAGCATTCTCAAACCGTTCCATTGGTGCTAAAAGATCGCTTCTCATGATTCTGAGGAGTGACAGCCGCTTCTCGATTTGAAGTGAGAATCGACTCAGAAGCACCAACACATGTTACTCAAATGTCAAAAAGAAAAGTTTCTTCAAGGAATATTTTTTAATAGCCATAGGTGTTTCACTCACACCAAGGAAATTACGTTAAACTGAATAGAAACAATTTTGGGTGTTCCATTGGTTTTTAAAATGAGTGCTTCCCCCTTCCCCGAGTGAAACCAATGGAAAGCGCCATTAGTGTACGTTTTTGACGTGCAAATTACGAGTATTTTTTGGATGGCCGAAAGGAAATATTAATACTTGTGATACTTACGAAGATAACCTATTCAGATACACATACATATATCAAATCATCAAATTCCTTATTGAACCCCTGCAAAACACCCTTGAAGGGTATTTAAGACGTTTAACAGGCCAATTTTAAAGGAGTTCCAAACCACCATAGAGTTTTCATTTAAGTTATTTCAACCATTTTATTATTAATTTTTTTTAATTAAATTACATAACTAATACAAATCAAGTAAAAATCATAGTGAAATTTATTTCATGTTATGTTAAAGTAACAATACAATCATGTGATACATGTGCTTATACCAAAAAAATGGAGAACAATAGCATTCCATTCCTTATCAAAAAAGAAAAAATACGCATGCTTTATTCTTTACAAACAAAAGAGAATATTTGAAGAAAATGTTTGTTTTCTTGAGAATTTTTTTTTTCAATTTTTTATACTCTTCTATGCTTAATATTTAAATTTATACTTTCATTCATACATATATATATATATATATTTATTTATATATATATATATATATGTATATATATATATATTTAGTTATAATTACTTTTTACATATTCCTTCCTTTGCTTCAAGTCTATCTAAAAAAAAGATTATTACATATTTTGAATATTTGTTGAGAAAATTTTGTTCAAGGTCTCTTCATAGATGTTCTTTATTTTTTGCCAGTTAAACTGTAGAGCTGTTTCGAGATCAGAAAACGTGATAGAAACAAATAACTACAAAGAGTTTTAAAAGGGTGACATTCATATGCTGTTTCTTTTTCTTCAAGCCATGGCTTGTTTGTAAGCATTTATGTATTCCGAATTTTACCCGGCACATAGTTTTTATCGATAGTGTTCTCCTGTAAGAACATGTGTAAGCACCTTTCGTTCTGGGCCAATGGATGTCCGGCAATTTTGTTAATAAATGCCTCAAGCCCTTTTCGCCTCTCCTCGATAAAATTTTCATCAAAAATTCCATCGTCGCCTCGAAAGGGCATTTGGCGCTTCCATGCCTTCCCTGGCAATGGAGGGACAACAATCTGTGAAATATTTGGAATTTATTGTTAACATTATTGATCTGTTAAGTTAGTTCTTTTCGCACTCACCTTACTGTCTCTTTCAAGCTCGTTTCTCAACCACTCAAAGTCACTGTACCGACGGCGAACACTCGATTCCTTGATTTTGAAAACTGGCAAATTTGTCTTAAAGAAATGTGATTTGATTAAAACAAAAAATTCTATTCTATTCGTTATAAACTAACAATAAAAAGTCAATAGGTTTATAAAATATAAGGCTTTCTTGAATAAATGACAAGCAGGCTGGAATACCCAGACCAATTACTGGTCTATTATCCTACCAGGGACACAGAATTCCCCGTTTTAGTAACGCAGTAGATAGAAACAAGGTTGTTGTTATTTCATTTGTACCCTCAATGGCAGGCGGCGTCCTGTCAGGTGCCTACTTGAAAGGGTTGAAGATAGAGCTTTAAGACTGAAAGATAACAGTTCAACTGTAAAATCGATTGATTATCTAAAATATCGTTGAAACATTACATGCCTCCCTCTCTTTAATCGCTTTTTCTACACAGTGGTCAAGCCAACCAAATAGCCAATTTATTTATTTATTTATTTATTTTTACACTTAGTACAAGCAAGCAAGCAATACAAACAAAACTTAAATCTAAAATAAAAAAATATATTCAAAAGAATGAATGAAATTTGGAGGGTTCGGTTCATTGTGAGTAGGAAGCAAGAGATTTACGGAGGGTTGATTTTGAGGTATGGAAATCGAACAGATTATAGGAATCATTGACATTACGTAACATACGTGACATAGGGTTGTAGAAACTATAATTCGTGCGGTGATAGGGAATTCGGAAAGGGGGAACAGTCCTAAGATTACGTGAATTTACATTAAAAGATATTAAGCTCAATAGCGAAGGACAATCAATGTTTCCATTCAAAAGATCTTGAATAAATACGATATCTGAGATCTCGCGTCTCCTTTGAAGAAACTGAAGATCAATAAGCTGCAGACGATCAGCATATGGAGGCAAACGATATCTATCTTCCCAGGGAAGTTTGCGTAGAGTGTAAAGGAGAAATCTACGTTGGACAGCTTCGAGGCGTTTAGCTTGTGTTATTTGATAAGGTGACCACACTTGGGAGGCATATTCAAGAATTGGCCTAACGAAAGTAACGTACAAGGATTTGAGAATATACGGATCGGAAAATTCTTTCGACCAACGTTTTATGAATCCGAGCATGCTGTTTGCTTTTTTTATAACATGTTCGATGTGGGAGTGAAAGTTGAGCTCTTTATCACAAATGACACCTAAGTCACGAGCAAAAGAGACAACGTGTATTGGTTCACCTTGTAGATAATAGCACCGAGGGGGCGGGGGTAGACGTTTGCGGGAAAAAGTTATAGCGTGGCATTTACTAACGTTAAGTTCTAAATTATTTTTGTGACACCAAACTGAGAAAATGTCTAGATTATCTTGTAAAATAGAAGAGTCAGCGGGGGATAAAATACTTCTAAATATTTTCATATCATCCGCGTATATCAAAACGTTACAATCAAGGATTTTGACAACATCATTAATCCCTAAAATAAAAAACAGTGGGCCAAGATGGCTGCCTTGTGGGACACCAGAAGGTGCTATGAAGGGGTTGGAGAGAGATGATCTGAAGCAGACTACATATTTTCTCTGAGTTAAATAGGTACAAACCCAAGAAATAAAAAGTGGGGGAAAGCCTAGGATTTTTAGTTTAAAAAGTATGATTTTATGTGACATTTTGTCGAATGCTTTGCTAAAATCAGTTGCAATAACATCAACTTCATTTCCTTTCTCTAAGGTACACAAGGTATGGGAAACAAAATCCACTAGATTGGTCGTGGTTGACCTACCAGCTAGGAAACCATGTTGTTCAGGAGCCAAAATAGATTTGCAGTGGAAAGACAGTGTATCATAAATAATGCTTTCGAACAGTTTTGGTATACAGGACAGTTTGGCTATGGGACGATAGTTAGACACATCATTCTTTGGTCCTTTTTTATGGATAGGAATTACATAAGATGTTTTCCAGAATGTTGGAAACACATCTTGTGAAAGTGATAGCTTGAAAAGGGCTGTCAGAGATTGGACAAAAAAGCTCGAACAGTTTTTTAGGACTATAGCAGGAATTCCGTCAGGACCAGATGAGTAATTATCCTGAAGTTTATCTATTTTATTTTTGATTATGGATGGGAAAATATCCAATGTGTGAAATGAGGTTTGTGGAGAGTTATTTAGATATTGGAAATAATGAAAATCCACTTCTATCCGACGTCACAGTCGAAGAAGTTAGGGAGGCAGTTAAGAACTCCAAAAAAAGCAAAGCGATTGGGCCAGACAAGGTACCATATGAGTTTTGGAAAAATATGGGAGACATCGGGTTAAGATGGCTCACGATTCTCATCTCCAAACTTGTAAGAGGTGACAGTTTGCCTAATCAATGGAGGGAAAGTTTTCTTCTTCCAATGTACAAGGGAAAGGGAGATACCAGAAGCTGTGACAACTATCGTTCGATCAAGTTGATGTCCCACACTATGAAGATCGTTGAGCGGGTTTTGGATAGCCGACTGCGGAAAATAATAAGGCTGTCTGATGACCAATGCGGGTTTGTCGCGGGTAAGTCAACTACAGACGCAATCCAAAGCATAAGGATCATTATGGAAAAACACCGAGATGCCTTAGAGGATTTGCATATTGTGTTGGTTGACTTCGAAAAGGCATTCGATCGACAACCACGAGATCTGATATGGGTGGCCCTCAGACACCGAGGAGTTCCTGAAGCCTATGTGCGAATAATTATGGACATGTACGAGGGAGCAGTTACAAAAGTGAGATGCCCAGCTGGAGTCACCGAAGAATTCCAAATAACAGTAGGTGTACATCAGGGAAGTGTCTTGAGTCCACTGCTCTTTATTGCTGTTCTGGATTATTTGCTCGAAGGAAAAGTAACGGACAATAAAGTACAACAATTATTCTTTGCTGACGATGGAGCCATCATAAGCGAGGATCCTACATCCCTGCAACGAGCACTTGACGTTTGGATTGATGTTCTGGAAGGAAATGGGTACCGTATTAGCGCTAAAAAGACTGAATACCTGTGCTGCCCTTTTTCTGATCCAGACAAGCCTATTCCAGACATTTATTTGAATGGAAATGTGCTTCCCAAGTGTGAAAAGTTTAAATATCTGGGATCTATGATCAATAGTGAAGCATCTTGTGATGACGACATCAATCATCGAGTAAGCGTAGGGTGGATGAAGTGGCGAGAAAACTCCGCTATCTTCTGTGATCGAAAAATGCCCCCTAAGCTGAAGGGAAGACAGTTGTCCGTCCAGCTCTGACATACGGTTCACAATGTTGGACAATGTACAAAAAGTATGAGAGCAAATTGACGGCAGCCGAAATGAAGATGCTTCGGATGACAGCAGGAGTAACAAAGCTTGATCGAATTAGAAGTACTAAGATCCGTGGAAGCCTTCATGTCAAAAGTACCATCTTGGACAAAATTCAGCACGACCGGCTCAGTTGGTATTGTCATGTTCAAAGGAGAGATCCGCAGAACCCCGTCAAAAAGGCAATATCGTACAACGTTTCAACAAATTCGCGACGAAAAAGAAAAGGCAGGCCAAAACACTCCTGGTGCAAGCAAATGCAAAAACAGCAGCATTTGGTTGGCCTCAGACAGGGAACAATCCAAAACCGGGAGGCTTGCCGACGATTTCTGAGGTCAACGCGGCGTACCCCACAGGCGGATCACTAGTGTGAAGCAGCAAAGTGGGAGAGTTGTGATCGCTTCAAGATCACTACTCGTAACGCCGAAAATGAAGAAGAAGAATGAAAATCCACTTCTACCTCGCAAATAAAAAAAATTAGAGCTGAGTTGAGATAAGGATGGTCTGACGTATTCGGGAACAATTTTCATCCTACTGTTTCTTAACTTAAGAAGAGGACCAGAAAACATCCATAAGTAATCGCTTTGTATAGTGATGATGAATTTTTAATAAATATATATAAAATGAGAGAGCATGATTACTTTACAACCTGCCACCAACGTCCTCTACAAATACATTCAGCCTTTTTATGAGTTTCACGTGAACAGCTTTTCGCCCGGAACATTTTTGTTCGCCCGGAATTTTAAAAGCTATTATGAGGTTCCCCTGAAAAAATTCCACTTGAAATCAGAAAGTTCACTTCGCAAAAAAGACCACGTTTAGTGTCATCCAATTTCCCGTCACTGCTCTCAACTTTTTCACATTTCATGGGGAAAATAAAATAAAATTTTAAATGCTTCAATAAAGTTACTTAAGTAGAAATAAAAAAATGGCAAATAGATATTGCGAAGAATAAGTGCTGATACAAATTGGCCCAGAAGTTTGCAAATAAATTTCAAACGACTTGCTTCATCACACTTTAATCGGAATCTACACCACATACAGATGGAATGTCCAGCTTATAATAATCAGAAGAGCTTCATAAATCGGAAGCAGATTGAGATCTAATGCAAATTGATTTTCATAAATCAAATCGGTTTAAGTGGGTCGTCTACCTTCGCGATTTCGAATCTAGATACTATAAAGAATACGCCTTATAAGGATTCATTCAAAGAAAAGCTAGTTCAAATACTACCGACCTCCTTACCCAGCCCTGCCCATAATAGGTTTTATATAAATCATTTAACCTTAAACGCGTTTTCTCGAAAGCAGAGTTTTTTAAAGTCGTTGGCATGATTTTAACGGAACTATCGAAGATTTTGAAAATCTATGATTCGACACGAGCTTTTTAAAAAAATATATTTTTTTTTTTAATTTGTCACAGCTTTTTTAATCCGAAAAAGGGTAGCGTAGACTCCCTACCATTTTGTTAAGGGGAAATCGTGCCACAAAATCAAAATCAATTCAAGGGCTCATCAAGGCCAATATAGCGAGAAAAACTTTCTTTTTTGTAAATTTTAATAATATACTAATTAAATAAAAAATACTTTGTGTCAGAATCATGGGGTTTTCTCCTAATCCATCGTTACTCTCGAAAATCAGGCGGGAAGGTAGACGACCCTTAAATATTTTCAAATTGTTTGCGCCCATTTATCATAACTTTTTTCCAATTTTGTTTATTTGAACTTTTCATCTGATGAAATTGAAAAAGGGCGTAAAGCCGTAAAGCAACGTCCGAAGCTCATTGAAATGTTCAAATATAATGAAACATTTCGATAATATGAATTTATACGCCCTGCCAAAGAACATGCGATAACAAATAGAATCTACTGATTCTTTAAATAATGAAATTCCCTGTTTATATATTAAAATTTTTTCCCATTCTGGCTGATAAGTAAATAGAGCAGCTGATTATTGTATGAATCAGCAATCAGCATCCGTCTTCGAGTCAACTTCAACGACTTAAGATAGACTTATTTTTATATTTACATAGGTATTTCGAGCAGTTAATTGAATTTATTTTGTAAACTCACCCTCATGCGGACTTCATAGTCGGTGTAACGTTTTTTGCCAGCCGTCATTGTGGTCAGCGGATTAGCTACATCGATTTCTAAAAAATTTGCTGGTACCGCATACGCATCATCGAGTGTCTGTTTTTTAACATTAAGGCGACGTGTTGCATCGGCTGTTCCATCCGATTCAACCATCATTTTCTATTATCTTTTTGTTTAATTAGTACAAAGCAAAATTAATTCCAGAAAAAAAATTTCTCCAAAAATTTTATGGAGTGGGGTATTTATACTTGCTTCCAGATTTTTCACAAATGAACACAAAACGTGAATTGTGAATCCCAAGTTACTGACTCTTGTGTATATATAATTAATCTGCACATAAAAAAATACTGCAAAGTTTGGTAACCAAATTAAACAACAGCGTAATAAAAGAATTTTTATACTATTGATTGAAATGAGACTTTATAAAAACAAAGATCCGAAATGGCAAAACCAACCTTTTTTTCTTCTTTCTTTTATATTTAACAGCACATTCTTACATTACAGAGATCGTACAAATTAAATGACATTTGGATTTGACGCCCATTTGAATGAAAACTCAACGAAGATATTGAATGGACGTATTCACCAACGCAATATTCAGAATCAGATGCATTGAGTTTAGTGCTTTTTACTACTTTTCCACTTAGAATTGAATCACGCTTCAGTTTGAATTAGTGCGAGTGTATACCTAGACTAAACTTTATATTCAGCTGAATTCGCGTATCACAGGTGTTACAAAAGTAAAAATAGCCGAGTTTTATTGGGAATCTATATTCACTTAAGCTAAACATCGCAAAACATTGCCAATTGCTCATGGAAAAACAACAAATCTTGAGTGAATATAAGCCGAGTTTTATTGGGAATCTATATTCACTTATATTCACTTAAGCAAAACATTGCAAAACATCGCGCATGGATAAAGAACAACTCTTAAGTGAATATAATTGAATAGCGTAAGACGACAAAAATAACTCACTTGCAGAAGTGAACAACGGGGATGGTTGGTAAAGAGTTTGTGAAAGTGAACTTGGTAAGTAAATATAGCCATATAAAGCGTTTTATTGAGACTCACAAGTGAATTGAATATAAGTGAATTTAGAAATTCCCAATAAAACTCGGCTAATGTAAACAAGAGAAGTAATGGTTTTCCCTCTTGTTCTTTATTCCTCTATGACCTAGATCAAATCGGTTAATCGAGTGTGTTGGTGCGTTCCTTGTTATTACTTTATTGAACCGGTGGAAATTACCCACACACACACGCGTGTATACTGTGTACACACCTCGATTCCATTTGAGTTGGATTACCCGATTCGGTGAGGTAAGTAGATATCGGTTATTGGCGTTGTCAGCGGGCACTTCTGTTTTGCCAAGCATTTAAGCGTGTTAGGCTTAAGTGATACCACACTCTGTGAATCTTGTGGAGAGGATAAGGACACCGCAAAGCACTTCCTCTGTGAATGTATTGCTTAGAGGAATAAAGAACAAGAGGAAAACCATTACCTCTCTTGCCCCGCAACTTCCATTTGTTTACATTGTTGTTTTTGTAACACTATATTACTCAGGGACAATGAAGCACTCTAACAGTGAAAAAAAATTATGAAATCGGTTCAGTATTTTCCAGGTTCCTGGTTATGTCACCATTCCCGTTTCCGTACCCGAAAAAATATTTAAAGGAAATACTGTTTTTCTTACTCAAGTGCAATTAAGCAATTTAAGGTTCCTATTATGAGTAGCGAATCGAACGTTCGATTGGAAGCGAATGTTTTTGCGAGCTTCCTTTATAGCGGTATTATAGATTGTAGAAACAAAAACTTTTTAGAAAACTTTTTTTTCGACGTTTAAGGTATTTCAGATAAGAGAATGGACGAAGTTTAATGATAATAATCCAATAAATAAGTTTCTCTAAAACATTCGCTTCCAGTCAAACGTTCGATCCACTACTCATAATAGGGACCTAACGTTGAACAATTTTTTGTGATTGGTCCAGTATTTTTCAAATTTCCGCTTATGTTGGTGTTACCGTCCCGTTGCGGGAGCTCGTGACATGTGTTAAGTATTTTTGAGGTTATGTAAATCACTTAAACATGTTTCGTTGTACAAACAACATCTAACTGATGAGCCCATTGTTTTTACCTGGGCGAAACGCATAAGGAGTGAAGGTAACTTGAACTTTTCATTTTGATTTTTAAAATCAACAATCCGTAAGAAAATAATAAATTCTTTTATTATATATATATATTTTTTTTTTTCAATAAACATCGGCAAGAATGCAATGCCGTTCCCCTAGAAATATAAAGCTTACCTACAGTGTGTTTGCACTGTAAACTTTATATATGTGTCGACAAACATCGATCAAACATTGCGTCTCAAAAAGGTACAAACAACATCTAACTGATGAGCCCCTTGTTTGTACCTGGGCAAAACGCATAAGAAGTGAAGGTCACTTGAAATTTTAATTTTGATTTTTAAAATCAACACTCCGTAGGAAAACAATAAATTCTTTTATTATATTTTTTTTTTGTCAATAAATATAGTTAATATGACAGTTACACTGAGACTGTGAGACTGTTAGACTGTAAAATAATATATATAGTTGATCAGTTAACAAGCGGGGTTAAAAAAATAAAATAAATATTAAAAAATAGGAGTTAATGATAGAATGGTAAAATTTAGAGTTTTATGTATTTTTTAATGCCACATTATAAGAAACTAAAAAAAATGTTAGGAGTGGATAACCCTTAGGGGTACGAAAAATAGATAGTAGCCGATTCTCAGACCTACTGAATATGCATATAACTAACACCAGAATTTTACATGAGAATTTTATATGAGTGAATTTTATAAAGTGATTTTCTATACGGCGCGCATCTGTATAGCTGATCTATGTACCTAAATCTAGCCGTATAGAAATGAGACTATGAAATGTACCAAGAACTTGTCTAGTTTCTAGTTTGGTAAAAAAAATAGATATTTAGGAAAACAGGAAAGGAGACATCGATGCACGTGGCTTTTGAACGTTTGTGAATCGTAATGAAGGGGAAAAATAAGGCCAGGTAGAGCATTCCACATTCGGGTGGTTCGTCTAAAATATGAATCTCTATACTTGACTGTACGCCTGAAGTTGGGCACAAGGTAAAACTGATGAACATTCCTAGCAAGGCGGGTGTTGCGGCTCAACTGTTTCAGGGGAGGAATGCAATTGGCTATTTAACTAGAGCACTGCTTGTGAAAAAAGCTATAAAAGAGAGTGAGACAGACAACGTTTCGACGATGTTCAAGAGAATCAATCGATTCTACAATTGAACTATCACCTTTCAGTTTGAACGCTCTATTTTGTACCCTATCAAGTAGGCGCAAAGATGTTTGAGATGCACCTCACCAGATATGGGAGTTATACTCCAGTCTTGGGCGGATGAAGGCCTTATAAATTGTAGACAGATCAGAAGGGGTGAAGAACTTCCTGCATCGTCTTAAGAAACCTAAGCATTTAGCAGCGTTTTTGGCGACTTCAAATATGTGGTCATTTCAACGAAGATCATCGTTTACACACATACCAAGTACTGACATCTTTTCGGTTTCATAGATAATGGCATTGGGGGAATGTTAAGCTTCAACGACAAGAGACAGTATTGAGTTTTCGAAGCATTGAATTCTACTCGGTTCTTATGACCCCATGTAACAATGCTTTCAAGGTCAGAATTCAATGAGCTTATCATACGCAGCCGTTCCAGTTCCACATCCGAAGAGCAGGGACGTGATTTTGGAAACGAATATGAAAAGATGAGGGTCGAGTCGTCAGCAAAACAGTTGAGAGGATTAAAAGTTTCAGACAAGAGATCATATATAAAAATGAGGAAGAGAGTCGGAGACAAAACGAAGCCCTGGGGCACACCAGCATTTATGAAGTGGGTATCAGACTTGAGTTTTGGTGCGGCCTCAATGATTTTTTGTGCGGTGCTTTTGTCTTCAAAGTTTAACACCATTGTTGTTTTATTGTTGTGTCGATTGGTAAACTCCTGTGTTTTGACAAAAGAAAGCTCAGCATTTTCATTTAGGTTGAGTAGACTGAGACAAGTTTGTTTTGCTAGACTATTCATGTCTGTCTTCTCATCTGGAGGTAAATGCAACACAATCATGCTTTCATGTGACTTCTGGTGTAAGATTTCAAGTTGCCTTTCGAGTATTTCACAATAGCTTTCGACAGTGCATAAACGTTCCGTAAGATGTTCGTTTTGTGACCGCAAGAGCTGGGGTGAGATTCTGTAACTAAAAAGCGAACAAACGTTTTCGTGTGTGCGAAAGATTTCCTTCATGTTAACATAGGGAAATCGTTCGCGCACACGAAAACGTTTGTTCGCTTTTTAGTTACAGAATCTCACCGCTGTATTTCAGCGGTAACAGCTAGAACGTCGTCTTTTGTTCCTATGTTTTTTAGATGCTCAGTGAGGCAACTATCAACAATAGATTTTAAGTCGTTGGAATTAGAGACTGTTGGTGCCATTGTGATAGACTTTTTGAACATCGAAGATTCTTTGGATACGACCGATTTTTTGCTTATTGGCAGTTTGTTCGGAGATGTTTCCTCCAATTTTCTTTTCGGTTTCATATATCAAATATTAGGCGGAGCAAAATGGATGCCTCTCTGATGATTTTAATTAAAGGTCTTAAAATATCATACCTTTTATTAATTTGTATATTGTTTCACTTTTTTGCAATGAAGTACCACTAAAGAAGTCTTTTTATAGTGTTTTAATGTTTTAATTAACTTTATAATTGCAAAATAAAAACGAAATAAGCTAGAGCACAATAAAAGTTGACTTTTTTTCTCTCTCTCTCTCACTCTCTCATTTTTCAGACTTGAAGCCATCCAATACAACTTGTATTGAACGGTCGGAAAAGTTGATTTCTATTCAACGAAGAAGAGACTCATCGATACCAAATGCACGCATTTTCGATAAAAGAGCCTGATGCCAAACTCTATCAAATGCTTTAGAAATATCAAGCGCAATAATCTTACTTTCTCCAAAACAATGTATAGATTGTTTCCACTTTTCGGTGAGATAAGCCATCAAATCACCAGTGGAACGTTTGCCACGATAGCCGTACTGAGGGTCATTAAGAAGATTTCTTCAAGATATTTCATAAGTTGGCGGTTTATCAACGTTTCCGTGACCTTGGAAAGAACGGACGTTAGTGAAATTGGACGGTAATTGGAAGGGGAGGAAGATTCGCTTTTTTAGGGACCGGCTGAACAAATGCAGTTTTTGGTCATGCCAAAATTTGGCAGATATTTCTGACTCGTTGGAACAAATTTCGATTTTCTACTGAAGGGTTGCCTTTAAATTTTCGAAAATTACTTTCTCTATCCCTAATCGCCTCTTTACAGCTTGAATCAAACCACGAATTCTCTTTGGGGATGATACTTTCTCATGCCGTTGAGAATTACGTTAGATATCATATCAGCTGATGCATCAACGTTTCCGCCGAGAAAGCACAATGATCAATTGAAATTTCGAAATAAATTATTCAGGCCGTCCCAATTGGCTTTCTCGTATTGCCACACAGTTCTTTTAGGGACTTTATCTTTTTTTACCGTGACGGAAGACGAAAAATCTACTGATATGACACAATGGTTCGATTTGCCTAATGATACTATAATCCTATATTTTTCGGGATGAGAAGTTAGAAATAGGTCAAGAGTGTTGGCCGCATGGCCTTCAATATCTGGAACCCGAGTGAGCTCATCAACAAGCTGAGTTAATTGGTTAAACTCGGCGAAGATCTCAACACATTTTCCTTCGGGTGTTGTCTGGCCAGAATGTCGAAGCCAATTGTGTACATTGAAACCGCCGGCAATTGCGATTTCAGTGTGAGGATAAAGGGAGCTTTAACTTAAAAAAAAAAAAAAAAAAAATCTATTTAATTTGTCATTTATAATAAACTAGCTAAGCCGCCCGGCGTTGCTCGGGTCTGTAGTTTTAAGGTTCCCGTTCTCGTTTCTGTTTCTGTTCTTATTGGATTATAGGGATGAAATCTTTGCTTAGTTACTGATGAATTATGTGGCATCCCAGTGCTGAAAGAATTTTTGAAATCAGTCTAGTAGTCTCTAAGTTTCGTTCCCAACCCCGTATCTGTGGGAATTTTTTGTTCCCATGGAAATGTGTGAATAAATTATAAGTCTATGTCACTGAGAAATAATGTTAGATCCTAGAGTTGAAAAATTTTTTGAAATCGGTCAAGTAACTTTAAAATTCCCGTTCTCGTTCTTGTTTCTGTTCCCGTAGGGCTATAGGGATGAAGTCTATGCTAAGTTACTGAGGGATTATGTAGCATCCCAGATCTGAAAGAATTTTAGAAATCAGTCTAGTAGCTCCTAAGTTTCCGTTCCCAAATCCCAACCATGTTCCTGTGGGATCTTCCGTTCCCATAAAAATAAGTGAATGAAATAAGTAAATCTATGTCACTGAGAGATATTCAGCTCTATTATCGTAACAGATCGGAACGAAATTCATTCCGATTGGTACGAAATGTAAGATATTTGTATTATGGTAACGTTTCCGATTGCTTAATCGGACATATCTCCGAAAAGAACGAAACAATGCGATGAAAATGTCAAACTCACCGCAACCCGTCTAGAATTCATGCGATGCATGGCGATTAAATGTAAAATTGGTGGTAACGCATTCAAAATTCATGCGATGCATGCTGATTTCTTGGTTTTCTGTTCTATCCGATGTCTCCGACAGCAAAGTAGTCGCGGAAGGGTTGTTTTATGTCACCTACATGCGTCAGTGTTCTCCGATCTGTTACGATGATAGGGCTGATTGTAACATCCTAGAGTTGAAAGAATTTTTGAAATCGGTCTAATAACTTTAAAGTTCATTTGAATTTTAGATGAAACATTTCGGAGGGAACATGTACTATATTTTATCCGCATATTCCCACGGGAACAGAAGGATGGGAACCTTAAAAGTACAGACCTCAACAACGCCGCGCCGTGAATGTCGAGGGATAAGGGATATATGAGTATGTTTTAAGCAGCTCAGGGTGTTGATCTCCGCTGACTCATTAACTTGCTGATATTTGGACTATGCATGCTTAGTCTGACACGATAAGTCTGTTTTTTTTTTTTATATAAAACAGTGTTTTGTTCATAACGAAAGCTAACGCATTGCATTGATGTCGTCTCTGTTGCACGCTGCTCTATTTTTATTTGAGTCAATGAAACGATAGTCAATGCCCAATGTCGGTTTTGCTTACTTTTCCTTTTCTGATTTTAAGCATTCCGTTTACATTTTATGTCTGTGGCGTGATAAAAATGTTTTAGACGGGGTCGTCTCCTTGTCCTTCGAAATTGGTCAAATAGTTATATAATGTTGCTTTCCCAATCACGTTCGCGTATGATCCTTAATTCGAAAGAATTTTTGAAATCGGTCGAGAAGTTTTGAGGTTCATGTTTTCGTTCCCGTAGAAATATAGGGATGAATTATAATCTTAGTTACTGAAGGATAATGTATCTTCCCAATTCTGAAAGATTTTGTGAAATCTTTCCAGTAGTATCTAGGTTTCCGATTCCAATCCTGTTCCCGGATAAAAAAAATATATAGCTGAGCCTTCTGGCGTTGCCCGGGTTTTGTATATATGGTATATATATATATGAATGAAATATATCCTATGTTACTGAGGGATAATGTAGCATCCTAGAGCAGAAAGAATTTTTAAAATCTGTTCAGTAGTTTCTAGGTTCCCGTTTACATTCCCGTTCCCATAGGAATATAGGGATAAAAAGATATCCTAAGTCCGTCTCCTGGTCCTAAGCTACCTCCCTACCAATTTTCAGACAAATCCGTTCAGCCGTTCTTGAGTTATAAATAGTGTAACTAACACGACTTTATTTTATATATATAGATATATGGGTTAAGTATTCATTACAAATATCGAGATTTCATTGTTTTTAAGATGTATTATGCTATTTGGGGCGGAGACAAATTCAACGAATCAATAACCATTAATATTGGTTTAGCAGATCTCGAGTTATAAGTGTTGTAACAAACCCGTCTTTGTTTTATATATTAAGATATAATATTATAATAAAATAATTATGTACACAAATTTTTCTGTTATCAGATGTCTCTTTATTTTTAAATGTTAGTCTTATTCACTTGGTAAGCACTTTATTATATACTATAAAAAGATTATATCTTATTGTATGATGTAAATAATTCAAATAGCCAATACAAATACAAATACAAATACTTTATTGTCTAAAAATATGCAAAGCCTCAGAAAAAATTTTGATTTAAGTTTAAAGACGTATGGTTTTTGTAAAGTGTTAAAAAAGGTGGGAAAAATGATAAAAGGTAGATTGTTTTACTTATTGGGACTAAATAATTTTATCAATAAATTACTAACCTATGCCCGTGGAGCTCTTCGGAAGATTTTGGGAAAATGTATGCCACTGCAAGATTTGGTGGACCAAGCCGCTTAACGTCAGACAACAAAAACACAACTTAAAATAAAGTAAGGCGTAATTAGATGAATGCTGGCCAGATAAGGCGCAAGTTGGATCCCCCAGTGACGGTAAGAAGAGTGGAAGGCAAATTATATCCTTTGTTATAATGAACAAAACCCGATCTGCAACGGCATTATAATGAAACGAAGTAAGGATTATTAAGATCTTAGTTCTTCCGTTCCCGTTCCCGTTTCCAGGAATACGGGAGTAAAATAGAGGCCATGTTACTCAGGGATAATGTAGAATTTTAAAAATCCATGATTATTTATATCATTTATATATATCATTTATATTTATAAAAAAATAAACTCGCTTTCATATTTCTTAAATTACGATAATTTTAAGCTGACAAAGGTCGTTAAAGCACTGAAAAAATTAACGCAGGAAGTAAATCAAGAAAGTTGAATTTCTTATTTCTTCACAAAAAAAAAAGAAATCAGCGAACAAAACGAGACTGCTATTTAGTTATACCGGTTTACTGGGTGCAGCCAAGAATAAAATACGATTATTAAAGATTCTTACTTTTCGGGATTTGTACTTCAAAATTTATCAAAGTCCACGTGCACTTTTCTTGTTCGTTCATTAATTCGTTAGCACTGGTTCTCAAAACCGAATTTTATAATTCGCCAACAGTAGTAGGTAAATTTTTTAGTACTTCCTAGTAGTTTATAAATTTAAACAGTTTATATTCTATCTTTTTGTATTTATTTTTATATTCTATCTGCTAAACGCAGACCTTCATAATACTTGAAAATGAAAATATCAACAAAAGTACCGAAAAAATAGCTTCAAAACAGCCACTTTGGAAAATAAAACTTTTCTCTTTGAGACTGACTTTAGCCCAACACGACAAAACGAATACAAACAATGCTATATAACAAACTATAATTCAGAACTTCAAAATAAAGGCTACAAGTTTATATTCACGAACGGATCTAAGTCAAAAGATAATTCATAGTGTTATTTCACATTGGAATACGATCATCTCCTCAACACCTGCATTCTCTCTGATTTCACACCAATCTTCACTGCTGATGTCATCGCTATCCCACAAGGAACAAAATTGACTACTAATTCCAAGAACAAGTAAGTTTTTTTCTGATAGCATATCAGTTTTCAACGTAATCAAAGATCAGAATAGTAATTCAAATATTATTTCCGATATAAGAAACAAAATGATAATGATGCCACAAAAATTAGAAATGTTTCTGCCGATATTACGAGGAAACAAAGAAACCGATAAAGCTGCAACGTCCATCAGATTGAACTCAAACAGAAAGTAAATAAACTCTTGCAAAAGAAAACAACAAAATGAATGAATTCCTTACCACCACTATTACAAGAAAATAAACGAGAAAAAAATCCGCCCTCAATTCAACACAAACATCTCGAAACAAATAATATCTAACTTCATCCGCTTAAGACTAAGGCTAAGTCACAGATTAACAACCCGCTAACATTTAAAAAAAACTGTTCACCTTCCTGCTTCTTATTTTTATGTATATTACCTTGTAATTTTAATTACTAATCAACAAATATTTTATTACTAATAATAAATGTAGACCTTAAAGAAACAATAATAAGAGGTCAAATCTTTACAATTTCCATTTATTCAACATTGGTGCATTTGTAACACGAAATCTATTTATGCACATTTTTTGCTATCAATTCACCACCGATTTTATAAATCAAATAATTTCATAAACATTGCACATAGTGTTATCTGCAATAGAATGTTAAAATGAAATACGAGCAATCTAAAATGAATACATAAGTTTAATAACACTATGCTTTAAATACCATACATGATATATCTTATTATACATACTTTTCGTTAGGAGGATGGTTATGTATCATATTACGAGCGTTAAATTCCATTTCCTCTAGATCAGTTATGAACCTTGCCTTGCAACTTTTACTCCGTTGCTGTGAGCAAACCCAATATTTGCGATATTTCATGACTTTAGCGCAAATATAAGAGTTTCCGTCATAAACAATTTTTCTAGATCCGCGTTGGCCACTCACAAAACTTACTGACTTTGGGAAAACATCAGCGCTAAAGATGTTTCCAAAGTACTCCCCTTCATCTAAAAATAAAACAAAGTAAAAATAATGTTATTAGAGCCAATACAAAAACACAACCAAATGCTGAGAGCTTGAAACAAAATCAATATTTCAAATGCTCTTCTCTTTTCACGCAGTCTTTTTTATCTAAAAACTGAAATAAACATAACAAAACTTTTCTGGGCAAACACACCTCAACAAACAAAGAAACTATTTTAAACTAACCGAAACACTGCGTTCATTTATTTCTATTATATTTGGGTACATAGAAATAATGCACTTTATATAAACAAAAAAAATTTTAAATTATTTATGTTGAAGATTTTGGTTAAAAATATAAGCATATATTTATTTTTACATCAAAGATTGTAATTAGTAATCACAATCAACATTTTTCTTTTCAAAAAGAGAGTCTGGCAGATGATTGTGCGTCTGATTTGTTATAACCATTTGTCCAGTTTGACTAGATGTTATGAGTCTTGCTTTACAGCGGTTATATCGATTCTTGGAGCATAGCCAATATGTTTTGCATCCTTTGCTATTGTTACGAAAATATGAATATGCACCAACAATTAGTTTCGGCTTTCCTTTGTTTCCACGAACAAGTCGAACTTGTTTACCACTGTTTTTCAAGAGGTATTTGAGATCTGAAAAATTTTAATTATTATTGTTAGTATATTTATTTAGATATTTTTTTATATATATAGACTTAAATAATGTAATTTTTAATACTTATTTTAAATTAAAAGATCTCATTAGATTTGTGCTGAAACTTTTAATGTATTTTTGACTGAAGCGTTTATTTGATTTTTTACAAACAATGGAGCCCTCACCACTTCAACTAAATTTTTATTTCTTTATAATGGTTTCAATTTATTAAACAAAAAAAGTAAACAGAATACAAAAACATACAAACCTCTTGCAATAATTTTTTTAATCAAAAACATAAATTAAATTTTTCTACTTTAGTAGAGTTTTAAGTGCCTAAACTCTGGTAAATGATTGTGATCAGCAGAAGTCAGCCTGATATCATCTGGATCATCGATAGCTGTTATTATTCGAGCACGACATTTTTTTAATTTTACATGCGCACAACTCCAATAAACTTTATTGCCATAGTTTTTGTTTTTTATATAGGAATGTCCTTCAAACACCAGTTTAGGCTTGCCTCTTTGTCCCGATATGTATGTGAATGATTTAGGCATTGATTGGGAAAGAGCACCTACAAGAGAATAAATAAATGTTATCTTCAAAATCCTATGCTTTCAATAAATAATTACAAAAAATGCAGATTACTTAAGTATGATTTATTGAAACAAAAATGTATGCTTAAAAACATCTTAACCACTAAAGAATTAGAATATTCAATTGTATTGACTTTCTAAAAATAAATATGGCAAACAAGTACAAAAATGTATGCAGGTTTCAAAGTTTTTGGGTTCATCATCATTTATTAAATTTCTGGTTCGGACGAAGCAATAAATAGCCAAAATATACGACGGTTATATTTTAGAGAAACTATTTCTAATTTCTCTATTAGATTAGATTAATACAAGGTTAAATTTTCCGGAAAACATGTTAACTTTTAGCGTTTAAAGCAGCTGTAACTAACAACGTAGGGCAATAATGCATCAATTCAGTAAACTCAATTCATAAAAAGCTATATGTGTTCAATAAAATGAATTCCACGACGAATTGTTTAAATAGACATTGGAAAAATTTCGTTTGGTTTTATATTTCTTCTTCTGCCAATCTGGCAAAACAATTAATGAAAATTTATTTGCATTTCTTTATTATTATTATTATTATTATTATTATTATTATTGTTTTTTTTTAAGTTTAATTCACCTTTCGATAACATTTGCAGATGTAATCAAGCACAGATAATATTTTTTAACACTTTGCCCTCTTTTCAATTCCTGCTGTTTTAATATTCAGTCAATTCAAATTCATACCGTCCAGTCTTAACAATATTTTAATTTTGTGTGTCCAAATCACACATTTCTGCATAGCTATCTGAAAGGCACAGTTCTGTGGAAAGAATAAAAGATATAATGTTAGTTAAGAATGTCGTAGCATCGAATTAAAGAAAAACGGGTTTTAACTTACAATCTTTTTTATGTTAAAACTAGTCATTAAAATTAGATAATGATTTTGGTAAAATCCAAAGTTGAATTTAAATGTGCATATATGTAGGGATGTAGGCATTACAACAAATAGTTGAGTTCTTGATATGGTAGGGCTGATTCAGGATAGATTGGCGGTTCCGCTAATCTACCACGTCTGCCGGAAGTCCGTGGAACGACGGCTCCTTTACAACCGAGACGTCACCGCAGTAGGCGGAGAAGCTGAAGAGCTCCTCCGGTTCAGTAGGGCGGTTTCAGATCGCGATCGTCGTGACGTTGTTAAAACGTCAAAAATGTTCTGGTGGTTGTCGGAGCAACAACTTGAAGTTGATAATGATAGCGAGTCGCCAATGGCTGGCTTACACATGTTTAGCGTGTAAGTCTTAGGGTATAGGGGGTGGGCACAGTGGCAAACAAAAAAATCACAAAAAATTCAAAAAACAAAAAAAATCATAAAATCAAAAAAAAAAAAACATAAGAAAAAAAAATTACAAAATACAAAAAACCAAAAAAAAAAAATTAAAAAATACAAAAATCAAAAAAAAAAAAAAAAAATACAAAATATAACAAAAAAAAAAAAACCTAAAAGCTTCTGTGGCTGCTCTAGTTTTAAGTAGATTTAAGTAGTTTTAATTAGTTTTAAGTAGTTGTAATTAGTTGTAAGTAAGTTTAAGAAAAACATAAAAATGATCTATGAAACTAAGTTTTTTTTAAATTTTCTTAGTTATTAATTAGTTCTAGTTTGAAATAGACATATGGTATCTTTAGGCCGAAAGGCATTAGAAATAAGTTATTGTGTAATTTAGAGTACCCGCCTAGGGTCAGTAAGTTAATTAAGTTATTATGTAAGCTAGTTTAAACATTTTTGCTAGCAGTAAGTAGATATCTATATATATCTATTACTTGATAATAAAAATGAATTTAAAACTGAAAAAACTGAATAGTTGAGTTCTTTTCTGAGTTCTTTTATTGCTTTCGAAGGCCCAATAAAAAACAGGTTCCTCGATGGTTAGAGTACTATCTGATTATACTTGTAAGCCCAAACGTAATATTTTTTATTAAAATTATTTTTATTACAACGAATTGTTAACGGAATTACTTTTCTATTAAAACAAAATTTTATGTTTGGAAATAACTTAACTGCCAAAGTTCTAAATCTTAAATTATATTCGCTTTGTCACATATGTAAATACAAACGGTTACAAAAGTATTTGAATGTTTTCTGGGTTATTAGATTTATTTGACCGTCGAGGAAAAATCTGAAAAAAGGACGAGCGTTAGTAAATATTATTTGATTTATTTGTTATAAAAGTAAAATAATTTTGTTTTGGAAGAACAAAATTGTAAAGTTTTTTCGAATCTCTTTTTTCGGTAAAACGTTTCAATAATGGAGAATAAAAAAAACATTGCTTCCTTAGAGGTTGATTTATAAATATTTTGCTCACCTCTTGATAACATATATGTAGATTCAATTCCATTCCATTCCATTCAATTCCATTTAACTTTTTATCCATTGTTATATATATATGCTCTAATGCGAGTGGTTAGCATAGCGCAGACAATATTTTTCAACGCCATTTATTGCACGGCTTGTCGCACGAGCTCTACACCTTGCACTTTTATACTGGGTGCAACGCCAATTTGTAGTTTGTTTTAATATTCGATCAATCACAAATTCGTACCGTCCAACCAGCAACTTTTTATTCTTCTTTTTTGTATGACCAAAAACACACATTTCTGCATAGTTATCTGAAAAGCAAAGTTCTGTGGAAAGAATAAAAGGTATTTTATTAGTTAAGGATCACATGGCATACAAGCTTCGAACTCAAATAAGTAAAACGTAGTTTTTAAACTTACAATCTTATTTTTTTTATTATAACTTATTGTAACAATTCGTTAAATCGAAAATGAAAAATGTATGTATGATATTACAACCCATAGCTGAGTTCTTTTTTTGCCTTTAATGGCCTCATGTAAAATCGGGTTCCTCGATGGTTGTGAAGAGTTTTGTGTACAACTTTCTCGTTGGAGGTGTGAACTCGAGCGTGGCATTTATGTAACGTTGTGTATTGCGTACATCTCCAGTAAATTTTATCGCGTATTAGCTTTTCCTTAACATAGTAGTATCCATTGTGAAATAGTTGGGTTTTTCCTTTCTGACTTTTAACGTAGTGAAGTAGATCGTCATCTATAAAATAATAAGTAGAAAACCAATTAGAAAATGAGTCGAAGCTTTATAAACTGACGTAAATTTATAGTTTGATAAAAACACTCAAGTTTTCTCATAAATTAAAATTGTGCTTAACCGGTCAATAAACTTACGACTAGTTTACTCCAAATGACTTGTCAATGAAAAGAGCATTTGTGCAATTATCTTTGCTTTAGTATCTATTCTCAATTCTATTTGTATGTACACAGATATAAAAATATGAAAAGAAACTAGTCTACAGGTATTATAACTCCAGGTTATGTTAATGGTGTTCAATTATTTCGTACGATATTTGGGCGTTTTCAACCTCAATCCTCTCCGCTTTTACTGGGGTCATGTGTAAAGCCTTGTTTAGGCCATACTTGTTTCTTTTAAGCTCGGCGTGTATGTGTTCTGCTTTATTGATTATAAATTTGGGAGGCTGCTCCTTCAGCATCGTTATTCGTGCCGGGCATTTGATTTTTTTCGTCGCCATTGAGCTGCAGCGCCAAAGAATTTTCTTTTTGTTTTCACTCATCATGAGAAATCGTACGCCATTGGCCATTATAGCAGGACGTCCTCGCAGAGATTGTGTGAAGAAAACCAACATATCATCTGGATTTGGCACAATTTCATTCGCCAAGACAACTGCAAACAAAATTAAATGGAACGTTTGGTTAGTAAAGCCACGATACTTTAAAAAAAAAATTTACAATTAATTGCTATGAAATATTTTTGTACAAATACACTAAAAAAGGTTGTTTTCATTGCTATATCTTTATTTATGTAATATTATTTTACTTTAGACAAACATTAAACAACAGTAAGACTTTAATTTAAGTTCAATGTAAAAACGACTTGCTATTTCTTTTGATTTTTATTCGTTAAAGATGAATTGCTTATTCTTTTCTCGGTTTTTATGTGACAGTGTCTGTGTATCTGACGGAAGTCATTTGGATCAAACTTATTCATACATATCAAAACCGGACATCTAATTCGCCGATAATACCAATGACACCGCCAAAATAAATTCGTTCTGTTTTCATTATTTCGGAAGTATTTCAATCCATCTAGAAACAATAGCTGACCACCACGTTTCGACAGAGAAAAGTTAATTTTTGGATCAGTCCCAGTGTACTGCCCTCGGCCTAAAAATATATAAAAAAGTTTTTGTAAATAAAATCACATATCTGAGTTAAATAAATCAACGGTTTAAAGCCTTTAACTATATAATAAGAAAACTAATTTTTACTTCTATACATGTATTTACCACTTTTCTCTCACTTATCAGATTAAAAAAATAACAGTTTACTATCATATTGTTGTTGGATTATAATGAGTTATAAACATATGTATAATATGTATAAATGTATATATATTGATTGAACAAAATAAATTACATTTTATCAACATTAAGGAGAGTCGCAAATGCTTCTTTTGGCGATATTATCGGTTTGATTTCGATGTCATTGCTGGACGAGATTAAGGGTTTGATTTCTATATCGTTACTTGTGGTGTGTCTGTGTTGGTGGCAAAGACGAAGATTCAAAGTTGTCTCATCGTAAATTGCTATTGCTGGACACTTCTCTTTGTAATAGTTACTGCATTTCCAATATTGCCGCGATCCACGTTTTTTGTTTCGGAAAAACCGAAACCCATTTATCACTAGCAGTTTCCCTCCATTCTTTTTTGAATCAATGAAATCTATACGAAAACCTGAAAAATAATATTCTATTTAGTTTAGTTTATCTTAAAAAAATTACTTATATTTATAAAAATATCTCATATATTAACTGCGCAAAATAAAACAGCATTAAGTTTCATTTTTAACTATTAAATCTTTAATTAAATTTTTTCGGTTGGTAGGTACAGTTGTTTTTATTACTAATGGCTTACTTACGGCACTTATGTTTTCATTGAAAAGTAGTTTTTTTAAAGCTAGGCATACTTTACAATTTCATGATTGTGCACTCCTTTGAGAACGCACTTAGTTGGAACTTCGGAGCTGGTAATAGCTCTGGCTTTGCAACAACTATGCCATTTAGTGCATTTCCAATATATATTATGACCATAGATATTATTTTTAATAAACCGATGTCCTTCAAAGCATAGTAACTTGTTGCCGCGTGGCGATGTTGTGTATTTTATTTGTCCCCAATTGTCTAATGTTCGTGCGTCCAGGAACTTTGGCTTTCGATCGGATAATCCACTTTTGGTTCTTAGCATCGAATTGACTTGAACAGAACGAATGAAGCTCTCTGATGGCATGTGGAATGCTCGTCCGATATGCATGGATAGACCATGTTCTAAAATTAGAAAAAAACAAGAATTATCATAAATAAAAACTGTTTTTGGAATGAAATAAATGTGAAAGAATAATTTTTATGAATTTTCTTTGTGCATTCCTTTTTGGGTTTAAAGTCACATATAAATTAAATATGTAGTTTTAAAAATTCCATGAGTTATTACGCCATTGAAATATGTGCATAAACCTGTTTTTAATTCTAGCAACAAAATATAATGTAAATTATAAATTTGGTTAGTTGTACAACGTTGTATTGTTTTCATTTATGTCATAGAAATATTTGTACGTACATGATCAATTTTATAACAGTGTATCAACAGTTGAAAATCTTTTTATTTAATTGTCAGCGAGAAAGACGACGCTGACGCTATGGAATATTTTTTATCTAATCGAGCCCTTTGCCAAACTCTTTTCTTAAACTAACCCTAAAGGCGGGTAACAAGTTTTAATAAGACAATTGGGAGAATTGTGATGTTTTCGAGATCACAACACTTATAACAGCGTAAAAAAGATAACACAAGTTGGTAGTTTTGTTAAAAGAACTAGCATAATATTAATTTTCCGTTCTCTTCAGTTCCATCATAAATCGATAAAAAAATCGATTTCATAAATCGATCGGCTTTCCAGGCACTTCCTTTTAAATGTGGAAAATTGACATTTCCTGATTGCTGAAAACATTTAACTATACATAAAATTAAATTCGGTTAAGACTTCAATTGAGTTTCAATAAAACTGAAGAACCTTGTCAAAAAACAAATCGAATGAAGACGGGCAATTTATCAGTTCTACTCATTAAGATAGCCAAATAGACATTTTATAAATTGATGTTTTATATTGAAATAACAAATGTTCTGTTTAAAATATCAACTATTGAATACCAATTCCAAATCTTTTGTGGGTAAGCCTTTAAAGTTAAACTTATGATAGCGCTTTTTTTATGATAGTTGGTAGTTTTGTTAGCCACTAAATATAATATTTCTCAAATAATTCTTTTTGCAAACGGCTTTTTATAGCTTAAGCATTTTTATGTTTGAAGTAATGACGAAGCTTTTTTGTTGTTTAAAATATCAATTATTAAATACCGGTCGCAAATCGTTTGTGACCTTTAAAGTTAACTTACTTTTTGATTTGATAGCACTTTTTTAATTATAGTTGGCAATTCTATTAGTCACTAAGAATGATATTTTTTTAAAAAAATTTTTTAACAAACGGCTTTTTTATATGTACATATATACATAGCTTAAATTATTTATTTTTAACACTTTTACATTCGAAATAACTAAATATGATGAAAAATAATAGTCAAGGCAGATATTTAATCAATATTTATGGGAACTATACAATTCTTGCGACGGGTTTGTTGCATGAACGCAAATGATTATGCGAAAAGCTTTTCTGTATAATTTTTTCTATACCCGATTCATCTCTGCCGGTGACAATACGTGCGCGACATTGAGCAGTATCCTAAATGGAAAACAACATTTAAATAAGTTGTAGGTTTTGGTAAAAACATACTTTTAAACATTAATACATATATTAATTACTTTTTTTGAACAAATCCAATAAGTTCGGTAGGCAGAACGACGATTTTTAACATATTTGTATTCGTCATAGACAAGTTGGATACTGCGACGTTGACCTTGTGCAAACTCAGCGATTTCTGTAACATAAAATATTCAGTTAGATTAGTAAGAAAACAAAAACCTTTCGATTTTTTAACACACAATACTTAAACTTAAACCCAAAATGATTTCAAAACTTGTTTCAAATTAACATAATTTTTAGCCCCATTTTTAAGTTGCTGTGAATATAAAGTTGCTCAGTACTCACCATAACTTATCCTCGAATTTTCATATCATTGATGAATTAAGAGGAACAACCTTGCACGCAACTTTGTTTTCAGATCAACGCGATTTCGATAAACTTAAAGATTTTGTGTTGAAAAGCAAAAAATGTAAATATAAAATGCAATCCAAAACATTTCTCTCTCAATAAAGTTTTTTTGTAGTCCACAACTGAGTCTCCTAGTTCATGTGGAAGTTTTTACCGCCATTCATCTTTTAGAAGTTATAAATAGAAAGAGTAGATGTAGCATCAGAACTTCAGAACATCAGAATCTCAGAACATTTTTTAGTATCCCTTTTATGTTGTCCGTTCAGTTCAAATCAAGAGAATAGAACGAAGGGTTGTTTTTACATTTGCCCAAAACTGAATGTATAACATACTACAAGTATATAGAAAAATCAACAAGCTATTTTTCAATGACTCCTTTTCTTTGGAAATTAAACTTTTGATTTGTGAAACTCACTAAAAAGTTTTAATGTTTTTAATTGAAGTGAAACTTCTTAAGAATTGTGATTTGAAAATTCGATGAAACGAAAAAGCGACACAATTTTTTTTTACATAAATAGATTCAGTTTGTGATAGAATGAGGTAGAATACGAATAGTTCCTATAATCTTCGTTTCTTTCTTTTTCCAGCATTTGTAGTCCCCGTGTATTTTCTGAAGTACTTTTTTCTTTAAAGAGTTAACTTACTATTTCAGATGCTCCCATTCAAGATTATGTATTACAGACGAATATGACGGCCTTAGAAGATAAAACGAAAGTTTGAACGAAATAAATTGATGACTTTTTTTTAATTATACTGTGAATGATATAGCAATACCAATGGTATTAACAAAAACAATCTAAAAATCAATTTTCATCATATAATTCAAATTGCTCATGTTAATTTTAACGGTTTCTTATCGAAAATAATTTTAAAATTTTAACAGAACAAAAGTACATGTTTAAATGTTGCTTTGCGAACTTGGCACATGAAAGCAAATTAACAACATCTGCCACTTAATCATTGCTGAAGTCCTGATTGGAATGTACCAATCAGTATTTCAACCGTATAACTTATAACTACATATATGCTAAGTACACTTAAAAAAAACTTGGAATATTTAGGTTAAACAATTTAAATACGCAAAATTTAGTCCATGAATTCAAACCCATATTCAATTAATGATTTAGGGCTTTTCTTCTCTTTTTTCATAAGTTCTGCAATGTTTTTTGAACGACGCTGCTCTCGTTTTTTTCTCACCACATTTATTGGATGGTTGTGGTTAAGTGACTGTAAAACGATTTTCTGAATTCCTTCTATAATATTTGTGACGACTCGTGCATTGCATTTCAAACTTCCCTACGGAATGGTATACATTTTTCAAAATCATTAAGTTATGAAGAGTTCAATTGACTTACTTTTTTTGCACATATCCAATAAGTCTTATAACCACTTCGACGATTACGCACATAATGGTATCCGTTCGAAACTAACAGAGTGCAGCCGCGTTGGCCTAGAGTAAATGTTACTTGATTTTCTTTAATAATAAGTCCATCGATAACTTCCGGATTGAATTTTGCTGTTGCTAAAAAAAACATTAGAAGTATTAGTGTTTTTTGTTTTGTTTTAAAAACATATATGAACATAAATACAAACTCAATCAACTTTAATAAAAATTAAACAAAAATGATAAAAATTTTTACTTGTTTCATAACTTAATTTATTTCTAAAACTTTAAATGAGAACAAAATAATTTATTTAGCTTTGTTGCACTCCAGTTAGTTATACATATTTACAGTCCAGCAAAGTTTATTTTGTTTATTCTCAAGCTATCGTCATATTATACATCAGTTCGTTATTATATTTTAAAAAGGTGGGTGGTTATGAAAGCCACATTTTATGACGACATCATGTCGTGTTTCTTCGTCTATTGTTACAACTCGCGCTTTACACTTGTGAATTCCTGCTCGGGCGCAAGACCAATAAGTCTTCATCCCGGATGATTTATTACGAGTAAAACTATACTCTCCAACTTTCAGCTTTCTACTTCCTCGGAATCCAGTTATGTATGAGAAAAATGATGAGCCTAAATAAAAAACAAACGAATGTTAAAAATAATGGCATATACCAACAGGTTTGTAACAAAACAATCGAAAATCCTTTACAAACGGGCAGTAATAAAACATACAATGCTTTGATCATTTATTTTTATTTCATTTCTATTTTTACTTCATTACAAGTCTTTATATTTAAAAAAAAATATGTAAGCAAAACAAACATAATATCTGTTTATCTGAGCATTTATAATATCATCTTTGGCTCAGCCTTAGGTCTTAATGATCCATACTTTCGAGCCTTGGTTATAACCTCGTGATTGTGTTCACCATTTAAAACTGTTAAAATATCGGATTTGGTTTTGATCCTCGCTCGACAACGAAGAACAGCAAACTGACTGCAACGCCAGTAAGTAACATCATCTCTGCTTACATGACGATTGAAAGTATGTTGCTTAAGAATCAGTTGTTTGGTTCCATATTTACTGACAACAAATACCGGTCCAGTGCCATGTGGTTGAAATTTTTCTGAAAAAAAAACAACAAGATTTAATTAGAACAAGAATGATATACTTAGGTAAAGTTATTTGAGAAATCGAACAAACATATCTTTTCAAAAATCATTTTTATTTCCAGTTTTATATATTATTTATTATTTATTATTTATAGTATGAGTTAAAATATATATTTTAAATAACAAAACATTAAGGAAATGAAGCCGTGCTTTTACCATACATAAATTCATATCTTATCAGGATAATTCTTGTGAATCTCGTTCCAAAAGAGCTTCCTATTCAAAAATTATTTTCGTTCGGCTTCTGAAGACCACCTTGTCACATTTTTGTAAAAACTTTTCTTATTTCTTTTTTAAACCCAAGTATCAATTTTGCAAAAAAAAAAAAAGGGTTGCACACATTAAATAAAGTACCAAATTATGTTCTTAAATCAAATATTCAAATGAATACTTTTCAAAACATCTAATATTTAATCTCGAAACCCTATAGAACATTAATTTAAAATTGTTCTATTAACTTTCAAACTAATTATTTCCTAAAAACATAGGTTATAAAATTTTATTTTTTTTTATCTTCTCTATTACAACATTTTTCACTAAATGCAAAAAATGAAACATGTTTGGATAAGTTTCGTAAATAGCTTAACACAGGAAATAAATTAAGATATTTTGATAGAAAAATAAACGTTTTACAGAAAATTTCTCAGGTGATTTTTCACTAATCACCCCCTTTTCTGACAAACCTGTCTTGGGATACTTCTTTTCTGTTAATAGCCCTGGCCTCTTGGTTCATTTACCAACAGTGCAACGATAAAAATATTGCTTTATTTTTCTTTTTTTCTTTATGTGTTGACTTTAAATTTTTGCCACTTAAATTTTTAAGTTTCCATTCGTAATTTTTTAAATACGCATAAGTATACATATCGACATTCTTACATACTTGAAATACGAGACCTTGCCGTATTATTTCATTCAAAATTAAATTTATCCTTGCAACAAAAACTTTACCGAGACATAAACAGCAGAGGAATTTTTAAGGTTTTGCATAAATGTTCCAGTGTCTGCAATATGTTATTTTTCAAAAAATCTAGAAAGAGTATCTAGCTTAACTCAACTAGGTCGAAACTTTTCAAAGGAGTCAAAATGTACGGAATGCAAAAAATAGTTACTTAAGTTATATTTTATTATTTTAAATTATCCTTTTATTTTTATGATCGTGTTTTTTGCAACTTATAATGGAACCACCTTTTAAATGATCAAATATAAGATAAGAAGGACACCATTTTACGACACAGTACCAATAGCTTCTGTAAGACATCGCACGAGTTTTTTTATATTTTTCTCCCTTTAATAAAATAAATTCTTTTCCATTTTGCCGCCTGACTAGTAGTTCTGAAATAAAACATTTGTTAAATACACGCAATAAATTTAAGAAAGTTTAAATCTACAAAATTTATATATACAAAGACAAAAGTAAAAAGAATAGATTTGTTCTTTAAGAGTTTTAATTAACACTTTATTTTTCATATTCTTTAAATCTAATCCATTAACTGGCCTTCTGATCTAAAATATTGTTGGAACGTGGCTGCTTGTATTACGTTTGAAGGAAATCGTGTAAACCTTTTGGGATGGTTGTGTGGATTCTTTCCTAGCTTTATACCGCCCTGCCATTTCGTGATACATCTGGCTGTGCACTTATTTTCAGATAAACGCTTGCCGTTTCCATTCGAACATATCCAATTTATGGTTGAACGAAAACTGGCTTCCTTTTTGTACATGTAGCCGTCAAAGAGTAAGTTATAGCCCTGTTTTTGATTACGTAAATAAAACAGTTTGGCGTCTTCAATCCATTTACCAATTGGATAATACTCTGCAACAATAAGATACATTTTAGACTAGAAACGTTTTGTTGTTTTGTGAATTTATTATTTACATATTTATGCTCATGAAATTCAAAAGTCTTAAAGTAATATTTTCTTTACTATAGTTTTTTGGAGTTGTAACAACAATTTCTTTCAGCTTTTCTTTTTTTAAATAGGTTTGAAAAAATTAAAAATGTTTAACACCTAGCAAAAATGTGTTTATTTCTTAAAAAAAAAAATACGAGCAAAAGAGTGGTTTTGATAAATTCAAAGAATTTCTTATGGTTTTCCCATTTACAAAAAAAAAAAAATATAAATAAAGGAAGTTTGACGACGACTCGTTATCTTATACGTTAAAATTAATATAAAATTAATATAAAAAATATAAAAAAAATTAATATAAAATTAATATAAAAAATTAATATAAAATATATATATATTAATATAAAATTTTTTGAAGTTTCAGGAAAAAATGAGGCCAATGCTATTTAGATGGATGTGAAAGAAAAAATTTCTTTTAAAACCGAAGAAAAATTATGTCAAAATAACAAATTTTGTTTTCCAATTATGATGAAAACGACAAACGATCAAGACTCAAATAGAAAATACAAGTGGAATAAGATAATGAAGAGCTCTCAACACTTAAGATTCTTTTTATTTCACAAACTAGAGTTATTGTAGATGTCAAAGTTTTTTTTTGTGCTGAGAGGGAGGCTGCGAGGTCATCTTTAATCATCTTATTAACAACGTACCAAACTAAGTTAGTTGGTTTATAGCCATGAAACATCTAATTCGAAAGGACAATGTGTCGACAATTGATCGACGATATTAATAATATCGTCGAAGTAGGTTTTGTCCAGTAATTGAAGCATTTTCCTCGGTAAACTGAACAAGTGTTTCATATTATTGTTCATCTTTGAAGTGGATATTGTAAAGAGTATCCAACTCTACCGGGCGGTTTTTATTTGATCTTTTTGAAACTACAATTTGCTGAGTGAGAACTTATCACCCTTCACACCACAAAGTGAGTGCATGCTTGCTAAACCAACAACAGCCTCGGATAACAATATAGATTTCATTGTTGACGATCCTATCAAAGGCGTGGAAGCATGGACCATATATAAATCGGATGAGGGAACCCAAGGTTGTGTCGAAAATACTTTGAGTTGTCTTTGGTACCGTATTTGAAGACGATATGTGGAAAAAAAGATTCAACAATGAACTGTATGACCTGTACGGGCTGTACAGCGACACAAGCATAGCATAGCTAAAAGTCGAGGAAACTGAAGACCCCTCTTTAGCAGACGCAATCCAGTTGCAGGAGACTTCCACCTACTGAAAGTGTAAAAACTGGAGAGAGCAAGCCCGAAACCGAAATTGTTGGCGAAAGATGTTGAGGGCAAGGTTCACCCAGAATTCTAAGAAGGTAAGTCTTTTGGTTTCAAATCATTCAACACCTGGACAGTTTATTTTTTTTTTTTGCTGATTCTAGGACAGATTAAAGGAAGCGCATAGTTTAAAAAATTTACAATTACATTTTTTATTATTTTTTATTTGTATAGCTTTTGAGTTATAACAATCTGAAGACATTTAAACTTTTGTTTTGAGTTGTTTATTCTTACTCCATTTATATATTCAAACTCATGCATCACATTTCAAATGTGAATTCACGAAACTAATATATTTCTACATTCTCATTTTGAATGTCCATTTCCTCTACATTATCTCCGAGTTCTTCTTCTCTTCCTCCTCCTTCTTCTTCTTCTTCCGCGTAAACATAACTTTCTGCTGTGGTTTGTGTAAAAAATTGATTTTTGTTTGATGTGTATTTTGCGGCATTATTTTTTTGAATACTCTGCATAATGTCTTTATTTCTAGATTTTAAAGCTGAAAATGCACCACGCCCCCATTCGATTTTTTCCGTTTCTTCACCATGTGTATGTCTGCCGATAACCTTAGCTGAGTCATCTTCCGGGCGAAATATTACTCGAGCCTTGCATTTAAATTTTGTGCTACGCAAGCATCTCCAATATTTATCGCGATTTTTACGATACAAATAGTTATTTAAAACGATAAGTGGGTGTCCCCGTTGGCTGTAGATGAATTCGATTTCTAAAAATAGAAACAGGGGGGTATTTAAAACAGGCCCAATTCAATGGGATTAGAAAAATAATTAACAAGATTTCTAATAAAAGAAAATACAAATTTTGTTATGAAATCAACTTTATTGTTTTGTATTTTTGAACACTTTTTTTTTCTTTTAAAAGTATGAAAATTCAGTATCATCAGGATCGTGGGAATGATTATGAGATTTACCAATGACACCATTGCGCATTACAATGCGGCCATGACAACCAGACCTAAGACATCTCCAATACTCACAGCTCGCTCGATAACTCCGTTCTCGTCGATATTTAAAGCCATTGAGAACTAGGATAGGTTTACCTCGTTGACTCTTAAGGAATGTATAAATGCTCATGTTTGGCGATACGTGGTCAAGCTTCATGACCTCCTGACGATCTGTAAGCGAGGGGGTAGACTTGTAAAATTAAATAGAAATGAAACAAAGTCAGATTAGGTATAAAAAAGTCATTTGGATTGGTTTTACTTTTATTTTACTGTTTTTTATTTTTGTTTTATTTAAGACTCAAGAGGGGGAGGGGGAGGTGGCAATATACACAATCTTTTTTTTCAAAAATGTTGTGGTATTGATGCAAGATCTTCCTCTGCAAAATATTAAAAAAGCAATAGATTTAAAGACAAACTAGTAACCATCTTATATATAACATATACAATTTATTTTATTTCCATTTATAACAAAACAGTTATTCTATTTATTTTAAACACTGAAAAATAGAAAAAAGAATCAAAATATTAAAAAAAAAAATTAAAAATAAGTTAGATAACTTTTTAATTATGAATAATATAAAAAACTACTTACCAAACCTAAGAATGTACATAAATATTTACATTTCTTAGGAAATAATTATGTGTTTTTTCTTCAGGAAATTTGTGTTTTTTATAACAAAAATATTTGGAATAAAATGGAAAGCAAAACTTAATCTTAAAGTAAAATTATTGTACAATATGAGTACTTGTCGACACTTCATTATGCTCATGACACTCTATCGCTTGTTACTATTGTTTTGGTCTACGTTAACACGTCACTTTACGGTCCGTATGACGTAAAACAGGGACTAAAACCATTTTATAATTTCGTTTTTTAAAAACCTGAAAGAAAAGGCCAAGATTTTATCAAATAACTTATAAATAAAGAAATTTGTGAAAATAATGCAAACTAGCACATTTAAATAAAAAAAATAAGAAAATCAAGTAATGAGGCGATGTACTTCATTAAATGTATTGTGATTATCCTTTTTTCGTCACTTAATTTTTTTAATAATAATATTTTTGTATGAATGATTTGCCTTTTTTATAAAGTTTGGGATGGATTTCTTAAAAAACTTATAGTGAGGCATACACCAATCTACGATAAATATAACGGATAAGGAATGAAATGTATAAAATTGAAATATGCGATTATGAAATTAGATTACATGTCGGGTTGATCTTGCGCAGCTCTGGGCACTGCGGTGTCTTAATGAAACCTGTTGTCCCAACCAATGTGAAGTTTCAGAGCAGCTTTCCTGCCCCTGAGTTTAACCAACTTCTTCTGAGCTTAAGTTTATCTACGGCGATGATTTCATTGTCAAGTATTTGCTTTCTTAGGTGGAAAAATGTTAGTAATTCTGTAATAATGCGCAGAGATGCTTCTTCATTTTCGAGACATAGTCTGCAGATGGAACTCACTACTATTATTATTATTATTATTATTATTATTTATTGACAAGAACTCACTACTAGGCGAAGGTGTTTCTTTAAAGAACAATGGCCGGTTTATAGTCCTGTGCAAATTTTGAAGTTTTTCCTATTGAGGTTCAGTAGGAATTTTGATGTTTTTTTTAGTAGGTATATTCTGGTAAAAAAAAAAACAATTTTCGACAGGTTTGACCAGATGAGTTACGCCAAGCTTTTTTGATTCTTCCAGTAGGATGTTCTTGTCTGTGTATTTGAAGGTGCTTTCGTTGGGTTCAGGTTCAGAACAGACGAATGGTTTAGATGCGTCGTTTTTAGCTAAGATGTCTGCCTTCTCGTTACCATGTCTTTTGTCGCTTTCCATTGGTTTCAATCGGGGAACCATTCATTATAAACGTCAATGGAACACCTAAAATTATTTCTGTTCAATTTTGTGTGCGTGAAACACCCACGGCTCATTAAAATATTCCTTTGAAGAAATTTTGATAATGACATTTGAGTAACAAGTAAGAGTAACAAGAATCATGAAAAGCGATGTTTTTGCACCAATGAAATGGGTTGAGAATGCTCCTAGATGCGCCTGGACGGTTCTTTTCGTCCAATGGAAAGTGACATTTGTGTACTGGGATCCAGTAGATGATAGAATTTTTCCTTGCTAGTTCGGAGAGTGACATAATGCTCGCGTTCTATGCACCGGGACTAACTAATAGGTCTGTTCGTTGAACTTTCCCCAGGGTTGACCCAGGTTTTCTTGACAACCCCATGAGTTGTCAAAAAACCTGGGTTTTCCAGTACTCAAAAAACGCTAAACCACAAATCACCACACATCCCTGTCATTTAAATAAAAATACTTGTCATTTGACAGCCCTCAAATCGCCACATCAAAAAGCTAGGGCGAGTTTGGGGAAAACCTATGGCAAACCTATGGTTAAAAAAACACTCAATTTGACATTCAGGGCGAATTTAGGTTTCTCAAAAACCTACCTAAAAACTTTGTGGCGACCCTAGGGCAACCCCAGAGCTTCAACAAACAAACCTAATGTCAGTTTTCGTCGCTCTAATTGGTCAAAAAAGTCAGAAGTTTCAGCTGACATTTAGCTGACAGTCCTCGCGTTCAACGCACCAGATCTTCGAAAACTACTGTCAGTTTTCGTCGCTCTGATTGGTCCAAAAAGTCAGAAGTTTCAGCTGACATTTAGCTGACAGTTAGATTTTCAGATTTTTTCCAGATTTTCGAACATACATAGATTTTCAGATGGAAAAAGCAGTCTGAAACTTCTTAAAAAAAGTTCTAGTTGTCAAAACAAGGAAAACAACGTATATGACAATCGGACTTTACTCGGTCTTCTTGGGTTAGTTTTTTGTTTACTAGTTTTTGCTTAATTGTTGAATTGAAATTGATTATTATTGATGTTCGGATATTCTCTTTTGTAAATTGATATTGAAAGTGAATTAATCAGCAACGAAAATATATTTTTGAGGATATATGATTTTAATTTTTTTTATCAAAATTGATTGAAGTGAATTTAATTTGCATTCTACCTTACACAAAAACGTGAAAATCGAATTCCTTAATTTCAAAGTGCGAAAATCTGTATGTTTTCCAATTGCTTTTACCACTAGCTATGTAGAACTGAAAGGTGAATCGCAGTACAATTTTATATATAACACAGAGCTTAAATTGCGTTCAATAACTGACAGATTGAATATCGAAGATTCGAAACTGCGTTGAACGCGAGCAGTTAGATTTTCAGTTTTTCGAACATAGATTTTCAGATGGAGTCTGAAAATTCTTAAAAAAAGTTCTAGTTGTCAAAACAAGGAAAACAACGTACATGACAATCGGACTTTACTCGGTATTCTTGGGTTAGTTTATAGTTTTATTAGTTTTCGCAATTAAAATTGATTATTATTGATGTCCGGATATTCTGTTTTGTAAATTGATATTGAAAGTAAACTTATCAGCAACGAGAATATATTTTTGAGGGCTTGTCTCTTGGACTAGTTGGGATCTTATGACATGGGAGCTTAGTGCTTTTAGTGCAGTTAGAGAAAATTGATATTATTTTGACTTTCGGGTTTGATGAACATATTATTCTCGAACATTGGTTAATGGGAAATGCTTCAGCTTAAAAAATGGACGAGTGACTACCAAGACTCACTGAAAACTTCGCTCTAAGAATGCCGCTGAGAATGCCACAACCTATACCAGTTTCCAGTTTGGTTTAAGTTGGCAGTTAAACAATTAAGTGCATTACAAGTTCTAAACATGATATCGTTTATAAAAATAAAGTTAGTATCAGATCCAATACAACTTGTATTCAACGATATTCTTATCAAACGAAGAAGAGACACATTGATACAAAATTTTCAATAAGAGAGCCTGATGCCAAACTCTATCAAATGCTTCAGATATCTCAAACGCATTAATCTTACATTTTACAAAACAGTGTAAACTGTAAGGATTGGTCTCACTTTTCGATGAGATATGCCAGAGGACCTTTTGCTAAGAAAGCCCCATTTTCGGACATTAAAAATCTTTCGCTCTTCAATATACCGGTTTATCAACATCCTGTGACTTTGAAAAAAGGCACATTTTTGCAATTGGTCGGTTAAGGAAAAAAAAATATAGGAAAATAAATAGTAAAAATATATTTTAATAAATAATAAATAAATAAATATATTTTTAAGACTGCTAATAATAATTATACAATCTTTCCGTTAATCTTTTAGTTTTTAATATATAAAATATATATTAAAATGTTTTAAAAAAATACGAAAATCTTCCAACTTTTATTTATTCTGTGTATTAAAAAAACGAATGGCCGGAGCTTTCTATTCTTTATTTAAAAAAGTGCATGATTTATGATTTCTAACTCATTTTGTTCAAATCAGCTTATTGCTTACGTTATTTTTTATTCTATAATTTATTTATTTTTTTGTTTCCTTAAATCTGAATGTGGTAATGTTAATTATTTATTCTATTTGAATGAAATAGCTTGCTTGCATATCTTTTAGTAGCTGCCAAAGACTACATTTTTGGGGTGCCGACAATTGAGTCATTAGTACCAATAATTGTAGTTTTTTGGAAGCAGTTTAAATTTCCCATTTCAACCCCTTTTGTTAATAAAAATTAACAAAAAAAAGTAGAAACTATAACTACACATAAATATTCAACATTTAAATTTAGTTTATTTAACATATTTCTAACTCTTATAGTGCGAAATTTATGCGCATATGAAACTGAAAAATCTTTAGGGTTGCCAAAAATTGTTTCCGTTACGCTAATTTAAGTTTGAAGTTTTGCTTAACCGAATTGGAACTCTTAGATACAATAAATGTGCATGCCTTACTTAAAATGAGTTTTCGAACCTTCCGGGTAAATAAAATTTATTTAATATAATTTAGGACTTACCTTTTGGTGTTTGTGCTTGTTTGAATTCAAAATAACTTGTCTTGTGTTTTTGTCATCGATTCGCTATATCACTAAGATTTTTCACTTTATAATTTTAATTAAAAAAGTAATAATAAACAAAAATTATCAACAGAGCCTTAATAGATGAGTCAGTGAAAGGACCAGGGTTACATTTATGTACGCGCAAGTTATGTTACAGCCAAGCACCAGAGTTGTCCAAAACATATACTACGTACATTATGTATGTTTGTAGATACACACGCGGCATGTCTAATTTAACGATTTTAATTATTTTCAGAACATTATTTTCATCTAGTTTAACTAAAATTTCTTCATTTAGAAACTATTTTTTACTATATCTGGAAAAGCTTAAACTAATTAAGTGGGACAAAAAGTTTCGCAATTTTTTTTCACAACCTGAGCACGGCCATTACCAAGAGGTATTTTGTAAGCGAAGCATTTTGACATTTTCAACAAATATTTATTTTCACTCGCATCTGCTTAATATTGTACAAAAATAATATTGATTTTGTATATTTATGTACTTATTTTAAATATAAATGGGTAACACATTTAATAAACAAATAAAATAAATTAACGTCAAAGAAAACGCGGCGAAAAAAATTTTGCTGTTGAAGTTTGGTTTGGTCACTGGTCAGAAAAAATTTTCACAACCAGATAGAAAAATGTACTAAAACTGCAGCGTCTTCGAAATGTCTTTGTGGTGCGCTACCTAGCTGTGATGTCTGAAATGAAAAAAGAGCAAACGCGTTGAACATTGAAAGCACAGAGAAAATATAACAAGAGAATAAACCTCACACACACAACTAACTGATTTTACAGAACCACTTTATTTCAACCACGGATCTCAAATTCCGAAAATAAAATGGAAAATTTTGTTTGAATACTTTTTATTGATGTTTTAAAATATGGAATTAGAATCGAGAACAATAAATAAAAAAGATTTTTTTCAGTTTCAGAGACTTTTTATTAATCCTGTTTTCCTAAAAATATGTTTTGTAAGAGAAATTATTTTTCGGTGAAAAAGAAAACCAGTTTTTGTTCAGGAAAATTTCTTAGATTATTGAGGGAAATCTTGGTTAAAATAATAATTGTTTTAACGCAATTCACACAGCAAATGGCTAAATTTGATCCCACCTCAAAAAAGACGTCAAATTTTAATCGTGGTAGAAATTTTAAAGACAAAACGGAATGCTGAAAACATTCAGGAAATGTACTACCATTGTATATTCATAAGGAATAGTAAACTCGATTTTCATTTTGACCGGTAGCGCATCCCTCTTCTCAGTTCATCGCTCATATTATGCTCCTTTGAAAATATAAGGAAGCGATTGGTGCGCTTCCGTGCCCTAGTTTTAAAGCTTCTTAAATGGGAAATCGATTTTACTGTTCCTTATAAATACAACGGTACCACACGTGCATGTTCAGATAGACTTCCGTTTTTTTCTTTCTCTTTCGCACTTACAGTCATGCTGAGGCAAGCATGCGCTGTTTAATACTAGGCGAGTTTTATTGAAATTCTATGTGCCCTTGTGTGCACTTCAGCAAAACATCGCTCATAGGAAAACAACAACTCCTTATGTCAGTAGCCTAAGTGCACATAAAGGCTATGGCCCAATGACTCCGTCAGACTTCAACTTCAACTTCAACTTCAACTTTAAAATATGTGAAACTTTTGGATGGCCCAATGAATCCGTCGCGTTAATGCGCTTTCGTTACACAGAGCACCATGTGTGTGAGCATGTGTGTCTACCAACCAACAAAAAATACCAATAGCAAATGTCAAAGTCGTTAAGTGCGTTGATATTAAAAATGTTTTAATCTCAACGCCGCCACGGACGTCACGTACGTTGCTTATGGGCCATTCCCCATAAGAATACATGTGTTTTAATCGAGTTGTCAGTTGTGGCCGCTGAAGTCGAACGCGTGACGGAGTGATTGGGCCATAGCCTTAAATATCGCAGTAAGCTAACTGCACAACAGGGATGGTTGGTAAATTTCTTTTTTTGGCATCCAGAGGTTGGCAGTCTTTGGGTTGTGTTCATTCATATTTCTGATTTTCGACAACAGATTGAATAAGTCTGTTTCTTTACTTTTTGTGCACAGACATTATTTTTTTTTCTCTCTGAAAGAGCGTATTTGTCTTAAAAGTAAAGAAACGCCTTGAACAAAACATTCGCAGCAGCGCAACGCTTGGAAAAACGTCTGTTTGACAGTTGTGGTACTTGTTTTGGCTGTGCACGATTTCTGTCCACAGAAATTTTGGTGGCGGAAATTCGCAGGACGGGGAAATTTTTTTACTCTCTCGAGAGCACTCTCTTTTGTGCACTGTTACGAAAAATCGGAACGGGATTAGACTGACTTTCGCCGAATTTCGGTGCATTTCGTGCGAATTTTCAGTAAAGAAACACACCTATAATAGCTAATAGATGAGTCAGGTGGTGACTTGGTGGGGACATAAATAGACACGCAGTTACTAACACACACACACACACACGGTCAGAAAAGGTGGTGGTAGCAGCAAAAGCAATGGTTTTCCCTCTTGTTCTTTATTTCTCTAAGCTTTTGACTTATTTAATTCATAAGTCACTTACTAACTTATGACTTAATGAGTTTTTAATTCACAAACTAGTAACCGTGATATAAATACCTGCATCGAAATCTGAATCCTAATTCCTAATTCGATTCGATTATTCGACCCTAAAAATAAAAATGAATCTTATTGAACACAGCTATTTCGAAAAAAAATTAAAGTGACATTTGTTTTGTTTACATCGAAAGTAAAAAGTTGAAATGCGGCAAATAAATTGAGAATCGAGAATTAAATAGAGAAAAATAGAAATGGAAAGTAAAATGTATGCATTTATATCCTTAGAATGCAAATTTTTAATGTTTCTTATCCTTAGAACAAGTGCAAAGGGTACCAACCTTGAAAGTTAAAATTGAAAGTGAACTTGCTAAGTGCATATAACCAAAAATCGTTTTATTGATAAGAGCACATAAGTGCACATAGAAAATTTTCAATAAAACGCGCCTACTGGAATAAAATCTTATAGGAATAAGAAAAAAGAGGGGAAACCATTACTTCTCTTACCCACAATTTTCATTTGCTTACATTGTTGCTTTTGTAACACGAGATCTACCTATGTGATACAAGAATTCAACAGAATATAAATTTTTGTCGGTGAATTTCCTAACACCACTTTATTTTCGGATTTCAACAAAAATAAAGTGGTGTTTGTATAGTCAGTTTGTGGACGGATGCAGTTGTGTGTGTGAGGCTTGACCTCTTGTTCTTTATTCCTCTATGACTAAAATAAACAGCCGATTTAACAGCTATATGGACAGGAGGACAACGGTGGCGCAGCAATCGCTTTTCTACATTGATACAATGGCCTGTGCCCCTGTTCTGTAACTATCGCCTCAGCGATAAACGGTGGAAAATGGAACGAAGCTATGAATTTAGTAGGATTTCGTTCCATTTTCCACCGTTTATCGCCTGCTTTTATCGAGGCGATAGTTACAGAACAGGGGCACTGGAACGGAGACTGCTAGGTTAGACCGGAGACAATACTGTAACGTGCGCTTAGTTCGCAAAAATAAAACTCTACTTTTTATTTAATTCTACCACTTTATTCAGTATCTACTTTCGATATACACTTTATTGAACTCAACTCGACTTTTGGACTATCACTTGTATTTACTCTTAACTTTATCACTCTATAAACAAAACTGCCCTCTGGTTGCCTCGGGCGGGCTATTTATATCGAATGACATGCCATCTAGAACTCTCCAGTAACTTCTACATTGTCTCCACATTTGCTGTCTACTCTCTGTCGTCTGTCTGTCTGTCTCTCTATACACTCACACACACTGGCTCACAAGCAACGCCTGTCATTTATACCATTCCATTAAAGTGTTGCCAGTTGTGTTTTCGGTTGAACGTTTTTCGATTAGGAAATTGGTATAAAATGTTGGGTTCACGTTACACTGCCCCCTCCTTAGGATTGTTCGTCCCGAATAATTCCATCTGCAGCCTCGCCACTATATCGATGCAGCCTGTCACAATGAACTACTTTTAACTTGCCTCTTAGTCCTCTTTGGATGCGGTAAACCACGTCGTTAATCCTCGTGACTACAGTATAAGGACCTTCCCAGTTTTGCTGAAGTTTCGGTGACAATCCCTTTTGACGATGAGGATTATAAAGCCACACACGATCTCCTGCTTGGAATCCTGACATTGTCGCTTTTGTGTCGTACCGTGTCTTCATCCGGTCGCTGTAGGCTTTCATCCGTTCCCTTGTTCTTTTATGGATGTCAGCGAGTCTCTCCTTGAGGTCGTCCACATACTCGTTTGTGTCCTGTGGCTCCTCTGTGGGGCATCCAAATTTAAGTTCGCTGGGCAGCCGCATGGTTTTCCCGAACAGGATGTCAGATGGTGTTTGTCCTGTCGAGCTATGTACTGCACTTCTATAGGCCATCAGGAATAGTGGTACGTGCCTATCCCAGTCTCTTTGGTAGTCGCCTACGACCTTGGTGAGGTGTTCTTTCAAGGTCCGGTTGAATCTTTCAACCATCCCATCAGATTGTGGATGAAGTGGTGTGGTTCTCGTCTTCTTAATGCCAAGTAGTCCGCACACTCCTTGGAAGATGTTTGACTCAAAGTTCCTCCCTTGGTCGGAATGGAGTTCCATAGGCATGTTGTGTAATCTTTTTGATTACACAGAAAGTTTTAGAAAATTGTTAAGAACTTTCGTTCTTAACTTAGACGGACACTACAAATGTAGCGTCTTGTCGTCTTCCTTAACTGGGGATTGGGATAGGGGGTTTGTTTGGTGGGTTTTAAGGGCGCACCATCCCGGAATACTAGGCTAAAGAGCCAGATTTAGTTATACTCACCTTAATTTTTCATCAAAAGCAAAAATCCTCTTCTTGTTCCAAATAGTTTATCAGCAAATAAAAACTTCTGTAGTTAACTCACTAAGTGTTTACTTTATTACTAATCATTGGCTTTGTTAAATAAAATATACAAAAATAAGTTTATTAAGTTACTGACTGTGAAAACTTTCTGACTTACTTTGCTAACCTACTCTATTTTATATCTTAATCTACTACGGAACTATTCTACTTTGGCCTCATGACCGCCAGCTGGTGTCGTCATTCGCCAGTCATCGTTTTTGTTCGCAGTCATCATTTCAAACCACTGTGCCAATTGCATATATGGGCTGCAGGTGTTTCATTTAAACCATGTGTATTTGGGTCATAGTCGATTGGTTGTTTACTTTTTTGTATTCCCACAATGTCTTTTGTTTAACATGTGGGTCAATCAATCAATCGAACTATGACTATACAACATTCCTCCCCATCGTAAAAAAGTGTCCAATTTTCGTTTTGGAGAGACGAAAATTGTTTCTTTGGGTGGTTGTTAGTGATCTACACTCTTGTTAGACAAGGTTTAATTCTTAGAAACTGGCAGGGTTCTTTTGTTTCTTTAAACTGGCGATCTCTCATGGAGAGTTTATTAGTGGTTGATGAATACTGGACTTTTGGCTTCTGTATGTTCTTCCTTCTTCTAATTCCTGTCCTTGACGCGAGTTCAGCATAGGTTTGAATAGGTCTATGAGGTGCCAAATAAAGTTCCCTTATTTTAGTCATTTAAATTGTTTTTTTATTTTTATTTAATATACATTAATTTATAACATATTAACATTTCTTAGATTAATTTAAATATCAATTATTGCATTTATTTGATCTTTTCAGTACTTGAATTGTTGTTGATTTTAATATACATTAATTTATAACATAAAAAATTTTTTTTTTAACATTAATTTGAATATCAACGAATGTATTTAGTTAAAACTCAGTTTACAACTATATTTAATTATCATTAATTTAATAAAAAATTTATTTTACATTAATGTATGTTTATCGGTATATTTGTTTCTTATGTTTTATATTTTTTGTATATATATATTTTCATCTTTGTATAAGTGCAAGGATTATTTGTTGAGCTCTTTTTTATAACTCTTGGATTTGTCAATGTTATTTTATTTATGACCTCTAAGAACATTATTTTTAACTCTAAATTATGTAGTATTTGTGGTATTATTTGACAGTTTGATTTATTTTTTGTTCAGGTTACATTTTATTTCTTTTTTGTTTTAAGTATTTTAATAAATTTCTTTATTCTTCTCTTTTTTTTTTTAAATTCACATATATTTATTTATGTTTATTGAATATTCTTGAGTACAATAATTTTACAGGAATTTTGGTTTTAAATATCGTTATAATTTTTGTTTTTAAAAGTGTAAGTTAAGGTACATATTAATTGTATTTGATATCAAAAATATATAAAAATTAGTGTTTTTTTTTTTTTTTTTACAAATGTGAATTCATTTATTAAATTTTCTTTAATATTCTCTATTGTTACATTTATTAATAAAAGTTTATTTTTTAATCAACATAACGTAATACAAGTTTTAAAATTTCTTTTGATAGTATGTAGATATGTAACAAAGTATATTTAAATTTAACCAAGTACTTAAAAATTTTTTATTCTGTTCATTTAAATATTAAGTCTTATGAGATATTTTCTTGCAATTTATTATGAATTTATTCTGTGTTTACTTATAGCGAAAAGGTTAAAAAAAAAAACTTTAGCCAAAAAAATATTTGTTGATAATTAATAAAAAATTTTGTATGCATATAAACTTTATTTAACTTTTGTTTTGGAATGCAGTATATTTGTATACAGATATATTTTTAATATATATATTAAATTCAATTTTAATTTTTTATGTTTTGTATATTTGTATGCAAATATATACTTTTTTTTTGTCTTCTCAAAAAAATTGTTTTTGAAGATGTTACTCTGTGTGTGTTTATTTTGTATGTGTATGTGTTTAATGTGTGTGTGTATTCTTGTTTTAAGTGTATGTTTCTTGGAGCTCTTTAGGTCTCTCTTTTATTTATTTTTTTTTTTTGTTTTTTCTTTTTAATTTGGGGAATAAGATCATGTTTGAGATAAATTTATTTTTCTTATTATTATTTTTTTTTTTTTTTAATTTGGGGATAATGTTGAACAAAACTAAAACTTTTTTTTTTTGATCTTATTAGAATATTTTTTTTTTTTGTTTCCCTCTTTTTTCCCTCTTTTCAAAAAAATTTTTATTTCTTACATTTGGAACTTTTTATCTGGTAGATCTTTTTTATTTTGAACTCTGGGTAGTCATTTCTTCTGGTGAGGTTTTACTATATCTTTATTTCCTTGTTTCTTTGGTAAGTATTACTTCGAATTTTTTTTTTAATTCATCGATTAGTGGACTTTCGTTTTTTTTTTAATTCCAATTTTCTTCTGCGGACTTTATTTACTATATTCGTTTGTTGGGTTATGTCATCTTCATATTTTTCCGTTGTTGGGCTAGTGTCGAGATTGTGTCTAAACGTGTACAATAATATTAATATGATTCATATCTTAGATGAACAAAATTTGTATCAACGATAACTGTGTTGAGTCCTACACTGCTTCCCTTTTTCTTCTTTCTACATATATCTCTATATCTAATTCATTTCAAAATATTTGTTTGTCGTAATCTTCTCATTGCATTACATAACAACATGAACATAAAAACTGTCAACGTTTTTGGTGTGTGCCCTAGTATTCAGAAACCTAAATGCGGCGTTGCATCACATTTCATATGACACCATGACACTCAATTGTCCGACATAAAAAATGTCAATGTTTTTGGCGTGCGCCCTAGTAATCAAAAACCTAAATGCGGTTTCTTTGATAAAAAATGTTCTGGTTACTTGAGCTTCAATATTGTCATGGGTTAAATGAATAGTATTCAGTCAACAATTTTCTTTTGTTTATTTTGTAGTAGGTTAAACAACTTAAGCTTGTTTTTTTTTTGTGTTGAACTTGAGCTGCTTCATTCTGAATGAAAAAATTACCTTTGGTGATTGAACGTAAAAAAAATGTCTTGTAATTGTTGAATATGAGTGAATTTTGCTGATTGGAAATTTAACAAGGTGAAGTTCGTTGTTTTTTTTTTTTTTATTCGTAGAAATGTTTTAAACGGTTATTATGAATAGTCACCTGTTTTTTCTTTATTTGAACTACACTATTGACGTCATTGATGATTTTTACTATTGTGTATGGGCCTTTCCAAACTTCGTCCAACTTGTGGTTTTTATTTGGATTCTTTATTAGGATTTTATCTCCTATATGGAAAATATTGGGTCGTAGTTTTGCATCATGGTAGTTTTTGGAAGTTAATTTGCTCTGGAGAAGGTTTTTTCTAGCTGTAGCGTAAGTTTTTTGGAGTTTGTGTCTTAGAACATAATAGTAATTTTCGTGGTTGTATAGGGGTTCGGGATCTCTTTTTAGATTAGAAGGTACACTAGAAGTAAAACCGTAAAGGCAATCCATTGGGGTTAATTTGGTTCCCTCATGTATACTATTATTGTATACGAATGCTGCAGTTCTGAGGTACTGATCCCAAGTTCTTGGACTGTCGTCACATATAGTGCGGAGATATTCCACTAAAGGCCTATGAGCACGTTCAAGCGAACCATTTGATTGTGGGTGGTATGCAGTAGTCTGAAGTTTCTCGATCTGTAGAAGTTTACACACTTTTTTGAATAGTTTCCCTACGAAGTTAGCACCTTGGTCGGTTACTAGCTGCTTAGGTATTCTATATCTTGTAACTATTTGTTCGAAAAAAATGTGTGCCACTGTTTCAGCTTCGGCGTTGGGCATAGCATACCAATCGACGAATTTTGTCAGATTATCTTGGAAAGTTAGAATGTACTTGTTTCCGATTTGAGAATCTGGAAGTGGTCCTACAATGTCGAGGTATACCTTGTCAAAAGGTAAATTACAGATGTCTGTAATTACCATTGGCATTTTGGTTTCAAGACTTGACTTCATTTTCTGACATTTTTTGCATTTTTTAATGTAGTTGGCTATATCTTTGATCATATTGGGCCATTTATATTTTTCTCGGATTCTCTTGTAGGTCTTAATAACACCTTGGTGTCCGCCAAATGGAGAGTTATGGTAATCACTGAGAATTGTGGAAATTTCTTCTTGAGATCTTATGGTTTCATATCTTTTCTTTGTTGCTTCTTCTACTGGGTTTATTATAGGAGGGATATCTAAATTGGTTTTTTCCGGTTCTTCATCGTTTTTTCGCGTTTGTGCTCGGGTTACAGCGAGAACAATATTGTTTGATTTTTTGTCTTCACTATTTCCGGATTTAAAAGTTATTTCTGTCTTTTTGTCAACCGTGTGTTCGATCGAATTATTGGGAATTCTACTAAGCGCGTCAGCGTTAGTATTATACTTTCCGGGTTTGTATTCGATTTTATAATCGAACTCGGAAAGTTTGTGATGAAACCTAACCAATCGGGATGTTGGGTCTTTGACGCTAAAAATGCCTTTTAAAGGTTTGTGATCGGTATATATAGTCACTTGTCTCCCTAGCAGGTAGTACCTATAGTTTTTGGTTGCCCAAACGATAGCTAAAAGTTCTTTTTCGATTGTCGAATAGTTTCTTTCGGCTTTGTTTAGGGTTCTACTTGCGTATGCGATTGGATGGTCTTTACCAACCTCTCCTTGAGACAGAACCGCACCAATTGCGTCATTACTTGCATCAGTGGTTAGGTTAAAAGGTTGTTTAAAATCGGGATATATAAGTATAGGGGGTGAAATGAGCAGGTCTTTAACTTTCTGAAACGATTCTTGACATTTTTCTGTCCAGGTGAATTTTACGTCTTTTCTTAACAGATTTGTCAAAGGTTTGACTACTTTTGAGAAATTCGGAATGAACTTTCGATAGTAATTTGCTAGGCCCAAAAAGGATTGCATTTGTCTAACAGTTTTTGGTACGGGAAAATCTTGTACACAACTGGTTTTACTGGGGTCAGGCTGTGCTCCAGCGGCGGAACATTTATGTCCCAAATATACCACTTCTTTGCGCAAGAATTGGCATTTCTCCAGCTGTACCTTTAAATTGTGCTCTCGCAACCTATCGAGAACTAGTTGTAGTTTTCTGTTATGATCTACCAAATTCTTTCCGTAAACCACGATATCATCTAGGTAAACAAAGCATTCCAGACCCTGCAGGCCGGTTAAGATATAGTTCATTAAACGTTGAAATGTTGCAGGAGCACCTTTTAGACCGAACGGCATCCTTTTGAACTCATAGTGCCCGTAAGATGTGCTAAATGCTGTTTTTGCCCTGTCCTTCGGGTCGACCAGCACTTGATGATATCCACTCGCCAAATCTAGCGTGGAAAAATATCTGGCATGTCCCAATTGGTCGAGAATGTCTTCGATTCGGGGTAGAGGAAAAGCATCTCCTATTGTAATTTCGTTGATTTTTCTAAAATCTACAACTACCCTCCATCGTACCTCACCGTTTGGGCCTGCCTTTTTTGGAACTACCAAAAGTGGAGAATTCCAAGGGCTCTTACTCGGTTGCACTATGTCGTTATCAAGCATTTCGGCTAATTGGTCATTGATGATATCTCGTTGTTTTTCAGGTAACCTATACATTTTGGTGTTGATAGGTGGTTGATCTTGTTTGGTAGGTATACTGTGTTTTATTGTGGAAGTATACGTTAGCTTATCACCTGGTAGAAAAAATATGTCGTTATATTCCATGCATAAAGCTAAGTGTACACGATTGCCTGATCTGCAAATATTGCCAGATCTGTCAGTGAAAAATTTGTCTCGAACGGCTAACAATCGTGTACACACCAAATGAATTTGCAGAAAAACTATTTGGCTGCTAATTTGTAGACAAATATCTGCTAATTTATTTGCAGATATCTGGCAATCGTGTACACGCAAGCTGACAACCGTGTACACACCAAATATTTTTGCAGAAAAATTTGTTCATCAGTCATTTTGAAGACAAATTAATTTGCAAATGTGGCAATCGTGTGTACACAAATTTTGTTCATTTTCTGACGCTTCTGGAAATGTCTGGCAATAAATAAATTTGCAGACCCAGTTTGACGAACATTTTCAAATTTATTCATTGGCAGACAAATCTGAGGATTACAGGAAAAAAAAAACACTTGTCTCTACAATTGGATTGTCAACTACAAAACTCTTCGAAAATTTAAAGGTGAGTTTTGTTTTTATAGAAAATGTGTTAATTGCGTGAACTTTTTTTAGTTATGGACGCTAACTCATATAAAAAAATGAATGTTTCCGACTCAGAGAAGATTGTTAACTCTTTTTTGATACCAGAAGTCACTGGTAAGTGAATTTATTTTCGTTATTGAATCAATATTCATCCCAATGTTTTCTAGACGAAACTGCAAGTAGTTTTCATTCAGATTTGCAATCTGTAGCAGAAGATCTCAGACGACGAGTATTTATGACACCGCGTAGTCAAATTTATAATGCTCCAGATGAGCTCACAGAAGCGAAAAAGTCTTGCTATGAATTTAGACTGCGGTGCATAAAAAACTTAGCTAAATTTGTATGTAATCCGCTGGCCGGTTAACGTAAAATCGAAATAAAACAAAGGGAAATATTTTGTTGTACATACTCGTATTTGTATTCTATTCTCGGAAATCTAATCTTAACGCTAGCTTTCCATTCGGACCGAATGAAAACTAATTTTTTCTGTAGATCTATGAAAACGACATAAGAAAAAACCTTGGAGTAGTTCTCAAATGTTGCTTTCCAATGCATATTCATATCTTTTTTTGTATATTATGTGGAGCCACCAAAGCTAAAAGGTGATCAAATTGCTTGTAATCCATTCGCAATAAATTTCGGTACAGTTCTGGTTCCTCTGCTCCCAATTCCACCATCAATTTTGCGTAGCATCCCTCCTGCTCACGACGGGCCACTCAATCCTTCGTCCATACCTTACGACACATCTTTTTCGGCTGTTTGGCTGTTTCATCATCGCTGCTTTCTAACAAATACGCCGTCAAAATAGTTGCGATTGCAACGTTTTTATCCATTCATATTGTTTTTTGATATTTCACTTTTAGTTGAATATTAAACGATTAAAAACAAAATCTATGTTCTTTTCACTTTTAGCTTTAAAATTTTTTTGACAGATGCGATGTGACAATGAACTGAAAATGAATTTGCAGATCCACAAATGAATTTGTGTGTACACGGTTTGCAGAAATCTACAAATATCTGCAAATCTATTGCCAGCTATTTGCCCAATTTAGTTTGTCGACATTGTCTGCCAAATAGCTGGCAATAAACTTGCAGATATTTGTAGATTTCTGCAAACCGTGTACACACAAATTCCATTTTCACCCTCATTGTCAGCTCATTTGCCCACATTGTCAGACGTTTGCAGATCTGACAATGATTGTCAGACCTACCAATCGTGTACACTAAGCTTAAGTTAATGATGGAATTTCTTTCCTCGTCATTTAGTGTTTCATCTAAAATGAGTTGCTCTCTAAGATTCTGTTCTCTGGTATTGTTCGTTGCCACGTTAGTATGGTAACACTTCGGTTCAGGGATACTTGTAATATTATTTGTTGATGTGTTTTCCAAAGGTACGTAATTTTTTAACTCTATTAGATGTAGTACAACTTGTTTGATAGTTGCATTGTGTTCTAGAGTGTTAATGATTGGAACAGACACCTTTTCTCGTCCTCCTGCTACTATGCAATTTCCAAGGAGGACTCCCTTTTGGATATGCTTTGATAAACAAATCATATCTTCGTTGAGTTTGACCGGTAGTTCTACGATCCTTTTTGATCTTTCTGGTATCTGTATTTTTTCTTTTAAAATTATTTTTATTTTACTACTTGCTTCTTCAGAAGTTTTTTCATTTTTATTTTTATTAACCAAACCTCCTAGGGCTGGTTTTTCATTTTTAATTTTGCAGTCAGATCCGCTTTGGGTTGACTTATCATTTACATGAATGTTTGAATCAAAGCCGCGTTGGGTTGATTTTTTATTTTTGATTTTTTGATCAGAGCCGCGTTGGGTTGACTTATTATTTATTTTTGAGTCAGATCCGCTTTGGGTTGACTTATTATTTTTGATTTTTTGATCAGAGCCGCGTTGGGTTGACTTATTATTTATTTTTGAGTCAGATCCGTTTTGGGTTGACTTATTATTTTTGATTTTTTGATCAGAGCCGCGTTGGGTTGACTTATTATTTTTAATTTTTGAATTGGAACCATGATTAATATGATTAATTTCTGCAAGGTCTATTTTCCTCTTTCCACAAGTGTCTTCTTTACTATGAGAATTGCCAAGATTATTACCAGAGCCTCTACGGGTTGGCATTTGTTTCTTTGTTCTGTTGATTACTAATTTTGTAAAACTTGGTTCATCTTGTGTAACGATTGAAGAGGTCTTAGCCTTATCAGAAAATCTTTCTGCAAGGTCTATTTTCCTCTTCCCACAAGTGTCTTTTTCCTGATGGTTACAATGAGGTCCATAGGAGTTATCTCCAAATTTTGTACTTGGTAATTCGTGAACCCCTGTTTTTGAATCTAACAGTGGAGTTATATATTCTTGCTTTGTGGTGATGAATTTTAAAATCTTTTTGGGACCCTCCACATTACAGTGTGGCCCAATGAAATTATATCCCAATATTCCGTCATCTGGAATGGGTAATTCATCTTCAACTACTTGAAAGTTGCAAGAAGGTTCCGTGGGTATTTTGAATTTTCCAGTACATTGTCCAAGTGTTTTACCTGAACCAAATGGAGTATTTATGGATACGTTTCTGGTTTTGTCAATTTTTGTGTTTTGTTTTAACACCTTCCTCCTAATGAGGCTGACTTCAGATCCAGTATCCACTAACAGACGAACGGTTTTATTTTTAGTAAAATCTGTAGGGATTTCAACAGAAGGCAATTCGTAGTTTTCGAAAAACTATTGTGTTGCAGAATACCCTTTAAAATTTTTTCTATTTATCGTCGAGCCGGGGTTTTTTCGGTCGACGATGAAGCGTTTCCCGAATTTTTGTTTTCCCACCTGAGTTTTAAACTACATTGACTAATAGAGTGTGAGTTTCTTCCGCAAAAATCACATTCCGAATTCATTTGAAAAACCCTTGCCCTAGGATTTAATTCGTTCCTATTTGGGGCTGAGAAGTTGGGTTTGAAATTGGGCTCGCTATGAGTATTCCTAAATGGATTTGTGTGGTTTTGCTTTGGAACATACTCGCCTCTATTGCTTCTATTCCAGTTGTTATCTTGGAATTTAGTGCTCTGATAATTTGAATTATTTTTTCTACGGCAGAGTCGGGTCTCATGTCCGTAGGTTTTACAGTTTTCACATACGGGTGTATTTTTCCTTTTTAAACAATCCTCATATGTGTGACCTTTAAATTTGCAAAAACTGCAAGTAATTTGGAGTTTTGTTTGGTGTTCCTTACCTTGACTTTTCTCGAAGTTTTTATCTACAGGAATCGTTTCCTCTGACAAGTATGGTTGAAACATTTGCTTCTGTGCCGCCCCTTTTTGCAGTTTTTCCATCATGAAAGCTTTCTGTAGCATGCCTTCAAAAGTGGGTTCGGATAACCCTAGTAAATACTGCCCTAGATGGGGATTTAGAACCCCACTAGCGAAAGAGGATATGGCAAAATCTTCCAACTGTGTTTTCACAGTGTCCGCATTTTTCAGATATTTTATTTCTGCTGCTTCGCGACACTGTGCCAACTTGTGGCGAAGTCTTGAAGCAAATTCTACGGTACTTTCTTGTCTTTCCTGTTTGCACGATATCAAACGTGTCACTAGCTCGTTATAGTTTTCCACTGGGAGGTATGTCCTACTGAGGAGATCCTCGGCTTCCCGGAAAGTTTCGGGTCTGGCTGTATCTATTAGGTCGTATGCTTCACCTCGCAATCTAGTGGTGAATAAGATTGCAAAAGCTTCCTTTTCCTCCTCTGAGAGACAAAACATCACCTGCCTACAACATCCTATGAATGTTTGTAGTTCTTGGGAGATTTTTGGGTGTCTCTCTCCGGAAAATAAAGGAACGACCTGAGCCGTAAGCTTGATAATTTTCGTGTAATCCACCGCCATGTTTAAATTAATGGTCTCACTTTCTGAATCAGAAAAATCTTGGAATTCCAAGTTAGTTTGAGACTGTTCCGAAAAGGAGATTTGGGGTGGGGTCTTTAAAAAAAAATTCTTTAAAAAAATTTTTTTTTTTTTTTTTGAGTTTACAAAGGGAGGTCGAATGGTGTACCTGAAGTGGAGTGGTCCTCAGGATTTTAAGTCGGAGTTTAAACTCCAAAGTGACGCACCATCCTACCGGCTGCGCCAAAATGTTGTGTAATCTTTTTGATTACACAGAAAGTTTTAGAAAATTGTTAAGAACTTTCGTTCTTAACTTAGACGGACACTACAAATGTAGCGTCTTGTCGTCTTCCTTAACTGGGGATTGGGATAGGGGGTTTGTTTGGTGGGTTTTAAGGGCGCACCATCCCGGAATACTAGGCTAAAGAGCCAGATTTAGTTATACTCACCTTAATTTTTCATCAAAAGCAAAAATCCTCTTCTTGTTCCAAATAGTTTATCAGCAAATAAAAACTTCTGTAGTTAACTCACTAAGTGTTTACTTTATTACTAATCATTGGCTTTGTTAAATAAAATATACAAAAATAAGTTTATTAAGTTACTGACTGTGAAAACTTTCTGACTTACTTTGCTAACCTACTCTATTTTATATCTTAATCTACTACGGAACTATTCTACTTTGGCCTCATGACCGCCAGCTGGTGTCGTCATTCGCCAGTCATCGTTTTTGTTCGCAGTCATCATTTCAAACCACTGTGCCAATTGCATATATGGGCTGCAGGTGTTTCATTTAAACCATGTGTATTTGGGTCATAGTCGATTGGTTGTTTACTTTTTTGTATTCCCACAATGTCTTTTGTTTAACATGTGGGTCAATCAATCAATCGAACTATGACTATACAACAGGCACGCCAAACCTACTAACCCAGTTAAACACAATCTGGTCGACCACCGTTTTGGCTTCTTGATTTGGGATGGCATACGCCTCAGGCCACTTGCTAAAATAGTCCATTACAACCAGAATGTATTTGTTTCCAGCGTTGGTCTCTGGAAAAGGCCCAGCCACATCTACTGCAATCCTCTCAAAAGGCGATCCAACGTTGTACTGATGCATCTTACCTTGAATCTTCCTACCAGGTCCTTTGGTTGCAGCACACTTGTCACATGTTCGGCACCACTTCTCCACGTCATCTCTAGCATGTAACCAGTAGAACCGATGTCGCACCTTCTCCAATGTTTTGTTTACCCCCAGGTGGCCTCCAGAAGGTCCGTCGTGCATCTCCTGAAGAACTTCACTGACTTTCGATTGTGGTACGATCAGCTGCATCACATATGACTTACCGTCAGCGGATTCCCATCTTCGCCTGAGGACACCTTCTTGCACATATAGTGAGTCCCACTGTGCCCAATAGGCTTTGAGAACTGGACTCCTGTCAGAAATGTCTCCCCATTCCGGTTTCTCTTCATTTTCTTTCCATGCGAGAATGGGTTCGATATCTGGATCTTCCTGTTGAGCAGTTCTCACTTCCTCATTGCTCCATCCGCTTATGGGGTCAGCTCTTAGTCGCTGAGCGGTAATGATTTCTTTGTCTTCTTGCCGCTTGCAATGCTTGCAATCCACTTTGCAAGGTCTTCGTGATAATGCATCGGCGTTTGAGTGCAGCTTTCCTCTGCGGTGTTGGATCTGGTAGTCATAGGTCTGCAATCTTTCTATCCACCTTGCGACTTGACCTTCTGGATTTTTGAAGTTCAACAGCCAGCTCAGAGCACCGTGGTCTGTCCGCAGAAGGAATTTCTGTCCATAGATGTACTTATGGAAGTGCTTTGTTGCCAAGATAAGAGCTAGCAGTTCCCTTCTGGTCACGCAGTAGTTCCTTTCGGGTTTCGATAGGACCTTGCTGTAGTATGCCACCACTTTCTCTTCGCCATCATGCACTTGGGATAGTACCGCCCCGATTCCAACGTTGCTTGCATCTGCGTCGATGATGAATGTTTTGCCAGGTGTTGGATGTGCCAGCACTGGAGCGTTACAGAGGCGGTATTTGAGTTCCTGGAAAGATTTCTCACACTCACCTGACCATTTAAACTGCTTCCCCTTTTCGGTGAGCTGATGCAAACTCTTTGCAACTCCAGCGAAGTTCTTAACGAAACGTCGGTAATATGTGGCAAGTCCCAGAAAGCTTCGGAGTTGATGTTTGTCCTGTGGTGTTGGCCAATTTTTGACGGAGTCAACTTTTTCAGGATCAGTCTTTACTCCTTGGGATGAGATGATGTGTCCCAAATACTTGACTTCGGTTTTGAAAAGTGCACATTTTTCTGGGTTCAGTTTAAGGTTAGCCTCTCGAAGTCTCTGAAACACGGCTTTAAGGTTCTTACAATGTTGGTCAAATGTTTTGCCGTAAACAATGACATCGTCCAAGTAGACTAGGCAAGCTTTCCACGTCAGTCCTTGAAGAACGCACTCCATCAAACGCTCGAATGTTGCCGGAGCGTTACATAACCCAAACGGCATAACTTTAAACTGCCAGAGCCCATTACCTGTAGAAAACGCCGTCTTTTCCCGATCATCAGGGTGGATGTCAACTTGCCAATATCCGCTCTTCAAGTCCAGCGTCGAGAACCACTGGGCTCCCTCCATGGCATCCAGGGTATCACTGATTCTGGGCAGGGGATAGCTGTCCTTCTTAGTTACATCATTCAGCCTTCGGTAGTCCACACAAAAACGAGTGCTTCCGTCTTTCTTTTTCACTAGCACCACTGGTGACGCCCAAGGACTTTTGGAATTTTCGATAAGACCGTCCTTTTTCATTGCTGTTATCATTTCCTCAACCTCACCTTGTTTGGCCAGTGGAAGACGTCTTGCAGGTTGACGAATCGGTCTTGCATCTCCTGTGTTGATGCGATGCTGCACCAACTGTGTCCTACCATATTGCCCCTTTTGCGATGCGAAGATATCAGTGTACTCTTGTAGGAGACTTTCAGCCATCCTTGTTTGTTGGTGATCAAGGTTGGATGAATTCAGTATTTTAGCTCTGATGGTTTCGAGCTCCTCCGGAGTTATAGGTTTTCTCGGAGCTTCGTCTGTGATCTTCGTAATTGCTGCAACCGATTCGCAACGTCCAACGACTTCTCCTTTCTTCAACCTTACATCGTACGGTCTGGTGTTTAGTAATCGTACGGGGACCATTTTGTTCTTAGGTGCTACCAGTGTTTTCCCAATGATGACGCTTTGGGAGGAACACTCTGGGTCTGGTTCCACCATGAGGTATCGAAGGCTTCCAAACTCACCTTCCAGTTTTGTCCAAACGAACACTTCAGAAGAAGGAGGCAGAATAAGATCTTCCCTGATGACAGTTCTCAGTGTCGACGTACTTTCGTTCGAATAAGTCATTGGAAGTTCCTTATTTTGGTACTTCAAAACCTGATTACCGATGTCCAAAATAACTCCGTGCTGTTTCATAAAGTCGATTCCAATGATGCACTCGTCACATATATCTGCCACCAGGAATTGATGAGTAAACACTAGGTCGGCCAGTCGGATCTTAAGACACACTTCTCCATATACTCTTGCTGCTTCTCCCGTTGCGGTTCTTAGACGGTAGCTATTGGTGTTATGAAGCCACGTCGTCTTTACCAGGTCTCGACGTACTATGGAGGCTGTGGCACCGGTGTCGATGGTAGCCACATGTTTGTTCCCGTTAATAGTAGTCTCCACAGTCAGACTTTTGTTGTCTCGTTTGGTCTGAGAGACTTGGATGGTGGTTCTGGGGCCATCGATACAAGAAACCAGCCTCTGCCCCTCGAAGTTGGTTCTTACTCGTTTCCCTGATGGGAAACGGGCTGATAGGCAACGCTGGTGTTGTTGTTACCTTGCTCTGGGTTGGATCTCTTGCTTCCACAATGTTGACAACCTGCTTTGTTTGGTGGTAGTCGGCATTGACGCTGTAAGTGCCCGGTCTTGTTGCAGTTCCAACATCTTGCTAGTCCGCTCCGGTTCTTTTGTATTTCAGCTCTTTGGCACGAGCATTCTTCGACTATGGCCTCTCTAAGTCGATGTACTCCCTGAGAAGCCTGTTCTGCTGCTTCAATTGTCAATGCGAATGCTAAAGTTTCGGAAAGAGTACGTGTTCTAGCAGTTCGCACAGACCTCTGAAGATGTATATCGGAAATGGCACGAACGAAGGACTCAACAGCGAGCTGGTTGATGATATCTTCTCCAGCATCCGGGTATGCCAGGTGAACCAGTCTTTCGACGTCTGCCTGGAGCTGCTGTAGACTTTCACCCCTTTTCTGGACTCTGTTATTGAGTTGGACTCGGAAGACTTCTTTCAAGTGGCTATCTCCAAAGCGTTTATCTATAGCTGCCACGAGAGAACTGAAATCGCCGCTCTTACCAGCTGGAACTGTTTGAAGTAATTCAGCTGCTGGTCCTCTAAGAGCAAGAGTCAGTGCAATGTACTTGTCTTCGTCATCCCAGCCATTTGTTGTCGCGGCTGCCTCAAATTGTCTCTTGTAGACTGGCCAAGAAGACTGTCCATCAAATGTTGGGGGTTTCATCTCCTTTTTCCTTGCAAACTCTCCAGCAGATTCTCGAATTTTTATTTTCCGGATCTGGTCTAATTCCTTGGACAGAAGAGAGAACTGGTTATCGCATCGGCTTTCCAAACGATTCTCTACAACAGAAAGCTGTTTTTCCACACCTTCAACTCGTTCGTCAAGGGCACATACATTTTTCTCAATGTTGCCCAATTTGCCTTCTAGAATGTTTTTCTGGCCTTCCAAAACATTCTGTTGCGCCTCGAGTCTTTCGAGAATGTTCTGTTGTTCTTTCTTTTGTTCGTTTCGTTGTGCTTCAAGTTGTTCGAGAACATTCTGCTGTTCCTTCTTTTGCTCGTTTCGTTGTGCTTCAAGTTGTTCGAGAACATTCTGCTGTTCCTTCTTTTGCTCGTTTCGTTGTTCTAACAAAAGTTTCATCATACTAGCAAAATCTACATTTTCACTTATTTCCTCTTCTTCCACTTCTGTTTCAAAAACAAAAGTGTTCACGTCTTCCTCTTGCTGTTCCAAATAGTTACGTAAGCGCAGGACGAGCTCATTTTTCGATCCCGCTCTAGAAAGATTTCGCTTACCTAACTCACTTTTAAGCTCAATGCAAGTGAGCTCTTCTAACAACTTACCCATTTTCACTGTATATAATTATTATTTTCTTTTTACTTTTTTTTTTTTTTTACACTTTACTAGTCAAATAAGTTTTATTTACACTTCTGACACCAATGTAACGTGCGCTTAGTTCGCAAAAATAAAACTCTACTTTTTATTTAATTCTACCACTTTATTCAGTATCTACTTTCGATATACACTTTATTGAACTCAACTCGACTTTTGGACTATCACTTGTATTTACTCTTAACTTTATCACTCTATAAACAAAACTGCCCTCTGGTTGCCTCGGGCGGGCTATTTATATCGAATGACATGCCATCTAGAACTCTCCAGTAACTTCTACATTGTCTCCACATTTGCTGTCTACTCTCTGTCTGTCTGTCTCTCTATACACTCACACACACTGGCTCACAAGCAACGCCTGTCATTTATACCATTCCATTAAAGTGTTGCCAGTTGTGTTTTCGGTTGAACGTTTTTCGATTAGGAAATTGGTATAAAATGTTGGGTTCACGTTACAATACGTTCGCCACTAGTGCCAAAGTCTACGCAATTCAATTGTAGTTTACTGGCTGAACACAATGCATACGCATACGGAGCCGGAGCCGCAAGAGTTAAAATCAAGTTAACTTGTCCAGCTCCGTTTTGCGTTGTTGTTGTATTCGCTTGTATTTAATGTTTTGACATCTCTTGCGCTGCGTCTCTGCAGCCATTGTGTTCACGCAGTTATGGGTTTGTTTGTTGAAGGCCTGGGCGGCCTGGGGTCGTCACAAAACGTTTTTGGAGAAACTTAAAGCCGCCCTGAATGTGAAACAGAGTGTTTTTTTAGCCCTAGGTTAGACCTGAGATTGCCCTGATCTCACCATAGGATTTTGCTTTGGTGAGTTAAGGGTTGTCAAATGGCATGTATTTTTATTCAAATGTCAGGGATGTGGTAGTTTTGTGGCTTATCGTTTTTTTTTTTTAAGGACCCAGCTTTTTTTGACAGACCTAGGTCAATCATGGATGATGGTAAAGCCAAAATTAATGGTTATATTGAAGAGTTTATTCAAGATTTGACAATTGCACATAAAAAGAAAAGAAATATTCAAGATTTTATTTTTATCCAGAAATAACATCAAATCTCAAACGCAATTTTAGTACGCAGCGAAATCTGATTGGAAATTAAGCAACTTCAAAAATCAGGAATTTATTCTATTCGATGCATCGATTGCAGAAAAGAATATAAGTACATATAGGACAGACAAGATCTTTTCTTAAAAGAATTAAAGAACATTTGGCACACTTCAAATATTATGAAACAGAAAAGTCAAGTGTTGCAAAACAAATGCTAGAAAATAATCATAGTTTTGATTTAAAAACTTAAAATTAATTAGAAATGTAAATTACAATTAAGAATTGGATGCTTTTGAATCTTTTTATAAAATCAAAAACAAAAATGGTGCAATGATTAGTGAAGATGGACCTATTAAAAATCCAATATTTAAGAAAATTTTCGAAAGACAACTCAACGCAATTGTAATTTTGTTTAGAAATATTTTACTTTTACTGATTTTTCTGACAGGTAAATTAATTTCGTATCTATTTATCTAATTCTGAAGATGGAAGCGTTGCTTCCAAAATGTACATCTGAGGGAAATATATAAAAAGTGCTTAACTGCTAAAAATTTTTTATTAATCTTTAAGATGATAATTTTTAGTTGAATTTAATGTCTAATAAAAAAATTGGAAAATTTTTCCCTTCTCCCACAGCTCCCGGTGCATTTGTTACTGTTTGAATTGAGCTGGGAAATTTTAATGTTAATAGTAGATGAACTGTTTTTATTGTAATTTCAAGAAATTGGACTTAATTTGGTTTGTATTTCACGACACAATTTATTACAAATATGATTCAAATTTTATTGGTGTTTTGTTTTGCTGAATACTACCCAATGATGTGAACTTTTTATAAATAAGCATTCCAGCTCTTTTTGCTATTTCAATTCTGCGACTGTCAGACGAGTGATTGTGTACATCTTAAAAAAAATATTCATAAATATTTTTATATTAGTTTAAATATTTTTATCACTACCATTTGTAACAAAAAGATCATTCGCTACTGTTTTTATGCGACTGCGACATTTTTTCGAACGGTTATGAATACATTCCCAGTAAATTTTGTCGCTCCTCGGACCATGTCGTTTCTGATTTGATCTATAAATGTAATCATTTATTGTCAAAAGTGTGCCCCCCTTGCGACTTATAATAAATAATTGCTGTCCACAGTTGGGGATATGTTGAACACCTAGAAAGGAATAATCTCACATTAGTTGCAATTACATCATTTAAAAATTTCTAGAAGAAAAAAAAACAAAGAAATAATTTTAGTATGTTCTATGAAATTTGTATTTCGCACTTATTTTTTTTTCATATCAAAATTACTTTAAAAACAAGCTGCTATTTTAATTTATTATTTCATTGAAAAAAAAAATTACGCTTCAATTAAAGCAATTCTGAATACAAACAACAAATTTTGTATCTTGTTATAATTGAAGTGCAATAATAATAGCCAAGTAGAATTTTTGATTTTTTTTAAACAACAAACAATTGACTTTTTCGCATTAGCTCAATTTTTTATGAAACACAGTAGACTTTATTAATATGCAGTTAAAATATTTTCGTCGTTATTTATAATTCTTTTAGGCCTACATTATCCAGTATTAAATTCCGAGTCCTCTTTACCAGCAAGTAATGCGTGATGTCATCCTCTCTTTCTTTGACTTCCCACAATGTTTTCTCCGCTACCCAATTGTATATTTGCACTTGTTACTATCTTTTCCTTTTATACTTTAGCTTCTAAAAGTTAAACAAAAAATTGATTCAATATTTTAAAAAATCATATGTTTTTGAGCGTAACTTTAATTTTAATGCGCATTCATTTTAAAGTTAATGATATATGGAAACCGTTTTGTTTTTACAAAGCTCACATTTGAATCTAGATTTATTTCAAAATATTTCATTCACTTGGACTTAGAGATTAAACATAAGAAAACAATGATCTCGCGGTTTTTTCAGTTTGATTTTTTGTCGTTAAGATCTTACATTTGCTGATATTTTCAATTGGAAGTAAAACAAATAGATCTACTTTTATGTCATAATTTAAAACAAATTACAAACCTTTAATTTTAAGTCAGTTAGGATTACAGTTTATTAAAAGACAGATTGGATTTGCGTTCTATTCGATTTGATTTATTCATGAAATAGTATGAACCAACTCTAAATTCAATTATTTATTTAAGAAAAAGCAAATTCATTTTGAAGAATTATTCAAAATTTCGAATAAGGAGATGGACTGGAACAACGGTGCAGGTTTTTAAACTGAAAAAAAAAAAAAATAAAAATTATACCATCCTACTAATATTATAAACGTGAAAGTTTGTATGTTTGGATGTATGTTTGTTCCTCTTTCACGCAAAAACTACTGAATGGATTTCAATTAAACTTTCCAATAATATAGCTTATACATCAGAATAACACATAGGCTATATTTTATCCCTAAATTCCCACGGGAACGGGAACGTATACGGGAATTTAGAAACTACAACACCGATTTCAAAAATTTTTCCACTGTTAGAATGCTTCATTATCCCCGAGTAACATAAAAACTAATTCATCCCCATATTCCTACGGTTCCCTATATTCCCACGGGAGCAGGAACGTATACGGGAACTTTGACACTACAGCACCGATTTCAAAAATTCTTTCACCGTTAGAATGCTACACTATCCCCGAGAAACATAAAAACTAATTCATCCCCATATTCCTACGGTTCCCAAAATTCCCACGGGAGTAGGAACGTATACGGGAACTTTGACACTACAGCACCAATTTCAAAAATTCTTTCACCGTTAGAATGCTACACTATCCCCAAGAAACATAAAAACTAATTCAGCCCCATATTCCTACGGTTCCCTATATTCCCACGGGAGCAGGAACGTATACGGGAACTTTGACACTACAGCACCGATTTCAAAAATTCTTTCACCGTTAGAATGCTACACTATCCCCGAGAAACATAAAAACTAATTCATCCCTATATTCCTACGGTTCCCAAAATTCCCACGGGAGTAGGAACGTATACGGGAACTTTGACACTACAGCACCGATTTAAAAAATTCTTTCACCGTTAGAATGCTACACTATCCCCAAGAAACATAAAAACTAATTCAGCCCCATATTCCTACGGTTCCCTATATTCCCACGGGAGCAGGAACGTATACGGGAACTTTGACACTACAGCACCGTTTTCAAAAATTCTTTCACCGTTAGAATGCTACACTATCCCCGAGAAACATAAAAACTAATTCATCCCCATATTCCTACGGTTCCCAAAATTCCCACGGGAGTAGGAACGTATACGGGAACTTTGACACTACAGCACCAATTTCAAAAATTCTTTCACCGTTAGAATGCTACACTACCCCCGAGTAACATAAAAACTAATTCATCCCCATATTTCTACGGTTCCCTTTATTCCCACGGGAGCAGGAACGTATACGGGAACTTTGACACTACAGCACCGATTTCAAAAATTCTTTCACCGTTAGAATGCTACACTATCCCCGAGTAACAAAAACTTTAACTCATCCCCATATTCCTACGGGAACGGTCACCATATTCCCACGGGAACGGGAGTCTTTACAGATATTGAAAATGCGAATGTAGCTATGTCGGTATGTTTTTCGTATGTCTCCCGTTCACAGAACCTGAGGAAGGACGTAGACTATATGTTTTGTCCCTATATTCCCACGGGAGCAGGAACGTATACGGGAACTTTGACACTACAGCATCGATTTTAAAAATTCTTTCACCGTTAGAATGCTACACTTTCCCCGAGTAACATAAAAACTAATTCATCCCCATATTCCTACGGTTCCCTATATTCCCACGTGAGCAGGAACGTATACGGGAACTTTGACAATACAGCACCGATTTAAAAAATTCTTTCACCGTTAGAATGCTACACTAACCCCGAGTAACATAAAAACTAATTCATCCCCATATTTCTACGGTTCCCTTTATTCCCACGGGAGCAGGAACGTATACGGGAACTTTGACACTACAGCACCGATTTCAAAAATTCTTTCACCGTTAGAATGCTACACTATCCCCGAGTTACAAAAACTTTAACTCATCCCCATATTCCTACGGGAACGGTCACCATATTCCCCCGGGAACGGGAGTCTTTACTGATATTGAAAATGCGAATGTAGCTATGTCGGTATGTTTTTCGTATGTCTCCCGTTCACAGAACCTGAGGAAGGACGTAGACTATATATTTTGTCCCTATATTCCCACGGGAGCAGGAACGTATACGGGAACTTTGACACTACCGCACCAATTTTAAAAATTCTTTCACCGTTAGAATGCTACACTTTCCCCGAGTAACATAAGAACTTATTCATCCCCATATTCCTACGGTTCCCTATATTCCCACGGGAGCAGGAACGTATACGGGAACTTTGACACTACAGCACCGATTTAAAAAATTCTTTCACCGTTAGAATGCTACACTAACCCCGAGTAACATAAAAACTAATTCATCCCCATATTTCTACGGTTCCCTATATTCCCACGGGAGCAGGAACGTATATGGGAACTTTGACACTACAGCACCGATTTCAATAATTCTTCCACCGTTAGAATGCTACACTATTCCTGTGTAACATTAACTTTAATTCATCCACATATTCCTACCGGAACGGGAGTCCTTACTAATACAAAGGGTGTGAAAGGAGCTCTGTCTGTCCGTCGTTCTATGTTACCATCTCCCGCCCAAACTAATAAACCGATTTAAATGAAATTTTGTACAAGGATTGTTCAGAACCTGAGGAAGGACATAGACTATATATTTTTTCCCTATATTCCCACGGGAGCAGGAACGTATACAGCACCGATTTCAAAAATTCATCCACCGTTGGAATGCTCCATAATCCCGGAGTAACATTAACTTTAACTTATCCACATATTCCCACGAAAACGGTCACCATATTCCCACGGGAGCGGGAGTCTTTACTAATATTGAAAATGCGAATGTAGCTATGTCGGTATGTTTTTCATATGTCTCCCGTTCAAACTGCTAAACAGATTTTATTAAATTAGCTACAGAGATGGTCTAGAACATGCGGAAGGATAAAGGCTATATATCTATCCTTATATTCCCACCGGAACGGAAATGGGAATTCAAAAACTACGGTCTCAAAAGTATTTTTAACAGGGCTACAAGGTGTTGAAATAGGGGTTGAATGTTTTTTTTTGGAAATATGTTCCGCCATTTTTAAGGCTAGAAGTTTTGTTTCCTAAAAAGTTAAAAATGCTGCTGAAAGTCACTATTCCACGCTGACGAAGTCGCGGGCACAGCTAGTAGTATATCTTTACAACAAAATGTTGCTACCATTGCAAGAAGTTTTATTTATAATTTAAAATTTCTGTTTTTTTAACATTAGTGTTTTTGTTTCAAGTGTTTTTTACATAAAAAACTGAATGAGAAGAAATCATGTCAAGTTTCGTTTGCACATTTATGAAGGTGAAAATATCTGTAAGACAAAAACAAACAAGCAAACACGCATTTATAGCAAAATATCCTTCTCAACGGGTCTCCACCAGAGATTAAAATGAACTAAGTCTGCTTGTAAACAATGAGTATTTACTTGAAAAAAAAAAACGAGTTTGAACAAACTGAGTCAACCCACAAGCAAGTAAATTTGAACAATCTTATTTGTGAACCAAGCAACTCTGAACAACCCCTATTTTCAAACGAACCAAACAAGTAGACTTGCTTGCAAGTCAAAATGAGTTTGAATAACATTGAGTTAAGCTGCTTGTGAGCAAAGTGCTTGTGAGTAAAAGTGGTGTGTTTGTGAATAAGCAGTGTATTCATAAGCAAGCAATGTGATCATACCAAAAAGGGTAGTTTATGATATGTTAACACATCATACGCCAAATTACATGAGCCCCAAAGTCAACCTGTAGTCCCACAGGTCACCACACCGTCCCTGCTCGGGCGCCAGTTAAGTTAATTTTTATTTAAATTATTAAAAAAACCCAACTTTTCGTTTTAACCAATTTTTTATTTGCGACTATTTCGACTTAACAGTTAACACTCAGAACGATACTCAGAACAATACTCAACCTTAAGATTACCTTACACCTTTATTTATTAAAATAATTTGCTGATTGAAGTTGAACTGCATCTGCATTTGCTGCTCGTGGTTCCAAGAATTGATTCGATGACCTATGGGAATCATAGATTGGTGTTTGTTACATCGTATGTTGTCATGGTTCTGGGAATTGGTGTGATGACCTGTGGGAACTGCAGGTTGATTTTGCAGCGTATGTTGTTCTGGTTCTTGAGAATCGGTGTGATGACCTGTGGGACTACAGGTTGACTTTGGGGCACATGTAATTTGGCGTATGATGTGTTAACAGATATAAATGTTCAACGCATTGCTTTCCGATGAATACAGTGCCTGCTTATAAACACACTGCTTGCTTGTAAGCACGCTACCTGCTTGTGAACACACTGCCTGCTTGTGAATATTTTGCATGCTCATGAATATTTGAATATATTCAAGTAAGTTCTGCTTGCAAGTCATTTGCTTGTGAGTGCAATACAGAAAAAATGACTTGTGAGCATCCTTACTGATTTAGTTTGTTCAGAGGCATTTTTGCTTGTGAGAAAATATGCTTGCGAGCTATTTGCTTGTGAATAGAGGTGGAAAATGATCAAGTCTGAGCGATCTTTGAGAAATTTTGGATGTGTTTGAACTGATTTGAACATACTCATTTTGATCTCTGGTCTCCACCTTGCATCGATGAGGATAAGCGAGATATCGAAAAAATTTTTTTACATTTTCGCTTTATTTTGACATAATTAAGCTTAGTTCATTGTCCAATCCTCCTCAACGGCGCGGCGCACTGTGGCGCATTATGACTTTTTTGGTTTCAAAATCGTATCTCGTAAGCAAATAAAGATATCATGATATTTCCAAAGCTATACATTTTTCATTGTGAGTTTCAATAAAAAATAATCACAGGGTGTTTCAGAATTTTCAACTGAAATACGACTTTCTTTCAACAGAAAATGGACTCAATATTTTACCTCAAGAATTCGTCGGTGGATCATCAAGATCAAGATCATCATGAAATTGGTCTATGTCTATGTTTTTTTTCGAAAATGAACTTGAATTGATCTAAGAGACATAATTGTATGAAGGAGAATAATTTTGCAAAGTAATTTTGTTCTAAGCATAAAAGATTATTGGACTTAGAACATTCATGTATTGACATGAAGAAAAGAGTACCTAACATAGATTTATTGCAAGATCATCAATGACCAATCGTTCTAAATCCATATTTTTGTTCTAAGTCCAGGTTTTTTTTCAGGAGAATGCATACTTGTATGTCCATTTTTGGGTTAGTAGCTTTCTTAATTATTTAAAAATAGTGGGAAAGGGCTTATAGGAATTTTATTATTATGTAGTTAAAAAAAAAATGGCAATGGCAAAATGACAATGTAATAAATTTTTTTACTATAAAAATTTTTCAACTTTGAATCGCTCTACAAGCCAAACCTTTCATCCGAATGAAATAATGTTTTCGATTTTTAGGGTTCCAAACATTTCTTAATTCAGTGAATTAAAAAACTTTGCATTGTAGATCTACTCGAATTACTAAAATTAATTTTCTTTTGCCTAAATGCTCCACTGTGCAGCGCCGCAATCTGACAATGAAGGTTAATTCATTGCAACGCTTTACTCGATTTTAACACACATAGGCACTCTTTCAAAATCGTTCATTTTAAAAATAATATTTGCGGCAAAGGCTTATTTTTTTTTTGCTTTCACATTTATATTGAGAAAATATGTCTAAACTATTAACAATTAACAGACCTCCCAAACTTTTGCCTGAAGATATTAGGCGATACTCCAACAAAGCTTAAAAATACACTGTTTTTTTCAAACAGTGGTATACCAGGCAATGAAAAAGCGGACGAACTGGCGAGAAAAGGCTTAACACTTGATCCTTCTCTCATAAACCAATCCATCAAAATCCCATCCTGTGCAATTGAACAGATCATTGGTGACAAAATAATACGAAAATCTAATGAAACATGGGACTATCTAGACCAGTGTTTCCCAAAGTGGTCCAGGTGGACCCCCAGGGGTCCACGGGAGACTTGCTGGGGGTCTACGTAGGCGTGAACAAAAAATGGGGGTCCATAAGATGTTAATGGGGGTCCACGAAAATTTATCTGCTTTTGATAGTAAAGAGCAAAAATGTAAGCATAGTTTTTATAAGGGCCTGCTGCCTACATTGTTTTGAGTACCTATGTAACTAATGAGATAATATTTCAATAAGGCAAGCGACTGTTACTTGTCCAAGCTTGCGTATTCGATATTACTTACAATTTCGTGTACAGACTTGCAAAGCGCTATCCGCTCGACATGATGCTTGTTCAGACATGAACTTGATCACCACTTTAAATACTTGATGCCAAAGGCGAACTCATTCATTTGTTTCCGGAATTTCGAAAAAAAGGTGTGAGAAAATTTATATCATCAGTGTTTGCTAAAAAAAAGTAAATATCCTTTTTTTTATATAGTAGTTATGTATATTTTTTACGTGTACTAATCGTTTGATCGTAACTGCTCGTATAGAAAGGTAACTTAGTAACTTACAGATATTTTGATTGTACTCTTTCGATTTGAAAACAAACATAGCACTTTTTATTCAATTGATTTTTTCACGAGAGAAGCACTGCCTCTCTAAAAAGGCCGAATAAGCAATATTTCAGAGCAATTAATTTTGTAATTTTTCTTGCAAATAACTACTAATTTTATAAAACCGTAATTTCACAATCATTTTAAATTGATTTTGAAGTAACTATTTTATCAAAACTATTCCTTTTCGGAAGAGCGGGGCTTGATACCTATAATAATAGAATGTATTGATGAGGATAACCATACCTACAGTCAACATTTATGTGCCCTGCATGCTGACTTCAAAACCAGGTTTGAAGATATGCTGACAATGGATATACCACCATGGATCACAAATCCATTTGATGAAACGGAGCTGCTGGAGCTAAGCACCATTGAGGAGCTGAAGGTGAAATTTAGAAAATGATACCAAACATTGTGGCTGCAAGCAGAAATACCCGAAAAATGTCCTGGACTGTGGATAATCGCAAGAAAATTTTGAATAGCTTTTCCCTCGTCATACCTTGCGAAAGGAGTTTTAGTGCCGTTGAAAACCTCTTAACAAAAAAAAAGAAGCAAATTAAACATCACAGAGCGGGGGGATTTGCAGTTATTGCTCACAAAAATAAAGCCAAACATTGATCGTTTGCTGACACTCCATCAAATGACCTGAATCTATATTACCTCATTATTTTTTTTTTTTTGTAATTCTATTCTTTTAATAACTTAAGTGTTATAAAATATACCATTTTTCGTTTTTATTTTACCTATCATAATAAAGGGACAGATCTCAGAAGCGATACAATTTTTAATTTTTGGTGACTTTAAGAATGTGGTAGAAATGTAGCAGCAGGGGGTCCACCGAAACCAGTAAAATTTGGAAAGTGGTCCACGAGAAAAATAAGTTTGGGAAACACTGATCTAGACCTTTGCACCGTTGACCTATGTAGAGGAGGCAAGGACGAAGACGAACATGAGGATACCACTCACTTCCTTTTTCACTGTCCGGCAATCTGCCACAGCACGAAGAAATTCCAGGGCAGAAGAAGAATTATTATTATTATTATCAGATTTTCCAGGCACGAACGTTCGCTAATTACAATCTTGAAGTCGAATGCAATGTACAAATAAGTATTCTCTCTTCATAATACATTTTGTGGTATAGGGCTGTCAACTACACATTAATTATGAAAATTTAATAAGATCACATAAAATATTGAAAAAAATTTAATTAAATATTCCCAAAGATTTAAGTGAAAATCTAATAACGCTATTTTTTCGCAGTTGCCAACACATAGAAATGCTATAAATTTAGTATAAATCGTTAGAGCGTTTTTCTATAAAACCGGATTTTTATTTTTATTTGCCAAGTGGGTTAACCGTGGCGTGATGGTTAGCAAATCTGCCTGTTAACCCAGAGATTCGTGGTTCGAATCCCAACAGAAGCAAAAATGTTTTTCCAAGTATCGCCTTTCGCGAGGAACTGGCAAGTCCTCCGTTAGTAAATTCATTTCCATGCAAAGCACAGACAATTAAGAAATAATGCCTCATTAAGCTTTTTTCGAAATCGTTTTTTATTTCAAGACCTAGAGATCCAATTCCAAAAAATGGAAATTTTGAAAAAAATCGGCCAAGCGGTTCAGGCTGTAGATTCTATGCTATATATGGATAGACAGACAGACAGATATACAGTCGTACAGACAGAATTGCAGGGGCCCTACTATGTATTTCATTTAGAAAAACAGGTCTTTTCGAAGGTGATGTCGAATTCCTTTCAAAAAAAAATTGACTGCAGTTCCTTTTTTTTTCAAAGGAATTCATTTAGGAGGAAAAAAAATCGATCTCTATTTTGAGACGGATTTGCACACAGATTTTCACACACACAACAATTTTGACAGATCGAAAACGGCAAACAAAAACATCAGCATATGAAAAAAATTAAAGGAAGCAGAGATGTTTTGTACTTAGTTGTGAATTTGGAAAACATTTGGTGAAAAAAAATATAAAAATTGTGTTCTTAACAACATGAATTGTTTTGTTCCATGGTGCTTGTTTTTCTTCATTAGTCAATTGGACACAATTCATAAAAAAAAATCGCAACTTTTTCAATTTCTTAAATACCCAAAAAAGATTCGAATTTAGTAGCGACTGCAGTCGACTGCGTATTGGTGAAAGGAAATCGACATAAATAACGAACAAAAACAGGTGTGCGGATATACTGCGGTAACAACAATTCGTTTTGGAGCCATGTTCCAATAAACCATGAACTATATTGGCCATTCTGTCATTCTGAATCTATTGGATCAATACCAAGTCACTCTGACTTTAGAATCCCAACTGCTTTTGTTGAGATTTTTTTTCGATAAGTACTTCCAAGTCACTATCCCAACAACATGAAACGAAAAGGATTTCCTAAGAGATGATTAAGTTAATTTTTATACTGATGATGGCTAGAAAACTGATGACAGAGTTGGTGGCCAAAAGAACAATGTAAATACTAATCTCTCATTCCGTCACGGAAACCACTGCAAAATGTTCCAAGTGGAAACTCTGGCGATCAAAGAGGTCCTATCATAGCTTAGAGAAAACGTGATATGTATTACTCGGTAATGTTTACCGCAAATATCGATCGTCTCTTATATAGAATACAGAACAGTTTAAAATTTACTTTTTCTATGGTCCAACGCATTGAGACATTCCGGGTAACTTTTTATAGTCTATTGATTATGTCGTAAAAAAGGGCATATAAAGGAACTCGACATTAAATAAACTTTTATTGCATGAATCGATTAATCGGTTAATTTTAGAGAAAAAACCAAAAGTGCTATTAAATTAGAGGGTGCGATTCGGAGATATGGGTTCTAAAACATCTTCATTCGTTTTTTCAATATATCTCGAGAACGAAGCAACATTTTTCCATCGAAATGTATCTTTTAAAAAATTATACAAAAATATTTTTTATCCAAAAAATTTTCTTTAAAATGCTATATTGGGGAACTTTCTATGTTTGAAATTCACTGAAATATTGCCACTTGAACATAGACATTTATCGTTGTTTTTCATCATTTTTATACTGACTGCATTTATTTTTATAAAAAAAAAAAAAACGTTTTTTACTCAATGGAAAGGTATTTGTTATGCAAAAAAGTGTTTTATGTACTTATTTTTGGATTTTTTTTTTTACTTAACTATATAAGTGTATAATACTGGTAATACATAGTGTATAATACTGGTACATAGTACATATTATAATTCTACAATAACATTTTGAAGGTCTATATCGACATCAACATCTTAACATCTTCAAAAATGTCCTCTTCTGCAATATCGGCTACTTGCACACTATCGCAATGAACTCCTATACAATCCTTACAAAATATTGCAAGCGATTTGTAGTTTTCTGCAACCTAAGTTTCCATGGCAACCTATAGTTAAACCACTGCCATTTTTTTAAGCAATATCTCTGGTGCAGTAGGTGCTATTGGGCGAATCGGAATCAATCGACAACCTCAGTTCAGAGGATTTACATAAGTGGTTTCCGTGCCACTGTTGGATTTGGAAAAAAGGGAAGCGGGTCGAAATGTTGAATTTTAAAATACGGTAAGGTCAAAGTACTGTATTATACTGTATGATACTGCTTGCTCATAACGCTGTATGGTTAATATTCTGTATTTCAAAATACTGTATTTCAAAACACTGTATGTACAAAATACTGTATGATCAAAATACTGTAGGTCAAAATCCTGTAATCCAAAATTCTTCATCTCAAAATGCTGTATGAGCTAAACAGCGCATCTCAAAAATCTGTCTTCAAAAATACTATATTTTTTAAACTTCCATTAAACATAAAGCAGAACTCGATTAATGTGTTTTTCTTTTATTGAAAATCTTAACAAATGCACACCAGAGTACATTTATAAGTCACAGATAAGTAAAGTATAATAAGTAGAAATTTATCAAAAAAAAAACAAAAAACAAACAAACAAAGAAAAATGCCAAATAACACACAAAACGAAATCACAAAATTCGTTGTACTGTAAGTCAAAATACTGTATGTATCTCAAAATTCTGTATTTCAAAATGCTGTAGGTAGGCTGAAAAGTAAAAATTGTTTTCATTATGTAAGAAAGTGCGCATGCAGCATTTTGAAATACAGAATTTTGAGATACAGTATTTTGACTTACCGTACTTTGATCATACAGTATTTTGTACAAAGAGTGTTTTAAAATACAGTATTTTGACCCTAAAGGACTATTCACATGAGCACGACCAACGAACGACGAATAAATCAAGAAATGCGATTTTAATTACCTTACAAGCATAAATTCCCCACGAATTTTTTAGGAAACGATGGAAATATGGTTCATACTTATTTTTCGGTGAACATACTTTTATTTTTGTGCCTAATATTAAAAAAATTGAGAAAGAAAGTTTATTCGTTACGAATAAACATCTAGTAGGTACAAACTGTCAGACTTTATTCTCGTTCCACATACAATCCACACTTAACCCGGAAAAGGTTCACGCATAACGTGTTGGTGGTATTTGTGCCAGCGAAAAATTTGTACTTTTTGATAATCTGCAAAAATATTGGAAACTACAAATGCTTAGGTTTTATTCAACTTTGCTACATATAAAGAAACTGCAGTCAGTATCAAAATGATGAAAAACAACGATAAATCATGGCTGTTCTGATTTTCGTACGGATTCAAAACGGAAACCGAAATTGAATCCGTACGAATTTAAAAAGTGTGTTCTTATTTCCGAACGGATTCACTACTGATTTTTTGTCACAAAAACGTGTTGGAAATTAAATTTTTGTGTTTATTGGAACTATTTACAGCTTTATTGCATGTTAGTGCTAATATAGTTTATTATTTTTCATTTCTAGCAATAAATAATGTTCTACAGAATTCATTAACCGGATTCAATTCCGCTAATAAAATGATAAGCGAATTGAAAACGTACGGATTCGGAATTGAGAACCGCAAAAATTCTAAAACGGGAGAATATGGTATCCGAACGAAAATCAGAACAGGGGTGAATGTCTATGTTCAAGTGACAATATTTTGGTGAATTTCAAACATAAAAAGTTCTCTGATACAGCATTTTAAACAAAATTTTATTTACTTTCTTTTTTATGGAGCATTGTCTATACCTGTCTGCAACCAGAAAGAAATATCATTAAAAAAACTGACAAAACTCAAAAATTGGAAAAAAAATATTTTTGTATAATTTTTTAAAAGAAACATTTCAATGGGAAAATTTGATTTCTACAAAAAACGTCGTTGGAATTGTATCAAAATTTTGCTTCGTTCTCGAGATATATTGAAAAAACGAATGAAGATGTTTTAGGACCCATATCTCCGAATCGCATCCCCTAATTTAATAGCACTTTTAGTTTTTTCTCTAAAATTAACCGATTAATCGATTCATGCAATAAAAGTCCATTCAATGTCGAGTTCCTTAAGAAATAATATAATAAATAGACTATTCATTCGATGAACTCGTAAAGCAATCTGATAAGTACGAAGATGATAAACATCAGGTCAAGTCTTGGAGAGTGTCGTTGGCGTACGCAAAAATACAATAAAAGTTAAAATAATAATATAAAATACAAGAAATTCACTGCGTTTGAGAATTCAGCTTCTATTCTTGATGCTCCTTGCAGAGAAAAGGAACACAACTACTTAAGTTAACAATTATTAGTTCTATGTTTAATTGAATTTTTTAGTAAATAAAGTAATAAAGTCATGCTTACATTTTTTCACACAAATAGAACGTGTTGAGCTGATTTCAATGCCGTTTATGCTAATCTCTCTGGTTTGCATATTGGTTTACTTTTTTTTTAGAAGTGCCTTTTGCAAACGTTTTTTTATTTGTTCACGAAAATCGTCTGCGGCTTTTTCATTTTTTGAAAATTCTTTTGATTTTCTACCTTGTTTTTCAGCTTCGTTTGATTGTTGATTGTTATCATTTATAAAAGCAGGAAGAATATTTGAGTCGTCCACAGACTCTTTAACTTCCATCACAACAAACTCCTTTGTTTTAATGTTTATGTTCGTTGCTTCAAACATAACAGAAGTTACACTTTTGTCCGTAGCTTGATTGAAATGATTGTGTTCTCCATCTAATGGATAAACCAGATTTCGGTTTACCAAAATTCGGGCTAGGCATTGCTCGTTGTTTTCATTATAGCAGCACTGAAAGACTGAACAGTTGTACCGCTTGAAGACATATTTAAAATGATGCCCTTCGAAAAGAATTTTCATTCCACCTTTTGTTGTTGAGACATATACTGCATTAGAAGGCTGTTGTTTTAAAGCTAATTTCAACTTATCCACAATGGAACTTTGAAATGGTTTAGTTCTTGGACGCCCCACTCTTTTTTTGTCTCTTGAATTTCCTTGAAAAAAAAAAACAAACAAAAAAAAATTAAAAAAAAAAATTAAACAAGTAAAGCCTTAAACAATTAAAAAAAAGTCAAACAAGTAAAGTCTTAAACAATTTAAAAACAAAAATCTTAAATTAAAATGAAACGAAAAGAAGGTATTTTATAAATTAAGTTTATTTTTGATGTGAAGTTTGAGCACCTTGTCGCACTATTTTATTTTCAATACTGGTTCCTGGAAAATAAAATGTATTTAGCAAATAAATATTCAGGTATTATTATTCAATTATTTTTTTACAGTTGTCACCGCTCAATCTTGTTTTTACAAGCGTCATCTTCCTCTTGACTAAATAATATTTGAGCTTCATGCTGTTTTTTCACTAAGTGATTGATTAAGCATATTTTTTCTTGCGTTTGTGCTTCCAAAATCAAACGCTTTTTACTTTAATAAACAAAGTTATATTTTTAAGAAAAAATGACACGACATCCATGGAGAAAAATCGAATTGAAGTTTGAAGATAAATAAATATTGCAGATTATCCATTAATAGAAAAGGAACACAATCTGGATTTTGGAATGGAAATAGTAATAAATTGAAATAAGGGAAATCTATTACTCCGTTTACACCATAGAGGAATAAAGATAAGAGGGAAAACCATTACTGCGTGAACACCATAGAGAAATAAAGACAAGAGGGAAAACCACACACACACCACGGCATCTGCCCTCGACTGACTTCACAAAACCACTTTACTGCGTGAACACAATGGCTGCAGAGCAGCGATGCCGCGAAGAAAAGTAAACTGAGGGCCTTTTTGAGGGCCATTTCCAAAAAGTACGGGCCACTACCACGGTTGCCACTTGCCAAAAAAATATATGTCCAAAAATAAAAATAAAAATGACCAAACGTAGGTTGAAATGACCAAAACTTTGATTGATTCTGATGAAGAAAGAAGGGAAGAACACCAATTCTCAAACAAAAAACGCAAAATGAGAACGCTTGTAAGGAAATATAGAAATTTCATGAAAGTATGAGCTTCAAAGTTTGCACCTAAAGTTAAAAAATCATGCAAGGATGGAGAACTAAAAACCAAGCCCGTTAAGACCATCAAGAAAACATAGCTGAAGAACCGCATTCATCTCTGAGGATCTTGAAAAGTTAATTATGCTGACTCAACTTAGACGATCAAGAATGCCATACTCTAGATCAGAAGAAGTAAGGGTTGCAAACTCGTATGTAAGCTTAAATCAAATAAAACTGGATATCCTGACGGTCTCGACGTCGAAATTTTCAAGGAAGATAGTGATTAGCTTGAAAGGAGAGTGCACCAACTGCATGTTTTAGTCGGGAGAAAGCATGTTCAATGAATGGAAAATCATACAATTGCACCAATTGTAGAGGAATACTCCTCTTTAACGTCAAATGTGATGTCTTGTCTTTGTGAAAGCCTGAAAACCCCCCACGTCAACTAATTCGTACAGCACACGGGAGATCATGGAAAAAACATGCGTATGACAGTGTTGACAGAAACAAGCTGTGCAGCATCATGTTCAGTTGCAAAGAATCCTTGGTTTTCAGTTCGTAAGACAGATTTAATCACGAAGCCACCACACATGACGGTCATTTGAAGAAAAGCACGTGTCATTTGATATCAGTGCTGTGCAGTTGGGCTTGAACGAACGAACTTATTGATGAGCTTTTTACATAGTTCGATAAGAAAACTGCCTTACGTATACATTTCAATTGCAAGGACCTATTAGCTGAAGTGTTTCTCTTATTTCTTTTCGTTGAAAAAATTACCAAATGGAATAAAAAGTGACCGTGTGACCAAGTAAAAAAATAATATAAATGACCAAACTGGCAACCGTGGCCACTATACTACAGAGAAAAGTAAAAAAAAAATTAGAAAAGTATAGAGGGCAACATAAATATTTATTAAAGATGTGTTCAATGGCTTTTTTTTAGATCAGAACAGCACAGCACAGAAGCAGTGAAAAACGTCAAGAAACTTAGAACAAGCAAACTGTCAAAAAAAGCAACAACAAAAATGAAAAAAAAAAACCACCAAAGTTTTCTTTTTCTGATATCAACTTTATTTTGTGTATTTTCGTCACAAACAAGTAATTTTATTTTCAGCACAAGGTTAGGTGTTATTTTCCTGATTTTTTTTTTTTATATATTTTTGAAGTTCTCGCAACAAATCAAAATTACATTGCGAAAAAAAAGGAGCAAAGAGAACAGCTGCTTTTGACAGTTTTCACCGAACTTGATCTTGCTCAAAACGAGGTGCAGAAAACGCTTTGCTAAACTGTTCTAGAACAGCTCATTGAACACAAAAAAGATCAGAAAAGAACAGAAAATTTCTCATTGAATACCAAAAGCCTGATCTTACCTGTCTGAAACTGTTCTAGAACAGCTCATTGAACACTCTTTTAATGTCATGACGATGGCAATAAGAATGAACGAATTCAGTGATTTAAAATGTTTATGAAGGAAGCACAATGCAACTTTTACCGATAAAATGATATGGGTGTGCTTCATACAATACCTATTTTGTTTGAGGAATACAAAAAAATACGATATGCGGGCCATTTCTTATTGGCCCCGGGCCAAGGGCCAGAATTAAAAACAGAGGGCCAAATGGCCCGTTCGGGCACATTATGGCAACGCTGCTGCAGAGACGCAGCCGCAAGAGATGTCAAAAAATAAAATACAAGCGAATACAACAACAACGCAAGACGGAGCTGGACAAGTTAACTTGATTTTAACTCTTGCGGCTCCGGCACCGTATGCGTATGCGTATGCATTGTGTTCAGCCAGTTAACTGGTCTCTGCAGCCATTGTGTTCACGCAGTAAGCCTTGCCCAAACCAACGCGGTGAACGCGTGCGATGCGATTGTGATAAGTCAAATCCCTATGTAATCTTATGGACGTTTGACTTAATACATAGGGATTTGACTTATCGCAATCGCATCGCACGCGCTCACCGCGTTGGTTTGGGCAAGGCTTTACTTTGGGACTTCGAAACTGTGCCTCTGTTCTGTAACTATCGCCTCGATAAAAGCAGGCGATAAACGGTGGAAAATGGAACGAAATCCTACTAAATTCATAGAATCTCGTTCCATTTTCCACCGTTTATCGCCAAGGCAGAACAGGGTCACTGGTTTCGAAATCTTAAAATAAAGTGATGTTAGTAAATTCACTGACACAGCTTTATATTTTATATATTTTTTTTATATTTTCCCTCTTGTTTTTTATTCCTCTAAGGTGAACAGAATGGCTACAGAGACACAGCCGCAAGAAATGTCAAAACATTCGGCCCTGTCGAGGTAACCGTCGGAGCGGAATTCTCTCCGATCGGGGACATTTTAGGTGTGTTTCTTTACTGAAAATTCACACGAAATGCACCGAAAGTCGGTGAAAGTCAGTCCAATGTCGTTCCAGCACAGCGATTTTTCGTAGCAGTGCACAAAAGAGAGTGCTCACGAGAGAGTAAACAATTTCCCCACCCTGCGAATTTCTGCCACCTAAATTTCTGTGGGCAGAAATCGTGCACAGCCAAAACAAATACAACAACTGTCAAACAGACGTTTTTCCAAGCGCTGCTGCGAATGTTTGTTAAAGACCGTTTCTTTACTTTTGAGACAATTACGCTCTTTCAGAGAGTTTCTGACCATTTCTGAGAGAATTTTACCCCCACTCCTTAAAATTTGACAGATTGTGAATTTCTGTGCAGAAAGTAAAGAAACAGACCTTTTGCTTCGTGGTAGTCTAAGAGGAATAATGAACAAGAGGGAAAACCATTGCCTCTCTTACCCCGCAACTTCCATTTGCTTACATTGTTGCTTGTACACGAGATTCATTTTTGATACACGTATTAAGCTGAATATAAAGCTGTTCAGTGAATTAACTAACACCACTTTCTTTTGGGATTCCGAAATCCGAAAATAAAGTGGTGTTTGTGAAGTCATTTCAAGGGCAGATGCCGTGGTGTGTGTGTAGTTTTCCATCTTGTTCTATTGGGACTGGCCATCACGACGCGTAGCGTCCAAAATAGAAGTGAGCTGGGGCACAACAAGTGACATTATGTATGGAAATTGCCACTTTTCCAACAAAATTGTTTGAAAATAGAATGTTTTGCCGGTCGAATATTCGAAATTCTTATTGAAATCGATTGTTGAAAGTGTTAACAAAAATATAAAATTAAAGTACAACCTAAAAGTTGACTAGAAGTGTCCAAAATGCAAATGCAAAAAAGAGACATTTTGCTTCGTGGTAGTTCTCCGATCGGACGTTCCGACGTTCTCCGATAAGTTTTTGTTGCGGAGATTCTAGTTTTGGAATGCAATGCATTGCCGCATTTGTAAAAAATTTACGACGACAACTACTTCGAAGCAAAATTGCGTTGATGCGTTGCGGAGAAATCTCCGCTCCGACGGTTACCACGATAGGGCCGAGAATTTCCACAAATGCACAAATTAAGCTCTTAATCAAGAATGTGCGTTAGTTTAAAACAATAAAATATCGAAGACCACTCATAGTTCAATGAAAATTTAAGTAAAACCAAATTTATCATCCCCTCAACAAAATCTACGTACATAACTGCGTGAACACAATGGCTGCAGAGACGCAGCCGCAAGAGATGTCAAAACACTAAATACAAGCGAATACAACAACAACGCAAGACGGAGCTGGACAAGTTAACTTGTTTTAACTCTTGCGGCTCCGGCTCCGTATGCGTATACATTTTTTCCCATACAAAAATGTCGTTTTCTTAAATTTTTCAATTGCAAACCAAATACATTTGAAATGTACAAATCACTCGAGTGCACTTTTATATTCAAGCTTTAACATTTTAAGATGCTAGTGCGCATATAATTTAGTCACTTTTGTTTAGTTTTATATTTTATTTAAATTATTTAATCCGACACCATTTTTTCTTTTTCCCATACAAATTGTATGGGCTATCAAAACAGCATTTCACTTTGTGCCCTACCTTTTAGTTCCGAAACGACAGGCAGGTGTCAAACTCATGTTCCCAGTCCCAATATACCTCTGATTATGGCTCATTTGAAGAAATTTTAAATGACTTTCGATTTGTCCTTTTAACTTTTTTGAAGCTAACTTTAATGGGGGCGTTCAAGAATCGTATCCGGATAGCTTTTTGTTGTTGTTTACGTGTTAATCGTTTAGCAGAGTCACAAACCCACTTCTACTAAAAAGCTATCTAATGATATGTCCGCATCTGAAGTTAACCTGGGTTTCGTTCCAGGAGGGTTTGAGTTAACCAAGTAGTGTCTGCATATGCAAAAGTTTTGAGTTTATCTTTTCGTATTATGCTATGTCCGCACCTGAGAGTTAAACTTGTTTAACTCAAAACAATCCCAAACCAACATGATAACCAAGTGGTTTGTCATTGTCATACAAAATGAAACAAGTTTAACTCTCAGGTGCGGACATAGCATAAAGGTATCCGAGTATTTTTGGTATACCTATCTATTCAAGTGATCAGCTGATAGAAATTTTATTTTTATTTCTTTTCACAGCTGTTGTCTGCAGCTATCTGGAAAAAGATATCTGAATCGTTCAAATAGATATCTAAAATACGTATATCCGATAGGTTCTTGAACGCGCCCAATTCAATGAACGATTGTCTCTACCCTTTTCCGTGGGATCGACTGAACATCTGATTTTTTTTAAATTAAAAAAGGACATTTTTTTGAGCTTTGGATAAATGGATATAATGTTATTTAAATTTTGATTTCAATCGTGTTTATGTTGAGGAATAACAAGTCTATATCGAACTTCATTTCCAACACGTTTTGTATGTGCTGTAGCTTTGCATCGGTTGATTCTGTATTGCGAACATTTCCAAGATTCGAATTCGCTGTTTGAGTAACTAGCATTAAGGAATTCATGTTCTCCTATGATAAGTTTGCGATGTCTTTTTTGCGATATACCAAAAACTGCTTGTTGGTCAAATCCAACATCAGCATTATCTGAAAAAATAGTATTAGTATCATTTGTTTTAATTTTTTTATAAATAAATTACTTTTTCATCTGTTTTAATTTTATAACTACCAACGAAAATTTACTTAAAAAAATAAGAGCCACAGTTTCGAATAGTTTTGTTTCTATATATTATGAAAGTTTTTAAGCATATAGGTATAAAAACAGTGATATTCAGCCCTATTATCGTAACAGATCGGAACGAAATTCATTCCGATTTGTACGAAATGTAAGATATTTGTATTATGGTAACGTTTCCGATTGCTTAATCGGACATATCTCCGAAAAGAACGAAACAATGCGATGGATATGTCAAACTCACCGCAACGCGTCTAGAATTCATGCGATGCATGGCGATTAAATGTGAAAATGGTGGGAACGCATTCGGAATTCATGCGATGCATGCCGATTTCCTGGTTTTCTGTTCTATCCGATGTCTCCGACAGCAAAGTAGAAGTAGTCGCGGAAGGGTTGTTTTATGTCACCTACATGCGTCAGTGTTTCTTTTACGAAACGGATACCATAAACAAAATAAATGTTACGATCGGAACTTCTCTACGATCGTATGTTTCTCCGATCTGTTACGATGATAGGGCTGATTATATTAGATTAATAGAACATATATTTGTATATAAACAAGCCTTGCAAAAATTTATAGAAATCGCCCCTCCGTGGATATTCTTTTAGCAGATTTTCGTGATAAGCTTTGCAAAATGTTAATTGTAGCAAATAAAAAAATACCCTCACAAGTTTTAGAACACAGTGTGAGCATTTTAGAAAGAACGAGAGGATTTGATAGTGCGACTAAAATATGAATCTCTATACTCCTCTTGGCCATATGTCCAGTGTTGCAAGAAATCCACCTACTATATTTCAATAAAAGTCCCCTATCGTTGGAGGAATGTTTAAGCGTTCTTAATAGAGAGATTGGTTGGAAATTTAAACGGTTTTACTCACATGCGGTTCCATAGAAATTTGTACGCTGAAGGATAACCTTCATACCAAATCATTTGAAATTTTGTTCTAGCTAAATTATAAGCTCAATTTTTTTTTAACGATGTTGGAGTTTTTGAAACACAATTCTAATTTTGTTTTAGCTAAACTAAAACCCTAAGTTTTTGAACACTTATTTTTTTTTTAATTTATGTTTAATCATTTAAAAATATAAATTTCAAATAATATCTTTGAAAGTTTCAAATCGAAGAGTCACATTTTTATTTTGTTTTTTGTTTTCTATATTTATAGCTTATCACTTTTTGTTAATTAAATGTACCTACAAATGCATATCTTTTCTCTCGAAATATTAAGAGTATTAAACTTTCCGGCAGACGGCTTAAGGTCACGCTTGTAAATCTTTGAAATTTCAAAATCAAAATGGTACTTATTATGGAAAAAATAAAGATTCTTTAATAATAATAATAAAAATAATGAAAATAATAATGGGAGTCGGATACAAAACAGAGCCCTGGGGCACACCAGCATTTAAAAGGTGAGTATAAGTCTAAAAAAGGCTAAAAAAAACAGTAACTTTAACCTAATTAATGCGAATTCCCCCGCACCACTACCAACAACTGACAAAGTTATACTTTTCAAAAACATCATGCATAAGGAGTAGGTTAAGGTGCGTTCAATAAAATCGACTTTACCTGATTTAGTTTTAGTTTTAGTTTTAATATTTGATTTGTTGCTTTTAAGATGTTGTTTTGTTTCCTGTGGACATACATTTATCTGTTTTAATATCTTTTCAAACTCCTTCTCACACACAGCAAGAATTTCCTGTGTACCTGAAACAATAAAAGGCATAACAATGAAAAAAGGTTTACTCAATTAAAGTATGTAAAAAGCATTGTAAGCATGTTATTTAATAATCTTAAATCTAAATTTCAAAAGAGTAGTTTTGCAATTAAAAAAACTTTTTATTTAAAATAAAAATTTCAACAAAACTTAAAAAACAATAGAACAAAAAAATACACAAAAAGACATATTTACAAGATATGTAGATACACAGGACGAATAAAAGTAAGAGCAGTTCTTTACTTCTTTTATCCCGCAATTTCAATTTGTTTCCATTGTTGCTTTTGTAACACGAGATCTATCTGTGATACACGTATCCAGCTGAATATAAAGTTGTGCTAATAAAACTACAAGCACCATTTTATTTTCAGAAATCCAAAAGTAAAATGATATTGTTTAAATCAGTTAAGGGTACGCCAAAGTTTTGAGCGGCAAAGCGGAAGAGCGGCAGAATTGAAGGCTAAGGCTTTCCCTCTTTATTTATTCTCAGTGACGGTTTTTTATTGTCAGGCGGTTTGGCGTACATTCGGGTCCGCATCTAGCCATTAACAGCAAACTAGTATTATTGGTGACCCCAACTGGTGGCAACTAAGAAAAAATAAGTATACATCAAAAATTTGTTTGTTTTAAAAAATTTCCTACTTGCATATGAATACTCTACCGGTTCACGAACCAATTGTGTTAATGGTGGTGGTGGTTCCTTCAATAGATCCATTTCGATGCATGTGCTGTGAAGCGTGCGATCTTAGTCCTCACTCCTTTTCACACATTAAACTGCTTGATTGATTTCTGTCAAGAAAATAAGGAACTTTTCCGGAGACTTTCTCTAGTTTTTTTCTAAACTAATTTTCTTCTGGTATTTTACAATTGTACAAACAAATATGAAATTTTTTTTTTAACGATGACAACATGATTGGATTTAGGGTTTGAGGATCGGTGGACTTTTATATGTAATACACACAGCAAGCATTTCAAGTTTATTGAAACTGAAATAAAAATAAAATATTAAAAAAACATTGTTCGAATATTATCTATATTCATTGAAATCGATTAACTTATTTCATGTGAAAACAGAGATCAAAACCTTGATTTTGAGGCTTGCAATTTACTTGTTTTATTTATTTTTGAAGTAATTATGTATCTATTTTATATATATGTAACTTCTTGCACTAGAAATATAGAAAATTTTGGAAAATAAAATGAGATAAAACCATTGAATAAAGCTTCATTTTTGATTTAATCGAAAAGCGGAAGACTCATTCCTAACACACAGCAAGAACGTTCCGTGCACCTGTAACAGAAAACAGCTAACAGTGAAAAAAAATATTGTAATTATAATTACATTTATTTAATTAAGCGAATGCGAAAACAATTGTTCTATAGCCGGTTTTGCAGTTTTCTTGTTTTTTGTTAAATCTATATTTGATTAAAATTACAAAACAAATTAACAAAAATATACACAATAAGTAACGGAACAAAGCAGTTGGTTGTTTCTTTTTACCTATATTTGCATATATGTGTTTTTTTAAGAAAATGTAAAGTTTCACAGAAATAAGTATAATTGTAGTTTAACCTACACTGGATCTAATTTATTTACTTATTTAGTTTGGCTTTGGCCTTGATGTTTTTAATGCAAATAAAAACAAATTTACTAAGTAAAATAATAATAATTATTACCAACTATAATTGGTCAAAGATAAACATAAAAAATATTTATTTCTTTACAAACTTAGGTAATAAAGTTCGCATGACGAAGTTTACACATTATTTTGGAAAAAAGTTTCAAATCTACATTATATCAAAAATTTACTAAAATTAATAACTATTTGACATCAATCAAGTCACCTACCACCACGCCCTATAATGTATTTGAAAGCTAAAATATGTTGTTCTTCAATAAACTTTAATTCATTTAATTCAATTAAAGTTGTTTTAGAGAATGCTTCCTGAATAAACAAGTAATCAATCAATAAAGAAATCAAATTCAAGAAGAACAAAGTATAAGCTTTCAAATATATTATAGCCTCTCGACTAAATAGAGGAAATTAAACTTTAAATTTTTTTCCTTGTGCACTCCAATCTTACAGTCCTGCGCTTTTCTAGTTTTCTCTCAAATTTCCGTTCAAGCACTTTAATTTTTTATACATTTACAATATAAGTACCTATATTTGCAAAAATTAGTAGTTTTCATTTTATAATCCTCATATACAAATATTAAAGCACAACACTTATTTTATTTTTAAATTATAACTAGAATCTCATTTTTAAAACTTATTGAAACTTCGCCAGTTCAAATTCAAAAGTTCTTAAATCGGTATTTGTGTCTTAAACTAAAAAAAAAAAAAAAAAATAAGATTGAACAAGTCAGATTCTCTAGTACGAAAACATACGATTGAGTTTAACACAAAAACTCAATTCGACTATTGATTGTGTTCAATTTAGTTTTAAACAAGGGTTATATTTTTGCGCAAAAGCCTTAGAGACGATGCTCAAGGACAGCTTCTTGTGGATGGCGACAAAATTCCACACAGGTGACGATTTGATAAAGAGCACTTTTCACAAGATGAACCTAACATAACGGAAATACACGACATCACAGTCGAAGAAGTAATTGAGGTAGATAAGAACTTCAAAAAACCAAAGGTACCTTGGCCAGAGGAGATACGATTTGAGTTTTGGAAAAAGATACGAGACATCGGGTTAAGATGGCTCAGTATTCTCTATTCCAGGTTTATATGAGGTAATAGTCTATACCTAAGCAAAGGAGGGGAAGTAGCCTATTACCAATTAACAAAGGGAAATGAGATATACGAAGTGCGTCACCGTTCGATTAAGCTGATGTTCCACACTTTGAACATCTTTGAAGTTTTCGGTAGCCGACTGATAAAAATAAAAAAGCTATGTTATAACTGAACCTCAACCAACAACTTTCGCCAATAATTTCGATTTCGGGAGATGGGTAAAAGTTTTAGAAGGAAGTGCTTTCTAATCCAGACATGCCTATTCAAGACATTTATTTCAACAGAAATTTGCTTCCCAAATGTGAAAAGCTTAAAAATATCTGGCATCTACGATTAATTCGTAACCAACTTGTGATAACAACATCAATCATTGAGTAAACGTAGGGTGGATGAGGTGGCGAGAAACTCCGTCCTCTTTTCTGACAGAAAAATGCCTCTTAGCTCAAGGGAAAACTCTAACCAGTGGTTGTTCGCCCAGAATTCACATACGTTTGACAATATTGCGCAATGTACATAAAGTATGAGAATAAGTTGACGGCAGCTGTGATGAAGATCTCAGCAGGAGTAACCAAGATTGAACGTATAAAAAGTACTAAGATCCGTGGAAGCCTTCACGTCAAAGATACATATATCGTAACGCAGAAGAAGGAAGAAGAAATAAAATATCCCAAAAGTGCTTATTTCTACCATGTTTTTTTATAAAATGAATACCAGTTCTTGTAAAAATGTTTAAAAACACGAACTTATTAAACCCCTCATACAAAATTGTAATCTTTCAAAAATTTTATACAAAAACTATAAGAATGGTTTTTCAGAAATGGCTCGAATTTGAACTTAACTTTTAAATTTAAGAAACTTACTTACTTAGGTGGGCATTACAGTTCGGGGTGAACCTGGGCCTCAACCAACATCCTTCGATAACGACTTCTATTTCGGGCGAGCTCTCTCCAGTTTCGCACTCCAAGTCGGTTGAGGTCATCCTCCACTTGATTGCGCCACCTAAGACGAGGTCTTCCCCTTCCGCGATTTCCCTGCAATGTGCTTTCGAACACCCGACGAGCCGGAGCGTTTGGGTCCATCCGCTCAACATGGCCCAACCATCGCAGCCTCGCGATGCGTACTCTTCTGGCTATGCCCATGTCGCGGTACAGCTCATACAGCTCGTTGTTGTATCTTCTTCTCCACACATTGCCTTCGCATACGGGACCAAAGATCATTCGGAGAATTTTTCTTTCGAAACGACCAAGGGTTTCCTCATCCGCTTTCGATAAGGTCCATGCTTCCGCGCCGTAAAGCAGGACTGGGATGATTAAGGTCTTATATAAGGTTACCTTGGTTTTTCTGGAGAGGGTTTTGTTTCTCAATTGCCTTCTTAACCCAAAGAAGCAACGGTTGGCAAGAGTTATTCTCCGTTTGATCTCCGCACTGATGTTGTTGTCCGTGTCTACAGCGGATCCTAGGTAGACGAAGTCCTGTACTACCTCGAAGTTATGTCTGTCTATTGTGACGTTTTGTCCAATTCGTCGGTGTTCTGTGTCCTTGTTTGATGACAGCATATACTTTGTTTTGCCCTCATTAACCATCAAACCCATTTTTGCCGCTTCTGTTTCAATACTCGCAAAAGCACCTATGACATCACGCTTTTTTCTTCCCATTACGTCAATATCGTCTGCATAGGCGAGTAATTGTACAGACTTTTGAAAGATTGTTCCTCTGGTGTTGACGTTTGAGTTTCTTACAATCTGTTCAAGTATGATGTTGAAGAAATCGCATGACAGTTTGTCGCCTTGCCTAAAACCTTTTTCGACATCAAAGGTCTCGGTGAGTTCTTTACCGACCTTGACGGAGCAGCGTGAATTCTCCAAAGTCATCCTGCATAGTCGTACGAGCTTTGCAGGGATGCCGAAACTAGACATGGCTCTGTACAGCTCGTCTCTGTAGATACTGTCATAAGCGGCCTTGAAATCGATAAAGAGGTGGTGAATATCGATATTATGTTCTCGGGTTTTTTCCAAGATCTGCCGTAATGTGAAAATTTGGTCTATTGTGGACTTCTCTGGTCTAAAACCACATTGATAAGGACCTATCAAGTTGTTGACGTGGGGTTTCAGACGTTCACATATTACAGCAGACAAGATCTTATAAGCGACGTTAAGGAGGCTTATCCCTCTATAATTGGCGCAGTTGTGAGGGTCTCCTTTCTTTAGGATCGGGCATACGATACTGAGGTTCCATTCATCGGGCATGCTTTCTTTCGACCATATCATGCAGATCAGCTGGTGCATGCTCCTTTCCAACTGATCTCCAGCCGCCTTGAAAAGTTCGGCATCAAGGCCATCTGCACCTGCAGTCTTATTTGATTTAAGTTTGCATATAGCAAGCTTAACTTCTTCTAGGTCGGGAGGACGGCATTCTTGATCATCGTCCAGGCTGAATGGGGCAATCTGCCTGACAGCGGAATTTGTGTCCTCATCGCCGTTAAGCAGTCTGCAGAAATGATCTTTCCAGATCCTCAGTAGCGACTGTGACTCTACAACTATGTTTCCCTGCTGGTCTTTACAGGCTTGAGTTCGGGGTTTGCCACCCTGGCAGGATCTTTTTACCTTTTGGTAAAACTTCCGAGTCTCGTTCCTGTCATGGCACCTCTCTATTTCCTCAAACGAGCGCTTCTCATGCTGCTTCTTTTTCTTTTTGAGAAGTCGGTGTTCTTCCCTTCTTCTCTCCTTGTAAATCTCGTTATACCGATCGTAAGCAGCCCTCGTTCGTGTTTGCAAAAGCATTTGTCGTGCTCTTTGCTTGGCTGCATTTGCCTGCCTACATTCTTCATCGAACCATGGGTTTCGTTTTGGTGGCCGAGTGAAACCCAGAACCTCAGAGGCAGCGGTTCTGATGGCTTCTTGGCATTGCTGCCACTGGTCTTCGATGTTTAATGCTGGCGGCACGGGATTCAAGGATAATTGAAGGGACACTCGATTGGAAAAGGCATTAGCAATCTCTTGCGATTGTAGCTTTCCGACGTCATATCTCTTCACAGCGTTAGTTCGTGCTGGTCGTGAACAAGATATCCTCATTCGTACCTTGGCTACAACAAGGTAGTGGTCCGAGTCAAAGTTGGCCCCTCGGAAAGTTCGGACATCTAGCACACTGGAAAATTTAAGAAACAGATTGAGTAAAATACGTTTATAGTACCTCAACTCCGACGAAAGTATTAATGGAAGAACAACAACACCTAACGACAACGAAACAACGACACACGAACAGGATAGTGTCCCAAAAATGTCTTTCCTTTTCATGAATTTTTATAATAGACTGGCTTTGAAAAAATCAAAAAAAAATTATGATTAATGACTACAACAAAAGTAGTCAATCGAAGAACGAAAACCGAAAACGAGTTTTTAGTAACAACAACACCTTAAGACAACGACTCACGAACAGGAAACGGTCCCAAACATTTTTATTCTTTCATGAGTGTTTATGATTTAGACTGAAATTGGAAGAATCAAAAAAAAAATGTGACCAAAAAATGTCGCTAAAACTTATCATATAACTACGTTTACGGAAGAATTAAAACATATACAAAACACAAACGTTTAGGCTTGTCGTAAACTATCGTCAATCGAATTCGTTTGAAAAAATTTCAATATTTTTTGTTTCAGTATTACAGCTACTGAGAATGAGGTGATGTACTGAATACTCCTAATATGGTAATAATCCTATTGGTTGATAGTCTGATAGAATTGGGTTAGTAGTGTCATATGTAATATTTGTATTCGCACTTTCATATAAATGTTAAATTTTATTTTGCTGAAGAGCTCGTCATACGCATCTGTAGTCTGCCCATGGTTTCTGGTTGACATTGTTTGAGTGAGAAACAAATCCATTTATTTGTGATTGTGGTTGAAGTTTTTAGGTATGCATTTTAATTCACCATCAATAAACTTTGTTGAAGCTGTTGCCCTGCAACGGGTTTTATTATAAAATGAACATCTCCAGGAATCACCACCACTTCTAGATGTATTTAAAAACGAAAATTCTCCTACGATCAATTTGCGACGCGATTTTTGAGATAAAACAAACTCTGCTGGAAGAGCTAAACTCAGATCGGGATCTGCAATGAATTAGAATGATTTTTGGTTAAAAAATGTTTGGCCGGGAAAATTTGTTTAAGAACCCATTTACCCAATTTCTTTCTTCAATTTTTTTTTATTAAGTGAAACTTTTCTTAAGCAACGTTTTGATACGAAAAATCGATGGAAGGAAACGAAACCAAGAGACAAAAATAAGACATAAAAATTGTTTTAAATTTTGCAAACCAGTCAGGGGGAAAAACCCCAAACACCAATTTTCAAAAATATTCAAAATAACGAAGAGTCGTAAATGCTAAATGTATGTTCCTAAAAGATGCTTCGGCGTGCTCTACGTGTAAGTTTGTAAGTGTATTCTTTTATCGAGGCGATAGTTACAGAGCATGGGTACAGGGGGCGCTAGTAAGGCTTTCACTAAATCGATCAAGATTGATAAAATTCAACTAGATCTTTAAATATTTTCGTTACAGCCATATACAGAGATATTTTTTAATTTCCCCAAAATTTATATTATGAATAAAATTACCTTGGCCATCATTTTCAATTGTTTGTTCGCTACTCGGACGACCGCAATTCTCAGAAAAGTCAGAACAGTTTGGGATTGGCGCGATATTTTCAATTTTAACTACAAAGAAAGAAAAAAACATTAAGCAGTTAATACATATAATAAATCCATTGATATTAAATTATAAAATAACATACATATACGTATAATGTAATATATATATATACACCGATTTCTATTCTGTGAGCCTTGTAAATCTATATAAAAACTAAACAATCTTCCGATTATCATACATATACTTTCCCTATGATCTGCAGGGTTTAAGTTTAAAGTTGTGCCATGTTGCTTGAGCTTGTAATTTATTTAAAGTGTTTTTACATGATATTGAATAAAAACCTGAATTCATTAAAAAATGAATTCATTTAAAGTCTGAAACACTAGGACCGTTCATTTAATTTACAAACAAAAGTTTGGTATTTAAGTTATTTATTTTAACATAAGTATAATAGTAGTTGGAGTTTACAAGCCGATACATTATCACACAACCTATCAATCTTGTATGAGACCATGCCTTACATCCGTTTTTATGTCTAAAGCATCTACAGGAGTCACCACCAATCCTTAATGTGTTGATACTTGATAAAATTAAAAACTCCTACAACCAGCGTACGACATAATTTTCTCCTTAAATTAAAGCTGGTAGCTTAAAGTTTTTGATTCCTGAAACAAATATGCAACTACATACAATGTAATAATATAATAATATGTATGTCATACATATTACGTTATGTATAAATAAACACTTTCAAGTATTTCAGTATATAATTGTATTGATTCATTGAATTAAATTAGACAGATTAATTTCACTTGCAATTTTCTTTTTTAAAAAACATTTATTTCAAATCTAAATTTATAATTTTGGGACTATACTGGCCCCTGCCATTGGTGGGCAACTGGATGATTTAAATGTAACATAAATGAGAAGTTCTTCAAATTTACATTTCATAGTTTTTTTTGTTCTTTGCTGATTTGATATTTAAATAGCTTTTCGAATTAAATTGTTCAGGCCACTTGAACTGCGGTCCTTTTTCTGTAAAGGTAAAGTTTAAAATATGTTCATACAAATTTTATAAGCAATGTACATAACTCATTCATATTCTGATTTTAAAAACATAAATTACATTCTATTGTCGTTACTGAATTCATAGTTCTTAGAAACAAACGAAGGTTTGAGTAACTATCGATTTCATCGATAAGAACTAACGAAATTTTCTTTGAACTTTTCCTGTAAAATAAAATATTTCAATCACTTTTGACATTTTACATTTCTTTTTATTTTTCTTTTGTGTTTTGTTTTTGGAGAAGAAAGTTATCTGCTAGTGTCTGACAGCTTTAAAATCTCTTTCATTATGAATTACAAAACAAAAAAAGTTATTATTATTAGTATTAGGTGCATTTTTGTCCCAACACACAAATCCTGTCAGCTCAGCAAAGGAGCACGCTTAGCTCAGTATGATTTGGTTTTGTGTTCAGTGGTAAAGTGCATAGCTGAACTTTAAGATTGCTGAGTTGCAACACAGTTTTAAATCAATCACTTTGACATTTATTCCAACTATCAACGACATGTATGGACTGAATTTCTAATATGACACCGTTGTTCTTTCCCAAACATTCTGGTCACAGCTCTTGCTCTGCATTTTAATTGGACACATCTCCAAGTTTCTCCATTTGCGTTTTTTCTGTGTAAGTTAAATCTATATTCACCGATGATAAGTGCAGGTCTACCTCTTTGTGATAGTCCGAAAACAGCCGGCATTGCAAACCTTCCGTCGGGCACTGAAAGATATATTCCTTTGATTTAAACACAACTGAGCTACTTCGATCAAATACAAATAATTCCTTCAACAGCTTTTATTTATCACTGGCTTCAGAAGTAATTTTTTTAGCTCTGTGTTTTTCTACACATAAGCAAATGGTTTTTGATATTTGAAAAAAATTCTTCATTTTGCAGATACATACATACATATTTAAAAATCAAATGTACATATTTTTTTCTGTACAGTACAAGCTAATCTAATGAATAGATTGCTCAGGCTAGAGGTGGTAAACTTTTAAAGTAAAGTAGATTTTCTCCAAACGCACCTTTCTGTGAATATTAAATTCATGTTCTCCAATGATAAGTACAGACCGGCCTATTTGTAATATCCCGAAAACAGCGGGCATGGTAAACTTTTCATCGTTTGACAGCTGTTCTTATCATTATAGGATTTCACCCTTTGTTTGTTTTGTTGAAGCTCTGGGGTTGCCTGTTGTCGGCACAAAGCGTTTTTTGAGAAACCTAAACTCGCCATCAATGTCAAACTAAGTGTTTTTTGAGGCCTGGGTTTGTCCTCAACTCGCTTTGAAATAGCCCTAGGTTTTTGCTGAGAGTAGTTTAGGTAATCAACAGAGCTATCAAATGGCATGTATTTTTGTTAAAATGACAGGGATGTGTGGTGATTTTGTGGGTTAATGTTTATTGAAAACTGAAAACTGAAATTGTCAAAAAAAAACTTGGGTAAACCCTAGGAAAAGTTCAACGAACGAACCCACTATAAAACTTGCCGGACAGCTTTACTTAATAATCATCAACAAATGAAGGTTTGAGTAACTATCGATTTCATAAAAAAAAAAACTAAAGAAATTTTCCTGTAAAATAAAATATTTTGATCACTTTTTACATTTTACATTTCTTTTTATTTTTCGTTTGTGTTTTTTTTTGGGGAGAAAGTTATCTACTAGTGTCTGAATGCTTTAACATCTGTTTTTTAGGAATTCCAAAACAAAAAAGTTATTATTATTAGTATTAGGTGTATTTTTGTCCCTACTCACAAATCCTGTAATCAGCTTAGCAAAGGAGCATGCTAAGCCCAATATGATTTGGTTTTGTGTTCAGTGGTAAAGTGCATAACTGAACTGATTATAAGATTGCTGAGTTGCAACACAGTTTTAAATCAATCACTTTGATATTTATTCCAGCTATCAACGACATGTATGGACTGAATTTCTAATAAGACACTTTTGTTCTTCGCCAATCATTCTAGTCACAGCTCTTGCTCTGCATTTTAAATGGACACATCTCCAAGTTTCTCCATTTGAGCCTTTTCTTGCTAAGTTAAATCTATATTCGCCGATGATAAGTGCAGGTCTACCTCTTTGTGATAGTCCGAAAACAGCCGGCATTGCAAACCTTCCGTCGGGCACTGAAAGATATATTCCTTTGATTTAAACACAACTGAGCTACTTCGATCAAATACAAATAATTCCTTCAACAGCTTTTATTTATCACTGGCTTCAGAAGTAATTTTTTTAGCTCTGTGTTTTTCTACACATAAGCAAATGGTTTTCGATATTTGAAAAAAATTCTTCATTTTGCAGATACATACATACATATTTAAAAATCAAATGTACATATTTTTTTCTGTACAGTACAAGCTAATCTAATGAATAGATTGCTCAGGCTAGAGGTGGTAAACTTTTAAAGTAAAGTAGATTTTCTCCAAACGCACCTTTCTGTGAATATTAAATTCATGTTCTCCAATGATAAGTACAGACCGGCCTATTTGTAATATCCCGAAAACAGCGGGCATGGTAAACTTTTCATTGTTTGACAGCTTTTCTTATCATTATAGGAGTTCACCCTTTGTTTGTTTTGTTGAAGCTCTGGGGTTGGCCTGTTGTCGCCACAAAGCGTTTTTTGAGAAACGCTAAACTCGCCATCAATGTCAAACTAAGTGTTTTTTGAGGCCTGGGTTTGTCTTCAACTCGCTTTGAAATAGCCCTAGGTTTTTGCTGAGAGTAGTTTAGGTAATCAACAGGACTATCAAATGGCATGTATTTTTGTTCAAATGACAGGGATGTGTGGTGCTTTTGTGGGTTAATGTTTATTGAAAACTGAAAACTGAAATTGTCAAAAAAAAACTTGGGTAAACCCTAGGAAAAGTTCAACGAACGAACCCACTATAAAACTTGCCGGACAGCTTTACTTAATAATCATCAACAAATGAAGGTTTGAGTAACTATCAATTTCATCGAAAAAAAAACTAAAGAAATTTTCCTGTAAAATAAAATATTTTGATCACTTTTTACATTTTACATTTCTTTTTATTTTTCGTTTGTGTTTTTATTTTTGGGGAGAAAGTTATCTACTAGTGTCTGAATGCTTTAACATCTGTTTTTTAGGAATTCCAAAACAAAAAAGTTATTATTATTAGTATTAGGTGTATTTTTGTCCCTACTCACAAATCCTGTAATCAGCTTAGCAAAGGAGCATACTTAGCCCAATATGATTTGGTTTTGTGTTCAGTGGTAAAGTGCTTAACTGAACTGATTATAAGATTGCTGAGTTGCAACACAGTTTTAAATCAATCACTTTGATATTTATTCCAGCTATCAACGACATGTATGGACTGAATTTCTAATAAGACACTTTTGTTCGTCGCCAATCATTCTAGTCACAGCTCTTGCTCTGCATTTTAAATCGACACATCTCCAAGTTTCTCCATTTGCGTTTTTTCTGTGTAAGTTAAATCTATATTCACCGATGATAAGTGCAGGTCGGCCTCTTCGTGATAGCCCGAAAACAGCCGGCACTGTAAACATTCCGTCGGGCACTGAAAGATATATTCCTTTGATTTAAACACAACTGAGCTACTTCGATCAAACACAAATAATTCCTTCAACAGCTTTTCTTTATCACTGGCTTCAGATGTTATTTTTTTAGCTCTGTTTGTTTCACATAAGCAAATGTTTTTTGATGTTTGAAAAAAGTTGTTCATTTTGCAGATACATATTTGAAAATCACACGAACAAGATAGCTAATCTAATGAATATATTTCTCATACTAGAGGTAGTTTCGATTTGTCTGAATCATAACAACTGCCTGCCTGCTTTAAGTACCACACATTTTTCATGTTCCTCCCTCGACTCTGCCTTTATGACATAGCAAATTGATAAGAAATGTTAAATGAAGTAAAACCTACATTAGTTTTTCAGAAAACAAATTGGGGAAATTGTAGAAGGAACTGGGTTTGGGATGTGTGGTGCTTTTGTGGGTTAATGTTTATTGAAAACTGAAAACTGAAATTGTCAAAAAAAAACTTGGGTAAACCCTAGGAAAAGTTCAACGAACGAACCCACTATAAAACTTGCCGGACAGCTTTACTTAATAATCATCAACAAATGAAGGTTTGAGTAACTATCAATTTCATCGAAAAAAAAACTAAAGAAATTTTCCTGTAAAATAAAATATTTTGATCACTTTTTACATTTTACATTTCTTTTTATTTTTCGTTTGTGTTTTTATTTTTGGGGAGAAAGTTATCTACTAGTGTCTGAATGCTTTAACATCTGTTTTTTAGGAATTCCAAAACAAAAAAGTTATTATTATTAGTATTAGGTGTATTTTTGTCCCTACTCACAAATCCTGTAATCAGCTTAGCAAAGGAGCATACTTAGCCCAATATGATTTGGTTTTGTGTTCAGTGGTAAAGTGCTTAACTGAACTGATTATAAGATTGCTGAGTTGCAACACAGTTTTAAATCAATCACTTTGATATTTATTCCAGCTATCAACGACATGTATGGACTGAATTTCTAATAAGACACTTTTGTTCGTCGCCAATCATTCTAGTCACAGCTCTTGCTCTGCATTTTAAATCGACACATCTCCAAGTTTCTCCATTTGCGTTTTTTCTGTGTAAGTTAAATCTATATTCACCGATGATAAGTGCAGGTCGGCCTCTTCGTGATAGCCCGAAAACAGCCGGCACTGTAAACATTCCGTCGGGCACTGAAAGATATATTCCTTTGATTTAAACACAACTGAGCTACTTCGATCAAACACAAATAATTCCTTCAACAGCTTTTCTTTATCACTGGCTTCAGATGTTATTTTTTTAGCTCTGTTTGTTTCACATAAGCAAATGTTTTTTGATGTTTGAAAAAAGTTGTTCATTTTGCAGATACATATTTGAAAATCACACGAACAAGATAGCTAATCTAATGAATATATTTCTCATACTAGAGGTAGTTTCGATTTGTCTGAATCATAACAACTGCCTGCCTGCTTTAAGTACCACACATTTTTCATGTTCCTCCCTCGACTCTGCCTTTATGACATAGCAAATTGATAAGAAATGTTAAATGAAGTAAAACCTACATTAGTTTTTCAGAAAACAAATTGGGGAAATTGTAGAAGGAACTGGGTTTGGCATATTTCACAAATTTTTTAATCTGTTCTAAGACCTTATTGGTTGGGGAAAGCTATGTACATATTAGACTGCAAAACAAAAAAATATCTCAGAGGCTTAAAATTCTAGGCTCATTTAAAATTTAATAATCTTTTTGACATTTTTTTGCAACCAATTAAAATAATAACATGCCCCAAAACAAACGTGTTTCAAAAACGGTAGAAAAAATTAGCACTGTGACAATTTTGAAATTACTTCAAAGCATGGTATAAAAAACGGGGCTGTTACTACAGTATTGTTAGTATTATAGTTTTGCTTTACATGTAAATATAATAAATGAAAAGATAAGTAAAGTTTTTAACAATTAAAACACTTTTGATATTTCCTCAGATGTACATTTCAGAAGCAATAAATATAAATGAATGTTAATACAAATATGAAAAAACCATCAGCCTTATTATGAGTTTCACGTGAAATCATTCCCCCCGAAAAACATCTCATTTCACTTTTCCCTTATTATGAGTTTCGGGGGAAAAATTTTCCATGTTCGAAAAATTTCCCTTATTATGAGTTTTTTTCCCAGTGAAATGTGAAAACGTTGAGAACAATTTATTTCACTTACTTTTGTGAGGCGAACAAGTAAACAACAAAAAAAAAAAAAAAAACAATTTCTACCAGTGACTAAAATGTTTCGTATATCGGTATAGGTTAGCAAATAAATTTCATAACAAACACTTTTATCTTTTGCTTCAAATTTGAACATAAAATTGTACTTAAGCCTGTGCCTACAAAAGAAACTAACCAGAACTAAGTTTTGTTACTTTATATCTACTTTATTTATTTTTTCAATCTCTACAAACAATTTTTTCTTTTTTTTTTAGTAAAACCGTGTTTTTATGGATATGGGGGACTTAAAATTTTCTTCCGGTTCCGAACGGCTAATCGGGAAAGCGCTTGCCAATTCCTTGCGAAAGGGGATACGCGTGGAAAAACATTTTTGGTTTCAGTTAGAATTCGAACAACGAGCCTTCTACTTTACCGATTTTTTCAAGCTATAAAAATCGTGTTTTCGTACATATGAATCTTTTTCTCTATTTAAATTAATTATTGAAAAAAACTACCCATCCTTATTTAAACATATACGTATGTGTAACATTTGTAGCTCACATAAGCAGTATTCGTTATTTTTGAATGCCTCACCTTTTTTCTAAAAACCAGTGACTAAAAAAATTGATAGAAGGAATTATTTTCCAATAATTTGTTGTGACTTAATGGTAGATTTATTTAGAAATGTAAATTAAATTAAATTAAATGCATTTCTTTTTTATATATTATTCAAAGAATAAATAATAAAAGAAGATAGAAATTAATTCAAGCAAGATATCAAAATAGGATGCGGCGTACCCCACAGGCGGATCACTAGTGTGAAGCGGAAAAGTGGGAGAGTTGTGATCGCTTCAAGATCACTACTCGTAACGCCGGAAATGAAAAAGAAGAAGAAGAAGAAGAAGATATCAAAATAGGAACGTTGCGTTGTTTGATATGTACAACATAACAAAATAGTAAAGATTATCAGAGGATGGAATATTGTTTTTGAAGTTTGCAATTTATATATGCTTTGCTCAAAATTTCAAATTTAAATAGCTTTGAAAAATCACTTAATATCAAAGTTACCTGATTCAGATGAAAATTGCTTATTAATAGGGTCTCGGTATGTTTTGAGATTGAGTGTATCATCTTTTCCTGAATCTGTTTCCCATTTCTCGACTGAAAATTTAAAGTTGTGATATTAATATTGATAGATTTTAACCAAACAATTTCTTAAACCTAAAATATTTTCACAATAAAATATGATTTGGGTGTGGGGTTAGAGTAAAATTTAGCTAAGCCAAGCCATTTTGAAACTTTATCAACACCTTGTTTATATCAATTGTATTTTTATTTTATTTTATTTATTGCGGCACATTTATGTGCGGTATCGCCTTCGCACATCGTCTGCAAACCATTTACGAGCATGTGCGGGCTGTCCTAAAAGGATGTTCAGACGAAAAAACATCAATTAATGAATTATACCATTATTAAGTCATGATACATATTTAAATATTTTTGTCAATTCCAAATATTTTTATCTATCTATATATACATTTGTAACAACAAAGTGAGTAATCTCATAGTTGAAGAAAACTGGTCGTCGTATAATTATGTCAGAAATACGTTCTATATTGTGTTGTAATGAAGTGAATAGGTTAAGAATGCAACGAGTTTTTGCACAGCAGACTCAATAACAACGAACATGACAAAATGAAGTTGAGCAATCCCGCAGACGTAGTGCTCCTGTGATCCTGGAACGAACAGCGTTCTACTCTGATCCGTAAATAAATTATTGTAATTTTTTTTTAACAATAAATCCCTGACTATAATTTTATCTAATTCCTATTTTATTGAGTGATTTACATAACCACAAAAGTACTCGAGAACGGGGACGTAAACGAGAGCTTAGTGTTTGTTTTGAACAGCCAACGAGAACGGGAACGGAAATGGGAATTTAAAAACCACTGGAACGATATCAAATATTCGTCTCTGTTACAATACGACGTTATACCCAAATAGCTTAAACAATATTTTATCCCCATATTCCCACGGGATGTGACGAAAAAAAAAATAAGCGGGAACTTGAAAAGTTCTGAACCGATTCCAAAAATTATCCACTGTTACAGGAATGGGAACGGAAATTCAAAAACCACTTCACCGATTTCAGCACGGTTTTCACTATTACAATACGGCGTTACTGCTAAGTTACATAGACTTTATTTCATACCCATACGGGAACGGTAACATATTGCGAGGTCTCTTCAATTCTTTCTTGTTATTTTGATTTATAATATCGGCAATTTAGTCTTTAATAAACCAATCGCTTTACTTTTAATTTAATTTTAGCCGACAAAAAAAAACTTCGCAGCATAGCACTCATGTTTGATCGCGAAAGCGGAAGACAACATCTTAGGTGGCGTAGTCAAGTGGAAAAAGACTTAACTGACTTATAGCGTTTTCCATTGACGAAAAGAGTGACTCATTTTGTGAAAAGATTTATTCCTTTCCCATTTTCCATGTTTTATTGAAAAAGAGTTAATCTTGATTTACTCTCAACGAAAAAAATCTACTCCTATTTGGTTGGAAGATCTATTCCGAATTAACGCATACATGCAAAAACATCTGTACAATCAAATGTTAAATGGAAATTAGTTTGCTTGTTGTTAATTTGCTCTGACAACGTTTGTTTGAAAAAATTGTAGGAAACCAGTATATAAGTTAGAGTTTCTTAATTTTTTGAAGAAAAAATTACAAAACATGAAAATATGAGCCTTTATAAGTTTACCATCCATACTAGGAAAAAACTTCGAAATATTTTTAATCAAAAGCACTAGTTCTCGATTTGAGAGTAAATCTTTCGATTAATTTAATTAATTAATTTAATGAAGTCCGCTATTTAAGTGCACAGTTGGTACATAGTTCAAATTGCTATTCCTATCAACTTTACTCTTATGTGCCTCTACTGATCAATTCAATCAAGAACGCACTAAATCACACATATGTACATATTTGTACCCAAAGTATCCCAAAAAGACTTTTACACTTTTGAAAAATGTATGTTTATCGGCCCTATCGTGGTAACCGTCGGAGCGGAATTCTCTCCGATCGGAGACATTTTGCTTCGTGGTATTTCTCCGATCGGACGATCCGACGTTCTGCGATAAGTTTTTGTTGCGGAAATTTTAGTTTTGGGAATTCAATGTATTGCCGCATTTGTGAAAAATTTCTTACGACGACAACTACAACGAAGCAAAATTGAATCTCCGAAAAAAGATGCGTTGCGGAGAAAACTCCGCTCCGACGGTTACCACGATAGGGCCGTATATGTTAATAGCGTTAAAGTTACCTACTTGATTTTGGTTTTGTTCTTTCTGGGTCTTCGCTTTCAATTAGGTCTATAATCTCTTTTTTCACCGAAATAATATTATTAATTAGACATCTCTTTTTTAAAGATATATATTTTGAACGCAGTATGATTACCTTGAATACTAGAAAGCCCACTGGCTGATTCTTGTTGCTGTTTTCTATCGAAAGCTTCACCGTCGTTCAACAATAAGTCTGTAACCTCCATTTCCACTGAAATATAAAATTAAGAAAAATTATGAGAAAAAGTAGATTAAAAGGTTTAATTTTATCTTTTAATAAATTTGCACATCTCCACACCATGTTATTTAATGTTCATGATGTTTTACCATTAGAGCTTGTCTACATTTACACGGGCGACGCGACGTTATGTTCATGACTTTATGTAATTTGTTACTAGACAATCTCAGTAAGGGAGCGACCGAATCTGTCTACCAACGAACGACATAAATTCAAAGCTTAACAATGTGTGTACAAAATACAGTTAGGTGGTGACATTACTTAGAAAATTTAAAAAGTGAAACAAACGATATAACTTCTTTTTTAGGCAAATACTTTTGTCACTAAGAAAGAAAAGCATTACTAAACTCTGTTATTAGATTGGTATATTTACTAGGCAGTGTACATAAATGGATATACGTATTTTGGTTCTATATGTATAGTGTTTATATTCACATAATTCTCTTATGCCGGTTGTTCTGAATTGAAATACGCCACGGTATTTTGCACAACAAGAACCGTATATCGTCCTTTTTGCGAAATCCCAAATAAATGTAATGTTTAAACAAACCATTGTTCATTGCTGTAATAATAAAAATATAACATTTTAAAAGAATTTGTATTAAGATTAAAAGAAATAAGTACTTGCTTAAGATGTGTTATTGATTTAAGTTGCTTTTTTACACCTCAAGAGATCACAGTAAGTTTTGTATGTGGATGGTAACTAAAATTCTATCATGTTCATTGGTTAGTAAAAATTTTTATATCATCGAATGCAGCTCTAATGGCGGACAGCTCAGCGGTAGAGGGCAAGTCTATAATTGCAACTGTTTGTTTCTTCAAAAAATAAAATAAAAGTATTAAGATTTTATATTACTTTGCAAGCCAATTATTTTGCTATAAAGTTAGAACTTCTTGTGGATTAAAAACCTAGCTTATGAAAACAAAAACAAAGAGAGAAAATAAAGAACAAAATAAAATCGAAGATTAGTGACTTCAATGATAAATTAATTTTCACTACCAAGCAAGCAAGAAAAATATGACAATGAAATGATATATTGAAAAGATTGTTGATCTTAAACAGCAATTAGACACAAAACTTCAATACAAACTCGTACGAAAAATTTTTTTTTTTAATATTTTATAAGCTTTAATTGTTGCTCTAGTAAATCAATTCATGAGTTATATTGAAGCCGAAACGCATTAGCATTGAGTTATTCAGTAATTTAGAGTATTCTCTTATATAATTTATTTATTTATTTATGTTAGCATGTAGGTAGATGTAAGTTAATTCAAATAAAAATTTATTAAAACAAACAAATTTTTATATTTTATTAGGTTTGATTCTAGCTCTAGCTAATTATTTCATAAGCATATTTTGACATTCTATTAGATAGAAAGTTAGTCGAATTCGAAAGAAGTGCATTTTGAAACTCGAACTTTTATATACTGCATATCAAATGCAAATGCATAAGAGGAAAACAGTCTGCCTTATTATGAGTTTCACGTGGAACAACTTTTCGCCAGGAACATTTTTGTTCGCCCGGAATTTTAAATGCTATTCAGCCTTATTACAGTATTCAGCTCGAAAACAATCCCATTCCACTTTTCCCTTGTTATGAGTTTCGGGGGAAAAATTTCTCTTATTATGAGCTATTTTTCCCCGTGAAATGTGAGAACGTTGAGGGCAATATATTTCACTTATTTTTGTAAGGCGAACAAGCGAACAACAAAAGCGGAAAAAATGCAAGTCTGGAATTTTGTTCAGGGGAAACTCATAATAGCTTTTAAAATTTCAGGCGAACAAAAATGTTCCAGGCGAAAAGATGTTCACGTGAAACTCATAATAAGGCTGATTATGAGTTTCCCCTGTGCAAAATTCCACTATACACTTTTTCTGCTTTTGTTGTTCACTTGGTCGCCTAACTAAAATAAGTGAAATAAATTGCTCTCAACGTTTTCACATTACACGGTGAAAAATAGCTCATGATAAGGAAATTTTTCCCCCGAAACTCATAATAAGGGAAAAGTGAAATGCGATCTTTTTCGAGGGGAATGCTGTTCACGTGAAACTTATAATAAGGCTGAATATAAAAAAAAAAAAAACAACGGGCGTTTACAAAATCTGTCGAAAAACACCAACATTTTTTGTTTGTACAATTTGCACATAGTTTTCATATTTCTCTACTTTACATACAAATGGTGGCATTTTTACTCTTAGGCAAATTGCATGCTTTTCAAACATATCGTGAGTAAAATTTTATAAATGAGAGAAATAAATAAAAATGGTTTTGAACGGCTAATAGAGATATATAATAGCGATTTTCATGGCAATGACTTTAATAACGAAGGACTTCCCAATTCCTCGCGAAAGGCGATACCCGTAGAAAAACATTTTTACATCTGTTGGAATAAGAGAAACAGATGTTAATATTTTACTTATTGATACATGAGTATAATGCGAGGCTGCTTCTGTTATTGAGTTTTGTCGTGCTAATAAAAACAACACAAACACTTAATGGCTCGAATTATATCTAATTCAAAATGCCAAGCCTATATAATATTCTTTTGTTAAATGATGTTAGTCGATAAGTCGACATTTTTATTTGGTAATTTCGTTCCGATTCATCAGTGCCTATGAGTTTCTTAAGCAAGTATCTGAACAACAGTTACTTCTGATTATAGATCAAATAAAATTCTATTCGCGCTGTTACGATTAAATAAAGAATTATTATTAAATAATATTTTACTTATTGATACATGAAAAAAAAATGCCCCCTAAGCTGAAGGGAAGACTCTACACAGCAGTTGTCCGTCCAGCTCTGACATACGGTTCACAATGTTGGACAATGTACAAAAAGTATGAGAGCAAATTGACGGCAGCCGAAATGAAGATGCTTCGGATGACAGCAGGAGTAACAAAGCTTGATCGAATTAGAAGTACTAAGATCCGTGGAAGCCTTCATGTCAAAAGTATCATCTTGGACAAAATTCAGCACGACCGGCTCAGTTGGTATTGTCATGTTCAAAGGAGAGATCCGCAGAACCCCGTCCAAAAGGCAATATCGTACAACGTTTCAACAAATTCGCGACGAAAAAGAAAAGGCAGGCCAAAACACTCCTGGTACAAGCAAATGCAAAAACAGCAGCATTTGGTTGGCCTCAGACATGGAACAATCCAAAACCGGGAGGCTTGCCGACGATTTCTGAGGTCAACGCGGCGTACCCCACAGGCGGATCACTAGTGTGAAGCAGAAAAGTGGGAGAGTTGTGATCGCTTCAAGATCACTACTCGTAACGCCGAAAATGAAAAAGAAGAAGAAGAAGATACATGAGTACAATGCGAGGCAACCGCTGCTTCTGTTATTGAGTTTTTCGTGCTAATAACAACAACACAAACACTTAATGGCTCGAATTATATCTAATTCAAGATGCCAAGCCTATTATAATATTCTTTATTTAAATGATGTTAGTCGATAAGTCAATATTACTATTTGGTAATTTCGTTCTCATCCATCAGTGCCTATGAGTTTTTTAAGCAAGTATCTGAACAACAGTTACTTCTGATTATAGATCAAATAAAATTCTATTCGCGCTGTTACGATTTAATAAAGAATTATTTTAAATGTTATTTAAAAATATTTTGTCAGTAAGAGTTGGGTGTTGAGTCACTCAAAGGAGACGTAAGTTTTATAAATTAATAGATTCAAAAGCAGTGTTTGGTAAACTAACAAATTCATAAAATTATGTATTTATATTATTTGTTTCCAAAATATAGTTTGGGCAACTATAGTTTCAAAACAAAAAAATTATTGAATCCACAATTCGAGTTTGATAGCTTTTATGCAATGGAATTTAATTTTTTTAAACACTGATAAATCTGTTATTTTTATTTTCAATATAAATCAATAAGCACTTACATAAAAAAAAAAAAAACAAACAAAGAATGTTGTATTATAACAGATCAACTTCTAAAATGACAAAAAAAAAATTACCAGTCGAAAGAGTTGTGCCACAAATATTGGTTCCACATGATGTTTCACCTAAATTTTCATAGGTATAATGTGCTTGTGATACTTTCCAATTCTCGGCAACGCAGAGATTGGTCCATTTTTAAGTTTAAACGAATAAAATTGATGCTTCAAAATGGAATCTAGAGTAAGTATAAGAAAGAAGAGATAAATTCACCTAGCGATATTGAAATGAGTAAGTTGTTAAATTTTTTAAAATGAATTGCAAACTTTTTAGTTTTTCCTTTAAGTAATTTTAACTTAAAATATGTAAAAAAACAACCTTTAGAATCCCAAATATAGAACATTAGTAATTACCTCCATTAGATGAACTCAAGGAGACCCATTGCAAATATAGACGTCTTGCATCTGCATCCGACCTCAATAAATAGAAAATAAACAAGTAGTTTTGCTTACATTCGTTTGAAAAAAAAAAATTGCCTTCTGTGGACTGGTTTGCTGGTTTAAGTATATGAACATAGCAATCTCTTTTAGTCTCTCACAATAAAAAAACAACTTATCATATTATTCTTGGGAATGCTATTTTGAGCTTACAAGATTACTTGTATTCTATTAGCAATATTTATTTTTAGCTATATTATTTCAACTTCGTTATAAAGAAAGTTAAATAAAATCTGTAATTTATTTTGAAATAACCATTTCAATAACATATATTGTGTCTGGGTTTCAGGACAGTACCTCCATATTTGTTCAAATCAAATAATTTGGCATGTCGTAGCGATCTACTTGTTTCATACACAAATAATTTAGACCCAAAGACAAATTTTTTACATGAATTAAAATTCAAACATTTTTATTATCTATTTAAGTCATTGCCAGCCCTGAGAACCTTATTTTGTCTTGAAATTCAGTTTGAAGATCATCAATTCCATCAACTTTAACCTCTGCATCGTGAGTATGTGGAGAGCCGGCAACCCGTATCGTCACATCGTCATTTACCTTAGACGTTACAACAGTGGCTCTACATCCATATTTAACATAACGTGAGCAACGCCAAAATATGTTTTTATGGCTCTGCCTATTTTCTACATATCTATAGCCGTTGTAAATTAACATAACACGCCCGCGTTGCGTTGTGGAATATTGTATGTACGTTGTTGCTCCTTTGTCTTCTAAAATATATTTGAAATCTGAAAGATAAGAGAAAAAAACCAATGAAGAAAATATATTAAAATAAACATTAACAAATTTTGAGCGTTTACAAAGAAAACAAAGAAAGTTCAGTAGTCCACATTTGAGGATTTGTGAGAATTCGAATATTCTTTTTTTTTAAGATACATACTTGATATTTTATTTTGCATTTATTTATTCTTAGTCGAAATTACAGTTTCCCAAAATAAATGTTTACACTAGTTAAAAGCTTTATAAAAAAAAGTTACAAGACTAAATAGCATTTTGTACTAAGTGAGACACTTTTATTTCTTTAGACTCCTCGGTTAGTACAGTTATCTAAGTCTTTCTCTTGAAACAATTTAATTTTTTGTGTTGCTATATCAAAATATTTTAAAATTTATCAATGTTCACTTTTCCTTTCTTCTAAAAGAACATTTTCGCTATTTATTCCGCCAAGTTCGTTGATTTTTTGTAAAACAAAGTTTTTCACCATATCCGAATTGATTTCTTCATTGCGACTCTTGAACACCATTACCACATGCGCTGCAAGAAGAACCTCAAATAAATTCAAGAAACAAAATATGTGGATATATTAAATTACTTATTATAGAGTTTAGGTAATTATGATTTAGTCCGTAAATTCTTTCTGCGGATTCCAACTGTGCACATTTAGTCAAAGCCGTGCGCCCAAAAACTATCTCACTAAGTGACCCTGTATACACGCGGCAGTCATTGTGAAGAATTCGTAAAATATCACGCTTTGATATGAAAACCTGACTGCCAACGTGCAGTGGTACTACAGCTTCAAGATCATCTGTTATCACTGCGCTGGTTTCTGTTAAAAAAAAGAACAAATTGTTAACAAAACTTTGTAAGGCAAATGTCTTGCTAACATTTTTTTTTTATTGAAAAAACAGGGGGCTTATTTATTGCTTAAATGGAGTCCATACTCATACCTAATTTTCGGTTCATTGTACTACCAGGGTAGCAGCCTTCCCTTTTTTGTGGCGCAGTAGATGGAAATAAGGTGTTAGTAATTTCACATATTATAACCTCAAGGGCGACGCGGCGTCCAGATGAAACTAAGAGGCTGAAAAAAGAGTAGATGTCCAAAGCGGGATTCGAACCCACGCGCCCGGCCTATCTACTGAACACTCTACCACTGCACCACGGCCGCAATTTCTTGCTAACATACTAGTGTGTGTAAAAAACGTAAAAATAAAACAAAAATTTGATTTTATTCAAAATTTTTATTCCTTTTGACTTACTTAGCTTAAGCGTACAAATAATTACATAAAGTTTTACTTTAAATGAACTCTATACCAAAATAGTTTTATTGTAAAAATAAATTACGCATATACATGCATGTAAAGCTGTTTTATGAAAAAATTCCATTTGCCAGAGATTTTAGAAATAATAATAGGGGAGAAACAGATTTAAAAGAAATAAACTCAAAATAACGAAAGAATTCGTTGCCATCAAAATACAACTCATTTCATTTTGTTTATTTATTTAGTTTTAAACGCCTGCTACCCCACGAGCGGATCACTAGTGTGAAGCAGTTATATGGAAGAGCTGTGATCCCTTCAAGATCACGAAGCTTATAACGCAGGAAAAAGAAGATATTTATTTATTTTTTTGTTTGGGTCAAATTTAGTGATTGAAATTTGACCACCTTCTGTTGGCGGATTTATCTGAAATTTCGAACGCCAATTTGGTTCTGATGACAATTAAATATTATACATTCATTATTAATGTAAATCGAAGATGGTAGTCGCTACAAAATGTTTATTTATATGTTAGATTAGCAGTTAAAACAAAATAGAAATAAAATATGGCCGCCAGCAAAATGCTAGGTTCAGTTTGCTTCCCTTAATATGAGTAACAAATAATAGATTATACTATGAAATATAAAATGGAAATATAAAATGGACATATGGCCTCGAGCAAAATTGAAAATCTAGAAATAAAAAAGGGTAAACAAATTTTTATGTTAGGGGTTTACCCTCTAGGAATTTTCAAAAAAAAATATTTCTTTTTTATTGCATATTTCTAAAGCATTTATTAGGATGTCCCAGATTTTTGCGTTTCAATATCTTAGTTTTTATGTACAGTACGAGACACCCCTGTGATACTTTTGTCATACATTGGAACTTGATGTGTGCGTAAACTATTAAAAATGGACTGTATTTCGTTGTCACATTCTCACGGGAACGGTAACGGGCGGGAACTCGAAACTTTTGTAAAATCTCGACCGATTTCACAAAACCTTTCGCCATAAGAATGTTAAATGATCCAAGAGTAATATTTTCAAATATACAATAAATTTAATGGACTCATAAACTAATGAACCGATTTTAGATTTCTTTTTTTTTACACTCAGTGTAATTTTTTCCAACTTAAAATATTGGATAGTCTATAATTTAGTTTTTAAACGCAATATTATTTAATGGCGAATTATTTCCTTAACAAAGAGATTCTAGCAGATGGCGGCTTAAGACAATCCTGTCTGTGTTAGCTCCATAAGATTTTAACAGATGGTGGTTAAGGTTATTAGTTTACCCGTAACAATTTCGGACTAAATAATCCAAAATTGTTACGAGTCGCAGTTCGTCATACACGATTGAACAGTGCGGACGTGTGTATTCATAAACCACAATTTCTCTTAAACACGATCGAAGTGACTCTGCGGGTGAACTCCCCAAAAATCCCCCAAAAATTACTAAAAACAATAAAGGAAAAGACCTTATATCAGTTGTTTCCACTATGGATGACTACGTAGGTGGTGATGGTTATTACCAGCCCCTTCAATCTTTAAACAATAATAATATTCGCATCGACGACTCGAATGAGAACAGTGAGTCCCGTCCTACCATTGTTAAGGCGGTATTACACTATCATATATATGTATATGAACAAAGTTGTCATATAATGTATGGCACATTTTCTGTAAATATTGCAAGTGATATATGGACAATTTATTTGGCAAACAATAATAGTATGACAAAGAAAAGTATCGCTATCACACTTATATGACAGCCTGTGCCATATAAAGTATGGCAAGCATGAATATAATGAACTAGCCATATAAAAATCGATTGATTTTATATGACTTGCGTTTGTCAAACAATCGGCATCGTATATTTTTTTATTTTTATTTTACTATTTGCAGTTATTTCTTAATTTCTATTTTTATCGTACGTTGAATGCACGGAGTGCTTATGTGAAATCTGAAATTTGATTACACATGCATACTCGTACATAGATGTAAATTTTAATAAAAAGTGACAGAGATAATAATGAAAAAAAAAAGAAATACATATGCCTTTATTTCTACACGAACTGAAACAAGACGAACATACTTATATGGTGACAATTATGATTTTGTATTGCACTACACCATATATGTATATATGGCTCTAGAATCATTGTCATATATATGGAGACATACAAATACTGCCATATATGTATGACTATCACACTTATATGACAATGTTGTGCCATATTTTTTTTTGTCAACTTGCCATATTTATATGATAGTGTAATAATGATAATGATAGTGTTCCTCCTATTATAGTCTTAAAATCAACAAGTGAATTTCTACTTGATTAGAGATAATGTTGGCATTGCCTTCATAACAGAGACTTGGTTGAATAATGAAAAATCACTTTCACATCCAAATTTTGCATGCATTAGACTAGATAGAATGCGCCCAACTGGTGGGGGTGGCGTTGCTATCATAATTAGGAAAAATATTAAATACAATGTGCTCTCTTCTTACCGTGTAAGAGTTATAGAAGCCCTTGGTATTGAAGTTATACTATCTGATAATTCGACATTTAATATCTTATCAACATATTTCCCTGGTGGAAATGGTTGTGCTGAAAAAAAGGCTAACTTTAAGAAAGATTTGCAACTTGTTCTACGACAAAGAAATAAAATACTACTAGGAGACGATTTTAATCGTAGACATCAATCTTGGGGTTGAATAAGGGCCAATTGTTCGGGAAATATTCTCCACAATTTTATCGCCTCAAATAGAAACTTTTCCCTCTTGCACACCTGATCCCACCTTCATCCCTCAATCCTCATACAAAAGCCCCTCTACCCTTGATTTCTTTCTCACAAACAGTGATCAAAATCTCTCCAACCCAGTAACTTTGAACAAATTGGGTTCTGACCAGATTGTGTAATAGCCGAAATCGCAGAAAGAACCTGTTACAACTAAGCAGCTAACTGGACTAGATATAAATCTTTTATAATTGAGACCTTAAATGCTAATGTTTTAGCTTTTGAAAACATTATTACTTTGTTGAGTATTTCACAGAAACTGTTAAAAGAGCAACCGATGTCTCTATACCTAAGAAACATTCCTCTTATATTCACAAGCTTACTCTACCAAACTATATTCTCTCCCTTATCCAACAACGAAATTCAGAAAGAACAAAATGGATACGCTATAAACAAGATTCTTTTCTTTACAACTATAAGTTCTTAAATCACATAATTAAAAATGAGATTTTGATGTTTAAAAATAAACATTGCGATTCTTTACTATCAAGTTTTGACAAGGCTAGTAAGCCTTTCTGGAAAATTACTAAGGTAATAAAGAAAAAAGGTAAAAGTATTCCTCTTTTGAGAATTCAAAAAGCAAATGCTATAGCAGAAATTTTCTATAAAAATCATCTTGCTTCTGCACATCTCAGTAACAGTAATACTGAAAAAGAGATACAGAACGTCCTGTCTGACTCTGAACTAATGAGAAGAGAAGTCATAGCAAATGAAAATTACTATACCAGCCATTCAAAAGTTAAGCAAATTAATTAATTTAATAAATCTAAAAAATCTCCAGGCATAGACAACATCAACAACACCCTGTTGAAAGGACTTTAGACATCGAAAAAGCCTTCGACACAGTTTGACATAATGCCCTTATTTTCAATCTCGCTGTTCAAATAATAAAGCTTATTAATAGACTCCATGATAAGGCTATTGCAAAAACAATAACGATTCTTATTAATATACATCAAGAGAAATTTTCTTAAACTGCTCCTAATTCCGAAAATGATTTGATCCGTCAGATTAAAAATCAAAATAATAATTAAAATTAAATATAAATTTGCATTTATGTAGATAATGGGGCTTAAGCAGTATTAGTATATAATTAGTATAATTATGTAGTATAATACTAAGCAAGTTTATTCTTCATAAAGTGAGAATCAAAGATGTAAAGAGCTGTGTACTCTAAATCACTTAAATAAGTAGAAACAATGAATATGAATAATTACTGTATATTAGGCTATAATAAAGAAGTTTGAACTTGTTACGGGTCCCGCATTCCCACGAAAACGGGAAAGGAAATTCAAAAACTACTGTTACTTTATCCCTAACCGATGTACTTCAGCTGATGATAAACCGTCTATCAGAGTATTGCTGCAAATGGGACCTTGTGATTAATACTAGCAAATCTAAGATTATGGTATTTTCAAGATCTTCTAGGAGCCAGAACCGTTATAATTGGTAGTACAATGGTAACCTTCTAGAAATAGTTCGCGAATATAGGTATTTAGGAGTAAAACTTAATACGAAGATGGACTTTAACGAACATCTAATTGAGAAAACCAACTCATACCAAAGTATGTTGAATCTCTCGTGGAGAAATGTCTTCACAAACAAACGAGTTCCACTCTCTGCAAAATACAAAATATTCGACGCTGTTGTGAAGTCTACACTTTGTTATGCTGCTCAAGTGTGGGGTATGGATGAGTTCGAAGCGATCGAAAAATTCCACAGAAACTTCTTAAAAAAGCTTTTTAACCTACCTCTTCAAACTTTGAGCTATGCGTTATACATAGAAACAGGACTTCCTAAACTTTGTATCAGTACATTGAAGACCCAAGCGGACTATATCGTATAAGTTCTAGATCAACCAGACGAACGACTATCCAAAAAAATGCTTCTGTACGAAATAAGAAATGAAGATTGGTGGATGAAGAAATGGAAAGATATGGCAATCAATTTTGATGAAGATATATCGATGGATGGAAGAAACTTGGTTGTTTTGAAAGAGCAGTTCTATCGCATTATTGGAAAATACGAAAACTCTGTGCATGATGGATTTAAAGCTAAGGCTCGCCAGTCCTTTAGTAGATTCCTATACTCCCAACTCAATTTGAGCTTAAATCAAGCAAATTATTTTAATGACTCATTGAGCTACAACGAGATCTCCCTAATATTTAAAGCAAGATGTGAACTCTTAGGACTAAACGGAACACCTTACAATGGAAGTTTTAACCAATTCTGCTCTTTATGCAATCTCAAATCCAAAGAGGACTGCTTTCATTTCATTAGTATATGTCCAGTTTTTGTATCCCAACGTTTATCATATTTTGGAAAAAGGTCGCTAACAATGCATGAAACAACAAAACTTTTGAACGAAACGAACTGGAAAACTCTCGCATCATTCTTGAAAGAAATATCCAAGTATAGGATGTTGCTAATATCAGAATTTGAATAGTTATACTTTTTTATTATTTTGTAATGAAAAGAATCTTTTATATACATTTACTCAAAATTGCTAACCGAGCTGACGGCAAGACCATAGCTTAAAATTCATTCAAATTGTTAACAAATGTATCAAAACTTCAAATCAATAAATGAATACTTACTTACTTACTTACTTATCCCTAACTATGTAGCATACCCGATATTGCACAACCGTGTCGCATTACCAGATGGGAACAAGAATTTGAAATTTTGGATTGATGTCAAATATTCTTTCACCATTAGATTGCTACTTACATAGGGTGGCACAACACAACGGCGGGCCCCAGAACCTAGCGCGTTTCTTACAACCATGTCTAGTAAGGGAATGGAAGGGATTTTAAGGATTTTGTCTCCATGTTTCAATAGAAAATATCCATTAGCGAAAGATCTATCTTGTTTCTTTGCTTAACTTAAAGTGACAAAAAAAAAGCCGAAGGAAACTACATTTTCCACCAACAATATACAAATTAACTTGGTCAATACATTACTAAATTAGAACAAAATGAACTGTTACAATAACAATAAAATCGCAAAATAATAACCACATTGAGCCTTTCAGAATGTTTCGACAATCATTTTCATATTCATGCTTATTTTGACATTCTATTCGATAGAAAGTTAGTCGAATTCGAGGAAGTGCATTTTGAGACTCGAATGATTCAATTCGGGTAGCATCTTCAATCATGAAAACAAATATATAAATCAGTTTAAATTTAAGTTAACATTACATTAGAATATTCGATGTATGTATAAACTAATGTGTTTTCCCTCTAACCTACACAAAATAAAGCTAAGGTATATCTTGTCCTTTTAGAATCAACAAAAAAAATTTTAACTAACTACATCTCAATACCTTGTCTTACAATAAGGATTTATTTATGCACCAAAGCTCTCTGTTTCTTTATAATTTTTATTGTTACAATTAATAATTTTATTTTATTAAAATTTACATGTTCATTCTTATGAGCACTAGAGTTTCTGACTCCTAAATATGTATATTAAAAAGTTTGTTCTTACTTGATGTTTTATTATATCTATAAGGTGTTTTATAATTATTTCAAGGGCAAATATATCAATTTATTGCTGTGGAATGATATATTTTGTCTATGCAATGTTGATACTCAAGAAGATCAACATTAAAGCCTGCTAGTGGTATCAACTAAAATCATTTTTATTTTATTTTATTTAACCCATAAACAATATCACTGAGTTAATGTTCTTAATGAGTATTCATTAACAAAATCAAAAACTTACCGGTTTCCTAGATGTTTGAGAATCGAAATAACTATTTAGTCAACAAGACAAAACACACATTGGGCTCATTTTGTAAAAAAAAAAAATAGCACAACATATGTACATATGTATTGAATTGAAAGAACACAAAAATTTGCGGCCATATTCAATTTTAGCTTTAAATAACAAATATACATACATATCTAACTTTTCTTTTGCTAAGTTTGTTCACGGTTTTATTTTGTAAATTATGCGAGACTCTTCAATTTACTTTTTTATTAATTTTAGCTCTTGGTTTATTTTTTCGACTTTGCTTTTTTCTCAAAAGTTAAGTTGACGTTTTGACGTTTGAGGCTTTTTTGAACACGCTAACGCTACCTGTGTGTGAGCATAGAAAACACTGCGCATCTAGTACAATTTTATAGCGTCACCGTCCATCTCCCTCGTTGAGCACAGCGTGGATTTCTTCTTGATGGCAAGGCAAATATTAATTCAAAGGAAAATGTCAAATATTTTCCTAATTTTTTATTTTGTATAAATTAGCCGTAGTTAAAAGTTCTTAAAACATCAAACAATTATGCTCGTAAAAGTTTTTTTAGTTTAATAAATTAACTTGGTTCAATGTGTTCAAGTTGTGATTAGTAAGATTTAATTTAATGTCATTTGTGATGAAAATGGAAGTACAAATGTATGTAATTTGTATTTTGCGCATTTAAACTTGTAAACAAAATTAAATTAAATTTGCAAATCGAACAAATAAATCTCAAAAAGAATGCAAATTATGAAATACGGTAAGAACGACAGAAATAGTTTTTTTTTAGAAATTAAGTACCCGTGTATGTACCTTGGTAAAAAAAAATGGTTGCAATGCTCGCTTGTCGCTTTTACTAAGGGTAAATTTTTAAGACTTGTGTACACGAAACCCAGAGTATCATTTACTTAAAAAAAGTAAAAAAAAAAAAAAATGAGTATGAACATAAAGACATTTTTTGCCGACTTTTGAAATCTCAAGAAAAACTATTGCTACACATAATAATGTATATGCCTTATATAGAAGAAAAATCGATAATTTGAAATCTTAATGTCTCGATATATAGTTTTGACTACAAAAAAGACACAAGGTTTCCTTAATTTGAACATAAAATTCATTGTGTTATTAAATTATAAGCAAAACAAGCTACCATTTTTTGTTCACACAAGGGCAAAAGAAGCCAAAATCAAATATTTAGAATATAAGTACACTGCTATGTAACATTTTAATCATTAATGAATGGAGCACGGATACTAGAATCCCGAATTTGCAATGCTCTTCCAGGCTCGTTTTTATCTGTGTTTTATAACATAAGGGTATTCCGAACCCCTTGATGTGCGCGCTAATTATATAAAAAAAAGTTTTATGCCAAATAAGTATTTTCGCAGGCAACAACAAACTTTGTTGTTTCTTAAAATATTTATATTTAAAACTAGCTGACCCGCCTGGCGTAGCTCAGGCCCTACGTTAATTGAAGTAAGTTAGTTTAGTTTAGTAGTTTCCAAGTTTCCATTTTAGTGGGAGAATGGGGATGAAATATAGTTTATGTTATTAGGAACAGTTAAGCACTCTAACGATGACATAGTTTTTGGAATCGGCCCAGTACTGTAAAATTAAAATACGCATTGAAATCGGTAGAGTGGTTTTTTTTGGATTTTTGTTCCCGTTCCCGGAAGATGGTGATGAAATATATTCTCAGGGACAATGAAGCATTCTAACAGTGAAAGAATTTTTGTAATCGCTTAAGTACTTTCCAGTTTCTTGGTTATTTCGCCATTACCGTTTCTGTTCCGGAAAGAATATGGGAAGGAAATATTGTCTTCAATACTCAGGAGCAATGAAGCATTCAAACATTGAAAAATTTTTGGGAATTGGCTCAATATTTTCCATGTTCCCGCTAATGCTGTTGTTCCCGTCCCGTTGCCGAAGCTCGTGACACTTGTTGAGTACATCAAAGTGTCAGCATCTGCACCGTTCAACATGGTCACAGAGACCACCAAGCGATTTTACAATACTTTTATTGGGTCTAAGCCAAAAATAAAATTTTATTCGAGCCTTTATTACTTTACTCATTTCTTCCTGACTACATAATAACTAAAGAACTTCGACTTCATTTCGAACCCTATATCCCTATATATATTCGAGATCCTTATTATCGCTACCAAAGGCCTAGAAGACGCTGTCATTGCTTATGTAAAAGTGTATAGTATCACTTTAAATCAATTCGTTTTGTTTTGCGAATGTAAATAAAGTTCAATGTGTTCATATGAAAAAATAGTTTGGATTATTGAAAAGTAACACTTTTAACTGAAAACAGTTTCAATCTTTCTTCTTACCAGGCGAAAGTCAAAAGAATTCTTAAAAACAAACAATCCAATAATCTTACTATTTGTTATTTAATTAGCTGAGCCGCCTGGCGTTGCTCGGGTCTGTAGTTTTAAGGCTCCCGTGCTCATTCCTGTTTCTGTTTCCGCGGGATTATAGGGATGAAATCTACGCTAAGTTACTGAGGCATTATGTGGCATCATAGTGCCGAAAGAATTTCTTAAAACTGCCCAGTTGTTTCTAAGTTTCTATTTAAAACCCCGTTCTGGAGGGATAATGTAACATCCTAGAGTTAAAACATTTTTTGAAATCGGTCAAATGACTTTAAAGTCCCCGTTCTCTGTTCTTGAGTTCCCGTAGAAATATGTGAATCAAATATAAGTCACTGAGGGATAATGTAACATCCTAGAATTGAAAGAGTTTTTGAAATCTGTTATTTAACTTTAAGGTTCCCGTTCTCGTTCCTTTTTCTGTTCCCGTGGAATTATAGACATGAAATAATAAGTAACTGAGGGATTGAAAGTGATGAAAGAGTTTTTGAAATCTGTCCAATAGTTTTTAAGTTTCCATTTCCGGCCCCGTTCCTGAGGGAATTTTTCGTTCCCGTAGAAATATGTGAATGAAATATAGATCTATGTCACTGAGGGATAATGTAACATCCTAGAGTTGAAAGAACTTTTGGAATCTGTCAAATAACTTTGAGGTTCCCTTTCCCGTTCCTGTTTCTCTTTGCGTGGGATTAAAGGGATGAAATAAAAGCTTTTAAACCTTCCCTAGACCTACACGAACATTTTAAGATCAAGATAAGATAAATCCGTTCAGCCGTTTTCGAGTTTTAGCCAGACTAACGAACAGCAATTCATTTTTATATATATATACATAGATACATAGATAGATAATTTACACAAATTGAATAGCATTTTAGTCAATGTCAATTTCTATTGATTTACAAAATCACTTTTAAAAAGTGTTTTTCTTCCTTGCTCATTGGAAGGGCCAGACAGTATGTGTGCCATTTGACTTGACGTCCAGTTTTCAGCTGTTCCTTAACAAATCAAAAATTAATCTAAACTCAAAAAATAGACATTAAACATTCAAAGGCCAACAACCTTATGCCGATTTTGAGTGGTCTAATGTGAAAACAATTTTCTTGGCAGTATAAATACTGGAAAATTTCGAAATAAGAACGATTAAATGAGAAAACGCTTTTTTTTTTTTTTTTTTTTTTTTCACTATCAGAACAGCTTATTTCAAGCTTGTGAAACAATGTATCTTTTCTTCAAGAGTTTTTTCACCCTTAAGTACTCAGAAATATGTATCACTGTCATCATTTAGCGAGGTGTTAGTAGTTAGTAAGCAAAAATTAAGTCTAACACACTCAAGACAACAGAGCTAAAAAATATTACAAAATTATTGATGAACATATACAAAAACAAATTAGATAGCTACATACAGACGTATAATTAATTATTAAACATGACAATTATAAAAATATAAGAAACATAAAAAAACATAGTCAAGAGAGTGGAGCTCTGGTTCGAATTAAGGACTTTAACGTAGTTTTACTAATATTAAAATCTATTAAATTTGAGTTAAGGTTTAAAACTTTTATCATACGAGTAATAGGCTCATTCAATCCATAATTAGTTCTATGATAAGGACAGTGAAGTAACTCCAATTTGCGCAGTTGGTATGAGCCTCCCCGGTAGTTAAAACTTATGCATGCGAGCAAGTCAGGAGCATCAATTTGTCCTGTTATAAGCTGGTGAATAAAGACTAAATCATTATTTATTCGCCGATGCGAAAGCATTTGCATCTGCAAAAGTTGAATACGATGCTCATACGGTGGAAGGTCATAAGGATCAGTCCAAGGAAGTCCCTTGAGAGCAAATCTAATAAATCTTCGCTGTATACTTTCTATTCTTGAATTGTGGACTGCATAATAAGGAGACCATACTTGAGAAGCATATTCTAGATGGGGTCGAACATGACAGTTATACAGCCAAACCAGTTCGTGGCCGTTATTACTCTCTGGACCAATGCGAAACTCTTGGAACAACTTTATGTAAATAAAGTGACATGCTTATAACAGGGACATGCAGACTTTTTTTTTAGATCAGAACAGCACAGCACAAAAGCAGTTAAAAACGTCAGGCAAGTTAGAACAAGCAAACTTGTCAAAAAGAGCAACAACAGAATCAAATATCAACTTAATTTAGCTTATTTTCATCACGAATAAGTAATTTTATTTCCAGCACAAGGTTAAGTGTTATTTTTCTGAATTGTTAAATTTTTATTTAACTTTTCATAACAAGTTAAAATTACATTGCGCTAAAAAAAACTTCGAGCAAAAAGTCAACAGCTGCTGTTGGCAGTGTTCACCAAACTTGATTTTGTTCAAAAGGAGGTGCAGAAAACGCTGTGCTAAACTATTCTGGAACAGCTCACTGAACACAAAAAAGATCAGAAAAGAACAGAAAATTTCTCATTGTACACCAAAAGCCTGAATGGCGTTCTTTTATGGCTTCGATGTTACGCGATGCTGGAGTGTCGAAATCATCGTTGTTGTTGTGTATGTTTCACTTTGTCACAAAATCATGATTGCATTTAGGAACGACTTCGATTTTACATTTCGTAACTTTTTTGCATTTAGGAACAACATAATGTTACCCGATGTTACGTCGCGTAAAAAAAATAAATAGGGTGGCGCAACAGAGCGAGGAGCCCCTGGGCCTAGCGCATTTCTCACAACCATGCCTTGTGAGGGAATGGAGGGGACCTACAATTTTTCGCCGGTTCCGAACGGCTAATTGAGAATGCGCTTTTCATGGCAATGAATTTACTAACGGAGAACTTGCCAATTCCTCGCGAAAGGCGATACCCGTGGAAAAACATTTTTGCATTTTGCCTCTGCTGGGATTCGAACCTCGAACCACTGGGTTAGCAGGTGGACATGCTAACCATTACGCCACGGGTACCACAAAGTTAAAATTACATTGCGCTAAAAAAACTTCGAGCAAAAAGTCAACAGCTGCTGTTGGCAGTGTTCACCAAACTTGATTTTACTCAAAAGGAGGTGCAGAAAACGCTGTGCTAAACTGTTCTGGAACAGCTCACTGAACACAAAAAAGATCAGAAAAGAACAGAAAATTTCTCATTGTACACCAAAAGCCTGTATGGCGTTCTTTTATGGCTTCGATGTAACGCAATGCTGGAGTGTCGAAATCATCGTTGTTGTTCTGTATGTCTCACTTTGTCACAAAATCATGATTGCATTTAGGAACGACATCGATTTTACATTTCGTAACTTTTTTGCATTTAGGAACAACATAATGTTACCCGATGTTACGTCGCGTAACATCCAAGAATAAAAGAACAGACTACTGATCTTTTCTGTCTGAAACTGTTCTAGAAAAGCTCATTGTACACTCATTTATGATAACTTACGGACAGACACCAGAAAATAAAAAAATTCCTAAATAATACCAAAGAATATTTTTTTTTTCATATAAAAAAGCTTGATTTAAATTTAAAAAAAAATTACATATTTCAATACAATCAAAATATTCTTGTCTTAATTTTTTTTTTTTATAATTTTACAGCTTTTGTCTCGAAAAATTATAAAAAGTACAAGTCGTGGATCATTTCTTCAAGCCGTTCACAAGGATGTTTTTCTCAGTTATCAGAAACAAGTGTGATCTTTCAGCCATAATCAAATCAAATGCTCAACATATGCGATGGGGAAGTACGTGTATAAATGAAGCAAGAGGTAAGTCTATCTAAGCCATACATATATGTATATGTATATTAATACAAACAGAATTTAAGGACACTTAATAACTTTGTTTTTTGGGCCTTATTAAATGTTGCACTATCCACTTAGTACTAATGTAATGTTGCACATTTGTTGAATATTTCCAAACGCCATATTTGTAAAGCAAAAATTGTGCTTAGCAAACACAAGAACAAATTTCAATTGCAAAAACTCATGCAACATGACTTTAAGAAGAAAAAAAAGCATTAAGTACTGCGTTTGGTGACAGTATGCTTACCAGAGAGCGAGCATATCATCTCAATCAAAAAAATTTCTTTAGATTGTTTCCTGACTAACTTTATTTAGTAACGAATAATGTTTCTTGTTCTCTATCAATTTTGCATCTCCATTAAACTAAAAATTAATTATTTGGCTCGTACGCGAATAATTCGTCGGCTGAGTTCTATCTTGTTCAATAGGCCATTTTTCACAAAATTGAGTTAGGTATGCAGTCTTCATAATTTGGGGGCGCTCTTTCGTTTGGCGCAAACCATTTTGTCCTATCTCTTTTGGTTTTTAAGTTATGGAAAACTGCTTTGTTCAATAGTAAAACTTTCTAACTGGTTTTTTGTTCAATAAACACTTATTGACTCATTTTTTATTATGTTGAACAGTTTCTTTCTATCTTGTTCAATATTCAATTCTACTTTGTTCAATTACTTACATGATGATTTCCAACTTGTCATTGCTCCATACAAAGTTGTTCAATATCCAAAACGACTTCCTTATTGATTTTAATTTATAACTTTTTTAAAAGAAAAGAAAGACATCTAGTGTGGCTTGTTTTAAAACTAAAATTGTCTACGCTTGCAGAAAAAATTTACTTCCGAACAATAAATCTTCTAATATAATAAAAAAAATCGATCTGAACCTTAAAAATCGATTTCCCAACATTTTGAAAATGGACATTGAACAAGATAGAACTCAGCCGACGAATTGGTGAGTACTCAGATAGTGATTTGTTTGTCATGAAAAGCGTTTTATAGTTAAGCAGTTTGGAAATGGGAAACATTTGTAGGCCCCCTCCATTCAATGTGCTGGGCCTCGAGGCTTCCTGCTCTGTTTCCCCACCCTATTTATTTATTTTATTTACTTTTTTTATAGCTAACGCCTACATCAAGAGGTTATGAATACTCTTATAACGTGTAATCTGTTTTCTCATTATTCTTTTTCCATGACTTAATTTCACCAGAATTCAAAAACTTAAATCAGTTTTCCTTGCCGAAAAGATTAACTATTTTTGTGAAAAGATTTACTCCTTTTTAATTTTCAATGTTTTATTGGAAAAGAAAAAAATTCAGAATTTACTCTCAACTCGAGAATTCTACTCCCATTTGGTAAGTTGATCCATTCATGCGCACAGGCAAAAACAGCTATACTCAGCTAGGTTCCACATTTCACTTTCACGTGAAATGAAATCGAAATCGATCGAAATTAAGATTGGGTGTTCTGCATTTCACCTTTATCGATATCGATTTCATATTTTTCGAAATCAAAGTGAAACGAAATCGTTGTGTTCCACAATTCGATTTCGTCGGTTTCCAAGTGATTTGAAATCACCCTAATTTATCTGTGTGGAATGGTAGAAGAAAGCAGACGCGACCACACAAAATTTGTTTATTTTACTAGAAATTTGTTTTGAACAAGGGAAAGCTTAAAAATACTGCACAGGAGGAAATATTTATGAACTTCATGAGCCAACATAAAGATTTTGCCCAAAGATTCATGAAAGCAGATCGTGTCGTCGCAGATTCTTTGTGGAAAAGACAGAAATACACAAGACGTAAAAAAAAGTCAGTAATAATAAAAAAAATCATTCGAAACAAATTTATCAGTGAAAACACTTCAATTTTACTTGGCACATATCAATGCACACGTTGCATTTGCAAATTCTAATGTCTTTCAATCTACGTCTTTTTATTTTCTCCGTCGCATATCTATCTTTTCTTTTTGATTTCCAAAACCGAAGCAATGAGAACAGCACTCATATTCAATTCTCTGACCAGGAAACTATTGAAATCAAATAAATTGAGTTTCAGATTAGATGACAGGTATCAGCTGTTTTCAATTTCACTTGAAGTGATTTCGAAAAGTTTTCGAACTGATGAAATCGATCGAAATGCAGAACACTGAAAATAAATTCACTCGATTTGCAGTTTCGGTTTCGGTTTCATTTCACTCGATTTCTGGAACCCAGCTGACTGTCAAATTTTAGATGGCTAAATTTTAAATTACGTTAGAATTTATTAATTTACTGTGCAAAACAAATTACAAAATACTAAAACATGAATTGTTTTATGTGAATATCAGCTTTACCAATTTCAGATTAAATATTTAAAATTTTAAAGAAAAAAGAAGCAGTTTCTGTTTTCGTTTTTATTTCGAACTTCGAAGTATTTTTTTCGACAACAACAACTTAACTTCAGAGTCAGAAGAGTACTACGAACGCAACATAAATAAAAAGCTTTTGTCATGCGTAGCTACCATCAAATAAATTATTAATAGTGTTCCATGACTCTTTATTTTAAATTCGTAAATTAACAATAATCACCATTTGATAAAAAAAAATTAAATGTACATACATTGTCTATTTTGGTTTTAATTTAGTTATGACAAAAGTCAATGGTGACACGAAAGGAGCCGCGGCAGCAAACCTAGTTTCTTACCACAAACCGTTCGTAGAAACGACTCTTGCCGAATGTTTATCATATGATTGTCGCAGTTCATTGAGAAACCGATATTATATTTTGGATGTAAAACGCTGGTCATATGCAATGGGGTAGTACGTGTATAAATGAAGAAGGTAAGATGTCACTTTTTGTTATGAATATTAAGAAAATGTATTATTCCCTAAGGGCCGATCTTTCATTCTCCTAATTACGAAACGTAGAACTATCTGAGGAGACATAATATCTTATTTTGCAATGAAAAAATATCCATATACATAGTGTGAATATTAAATGGATATCCAAAATGTGTGTCTGACAAATTATTTTTTGAGACTTTTTTATTCTCTCATAAAGTATTTCAGCCGTATTTATAATCGCATTTTAAACTCCGCGGAACTTTAAAACACGCTTAATCGTTGATTAAAACAAAAATCGTATTTATAATCATTTTTCGGCAGTGAATAAGGGCTGACTAGCTTAAACGCAGAAATGTGTGTTTTAAGCGTGTTTTAAGCGTGTTTTAGCGTATAAATGTCATTTGATTGTGAGTATTGAGTTGTCATTCAGTGGTTTATTTACATCTTTGAGAATTTTAAAAATAACTAAAATGGAAATGTACTCAAATAACATTTACTTTATAAATAATTTGGATTTAGTAAATGTGTTTTCAATTGACAGAAATATGCATTGTTTTCCTTTTTTGTAAATTCGTTTCTTACAATTTTTCCAGTTCGGAAACGTTTTTGATTTTCGCTTTTTGGACAAAACAACAAAATTAAAGCCAAAGAATAATAGAATATATACATATATATATAGAACAATGTATATTGCGTGATCAACATTTCATCGTCCATAGGTTAGAAAATATAAACAAAAACAAATTTCTGTTGTCAGTTCAACCATTGAGAAACCAAAATAAGAGAGTTTCTTTATGATTTTGACATAAGGGATGATTAACTAGTATGGGCGAAAAAAATGATTATAAATAAGGATTTTTTATTCACTGATTAAAGTCTCATTAAGTTCTTAATCACTGAATAACTAACATGCGTTTTAAGCGTGTTTTAGCGAAATCTAATAAATACGGCTGTTTATTTTTATATATTATTATTAATACATACATGATTTCTTAACCAAACCGTAATAAAGGTGAATAAATACTCTTTGGTCTTACCACAGATTTTTAATCATAAATTAAGAAGAAGCCTTGATATCCAAATTGTGAACAAATTGACCCTTAAACTTCTATCAGACTACTTTCTGGGAAATGAACAATCGGCCCTAAGATCAACAGATTCTTTTTTCTTCTTAAAGTTTTAGGGCTTTTAGTTTGATAAATTGAAATGGTACGGTTTTTGTTGAAGATGGTAGTTTTATGGTTGTATAAAAAAAATGGCGGGAAAGGCTTGATATAGGTATAGTTAGCATGCAATCAGTATGTAATAACCACCATAATACAGCTGCCTACGTCATTGTTGGCTATCAAAGTATAGAGGTCATGTCGTAGGTTTCAAGCCCCAGTGTTCCCCGCCTATGTTGCGGCAAGTCCATAGAGTGTGTTTTAAATTTTGTAAGTTAAAGCTAATCTAATTTTCCTAGAATTTGGTTACGATATGTAGATGATATATGGGCGATTAACAAAAAACACGAACCTCGTCGCTTCGTTAAGAATAAAATTTACATAGGATGCAAAAATTTAAGGAAAAATTCTGGATTTCAGTATATAACTAGAAATAGAAAAAATTTCGAGTTTGATATTTACAGAAAATCAAAAAATTATCAATATATTGTGCTGCATCAGCGTTTCACTTGATGATTTTTAGAGCTCAAAACATTCCAATGACCACAGAAACAGAAGTAAAAGAAATATATAGAACAGACAGAGAGACCTATTTTAAAAATATTTAAAGAACGTTTTTCCCTTCTAAAAAAAATTCAACGGATAATTGTACATTTGAGAAAAATATAGAAAATGTTCAATTGTGGAAAATTTAATTAATCTTTTATTTATGTGTACCTTTTTCTTGGCAGATATTGCAGAGAACAAAAATGAGCTAAAGGTTTTTCGCATGAGTATTAAAAAGTAATGGATGCAGAATGTTATTCGTTTGACGTTTGTCAAAAGACTCAGAAATAACATAGAGGGATTAATATGAATTCATCCTTCAAAGGCAAAACAATAAGTCGAAGCGATATATATGTAGAAGTCGAGACAAAAACCTCGAAACATGATCTGCCCAAAACCGGTAATGCAAAGTCCCAATGGAAGACTTCCCCCATGGCGGACAAGTCCCCTAAGACAACTTATCAACTACACTCAATCATTCTTTCTAAATTCTTCTAAATTAAGCATATTTTCTGTCTATTTTCGGTTTGGGAATAGTTTTGTGGTACCCGTGGTGTGATGGTTAGCATGTCCGCCTGTTAACCCAGGGGTTCGTGGTTCGAATCCCAAAAGAAACAAAAAAAATTTTAGGAGAAACAACAATCTTATCATAGGCGGATATTTAAATTCTAGGCATAGGCCGTGGGATTGTCTGAGAGCTTATTGCTGGGAAAACATTCTTCACGATACTGTTGCTGGAAACAGATCACGTTCACTGTTTTCCCCGTATTTCGGGCTCTGTAGATGGTGTGATGTACATGTTATTTATATTCAATACGATATAATCATGTAACTTCAGATAACGAGCTCGAAATGGTCTACACTCTGCCAAGTAATTCTTCCGCAAGGATGATAGCGATTCTGTTTTTACACTGATATGTTCCATAGCAAAACGTCATATTAACATCAAAAAACGGGTCTGTTTCCTGTATTCCGCCATTTTTTTTTTTTACACAAAATTCATTTGAACTTCGACCAGTCAAGGTGGGGCCTGCAGATTTTTAAACCTTCTCCAATCCTTCGCATTATTTGTTAGGCCCCTTAATTCGTCTACATCGGATCAGAGCATTTCTGCTCGGTCCGGGATCAGAAATGTGGATCAGTAGTAATGCCTGGCAGGGTAGTTGCACTATAATAAATAAATAAAATCGAATGTACTTTTTTCCTTATTGAGATTTCAAAAACGAAAAAAAGTAAAACAAAAACTTACCCAAATAAAGTTGGATTGTCATATAGTCTTTGGATTTCCGTTCTATGAACCATGCTTAGTCTTTTGCGCTAGTTGTCTGTCAATTTATGCTGAAGACAAAAAATGCGCTGGGAAAGCCACGAAGGAAAAATTCCCATAACCCTAAGATTTTTTAAAGTTGCATTTCTTTTCTGTTTTTTTTTTAAATAACTTGTTTCTGCTGTTAGTTGTCAACTAATCAACCTTTCATTTTCGTTTTAGTGGTGCGTTCTGTAACAGTATGAATTTTTCACTTTCTCATAAAAAGAGGTGTTCTACATAGTTCGAGAAATTTTATTTGGGTAAGTAAATTTACATTTAGGCACTACATATTTGAGTTTTATTACGTGAAAATAAAATCGACTTTATGCTTTACAAAAAAAAAAAAAAATAGTGGAATTAAAATTAACTTAACAAAGATAATTTTTTTTGGTTCATAATATTTTCTTTAAGAAAAATTACGTAGTTGATATAAAATATCTTTTTGTGATAACTGCAAAACATTTCAATTATATCTATACAGATCTGAATAGAGTTTAGGGCTTTAAGATTGATGTAAAGCAAAGAGGCTTTATAAAATAGTCGACATTAAAGTTACCTGCTATAATTGAACTTTCTTCAAAAATAGTCTTTACCCGTTAACCACACACTTCCGAAAAATCACGGAAACCACACACATGGGTCCAACGGAACCGAGCATGAAAAAATGTCAACAGCTCTTTTATTTTTGCATGAAATGACTTCAAAATTTGTTTAACATACAGTTCAAACATTATCAAAGAGAGCTTCAGAAGAGACATTGAGTATATGTTAATTTAAATTTTAAAAACATCCAAAAAAATCGTTAAAAAATGAGGAAAATTGTATAAAAATTCGCAGAAAAAAACGGACCCGAAAAAAAATTGCTACTAAACGTTTTGGCGGGATGCTACAAGCCTATTCTAGTACCCCTAGACTACAACAGGCGGCGCTGAGATTAGCATTTAAATATGATGGGTGTACGGTGCATCCATTCAAAGTCGGAGCGTGTGTGGTTAACGTGTTAAAGCGGTTCCAGAAAAAAAATGACTTTAGCCTTAGCTTTAATCCCGAATAATTTTTATTAGTCGTTTTTAAATAACAATTTAAAAAAAAATTGTACAGCGTTAAATTTTCTGCAAGTGAATATTTTTTGAGTGAGTTCTTTAGCGATTTTGAAGGAGCAGTGTGATGTCCTCAAAGTCATCCTGCATAGTCATATGATTTTTGCAGGGATGCCAAAACTAGACATGGCTCTGTTTATTTTTATTATATTTGGTTTGGTTTTAGACGTTCAAGTATTAATGAAATTTATTCTTCTAAAAATGGAGCAAATTTTAATCGTTTCGCTTTGTAAGAATCGGACATGCGATACAAACACCTGCAGTTGGGCGACGATTGACAATTAATTGTCGTTCGCTGATGATTGTTCCGCAGCTGAGAACCGAAATGCATACGTGTGAAAAATAAAAAGAATTTTAAATTAAATCAAACACCGTTTTTATTTGATTTTTTCTTTTTATTACGATTTTTGCGGTCAATAAGGTGTAAAACTTTCAATTATAGTCAACACTCCATTTTCAAAAGAAATAAAAATTTTGCATTTGTTCTATAAAATAAGCTTCTTTGGTGCGTGCAAACATGCTGAGCCTAGAACTGCTAAGGTGCTCTCAGTCTTCTGTTGACAAGCCAACGGCAGATGGTGTCTTTCACTTAAAAGGGTCTTTTGGATTTATATGGTTATGACAAGACCAATCATCTCCTATGAGTCAGTTGTTTTATGGAACAAACTCTCATGTAAATACGTAATTGCCTTGTTGGCCAAATCGTCACCAGTCCGAAAATAGGACCCCAGTGCTTAGACTGCGTCAATTATGCAAGGCTAACTTTCCGTCGGTTCAGAACTTGTTCACTCTAGAATTAACCAGGACAGTATTGTTATCCGATATTCACAGGTGGTTCCAAAACCAATGATGAATCAGGCGCTAGTGCCTTTGTGGAGAGCGATGGCATACGTTTGCAGTAGGGCTATTCCAGAAAGCGCGGCTGATCTTTTGGTGGCGGAAATGAATTTTCGTATTCTCAAAAGCGAATCGGTTTTAATTTTTGTTCTTCATGGAAAGCGAAAGCGCTTTCCAAACGTCGCCCTTTTTTTTAGTAGAAACTATACCTTTTTGACAGAATTCATTTCGTTTTCAAAAGCGATAGGTGTTGTAGTGTCGAATTGCAAGTGGATTGATAGAAAAATATTAAAATAATGAAAAAATTAACTATCATCAATTGAATCGAGAGTAATTTTCTTTTTTATTTTGTTAAAGGAATCAAAAACACACTACAACACAATTTTTTATGCTTGAACCCTCCGCTGAGAAACGAAGAGTAGCAGCGACCAGAGGTCTGAAATGCCACTTTGTTCCATCTAAAATATAAAAATAGTGTTCATAAAAAAAAGCAACTCTTCTTTGAAAGTAGAAATAATTTTACAGACGTATAGAAAATATTTTTGAAGTAATAAATAAACAAAAATGATTCAAATTTACATCGCGTTGAGAAGAACTACTTGTAATTTTCTTTGAATTCGCTGAAACAGCTGATACCTAGGGAAAACTTGGAATTCTAATTGGAAAAACTTGGAAATAGATGACATTTGCGTGGATGGATAAGACTTCCAAATGGAAATATTGGAAGTTTAATTTCCAACCATGTTCGCTTTTCAGAATAACCTAAAGCGAAGCGCTTCGCAATTGAGTTATCGCTTTAAATACGATCCGCCGCGCTTTCTGGAATAGCCCTACAGGTTCCGAACGGCTAATAGAGAAAGCGCTTTTGGTGGCAATGAATTTACTAGAGGAGGACTCGCCAAATCTTCGCGAAAATGGATACCCGTGAAAAAACATTTGCCTCTTTTAGTATTCGAACCCTAACGTCAATACGAAAAGTGCATCATTTTTGATACACCTGTAGAAAGCTTGTTGCGTTGCCAGCAGGCACTTCTCTTGCAAATATTTAAACGTGTAAGCCTTGAGTGATACTAAACTCGAATTGTTTGGAGAGGATGGACGAAAATCTCAGAAAGAAAAAAAGCCTAAATTTAAATTATCGTTTTTTTCTAAATTTTTATCAAAATTTCGAATTTTAACATTTTATTGTAGCAATACTTTCCGAGTTTCTCTAGTCATCTAGAAAATGCTAGAAAGTTACAAAATAAGTTTTGCTAATACCACGACAATATAAAAAGTGGTCCTTTTTCGTCTCAATAGAACACAACAATATTGTGTATGGTTTTCTATTTCCAAAAGTTTAATTTTTATATTTCACACACAAGCTTATATTATTCTTTTTCTTTATTGGTTTGATCATAAATCTTCGAAATGAAACTAGATGAAGCATTTTTTTTGAATCGATATTACGTTCGATATAATTTAATGTTTTAAAATTATTTAAAAAGTGAGCTTATCGCTAAGGCCTAACCAAAAAATATACTCTAGAAATGTGCGCGTAAGCAGTAAAGAGCAAAAGAAATTTTTTTTAAGATTTTAATTAAAATTGATTTGAATTTGATAAACAATCCTTTGGTACTAACATGTCGTTAGATTTATTATTTTTTTATTTTATTTGAAAAAGGTACGAACTTGATATTTTGGGTTAGCGCCACGAAAATTTTTAATTTATTTTATTAATTTACTTAAAGTTTAAGCAAATTACGGTTTTTAAATTAGTTAATAGTATATACTCAAAACAAGTTTTTATGTTAAAGCCAGATCTAGGAAACATCTTTTTATAAATAGAATTATTTATTGTATTTTTAATGACAATTTTTTCCTAGTTTGTTAGGGTTAACAAGAATACTAACACATCGACAACCTTCTCATTGCAGGTAAAACTAAACTATTGAAACTGTGCAAATTCAAAGAGCTCTTACACTGCATCAAAAACACATTAATTATAAGTAATGCAATTCCAAGATTTTTTTTTGTAAAAAACGATCTTAGACCTAAGATATGATTTCGAAATAAAAGACTGCATAAAATAAAGCTTTTAACCTGGACTTTTATTATTATTATTATTATTATTATTATGACTTTTATTATTACTATTATTATTATTATTATTGTATTACTTTTATTATTATTAATTATTATTACTGTGCTTGAAAATGTCGCGGATAATCTCGTCTCATTGCAAACCTTCTTATTTCAGAAAACTTTGAAATATTACCGAAGCACAAATTAAAAATTTTAAAAGAAGATTGTGGACATATTGATGTAAAATTCACCCGTAGTGCAAGAGGCAATAACTTGTTGACAATCAGCGGCAAACACTTTACACTAAATCAAAGAAAAAAAGATGCCAGTTATTGGGAGTGCGTCAAACTAAGGTGTAGAAAAACAAAATGTCCCGCTAGGGTTATTACCAAAGATGACAGGGTTATTAATATACGAGGTTGTCATAACCATAATTAAAAACTGGTATTCATACTATTAATTTTAGTATGTCTAATCCTAAGTTTCAAGATTAAAATAAATAAATGTCATTTTATTTTTAAAATAAAAATACAATCAATTATTTTGTGAAATCTAAGTGTCATTTACTTAAATACTTCTTAAAATTTACAACAAATAACTGAAACTATTTTCAGGTGGAATTTGGCTGGATACGAAATACCAATATCTGCCAAACCGTCGAGGAGGGTTAAATTTAATTTATAATGGCTTTTTGTACACGGCTGAACGTAAATATAATAGCACGGTCAATTGGGTATGTAACAAAAACAGTAATTCCCAGCTTAAATGTCCAGCTAGATGTGTCACGTCAGGCAACAATACAATTAAACTAAGCCACAAAACCCATAACCACGAGCCAGTCATAAGTAATTATGATTCCGATAATTATGAACCAAAACATATTCATAAAAGACCTTTAACCAGCATATAAACATGTCTAATATTTAGATGTAAGAAAAGTATACATAATTTCAATTAGTTGAGTTTTAAATAAATAAAAGAAATTTTAAAATTCCCTATGCATATATGGACTTTTTACGCCTACTTAAAAAAAAAAAAAAAAACAAATCATTTGGTACACCGTTAAAATGAAGTAAACTTAAAATCATTATTACTTATAGAATTGCTAACAGACATAACACCTGGAAACTGGTATGCAAATTTTGTATTTGAAGTAATACAAAATCAAAGACGTGGGAAAAACCTTATTTGGAACGGATATAAATACCGAAAAGAAGCGGCCTTTAAGACATCCATCAATTGGGTTTGTTGTGTTCCTAGCTGCGGTGCTCGTTGTGTGACAGATCCAGATAATAACATAAAATTTGGAAAAAAATATAAACACAATCACCAGCAAGAATGCATTGCTTAAATATTAAGTTTGTTAGCTTATTTTCGAACTTATATTTCAAAAAATAAATATCATTTTAAAAATCGAATGAATTCTCGAGTAAAACCAGGTCATTAAGACACCGTCAATTTTCAACCAGTAATGTATGTATTTACTTAAATAATATTCTAACTTGTTATATTTTAGGTCAATTTGGTGTCGGTATTTTAATCAACAGTCATCGTTTTGTAATAGGGTCCCAATCAAAATCGACTTTTTATTTGAAATGCGCTGCGTTTCGAAATAAATGCAAAGCCAGAGCAACGTATCGCAAAGACAATAAAACCATACGACTCACACATTCCGAACACAATCATGATCGTTCTATTAACTGTGAAAGCCTTTCTCAAATGTTATTGCCATGGAATATTAAAGTGGAATTTGACGAGTAATATGACTGGGCAATAAAGTTGATCTCATTTAGCTTAAGAAAAATGTACAAGTTACTGTTAATATTTTTTTGATATACAACATAACACTCTAAACAGAAAAACTAAATTTTTTTTTTATTGACTGAGACTTAACTCAAGTATTAGTCTATCTTTGCAGAATTTTTAGTTTTAAGAAAAATAAATGACTCTACTTTGTGAATAATTTGAACAAAACGAAAATTAGTTTGTTTACATACAATTATTCTTGTCAAGTAGATTTTTTATTATTATTGTTATTTTTTTTTTTTTTTTTTATAATATTGCACTTCCTTTCAGCATTTGCTGCAGCAGCTTTGCATGAGTATGTCCATTGTAATGTAATTACATTCAGTAAAGATTGTATATTTTCAGATAACAAGGCCGCCGTCCAATACATTCGTTCCCGTCGTGGTACACTGTTAGTTCTTTACGATTGCAACACATATACTCCAAATGAGAAACCTAAGCCAGGGCAAAGATCTCGCGACTGGAAATGTTCAATGTACCATAAGGCGAAATGTCGAGCAAGACTTGTGACAAAATTTATAGATAACAACAGCAGAACTTTAGTCCGTGTGACACGACAAATTCACACGCACCCTCCAATGTTTGATTCAAGAAACTTTAAAAAGTATCAATAATAATTGCTAAATCGTTATTAAAGTGCAAATTTGTACCTAAACCGAATTGCGTTTTTTTTTTCTTGAAAAATTATTAAATGACTTATGTATTTTGTTTCTTGAATTAATTATGACTAATACAAGTACAGCAGCTTTAATCTATTGACCCAGGTCCAAAAAATATCAAATAAGAGTAAGCTTCTTACTAAATTAATTAGTTTTTTACTTAATTTAATTAAAAATTAAAAACATAATATATGAACTTAATTTTTGCTAAGCAGCAAGTTGAAATTCAAAAAATTGTTCTTCAATTTTATGCTTGATTCCATATGAATGGTTGACCATTAAAAATAGCTGTTGTTAAGACCTGAGCAGAAATAAAGTAAAAAGCTAGAAACTATGTGGCTATTTTAAGTAGAACTAAATATTTAGAGTACGCGTTTGTCACATTCAAATTTGTCTTTCATGTTGATTTGTTTTTGTGTTGTCTTTGTAAGATTGTGGGCTTAAATTTGCTTCTTGTGATTTAATATCTTTTAGAAGCTGCTTTTTGTTTCTTTTTATTAAATGTATCAATTTTTCAAAATATTTTACAGCTATTGCGTACCATTTCAAAATCAAGTGTATATTAACCAAAATGATCAAATGTTATGAAATATATGAAAATTCAAAAAAAAAAAAAGTTAGAAATCAACTCAATCCATTTGAAAAAAAAAAAAAAACAAAACTAATTTCTTTTTGATAATTCAAGTCAAAAAAATATTTCGACTACCCAACAAAGGAAATAGAATAAAAAAATTATTGAGCACTCAAATAGAGGAAGTTACATGTTCAAACAGATATGAAATCAAATTTCTTTTACCGTAGTAAGACTGATCGATCAACTTAATCATGGCTGTTCTGATTTTCTTTTGATTTAAAAAATGTGTTCTTATTTCCGAACGGATTCACTACTGATTTTTTGTCACAAAAACGTGTTGGAAATTAAATTTTTGTGTTTATTGGAACTATTTACAGCTCTATTGCATGTTAGTGCTAATATAGTTTATTATTTTTCATTTCTAGCAATAAATAATGTTCTACAGAATTCATTAACCGGATTCAATTCCGCTAACAAAATGATAAGCGAATTGAAAACGTACGGATTCGGGAATTGAGAACCGCAAAAATTCTAAAACGGGAGGATATGGTATCCGAACGAAAATCAGAACAGGGGTGAATGTTGAAGCTAGTAACTGATAATATGTGCATACGTACATAGATATTTTATTTCCATTTCTTTATTTTTCTTTACCTCTTCTTATTTCTAAGTTTGTTTTTTTCAATTTTAGATGATTATGTCATGAATTATGTGGACAGGCCGATAAAGCCTCTTCGTATTAATGCTCAGAAAGCCGACGGCATTTTAACAAAGATCTTTTATCAAAATAAGAAAATATCTTCAAGGGATTCTGAATTCGAAACGGACACAAAACAATGTCATACACAATTAGACATGGACCTGGATTTTATACCTGGTCAACGAGGCAAGTCACTTTTGTATTACAATGGTTTTACCTTTGCAAGAAATAACGAATGTGGTGACACTGTATACTGGTGTTGCCGCAGTCGAAAAGTAGGGAAACCGGCATGCCGAGCTAGAATAACGACAACAAGGCAAGAGAACGGAACGCATAGAGTCGTGGTAACGACACCTTATCACAATCATAGTCCTTCCGTGCGAATGTTGAAAAAGATCGAAAAATGTGTTAAATTTGAATAATTTTCTGCTGAATAAAGAAAATAAAATATAAATTTAAATCTAATTGCAATTAATAAATAAAATTACTACAGTGAAACTATTATTTTATTTGAAGTACATTTTTCCACAGCATTTTTCAAGATTATGTGGAATTTAGTTTATGTATTTAGTTGCTTGTATATTTTTGGATAACCTTTTGTAAACTTTTTTTTTTGTAGGTAATTCAATATTCCAATCTACACAAATGTGCAGAGCACACAGAAACTCGAAAACATGAGTTTTTTTTTTTTGCTTTTTTCTATAATAATGATGATAACGTAATGATTAGAGAATTTGAAATGGAGATTCGAATGAAGAAATAAAAATTGGAGTACATAATAAATTCTTTGATTTGGTTATGCGGTATCTATGGTCCTTTTTAAAAACATAAAGTACAGAATACCCTTGAAATATAATTGGCGATAGTTTGACGTTTCGGTTTCGGAAAAAGGCCTATTAAAAATTTTGTTTTGTCAAAATTTTAAAAGAGTTTTTTTTTTTGTTGAATCGCAATTTGATAAATTAAACTTAGCAGGAAGATGATGTCTCGGTATTTCTACTAACTATTTTACTGCGAATGAAAAAGTTTTGCAAATTGTCTATCCAAGATTTAATATTTTATAACGATTTATAATACACATTTAAATGAAATAAAGCACATATATATTTATCAAACTTCCTGTTGTAGTTATTGTTTGGTCTTATTTTTGTATAAAATATCAACTTAGATTTTTTCTTGCAATAATTTTATTCTAATACCTTTCGTTCTTTTATTTTAGAATCAAATATTGCCATTTACTCATCTACGTCGCGCGGTCGGATACAGCTCATTTATGGCGGCCAACCATTTATCTTTGAGAAAAATCTTAAACTACCATCTGGGGAAGATAAAAAGTATTGGCGTTGTAATCAATGGTGGGCCCAAAAATGTCGGTCTCGTGTGTTCACTGTCAACGATACAGTGGTGCCACTAAACCGTTATCACACCCACGAGGAAATTGTCAAGAGAAAAAAAAGAGCTCGCAAATCGATAGTGATTTCGAGGACTGCCAGCGAGGAAACCTCAGCGAATCCGAACACAGAATCATCTGAAATAATTCACAGTTCCATGCAACCATTAAAATACGAAGAGATAGTCGCAGATGTAACTGAAATTGTTATCACAGAAGTAAAGAGAGAATGTATAAAAAATTAGATATTGCATGTATTGAGGAACGTTCTTTTTGGAAAATACAATACATAAAATCCTGTGTTTAAATCTTTTTTATATACATAAATAGAACTAATACAACGGCATTTTGTTGAATGTAAATGCGTTTTTTTTTATTAACCCACGAATGAAATTTATAGGTGGAGTATTAGTAGTTTCTGTAGTTAATATTTATGTAAGTCATTGAAATTTTCGTCTGTTTCATTTCTTTATTTTATTTATTTTGTCTCGTTTTAGAGGAAATGGTTGATTTGAGTTTAGTTAAGACCGAAAACTTGGACGATGAATATAGCGACTATGTGTGCAATCCATTGGACTTTGTCAAAACAAAACTCGGGACACCCCCGCCTCCAACTCCGAAGAACAATTTCAGTTCTACATCGTTTGAAAAAAAAAACAAAAGAATTTATACACCGAGAAAGCATTGGCAGGCTTCCGAAAGGTCTAATTCCCCGACAACAAGCAGTTTAACTGAGAGTGGGCGATCTATAATGATCAACAATGAGATATTTCATCGTTCTCAACTGTACAAAGGCACATCATATTGGCGTTGTCGTTTGTTTAGAAAAACGCAATGCAAAATGCGTGCGATTACTAAAAATGGACGTACTGTGCTCACTGGGCCAGCACATAATCACTAGAAGTTGATAAATTATATGTATACGTCTACATTTTTTTTTAATAATTTATAAATTTTTTAAATAGAAAATAAGACAAAGTTTTTAAGCCTGTAGATCAAAACTATGAAAGAAATTTACCCAACTTCTTTTAATATCCCAAGGTAATTAGTTTATAATATTTATTTAAAAAAAAAATCTAGTTTTAGGAATTTCAAAATGATATCTTATTTGTTGTTTAATCAAAAATAAAATTACAGAAAATATTACTCATTAAATTAAAGAACATTAGTGTTTTTGTTTATATATATGGATATATGAATGTATTCAAATTTATCGGAACTTCACATTTAAGTACTTACGTTTCTTTTATTGCTAAAGAACTAGAAAATTGATAAAATGTGCAAATACGTTAATACAAATGCATTTGTATCTTTTTTTTAAATAGAAACAGGCAGTGCAAACAGCAGAGCTATCCTCAATCCAGACAGATAAAGAACACAAAAAAATGGTTATAAATGTTAGATAAAATACATGATAAATAAAAGACTAGTTATGTTTTCAACATTTAAAAAACTTTTTATATTTCCTTTAATACGCAATTCTTTTGAAAGAGGTTACTATGATTATAAATGATCGCATGTAAACAAAGCAAACATGCAATTATAAAGAAGCACTCTTAAACTTTGCACTTTAGTAGTGGCTTTTCTGTTATTTTCAAAAATAATAACTAGTTAATCTTTCTGGAAAATTAGATCTATTGCAAATGTCTGCTAGTTCGGGTATTATGGTTATTATAATTTTTGATATTTGTCGATTTTTCAGTTGGTCACAAATTCGTCGTTATTAAACCATTTTATGGTTTACTTTGTTGAAATAGTGTAACCAATGTACAGCTTTATAATTTAATATCATAAGGATATACTATAAATTTTTTTTTGTCTGACAACAAAAATTCAAAATAAATCGAATTTAAAAATCAAATACGAAACTAAAAATGGTCGCATAGTATGAAGATAAGGTACGTGTCTACGCTAAGTAGTTACAAGGACACCATTCACAATTAAAGAAAATTTATTAATTGACATGCATGATACAACTAAATAAGATAGGAAATTGGGCATATTGGCCTTGCAGGTAACAAATATGGGCCTCGATAAACTCATACGCAGAACAAAAAGTGCTTAGATGCTTCGTGATTGAAATGCATAATACCAATTTATCAACAGTTATTGTGTATAAACTGATTGATATTTGACAACCATAACAGGTTGTATATGATTTTTATAAGTTTCACGCGACCAAAAAAAAGTTCATATCTCTTTAACTTTATTTTTGCTTATCCTTAAATTAGTAGGTATAATTAAAAGAAATAATTTAATATATAGAAATAGTGTTAAGATATTTAACATAAATTACTTCAAACATTTTTGCATAAATGTGTTGAGGGACTAGTCTCATGTGATCACTTTGTAAAATCGATTTTTACAAAAACGCTTCGAAAAATGCTGTGAAAAATTCACACCGAAAATCCTAGTATAAAATAAGTTACAGCTTATGAATACCGATGCGCCATAGGCGACTTGTCTGTCGTGAGCTAACTTTAAATTAATTTTTCTTGAAACGTCATATTCTAAGAATGTGACGGTCAACCGATTGCTTTGATATTTATATAATGGTATTTATGTTAATGTTCTACTCATTATTGCTTATCGTCGGTACCACAATAGTTTCGATTATTAGTAAAATTAACAAGATTCCTTTCTACCGTCTATCATTGTTCTTTTGTTTGTTGAAATTAAGTTCTTTTGATATGGACGATAGCCACAAACCTACCTAGCAATATAAATTCGATTTTTTTCGTGTCTAGTTTAATTAAAAATAAATAGTGTAAAAAATAAAAAAGAAGAACAAAAATTAAGAAGCTTACGATAGATAAAAATTATATAAAAAATTTAAATGGTTGAATTTTGTAAAAAAAGATTGAATTTCTTGTAAAAAAATTCCTCAATTCCCCATGATTGTTGCTGTTTTCGTAAATATGTATATATTTAGCCACAACATTGTTTGCAATCGCTTTATTATTATTATTACTTATTATTTTTTTTTTTACTTTCAGCTAATTTAGAACAGCACTTGTACTACTACACAAGAGGACAAAGATCTGCTGTTAAGCTAGTATATAATGGTTATTTATATGTTAAACTTTTGGAAAACACAAAAGGACTCAAATGGGTATGTGCCACTCGTTCCACAACAAAGTGTCATGCTAGATTGAGAGTCAATCCGCAACACCAACTGGAAGTTTTGCATGCAGCTCATAACCACAATGAAAAACAATTAGTTGCGGGCAGAAGAAAAGCAATGATTAAAAAAAAAGTAAATAAATCAAATCAATCAATATAATTCCAGGTAGTTGTTTTATTTGTTTTATTTTTTACATTTCTGAAAAACAAAGAAAAAAACTCAAGAATCCTCTTATTAATAATTCTTAAATTTATTGCTTTCAAAAAAGACAAACTTATACATGACGAGCAGGAGTTCATAAAACTTTTGCAAAAAAGAAAAAAGTCAAAAATTAACCAAAAAATGGGTGTGACCGTATGACGCAACTGATTTATTTTGAAAATAACATAATCATGATCATCGAAAAATAAATCATAAAAGAAAAGAATTTATTAGTAGAAGATCATAGCATTGAATAATCGATTGTTTCAATTAAGATATACATGTATGAATATTTTTATTTTTTTTTTAAGAGAACATGAGTTTTGTCAAAGCATGGTTCACATATCCAATCTCCACCCGGGCATTGAGGGCAATATGTAACGATTTTTTTCAGAGCTTTCTTTTCATCAGTTGTTTTTGAATTTTTGATACATCTAACGCAGATTCCTCTGAGACGAGCTTTCTTTATTACAGTCAGTGTATGTTTGTTTGCAGAAGTTTTGATTATGTTTTCTGGTGCAGTAAAATTTGCACACGCGGACAACTGCATTGGTTTCTTGATTTCTACTGCTTGTGATGTAAAGCTCTTAGAAGTTTGAGAGATAAATACTGTTTTGACAACCGAATCTCCTACCGGAATTTTCTTCTTTGAAGTTCTTACATTAAATGGACGTGTTTGTTTCTTTTGTGGTTTTGCTGTAATTAAAGTTAATGGAAAAGAGAAATAAGAATTATTAATTTTATGTATATTAATTTATTTATTATAAAAAAAACCATTGATAGATTCATGAACAATGCTGTAAACTAATTTTGTTTACCCTTATTACACTAGGTCTTTAGATAAAATCGACAAAATTAATAATCTATAATAGATATCTACAAAAATGTGTTTACATTAATAAATATTGTTTGAGGCTTACATGTTTCAACAAATAGGGCCCATACGTTACGCAAACACGTTTGTACAAATTATTATAAAAAAAACCATTGATAGATTCATGAACAATGCTGTAAACTAATTTTGTTTACCCTTATTACACTAGGTCTTTAGATAAAATCGACAAAATTAATAATCTATAATAGATATCTACAAAAATGTGTTTACATTAATAAATATTGTTTGAGGCTTACATGTTTCAACAAATAGGGCCCATACGTTACGCAAACACGTTTGTACAAACGTGTGTTTGTGCAAACATAGTTTCGCTACACACTACACAAACATGTTTGTGCAAGCACTAAACATCGCTACACACAACTCAAAAAGTTTGCACAAACATTTTTACAAAAACAAAATACATTTGTTTGCACAAACGCTTTGCGTAGTGTATGGGCCCTATAACAGTAACAATAAAAACGACAATTGTTTTTTGTATTGACTTCAAGTGACAGGTATATTATATTTTGTATTGACTTCAAGTGACAGGTATTTATGTACTAAATATGTGAAATTAGAAATTATTAGAAATATATGTATTAATACAAACTGTAGCTTCCAACGCCGTGTCGTTCTATTGTAGTAAAAAGACAATCGTCTTGTACAAGCAAATTAATTTTCACTACCTCCTTAAAACATTTGAAATTCAATGGTTTTGGTAGGATTTATTTGATTATACTTAAAAAAACATATCTACCTTGATGGCTTTATATACGTGTTTAAAATCTGAGTACATAGTTCAAGGCAAAGCACAAGTTTCTTGAACTATTATTAATTATTCATTAAATTATGTAAACATATTAAAAGTTATTCCTCAATCCATTCTTTGGGTAGAAGCCCTCTTACTACCCTAGGATCATGGTTGTGTTCTCCTTTTATGAGAAAAAAGTGACGACCCTTTGTGTGTATTGTTGCTGGACAGCGTGTTTTGTTGTAGAACGAGCAGCGTCTTAGAAGTATACATTCATCCGGCTTCTTTGTGTGTGATGAGAAAGTATAACCATTGTAAACAAGTTGCCCACGGTGGTTATAGGTAAAAGGTGATTCCGATGTCACAATTTCTCGATCTTCATGTATCCTTTGAACTATAACAAAATTAAGAACGAAATAAGTATTTATTTGTGTTATGAATAATAAGCTTCAATATTGACCAGTTATGTATGTAATTGTATATTCATATTGTCTGTACACTTGGATACAATTTAAAACATTTATTATTTCAAAACTACTATCTTTTTTAGAGTTCCTTGGCGCCTGGGTTTTTTAATGCATTCCGTAATAAAAGTTTTCATAAGACAAATACATGTTTTTTTTATTTTGAAATTTATAAATACACTAGCTGAGCCGCCCGGCTTTGCTCGGGTCTGTAGTTTTAAGGTTCCCATTCTCGGTTTTCCTCTTCCGTGGGAATTTGGGGATGAAATATAATCTTTCTTACTGTGGGACTATGTGGCATCCTAATGCTGAAAGAATTTTTAAATCTGTCCAGTAGTTCCTAAGTTTCCGTTCCCAAGCCATTCCTGTTGGAATCTTCCGTTCCAGCGAAAATATGTGAATGTAATATAAATCTATTTCACTGAGGGATAATGTCACATCGTAGAATTGAAAGAATTTTCGAGATCGGTCAAGTAACTTTAATGTTCCCGTTCTCGATTCCTGTTTCTGGTCCTGTTGGATTATAGGGATGAAAAATATTGCCTAAGTTACTGACAAAAATGTGTAGGGGGATTATGAAGCACCCCTAATGTTGAAGAATTTTTGAAATCTATCCAGCAGTTTCCAAGTTTCCGTTCCAAACCCCGTTCCTGCAGGAAACTTCTGTTCCCATGGAAATATGTGAATGAAATATAAGTCTATAATGTCACTGAAAGATGATGTAACATCCCAGAGTTGTAAGAATTGGGAATTGGGATAATAGGGATGAAATACACGCCAAGATACTGAAGGATTATGTGGAATTTTTGAAATCTGTCCAGTATTTTGTAAGTTTCCGTTCCCAATCCCGTTCCTGTTGGAATCTTCCGTTCCCATGGAAATATGTGAATGAAATGTAAGTCTATCTCACTGAGGGATAATACAACATCCTAGAGTTGAAAAAATTTTTGAATTCGGCCAAGTAACTTTATGGTTCCCGTTCTCGTTCCCGTTTCTGTTCCTGTGGGATTATAGGGATGAAATATAGTCTAAGTTACTGATGAAGGGAGATAATGTAGCACCCCTAGTGCTGACAAAAAATTTGAAATCTGTGGAGTAGTTTCTAATTTTCCATTCCCAACCACGTTCCTGTGGGAATATAGGGATCAAACCTTGACAGGAACCATCCCTCGACTAAACTATATATACCCTGAAAATTTCATAAAAATCTGTTGGGTGGTTTAGGAGTTTACCCCGGACATACATACATACATACATACATACATCCTATTTTATATATATAGATTATGTACTAAGTAATGTTCAATTTTAAATTCAATTCAAAATTTGTGTAAAATCGTAAGTAATAATAGGAATGGCTAATAGAACTTTTAATAGTGCGAGTTTCTAGAAGGTGACTTATAATAGCAGAATCCGACAAAGTTCGCATACGAATTCAAAATATAAATTTCATAATTGGGCTTAGTTCTTTAAGCCCTATCTATCAAAATATCGATGTCCGATAATGCCATTTTTCCGATTTTCGTTTTACACAAAATACAGAACTTCATAAGCCACAATTTATTGCGCTATCATTTTATAACTACCAAGATAAGGGATTTAGAAACTATAGGAATTACTTCTGAACAATTAATACAGCAATTATGTTAAATTGTTCGTGTTCATGAATTTAAATAATGACCCCTTTGTTTTTTTTTTTTCTAATTGCCGTTAATCAACAAATCAAAATTTAAACCAGAAAATCTAAAACAAATTTTGAGGTACAGGTTAAATGACTTAAAATTAGGACTTCCGTCTCTCTGTTGAAAAAAAAATATAAAGAAATATGTAAATTCTGTAAATAGTCAATTTACTAGTGAAACTAGTTTTTATTTTATGAACCAGTAAATCTATAAATCAATCTAGCAAATTTTTATTTTAACTTGAGTGCGAATAGCTTTGACTCTTCTTGTTTTCTAGTTTTCGTAGTTCGTAAACAATCTTAAGAGAACCCTTCTTACGCCGCTCTTTTAAGACATCATGATTGTGCGATTCCTGGACAATGCTTACTCTGTCTCCTTTTTCATTCGTGCGTACTCGAGCTTTACATCTTATAACAAAAAGATAAAAAAAATCATTTGACCTTTAAAAATTATATTTCTTACTTAAGTGGTCGAAACTGAACACATCTCCAATAAATAGTTCCACTTCTCACTCGATGCCTTGTGTAAGGATAACCGTCAAGGCACAATTGATAAGTTCCTTTCAAACTCGTTATGTAGTTTACGCGATTTTCATCAACCAATCTTTTGTCATCTGAAAATAAAAATGAAAAAGTTAGTGCAAAATTCGTAGAATTAAAAAAAAAGTCTTAGAAAACTTACTTGTTCCATGACAAATATAATTATTACTCTTATGAACAACTAAATTTTTATTCATTTTACTCTTCAACCTTACAATAAAAAGAATTTGGTATTAAGAATAAAGATTTTTCTTTATTTTATTATGGATCTTCTATGTTATAGTCAGAGGATAATACCATTGGTCGATCTGTTGAGGCTCTCGGCGGTATCGGCGGATGATTGTGCACTCCAAGAAAGTTAATTATCATTCCTTTTCGAGTAGTACAACGGGCAGTGCAAGGGAACTCCTTTCTTGCACTTGAGAATGTGCAACGCCAGTAAGTGGTATTTGTTGCATGTATTCGTTTGTTAGATGTAAACGTGTAATTGTTATATACCAATAACTTTCGGCCCCAACGACTTCGCACAAAAAAAACCTGCAGGTCACTTGAATTTGAGTAGTAGTCTAAAAGAAAAAAAAGGCAAATTCGTTTTATAATCAGTTATGAAGCTAATTGGTATTGGTCTGAAGTGTACTCTTATATCTGGGGCATCATGGTCGGATTTATTGAGTTTACAGAAAGAACAAAAATCTCTGTCAAAAGATCAGATAGTATTTATACATGTATGGTATTAGATAGAAAATGATGTTCCTTATTGCATTACATAAAGCATTTTTTTCAGTTAACGCTCTTTTGTACTGAGGGCACCATATGTTGTGTACATTTGTGTTGCGCTAGTTCACATGCTATTGTTAGTTAAGAGAAAATTAGAAAATTAGTAGAATTAGAAAAAATTGCATTTTGATAATTCGATGGATTCGAAAGTTTACGTGTTAAATTTCGAATCGATCGAGTCTCATATTGCATTTCTTTCGAATTCGGTTGTTTTTCTATCGAACTAGAATGTCAAAATAAACATGAATGCTTTTTCAATATTTCATTCCAAATTTTTTTAAGGAACTGTTATCGAAGACTAATGCATATCAATAAAAAGAGTAAACATTAAAGATTTTTTTCTTAAGTGTTCGTACTTATAAAATGTTGGTAGGCTTTCAAGTGCAATAAGAAAACAGTTTGAAAAAAATAGCAGCATACATATCTTCCCCAGTGAATAATGAAATAAAATGAACCAATTCCTCATATTCAATTTTAGTAAAAACAAAACAAAATTGGGCATACCTTTTTGTCAATGAGGAATGTTTCGACATCTACAGAAATATTTGGTTGAATCTTAATCTCGTCCTTGTACACTATTTTTGTTTTTTTTTTATATACAAATTAACTATTTACAGTTTGTTAAATAAAAATATTTGCTTTTTTATAAGAGACCATCACCTCTACGATCTTTATTCTTGAAATAATTAAAACCTAGAATCACAATCTCCAGCGCTGTTATTGAGTTCGATGTTACAATTGGTACTGATTTTCAGACTGTCATTCTTCATACGCTTACTTTGGATTCATTATTTCGTGAGAGCCAAAATGGAAGAATTTTAAATTGCGAAATAACCTTTATACGATGACTTCCTAAAATGCTATAAATATTCACAGCTATGGCATCAATAGGCAATAGTTCATACAACATTTATACGATTACTTTCTTAATAACTATGGATCTTCTGAGTATGTGATGGATGATTGAGAGGGCCAACTTTTTAAATAATTATGACATCCATAGGCATGTACATATATGTAAGTGTTTAATAATATGAGTCTTGACGTTGACCAATGAATAGACTCGTCTGAAATAGAGAGACAATAATTGAAAAGCGTTAGGAAAAGGTAATGTATAAAAAAAATTTTTTTTGCGGAAGGTATCACACAACCATCAATATACTTTCCGAGTAAATTATTGTGGACCTTCTTCAATGAAGAAATTTTTTAAATCTGCAAATGTATTGTGATACATATTTGGTTGGTCTTAACACATTAAAAAAAAAGCTTTAGTACATAGTCTAATGTTTAGTGCAAATGTTTATCTAAATTCGTCTTAGTACACTTTTTTATATGTTATTATAATCCACTTTACAGTTTGTTATAGCATAAAAATTATTCGGGTTGGTTATTTGGTTTGTATCCATCACATCTCCCTGTGTATGATGTTCTGTTATCATGATTCTATCAGACATTCTGGGAATGTTCAGTTTAGAATCACATTCCTCAGCACTATTATTGAGTTCAATATTACGATTGGTACTGCTGTTACCATTGCCACTCATCATTCGATTTCTTTGCAACATCTTATGAATTTTCTCCATATGTGGTAGATGATTGTGGGCCCCTCCAGTACACGATTTGAGTTTGCCATTCTCAAGAACACATCTTGAACGACATCTTTCTGATTGTAGCTTTTTAGAATAATTATGGCATCGCCAATATTCCTTTCCATTTTTCTTGCTATGGCAATTGTACATATAACTGTTGTCAAGTATGAGGCATGGCGTTGACCAAGGACTCTCGATAAATAAAAGTTTGTTGTCTGAAATAGAGACGCAATGAATGAAAAGTGATCGGATAAGAAAAATTATGTGTTAAAAAAAATCTTTTGCAATATAACAGATCAAGATTGAAGTCAAAAGCTAAAAAAAAAAAAAACACAAAGCCATTGAGTATTCTTTTTAGGGTAGGGTATTTTTTAAAAATTTTATTGGACTCTCCAAAAATAGCAATATAAGGTAGTGCAATAAAATTGACTAAACTTTCTCTAATTTTGGTGTTGATTGCGGTACGAATATTTTGTAGTTGTCTTTGTTGACTTCGATATGCGAGACTGTTATAATTTCACTGAGTTTTGGGTCGTCAGCCTTGATTTCAATATATTCGCCCAGATCTTCCTCTACATTATACAATGGCCTGTGGCCTATACGGCTCGTATGATCAGAGTGGTTGTGTTCTCTACGTGCAGCTACAAGGTCGTTCTTTTTGGTAATGATAACAGCCTTGCATCGGTTTTTGAGCACGTCGATACAGCGCCACGTTGTGTGTCCATTAGCTTGGGTTAGTTTCTTATTGTAAATAAAGCCTTTAAACACTAACTGGGCGTTCTTCTTTTGGCTTCGGATAAACTTTACTTCATCTACAATGACAAGCAAACACAAAAACCAACATATTTTATTTTGTTATCTAATTAATTGCAATGTTAATTTACGAACATTATTTGGCTAGCTTCTTGACAGTAAGAAGCAGAAGTGAAAACTCATGTTTTGGGTTTTATATATTAAATTTATTTTTAATTTATTCTTAATATAGTTTACACAACATAACGCTAGGTAAGTCAATTTGAAACACAGAATAGCCCCTTACAAAAAAAAACTATGAAGCACTGAAGTTTTTTTCTCACCTTTCTGTTACCATTATCACTATGAATCAATAGTAATGCGTTTTTAGCAACTATTTTTGTTTTCCAACTGAATTTCTTAAATTAAATAAGGTTTAAATTTGAAATAGACAAAGTTTTTGAAAATAAAGTTAAATGGCTGTTTCTGAAAAACTAAAATTTTAAATGAATAAAAATGTATGTACATATGTACCATGTTTCCTCCAAATAAATAGTATAATAACAAACTCACTCAGACCTTTAAATTTAAAGCCAATTTTTTCACATATAAAAAAATTAAATATTTTTATGCACCAGAAAGTATTTTTCAAAATATTTTTTATCAGCGTTTGGCTTTTTTATTTCACAAGCGAGAAGAGACCAGCGAGAGCGAATCTAACATGATTGTATTTCTCTTAAATCTGTCAAAGTCAATTACTACAAAGTTTCCACCATAGAGGAATAAATATAAGAGGGCAAGCCTCACACACACAACTGCATCCGTCCGCAAACTGACTTCCCATCTTCCCAAACAACACTTTACTGGCTGAACACAATGCAGACGGAACTGGAACTGAAACTGGAACTGGAAGAGCTGTCAAATTATTGAATACACACAAATTCAATAGCGCGAACACAATGCGACGGAGCTTCATACGGAACTGGAATCGGAACTGGACAAGTTGACCAACTTTTAACTTTTGCTGTACAGCAAATTTGACGTTTATTATTTTGAAGAAAAAAAAGACATTTTGTGTGTAAATTATGGTGTGACAGCCAAGTGTAACTTAAGTTTTTTGTTTTTTGGTTTTTGCTTTTAATTTATAACAATTTTGTGCACCCACCATCTCCTATTTCTTTTTTTATAGTACTTTAAATACAAATAAAACATTCTGATAATTGGAACAAGCAACACAATATCATTTATTTCCTCATCCATAGTAACAATAGGTGCGTTTTTTTTCTCAAGTCTATATAGACTTGATCAAAAAGAGAAAAAAAAACACGATTTAGCAATTTGGTAGCACTACGTATTTGGCATATGACTTTTGGGTGTAAGCTTCAAAATAAATAAATAAAAAAATTGAAGCAGCCATTATTTTTTATAATTATTTATTATGTACATTGTTCATGGATAGTAATCTGGAGCTTACATGGTCTTGAAAATATCCGAGAGATGATACCATTTGTTTTAATCAGTCACGTCGATGTGAAGAACGTTATTTTTCCAAGATAAGTTTATCTGGTCTCTGGCTTTCTTATTCCAAATGTACTGACCATTTTATCCCAAAGACCTATAATTATTCGCTTGTGCCAAGGACTGCCCTGAACATCTCTTGAAAGACAATGGAACTTGTGCTCGCGTTTGTCCCTCGACAAAGATGGCCAAGAATATGGAGTGTGTTCCTTGCGATGAACCATGTCCCAAAACCTGTCCGGGAAAAGAGACTTGTTCAAAGGTTGTACTGTTATCGAAGGATCCATTCGGATTCCCAAACAATCTTCACGGGCTACCAATCAATACACAAGAACTACTCTGTGTGGTGTCCTCGCTAGAGAGTCTGGAGTTTAAGAATCTGAAACGGATCAACTCTGGAGCTCATTCAATAGAAGGAAAGAATGTGTTTTGGAAATAGCGAAGAATCGAAAATAAACTGAATGTGGTAGGTTGGAGCAGCCTTTTCACCCTAATGTGAAAAAGATCTGATGATCCATTTCCATTTACAGAAAAGGATAAAACGACATGTTCCGATCAATGTAAGCATTTTGGATGCTGGCATGTTGGATCTGATCAGTGTTTGGAGTGCAAGAACTTTCTCTTGAACGGAACCGATTGTAAAAACATTACAAACCAAGTTTTGATAGTTTTTGTTTCTGAGAGACAGTTTCTAAAGTTTTTTTTGCTTATTCCAGTGCCTATCAATTGAAAATTTGTAAGGAGTGTCATTCTGAATGCCGAACCTGCTCAGGACCTGGTGGGGATTACAGCGCTCCACAGTTAATAACTATAAAAATAAATTATAAAGAAAGCTTAATTTGTTACTTGTCATTTATTTCCATGTCTTATTCATTTCGCGAGTAATTATAAAGCACTTTTCTCCGTTTTCTTGGGCAACAAAACTCCTTGTATGTGTTTTGCCAATTTTTAAACTTCAGAAGCCAAATATTCCATAGCAGCAGCACTGGGACTCCTTGGCGTTCCCTTACGGACCAAACGATGGATACGCCCAACAAGAAATTTAAGCCAGCATGATTTGAGTGGGACTTTGTCTTTCCCTTCACTTTTCCATCTTTACCCCGACGCACGACCAGACATTTCTTAATTTAGTTTTCTAAAATTCACAAATGAAAAGACGTGCCACCTAGCCAGCTTTAATTTTTTATTTTTCAAGTCTTCTGATTTCGCGAGGAATTTGAATGAGAAATGTCATTTGGTACATTGGGTGCGTTCGGTGAGGTTACAAATTGTACATTTTTGCTAACTAAATTTTTGTCAAGTAACATTAAATTGTTAATAATTGTTAGCATATGTGGCTACACTAAACGCACCCAACGACAGCTTTCGCCATTTTCGATAACATTTCAAAAAAATAGTTTGGTAGCACATTTTTCGTTATCGGGCTAAGGAAATAAGACTGAATAAATTATGAGGCTAAGGGAAGCCCAGATAGCTAAATTTTTGTTGTATTTAGCACGTGAATTTTTCTAAGCCGTATAGGCTTGAGAAAAAAAACGTACCTAATATCAAATTTGTTTTGTTTATAAAATACTCAAACCGAATTTAGAAAATACAAAATAATGTTTCAAATGATGGAAATGTCAAAAGCTGTACAGCTGCATTGTGGGCCGACTAAAATCGAAACGTACAGCAATTTTGACAGCTCATCCAGTTCCGATTTTGCAGTCCAGCTCCGTTTTTGCATTGTGTTCAGCCAGTTAGGCGTTTTTCTTTTTTAGTTCCGAACCGTGCACTGAACGGAGAACGAACAGCGTGAACGTGTTCTGAACTGAGCTATGTGAAGTTGGCTGCGCTCAGACTCTTGCTCTAGATGCCCCGTCACATTATTTCGAGCACGTAGAGCGCGCTCGCGTAGTGTTCTGAAGAAAAAAGAAAAGCATTTTGAGTGTTCAGATGTCGCTGAACTGAAAAAGAAATACTCTTACGTTTTTGACGTTTCAGTTCTCTGTTCGGAACTAAAAAAGAAAAACGCCTTTTATTTTCGGATTTCAAAACCAGTTTGAAATCCGAAAATAAAGTGGCGCTAGTAAAATTCACTGGTCAGGTATACACTGGCGCTGATTCGGATTATAGTGTGATTCAGTTCTAAGTGCCGAATTACACCCAGACGGTTTTGCAAAGACGGAAATAAGCGCGAAAGAGAAAGCAGATGAAATAGAACTACTTTAAAAAGTCTCAACCCGAAAAGTTTTGGGTTGAGGATTGTCCAGTTGTCTTGGATGGTTTTTGACGTTTCTTTTTCTTGTCTTTCTTTGTTTCTTGTCGTTGCTTTATTGTATCTTCTTATGTTCCTGAGTAAGGAAGTAGTATGTCGTGGGACAATTTCTTTAATTTTCCATGTATTTTCATGTATTTTCCATATCCAGGATGTCAATAATCATTGCTGCAAAATCTAATTAAATTATTTACCACTTCAAATAACATTTTGCTCTTTATGAGATTTTTTTTATGGATTTATAAATAGTGCAGCTGAGCTTCTTTGATTATTTTCACAGTTTGACTCTGTGGGTGAGAACGAAAAATGAAAGAGAAGTGTCAAAAAACACGCAGCCGCAAAACGTCTGAGTGTAATACTGAGAGACTGACGGGATGAGGGTTCAAAAGAAAATATACGAAACACGCAGCAGGCAAACAGTCTGAATGTAATTCGGCACTAAGTGGAAACCTTATGCGGCATATACACTGTTCAAATGCTTGAACAGCATGTGAGAGTGTATTAGTAAATTCTATTTTACTTTGGATATACACACTTCAAGCTTGAGTCTTCAATCATTGTTGGTGTTGTTGTTGTTTTCCCCATTAAACTTCGCGCTCTGTGACGACAATGTTCGCTTTGCGGTGTCTTTACGAAATGTATGCTGGATCAAGCATTCAATCTCGCATATACACTCTTCAATGATTGAAGCCTGATTGAACGAAAATCAAAACGATTTGATTTTGCTTCCAGCATACACACAATGCATACGTGAGTTTTTTTCACTAATACACTCTTACATGCTGGTCAAGCATTTGAACAGTGTATATGCCGCATTAGAGGATTAAAGAACAAGAGGGAAAACCATTACTATTCTTGCCCTGCAGCTTCCATTTGCTTACATTGATGCTTTTGTAACAAGGGATCCATCTGTGGTACACTTTTTAAGCCGAATATAAAGTTGGGTCAGTTACCTCGTTTCCACTTAGAATCGGGTAATCGAATCGGAATATGATTGAGATTTCGATGCAGATATCTGCTTACCTCACTGAATCGAGTAATCTAGGTATACCAACACATACCTTTCGAATCGATCTAGCTACAAGAGCTGTATCGGATTGGGTAATCCTATTTCAATTCAATGTAGGTATACAGGCACTAATTCGAATTGACGTGTGATTCAATTCTAAGTGGAAACGAGGTATTTGGTAGCTGGGATCGATTCAAAAGGGTGTGTGTTTGTTTATATTAGCCGTGTTTTATTGGAAATTTTTATATATTTACTTCACTTGCGAAGTCTCAATAAAACACTTTTTTGGCTATATTCACTTACCAAGCTCACTTTCAACATCAACACTTACGCTATTCACTTTAGAGTTGTTTTCCATGAGCGATGTTTTGCGATGGCTTGCTGAAGTGAATATAAATTCTCAATAAAACACGGCTATTGTTGCTTGCATTGACATAATAGATATGGACTGCTAGTTAAATGTCATTCAATACAAACCTTGCAGAACTTTTGTCGACAGCGACGATGCTGCTTTAGTTTGTTGTGCCAAAAAAATATAATACCAGTTCTACTGAAACCAGTGAAAAGCAAAAAGTTCTTCTCATTGCAGTACTTCAATGGTTATTCTGTTGCTATAGTGGTAGCTTCATAAAAATACCACCCAAAACTAAAGCGCTGTTCTTAAATGGGCCCCTCGTAAAGTTCGTTACGCAGTCCATATCTATTGGGACTGGGAACATGAGTTTGCACACCACCTGCCGGTTGTTTTGGAACTAAAGTGGGGGCACAAAGTGAAATGCTGTTTTGACAGCCCATACAAATTGTACTGAAAAAAGAAGAAATGGTGTCGGATTAAATAATTTAAATAAAATATAAAATCAAATAAAAGTGATTGAACTATGAGCGCATTAGCATCTTAAAATGTTCAAGCTTGAATAAAACAGTGCACACGAGTGATTTTTACCTTTCATATGTATTTAATTTGCTTTTGAAAAATTTAAGAATATGCCATTTTTGTATGGAAAAAAATGTAAACAAAGCTCTACGGAGATTTTGTTGAGGGGATGATAAATTTTGTTTAACTTAAATTTTCATTGAATTATGAGTGGTCTTCGATATTTTATTGATTTAAACTAACGCACATTCTTGATTAAGAGCTTAATTTGTGCTTTTGTGGAAATTTTAATTCATATTTTTCAATTTAAATTTTTGTTGAAAATCACAGCTCGTTTTTGCACTTGCATTTTGGACACTTCCAGTAAACTTTTTGGTTGTGCTTTAATTTCATATTTTTCTTTACACTTTTATTAATCCATTTCAATAAGAATTTCGAATATTCGACCGGCAAAACATTATATTTTTAAACAATTTTTTTGGAAAAGTGGCAATTTCAATACAAAATGTGACTTGTTGTGCCCCTGCTCATTTCTATTTTTGCCGCTACGCATCGTGATGGCCAGTCCCAATTAGGTCAATGGTTGCTTGCATAACACGACATCTATCTGTGATTCACGTACTCAGTTGTGTCAGTGAACTAGCATCACTTTATTTTCGAATTTCAAACGATTCCGTCCTGTCATTTTTGTATGGAGTTTTTCTTTTCGTTTCAGCAGCGTACAAGGCCTTAGCAGTGTCCGTTCCTTACCCGGGGGCTACACGATCAAGATATGGTAATCCATTTACATTACATTTGAATTTTCTTACATATGCAATCAAATTTTTCGAAATTGAAACCCAGCTGGTATGGAATATTGAAAGCTACCTGAGAAGCCGTTTCAGTAGCCATGAAATTGACAGCTTCCTCAAAAAGAGAATAGAGTGCCTGGAAAAAAAACTTTGAAATTCAAGTTTCTTGTGGGTGCCATTTTGAAAATATATAATGACATGTCGATTGAAAGCCATTTGCCTGTGGTCTGTTCTTTTATTCTTGGATGTTACGCGATGTAACATCGGGTAACATAAGGCGTTTTTCTTTTTTAGTTCCGAACAGAGAACTGAAACGTCAAAAACGTAAGAGTATTTCTTTTTCAGTTCAGCGACATCTGAACGCTCAAAATGCTTTTCTTTTTTCTTCAGAACACTACGCGAGCGCGCTCTACGTGCTCGAAATAATATGACGGGGCATCTAGAGCAAAAGTCTGAGCGCAGCCAACTTCACATAGCTCAGTTCAGAACACGTTCACGCTGTTCGTTCTCCGTTCAGTGCACGGTTCGGAACTATAAAAGAAAAACGCCTATTAATGTACTCCTTCTGCTGGGGTGATTTGGAAATCTATTAGGACTAGATAAAAATTGCTGTTGAAAAACGAGTGCTGTGCCACAGGCCCATAACATCGCATTTTCAATTATGTTTAGCGCCACCAGCGCCCCTGTTGTGTGACTATCGCCTCAACGATAAACGGTAGAAAATGGAACAAAATTCTTATGAATTTAGTAGGACTTCGTTCCATTTTCCACCGTTTATCGCCTGCTTTTATCCAGGCGATAATTCTTCACCCTTAAAAAATAACAGCTGTTCTGTTGAGAAACCTTTCAAACCTTTCGGTTGTGTTCGGGGAGTATGTAGTAAAAGCCTTAAAACAATGGGCGAATTCTTAAAAGCCGAGTTCATACTGGCCCCGATTGCGGTCGTATTATATACTCGTATTTATCAAAATATGAATTTGTTCAATAAAATACTTACATTCATGGCTGTTCTGATTTTCGTACGGATTCAAAACGAAAACCGAAATTGAATCCGTACGGATTTAAAAAGAGTGTTCTTATTTTCGAACGGATTCACTACTGGTTTTTTGTCACAAAAACGTGTTGGAAATTAAATTTTTGTGTTCATTGGAACTGTTTACAGGTTAAGTACATGTAAGTGCTAATATAAGTTTATTATTTTTCATTTCTAGCAATAAATAATGTTCTACAGAATTCATTAACCGGATTCAATTCCGCTAACAAAATGATAAGCGAATTGAAAACGTACGGATTCGGAATTGAGAACCGCAAAAATTCTAAAACGGGAGGATATGGTATCCGAACGAAAATCAGAACAGGGGTGATTTTCCCACAAAATGATTTCCTAATGCAACAGTCGATCAGAAAATTATGAACGAAAGATGTCGACTGTCAAATCGAAGAATGTCGATCGCAATCAACAAAAGTCGAGTATCTATTACCTCGTTTGCACTTAGGATCGGGTACTCGAATCGGATTATGATTCAAATTTCGATTCAGGTATCTACTAGCTCACCGAATCGAGAAATCTACGTATACGTACACTCTTTCGAATCGATCCAGCTACAAGAGCTGTATCGGATCGGGTAATCCTATTTCAATTCGATCTATGTATACACTGGCACTAATTCGTATTGAAGTGTGATTCAATTCTAAGTGGAAACGAGGTATATTAGTCAATCGACAACCGCAATAGCCCTGTTCACACTTTACAATTAGTTGGATAAACCTAGGTTTGACAAACCAATGTTTGATAGTGTGAACTCTTCATACGACCGCTTGTCCAATTCAATCAGCCCTATCATCGTAATAGATCGGAGAAACATACGATCATATACCTCGTTTCCACTTAGAATCGGGTAATCGGATCGGATAATGATTCAGATTTCGATGCAGGTATCTACTTACCCACTGAATCGAGTAATATAGGTATACAACACACTATTTTGAATCGATCCAGCTACAAGAGCTGTATCGGATCGGGTAATCCTATTTCAATTCGATCTAGGTATACACTGGCACTAATTCGAATTGAAGTGTGATTCAATTCTAAGTGGAAACGAGGTAATAGAGAAGTTCCGATCGTAACATTTATTTTGCTTATGGTATCCATTTCGTAAAGGAAACACTGACGCATGTAGGCGACATAAAACAACCCTTCCGCCACTACTTTGCTGTCGGAGACATCAGATAGAACAGAAAACCAATAAATCGGCATGCATCGCATGAATTCCGAATGCGTTTCCACCATTTTCACATTTAATCGCCATGCATCGCATGAATTCTAGACTCGTTGCGGTGAGTTTGACATTTTCATCGCATTGTTTCGTTCTTTTCGGAAATATGTCCGATTAAGCAATCGGAAACGTTACCAAAATACAAATATCTTACATTTCGTACAAATCGGAATGAATTTCGTTCCGATCTGTTACGATAATAGGGCTGAATAGGATACCAAAACAACTGTGCAAACTAGCTAAGGTCACAAAATGTTTGTTGCTTTCTTATCAGCTGACTTTTGACACCAGCTGTTCTGCTCTAAATTGCCCGACATTTTTCTCATTTCTTGCTCTGCTCTGCTCTTTTTTTCATTAAACACACCTATATATACAAAGGTGTGAATCCTCAGACGACCGCTTGACCAACTTGTCAAGAGAGAATTGAAAAAAATTTCCTGTGTATACAGTTTTACAAAATACTTTTCTTTCTTTTTCCATAAAAAAAAACAGCTTATTTATTTAATTCAGCACTCTTTTTGTTTATGGCCCTTATTGCGAGTGTCGTTTGGTTGTCGATATTCTAACTTAGAAAATGAAATTTGGTTCTTAATTGTTACGATACTTTCAATTTCAATTTCGGTCGTTATCGTCTGTATTTTTGCATTCGACTATCAGTGAATCTTACTCAAAGGCAAAATTATAGGATTTATTCACCATGAATACTTTCATTATACACACAGCCCATTATTGTAACAGATCGGAGAAACATACGATCGTAACATACGTTTTGCATTCGTAAAGGAAACACTGACGCGTAACGAAGGGTGCTTTCATAATTGCACGGTTGCTCTGTTTACATGCGATCATTTGCAATCAGACTAACGTCATTCAAAATATTTGCGCATGCATTTTACAATGCATTTATGAACACTTTTTCGGATTTGCGTCATCTGTCAAAGAATTGAAAGAATTTTTCTGTGTACACAGTTCCATAAAATACTTTTCTTTCTTTTTCCCCAAAAAAACAGTTTATTTATTTAATTCAGTACTTTTTTGTTTATATATCACTTGGAGCCTGAAGAGTTTTCGTCCATTTTTTTGTACTTTTACTTTGTTTTGTATTTTTTCCGCGGTAATTAATAGTCTTCTTGAAATCCGACATTTGACTTGAATAAAGAAAAAAAAAATAGTTGTGTTTTGTACTGCCTGTCTCTTTCTCTGAAGATGAAAACCGAAAAGCAAACGAATTAAAGCATTTGCACATTTGCGCTGCAAATATTTGCGTTTTGCTTTAATGAAACTATTACATTTGTCATTTGCATTTATGAAAATTATGCATTGGTCAGACTAACGCAACTATGCAATTATGAAAGCACCCGAAGTTTGTCTCCTCAGGCGGCCGGTTTGTCAAATATGAAATTTCTGTTGCATTAACTCGACCAACCTTCGATATTGAACTGAGTTTGTTTTTTTTTTTTTTTGGAAGAAATAATAACAGAAAAAAATGAATGAAAATGTTTATGTTTAAATGTATTATGAGCAGCGAATCGAACTAAAATCCAAGCGAATTCGATAATTTCGTATTATGACTAGCGACTCGCTTAAATGAAGTTCGCTTCAAATGTCAAAAAGTTATCGACTAGAGCTATCGACCAATTATTAGTAGCGAACGTTCGATATTCTATTCGCCCGGCGCGTCAAAATCAGTCGAACGAAAGTTATTGGTGATAAAGCAAGCGAACGAAGGGCTGTTTTTTTTTTGTGCTTGTTAACTGTTTCTTCTGTTTGGATGCATTTCTGACTGAATTAAGAAAAAAAAGTTCTTATATTTTTATTTACTATTAAAACAATACGCTAATTTCTTTCGATTCATTAAGCACAAACAGTCCGTCAACAATCAGTTCGCAACGCATTTGAGCAATTGTTTTGCAATTGACCTCAACCCACTTGGCCCTCCTTCTCGTTAGAGGAAAAAATGGCATAAGGTTTGCTTATAAGTTCTAGTTTTGATTGGATTTCAAATTCAAACTTAAAAAAAATTTCAGAAATCAAAAAAGTGATTGTAGCTACTGGAGGGAGACAATATACGCCACTGTCTTTGTTGCCTTTAGAACAGACAGTTCACTACTTACTCAGCCCTTAACATGCAGTAAATCCATCTGGCTGTATCTTCTAATGAAGAATGAATACAAAAGGATCCCCTGCAGAATGGAAGAAGCAATTCTGCAGAAAAAATTGTGCAGTAATAATGAAGATGCCCAAGTTCTGAAAGATGAAGATACCCAGCATGTTCAAGGACCATCATCTCGTCAGCGGAGCGGCGATCCCTGCCAGCTTATAAAATAGGGGAGAACAGTTTAAATGAAAGAGAAAATGCACATATATAATTTTTAGAAGACCAAATTAACACACTAATTTGTTCCGTGCACTCTCATTTTCTTCCACATCTTCAAAAAACATATCAACACTTTTAATCATACTTCTAATGAATTATTTTCTTAAAATCCAATTGAGAAAGATGTTGTGTTAACAGTTCAACAACAAATAAGGCAATTTGACATATGACTTTATCACATATTCACTTTTTTATGTTGGTACCTATCACATCAAAAGCGAATGTTGGAGTTCGCTACTCATAATACCACGAAGCTCGTAGTTCGCCTAGAAGCGAACGTTCGATTCGCTACTTATAATACGGGCCTACAATTGTTCTCTTTCTGTCCCCTCCTTGAATTAATTTTTTTATTTTTCTTCTTTTATCTATGTACGTACAATCCTTCCGCGACTACTTTGCTGTCACACATCGGATAGAACAGACAACCAAGAAATCGGCATGCATCGCATGAATTCCGAATGCTTCCCAACCATTATCACATTTAATCGTCATGCATCGCATGAATTCTAAACGCGTTGCTGTAAGTTTGCCATTTTCATCGCATTCATGGCTGTTCTGATTTTCGTACGGATTCAAAACGGAAACCGAAATTGAATCCGTACGGATTTAAAAAGTGTGTTCTTATTTCCGAACGGATTCACTACTGATTTTTTGTCACAAAAACGTGTTGGAAATTAACACCCCTGTTCTGATTTTCGTTCGGATACCATATTCTCCCGTTTTAAAATTTTTGCGGTTCTCAATTCCGAATCCGTACGTTTTCAATTCGCTTATCATTTTGTTAGCGGAATTGAATCCGGTTAATGAATTCTGTAGAGCATTATTTATTGCTAGAAATGAAAAATAATAAACTATATTAGCACTAACATGCAATAAAGCTGTAAATAGTTCCAATAAACACAACAATTTAATTTCCAACACGTTTTTGTGACAAAAAATCAGTAGTGAATCCGTTCGGAAATAAGAACACACTTTTTAAATCCGTACGGATTCAATTTCGGTTTCCGTTTTGAATCCGTACGAAAATCAGAACAGCCATGATTGTTTCCATACCATAATACAAATATCTTACGTTTCGTGCAAATCGGTAAGAATGTCGCTCCGATCTGTATAATAGGGCTGACAGTAACAGAAATCCTTGTCGATATACGCAATACCAAAAGGAACATTTATCGAAGCTTTCGACCCTTGTCGCATCGAATGTTAGACTACACTCGCAACAAGGGCTATAAAATTAGAGAGCAATCCAAGTGTAAGTCAATGAACTTTTTCATATTCAAAAACCCGCGCATTTGTAACAAGATCACTTCGTCTTGCCTAGATTTTTTAAAAAATAAAATGAAAAAAGTTAATAAACAACAAAAGTCGAAGTACTTACATTTTAAAATACATAATTTTGTCCTCCGAAGTTTATTTAGCCACAAATGGACAATATTTCGCCCAAACAGAAATTTTCAAATATATTGAGTTCGCTAAATCTTGCAATACATTAAAAACTTCAAAATTTAACTTACCGCCCCATATCTTGTTCATTAAATAAGTACATAAATATAAGAAATATAAAATTACATCATTGTTTCTCACAATTTTTTCTTCACTTAACACAAACAAATTACACACTCACGTATTTTATTCAGTCTTGAAACTGGATGTCGATATCCACCCTAATTACAATAGACGTTTCGTTTAACGATTTACATACATTCTTCGTTGTTCTACAATTTTATTTCCGAATGCGTACGTTTTAAAGTAACTATACTCTTTTTTCAGCGGAATTTATTTCAATTGACGTATTAGGTTCTTATGAATGAGTAGCAAATGGAACTTACTTTATAAGAGTATTTTTCTCTTCATTGGACCTGGGGCCCTACTCTGTAATTCGTTTCGAAAGCAAAAATTTCCGAAAACGAATATTTTGTACTCTTTATTTCTAAAGCGGATTCGAATCTACCACTTTCGGAACGGCAAATCCGAAAACGATTTTTTTATTTCATTTATTTATATTTTGTCTTGTTTGTAATTTGCTTTGATATTATTTTTTTGTTTGATTTGACAGATATCTTGAGAAATGTTTCAAGACTTCGCAAATCTATTGCGTTAATGAAAATAACAAGTACTTTTATTTCGATTCGAAAACGAAATACAGAGTACGAATTCATAATCGAATCGAAAATCACTTTCGAATAGACTTACGATTCGAAACGAATCCCTGTTTACAACTTTAGTATACGTTAATGCTAATACAGTGAAGGTTCAATGTTATAACGAATAATCGATATTCGGCCCTATCGTGGTAACCGTCGGAGCGGAATTCTCTCCGATCGGAGACATTTTGCTTCGTGGTAGTTCTCCGATCGGACGTTCCGACGTTCTCCGATAAGTTTTTGTTGCGGAGATTCTAGTTTTGGGAATGCAATGCATTGCCGCATTTGTAAAAAATTTCTTACGACGACAACTACTTCGAAGCAAAATTGCGGTTACCACGATAGGGCCGATTACCTTTGAGTTTGTATACATAGAGGAACCACGCTAAGACGTCGATAGATGGAACCAAGTAAATAAATCGACATTTGAAATTTCAAAGCAACAGTTTTCTTGTGCATTTCTCCATACCCATGACACGTTCTCTGTTTCCCTTTTCTGCTGCCTTTTTTAAAGCCAAATTTCTGTGGCGAACATTCCCCCAAAAATTTCTAATGTCGATTTTATTCACTTGGTGACATCTACCGACGTCTTAACGCAAGCTAGCGTGGTTCCACTATGTATACAAACTCAATGATATTGCGAACACTTTTTTCAAGTCCATTAGGTTTTCTATATAACAAACAAATAACAAATTTCAGACAAAATGGCACTGAAGTCTAAGTTCTAAAAAGCATATTAACGATTTTTTCTTAAACTTGAGTGCAAATTGAGTCTATTTACCTAAAGATTTGTATGACAAAAACGTTTTGATACAATATGTTACCAACACTGAGTTTATCATTTTTCATTTTCAGCGATCAATTATGTTCTACAGAATTCATCAATTCCGCTAGCAAAATGATAAGCAAATATAAAACGTACTAATTCAGAATTGAAAACCGCAAAAATTCTAAAACGAGAGGATAATGAAAATCAAAACAGAAGTCTTATGTCGTTTTCCATTGGTCGTTCGGAAGCCTTCTGAACGCTTCTCAAATCATTCCATTGGCATCAAATGACAGTTCCTCTCCTCGAAAGAAGAGAAATTTGATTCTTGATTTGAAGAAGGAAGCGAAACCAGAAGCACTCACACTGAAACACTGTTGACGTGAAAGTTGACAAATGCTATTTGCCACCTCTAAAAAGTGAGCTGAAAACAATTATTAATTAATTAATTTTGTGGTTTTAGAACTCATTCCTGTCGTTTTAAGTGAATTATGGAAAAAATGAAAAAACTGAATGAAAAAAAAAAAAAAAAAATAGCGCGACGTTACACACCGATACACAATACAAGCAACGAAACTTTAAAGCAAATAAAAGTGTTACTTTGGCATCCCGGATCGGAAAGTTTTTCCGGATTACCAATGGAAAACGACATAAGTATGTGTTTACGATTGAAAACTAGGAGTTAAATTATTTTTTCATTAAGGAGCTTATGTAACACAATCATGACATAGCTAAGAGGCTGAGAAAGGGGTGGTCGTGGTGCAGTGGTAGAGTGTTCAGTAGGTAGGCCGGACGCGTGGGTTCAAATCCCGCTCTGGGCATCTAATTTTTTTTAAACCCTCCCAGTTTCACTGCGTGAACATAATGGCTGCAGAGACGCAGCCGCAAGAGATGTCAAAACATTAAAAACAAGCAAATACAACAACAACGCAAGACGGAGCTGGACAAGTTAACTTGATTTTAACTCTTGCGGCTCCGGCTCCGTATGCGTATGCGTATGCATTGTGTTCAGCCAGTCATCTGGACCCTTGAGGTTAAATACGAAATTACATCCACCATACTTACAGCTACTGCACCACAAAAGAAGTGAAGGCTGCTACACTGGCATTGTACTACCGGTAATTAGGTCTGAGTTCTCCAAGTTAGGATAAGCCTCCTCTTTTTTTTTTTTTTTTTTTTTTAAAAAAATAAAAGGGGGCTGGGAGAGTTTAAAGAAGTTAAAAGGCAACTTGTTCGGGTCTTCTTCTCGTGATGGAAAGGATTGGCGCAATGTGTATTTCGTTTGCCAGTTTCGAAGCGAAATGCGAAATGAAAATCAGGCCCTTAATGCGAGTGTCGTCTAACATTCGATGCGACAAGGATCGAAAGCTTCGATAAATTTCTTTTGGTATTGCGTATCTCTATCGACAAGGATTCCTGTTACTGTGAATAATGAAAGTATTCATTGTGAATAACTGCTATAATTTGACATACATACAATTCAAAATTGAAAGTATCGAACAATAAGAATACGCAATATCAAATTTCATTTTCGATGTTATTTAAGCGTCGTGTATCGACAGCCAAACGACACTCGCAATAAGGGCCTCCTGCTTATTTTTACATTCTATTCGATATGAAGTTAGTCGAATTCGAAAGAAGTGCATTTTGAAAAACGAACTATTCGAAATGTTACATGCTTAACATTTGAATCATTCGAGTCTCAAAATGCACTTCTTTCTAATTCGACTAACATTTTATCGAATAAAATGTAAAAATAAGCATGAATATCTACATATTTGGTTAGATTTTAAACTAAAACTTAAAAAAAAAAAAAAAAAAATTCCACAAATAAAAAAGGAGTAGTAGCCATCGGAGAGGATTGAAAACACCTAACATGTCCAAGGACCATCTTCAATCTGGTTAGCAACAATCGATCCCTTTCAGCCCATATTATTCACCCCTATCACAGGGCCCGTCGGAGCAATTCCGGACTACGAATGTCAAATAGAAATGTCTTAAAACATCTTTGTAATGAACGCTTGGCAACATATAATTTGTAACTTATTAATGACTTTATTAATAGTAACAAATTTTGTGGCCAAACATTCACTACAAGGGCGTCTGTGATGCTTCTACTGTGGTGTTCGTAGTCCGAAGTCGCTACGACGACGGGCCTTGTGATAGGGGCCATTATGAGTAGCGAATCGAACGTTCGATTGGAAGCGAATGCTTTTGCGAACTTCTTTTATAGCAGTATTATAGATTGTAGAAACAAAAACTTTGTAAAAAACTTTTTTTTCAACGTTTAAGGTATGTCAGATAAGAGAATGGACGAAGTTTAATTATAATAATCCAATAAATTACGTTTCTCTCAAAAACATTCGCTTCCAGTCGAACGTTCGATTCGCTACTCATAATACGGGCCTAAAGCAAGGAAAGTAGGAAATGGAAAGGAAAATGGACGGACGACGTTATTGGAACACAAAAACTAACATACAATCAGATCTTCTTGAAATTTCAAAGTCAATAGACCTACACTGAACTGGTAAGACATTGTAGGAAGAATTACGAGTTGGAGAAGCATTAGCTGGTTCTTACAAAAGGCGAAGAGAAAAGAAAAGTAAAATTTTGGGTCGCTATAAGAAAACATTGAAATAAAACTAAAAAAAAAAAAAAAAAACAGACATTGAGGGGTGTGGAAGTTAGATTGTCCTTTGTCTTAGTTAAGCTAGTTTTGCTTTTATGCAAATATTAGTGATCGTAATCAGCCCTATCACAGATTCCATCGTAATCGAAAATGGTCTAAGTTTCCCGATGTATCTATCACATACATAATCCATTCGGAGTAGAACGAATTTCGAAATTCGTAGATTCGGCATCACCAAATCCAAGTGGAATGTTAAATCGTCGTCTTTATACACGAAAGAAGTTGTTTTGCAGGAAAATATGAATGATCGGTCTTGCACATTTGGCGTAAAACAGCTGATTTCGATCACCAGCATGGCGGTATTTAGTGTGTCCATTCGGATATTGTGATCACAAATTTTTTGTAGTTCAAACTTAGCTTTCCGTGTGGAAGTTTTCTGCGATGGAATCTGTGATAGGGCTGAATGATGGTTTATGATTCTTAGAGCTTATAAATGTAAAAAAAAGAAATGAAAACAAGTGAACAAAAAATTTGACCAAATGTGGAAAATCAAATTTTTGATAGCTATCAATTTTTCAGTCAATCCCAAGCAAACTCGTCGATCGTCGTTGATAAACAATTTTTGGTTTATTTTACTGGAATTGTGTAACCAAATACACAGGTACGTGGTTGAAGAGCAGAAGGGTAGTATTGTGAAGTGTTTTTTCTGTACCGTATAGCAAAAAATTCATTTCAAATTGAATTTTGAAGTTAAAAAATGTGCTTAGGGTACATTGAATGGAGAAATTTAAAATGGTCACTTTGTACCTAGATGTGGGGTGGTCTGTCAACGGTTAGTACGAGCGTTCACAATGGAAAAAAAAGTATCAATTGGCATACATAATACCGATTTATCAATTGATTAATAGAAAGGGACTAAAATACATATAAGACATATTCGAAAATCTTCCGATCGAATGTTACGCGCATCCACCCATTACGAACGACTGCATTAGAGTCTGAAATCTGTGCGTTGAATTTTTCACCAAAAAAGCATATTAAGACTATTTTAATTGATTTAGTAGTGTATTGACCAATTCGATCTATAATTGTTGGTGGAAATGTATTTTCCTTCGGCTTTTTTTGGTCACTTTAAGTTTAGCAAAGAAACAAGATGGATCTTTTGCTTTTTCCCGACGTTTCGGCGAGGGTTGGGTTGTTTGTTGCCTTCTTCAGGGGAATTTATTACAAAAACAAATAGGTGAAATATAGTATAAAGTATATACAACAATAAACAATCAAAACTTTCTTAAAAGTGATTGTTGTATATACTTTATACTATATTTCACCTTTTTGTTTTTATACTAAAAGTTCCCCTGAAGAAGGCAACAACCCTTGCCGAAACGTCGGGAAAAAGCAAAAGATCCATCTTGTTTCTTTGCTAAACTTAAAGTGACCAAAAAAGCCGAAGGAAAATACATTTTCCACCGACAATTTTAATTGATGTTAAAAAAGATTTTTCTCAGAAAGGGCCAGTTTTTTTTATAACGTAATATGAAATGAATCCTTATCAAATACATATAATCATTTGATTGAGTCTCACAAGTTTTTTTTTAAACAAGAATAAGTAACTCACCTTCATTATATACAGGAAGCGAGTCCACATTAGATCCCTTTTGAGTAACGGTAATAAAGGCTGTTAAAGATATTTCAAACTTAACTGAACACTTTCACAAAACACAATTTTTATCACTTCACTAAATTTCAAACTTATTTTTCTCATCATACTTACGTTTTAATCTGCTTTCCCGGAAATAAGCAGAACTTAAGCGCGAATTCTTCGTGTTTCGAAATTATTTATAAAAATCATATTTCATTCAAGGTTATCATAAAAAATTAGTTTCAAAAGCACAAGGTAAATGGGAACTCTAAACTCGACAAGTCAATATTATCTTTTAAAGTTCCCATTTAAATTGTAAAAGACATGGTTTGTTGCATCAATTACAAATTACATTAAAATACGTATGAATTAACATTTTTTACACAAATGTGTCAGATAATTTTTGCGACATTAGAGTCAACAAAGCCATGTCTCTCCTTTTGATTTTTTTAAAATGAATATTTCAACTAACCCTGTGCTTCATTCGCTGATTGATCCGCCTGTTCCACATATGAATTATCGAATGACTGTTTAACAACTGCCGTTGATGTTGTAGCCGAACCAGCACCACCCGTCGCCGCACCCGCTTCCTCTTGTTCGGTAAAATAACTTTCGTCGTATTTCATATCTCCATATGAATCATCTTCAACGTATGTCGCTTCTTGTTCAGCAGTCTCAACATCTCCAGCTTCCTCAGCATAATCAGGTTCAGATTTTGTAGGTATTTCTATGGGTAAGTCAATGAATTCTGCGTCGCTGGTCGATTTACTTTCGGTAACTGTCTGAACTGTTATTTGCGTCGGTTCAGTAGCCTCAAGCGGATCGATGGTATTTTTTGCTCGTTTTGTGTGTGGGGTGCTTATACTGCGGGGTGCCGTTCTCTTTTGAGTTACTATTGCTGTCGTAGTGTTGGTTTGTTGTACTATGGTAGGTTGTGTTTGTTGTGGTACTGTTGTTGTTTGCAAAACAATTTGGGTGGCCTTATCATCCGAGTCATCAGTTTCAATTCTATATGACCGACTTGTACTATTTCGCTGTCTTACACGTGGTGGTGTAATAGCTTGAGTTATCGTTTGCGAGGGCGGCGCTGGTTGGGGCGCTGGTGTGGATGGCTTTGCCGGAGATTGCGCAGGCGCGGGATCACTCTGCAGATAAAAGATTTCCAATGTTAGTAAAGTTTCATTAAATTTTTTTTTTACTTTTTTATTAGTTATTGGTTTACAAATTAAAATTACAATGTTCAAGTAATCAAAATAATTTCAACAATTTTATCAAAAACTTGTGTTTTCTTTAATAATAATAAAAAAAAAAAAAATAAATAAATAGGGTGGCGCAACAGAGCGAGGAGCCCCTGGGCCTAGCACATTTCTCACAACCATGCCTTGTCAGGGAATGGAGGGGACCTACAATTTTTCGACGGTTCCAAACGGCTAATTGAGAATGCGCTTTTCATGGCAATGAATTTACTAACGGAGGACTTGCCAATTCCTCGCGAAAGGCGATACCCGTGGAAAAACATTTTTGCATTTTGCCTCTGCTGGGATTCGAACCTCGAACCTCTGGGTTAGCAGGTGGACATGCTAACCATTACGCCACGGGTACCACAATAATAATAATCAACTGGTCCTTATTTCGTGAATGGTAACACTTAGCTCATGTCTGATTTGACAGATAATTGTTTTATTCTTCCGCACGAATATGGTTGTGTATACGTTTGAACAACGCTGGGAAATATTGCGACATTACTTTGAAACCCCGATGTCGATTTTGCCAAAAAAAAAAAAAAAAAATCATCTTTTCAGGTTAAGCTCATGTTGATCTTAGCGAGTATGTAAACAAGAAAACTGTCGCATTTGGGACACAGAAAACCCGCCACATACATTGAAAGCCAATACGCCCAAAACGAGTCACTGTTTGGTGCGGATTTTGGTTCAGAGGCATTCTTCGAAAATGAGCAAGGAGTGGCCGTTACCAGTCAATGGCGATCGTTATCCGGTAGTTTTGAACGAATTTTTGTTTACAAAAATTGAAGGAGGATATTGGCAACAGGACAGCGCTACGTGCCACACAGCCGAAGCTACACTGATGTTTTGCGCCCTGTTTTTGAAGATCGCATTATCATCCGCAGAGCTGATGTCGTTTGGCCACCTCGGACCTACGATTTGACACCGTTGGACTATTATTTGTGGGATGGTTACGCCAACAAGCCAGAGGCAATTGACGCTTTAAATGACAATATTCGTGAAGCCATTGGTGAAATACAGCTGCACACAATCGATAATGTACTTAAAACTTGGACCGATTGTGTAGGCTACTGCATGCCAGCCGAGGCACCCATTTGAATGAAATTATTTTTTATTATTAACCGGATGTATTGTACTTTTAAAATCTTTATTTAGCATTTAACATTGGATAACCACATTAAAATCGGGATCTGCAAAACTTTTCTAGCGCTCTGATTGCCAAACGTTAGGTTTTTCATTTGACAATTCTTTAGCTGTAAGTTAATACAAATTCATTTTTCCAACCAAGAAAAGTTTACTGAAAAAATAGCTGCGGTTGTTTACTTTAAGAACTGAAAATTTCTCTGAGAGCAGACATTTAACACACATTTAAATAAAATTTGAATTCACTGCTGCTTAATGGACCAAAATGTTTTGTTTTACTTGTCTTAGCCCACAAAAATTCACTGAACACTGTTCAATTAAAATAATCTTTGATGTGTTGTGTGCAACCGATATGTAAATATGGTAGTTTCTCACACAATGCACATAAACAATCAATTGAACAATATTTATCGCCATTCAAAACAAATAAAAAATATATATTCAGCCCTATTATGGTAACAGATCGGAACGAAATTCTTTCCGATTTGTACGAAACGTAAGATATTTGTATTATGGTATGGTGTCCGATTGCTTAATCGGACATTCATCCGAAAAGAACAAAACAATGCGATGCAAATGTCAAATTTACAGCAACGCATTTAGAATTCATGCGATGCATGGCGATTAAATGTGAAAATGGTTGGAACGCATTCGGAATTCATGCGATGCATGCCGATTTTTTGGTTTTCTGTTCTATCCGATGTCTCCGACAGCAAAGTAGTCGCGGAAGGGTTGAACGTAAAAAAAAAAAAAAAAAACAAATAAAAACATGACTTCTGAGGAAGGGACAGAATATTTTTATTCATTATTTCTAAGTGTTGTTCTTTTTTGTTTACTTGACGTTCTTCTCTCATATCGATGAGCTTCAAAAAATAATGCTGCGCCATCCATGATTCACACTCACAGACTCACTTGCAATTTATTTCACATATGTTTTATGTCAACTACATGCGTCAGTGTTTCCTTTACGAAACGGATACCATAAGCAAAATATATGTTACGATCGGAACTTCTCTACGATCGTATGTTTCTCCGATCTGTTACGATGATAGGGCTGATTATCTTTGCACATCGTACAAAATCTTTTAAGTCTTTGTATTTTAAAGTGGATGCATGTTGTTTTTTTTTTTTGTCCAGTAGAGACTCCTAAACCGCCCAATGGATTTTTATAAATTTTTGAAGGTAAGTATAGGTTAGTCCAAGGAATGGTTCCGGCCAAGGTCTTATCCCCTTATTCCGACGGGAACAGGATTGAGAACGGAAGCTTAGTAAGAACTCCACAGGTTCTTGATTCTCAAGGGAACAGAAACAAGAACAAGCATTTTAAAACTCCTTGGCATGTTACATTACCCCTCAGTAACATAGAATATATTTTATTCTCATTGGGACGGGAACGGAAGAACGAGAACAGGAACCCTAAAACTACGAACACGAGGAACGCCCGCCGGCGACTTAGCTAGTATGTATGTATTTTACAAAAAAAAAAGTATCTCTGCTCGTAGAAATTTTCAAGGCTAGAGTGCAGTGTTACCGCTGCCAAAATTATTTTAGAGTCCCCCAGGGCAAAAAGAATCCTTTTGAAAATTTTACTTACTATTTTTCTTTCAAAAGATATACTAGCACTTGAACGAATAAAATTATGGCTGTAGATAAAGTTGAACATGTTCATTTGCACCTATAATTTTTCATCTACATCCTAAAGAAGTGACGTCTCAATTTCTGTGCAGAACCGTGGCATTAAAAAATTGACTCAAAAGCACTCTAGAAAAAAGTGCTGTTTTTTCGTACCCACTGGAACAGAAAAGACAAAAGTGCTTATTTATTTAACTTGTGTATGTGTGGTTTTTTTGACAGCCAACTCTTCCCGTTTGTTTTGTTCTGCAGATTATATAGAAAGAATGTTTTCGTAACTTTATCAATAAATGCACTAGGAACAAAACTCCTCATCCAAATAATTGTACACAACACTGGACAAAATTATTCAAAAAATGCCCTTCGTTTTGTGTAAGCTATTTCAGTATTTCAAACACTTCTTCGTCAGAATCGGAACTAGATGACGACTCATATGTATATTTTGATTAATTTCAGCTATAATTGAGGGATCCATTTTCATAAAATAGTTTATAGTTTATTTTCTATTACATATCTCTCTTTAACAGTCCTTTCTAAAAATGCAAAATAATCTAACTTCAAACTGTTAAACGTCAAATGTTTTGTGTTGGTGTACGTGAAAGTGCATGTAAATCTTGCCTCTGAATACAGATTCATAAAAGTGCCTTCTCGGGGCAAAAACAAAAGTGATCTAGTGCCTACTCACTTTTAAAAGTGCTTTTGTGTACCACTGGAAATCGACATAAGGTTAACAATAAAAAACCTGAAAAGAGATATGTTCAAAGAAATTGTTTGCTATATTTTTGTTAGAGTTTAAAAGTTCTCCAAAACCAATGAATGCAATTTTTAACTCTTTGTCAGATATAAAACGGCACTGTGATCTGTAATTCACCTTTCGATTCTATATAGTTAGAAGTAAAAGAAATTGGAGAAAACCCCCTTATTACGAATGACGTTTTAATAAAACGCAAATAAGATGACTTATCGCTAGGAGCCACAATTGCTGATTAAAATTTAAATAAAATAACTTTTGAGGAAATGGTAAGAGCAATGAGGAACAGATACAGGGCTGATCATATTTTTATGAAAACAAAAATTAAAGCGGCTTGAGCTCTGTCATTTTTTAGGCGATTTTGTGAAATGCATATCGCAATAAGGGTGAACACTGAACATACAGATTTTCCCAGTTTGAAATTCAGGAATTCTATTTCCAAATTTTTTGTAAAGTTGTATTCCCATTAAACTAGTTTTGCTCATTTTTGATGAAAAAAAAAAGAAGAAATTAAATCATATGCCCTCAAAAATACAATTATGTTCGCTGATAAATTCACTTTCAATGTTAATTTACAAATCAGAATATCCAAACATTAATAATTATCAATTCAACAAGTAAGCGAAAATAGTTATTGAAATGAAAAAAAAAAACAAAGAAAAAAAGTAGAAATTTAACACTTCCTTTGTTCTAGTTTAGTCTTTTAACTTTAAGTTTTTTTTCAGAATTGAATGTTGAATTGAACTCTAATCTTACATTAAATTAGAAAACCATTTTAACACAAAACTAAATTAATTTTCATTTAAATCTAGCAGATTGAAATTTATTGCAAAAAACGTTTTGGTAAAATTCTTATTATATCTATGTATTTACATATGTACAAGTACATAGATGATAGATTTAAGATTCTGTGCCAAACTTATTCTGGCTAACTTCTTTCACAGTCCAATTGATAATAAACTCCAGAAGCACAGATTCTCCTTTTTATACAGTTTCGTTTGACACAATATACAAAACAATCGTCAATAGTTTATCGATCAATTCTAATTGAACAACTACAGTATCGTCACCTTTAAAGAATATCGGTTATATAAACTCATAACAATGAATAAAATTTATTCCGAAAGAATTTACATTTTTTCAAATGACTGTCTTTGATATGCCCGTGTCCAAATTAAGCGAAATTGACAGATTTGGAGTGTAAATACTCGTAGTAGTCTAAAGATTATTAGATTACTTTTTTATCTATTACCACTCAAAACAACACTTGAATTTTATCCGTAAACAAACTTGGATTTCACAAATTATTTTATGGTTTGTTAAGTGAATCCTCGCGTTCAACGCACCAGATCTTCGAAAACTACTGTCAGTTTTCGTCGCTCTGATTGGTCCAAAAAGTCAGAAGTTTCAGCTGACATTTAGCTGACAGTTAGATTTTCAGATTTTTTCCAGATTTTCGAACATAGATTTTCAGATGGAAAAAGCAGTCTGAAACTTCTTAAAAAAAGTTCTAGTTGTCAAAACAAGGAAAACAACGTATATGACAATCGGACTTTACTCGGTCTTCTTGGGTTAGTTTTTTGTTTACTAGTTTTTGCTTAATTGTTGAATTGAAATTGATTATTATTGATGTTCGGATATTCTCTTTTGTAAATTGATATTGAAAGTGAATTAATCAGCAACGAAAATATATTTTTGAGGATATATGATTTTAATTTTTTTTATCAAAATTGATTGAAGTGAATTTAATTTGCATTCTACCTTACACAAAAACGTGAAAATCGAATTCCTTAATTTCAAAGTGCGAAAATCTGTGTGTTTTCCAATTGCTTTTACCACTAGCTATGTAGAACTGTAAGGTGAATCGCAGTACAATTTTATATATAACACAGAGCTTAAATTGCGTTCAATAACTGACAGATTGAATATCGAAGATTCGAAACTGCGTTGAACGCGAGCAATGAATTTGTATTTGACAGATTGGAAAGTACTCTGGGACCACTTCACAAAAATCCTCTTTTGGGAATTTATAACTTGATGAAGAAAATATTTGATTATATTCGACAGTTAAATTGTTTATTTCATGTAATATTTAAGATTTGATCAATGATGCAGATCTATTTTAGCTTATTTTAGTCACAAAAATGCAAATAAATGAATTTTTACTAGAAAATAAAAATCGGTAAAAAAATGTGTTTGGGAAAAGTTAAGGGATTTTTTTTTAAGTTTAGGGATTTTTGTTTCTATTGCTTCGAGTATTTATTTTGACATAGGACAGCTGATTTCGAAAATGGACACTCATTTTTTCAATCAGGCAATGCTTTTTTCGAATTCGTTCGGAATTTGTGATTGCTTGTTGTCGGGACTCGTATCGTGATTCTTCACTCGGGGATTTCTCCGAATGGATTTCATGATAGGGGTGAATGTTCAATTTAAATAAAATGGTCGAATGCAACACCGAATTTCGAGCAATAAGTAAAATAAAAGTATGTTTTTTTCTTGATAAATACTCACGAACGTTAAAGAGTAGCCGTATGTATGTATACCTTACTTTTGGTCTGAGTATTCGCTACTCGGTACAAAAATCTCGGTACTAGCTTTGTATATAGAAACTATAGTACTCTTACAGGATAGCTTTTTTGTGAACATTGTTCGTCACTAGTGTGCGCCAACATCAGCGGAGAAGTTTGCGAAAAAAAGAATGCTCATGGTGGAATGTATGATGTTAGGCGCACATTTCTTATGGGTTAGAAAAAAAGGCATATATGATGAAATTTATTTTTTTATTTATGCTTCCTGCTCTTAAAGATTATTCACATGAGCACGACCAACGAACGACGAATAAATCAAGAAATGAGATTTTAAGTACTTTACTAGCATAAATTCCTTACGATTTTTTTTTTGGAAACGATGGAAAAATAGTTCATACTTATTTTTAGGTGGATAAACTTTTATTTTTGTGTCTAAAATTAACAAAATTGAGAAAAAAAGTTTATTCGTTACGAATAAACATCTAGTAGGTACGAACTGTCAGACTTTATTCTCGTTCCACATACAATCCACACTCCAACGAATAAATTTTTCGCGCGTGCTTAACCTCACCCATTTTTGTTTTGCATGTAAATTGTGTTCGTTATTCGTGACGAATGTAAAACACTCATGTGGATGAAATGTCAAAATATACGAATATTCGTTCATTCGTTGTTCGTTGGTCGTTCTCATGGGAATAGTACTTTACCTTCTGCTCTTGAAATATTCTCTTGTGGAATACATTCTAACTTTTGTGGACTACTTTCGAATTTAATTCGACAGTGCAAAAGGGGAAAGTGATAATACTATAGAATTTTCATATATAAAGCTAGTACCTCAAAAAGCGCTCAATTTGACATGGCGACTTTAGGTTTCTCAAAAGCCGCTTTGTGACCCTATGGCTTCAACGAAGAAACCTACTTTTTTCAGAGTTCATGTTGGTTTTTTTTTTTTTTTTTTTTTTATTTTCGCAATAAACAGAAGGCAACTACCTGAAATTTAATTTTCAAAACAATCTAGTAATCGAAATTCAAATCGAAAGTTGAAATTTATGTATCTGTCGAAAAAATCCAAAGGAAATTTTTAAAATCGTAAACGGCCAACTATAATGCACTTTGCCGCGCTTACGCCTACCAGGGAATGAAATCGAAATCGATAGAAATTAAGATACAATTTCTAATGGATTAGAAATGTTACTCAATCTCAATCAAATATTTTCTCTGTGGCATATCAATTCTTTTTGATTTCCAAAACCGAAGCACTTATATTTAATTTTCTGATCAGGAAACTCAAGAAACTATTGAAATCAAATAAGTTGAATTTCAGATTAGATGACAGGTATCAGCTGTTTTCAATTTCACTTGAAGTGATTTCGAAAAGTCTTCAAACTGATGAAATCGGTCGAAATTCAGAACACTGAAAATAAATTCACTCGATTTGCAATTTCGGTCTCAGTTTCATTTCATTTGATTTCTGGAACCTAGCTGATAATAGACGTTCTACTCAGTTTCGTTAAATTTGAGGCGAGCTAATGTCGAATTCCTTTCAAAAAAAAAAAAAAAAAAAAATCTACTGCAGTCGACTGCAGTCAATTTTTTTTTTCAAAGGAATTCATTAAGGAGGAAAAAAATCGACTGCAGTAGTAGATCCCTTTTTTGGGACGGATTTGCACAGATTTTCACACACACAACAATTTTGACAGATCGAAACATCAAACAAAAACAACAGCATATGAAAACAAATTAAAGGAAAGAGAATTGTTTCGTATTTAGTTGTGAATTTGAAAAACATTTGGTGAAATAAAAATTGTGTGCTTAACAATATTAATGTAATTGTTTTGTTTCATGGTAGGTATTTGTTTTTCTTCATTAGTCAGTTGGACACACACACATACATTCATAAAAAAGAAAATCTCTACTTTCTTAATTTCCTAAATACCCAAAAAAGAATCGAATTTAGTTGCGACTGCAAATTGGTGATAGGAAATCGACATAAGAAATAGTGAAGAAAACGGCCCTACGCGCCGATACGAAAACCGAGTACTTACCAAAAGTAGCTAATATACGAATTACATTTTACTACAGCACGGGTAATTCATTCACATTTTACGAATGCAGGGGCCAGATTCTATAAAAAGCGAAGCGAAAGCGAGCAACGTTTTTCAATAGGAAAGACATTACAAATCGTTCGCACACACGAAAACGTTTGTTCGCTTTTTACTTATGTCGTTTTCCATTGGTCGTTCGGAAGCCTTCTGAACGCTTCTCAAATCATTCCATTGGCATCAAATGACAGTTCCTCTCCTCGAAAGAAGAGAAATTTGATTCTTGATTTGAAGAAGGAAGCGAAACCAGAAGCACTCACACTGAAACACTGTTGACGTCAAAATTGACAACACCTCTAAAAATTGAAAAAAGGGAACCTGAAAACAATTATTAAGTAATTAATTTTGTGAGATGAGTTCTAAAAACATTTTAAGACATATTCCTGTCGTTTTAAGTGAATGGAAAAAAATAGCGCTCGACGTTTCACACCGATACAAAATACAAGCAACAAAACTTCAAAGCAAATAAAAGTGTTACTTTGGCATCTCGGATCAGAGTTTTTCAGGATTACCAATGGAAAACGACATTACAGACCGCAGCTTTTCGCGCAATTGTTAAATGTCTACCTAATACGAGTAACTATGCGTATAGACGACATATAGAATTGTAGCTTCCGACAAAATCAATAAACTTTGTTCATATTTGACTAACCAATAACTAGTGTCAGGTTAAATGGGAAAAAGAACTATATGTATACTTACGTCTGTTAGCCCTTTGATTTGCAGCGCCTCGGCTGTACTTATAAATGCAGGCAACGCCTCTTGCTTAACATTCACTTCTCCACAATACATAAACTGTATTAAATCCTTAAGTGCCGAATGGCTTACGTCTTTTAGAAATACTATAATATACCAAAAATATATTAGCATCTAAGGTTAGACAAATAAATTATTCATAATGCTTACCAAATGCATGTTGGTTCGCAGGCATCTGTGTGAACATCTTGCGGAAATATGGGGAACATACCGACAAAACAAGCCGATGCGCTTTTACAAATTGCCCTTCTGCCGCCAATGTCACATCCACTAAATCGCCGCGGCATAATGATTCGTGAAAACCAGCCGATAAATTACTATTAAAATTATTCCAACAAAGAGAAAACTGCTCATCGTCCCCCATGTTGGCGGGTCATTTACTTTATCAAGAAACAACACACCAAAATGAACGCCAGTACACTAGCCTGAAATTTTTATAAAATCAATGCAATATTTTAGATAATGCGCTTGCGTATATATTATTTTTTCATATAATGGATACAGAAAAATTACGTTCACTTCACAACCAAAACCAAAGAAAATTTAAAAATTTCCACTATTTGTAAATAAAAAGAATAAGTTCCTCTTGTCTTCGATCCATTGCACAAAAATGGGAAATTTTTTCGAAATAGCTGCCGCCATCTTTGATTTCGATTTAAGAGTAGCAAAAGTTATTTTTACTGTGTTCATACAATAGATATTCACAAATATACAAATATTTACGAAGTGTTTCACAAATGAGCTAGGGTTAATAATTACAATTAAAGAATTTCCTCACCTTACAGAATTTTATTGATGATTGATTTTCTTCACGAAATAAATTAAAACACAACAACTTCAATTTCAGAGTTGCTGTCGAAATTTTCCAACCTTTCTCTACAGATATTTTCAACAGAATGGAATAATGGACTAATGGACACAAAATTCGACCAGTGAATCAGCTTGGGAACAAGTTAGAAAAGTGTTCTCAGTTCCGTTTTCTCAAAAAATAAAAGCAGCATTTTGATTGGCTGCAAGCAACAATGTTGGTGCTTTCCCTGCCCAAGTACCATAGAGGAATAAAGAAGAAGAGGGAAAGCATTACTTTTCTTGTCCCGCAACACTGAGGAGATACACCAAGAGGCCAAACCATACAGAGGATTAAAGAACAAGAGGGAAAACCACACACACACCACGGCATCTGTTCTCGAACTGACTTCACAAACACCACTTTATTTTGGGATTTCGAAACTGTTTCGAAATCCCAAAATAAAGTGGCGTTAGTGAGTTCACTTTGTCTGCTATTATACGGAGAAATTTGTTTCATGAAACAACTTCGAATTCTTCTTTGTTCTGTCATTCCGTGTCGCAAGTGTTATTATACGATGAAATCCAGTTTCATGAAACTAGTTTCACATTTCTCTTTATCTTTAATTCGCTGTTTTTATTTTTGGGCAAAAATAGTTATCTAGTAGTGCCTGGTTGCTTCAAAACCTCTTCTATTGGTAATTGAAAAACAAAGAAGTCATTATTATTAGTATTATTACTTATTTTTGAACCAAATGAAACAGAATAAACAAAAACACGAACAAAGACAAAGAGAATAGTGATGTGTCGGTATCATAAACCGAGTCAAACCGAGTTGAACCCAAACCGAGTTGACTCGGTTTACATTTTTTCAAACCGAGTTGGCAAACCGAAGAAAAAACCGAACCGTCAACCAAATAATTAAAATGAAATGAATGCAAGTAGAGTTAACTTGAACATAATCAAAACTACCCTCCTTTAGTTGCGGTCTGTGCCAAACACAATGCACTTATACAATAAAGTCCATAGTCGACCGGTAGTAGTATATAAAGCATCAAAGCAAGTGAGTTACTTGCGCAGGCATACAGAAACACACACGTCTGTTAAACTAGATGTTTTTTTGTTTTTTTGATTGTCGTCTGTTAATAGGTAGACGGTTTGACTGTTTTGGGTACATATTGCTACTCGAGTTAGGAATTAATTGTCTGTAAAATATCCAGAGTCAAGTCAAACCGAGTTGGACTGCGCATTGCGTTAATTTCTTTCTTGTGTGACTTTTTTTTAATTCATTTTGATTAAATCCGTTTATTTTGATTGAAAAATTTGCTTTGTTTCTATTTTTCAAAACATAGTATTGAAGGAAAAAGCGCAAATTTATTTTTGTAAACCGAGTTACAACTCGGGTTAATCAAAATCCAACTCGGGTTATCTCGGTTTGTAAATTTTTAGGTTTGGCACATCACTAAAAGAGAAACGTCAAAGCTGTTTCACCAAACCATAACCCATGCGACACAGGGTAGCTCATTGTCCATCTCTCTTTTTCGAATTTTCGTTCTCTTTTGCACTTATGGTGTTCGAACAGTTTCATGAAACAAATTTCTCCGTATAATAGCAGACATAGCCGCAACTTCCATTTGTTTACGTTGATGCTTTTGTAAAACGAGATCTATCTGTGATACATGTATTCAGCTGAATATAGCGTTGTGTCAGTGAATTTACTAAACCACTTTATTTTTGGATTTCGAGCTAGTTTTGTAAAGTGGTGTTTGTGAAGTTAGTTTGTAGACGGATGCAGCTGTGTGTGTGAGGCTTGCCCTCTTGAAATCAAAACATTGATTTTTGAAACTAAATTTTTTGTAGGCAGAATTTTTTCGATTATCATTTGAAAAATTGACTTTTCGCGAGTGTTGATCAAATATGATCAGGATAAAAAATTAATTGATTCAAATAATTTAAATCTTATTTACAAATTGGAGTGACAGAAAAGGAAAACAGATTTTGGATTTACATGCAAGAGCAGATGAAAAAAGGAATAGACACAAGATGTTAAATTCATACTTGTCTGATAGAGAGAGAAGACAAGTCTAGTTATAGGATGCAGATAACAGATTATGGGTGCAGATGAACATGTTCACTCCATGCATCTGCTACTGCAAAAGTGCACGAAAGTAAAGCGAGCGGAAGATTATAAAGTGCAGATTTAAAAAGAGAAACGAATAAAATTATGGCTGCACATAAAAAATTATGGATAGAGATGAATAGGTTCATCTGCACCCATCATAGGTTCATCCGCATCCTATAATCGACTAGTTTTAACATCCCTATTGATGTATCGGTTATCGATGTTTATGAACAAAACATCGATGTATTGCTTGCATCTGTAATTTCACTGTTTATCGTTTTACGTCATTTTCATTTAAGAATTAAGATATTAAATGTAATGAAACCGTGTAAACTGACTGAGTTTTTATATGTTTTTTTTTTTTCAATATCTCAGATAAATGTTTAAAACAGAAATGCTAGACAAATAGTAATCATTTGCTGTAATGATGAATTGAGTGTTAAAAGGAACCAACTCGAACAAGTGCAACGGGGTACATTATGTTGACATTTGAATCGATAACGATCTTATAAGATGACATTCGAAAGCCAACAACAAAAATCTAAAATGATCAGGCAGGGGTTGTTTAAAAGTGTAAAACTTACGATAAGGCATATCAACCGCTTTTGTAGTAATATTTCTGAACAAAAAGTTAAAGTCGGAGCTGTTAAAATCAATTACGTTAAATCAGGAAATGGTTCTAAAGGTATTCTATTAATGCCAGGTGCATTGGGTTCTGCTTGGACCGATTTCAAACCACAAATCGAAAAGTTACCCAAGTTATTGGGTAATTACACAATCATTGCATGGGATCCACCAGGATACGGAAAGTCCATACCCCCAAAAAGGCAATTTGGCTTGGATTTGTTCTACAAAGATGCAGAATATGCAAAGGAATTAATGGAGACTCTAGGATTCCCTACTTTTACCGTTCTTGGATGGAGCGATGGTGGTATAACTGGCCTTATCCTTAGTGGGACACATCGCAATGTCGTTGATAATTTAATAATATGGGGAGCTAGTGCTTATATTAATCAAGAAGAAATTAAAAATTTAAGAGGTTTGTTTTTCTTGCAACTGGAGGAGCGAGTTAGGTAATAAAAGCTTATTTTCTTACAGCTATTCGTGATGTTTCCAAATGGTCCGAACGCATGAGAGAACCAATGGTCAAAATCTACGGTGCTGAACGTTTTGCAGACCTTTGGTCTAAGTGGGTCGATATGCAGATAGATTTTTTTAAAAAACGAAACGGAGATTACTGCAGAAATGAAGTAGAACGGATTGTGGTTCCGACACTAATTCTTCATGGAAGAAAAGACCCAATGATTGCTGAAGAACATGTGCCATACATACGGAGAAGAATTCTAGGCTGCAGGTAATCTGTACATTTCTACTATATGGCTTGTTTATGATGATTGTTGGAATTGCAGATATTACGAGTTTAGAGAAGGAAAGCACAATATTCACTTAAGATATCCGGATGAATTCAACAAAGTGGTCCTTAATTTTATACTGCAAAAATATTAACGATTCTATATCGCAAAAATTTTAACAATTGGCTTTGAATAAGTTTGTGATTAAACTCTTTAATAGATTTATTTTTATTATCCTATTAGAAAATATTTATAATATATACATATAAATAGCATTAACTCGTTGTTACTAAAGAAACGTGCTCAATTTTTATAGATACATACATATTAGTCTTGCCAAAAATTAGGCTTACATATTTTTAGTCGTTTTTTATTTTTAATTTGATCTTTAACTCATCGCACATTCTGTTTCTATTCCTCCATACTGTAATGAGATCTTGGTGCTATTTTTGTGACGACGCACAATAGTTCAATCAAGCTATTAGATAGAAGAAAACAAATGATTAAGTGAACCTTATTGCACATCAGGTGTCAGCCTATAATGACCTGAAAATGCGTCACGCTAAATTAAATAAAAAATAAAAAATAAATAAATAGGGTGGCTCAACAGAGCGAGGATCCCCTGGGCCTAGCGCATTTCTCACAACCATCCCTTGTAAGGGAAGGGACCTACAATTTTCTACCAGTTCAGAACGGCTAATCGAGAAAGCGCTTTTCATGGCAATGAATACTAACGAAGGACTTGCCAATTCCTCGCGAAAGGTAAAAAAAAATTTCAAGTACGAAACTTTACTCGACGAATTTGTTTTGCAAACGAACAACATAACGACTTGATGACAATGACTAGAGAGCTGTTGGGAATAGAATCACGAGAGGCGTTAGTATTCTACTATCAGCCCTATCATCGTAACAGATCGGAGAAACATACGATCGTAGAGAAGTTCCGATCGTAACATTTATTTTGTTTATGGTATCCGTTTCGTAAAGGAAACACTGACGCATGTAGGTGACATAAAACAACCCTTCCGCGACTACTTTGCTGTCGGAGACATCGGATAGAACAAAAAACCAAGAAATCGGCATGCATCGCATGAATTCCGAATGCGTTCCCACCATTTTCACATTTAATCGACATGCATCGCATGAATTCTAGACGCGTTGCGGTGAGTTTGACATTTTCATCGCATTATTTCGTTCTTTTCGGAGATATGTCCGATTAAGCAATCGGAAACGTTACCATAATACAAATATCTTACATTTCGTACAAATCGGAATGAATTTCGTTCCGATCTGTTACGATAATAGGGCTGTATATTTCCAGTCATTTGGCAGATAATTTCAAGCAACTGTTTTTTCTTTCACTTGATTAAAATGTTATGCTGATTTTGCTACTGAACTATCAAACCACGTCTGTTATTCACTTAAAGAAATCCAGCAAATAACGAACACAAAGTGGCCAAAATTAAACCAGCCAGTTGGAACAAACTAATCCACGAAATAAAAGGTGCTGAAAATACACACATTAAAGTGCGAAATGTCATTTCACATTTGTTATCAAAATTGAAAATAAAGCCATAGGGGATACAACAAATCCAAAATAATAATACAAAACCTCGATTTCGCCATCAAAAACGATTCGACTCAAATCCAATAATCGGGCCACTGGCAACAAAATTTTTCAGTACAATATTAACCCTTTAACCACTGACTTCAAAATATAAGATATTTTGTTATATGAATTACATATGGTTATTATACAATTTGAGGTTGAAAAATACGAATATGAAGTCGGTTTTTCCAAACGAGATCATCTGGAAGCTCCAGGTGAAAAAAACGGAAGACCGTCTGTATACGATGGATAAGATGATGATCTCAAGACCAACTAAAGGAACTGATAACAATATTGGTTGGTTTGATCAATATTTATTCAATTCGAAATTAACGGAAATTCATCTGCGTCAAAAAGCTGTTTGGAAAAAAAAATTGCTGACTGGAGTACATATAGGCTATTTAGTAATAAATATGTGAAAGATTTAGAACTAGCCAAAAATAATTTCATTGCTAGAAAATTGGATCAAGCTACAGTTCAAAAAACAATGTGGAAAACCATATGGGGTAGAGCTCGAATATTTTAGAAGTTATTTGTGCAATAAAAGTATTTAATGTGATACTAAACCTAATTTTGATTATTATTCAACATTAGTTTCTTAGGATTTAATCGAATGATTATGTTCGTTCGTTGAAGCCTTTCGGTCGCACTGTGGTCAAATAATGCTAGATATCTTAAAGTGGTTTGATATAAATCAAAGAACAATAATGAATGTGCTCATTTTCATATTTAAAATAATATGTTACCGAAATATCTGCCAAATTAAATAGTGTATGTATCTGATGTACAACCACACCACACCAGTTAAGAAATATAGCAAATTTTAAGGCTACCTTTCTTTTTAACAAACAGAGCTTAAAATATATTGTCTTACAAAGGTTTACAATTGAAAAATAAGAAAATAGTGTGATATCCTTGAAATGAAAGTTAATTTAATATCAAATTATAATGAAATAAATCAATCAGCCTTTTTATGAGTTTCATGTGAACAGCTTTTCGCCCGGAACATTTTTGTACGCCCGGAATTTTAAAAGCCATTCAGCCTTATATGAGTTTGACGTGAACAGCTTTTCGCCCGAAACACTTTTGTTCGCCCGGAATTTTAATCCATTATGAGTTTCACCTGAACAAGATTCCAGACTCACAATATTTTCGCTTTTGTTGTTCACTGGTTCGCCTCACAAAAATAAGTGAAACAAATTGCTCTCAATGTTTTCACCTTTCACGGAGAAAAATAGCTCATAATAAAGGGAAATTTTGCGAACATGGAAAATTTTTCCTCCGAAACTTATAATAAGGGAAAAGTGAAATGAAATCTTTTTCGAGGGGAATTATTTCACGTGAAACTCATAATAAGGCTGAATATGTTTTCCATTTTTCTTTTTGTTGATTTTATGTAATTAATATTGTAATTTAATAGCTAAAGTTAAATCATTGAATAACTATATATAGAAGTGACACTGGAGAAAATCGCCGCAAGGAGTTCTTATGTCGCTAGTGTCGTCGGAGTCGGAGCTAGTTAATTCACCAACCTTTTTGCAAATTTAGTCCCAAAGGATATTTTTTATTATTGTTTATTATTGTTTCGTTGGTTACCGATGAGGTTGTAATTTGTATATTAATATAAAAAAACGTTGTAATTGGGTACGGATAAGTTAAACAATTACTCTCCAGTATTAAAAAAAAGAACATACTCCGCTACTTACAATTCTTTCTGCATAAAGCTTTCCTTAGAATAGTCAGTTTTTTGATTCTTTATTTCGTTTTCATTAGGGTTATGTGAAACTATGTAATTGTTAAATGGTGAAAAAAAGATATTTTCATCTTCTACTGATTCCAGTTTTCTCCTCTTTATTTCAATGGGATGTCTGCTCCATAAATTCTCTTCTTTCATTAGCTGAACTATTTGATTTAAAAAAAAAGTTATTGATAACAAATAAGTACTCCGATTTAAGCTCCTGCGTCTGACTCAAGCACATTATTAGATACTTACACTTCTTTCAGTATACATCCTTCCTTGGAATCGAGAGTGTTTTGATTTCTTATGTTGTTCTCTTTAAAATAACATTTAGGAACTGCGCCGTGAAGCAATCGTAACCGCATACCGCCTGAGGCCAAATCTTTTTTTTTTTTTTTCAAAATGATCGGCGCAAATATTAAACGGTGGCAACGGTAGGTTCTCTTTCATTTCTTTTAAGTTACAATTTCCCGAATTTAAAAGCCAAATATTGCGGCGATTTGGGTCTTTTGGTAACTTAAAACGAGTAACTCCCGAGCCATAACTATTTTTACAATATTTAAAATTACAAAACACCATTTTTCAACAAATTAATTATTCAAAGATTTGATTTTCAAAATTAGAGATTGTTGTCGCTTCTCAATACCATTTTAAAAAATAAATCACTTAAGGGACATATTTTAAAACCTAAACTGCCAAATTACCCTTATTTCAAAAAAGTTTGTGTATGAAATAAACAAAGCAGAGACAAAAACATAAACAATAATAAATAGTCTGACTATTGCTAGGTAACAATCTTATTATGCCGAGTTTGAGAAAGTTGTTTCATTCGGGTGTCAGCTTCTATATATGTATAGTTATTCAATGGTTAAATAAAGAATGTAATATAATATCTAAAATTTTTTGTCATTAGATGAGTTCCTAAAAAAAAACGATCTACTACTTCGTTTTAGAAGAGTCTTCTTTAAGCATCTTTCAAACAAAAGCGATTTTGCAGTCGCGGTAGCGGCAAAAACGGTGTTGACAGGATTTTCGTCGTTACAATAACTGCAAATGTATGAAAACTCGAAGATGTTTTTGTCACGTCTGTGTGTGTGTGTGCATGATTTGTCGCTGCCGCATCTTCAAAAACGATTTTGGTTGGGTGAGCGTTTACAGGGAACTTTATATATACACTCACAGCTTGCTAAACAAACATACCTATAACCTTTTATAATGTTTCTACACGAAAGTAATCTTATATTTATACCGTACTGAAAAACCAACCAAACCCATAATGACCAACAGTTCCCGGCAAGCCATTCATATAACTACTTGTATAAGACTTGCGTTGAGACAGAGAGATTAAGACAAATGCTTTATTTTTCTTTTAACAAAATCAACTTTTTTTTATAGTTTCAGACATTATGTATATAATTTCGTGTTTAATTTACATTTGAGTACTTGAGTTATTATTGTAGATGCTACTACTTTATGTAGTACTTGTAGTACTTTATGTAGAGCCATAGCTACTTGTTTCAGAGTAAGTTTCACTCAGTTTCTTAATGAGAAAAAATTGATTGAAGGACCTCCAAAACAAAAGCGTTTTTGCAGTCGCGCCAGAGGGCAATTATAGTTCCGTATTATGAGTAGCGAATCGAACGTTCGATTGGAAGCAAATGTTTTAGAGAAACTCATTTATTGGATTATTGTCATTAAACTTCTTTCATTCTCTTATCTGACATACCTTAAACGTCGAACAAAAATTTTCCACAAGGTTTTTGTTTCTACAACCTATAATACCGCTATAAAAGAAGCTTGCAAAAACATTCGCTTCCAATCGAACGTTCGATTCGCTACTCATAAAAGGGACCATAATTGTCAAAATAGTTATGAAGCGACATGTGAGAAAACCCTCACCAACGCGACATGAAAACGCCGCGGTTTCATACATTTGTATTGTCACGACGGCAAAAAAAGACAACATATTTTCTGCAGCTGCCGCAACTCCCAAAACGCTTTGATTTAGGACAACTTTAAAATAAAATTTGTTTATTTAATAATGGAAATTCTATGTAGCACTTATAAGTTATATCTGAATTTTAAATTTAACAGGGCTTTTCAATGTTGAAGGTTTTCAAATTGCAGATCTTTGTGATATATATTGTTTAATATAACGTATGTATTTTATTTTTTTTATTTTAATAAAATAATAATAAAAAAAATTAGTACATATCTATAATATTGGAATATAACGACGAAGATTAACCATTTTGCTTAATAATGTAATAAAGTTTGTTGTATGCTGTGTGTTCTTGTTCCAAAAGAAACGCGATGCAAGTATGTCATTTAACAGCGGGTTTCGTAGAGCCCACTGCGGCCAATGTAACGCACCCATTTGACGACATCGTGGTCTGAGTAGTTGAGCTTTGGTTCAAATACCTTGAGATAGCGAACTTTGAATCCAGACGGCGCAAATGGAACTTCAAAATTCATTGAGATTGGGGGTCGAGTCCATTTTTTCTTGGTATCAGTTTCAAGCAGTTCAATTTCGGCTGACAGCTGAGTTTCTTTCATACCAGCCATGCGTTTGATTTTCCATACAATTGCATTTTCCGAAGCTTTATATTTGGCTTTACCCTTAAGGCAGATCAACTGCACTCCGGAAGTATTAAGGGGAGTGGGTATCTTTACTTCAATCTTTTGACCCAGTAATGATGGTTTGAAATTAGATTTGAGAACTACTTTGACCTCCATTTTAGTGCGCCCCACTTCACGGACCAGCGGAATTACACGAAACGGTAGTGAAATGTCTTTTGTGGTGCGATAACGCATTAGCTCAAATTCACCATCCGGTGGGATAAAACTGATCGAGTGCTCGGTTTCAAATTTGCTCAGTTTAACACATTGATGAAACTGGCAATCGTCAATGACAACAACCGGCTTTCCGGAGCGAGACGTCTCTGCTTCGTTGTTTCCCGATAGACCTCGGCCTTTCGACTCCATGACGATTTTGTCGTTGATGCCAAATTTGCATTCAGGCATACCTGAAAATTAAAGTTTGCTTTTTTTAAATTTAAAAGTAGAGCTAAGAAAAAGGTTTTTTTTTTGACAAAATTAAGCTAATAGCTAGAACAAAAAGTTGGATAGATTTATTGCCTTTGTTCATTCACCTGAAAGATAAGACTTCATGACAACTTTTCCAGCAACGTGTGCTGATAAAACTTGACCCTGTGGGCTCATCAAGAGATTCACATATTCCAGGACGTCAAGGAACAACTCGTTGCGACGATACTTGATACCCTCTCGACGCCAACCAATTTGACCAGTTACCTAACGAAATTAAAGAAGTACTAAAACATTTTTTCTGTATTAAAGGTTAAAGAAAGATTTTACTTGCGAGGTAATTTGCATTTGTTCTTCCTTGGTTGCTGATTTAATTCCTTGTTGTGTAATAAACGTTTTTAGAACACCAGTATCAGTATTTTGAGGGTAACCGAAATCCAGAATTTCGTCCAAAAGTTCATAGATTAATACAAAATTGTTCTTGATGTTCTCTTCCGAAATTTTTCCAAAGTATGACTGCATTACTTCAATTATCTTTAAAAGAAATTCAAAGACCATCGCCGCATTTACATTTTGTTTGGTAACAGCAGCCAGCCAAATATTTGCTCGCTATATTTATAAAGCGGTCAAGTTTAAGAAGAATGTTTAAATTAATAGTTTTGAGAAAAAATACGCCTACCTTTATATGAAAAAAGCTTGTGCGGGCGATATTTGTTACTGGAGAGCGCACTTGTTGTCTTGCATGGATGACGTTGACTCGAAACGCATCCACAGCATTTCGTCCAATATCATCACGATACACCCTTGAAATCAGCACTTCACCTTTGTGGTTGTAAACAAACAAGCCACCAATCATTTTTTTAAGTTTTAATAGTTATCTTCCAAGTTTTTGCGAGAAGGTAAAATTTTCTTTCTCCAATTAGCTTATCGATCCGACACCCTTTTAATGGCAGCTAAGTGACAGATGACAGTTGACAAACCAGACCACAGAGAAGTCATAAGCAAGACGGAAAGCCTTAACTATTTAACGGCATCTCTGTCAACAAACTGGTCTTAAAAATTACAAGTTTTTTTGGATTAAAGGTGGACGTACATCACATGCATCTGCTCGTACAGAAAAACAAAAGAAGAGAAGACACAAGATATAAGATTCATACTTGTCTCATGTAGAAAGATGACACCAAGTACACAGAGTTGATAACTCTGTGACAAAGTACAGAAAATGATGTTTGTAATTAAAAAAAAAAAAACAAAATTTGGAAAACACTTATCTGAGTTTGGAAAAGCATAGTTTTGCTAAAAATTGCAAAAAAAAGATAGAACGATTGTTGCTTTGGTAAGCAGCAAATGAAAACATCAAAGGGTAGTGGCATGGATAACATAACGGAACGCAGCTATCTAGGACTATCGTTTGCTGTAGCGTTGCCAGCGAACAAATAAACATGTACCAGTATTTGTAAGTACGCAAGTGAATATACTTGGTAGTTCTGTGGAGTGAAGGCCAAATTTTAAATTGTAAACAACTTTTTTTTTCTATACTTTTCCAAATCACAAGATTGGTTTTTAAAATTTGAAAAAGTTTGCACAAAATTAGAAACCAAAATAGTACCTGAAATCATCTATGATTTTGGTAACAAATTTGGGAATAAACATTTTGTTTTAAGTAAAAGTTGTAAATTTGAATTGACTGTTCTTCAACTCATTTGAAAAAATCTTCTAATACCTGCATCGAAATCTGATTTAAGCCTTGCCCAAACCAATGCGGTGAGTGCGTGCGATGCGATTGCGATAAGTCAAATCCCTATGTAATCTTATGGACGTTTGACGTAATGCATAGTCTGCTATTATACGGAGAAATTTGTTTCATGAAACAACTTCGAATTCTTCTTTGTTCTGTCATTCCGTGTCGCAAGTGTTATTATACGATGAAATCCAGTTTCATGAAACTAGTTTCACATTTCTCTTTATTTTTCATTCGCTGTTTTTATTTTTGGGGAAAAATAGTTATCTAGTAGTGCCTGGTTGCTTCAAAATCTCTTCTATTGGCAATTGAAAAACAAAGAAGTCATTATTATTAGTATTATTACTTATTTTTGAACCAAATGAAACAGAATAAACAAAAACACGAACAAAGACAAAGAGAATAGTGATGTGTCGGTATCATGAACCGAGTCAAACCGAGTTGAACCCAAACCGAGTTGACTCGGTTTATATTTTTTCAAACCGAGTTGGCAAACCGAAGAAAAAACCGAACCGTCAACCAAATAATTAAAATGAAACGAATGCAAGCAGACCGAGTTAACTTGAACGTAATCAAAACTACCCTCCTTTAGTTGCCGTCTGTGCCAAACACAATGCACTTATACAAAGTCCATAGTTGACCGGTAGTAGTATATAAAGCATCAAAGCAAGTGAGTTACTTGCGCAGGCATACAGAAACACACACATCTGTTAAACTAGATGTTTTTTTGTTTTTTTGATTGTCGTCTGTTAATAGGTAGACGGTTTGAATGTTTTGGGTACATATTGCTACTCGAGTTAGGAATTAATTGTCTGTAAAATATCCAGAGTCAAGTCAAACCGAGTTGGACTGCGCATTGCGTTAATTTCTTTCTTGTGTGACTTTTTTTTTAATTCATTTTGATTAAATCCGTTTATTTTGATTGAAAATTTTGCTTTGTTTCTATTTTTCAAAACATAGTATTGAAGGAAAAAGCGCAAATTTATTTTTGTAAACCGAGTTAGCTAACTCGAGTTACAACTCGGGTTAATCAAAATCCAACTCGGGTTAACTCGGTTTGTAAATTTTACGGTTTGGCACATCACTAAAAGAGAAACGTCAAAGCTGTTTCACCAAACCATAGCCCATGCGACACAGGGTAGCTCATTGTCCATCTCTCTTTTTCGAACTTTCGTTCTCTTTTGCACTTATGGTGTTCGAACAGTTTCATGAAACAAATTTCTCCGTATAATAGCAGACATAGGGATTTGACTTATCGCAATCGCATCGCACGCACTCACCGCGTTGGTTTGGCCAAGGCCTTATAAAGTTAGATTCGATTACCCGACCCTAAGTGGAAACGTGGTTTATTTCTTGAACACACTCATTGATTATGAGTTCTGAACTCGACAAATATTCCTAAAATGTGTCTAACTTCACATTGTTCGTGATTTTGCTGATTTCTATTTTCTACCATTTCTGTCAAACCTAAAATCAATCGGTGAGTTGAAAGTATTGCTTTGTTCAGTTTAAAAGCGTATTTTACTAAAATTCTAGATTCCAATCAAAATGCCTATTGAAAATCTTGAAGAACAGGGATTGGAAAAGAATCCCAACTTAGATTTGGCTCAGTACAAATTTCTTTTATCACTCGGCGAACACAAGAACGATGTCGCCATTAAGACAAAGCTTCTCGATGCCATAAAGGCAGATAATATGGCTCCATGGTATGAACACGTCTGTGCTGAGCTTAATTGGAATATGGATAAAGATTTACTTGCTCGCATGAAGGATAATAATAAGACTGATTTGGAAAAGCTAGAAGCAGCTATTGAAGATGCCGAAAAAAGTCTTGGTGAAATGGAGGTGCGGGAGGCAAATCTGAAAAAGTCTGAATTTTTGTGTCGAATCGGTGACAAAGTTGGTGCTGAGTCAGCGTTCCGCCGGACTTATGAAAAGACGGTATCCTTAGGGCATCGGTTAGACATCGTTTTTCATTTGATACGTTTGGGTCTTTTTTACCTGGATCATGATTTAATTACACGTAACATTGACAAAGCCAAGTACCTAATCGAAGAGGGCGGTGACTGGGATCGTAGAAATCGCTTAAAGGTTTGTAGAAAGCAATGTGATGCGAAAATTTTTTTTACCAATTTTCACGCGGGCGTTCATTTTTTTTAAGGTTTATCAAGGCATTTATTCAGTTGCGATCCGTGATTTCAAGGCAGCCGCCGAATTTTTTTTGGATACCGTAAGCACATTTACGTCTTATGAACTGATGGACTATCCTACTTTTGTCCGATACACTGTTTATGTGTCAATGATAAGCTTACCTCGAAACGAGTTGCGCGACAAAGTTGTGAAGGGCGCAGAAATCCAAGAAGTACTTCATGGACTGCCAGATGTTAAGAAATATCTGTTTTCTTTATACAACTGCCATTATGCAGAGTTCTTTCAACATTTGTCTGAAGTTGAGCTGATTTTCTGTAATGACTATTTAGCCAATCCTCATTACCGCTTTTATGTTCGCGAGATGCGCATTCTAGCGTATACACAGCTGTTGGAGTCATATCGTTCCCTTACGCTACAGTACATGGCCGAGGCGTTTGGTGTTGATGTTGATTATATCGATCAGGAATTATCGCGCTTTATTGCGGCTGGGCGCCTTCATTGTAAAGTTGACCGCGTTGGAGGAATCGTTGAAACTAATCGTCCCGATAACAAGAATTGGCAGTATCAGGCTACCATAAAGCAAGGGGATCTCTTACTTAACCGCATTCAAAAATTGAGTCGAGTTATCAATATTTAGACATAAATTAATGTAATCCTTTTTGCGTTTAATCGTTTTTGTATTAATATCCTACTAAAAAATAAACAACATTAAATCTCTACTTCTTTCTTAAGTTTTATTTTGTTTATTCAAACTGAAATCGGAGACAACGCAGTATTTTAATGGTAAAAGAATCTTCTAAATTGGAATAAAATTTTTAAGAAAACTTTTAATGTAGTCAAACCTAAAACTTCTTGATGTTGTGCTGAACCACCAAGATGGAGTGAAGCGCTTACTACAAGCCTTGAAAAAAGAACCTTTTCAATAAATTATATTATAATTATTCGAAATAAATAATGAACCACCCCTATCACAGGGCCGGTCTAAGCGATTTTGGACTATGAATGTCAAATAGAAATGGCTAAAAACATCATCAGCAACAGATATTTGTAACTTGTTAATAACTTTATTAATAGTAACAAATTTTGTGGCCAAACATTCACTACAAGGGCGTCTGTGATGCTTCTATTGTGGTATTCATAGTCCGAAATTGCTACGACGATCCTAGTGATAGGCGCCAATATTTTGAGAGTAGTGCCATAAGTAGAAAGCAATAGCAGTGACGATACAGTCAAAGAGCTGGAAGCACATTTTGGGAGTGGATAGCAACTGCTATTGTTAAAAGAAGATCTGCTTCTATATTACCACTACTTACCACAACAATAAATAAATCTTTTGATGAAGACATATTTTCTGGTCAACTCAGATCCCTATTATCTATTACGTCAATGCCTATTATGAATAGCGAATCGAACGTGACTGGAAGCGAATGTTTTAGAGAAACTCATTTATTGGATTATTATCATTAAACTTCGTCCATTCTCTTATCTGACATACCTTAAACGTCGAACAAAAATTTTCCACAAAGTTTTTGTTTCTACAACCTATAATACCGCTATAAAAGAAGCTCGCAAAAACATTCGCTTCCAATCGAACGTTCGATTCGCTACTCATAATAGGGACCTTAAAATAGCCAAGGACATACCGATATATATAAAAAAAAGAGCTACAAGTAGTACATTATAAAATTATAATAAATCAAATCCATACTACAACTGAAATTCTTCTAAACATTAATATGCATACATGAACACAATATTAGAGGGATCAATTTTTTATTACATTTCAAGTAAGGTTCTAATTAAAAAATAAATTCATAAGTTCATAAATAAAAATTAAATCAACGTTCAAACCGATTTGCAAAAGTACTATAACATTTTATTTGATTTTATGTTTTTTTTTTACTTTTTGTTAATTTTTTTTTGTCTTTTGTTTTGAAGTTTGTTCATTATTTCTTTCTTTTAAAATATTACTTTTTCCGCTCCACAGCTTCGCATTATTAACTTAAATATAAAAGTTAATAAATATTTATTCTTCCTTTTTTGTTATAAAAGTTATTAAATTGTTACTCTGCAAGAGTAATAGAAAAATACACCGGAGCCAGCAGCGGTAGCGATACACCAGAAGTTATATTCAAATAAAAATGGAGAACTATCTTTCAAAAAAAGTTTACTTTATCTCAGTTTTATCTCTGTGTTTTGTTTCATTTTATGATATACCTCAAAAAACACACTTAGTTGAAAGACATTTCAGTTTTCTTTTTATTTTACTTTTTCAGTTCACTACAACAAAATCAAAACACAAATTTTTGGATCCCACATAATATATTTTTGAGAACATCACTTCTCCTTTTTATAAAACAAAGCATACAATTGAAAAAATTATGAAATATTTTTAATGATAAATGCACGTAGTATGTACTTTAAACGTTAGAAAAAAATTATTTAAATATAAAACTAACAACAAAACAATTTTTTTATAATTCAACTTAAAACTACAATGTAAATTGCTTTAACCCTTTTTTTCTTGAAAGCAACATACGAAGAGTATTTTTGGTTTGGCTTTAAATTTTAATTTGTACTATGATTAAATTGAATAAGATGACATTCAGCTATGTTATAACGATTAGAGCAAGCAAGACCTTGTTTTTAGTTTAGGTTGTATCATTTCTACCCCTCCAACTGCCGTCTATGGGGCTATTGCTTGCATTTTTCGTATTTGAGTTGCTATCGAGCTTTTCGGAACTGGATGTAGGAGTAGTTTTTCCATCATGCACTGTATCGTGTGTCATATCCAGATATGGCTTATATTCTTTCTCGAGCCTATTACTAGATGTACTGAGATTGTTGATGTTGCCGAAATTATTTAAATTGTTGTTGCATGCTTGTTGACGACGCAACTCTGAAAGATGACTCGTACTTAGATTGATAAGTGCATTCATCATTACTTTATTCCGTTGGTAGTCTTTACGTAAATGTTGACGAATTTCTGTGTGGCAATGTTCGTTATTGGTAACGATTATTTCTCCTGTCTCAGTAGTTGTAACCCGAGCTTTGCAGTTAAATTTGCGCGACAAATTACATTGCCAGTATTTTTTGTCCTTACGTACATACTGTATTCCGAAAGTATGACCGTCGTGAACTAGCAAAGGCTTACCTCGCTGGCTGAGCATAAACTCTAGCTTACCATGAAACCAACGTTCACCTGGGGCTACTATAATTTTCAAGGAGGAGTAGGTTTGAAAAGTTTAAGCTTTAGTAAGAATCGTGAGTAACGTATATTAAATGATCTAAATTCTAGATGATTAGTATCCCCAAATGAAGCACATACAATATTTGAAAGGCATTTTATGGGAGCGATTATGACTTGTATTATTAAAATTACATATATTCTTTTAATTTTTTTGGCTATAAATCTGTCACTCATAATAGTCGTACTTACGTTATTCTGCAATCAGCTTCTAAGAAATGAATAAAAATACAGATTTATGTTCTTAAAATTGCTTTTTAACGACTCCCAAAACAATTTCAATGTAAAAGAAGTAGGAATTCGGAGAGTTCCTTCTGACTAGAAAATTTAGGTTGTGTTTTAAAACGAATTGCTGTTTACATTCCATTCACATTTCATATTTATTTATTGTTCATTCTTTATGGGGCATTCCCGGTCCGGACGAGTACTTTTTTCAGTGCGACTAGTATAGTAAGTGGATAGAATATTTCTATACAACTGTTGTTTTTTTAAATTTTTTATTAAAATTTTATGTAAAATTAAAGAATAGTTTTTTGTGGATGAGTTTGTTGGGATTAAACACTTAAATATATATATATATATATATAAATATATTTAGTTAATAGTACTAAAACACTAAAACACAAACAAATACAACAACTTTTTTGATTTGCTTAGGCTCAAATATAGAATTATCCGAAGAAGAAGAAGAAGAAGAAGAAGAAGAAGAATAAGAACAAGAAGATGATAAAGAAGAAAAAGAAGGAGGAGAAGAAGAAGTTTTGACATTAGTAAAATTAAGTAAAAATATAAATAATCGTAAATGGAAACTAATAGGCTCTTGGGTAAAGTGTTGGTTTCAGCAAAGTTGGCATTACGACGATAGAGAACTTTAGTTGAATGTGATTTTTCATTGGCATTTTGAAATTATATTAGTGTTTAATTTTTGAGGCAGGAGGAAATGAAATATTGTTTCGGAATGCGCAATATTTCCGAATAGTATAAATTTTTTATTTTATCGATTTTTTATGATAATTTTGACCCATGGTAAATTAAGATTTTGTGAGTTCAATAAAACAATTTATCTTATTGTGAAAGGAATGTTATATCGTAATTGATAACACCATTATCTTTATCTTACAAGTTAATAATTTTAATTCAGGTTGTTATAAAAATAATAATAAAAAAAAAAAATTATAGAAATTTGCTGTTGTTAAATGTCCGCCTGGTAATGTTAAAAAAGCCGTCTTATAAAAACACTCAAATTTTTTTCAGATTATTTAAAGATTGCGCCTATACAAACTATCCGCTATATCCGCCTTCAATAAAGTGTCATGCCATTATTTCCTTTTTTTGAGTGCTTTATTGATTTAAAACAAATATTTTACGAAAATTGCTTTTGATTAGTTTAAACACATAACAAATGCTTAAAAAGGGAGCCCAAACAATAACATGCATATTTCCCAAAATGATGGCTAAATGAATACATTTTTTTGATTATACATCTCTTTATTATTGTATCTAAGTCAATAAATAAACACTAGAATAAGTAAATAAAAGTTTTTTATTAATAAAATATAAGATAAGCTGATTTGTTTTTTTTTTCTAAAGACGAACTTTTGTTGCTTAAAATTTATATAAATACATAACTTATAGATATATATTTCAAATATAACATCACCAACATAAGATAATTATTATAAAAAGTTATTTATAATAAATGTTAAATACAGAGGTTAATAAGTTTCTAAGTACGTAAGCAACAAATTCGTTTTTATAGATAGAAAAAATATTTTCTGATTTTTATATTTACAATTTGATGATTTAGCTTTTTTTGTTCATTCATGGTTGCTAAAAATTTATAAGGACAAATACATTTAAATTAAACCAAAACCAAATACATAGATAAATTTACATCTTTCCACTTGAAAAGAGTTTTATGAAAAATTTCAAATGCACCAATCACGTATACTTGTAATCGCAAGGCTTAGCGAAAAGCTTATCGGATACCATAGCAAGGCAATAACTAATTTTCTCAGACAAACTGTGTTGGAACTAAATATCTGAATTTATTATTACAGTCAATTTGAATTGGCTTTATTGCCTTGCTTTTGATTATTATCTACCATAAAGTCAATAAATTTAATTGTTCGAAACAAGGTACACCCAAGAAGTTTTGATTTCTTTGTACAAGTACACAAAACCATGTGATTAGTTTCAATAATAATGGTTGCATTGGTAATACGATTGGAAGCATACAATTACTCCATTTCTTTTGGGATAAGCAGCTTGAAGATCGATACTATCTGTAGAGATTGGCTTGTTGCATTTGAAATTAAATTAAATAGTTTTTAAAAACCTATTACAAGAAAAGAGATTGCACAATTTTTATCAGTTTAATTTTCAATTGCGAGCTGCATATACTTCATGCTTCATAACGCAGACTCTATGGTTACATGTTTTCAATTTTAAAGTTGTGAGCACTCCCTGGTGATATCGTGATAGAACTTATTATGTGCGAATGCTGCGACGAATTGTGGGAATCTTGACAATTGTTGCTAATATCATCGGGGGACACAGCAGAGTTAGGAACAAGCGAAGCTGTTGCATCGGGAACATGTGAGGATCCATTTCCATCACTTCCTTGTGAAGGTGATTCTAAGGCTACACCACTGGACCCACTGGGACCAGCAGAAGAGTGCATGGGTGAATCTATGTTCTCTATTTGGGACGGATTACTACTGCGATTCGATGGACTATTGACACAAGGACTCTCGGCCAAAATTGGTGTGATTTCTAAACTTGAAGGAGCTTGCGGTATTTGGTGATGGGAATGATGATGATGTGATTGCTGGTTCAGAGAATTCATTTGTGGCGAATGCTGTGCCGGAAGCGTATTCAGCATTGGAGCCATGTTAGACAAGTGCATGAGATTCACGTTGTGCATCATATTCTGTATGACCGAACTCTGACTGTGAGGCGATACATGCTGCGGTGGGAGATGATGATGACTAGGTGCGTTTTGATGCATTTGGTGATGAGAGGTATTCGAAGGTATACCCTGTGAAAGATGATGATGGTGTGGTGGTGGTGGTTGTTGTTGTTGTGATTGATGCTGCTGCTGATGGTTTATAGAAGCTAGGCTATGTTGCGACAAGTTAGTAGCACCCTGAGGCAGACGGATATTAGATAGAGTGTTGTTCAAATTTGCACTTGATGTTGGTATCTGCATAAGATTTCCACCGCTGTTTGGCACCATTAGACTCGGGTTGTTTTGCTGAGGGGGCATCATTTCTAATCCACCAGCTACATTTCGCATATGAGGTGGATGATTATGAACGCCGGTAGCAGATATCACACGTCCCTGATGAGTAATACATCTCGCTCGACACATACTGATACGATAAGACTTACACAGCCAATATGTCTTCATCCCTTGTTGGGTCGCCACCGTGTTGTTGCGATTAAATACGCAGTTCGCATGCAGTAGTGAGGTAGACGAAAGCATTGTCACATTACCGCCGCCTAGTTTTAGTTCGAACATTAATAAAATCATAATTTTCGTTCAACTTTGTTTTAAGACATTTTGTGCAATTACAAAATAAATGAGTGGATTAAAATGTTCGCTTGGATTTTTTTTAAAAAGAAGCTGTTATTTACAAAAATCTTAATTTGATAAAAATTTTACAAACAAAATGTTGAAAATCATAACAGAGCATATAAAGAAAGAGAAAGTCTTTTAACTATTGAAAAAATTGGGAGATAAAGCAGAATTGCATTTCATTTTAAAAACAAAGCAAAAAAGTAAAGAAAGAAAAAACCAAAAATTGCAGTGAAGAACAAATTTTTTTCATTTAATTAACTCCAATGTATTAATACTTTTTTTTTTGTAAATCAAGCGATTTTGAAATAACGACAGCAACAGAAAGGTTGTTGGCAGCATACTGTATCGTTTTTGTCGCATCAAGCTGATGGTACATACTCGTAATTGATAGCCGAATCTGTCGCCGAAGCAACTACAAAATTGCTTTGAGTATGTAGACTTTTTGTATCATTGCTGTTAAAAAATTCCAGAGCCGAATATTTGTCAAAGAACCGAAGAGGGAATATCGACAATCGACATGACGGACTGATTTTATTTTTTAATATTATCATTGTATATATAAACTGTAGTAAATCAAAAAGGCGATTTAACAATCTTATGGGCCGGAGGACACCGGTGGCGCAGCAATCGTTATTGGTTGATGGTGAAGTACAAAAGTCTACACAATTTTACTATAGTTTTTATATACAATGATATTATTGCCATCAATATTATTGTTTCACTATGCAATATATTGATCAATATCGATACGATATACGCGTAATGATATATTAATGAAATAAAGTACAGCAGGAAAAAGGTGAGAGGAGTTAAACCACTTGAGATAAGAGCGTTATGCACCTCCGCTTATTGTCTACTTGTTTACTCATTCTATTCAAGTGAGAAGTGACACAGAATACAATTATTATTATTCAATATTATCATTATGATCCTCTTTGCGAAGAGAAACGACTCCTGTTTATATTCTTGTTTATATTCAAGTGATGCGCAAAGTATATTAAAAAACAATCTGTAATATAAGAAATTATAAGATTTGTAGACATTAAATTTTAAAAAGAATATCAATAAAACTGCAAAACAAATTTTATATTTTGAGCAGTGTTTTTTCCGCGTGGCTTACAATTGAAGGTTTATTTGGAGTTTTTTAAATACATTATTAGAAAAAAAGGAAATAACAACAATAATAATAATAGTAAATATAACAATCTATAGTTACTAATTAAGATCCATTTTTAGGGAGACCAATTCATAGAATTGAGAATTTGTGATTAAAGGTTACAAGGAAAAACAAAAGCATTCTATTTGTTTCCTTGGGAAAACATTAAAGAAAAAAACCTTATGTATGTCCAAGATATCATTTCTTTTAAATATTAAATTAGCACAAAAGCATTGAATAAAAGATATTCTGTCGGGTATCGGGTTACACACATTTCCTTCATTTTCGAACTTTTATAGGAAAAATCTGGGTTAAACCAGTAAATTAACAAATAATAGGCTCATTCGTTGAACTTTATCCAGTTTTCCTTGACAACCCTCGTTAAATCACGAAATCATCATACATCTCTGTCATTTGAAGAAAAATACGTGTAAGAAAAAAGTTCATGTTCTACTTATATATGAAGATTCAACAACGAACTATATGAGCTGTACAGCGACATGGGCATAGCTAGAGAGAAATCGCGAAATCGCGAAAGGGGAACCCCTCGTCTTAGGTGGTGCAATCAAGTGGAAGAAGACCTCAACCGACTTAGAGTGCAAAACTGGAGAGGGCTCGCCGAAATCGAAATTTTTACTGAACAATACAATTGACAATAGCATTAGCAGATACCCTGTGTTTATAGATATGTTTTAGTATATAAAAAAAACTATATATATTAAACAAATTGCTTTGCGTAAAATTCATCAGCACGTTAGTTAAGGGTTGAAATAGCAAAAATCGTATCTTTTTTGGGCTATGCTTCTTTTGCAAACCATAAAAAAAAGCAAAGTAAGACGTTACTAAATTTAACATCAACTAAAAACTACAATGATAAACAAAAAACAAATAGAATGAAAAACAAAACCAAAATATGAACGAAATACAAAACACAATTTCATAAAAGGTATATTTTCTAAAAGTAGCATGCGAAATGCTGGTGTAGAATTTGATATTAGAATGAAATGCTATGCAAAATTGAAACATGCACAAAAAAAGCTACTTACTTGGGGGAATATCCATGTGATTACCAAAGGTTTTTGAGTAATCATTGGGTAGGTGCAAGTCGCTAGGATATTCAGGATTGTTTTTGTAAATATTGTAGTCAAACCCAAAATGTTGAGGTAGAGAATTTCTTAGTACTCCAGGGCTGGATATATGATCACTGTTCTCCCGTTTGACACTATTTAAATCAAAACGTGATTCAACCATGGAAATGTGAGGAATTGTTGAAAGAAAATTGTCTTCAGGATTGACGTGTTCCATGGAATCAGGACCCATATCGTGCTCACTGCTATCTGTGTTGCGCCGATATTGCTTTCTGGAGTAGATTGAAAGCGATTCTGTGCTATATTCAGGAAGACGTTTCAATCCTGGTCCAGTTTGAAAGGGATTTACGTTATCGGGTGGACTCTTAATATGTGAAAAAGGCATGGGCGAAGGTGACGACGTCGAAGACGAAGATGAAGGCGCGGGAATACTTGTCTTTGAGTCATTTACATTATTGTTTTCATTGTTATTCCCAGTGCTGTGTTTGTGACTTTGATTGGCTCCACTGCCACCGGTAGTTGATGTCGAAGTACTATGACTTGTGTTTGTGTTCGAAGTGCCTAGAACTTGACTGGGAGATTTTGGAGGAGCAGTCGAGCTGCTTGCTAGGCCTTTTATTTGAAGTAATTGAGCGATTTTCATAAAAGCTTGCAATTCAGTATGTTTTACATTAACTACTCCTTGGTACATAAACTGAAGCAACTCGCACATCACACTTACCGTCACATCTTTGAGAATAACTAAAAAAAAGAAGTTCAAATGATTAGTCAGGCGGGAGTAGTAAAAATACAACGATGGCTGTATTTAATTGTAATTTTATAAACATAATGAGTAAAAACAATTAATTTAAAAAAATAGTATACTAAAAATAAAAAATAAAGAATAATTCGGCGAGTCCTAAGTAACAATCATCACACCAATCTCCTCATCAATCTATGGCGGACGTATCTATATGCAACTTACAAGCCTACACGAGTCCTTTAAGGGTTAAAAAATTTTGGTCGATAGAAATTTTATTTTAATAAACATTATCCACTTAATTGGAGTCTGGGCGTGTACTATTCGGGAAGGCAACTTGGCGGCGCGGCGTCCAGATTTTACAACTTATAGAATAGTACACGTCTATTATGCTAACTATACCTCCACGCTGACACCACTGGGAATTTGGATGCGGAGATGAGTAAGTGTGAGTGTTGACAAAGGGCCGAAGAACAAATAGATCAACACTACTAATTTATTGCTCTGGCAACCTCAAATGTAGCAAGGAATAGTGACCTCGGAGAATCATCCAACACATTCTTCTGTCTCCCTTTATAATGATGACGCAAGATTTCAAAATTCAAAGTTTTTCTTCCCACTTTTAAACCTTTTCTCCTTCAACACTAGTCCCTGAAATGTAAGATCCTCAAGATTTTTTTTCTGGTTGCTTTTTTGGAATGTCTCAGCGTATGAATTCGACTTACAGAATCAAAGTTGGATTTCAGCAGTCAAAAAAGCAGAAACCCTTCAATGAGCTCCTCCGACATAAAGGTTTAAAGGTTTTTCAAGGTCGGCTAATACTAGGACAGGATATTGAAGTAAAGATGGTGGTGGATGCCCTCGTGGCGAGTCAAAATGACAGCTCTCATACCCCTGTAGCAGGGTACTGATTCCAGATTATCCGACCCTTTATACCCAAGGGGATACCAAAAAGAGTTGGGGTTTACTACCCAACCACTAAAATCTACACACTTCCGGAACAACCAACAACATCGGATAACAAATAACCGGATCTCCGGGCCTGGCAATAAGCGGACGTCGCCGTCGAGGATTGCTGCAATGCAGATATAACCGCCATGCCATCCAAAAAGTGCGATGGTATGGGCTGGGCATATAAAAGATGAAAAACTGCAGCATGCTATGGCGACTGCTACACACAACCGAAACATCGCTTGTTTGGGTGCGGATTTTTCGTTAGAGGTATAAACTCTAGTAAATGAGTGTACAATGACCAACCGCATCAAGATGGTAATTATACGCTCAAATTCGCCAAACATTAGCGTAAATTCCGCGATCGCCCCACAGAAGAGAAAGACGAGAATTCCAAAGATTTTTTTCTATGAGCTCTTCGAAAAAACAAATGAGCACTGCCCTAAACAGGACGTGAAAATTGTTATTGGCGATTTAACTCAAAACTAGGAAAGGAAGACATCACAGAGTAGAACCAGAGAGTCCACTTCAGCAAGGTAGTGCGTTTTGCCTACAAGCTAAACTAAACCGGATGCCCGCACTGGCCTTGACTTCCCACAGATCAAAGTCAGTTGAGTTTGAAAAGTAAAAAATTTTTTTTTGGTTGCAAAAAAAATCGATAATTTTTAATTTTCATACAGCCTAGAATTTAGAAAAATGAATTTAAGTTGCAGAAATTGACTTTTTTTTACATTTTGACCAGTATTTCACTGAAAAAGACAAAAATTAGTAAAAAATTTCATACCGATGCAGGCGTTTAGTTAAGTTTTTACAGTTCATACTAGTGAGCACAGAGCCCCAAACTCATAAATAGGACGCCATTTGAAAACTTTTTGCGGGTGTTTCGGGTTGAAGGGAAATGCAATCGGTAAGTATAGCTTGCATGACAAAACCTTCGAAAACGAACTCGGGCTAATCATAAGTTGTAGTAACAGTCAAACAAATTGACCATGTTGCGATGACGCAAGGCACTCTTCTAGTTTGGGAGATGTCCGAACTTTCCCAGGGGACTTCTTTGACTCGGAATACGAATGAGAGTTTCCTGTTCACGTGTCGCGCAAATTAACGCTGTGAAGAGATACGACGTCGTAAAGCTACATTCGCAAAAGATTGCCAGTGTCTTATTTAATCGAGTATTAACCTAAGTACATAATTGGTTGTTGCAAATTATTCAATCATGTCGATTATGGAATCCGCAATAGTCTATTCCCGCGGATCTCATCCGATCCGCAAGGCATCCGCATCCGCATTGAACGCAATTATTGAATCCGGCGGATGAACTGCAATGTCGATCCGCGACACCACTTTACCTTATCCTATACCACCTGTCAAATGGCTTCATTTGACTTTATTCAAGTGGCATTCTTCATCTGTAAAAAAAAGGAATAAGAAATTAAAACTTGCATAAATCTAATAAAATAAATTTTAAATGGACTCCGTAGCGTTTTTTTTAAATAGAAATGAAACTGGAAGGAAATCCGATGAGCTATAAGTCTCAGTCTCCATAACTTTTTGAGCTGCCTAATATTGTGTAGGTGAAACTAACTTGATTGAAAAGAAAAAGTTTAATAAAAAGAATTACATAATTCATTTATCTAAACCAGGAATGTTTTGGTGTTTGGTCTGTTTTTCGTTTTGATTCGTCACGATCGTGTTTGAACGTTGTATTACATTGATTTTTTGCCTACTACTACTTCAGATCGAAATTGAGTTGCATGTTAATTCAATTCTTTCAGGGGTTGATGATGTGCCAATTGTAAGAAGTCGACGCAAAATGCTTAATCCACAACTTTTATTCGAATTTTTCGAATAGTGTTGCAAAACACTAAAAAAAAACCTACACAAATGAACAAAAAACATAGTACCAAGAAGAATTTACATTCACTTTTAAATATCCGCAACAATTTTGGTGCGGATGAGAAACGCCAAAAATTGTATGGAGTGCGGATGAACAACGGATTCGGTAATACGCCTTTTTTAACCTGTGTTATCGACAGTCTTTTACTTTCACACCGTCGGATTCATTGCGGATTCGATAATAGCAATAATGTCAAAACTCGTGCGGATAGCTTCCGCAGTCCATTTTTCGGATTCCATAATCGGGGTGAATTTATTTTAACTAGGGTCGGCCACGACCACACACATATTGCACACACACAAACTACACATACACTCCTCACACACACTGCACACATACACTACACACACACACACTACACATACACTTCTCACACACACTGCACAAACACGCTGTACATAAGAAAACAACAAAAAAGCTCTGGAATATGTCTTTCCCATATAAAATACATGTAAAACACACCTGTTGATTTTAAGCAATTAGGACAGGTAGAAACAGGTAAAAATGATTGATGACACTTCTACTCATCAATACCAAACCACAAAAAAAAAAAATTAAGAGAATCGGTTGGAAAACAACAGAGAAAAAGGGACCCAAAGATTTTCCTTAGCCTATCTTGTCTTATCTTGTCTTCTTATATATAAAAATGAATCGCAAAATGTGTTGGTAAGCGCATAACTCAACAACTTCTTCTTCTTCTTCTTTTTCATTTCCGGCGTTACGAGTAGTGATCTTGAAGCGATCACAACTCTCCCACTTTTCTGCTTCACACTAGTGATCCGCCTGTGGGGTACGCATAACTCAACAACGCCTGGACCAATTTGGCCAATTCTTATTTTGTTGTGTTTGTTATTGTCAGGAGAAGGTTCTTATGACATAAAAAATTTAAAAAATTGCGTGGGTATTCCCACAGGAACGGGTTTGGGAACGGAAACTTAGAAACTACTAGACAGGTTTCTGAAACTATTTCAGCATTATTTATCAGTTACTTAGACTTTATTTCATCCCTATAACTACGGGAACAGAAACGGGAACAGAAACGGGAACCTTAAAGTTACTTGACTGATTTCAAAAATGCTTTCAACTCTAGGATGTTACGTTATCCTTGAGTGACATAGACTTATATTTCATTCACGTATTTCCACGGGTACGGAAGATTACCACAGGAACGGGGTTGGGAACGAAAACTTAGAAACTACTGGACAGATTTCAAAAACGCCACATAATCCCTTTCATGCTACATAATCCCAAAGAAAAAACGATTATGTTTTATCCCCAGATTCCCACTTAAGCGCAAGAACGAGAACGAGAACCTTAAAACTATAGACCCGAGCAACGCCGGGCGGCTCAGCTAGTTTATATATAAGATTAAATTAAAATAAAAAATAAAAAATTAGATTAATCCCAGTTAATCCAAAACCAACGCATTATGAAACGTTGGTTGGATATCTCGAAAAACATCGATGCAAAGGCTATTTGAAAAACTAAGAAGCGCAAAAGTCCAACCAGATGTGGAATTTTTGTTTAATTAAACCTATTAGGAACTGGTGGCGGACCACCGAAGCAAAAACTCTTCACTCCGCTAAGGTGGCTGAAATACTTAATCTAACAGCCGTCGAGGAAATGTCTAATGTTGCTTACTTTGGGGTTTCTACAACTACGTCACATCAAGATGATATAGAAATTGAAACTCTTGAGATTCAACATGATGGAGACATCTATGACTCAATGGTTGCGGATATAGAAAACGAAATGGTTGAAGAAAATAGTTCGTATGTTTGCAATAACTCTCAACGGAGACCTCAATCCAAAAGACGAACGACAGGAAACTCTTCAATAAGACAAGTTAAAAATCAAATAGTGTTCCAAAGTAATTCAAATGATTTGTTGAAGAACATCAATGATAGACTTTCATTGATTTTCTTCAACAAATAAAATAAGTACATATCAAAAAAAAACGAAACGAAACCATCGTTTATTATTTGTTTTGTTTTGGATAAATATAATTCGAGGTATGTTCGAAAATCGAAAATAATTGTATCACTTAATTGGCATTGCTGCGATCCGATTCTACTTTCTTAGGTGGTACCATTTCAAAGTAGAATCGGAAATGACTTTCGAATTGAATTGAAAGTAGAATCGAAATACACACTAGGCTCCCTGGGTTTTACTCGGCCTCCAAAACGAAACCTATGGTTCGATGAAGAAGGCAAATGCAGACAAACAAAAAACACAGCAAATGTTGATGCAAAAGAGAAGAAGGGCTGCATTACAATTATTGATGAAAGATGTTGGTTGAGGCTCAGGAATGTAATAAACTCGGTTTGAAGTTTTAAGGTTCCCCCTTTTCTTCCCGTATTCCGTGGGAATATAAAGATGAAACATTGTCTATGTTACTGAGGGTTGAGGGATAATGTATAGGATCCTAAAGTTAAAAGGATTTTAGATATCGGTCAAGTTGTATTAAGGTTCCCGTTTTTATTCCCGCTTTTGAAATCTGCCCAGTAGTTTCTAATTTTCAGTTTCCAATCCCGTTGGGAAAATGGGAGTTAAACCTTGACAGAACCATTCCTGGACTAAACTATATTAACCCTAAAAATTTCATAAGAATCCGTTGGCTGGTTTAGTAGTTAACATCGGACAAACAAACAAACATACATTCATTTTTGGATATACAGAAAGATCACTTTGATATATTTCTTACTTTAATGTTTGTATATAATGAAACATAACGAATATCACCTTCAAATGCAGAACTGTTCATTATTATAATAAACAAACTGTTCTTATATATACTATTCTGAGCTTTTGTTTTTTCCCTTAGAAAGGTTTTATATAGAAATGTAATTATTTAATATTATCCCATATTAAAAAAAAAAAGCTTTCGAAGATACGACTAGACACCCCATTTCCATCTTGCTTCCAAGACTTAAATGGTTTACCAATAGATGTGCAGAATAAAACCAAAAAATTGATGAAGTTTCTGCGGAAAAACTCATGCCTCTATATAACATTGAAACACGTTGCCTTTCTTTAAAACAATGTATATATACTGCACACGGGAATCATAGTAATTCAAATGTTAAGTTCGACCGAAAGAAACCGTGGTATACAGAATGCTTTATAGCTAGAAAAGCGTTGCTAAAACTTCTTAACATTTATAGAAAGTTCAATCTCGATGCAAGCAGAAAAAATTATTGTGATGCTAAGAAAAAGTATATAGTCCTTTGTAAAGAAAAACAACGTGACTACTACCATCGCATTACTGTTCAACTTTCAAGTATTCCCTCAGCAAAGGATTGGTGGAAACATGGCAAAGAGATAACGGTATACAAATCACGGCTATTGAGTTTATGTCACACTTCGAAAATTCTATTAATTCAGATCGGTTAACCAACGCGGAATATTTACTTAAAACACCTTTAGTTCAAATACCGTAACTTGATCACCCAAGCGATTTGAATGGAGTAAGAATTGCGATAGCATCTTCAGAAGAAAATAAAGCACCGGGTATATATGGAATTCCATATGAATTTTATAAAAATGCGAGTGGTTTCTTTATTGGTGAGGTCCACATTTTACTTAAAAGAATTTACGAAACAGCAACGATACCATCATCCTTCAACAAAGTAATTCTCTTTCCCCTCTTTAAAAAAGGTGATCCTAGCTTTGTATTTAATTATAGAGGTCTTTCGTCTTTAGACACCCTCTGCAAATTATTCACCACGGCCCTCTTAAATCGTCTTACAACTTGGGTTGAAAGTAAGAACATACTCAATGAATACCAAGCTGCTTATCGAAACAAATATAGCACTGTCGATCATATCTTCAACCTTTCATGCCTTATTCAACTGCAATTAAGTCAGAAAAAAAACTTTATGGTTGGTTCGTAGTTTTAAAGGCCGCACAACATCAATAGAGAAGCTCTTTTTCACAAACTTGTCACATTGGGAATTTCAACGAAAATGGTTCAAATCATTAAAATACTATTTCAAGATACAGTTGCAGCAGTCTGGCATGGAAACAGCGCATCTGATTTTTTTCCAACGAACAAAGGTGTTAAGCAAGGTTGTGTAGTGAGTGCTCCCCTTTTTGTCTTGTTTTTAAATGAACTCCCCATTGGAATATTTGTAGAAGGAATAGGCATAAATGTCCTCTTATACGCCGATGTCATATTAGTTTAAGCTGAGAGTATTGTTATACTTCAAGCGATAAATGGAACCTTGAAGTCACACTAGAGAGGTCGGAAATTGTTATCTTTAGGAATGGAGAACGAAGAGCGGTTTGTGAAAAATGGTATTTTAACTGCACAGAAATAAAAATAACAAAGCTGTATAAATATCTTGGCGTAGTCTTTACGTATAACATGTCCTTATCCGAACATCTCACAAAGAGGCTGGTAACATCAAAAAATGCTGTAATCGCAACGGGGTTCAAATTCGTAAAATATTAATCCGTACCTCATTCAGCTAAGTTTAAAGTTCATGATGCAGCCGTTAGATCCATAATGTACTACTGTGCACAAGTATGTGGGTACAAAGAGTACATACAATGTGAGAAACTTCAAAGATTTTTTGTCAAAAGATGCTTTAATCTACCTGATAATACATTAAACTACGTTCTACATATCGAAACTGGTCTGCCAAAATCGTTTCTTACTACTCTCGAAATACATTTTACATATATGCGTAAAGTTTTGAGTTTACGCAGCTTTAGACTACCACAAATACTTTCAACAGCTTTACATATATGCGTAAAGTTTTGAGTTTACGCAGCTTTAGACTACCACAAATACTTTCAACAGCAGTACTCCGCAAAAATAATTACTGGGCCCAGGAACGGTCAGGCCTTCTCCACGAGACTGGCATCCTTGTTGACTATGAAACCAGCAATTTCGAATGGAAACAGACTCATCACAACATGATTTTAACTAAACTTAAGGAACAACAGTGGAATGCTTCTACCGAACGGGCTTTACAATCACAATTTCATGATGAATACTGCAATCTATTCTTCACAGAGGTACCCAATTATTTTGATGACTCGAACTCACGAGAAATGATAAGTCTGCTCTTAAGAACACGATGTGGGCTAGTTAATTTGAATGCTAGGGCATTTTAGCGTGACACTGTTGGCTTATGCACGTTATGCAATCTTGATGCAACTGCGAACACCTACCACTTCGTCAGCGTTTGTCCTATTTTCAAATCCTACTGAAGAATATTTCCAGGAGCCGAAAGAATTGATCGAAATGAATTTCTTCAAATATTGAATGGCAAATGTTATTTAAACCTTTAAAAATTCTTAAAATATGCTCTTGATTATCGCAACTTAATTGTGAATGAATATAATTATGACTTGACAGATAACTTTAACAAGTTATTGTCTCAACTAATTTTGTAAACCAGAATAATCTTGTTTTTATAACTACTTTTTAAATAAAATAAAATTAATTTACCTATCTATCTATCTATTAAGAAAATGCTTCCTGGAAATACCTTTGCAAATTCAATGAAAAAACATTGAGTTATTATCGACTTATCATCTTCAAAACAACTGATCAATAGTGTATCATTATTCCTTTTTGTATGTACAGCACATGTCTCAATATCGATAAGACCACTGGCAATAAATGAGATGCTGCGGAAAAAATAAAACCCCAAACACACATGTTTATCACGACAAACGACGTTCTTAACGTTCCCATAGAAAAACAACACAGACTCAATGTTTTCTGCTCTGTTTCGAGGATGATATTCATCCAATAATAAAGAGGAGACCCCTAAAGTTTATCAATATTGTTTAACCTAAATTGTATAAATATACGCTTAATATAAAAAACCAATCGTATTTGTTAAGTCTTATCATCCACACAAAATTCAATGATAATTTCTGTTATGACCGCTTGTTTGTTGTTTCTGTTCTCTAGATGCATGAAGTTTTAACTATTTCTATACAAGTATTATCTTTAGAGTTCACCGGGTTAAGAATACGACATCAGCGAAACAGTGATAAGCCCAATTTATGTCTATATGTTTCGATCAAAAGAGACCAAAATGTATAGTATCGTATTTGTATGAGAACAAGTTATAATTTATGAACTTCTGCGTATATTCGTCAGAAAAATGTTTTCAAATAAACATAATACTGACTTTTGAGCTAAATATGGCTGAAAATGAAAATTATACATACTCTGTTATGATATTAACGCTTTGGGGTGGCGTGTTCGACAAAAAAGGCGGATTATATTTTTAACTTTCTTTTTCATCAGAAAGTTCAAAAATGGAAAACTGCTGGTGTAAAAAAAGACCTGAAAATGATTTATAAAATTTCTCAAGCTAAACGGTTTTTTGAAAATTAAGATTAAAATAATGTTGAGAACCAATGCACTGAAAGTTAAAAAATAATTCAGTAGCTTCTTAGTATTATCTGTTAAAAATAAAGAAACTCTATGTTTACCAGGCATTTTCTGAAAAAAAAAAAAAAAAAATGACCTCAAAGTCAAAACTTTGTTTGGGGAAGAAAATTTGAACAACGTTTTAAAATCTGGCAACTCTAAGCCTATAGGAGCCAAACTTAAATACAGTTTTCAAGATCATTATTTCTACAAAAAATTAAGTCTTAAATCAGGTCTTTACCATTAGTATTGACAGAGAAATCGAATTTAACACAGGTCAGGTTAGCATTTTTTTAAATTGCCAAAAAGTGATGTCAAAGTTGAGAAATAGACTTTACTGTACAACAATTGTTTTCTTAGAATATGACCAAGAATCACACCCCAAAGTATGTAACACGAATTACGAGACCTGTATAGCCATCTTCACTCTGTTCTTCACTTTTTTCAAAACAACATCTGTTTACGGTATTATGACACTATTCAAGGAATAACTTACGTATGTCATATCCCTTTTCTTAGCCTTTAAAAATGATACACAAGGTTTGTTCGTTGAAGCCCTGGGGTCACCCTGGCGTCGCCACATAGGGTTTTTGAGAAACATAAAGCCGCCCTGAATGTCAAACTTAGTGTTTTTTGGGCCCTAGGGTTGACCTAGGTTTTCCCTCAACTGGCCCTAGGATTTTGCTGTGGCGAGTTGGGGGCTGTCAAATGGCATGTATTTTTTTTAGCGTTTTTTGGGAACTGGAAAACCCATATTCTACGAGCGCTCCACGAATCCCGTTACCCGGTCAGAATATTAGAAAGAAAACTTTCATAAGCAAATTAAATCGCCGAAAACGTCTTCAGCTTGCAAAAACTTATGAATTCAAAGGAACAGAGTTTTGGGATAATGTAATTTTTTCCGATGAAAGTAAGTTCAATATCTATGAGTTTGACGGACGTGAAACGTGAAGAAAAAAACACAGAGCTTGATCCAACGAAGGAAACCGTTGCCAATTTGGAAAACCCGCGCGATTACGACGAAAGATCACTTTAAAAGGGTTCTTTATGAGAATGGCCTAAAATTGGTCAGCATATCACTAAAAATTTGGTAAACTCAATGCTTTCACTTATGAAGGCAGTTATAAATCCAAGTGGTACTTTAAATTTTTCTTAGCTGCCTACTTACTTTTGTGATATGAATTTGTTACGTTTTTAGTTTGAGCGGAATATTTTCTTAGTCTAAGTAATTTGTTAATTTCAAATGTTTTTTTTTGGTTTGAAATGCAATGAATTACAAAAAAAAAATCTTTTCTCATTTATTCAATTATAAAAAACGATTGTTTGAAGGCAAAAATAATTAAATTTAAGGCTGCTTACTTACTTTTGTGATTCACTGTCACATTCCATTGAAATTCGATAGATTTATTCTCAAATCGAAAACTACTCCTTTCAATAGAACATGTTTTTAGGTTTTTTGTTGGTAGTGAAGGTTAAATTGATGTTCACATATATGTTCATATATTTTCATATTTTGTAATGTTTTCTTCAGCAAATTATTGAATTTTAACTTATTTACTCGTTTCCTAATTATTTATAACAATTTTTTCAACCCAACGCTGGCACAACAAATTGAAAATAAGCATATTATTTTCCATTTAAAGTTTGCCAGAACAAATGTTTTTGCATGTGTGCGTGGATTCAGAGTAGATCTCCCAACCAAATGTGAGTAGATCTTTGGCGTTTAGAGTAACTACGGATCTACTCTTTTATTCAATGAAACATGGAAAATGGGAAAGGAGTAAATCTGTGCCCATAATTTTATTGGCGTTTAGAGTAACTACGGATCTACTCTTTTATTCAATGAAACATGGAAAATGGGAAAGGAGTAAATATTTTCACAAAAGGAGTAACTCTTTTCGACAATGAAAAACGATGAGCGTCAGCAGACTTAAGCTGCCGAATGTGAAGAAGTGTTTTCAAGCACGAAATGTTAGTTTTTTTTTGTGGTTAAAACTTTTTTCAGCATGGTAGCTGAGAAGTGAGAACTGCCAAAATTATCTCATAAGCCAGTTATTAAACTTTGTAAGTCTTATAACAGAAGCAAGCAGTTTTAATTGTGAGAAAACGATATTTGAGTCAGTTTATTAGGGGAAACTTCATCAGTGGCTTAAGTCTTCCTTCGCTGTAATTTATTTTTAGATCTTTGTTATAAATGCTGAAATTTCTCCTTTTTTTAACTATTAAAAATGCAATTTGCGTAAAAAGAAAAAGAGCATAAAAAGGAATGTGGTTCTCAAAGTATCATTGAAACTGCAATTAACGATCGAATAACTCTTAGCCGGTACACATACGGTAAGTCTAAAAAATTTGAAAGCATATCTCCGGCTAAGCGGGAGACTTGAGCCAAAAACCACTTGCGTGTATATTAAATTTATATGACTTATCTTAAAAAAAAAAAAATACATTTATCTTTAAAATACTGTATACAACATGCGGCGTAAATAAATACAAAAAGTGGCTCAAGTATCCCGCCTTTTTCCTATCAAATTAGGTACTGTAGAACTGGGTTAATCACCACGAAAGTTCAAGGGCATAGTTGGCACGAGAAATATCAGAAGTAAAATTTGAATATCGAGAATTGACTCCTGGTTTACAAGGTTTACAATGGTGGTGGAATTAAACATACCCATATTTTGAAAAGTATTTTATATAAAATAAATAAATAAACAAGTTCTTACTGAATCGAAAGAACAGATTGCTTCGTTATTTGCCATTATGAGGCGTTGTTTTAACATGTTTTAGCATAATCTCCATCTCTCTATCTACATAACTATTTTTAACCTATTGCAAGAACAATTTTCGATTTAAACAACATTAATCGAACTTTAGCAGTGCCCATAATTGTATTGGAAACTAAATTTAAAATTGCTTAAAATTTTTTTATTCAAGTAAATAACCAATGCGATGTGAAATTTTTTAAAAGTTATTTTGATATCTTAAGTCCAACAAACTAAGCGATGTAAGAATTTTTTTCTCAACATTTTAAACTAAAAATTAAAATTTGTTTTGATATCTTTAAGGTTCAATAAAGTAAGCAAAAAATTTCGAATAAATTAAATAGAAAACTTAATTCATATGTTAAAATTATAAACTAAGGGATGCACACGTGTTCATAAACATAAACATGATTGTTATCAAACAAAATTATATCTTGATTTAACGAAAATAATAACTAATGCTTATATCTTTTTACTTATTATTGCCACTTTAAGTTGAGATAAATTTTCACTCGATAATCAATAATAAGTAGAACAAAGTACAAGAACTTGGAGACATGCAAACAATTTAGTTATAGTCTTTTATTACCAGAAGCTTATCGTAAGATACCACAAATATTATGTACTCAAAATCTTAAGCTACGATAATTCTATAACATTTATTGTTAACTTTGTGAAGAACGTATTTGTGTACACATAAACGACGATAAAAGCAAAGTAGCAGCCCTTTAACAAGATATTATAGCCTGTGACCAAAAAGATTACGCTTTATGATAAATAGATAAAGAAATACAAAACACTTTTCAAAATATGATCATTGGTGGTATTAGCATTAGCTCTGCTACTTGATAGAAAAATAAACCGATTGATAAATTAAACTTTCCTGTTCTGTATTTTTTATTACGTAGATTTTAGAGTAATAAGAAAGAGTCAAATTTTTACCTTGAACACATAGCAATTTTTAATTGGGATTATAAACATGCTTCGTCTTCACTGCTTGGTTTTTGGGAATGATAAAAACTAAGTAATAATTTTTAACGCTACTGAAGAAGTGCAATATTGTCAGTTTAATTGTTATCATATCAGGCTGGAAAATGTGTTTTATTGATTTATTGAAATTTATAAAGGCTTCTCAGGTTGAGTATTTTTATATCAAGAACACTTTTATCGAATAACTTCTTACCGTGAGCTTTATACATTAGCGAGCAAACATCAAAGTTTTCATGTTATGATAAATAAATAAATAAAAATCTAATGTTGACATACGACCGACTTCTTATTCTAGGTATCCGCTTTAATGTTAAATTTCATTCAAAGTTGGCAAATTATGTAAGCATAAGTACAGAGTGAAAACTAGTTACTGATATCATAGTTGACATTATTAGGTCCGTTCGTTGAACTTTCCCCCGGGTTGACCCAGGTTTTCTCGACAGCCCTATGAGTTGTCAAAAAATCCTGGGTTTTCCGGTCCTCAAAAAACGCTAAGCCACAAATCACCACACATCCCTGTCATTAAAAAAAAAATACAGGCCATTTGACAGTTCTCAACTCTCCACAGCAAAAAGGGCGAGTTGATGGAAAACCTAAGTCAACCCTATGACTCAAAAAACATTTAATTTGACATTCAGGGCGACTTTAGGTTTCTCAAAAAAAAAAAAAAAAAACACTTTGTGTGACCCCAGGGCGATCCTAGGGCTTCAACGAACAAACCAATTATTGTATCATTATTTGACACCCTTTGAACATTTTGTGAATGATCTCCATCCATGTCTTTAATTGTTTCAGCAATTGTATACCCACAATCTAGAAGCAAATATAATTTCAAATCAATATTAGAGTCATAATGTGTTTATTTGTATGATTCCTTCTATTGACATTTCACTTTTTGGTTAGGTTAGGTTTAAATGGTTGTCGGGAAAAGAACTGACACACTTAGACCAATTTTAATCCATTGTGATACCATTTGAAGTGTATGAGGGATACCTCAATCAACTAAACCTTTTGGGGCTTTTAATAAAGGCAAAGTGAAGGATGTTTGCGTTTACCAGATCGCTTGGCTTATCGAGGAAGTAGTTTCCTAGATGCAGTTTTCTTTTGAGGGAGAGTGCAGGATGTGAACGGAGGAGGTGTGAGATCAAAAAAGCAGAAGTCGTATGAATAAATGTCGAGCTTTATGGCGTGTCTACCTATGAGGCAATATCCGGTATTGACATTGATTACGGAGCGTGCAATCTGTTTATAGCAACTGTCTGTATGCGATTTAGATCTAACTTTGGCCGTTTCTGTTTTGTAGTAGTGGTATTCGTATTGAACCACCTGTTGTTTGTTTTATTCATGACATTTTTTTTAGCATGAGTTTGCATGAAGCAACAGGTATACCAATGTTCAATTTATGCTGTTTGAGATCGGCATAACGGTTCCATTTCTGGTTAGTTCGGCACCCAAAAAAAGGTGAATGTCTCGATGAGAGATAGTCGACAATTGAAAGCGTTTTCTGAGTCCGTGGTTTGGACGGCGGAATGAGAAACTTCAATTGACCAATGTTGTTATTGGTCTGTTGGGAGATACTTGGCTCTGATACGAATGGCTGCAATGGCAGCAATTTCAATGTACGTATATCGATATTCGAATTAGGATGTTTCTTAAAAAAAAAAAAACATTGGGAGCGTTCAATAATCGTATTCGGATAGTTTTTTGTTCTTGTTTACGTGTTAAGCATTAAGCAGAGGCATACGGCCTCAAGCTATCTAAAGGTATCCGAGAATTTCCGGAATACTGGAAATCAGCTGATAGAAAATTTATTTTTGTTTCTTTTCATGTTGGTTTTTATTTAGGAGTTCATTTATTTTAGTATAATTAGTGACTTAAGTTGCATGGAAAACCGAAAAGAATAAATTCTAATCTTTTAACAGCGATATTTTCGATGCTTTTCTGTTTTTAAGAGCCGAATCTTAATGGTTTTACAGCTGCTGTCTGCATCAATCTGGAAAAAGATATCTGAATCGTTCAAAAAGGTATCTAAGATACGGTTATCCAGTATAGCCTAGGTTCTTGAACTTGCAAAATGAGTTTGATTTTAAGATAACATAGGTTAGAGCAGAGTCAGCTGGTATCTAAAATCATTAACCAGCAACGTTAAAACTATTGGACCAAAATAACTTCCTTCAGTAACACCTGATGTATCATTTATTTCTTTAGAGTAAACATCGTCAATAACAACAAATTGTATGCGATCGTATAAATAGACCTTGCGACCTTTCACCATAGACACTTTTCATGTCATGCTTAAGCATGTTTATCATATTGAATGAATAATTGCTTGTAGTATTTCATTTAAATGAAATTTTTGATTTTCAATTTCAATCAATTTGATAAACATGCTTAAGCTAAAATGCGTCTGGCAAGCAGAAGGTAAAAACCAAATCGTCTTGGACCGACTTTTTATAATCAGGGGAATTTTTCTGATTTTTTGATGTATCATTTGTGTGGTTACCACTTCGACCTCAAAATCTGGAAAATTACCATTTTCGAACGCCCACCCCCGCCCCCGGCTGAAAAAGAAACCTACCAGACGGTTGAATCTGAATCTGATATAATGGTGCGGGTATCTACACATAAATATATGTGCATTATTTTTGGTTATCACTCCACTCCAAAAATTTGCTTCCAGCTCTTGGTGTAATAGGTTTGTTAGTTGAAACCTTGGGTTAACCCAGTCGCCACAAAGCGTTTTTTGAAAAACCTTAACTCGCCCTGAATACCAAACTGAGTGTTTTTTGAGGCCTCAACTTGTCCTTAAGTAGCCCTATATTTTTGTTGGTATGCATTTTACTCCAAATGACAGGAATGTAATTTCGCTATATACCTCTAAGCTCTAACGACAAGTCCGTACCCAAATAAGAGTATGCCATAGTATATGTAGCAGTTGTTCCATTGCACGGATACATACATACATGGCGGATACGTCTGCTTTCCAGTGTAGCGCACGGTTGCCGTTGTCAAGAAAAAAAACCTACCAAACTTTTTAAAAAAACCTACCAACTCAATGAAAAACCTACCAAGCTTCATTTGAGTTTATTTTTCGAAAAAAAATATTTAAACAACATAAGAAACTTGTTTTCGCATTAAACCATAATTATTTTTCATAACGCACAAAAGTTAACATTTTATTATATTAAATCCCAATTTGTTTCTTAGTTTGGTTTTTATTAGGGACAAATCAAAAAATTTATTTTCTGCTGCTGTGTGAGGTAGGGTCAGTAAATAAAAACGAAATTTGTTAAATCTTTATATTTCGAAGTGCCAACAAAGCCATGAAAAGCGCATTCTCAATAAGCCGTTCGGAACCGGCGAAAAATTGTAGGTCCCCTTCATTCCCTCACAAGGCATGGTTGTGAGAAATGCGCTAGGCCCAGGGGCTCCTCGCTCTGTTGCGCCACCCTATTTATTTATTATAACAAAGAACTTAAAGCTTCGACAACCGAATGCTTGCATTCAACGCACCGGGAGTTTGAAAACTAATGTCAGTTTTCGTCGCTCTGATTGGTCAAAAGTGTCGGAAGTTTCAGTAAGATTTTTCAGTTTTTCGAAAATAGATTTTCAGACGGAGAAAACAGTCTGAAAATTCTTAAGATAAGATTTAGTTGTCAAAACAAGAAAACAACCTACATATTTCACAATCGGACAGTACTCGATGTTCTTGGGTTAGATTTTTATTTTACTAGTTTAAGCTTACTTGTTGAATTGAAATTAATTATTATTGATGTTTTAATTGAAATATATTTTTGATTTTACATATACGATTTTAACTTTTTTCATCAAAATTGAGTGAATACTACTGTACAAAAATTCTTAGAAATCGAGTTCCTGAATTTCAAACTGGGAAAATCTGTTTACTTTTCCTACTACATAACTACATAAATGTAGAATCGAAAGGCGAATCATCGTTCAATCGTCTATCGTAGATTGCGTCGTCAAACGATTGTTTCAAATAATCTTGCTTTCAGTGGTTGGTGGAAAGAGAGATCTTACTATCGTCTTAAGCTACGTGCAGACGGCATATAAAAAGCCGCACATATGTGCGGTTCTGACGTCACATAAAAAGTTGTAAATTCAACGCAAATGCTATACGTAAATCAGTGTACGCAAACTCGCATATAAGGGTGTTCAGACGATGTGCGGAATCTGTCCCAAAAGCCGCACATTAGTTTGCGTTGATTTGCTCGCACATCAAATGTACGCAAATGAATACGCACATTTTTCGGTCGATGTGCGACATGTTCACACGGTATGCGTAAAAATCCGCACATCACCCATTTGCGTTCATATGCAGGTTTGCGTTAATTCAATAAATTGTTTGAATATTGTGTTTTATTTATGGGTTGTGGTTGTTGACGAAGCTTATCCGTACATAAATATAAAAGTGCTGAAATTATTTGAAAATTTCGAAAAGAAAGTGGGTTACTACTGCTGTTTTGGCATTGGATATGATTTATCTGCAATCAATTTTAATGTTTTCATAATTAATCAATAGAAAAAAAATAACAAAAAAAAAATTAAATAAAATATTCAAGTCAACAAAATAAAAAAAAAAGAACATAATACTCAAGAGACAAAATAATTATTTCAGTACGTATTGTACTCATGAAAATAAAAACAGCCTACTACCAACACACTTCGCTTCGCTCACTTTATAATTTTTTTTTATTGAAAACCGATCACAATTATGCTGTGCAACTACTACTGATTTGCGTAAAATATGCACATTTGCGTTGTCCTATTTTCGTGTCACCGCACATGATTTTGAAGATCGCACATGCACGCACATACACGCAAACTGTCACAAAAAATGTGCGAGGGTGTTCAGACGATTTGCGAAAAAGCCGCACATTTATGTGCGGTTTCGCCGTCGCACATCGTCCGCAAACCATTTGCGTGCATGTGCGGACTGTCCCAAAAGGGTGTTCAGACGATATGCGTCAATACTCGCAAATTATGACGTAAAAATGACGTCAGAACCGCACATATGTGCGGCTTTTATATGCCGTCTGCACGTAGCTTTACAAATTTTGGGAATTTTTCAGGGTCTTAAAAGCGTATTTTTCTACCTAAAATTCAGACGATAGTCGTTTTAACTGCGTGAACACAATGGGAGCCGCAGACGCAATACGCAGCCGGTGCTGAAAGAGCTGTCAAACTGTGTCGTACGTGTTTTTTAAAAACTGCACACAATGCAGCTGGACGTCGTACGTGTTTTTTGACATAAAGTCTGTATTGATGTCAGCTTGCATGAAATCTAATTTACGAGTATATCAAATTTGAGTTTGTGAAAATAAAATAAAAGCTAGAATGGAAAGAGAAAATGAAGAGATGGTTTTTTTGATGGGTGTAATCCAGATTTGTTATCTGGCTTTACAATATTTCAAAGAAAAAAAACGAAGATGGTGGGTACGACCATTGTACCAAAACAGAAAAACCGAAGGATATTATGAAACTAAAAATTTAATTCCTCAGATATGTTTTTCCACTCCTTGGCTTTCATTTTAACATTTTTATAATTTCTGTTACACAAATTCCATAACACCTCTCGGCTTCGCACTGCTTCAATAATTTTTTCCGACTCGTTCATCTTCTACCGCCTTTAAAACCAAAACAACTTTATTCAGTACGCACGTAAAAGTTAAAAGTTAGCCAACTCTTCCGTCTGCGGCTTGCGGCGCGTAGTGCGTTGCGTATGCATTGTGTTCACATCAATGGATTTGCTACTTTTTAATATTTTGACAGTTCTTGCGGCTCCGGCTCCGTTGCGTATGCGTATGCATTGTGTTCACGCAGTAAATGTTACAGAATCCGACAACTGGTCACATTTGTGTACTTTTTTTGAGAAAATTGATTAGTGATTATTTTATTTTTTGTAAAAGATGTTTAGTATGTTTTAGAAAAAAAAAACCTACCAAATTGAATTGAAACCTACCAACCTACCTAAGCTGAAAAAACCTACCAATTTTGGTAGGATCCTACCAAAACGGCAACCGTGAGTGTAGGGCATCCTCTAATTCTCCAACTAAACTTATTCCGTTAAGGAGTTTTACGTTCCATGTGCGATCCTGAGGTTTATTCGTTTGCTAAAGTCGCAGTCGGTGAAATCATTATTGTTATTCGAAACGGTTGGTTGTTTCAGAACTATAGAATTTCAAAGTGGGTTAAGTAGCTAACCTCACGCAATAAGGAGGTATAGTAAGAACAGTGGATGACATACGCTTTCCCAAATAGCCCCAACCACAAAGAAATTCATTTTCCTTTAAAATCATGTTTTGTCTTCTTAAAACAGATCAATTTGTTGAAAACGAATATCTTTCTCATATTTAGCCATGTAAAATGAACAGCTGAAGCAAGTATCTAGAAATTGATGAGTAGTAAAGGCCCTATGCTGCTACACTAACTTATCAAAAATTGAATTATGTTTATTAAAAAAAAAAAATTTTATGAATAGTTAAGTTAATAATTAACAATTGTGAGCCCAACTCGGTTTTGGTATAGGTTAAGAATCAAGAGAATGAATATAAATTCATCTAATTTTACAATTTTTTTACGTCGAGTTTTGAGTTGAGCACTTAAAAGTTAAAAGTACAAAATGCTACATAATTACTGAACGGTTTTTGAACTGGGAAATTGAATAAACATGTTAATAGATATATTCATTTCGATAACGAGCTGCGTTAAAAACTTTCAAAGTACACTCATTTAAATAAAAATTAGAATCCTAAATAGAGGTTTTCAGAACTTTAGATCCATATAATAAAAAAATATAGAGCAAAAGTGAACGACTGAGGAACATACATAGTACAAATATATGTGGCTATACTATATACAGCATTTTAAGCTGAAAAAAATGTATTATTAACTTACTTATGGGATGCTTGCAAGGATTTGAAATGAAGATCTCTTGGAAATAGGGACTACAAATAGCCAAGACAATTTTGTGAGCATGTAGAAGTTTTCCATCACAGGCCAATGTCACATCCACCAGGTCACCACGATCATAAAGATTTTGAAACCCACTTGCGATGTTGTCTTGAAAATTATTCCAGCAAAGAGCAAATTCATCATCCATTTTTACAATCAATAAGCAATCTCTTATGAGCTCCAAATGAAACAGAAGGTTTCAATTTTATTTCGAATTTATACCGCTTGTACTTTCCTTGAATTTCTTTAATCAATTTCTTTTATTTTGTTTACTTTTTCACTTATATTCTGACATTTGCACACAGAAAAGGCAGTAGCTATTTGTTTGGAGGGCTTGTGGTGGACTTAGGTTTAACTCAAATAGTTTTAGAATGCTTAGTTTATTTTCTAATTGCCACCAACAACTGCTAATAGCCACGGATTTAATATAAATGATAAATAACAAGTTAAATTTTTTCAGGCACACTTTCTTAAAAGACCATCCATGTTAGTTAAGTGTCACAGGTCGACTGATTTCCTTGGGTGATTGGTATAACGTATAACGTATAAGCAATAAAATATAATGAAAAATCGAATATGGCAAGTCGCTTAGAGATTTCTATGTGTGCAAAAGAGAAAACTAGTTCATATCAGAAAATCAACAATTCCTATGTAATGCCAAACCCATAGTTAAAAACAACAGCGCAAATTTATAGTCAGCACGTTTTTAGCCGCGGGGCTACCTGAAAAATATTAAAATGAATGTGAACAGTATTAAAATTTTGACAGTTAGGTAAATGAAGTAAAATTAATAGACTTAAAAAGCAATAAAAAGAATAAACACCACAAAACCAGTTTGAAATCTGAAAATAAAGTGGTGTTTATTCTTTTTATTGGTATTATGGTCTTAGTAATTTCACTGACACAACTTTATATTCAGTTGAATGCGTGTATCACAGATACATATCGTGTTACAAAAACAACAATGTAAATAAATGGAAGTGGGCAAGAGAAGTAATGGTTTTTTGTTTGTTTTTTTTAAATTTGGCGTAGACTTGGCAGCACTAACAGTGAAAAATTTCGGTGTCAATTGAAAATGTTTAATCCCAAAATAAGAACCAGTCACAGATTTTATGTACTGTTTTGGTTTCCCAAAATTTGGGACCCAAATTCAAGCAAGCATTTTGTCATTTGAAAAGTAAGAAAGCATGAATGAAAGAAGACAAGATTACGACAGTTCGTGTTTCATTTTTGATTTTTCTGCGCACATACGTCACAAGAGACATTCATTTGTTTATTTTGTTATTTTTGTAGAGTGGTCTTGTTGAGTGGACTTCTTTAAAAAAATAAAATAGAGAATAATAATGATAAATGTGAATAAATACTTACTTTACTTTGTTATTTGTGTATTTATGTTGTTATTTTGAGTAACTTCCTTTTCTGTGGTTTTGAGTTTTCTATTATTGCCCGGTTTAGTGTTCGTATACGAAAGAACATTCGTGCTCGGAAAAAAAGTGATTTAATTTTTGAGTCCAGCGCAACATCTTCGGCCAAATCTTTTAATATTTGCAGATAATTCGTGCATGTGACCAAATCTTCACCGTTGAAAGATGTAAATATAGCTTCCAATTCGTTCATGCGTGACATTAATTCTCCGGATGGCTTCATCAGTTGAAGTGTCCGTATCGAAGGAAGTGGAAACTTGTTTTTTTGTAGGAGCCTATATGCCTTTGCACTCGCTGAGTATAAGGTTATAGACCTCGCAACGTCTGCTTCTGACCAATGTGTTAATTTAGAACCATTTTTCAGTTTTCGAATTTGGCCGTAAGTGAAAATGGAACTCAATTTTTTCTCCACATTTTTGTTTTCGAACCTACTTTTGGTCAAAGATGTTCGGAGCTTCTCTTGATTTGTCGTTAACAGTTTGATTTCCTCTTCTAATTTTTGTCTATAAACAAACAAATCAATAAAGATGCAATATAGTTGCAATTCCTACATACATTTTTGCTACATGCTCTGCAACCTGAATTTGTAGAAAATCGCAGTTCTGACAAGAACTGATTTGTATATCATTGCAGCAGTCTTCATTCATGGCTCCAGATATACATGGCGGAACTTCCTCTTCCTGTAACAAGGCTTCTACAATCTTCTTATCTTCTCTTCCTTCAATCCTTTTTTTTCTGTTTCCCAGAGTGGAATCTACATCCATGTTTCCAGTTTCCAGGTGTAAATGGAGGGAAAAGAACAAGGTTTCAGTATGAGCCGTCTATAACTCGCAAACCCTAAAAAAATTTTAGCACCTCTAAAAACTATGCGTGTTTCTGTGTAGTTACCCATTTCATACTGGAGGTTCTTTTCGAAGTCATCTGGTTCAAAATGCTCACTGCACATCCTTCCTGTCTTCGCGTTAAATCGGTCTTTCCGCTTACAGAAATGAATCCACTTCTTAAGTAAAACCAAATCTTTTGGAAACGTAAAGAATGATACATTATCCTTATTGTTTGGATCGTACACCCGCACACAGCACAACGCATATTGAATTTTTAAATTTAAACTTTTGAATTACAAATATTGCCCGTATCTTCCTATTGAGTTCCCGCTTTTATTGTCTCTTCATACGTCACAGCTATATGTCAAAAAAGCAAGACATGCGCGTGTCGTAATCTTATTATTCTTTCATTCATGGTAAGAAAGTAAGGCTATGACCCGCATAGCGCTGCCAAACTGTGAACGGCGCCTTTTGCTGTTGTTCGAGACACATCTTTTTATTCCCGACATCACTTGTCGGGCTCCGGGTTCCCAGATGTTTTTGTTTTGCTATGCATGTAAATTGGTGTAATGTATAGGACAATAGTTTGAAACGGAGAGGTTCGCAACCAGTCCAAAAGACGACATAATCCTACTAAAATTTGTGTATACCTACAATGATAGTTTCGGTAGAACCAACAGAAACCAAAAATGTTTTCTCATGGGTATCGCCTTTCACGAATGATTGGCAGGTCCAGGCACGAGTATTATGAAACAATCATGCTTATTTGGAAAGTTAAAATTTAAACTTTCAAATCTTCTCAAAATGCACTTCTTTCAAATTCGCCAAACTTTCTATCGAAATAGAATTTCAAAAAAAAGCATGAATGGTTTTTGCATACCTAACATGTCGGCCAAGTTCTTTTAAAACCACGCATTATATTCAAAACACTCTCCATACACACTGTTGGTCATCCTTTTTTTTTAAGCGAATATATTTTACCCTTTTTTCTGCAGAAAAACCTGGTTGTTTTGTAAAATAATAGTTTTTTGTGAATTTATTTTGGTATAAGCACCCATTCACAAGGGAAACAAAGTCTTTTAGTTTGAAGTTGAGTTTTAGTAAATTTGCATTAGGTCTGTTCGTTGAAGCCCTGGGTTTGCCCTAGGGTCGCCACAAAGCGTTTTTTGAGAAACCTAAATTCACCCTGAATGTCAAATTGAGTGTTTTTTGAGCCATAGGTTTGCCATAGGTTTTCCCCAAACTCGCCCTAGCTTTTTGCTGTGGCGATTTGAGGGCTGTCAAATGGCATGTATTTTTTTTTAATGACAGGGATGTGTGGTGATTTGTGGGATAGCGTTTTTTGAGGACTGGTAAACCCAGGTTTTTTTTGATAATTCACAGGGTTGTCAAGAAAACCTGGGTCAACCCTGGGGAAAGTTCAACGAACAGACCTATTATAGAAAATAAACGTTTCTACAAAATTAAAAAAAAAAAACTAAAAAAGTTTTTTTTTTGTAATACCTACAACCATCACTTACAACTTATTATTGGACTTTGAAGAATGGTTTTATTTACAATTTACTATAAGCATTTATTCACAAACTGGTTTTAATATGGCCTACACATGCAGCTATTTAATTGCTTTACAGTTTCAATTGAATGATTGAAAAACGATAATGCTAATGCGGTCAAAAATTGTTTATCAGAAGGAGCTAAATGTCTTATCTTTGTTTAATTAGGTTGTGATGGGACTTATGATTTTTCGTTTCTATTATTGGAATTTACAATCTGTTATATTGTGCCTGACTAGGTTTGCGATCTGTGAAAAAGTTTCGCAACACAAAAATTTGGCCGATACCTATTATGAGAACCGCTGCTGTTTCCAAACTAGAATACCAAAAGACACGTTCGTTAAGTTCTTCCGCTCTTTTCCTGCCTTTGAATGAGAAAGAACTTTAACACATTTTACTGACCAAATTGTTTATTTACCTTGAGCTTCTCGCAATCTGTGATGAGTTTGGGCATCTAGGATTTCATTTAATGACTTATGAATAGATGTGGAAGAAGTTTCCATTTGGGTTAGAACAGTTGCATGCTCATCAATTCCCGGTAATGCGGGTTCATCACCGACTTGAAAATCCACGTACACAAATTTATGCGAAAACGACGAAAATTTATTACTGAAACAAGCAGTGTAAACACCCGTCGTCTGAAAAAGATAACATAGCAGTATTAAACATAATGTACTTAAATGGAAACTATTTTGAAGAATTACCTCTGCATGAAACTGATGACTATCAAATGTAGCTCGTTTTTGTTCATATATGATGCGGCTCTGTGGATCTTTCAGAGTAACATCAACGTCTAATTGACCTCCAGCCGACACCTGTAACAATTATTGACAAGTTATCACTGCGAAATGCACACAGGTATACACAGGCGCATTTTGTACTTACTTGGAACTCTAAATATGCTGATGTGTTCTTTTTGATTTCTTCATAGAAGCAATCCTCAGAATTGTCAGGTAATTCAAATGTGAACTCAACGCAATGCGAAAGATTCATAAAAAAAAATATCAGAACTAGGAAAAAAACACTGTTTTTCGGAGTAAACATGGTTTACAAATATAAAAGAAGATATAATATGCCTTTAAATGAAAAACCGCATTAGAGATTAGATCTTTTGTTTCGCAAATAATTGTTTCAAAAAACTATTTGACAAACGACGGCGACGGTCCCATCAAATGTCATTAAACGTCAACGAAAAAAAAAAAATTATATATTCGTGGCAGGAAGTGTAAAAATTCATTCTGGGCACGTTCAAGACCTATCAGATAGCCTATCTCGGATAGCCGTATCTTGGATACATTTTTGAGAGATTCAGATATCTTTTCCAAGATTGCTGCAGACAACAGCTGCGAAATATTAAAATTCGACTTTTGAAAACAGAAAAACTTTCAAAATATCTTTGCTAGACGATTACAATCTATTTTTTTTCGATTTCCCATGCGTTTTTTAAAGACTGTAATGCTGAAATAAATGCACACCAAAATAAAAAATCATCATGAAAAGAAATAAAAATAAAATTTCTATCAGCTGTGATCACTTGAATAGAAAGGTAGAAATACTCGGATAGCTTTAGATAGCTTTTTTAGTAGAAGTGGGTTTGTGACTCTGCTAATGGTTTTAACACGCAAACAACAACAAAAAGCTATACGGATACAATAATTCTTGAACGCCCCAATAATGCAGCTTCGACGCTTCGAAATCGTTCTGTCATTTCATGAACGACTATTAAGTTTGTGTGACACTGAAAATGAAGCTCTGATTTACTTTTCGATTCTACATACTTAGCTAGTAGTAAAAGCAATTGCAAAACATACAAAAGTTTTAAATTCAGGAATTCAAAGTAATATTCAAATTACTTTTATTTTACTCAATTTTGATACCTAATGTTATTGTCATTATCATTACTATAAGATTGAAAACTTAACCAGCTTTTTTGTTCTATTTGGTTAAATTGTAATTCTCTGTATGACGAAGAAGGCATTATCTATCCATCTATCTATATCTATACTTACTCATGTAGATGGGGTTTTCAGTAATCAAATTTCGCCTCTGGTCTAAAAGCTCCAATTCCTACGATTTTATTCTGGTCTTGGCGCTACCTATTTGTTCTGAGCCTTTGTCGCACCGTTTGCAAGTCACCCTTTATACATATAGAAAAGAATAGTAAAACCTATTTTTTTCCACAGGCATTTAAAGTTTAAATGTTCCATTTCATGCAATACCTATACCAGAACAGGTCTCCAATAAATTAGTTATATGCCAACTTTTAATTAACGAACATATAAAACACTCCGTAGTTCACAGCGAAGCCCAGCTCATGGGAGCTGAATACAAACATCTTATAGGTATGTTATGTACGTACAATGAAAATTAATGGAATGAAATTATTATTCTTCGAAAGCGAACCATCATTTAGTTCTAAATAACCAATTAAAAGAAACTTCAATAATTACAAGAGAAAAACAAAGTTTACCATTTACGGAAGCTGGTTGCAAAATACAGGGCTATTTAACAAAGGGAGTGAGATTTCAGGAAAATGTTGCGAGATCTCACTTGCAGCTGTTTAATGCCCTAAAGTAATGTTATTGTCTTTTATAAGATTGAAAACTTAACCAGCTTTTTTGTTCTATTTGTTTAACTTGCAATTCTCTGCATGATGCAGAAATAAATAAATTGATAAAATGCTATAGGTAGTTCAGTATCATTCAACACTAAACTAAAAAAAAAAAAAAAAACAATATATGCACTTGGTCGGAATTGAACCTGGCACCTTCACAACCAAATGCGCGCGCGTCAGACCACTCGGCTACCGGGGTTATGCGATTTCGCTTAAAAAATTTCAGATATATAAGCTTTGGCAATTTTGTAGCTTATAAAGGCAATAAGAAGTATGTCTTTATTCCAATCGACATTAGCCGATTGCATTAATGCCTGCACGGCAGCCTCCTCACCCAGGGTTCAACCCCTCACTGAGGGGGGTCGGGGGGGTGGGGAGGCATAATACCTTTTTTTATATAGATATATATTATATATTTTTACTTTTTATAGGCTTATACTATAATACCTCTAGGCGATATTGTAACAATTAGCTACAATAAAGCCTAACAAATGCATTTCTTTGTATTTAGGAGTGTTCTGTCACCATTTTAAAGGACTAAATCAGTTGCAAAAATAAGAAACAGCAGATTAATAACCTTATGCAACAAATGGACACTACAGAAACCTACAAAATTAATAGAACAGTCAACACAGAGTGTCCCATGAACTAACTAAGATGTTAATGCAGATGAGGGCGTGGAAATAAATGGATGGGAAGGCTTTTAAACATGGCATTTAATTTATTAACGCAGAATCATCTTCTAATTCATCTAATTGACCCCGGATGGTGTTGGTAAGGTCCCAATTAATTATTTATTTTATTTCTGAGCCTAACAAATGCATTTCTTTGTATTTAGGAGTGTTCTGTCACCATTTTAAAGGACTAAATCAGTTGCAAAAATAAGAAACAGCAGATTAATAACCTTATGCAACAAATGGACACTACAGAAACCTACAAAATTAATAGAACAGTCAACACAGAGTGTCCCATGAACTAACTAAGATGTTAATGCAGATGAGGGCGTGGAAATAAATGGATGGGAAGGCTTTTAAACATGGCATTTAATTTATTAACGCAGAATCATCTTCTAATTCATCTAATTGACCCCGGATGGTGTTGGTAAGGTCCCAATTAATTATTTATTTTATTTCTGAGCCTAACAAATGCATTTCTTTGTATTTAGGAGTGTTCTGTCACCATTTTAAAGGACTAAATCAGTTGCAAAAATAAGAAACAGCAGATTAATAACCTTATGCAACAAATGGACACTACAGAAACCTACAAAATTAATAGAACAGTCAACACAGAGTGTCCCATGAACTAACTAAGATGTTAATGCAGATGAGGGCTTGGAAATAAATGGATGGGAAGGCTTTTAAACATGGCATTTAATTTATTAACGCAGAATCATCTTCTAATTCATCTAATTGACCCCGGATGGTGTTGGTAAGGTCCCAATTAATTATTTATTTTATTTCTGAGCCTAACAAATGCATTTCTTTGTATTTAGGAGTGTTCTGTCACCATTTTAAAGGACTAAATCAGTTGCAAAAATAAGAAACAGCAGATTAATAACCTTATGCAACAAATGGACACTACAGAAACCTACAAAATTAATAGAACAGTCAACACAGAGTGTCCCATGAACTAACTAAGATGTTAATGCAGATGAGGGCGTGGAAATAAATGGATGGGAAGGCTTTTAAACATGGCATTTAATTTATTAACGCAGAATCATCTTCTAATTCATCTAATTGACCCCGGATGGTGTTGGTAAGGTCCCAATTAATTATTTATTTTATTTCTGAGCCTAACAAATGCATTTCTTTGTATTTAGGAGTGTTCTGTCACCATTTTAAAGGACTAAATCAGTTGCAAAAATAAGAAACAGCAGATTAATAACCTTATGCAACAAATGGACACTACAGAAACCTACAAAATTAATAGAACAGTCAACACAGAGTGTCCCATGAACTAACTAAGATGTTAATGCAGATGAGGGCGTGGAAATAAATGGATGGGAAGGCTTTTAAACATGGCATTTAATTTATTAACGCAGAATCATCTTCTAATTCATCTAATTGACCCCGGATGGTGTTGGTAAGGTCCCAATTAATTATTTATTTTATTTCTGAGCCTAACAAATGCATTTCTTTGTATTTAGGAGTGTTCTGTCACCATTTTAAAGGACTAAATCAGTTGCAAAAATAAGAAACAGCAGATTAATAACCTTATGCAACAAATGGACACTACAGAAACCTACAAAATTAATAGAACAGTCAACACAGAGTGTCCCATGAACTAACTAAGATGTTAATGCAGATGAGGGCGTGGAAATAAATGGATGGGAAGGCTTTTAAACATGGCATTTAATTTATTAACGCAGAATCATCTTCTAATTCATCTAATTGACCCCGGATGGTGTTGGTAAGGTCCCAATTAATTATTTATTTTATTTCTGAGCCTAACAAATGCATTTCTTTGTATTTAGGAGTGTTCTGTCACCATTTTAAAGGACTAAATCAGTTGCAAAAATAAGAAACAGCAGATTAATAACCTTATGCAACAAATGGACACTACAGAAACCTACAAAATTAATAGAACAGTCAACACAGAGTGTCCCATGAACTAACTAAGATGTTAATGCAGATGAGGGCGTGGAAATAAATGGATGGGAAGGCTTTTAAACATGGCATTTAATTTATTAACGCAGAATCATCTTCTAATTCATCTAATTGACCCCGGATGGTGTTGGTAAGGTCCCAATTAATTATTTATTTTATTTCTGAGCCTAACAAATGCATTTCTTTGTATTTAGGAGTGTTCTGTCACCATTTTAAAGGACTAAATCAGTTGCAAAAATAAGAAACAGCAGATTAATAACCTTATGCAACAAATGGACACTACAGAAACCTACAAAATTAATAGAACAGTCAACACAGAGTGTCCCATGAACTAACTAAGATGTTAATGCAGATGAGGGCGTGGAAATAAATGGATGGGAAGGCTTTTAAACATGGCATTTAATTTATTAACGCAGAATCATCTTCTAATTCATCTAATTGACCCCGGATGGTGTTGGTAAGGTCCCAATTAATTATTTATTTTATTTCTGAGCCTAACAAATGCATTTCTTTGTATTTAGGAGTGTTCTGTCACCATTTTAAAGGACTAAATCAGTTGCAAAAATAAGAAACAGCAGATTAATAACCTTATGCAACAAATGGACACTACAGAAACCTACAAAATTAATAGAACAGTCAACACAGAGTGTCCCATGAACTAACTAAGATGTTAATGCAGATGAGGGCGTGGAAATAAATGGATGGGGAGGCTTTTAAACATGGCATTTAATTTATTAACGCAGAATCATCTTCTAATTCATCTAATTGACCCCGGATGGTGTTGGTAAGGTCCCAATTAATTATTTATTTTATTTCTGAGCCTAACAAATGCATTTCTTTGTATTTAGGAGTGTTCTGTCACCATTTTAAAGGACTAAATCAGTTGCAAAAATAAGAAACAGCAGATTAATAACCTTATGCAACAAATGGACACTACAGAAACCTACAAAATTAATAGAACAGTCAACACAGAGTGTCCCATGAACTAACTAAGATGTTAATGCAGATGAGGGCGTGGAAATAAATGGATGGGAAGGCTTTTAAACATGGCATTTAATTTATTAACGCAGAATCATCTTCTAATTCATCTAATTGACCCCGGATGGTGTTGGTAAGGTCCCAATTAATTATTTATTTTATTTCTGAGCCTAACAAATGCATTTCTTTGTATTTAGGAGTGTTCTGTCACCATTTTAAAGGACTAAATCAGTTGCAAAAATAAGAAACAGCAGATTAATAACCTTATGCAACAAATGGACACTACAGAAACCTACAAAATTAATAGAACAGTCAACACAGAGTGTCCCATGAACTAACTAAGATGTTAATGCAGATGAGGGCGTGGAAATAAATGGATGGGAAGGCTTTTAAACATGGCATTTAATTTATTAACGCAGAATCATCTTCTAATTCATCTAATTGACCCCGGATGGTGTTGGTAAGGTCCCAATTAATTATTTATTTTATTTCTGAGCCTAACAAATGCATTTCTTTGTATTTAGGAGTGTTCTGTCACCATTTTAAAGGACTAAATCAGTTGCAAAAATAAGAAACAGCAGATTAATAACCTTATGCAACAAATGGACACTACAGAAACCTACAAAATTAATAGAACAGTCAACACAGAGTGTCCCATGAACTAACTAAGATGTTAATGCAGATGAGGGCTTGGAAATAAATGGATGGGAAGGCTTTTAAACATGGCATTTAATTTATTAACGCAGAATCATCTTCTAATTCATCTAATTGACCCCGGATGGTGTTGGTAAGGTCCCAATTAATTATTTATTTTATTTCTGAGCCTAACAAATGCATTTCTTTGTATTTAGGAGTGTTCTGTCACCATTTTAAAGGACTAAATCAGTTGCAAAAATAAGAAACAGCAGATTAATAACCTTATGCAACAAATGGACACTACAGAAACCTACAAAATTAATAGAACAGTCAACACAGAGTGTCCCATGAACTAACTAAGATGTTAATGCAGATGAGGGCGTGGAAATAAATGGATGGGAAGGCTTTTAAACATGGCATTTAATTTATTAACGCAGAATCATCTTCTAATTCATCTAATTGACCCCGGATGGTGTTGGTAAGGTCCCAATTAATTATTTATTTTATTTCTGAGCCTAACAAATGCATTTCTTTGTATTTAGGAGTGTTCTGTCACCATTTTAAAGGACTAAATCAGTTGCAAAAATAAGAAACAGCAGATTAATAACCTTATGCAACAAATGGACACTACAGAAACCTACAAAATTAATAGAACAGTCAACACAGAGTGTCCCATGAACTAACTAAGATGTTAATGCAGATGAGGGCGTGGAAATAAATGGATGGGAAGGCTTTTAAACATGGCATTTAATTTATTAACGCAGAATCATCTTCTAATTCATCTAATTGACCCCGGATGGTGTTGGTAAGGTCCCAATTAATTATTTATTTTATTTCTGAGCCTAACAAATGCATTTCTTTGTATTTAGGAGTGTTCTGTCACCATTTTAAAGGACTAAATCAGTTGCAAAAATAAGAAACAGCAGATTAATAACCTTATGCAACAAATGGACACTACAGAAACCTACAAAATTAATAGAACAGTCAACACAGAGTGTCCCATGAACTAACTAAGATGTTAATGCAGATGAGGGCGTGGAAATAAATGGATGGGAAGGCTTTTAAACATGGCATTTAATTTATTAACGCAGAATCATCTTCTAATTCATCTAATTGACCCCGGATGGTGTTGGTAAGGTCCCAATTAATTATTTATTTTATTTCTGAGCCTAACAAATGCATTTCTTTGTATTTAGGAGTGTTCTGTCACCATTTTAAAGGACTAAATCAGTTGCAAAAATAAGAAACAGCAGATTAATAACCTTATGCAACAAATGGACACTACAGAAACCTACAAAATTAATAGAACAGTCAACACAGAGTGTCCCATGAACTAACTAAGATGTTAATGCAGATGAGGGCGTGGAAATAAATGGATGGGAAGGCTTTTAAACATGGCATTTAATTTATTAACGCAGAATCATCTTCTAATTCATCTAATTGACCCCGGATGGTGTTGGTAAGGTCCCAATTAATTATTTATTTTATTTCTGAGCCTAACAAATGCATTTCTTTGTATTTAGGAGTGTTCTGTCACCATTTTAAAGGACTAAATCAGTTGCAAAAATAAGAAACAGCAGATTAATAACCTTATGCAACAAATGGACACTACAGAAACCTACAAAATTAATAGAACAGTCAACACAGAGTGTCCCATGAACTAACTAAGATGTTAATGCAGATGAGGGCGTGGAAATAAATGGATGGGAAGGCTTTTAAACATGGCATTTAATTTATTAACGCAGAATCATCTTCTAATTCATCTAATTGACCCCGGATGGTGTTGGTAAGGTCCCAATTAATTATTTATTTTATTTCTGAGCCTAACAAATGCATTTCTTTGTATTTAGGAGTGTTCTGTCACCATTTTAAAGGACTAAATCAGTTGCAAAAATAAGAAACAGCAGATTAATAACCTTATGCAACAAATGGACACTACAGAAACCTACAAAATTAATAGAACAGTCAACACAGAGTGTCCCATGAACTAACTAAGATGTTAATGCAGATGAGGGCGTGGAAATAAATGGATGGGGAGGCTTTTAAACATGGCATTTAATTTATTAACGCAGAATCATCTTCTAATTCATCTAATTGACCCCGGATGGTGTTGGTAAGGTCCCAATTAATTATTTATTTTATTTCTGAGCCTAACAAATGCATTTCTTTGTATTTAGGAGTGTTCTGTCACCATTTTAAAGGACTAAATCAGTTGCAAAAATAAGAAACAGCAGATTAATAACCTTATGCAACAAATGGACACTACAGAAACCTACAAAATTAATAGAACAGTCAACACAGAGTGTCCCATGAACTAACTAAGATGTTAATGCAGATGAGGGCGTGGAAATAAATGGATGGGAAGGCTTTTAAACATGGCATTTAATTTATTAACGCAGAATCATCTTCTAATTCATCTAATTGACCCCGGATGGTGTTGGTAAGGTCCCAATTAATTATTTATTTTATTTCTGAGCCTAACAAATGCATTTCTTTGTATTTAGGAGTGTTCTGTCACCATTTTAAAGGACTAAATCAGTTGCAAAAATAAGAAACAGCAGATTAATAACCTTATGCAACAAATGGACACTACAGAAACCTACAAAATTAATAGAACAGTCAACACAGAGTGTCCCATGAACTAACTAAGATGTTAATGCAGATGAGGGCGTGGAAATAAATGGATGGGAAGGCTTTTAAACATGGCATTTAATTTATTAACGCAGAATCATCTTCTAATTCATCTAATTGACCCCGGATGGTGTTGGTAAGGTCCCAATTAATTATTTATTTTATTTCTGAGCCTAACAAATGCATTTCTTTGTATTTAGGAGTGTTCTGTCACCATTTTAAAGGACTAAATCAGTTGCAAAAATAAGAAACAGCAGATTAATAACCTTATGCAACAAATGGACACTACAGAAACCTACAAAATTAATAGAACAGTCAACACAGAGTGTCCCATGAACTAACTAAGATGTTAATGCAGATGAGGGCGTGGAAATAAATGGATGGGAAGGCTTTTAAACATGGCATTTAATTTATTAACGCAGAATCATCTTCTAATTCATCTAATTGACCCCGGATGGTGTTGGTAAGGTCCCAATTAATTATTTATTTTATTTCTGAGCCTAACAAATGCATTTCTTTGTATTTAGGAGTGTTCTGTCACCATTTTAAAGGACTAAATCAGTTGCAAAAATAAGAAACAGCAGATTAATAACCTTATGCAACAAATGGACACTACAGAAACCTACAAAATTAATAGAACAGTCAACACAGAGTGTCCCATGAACTAACTAAGATGTTAATGCAGATGAGGGCGTGGAAATAAATGGATGGGAAGGCTTTTAAACATGGCATTTAATTTATTAACGCAGAATCATCTTCTAATTCATCTAATTGACCCCGGATGGTGTTGGTAAGGTCCCAATTAATTATTTATTTTATTTCTGAGCCTAACAAATGCATTTCTTTGTATTTAGGAGTGTTCTGTCACCATTTTAAAGGACTAAATCAGTTGCAAAAATAAGAAACAGCAGATTAATAACCTTATGCAACAAATGGACACTACAGAAACCTACAAAATTAATAGAACAGTCAACACAGAGTGTCCCATGAACTAACTAAGATGTTAATGCAGATGAGGGCTTGGAAATAAATGGATGGGAAGGCTTTTAAACATGGCATTTAATTTATTAACGCAGAATCATCTTCTAATTCATCTAATTGACCCCGGATGGTGTTGGTAAGGTCCCAATTAATTATTTATTTTATTTCTGAGCCTAACAAATGCATTTCTTTGTATTTAGGAGTGTTCTGTCACCATTTTAAAGGACTAAATCAGTTGCAAAAATAAGAAACAGCAGATTAATAACCTTATGCAACAAATGGACACTACAGAAACCTACAAAATTAATAGAACAGTCAACACAGAGTGTCCCATGAACTAACTAAGATGTTAATGCAGATGAGGGCGTGGAAATAAATGGATGGGAAGGCTTTTAAACATGGCATTTAATTTATTAACGCAGAATCATCTTCTAATTCATCTAATTGACCCCGGATGGTGTTGGTAAGGTCCCAATTAATTATTTATTTTATTTCTGAGCCTAACAAATGCATTTCTTTGTATTTAGGAGTGTTCTGTCACCATTTTAAAGGACTAAATCAGTTGCAAAAATAAGAAACAGCAGATTAATAACCTTATGCAACAAATGGACACTACAGAAACCTACAAAATTAATAGAACAGTCAACACAGAGTGTCCCATGAACTAACTAAGATGTTAATGCAGATGAGGGCGTGGAAATAAATGGATGGGAAGGCTTTTAAACATGGCATTTAATTTATTAACGCAGAATCATCTTCTAATTCATCTAATTGACCCCGGATGGTGTTGGTAAGGTCCCAATTAATTATTTATTTTATTTCTGAGCCTAACAAATGCATTTCTTTGTATTTAGGAGTGTTCTGTCACCATTTTAAAGGACTAAATCAGTTGCAAAAATAAGAAACAGCAGATTAATAACCTTATGCAACAAATGGACACTACAGAAACCTACAAAATTAATAGAACAGTCAACACAGAGTGTCCCATGAACTAACTAAGATGTTAATGCAGATGAGGGCGTGGAAATAAATGGATGGGAAGGCTTTTAAACATGGCATTTAATTTATTAACGCAGAATCATCTTCTAATTCATCTAATTGACCCCGGATGGTGTTGGTAAGGTCCCAATTAATTATTTATTTTATTTCTGAGCCTAACAAATGCATTTCTTTGTATTTAGGAGTGTTCTGTCACCATTTTAAAGGACTAAATCAGTTGCAAAAATAAGAAACAGCAGATTAATAACCTTATGCAACAAATGGACACTACAGAAACCTACAAAATTAATAGAACAGTCAACACAGAGTGTCCCATGAACTAACTAAGATGTTAATGCAGATGAGGGCGTGGAAATAAATGGATGGGAAGGCTTTTAAACATGGCATTTAATTTATTAACGCAGAATCATCTTCTAATTCATCTAATTGACCCCGGATGGTGTTGGTAAGGTCCCAATTAATTATTTATTTTATTTCTGAGCCTAACAAATGCATTTCTTTGTATTTAGGAGTGTTCTGTCACCATTTTAAAGGACTAAATCAGTTGCAAAAATAAGAAACAGCAGATTAATAACCTTATGCAACAAATGGACACTACAGAAACCTACAAAATTAATAGAACAGTCAACACAGAGTGTCCCATGAACTAACTAAGATGTTAATGCAGATGAGGGCTTGGAAATAAATGGATGGGAAGGCTTTTAAACATGGCATTTAATTTATTAACGCAGAATCATCTTCTAATTCATCTAATTGACCCCGGATGGTGTTGGTAAGGTCCCAATTAATTATTTATTTTATTTCTGAGCCTAACAAATGCATTTCTTTGTATTTAGGAGTGTTCTGTCACCATTTTAAAGGACTAAATCAGTTGCAAAAATAAGAAACAGCAGATTAATAACCTTATGCAACAAATGGACACTACAGAAACCTACAAAATTAATAGAACAGTCAACACAGAGTGTCCCATGAACTAACTAAGATGTTAATGCAGATGAGGGCGTGGAAATAAATGGATGGGAAGGCTTTTAAACATGGCATTTAATTTATTAACGCAGAATCATCTTCTAATTCATCTAATTGACCCCGGATGGTGTTGGTAAGGTCCCAATTAATTATTTATTTTATTTCTGAGCCTAACAAATGCATTTCTTTGTATTTAGGAGTGTTCTGTCACCATTTTAAAGGACTAAATCAGTTGCAAAAATAAGAAACAGCAGATTAATAACCTTATGCAACAAATGGACACTACAGAAACCTACAAAATTAATAGAACAGTCAACACAGAGTGTCCCATGAACTAACTAAGATGTTAATGCAGATGAGGGCGTGGAAATAAATGGATGGGAAGGCTTTTAAACATGGCATTTAATTTATTAACGCAGAATCATCTTCTAATTCATCTAATTGACCCCGGATGGTGTTGGTAAGGTCCCAATTAATTATTTATTTTATTTCTGAGCCTAACAAATGCATTTCTTTGTATTTAGGAGTGTTCTGTCACCATTTTAAAGGACTAAATCAGTTGCAAAAATAAGAAACAGCAGATTAATAACCTTATGCAACAAATGGACACTACAGAAACCTACAAAATTAATAGAACAGTCAACACAGAGTGTCCCATGAACTAACTAAGATGTTAATGCAGATGAGGGCGTGGAAATAAATGGATGGGAAGGCTTTTAAACATGGCATTTAATTTATTAACGCAGAATCATCTTCTAATTCATCTAATTGACCCCGGATGGTGTTGGTAAGGTCCCAATTAATTATTTATTTTATTTCTGAGCCTAACAAATGCATTTCTTTGTATTTAGGAGTGTTCTGTCACCATTTTAAAGGACTAAATCAGTTGCAAAAATAAGAAACAGCAGATTAATAACCTTATGCAACAAATGGACACTACAGAAACCTACAAAATTAATAGAACAGTCAACACAGAGTGTCCCATGAACTAACTAAGATGTTAATGCAGATGAGGGCGTGGAAATAAATGGATGGGAAGGCTTTTAAACATGGCATTTAATTTATTAACGCAGAATCATCTTCTAATTCATCTAATTGACCCCGGATGGTGTTGGTAAGGTCCCAATTAATTATTTATTTTATTTCTGAGCCTAACAAATGCATTTCTTTGTATTTAGGAGTGTTCTGTCACCATTTTAAAGGACTAAATCAGTTGCAAAAATAAGAAACAGCAGATTAATAACCTTATGCAACAAATGGACACTACAGAAACCTACAAAATTAATAGAACAGTCAACACAGAGTGTCCCATGAACTAACTAAGATGTTAATGCAGATGAGGGCTTGGAAATAAATGGATGGGAAGGCTTTTAAACATGGCATTTAATTTATTAACGCAGAATCATCTTCTAATTCATCTAATTGACCCCGGATGGTGTTGGTAAGGTCCCAATTAATTATTTATTTTATTTCTGAGCCTAACAAATGCATTTCTTTGTATTTAGGAGTGTTCTGTCACCATTTTAAAGGACTAAATCAGTTGCAAAAATAAGAAACAGCAGATTAATAACCTTATGCAACAAATGGACACTACAGAAACCTACAAAATTAATAGAACAGTCAACACAGAGTGTCCCATGAACTAACTAAGATGTTAATGCAGATGAGGGCGTGGAAATAAATGGATGGGAAGGCTTTTAAACATGGCATTTAATTTATTAACGCAGAATCATCTTCTAATTCATCTAATTGACCCCGGATGGTGTTGGTAAGGTCCCAATTAATTATTTATTTTATTTCTGAGCCTAACAAATGCATTTCTTTGTATTTAGGAGTGTTCTGTCACCATTTTAAAGGACTAAATCAGTTGCAAAAATAAGAAACAGCAGATTAATAACCTTATGCAACAAATGGACACTACAGAAACCTACAAAATTAATAGAACAGTCAACACAGAGTGTCCCATGAACTAACTAAGATGTGAATGCAGATGAGGGCGTGGAAATAAATGGATGGGAAGGCTTTTAAACATGGCATTTAATTTATTAACGCAGAATCATCTTCTAATTCATCTAATTGACCCCGGATGGTGTTGGTAAGGTCCCAATTAATTATTTATTTTATTTCTGAGCCTAACAAATGCATTTCTTTGTATTTAGGAGTGTTCTGTCACCATTTTAAAGGACTAAATCAGTTGCAAAAATAAGAAACAGCAGATTAATAACCTTATGCAACAAATGGACACTACAGAAACCTACAAAATTAATAGAACAGTCAACACAGAGTGTCCCATGAACTAACTAAGATGTTAATGCAGATGAGGGCGTGGAAATAAATGGATGGGAAGGCTTTTAAACATGGCATTTAATTTATTAACGCAGAATCATCTTCTAATTCATCTAATTGACCCCGGATGGTGTTGGTAAGGTCCCAATTAATTATTTATTTTATTTCTGAGCCTAACAAATGCATTTCTTTGTATTTAGGAGTGTTCTGTCACCATTTTAAAGGACTAAATCAGTTGCAAAAATAAGAAACAGCAGATTAATAACCTTATGCAACAAATGGACACTACAGAAACCTACAAAATTAATAGAACAGTCAACACAGAGTGTCCCATGAACTAACTAAGATGTTAATGCAGATGAGGGCGTGGAAATAAATGGATGGGAAGGCTTTTAAACATGGCATTTAATTTATTAACGCAGAATCATCTTCTAATTCATCTAATTGACCCCGGATGGTGTTGGTAAGGTCCCAATTAATTATTTATTTTATTTCTGAGCCTAACAAATGCATTTCTTTGTATTTAGGAGTGTTCTGTCACCATTTTAAAGGACTAAATCAGTTGCAAAAATAAGAAACAGCAGATTAATAACCTTATGCAACAAATGGACACTACAGAAACCTACAAAATTAATAGAACAGTCAACACAGAGTGTCCCATGAACTAACTAAGATGTTAATGCAGATGAGGGCTTGGAAATAAATGGATGGGAAGGCTTTTAAACATGGCATTTAATTTATTAACGCAGAATCATCTTCTAATTCATCTAATTGACCCCGGATGGTGTTGGTAAGGTCCCAATTAATTATTTATTTTATTTCTGAGCCTAACAAATGCATTTCTTTGTATTTAGGAGTGTTCTGTCACCATTTTAAAGGACTAAATCAGTTGCAAAAATAAGAAACAGCAGATTAATAACCTTATGCAACAAATGGACACTACAGAAACCTACAAAATTAATAGAACAGTCAACACAGAGTGTCCCATGAACTAACTAAGATGTTAATGCAGATGAGGGCGTGGAAATAAATGGATGGGAAGGCTTTTAAACATGGCATTTAATTTATTAACGCAGAATCATCTTCTAATTCATCTAATTGACCCCGGATGGTGTTGGTAAGGTCCCAATTAATTATTTATTTTATTTCTGAGCCTAACAAATGCATTTCTTTGTATTTAGGAGTGTTCTGTCACCATTTTAAAGGACTAAATCAGTTGCAAAAATAAGAAACAGCAGATTAATAACCTTATGCAACAAATGGACACTACAGAAACCTACAAAATTAATAGAACAGTCAACACAGAGTGTCCCATGAACTAACTAAGATGTTAATGCAGATGAGGGCGTGGAAATAAATGGATGGGAAGGCTTTTAAACATGGCATTTAATTTATTAACGCAGAATCATCTTCTAATTCATCTAATTGACCCCGGATGGTGTTGGTAAGGTCCCAATTAATTATTTATTTTATTTCTGAGCCTAACAAATGCATTTCTTTGTATTTAGGAGTGTTCTGTCACCATTTTAAAGGACTAAATCAGTTGCAAAAATAAGAAACAGCAGATTAATAACCTTATGCAACAAATGGACACTACAGAAACCTACAAAATTAATAGAACAGTCAACACAGAGTGTCCCATGAACTAACTAAGATGTTAATGCAGATGAGGGCGTGGAAATAAATGGATGGGAAGGCTTTTAAACATGGCATTTAATTTATTAACGCAGAATCATCTTCTAATTCATCTAATTGACCCCGGATGGTGTTGGTAAGGTCCCAATTAATTATTTATTTTATTTCTGAGCCTAACAAATGCATTTCTTTGTATTTAGGAGTGTTCTGTCACCATTTTAAAGGACTAAATCAGTTGCAAAAATAAGAAACAGCAGATTAATAACCTTATGCAACAAATGGACACTACAGAAACCTACAAAATTAATAGAACAGTCAACACAGAGTGTCCCATGAACTAACTAAGATGTTAATGCAGATGAGGGCGTGGAAATAAATGGATGGGAAGGCTTTTAAACATGGCATTTAATTTATTAACGCAGAATCATCTTCTAATTCATCTAATTGACCCCGGATGGTGTTGGTAAGGTCCCAATTAATTATTTATTTTATTTCTGAGCCTAACAAATGCATTTCTTTGTATTTAGGAGTGTTCTGTCACCATTTTAAAGGACTAAATCAGTTGCAAAAATAAGAAACAGCAGATTAATAACCTTATGCAACAAATGGACACTACAGAAACCTACAAAATTAATAGAACAGTCAACACAGAGTGTCCCATGAACTAACTAAGATGTTAATGCAGATGAGGGCTTGGAAATAAATGGATGGGAAGGCTTTTAAACATGGCATTTAATTTATTAACGCAGAATCATCTTCTAATTCATCTAATTGACCCCGGATGGTGTTGGTAAGGTCCCAATTAATTATTTATTTTATTTCTGAGCCTAACAAATGCATTTCTTTGTATTTAGGAGTGTTCTGTCACCATTTTAAAGGACTAAATCAGTTGCAAAAATAAGAAACAGCAGATTAATAACCTTATGCAACAAATGGACACTACAGAAACCTACAAAATTAATAGAACAGTCAACACAGAGTGTCCCATGAACTAACTAAGATGTTAATGCAGATGAGGGCGTGGAAATAAATGGATGGGAAGGCTTTTAAACATGGCATTTAATTTATTAACGCAGAATCATCTTCTAATTCATCTAATTGACCCCGGATGGTGTTGGTAAGGTCCCAATTAATTATTTATTTTATTTCTGAGCCTAACAAATGCATTTCTTTGTATTTAGGAGTGTTCTGTCACCATTTTAAAGGACTAAATCAGTTGCAAAAATAAGAAACAGCAGATTAATAACCTTATGCAACAAATGGACACTACAGAAACCTACAAAATTAATAGAACAGTCAACACAGAGTGTCCCATGAACTAACTAAGATGTTAATGCAGATGAGGGCGTGGAAATAAATGGATGGGAAGGCTTTTAAACATGGCATTTAATTTATTAACGCAGAATCATCTTCTAATTCATCTAATTGACCCCGGATGGTGTTGGTAAGGTCCCAATTAATTATTTATTTTATTTCTGAGCCTAACAAATGCATTTCTTTGTATTTAGGAGTGTTCTGTCACCATTTTAAAGGACTAAATCAGTTGCAAAAATAAGAAACAGCAGATTAATAACCTTATGCAACAAATGGACACTACAGAAACCTACAAAATTAATAGAACAGTCAACACAGAGTGTCCCATGAACTAACTAAGATGTTAATGCAGATGAGGGCGTGGAAATAAATGGATGGGAAGGCTTTTAAACATGGCATTTAATTTATTAACGCAGAATCATCTTCTAATTCATCTAATTGACCCCGGATGGTGTTGGTAAGGTCCCAATTAATTATTTATTTTATTTCTGAGCCTAACAAATGCATTTCTTTGTATTTAGGAGTGTTCTGTCACCATTTTAAAGGACTAAATCAGTTGCAAAAATAAGAAACAGCAGATTAATAACCTTATGCAACAAATGGACACTACAGAAACCTACAAAATTAATAGAACAGTCAACACAGAGTGTCCCATGAACTAACTAAGATGTTAATGCAGATGAGGGCGTGGAAATAAATGGATGGGAAGGCTTTTAAACATGGCATTTAATTTATTAACGCAGAATCATCTTCTAATTCATCTAATTGACCCCGGATGGTGTTGGTAAGGTCCCAATTAATTATTTATTTTATTTCTGAGCCTAACAAATGCATTTCTTTGTATTTAGGAGTGTTCTGTCACCATTTTAAAGGACTAAATCAGTTGCAAAAATAAGAAACAGCAGATTAATAACCTTATGCAACAAATGGACACTACAGAAACCTACAAAATTAATAGAACAGTCAACACAGAGTGTCCCATGAACTAACTAAGATGTTAATGCAGATGAGGGCTTGGAAATAAATGGATGGGAAGGCTTTTAAACATGGCATTTAATTTATTAACGCAGAATCATCTTCTAATTCATCTAATTGACCCCGGATGGTGTTGGTAAGGTCCCAATTAATTATTTATTTTATTTCTGAGCCTAACAAATGCATTTCTTTGTATTTAGGAGTGTTCTGTCACCATTTTAAAGGACTAAATCAGTTGCAAAAATAAGAAACAGCAGATTAATAACCTTATGCAACAAATGGACACTACAGAAACCTACAAAATTAATAGAACAGTCAACACAGAGTGTCCCATGAACTAACTAAGATGTTAATGCAGATGAGGGCGTGGAAATAAATGGATGGGAAGGCTTTTAAACATGGCATTTAATTTATTAACGCAGAATCATCTTCTAATTCATCTAATTGACCCCGGATGGTGTTGGTAAGGTCCCAATTAATTATTTATTTTATTTCTGAGCCTAACAAATGCATTTCTTTGTATTTAGGAGTGTTCTGTCACCATTTTAAAGGACTAAATCAGTTGCAAAAATAAGAAACAGCAGATTAATAACCTTATGCAACAAATGGACACTACAGAAACCTACAAAATTAATAGAACAGTCAACACAGAGTGTCCCATGAACTAACTAAGATGTTAATGCAGATGAGGGCGTGGAAATAAATGGATGGGAAGGCTTTTAAACATGGCATTTAATTTATTAACGCAGAATCATCTTCTAATTCATCTAATTGACCCCGGATGGTGTTGGTAAGGTCCCAATTAATTATTTATTTTATTTCTGAGCCTAACAAATGCATTTCTTTGTATTTAGGAGTGTTCTGTCACCATTTTAAAGGACTAAATCAGTTGCAAAAATAAGAAACAGCAGATTAATAACCTTATGCAACAAATGGACACTACAGAAACCTACAAAATTAATAGAACAGTCAACACAGAGTGTCCCATGAACTAACTAAGATGTTAATGCAGATGAGGGCGTGGAAATAAATGGATGGGAAGGCTTTTAAACATGGCATTTAATTTATTAACGCAGAATCATCTTCTAATTCATCTAATTGACCCCGGATGGTGTTGGTAAGGTCCCAATTAATTATTTATTTTATTTCTGAGCCTAACAAATGCATTTCTTTGTATTTAGGAGTGTTCTGTCACCATTTTAAAGGACTAAATCAGTTGCAAAAATAAGAAACAGCAGATTAATAACCTTATGCAACAAATGGACACTACAGAAACCTACAAAATTAATAGAACAGTCAACACAGAGTGTCCCATGAACTAACTAAGATGTTAATGCAGATGAGGGCGTGGAAATAAATGGATGGGAAGGCTTTTAAACATGGCATTTAATTTATTAACGCAGAATCATCTTCTAATTCATCTAATTGACCCCGGATGGTGTTGGTAAGGTCCCAATTAATTATTTATTTTATTTCTGAGCCTAACAAATGCATTTCTTTGTATTTAGGAGTGTTCTGTCACCATTTTAAAGGACTAAATCAGTTGCAAAAATAAGAAACAGCAGATTAATAACCTTATGCAACAAATGGACACTACAGAAACCTACAAAATTAATAGAACAGTCAACACAGAGTGTCCCATGAACTAACTAAGATGTTAATGCAGATGAGGGCTTGGAAATAAATGGATGGGAAGGCTTTTAAACATGGCATTTAATTTATTAACGCAGAATCATCTTCTAATTCATCTAATTGACCCCGGATGGTGTTGGTAAGGTCCCAATTAATTATTTATTTTATTTCTGAGCCTAACAAATGCATTTCTTTGTATTTAGGAGTGTTCTGTCACCATTTTAAAGGACTAAATCAGTTGCAAAAATAAGAAACAGCAGATTAATAAGCTTATGCAACAAATGGACACTACAGAAACCTACAAAATTAATAGAACAGTCAACACAGAGTGTCCCATGAACTAACTAAGATGTTAATGCAGATGAGGGCGTGGAAATAAATGGATGGGAAGGCTTTTAAACATGGCATTTAATTTATTAACGCAGAATCATCTTCTAATTCATCTAATTGACCCCGGATGGTGTTGGTAAGGTCCCAATTAATTATTTATTTTATTTCTGAGCCTAACAAATGCATTTCTTTGTATTTAGGAGTGTTCTGTCACCATTTTAAAGGACTAAATCAGTTGCAAAAATAAGAAACAGCAGATTAATAACCTTATGCAACAAATGGACACTACAGAAACCTACAAAATTAATAGAACAGTCAACACAGAGTGTCCCATGAACTAACTAAGATGTTAATGCAGATGAGGGCGTGGAAATAAATGGATGGGAAGGCTTTTAAACATGGCATTTAATTTATTAACGCAGAATCATCTTCTAATTCATCTAATTGACCCCGGATGGTGTTGGTAAGGTCCCAATTAATTATTTATTTTATTTCTGAGCCTAACAAATGCATTTCTTTGTATTTAGGAGTGTTCTGTCACCATTTTAAAGGACTAAATCAGTTGCAAAAATAAGAAACAGCAGATTAATAACCTTATGCAACAAATGGACACTACAGAAACCTACAAAATTAATAGAACAGTCAACACAGAGTGTCCCATGAACTAACTAAGATGTTAATGCAGATGAGGGCGTGGAAATAAATGGATGGGAAGGCTTTTAAACATGGCATTTAATTTATTAACGCAGAATCATCTTCTAATTCATCTAATTGACCCCGGATGGTGTTGGTAAGGTCCCAATTAATTATTTATTTTATTTCTGAGCCTAACAAATGCATTTCTTTGTATTTAGGAGTGTTCTGTCACCATTTTAAAGGACTAAATCAGTTGCAAAAATAAGAAACAGCAGATTAATAACCTTATGCAACAAATGGACACTACAGAAACCTACAAAATTAATAGAACAGTCAACACAGAGTGTCCCATGAACTAACTAAGATGTTAATGCAGATGAGGGCGTGGAAATAAATGGATGGGAAGGCTTTTAAACATGGCATTTAATTTATTAACGCAGAATCATCTTCTAATTCATCTAATTGACCCCGGATGGTGTTGGTAAGGTCCCAATTAATTATTTATTTTATTTCTGAGCCTAACAAATGCATTTCTTTGTATTTAGGAGTGTTCTGTCACCATTTTAAAGGACTAAATCAGTTGCAAAAATAAGAAACAGCAGATTAATAACCTTATGCAACAAATGGACACTACAGAAACCTACAAAATTAATAGAACAGTCAACACAGAGTGTCCCATGAACTAACTAAGATGTTAATGCAGATGAGGGCTTGGAAATAAATGGATGGGAAGGCTTTTAAACATGGCATTTAATTTATTAACGCAGAATCATCTTCTAATTCATCTAATTGACCCCGGATGGTGTTGGTAAGGTCCCAATTAATTATTTATTTTATTTCTGAGCCTAACAAATGCATTTCTTTGTATTTAGGAGTGTTCTGTCACCATTTTAAAGGACTAAATCAGTTGCAAAAATAAGAAACAGCAGATTAATAACCTTATGCAACAAATGGACACTACAGAAACCTACAAAATTAATAGAACAGTCAACACAGAGTGTCCCATGAACTAACTAAGATGTTAATGCAGATGAGGGCGTGGAAATAAATGGATGGGAAGGCTTTTAAACATGGCATTTAATTTATTAACGCAGAATCATCTTCTAATTCATCTAATTGACCCCGGATGGTGTTGGTAAGGTCCCAATTAATTATTTATTTTATTTCTGAGCCTAACAAATGCATTTCTTTGTATTTAGGAGTGTTCTGTCACCATTTTAAAGGACTAAATCAGTTGCAAAAATAAGAAACAGCAGATTAATAACCTTATGCAACAAATGGACACTACAGAAACCTACAAAATTAATAGAACAGTCAACACAGAGTGTCCCATGAACTAACTAAGATGTTAATGCAGATGAGGGCGTGGAAATAAATGGATGGGAAGGCTTTTAAACATGGCATTTAATTTATTAACGCAGAATCATCTTCTAATTCATCTAATTGACCCCGGATGGTGTTGGTAAGGTCCCAATTAATTATTTATTTTATTTCTGAGCCTAACAAATGCATTTCTTTGTATTTAGGAGTGTTCTGTCACCATTTTAAAGGACTAAATCAGTTGCAAAAATAAGAAACAGCAGATTAATAACCTTATGCAACAAATGGACACTACAGAAACCTACAAAATTAATAGAACAGTCAACACAGAGTGTCCCATGAACTAACTAAGATGTTAATGCAGATGAGGGCGTGGAAATAAATGGATGGGAAGGCTTTTAAACATGGCATTTAATTTATTAACGCAGAATCATCTTCTAATTCATCTAATTGACCCCGGATGGTGTTGGTAAGGTCCCAATTAATTATTTATTTTATTTCTGAGCCTAACAAATGCATTTCTTTGTATTTAGGAGTGTTCTGTCACCATTTTAAAGGACTAAATCAGTTGCAAAAATAAGAAACAGCAGATTAATAACCTTATGCAACAAATGGACACTACAGAAACCTACAAAATTAATAGAACAGTCAACACAGAGTGTCCCATGAACTAACTAAGATGTTAATGCAGATGAGGGCGTGGAAATAAATGGATGGGAAGGCTTTTAAACATGGCATTTAATTTATTAACGCAGAATCATCTTCTAATTCATCTAATTGACCCCGGATGGTGTTGGTAAGGTCCCAATTAATTATTTATTTTATTTCTGAGCCTAACAAATGCATTTCTTTGTATTTAGGAGTGTTCTGTCACCATTTTAAAGGACTAAATCAGTTGCAAAAATAAGAAACAGCAGATTAATAACCTTATGCAACAAATGGACACTACAGAAACCTACAAAATTAATAGAACAGTCAACACAGAGTGTCCCATGAACTAACTAAGATGTTAATGCAGATGAGGGCGTGGAAATAAATGGATGGGAAGGCTTTTAAACATGGCATTTAATTTATTAACGCAGAATCATCTTCTAATTCATCTAATTGACCCCGGATGGTGTTGGTAAGGTCCCAATTAATTATTTATTTTATTTCTGAGCCTAACAAATGCATTTCTTTGTATTTAGGAGTGTTCTGTCACCATTTTAAAGGACTAAATCAGTTGCAAAAATAAGAAACAGCAGATTAATAACCTTATGCAACAAATGGACACTACAGAAACCTACAAAATTAATAGAACAGTCAACACAGAGTGTCCCATGAACTAACTAAGATGTTAATGCAGATGAGGGCGTGGAAATAAATGGATGGGAAGGCTTTTAAACATGGCATTTAATTTATTAACGCAGAATCATCTTCTAATTCATCTAATTGACCCCGGATGGTGTTGGTAAGGTCCCAATTAATTATTTATTTTATTTCTGAGCCTAACAAATGCATTTCTTTGTATTTAGGAGTGTTCTGTCACCATTTTAAAGGACTAAATCAGTTGCAAAAATAAGAAACAGCAGATTAATAACCTTATGCAACAAATGGACACTACAGAAACCTACAAAATTAATAGAACAGTCAACACAGAGTGTCCCATGAACTAACTAAGATGTTAATGCAGATGAGGGCGTGGAAATAAATGGATGGGAAGGCTTTTAAACATGGCATTTAATTTATTAACGCAGAATCATCTTCTAATTCATCTAATTGACCCCGGATGGTGTTGGTAAGGTCCCAATTAATTATTTATTTTATTTCTGAGCCTAACAAATGCATTTCTTTGTATTTAGGAGTGTTCTGTCACCATTTTAAAGGACTAAATCAGTTGCAAAAATAAGAAACAGCAGATTAATAACCTTATGCAACAAATGGACACTACAGAAACCTACAAAATTAATAGAACAGTCAACACAGAGTGTCCCATGAACTAACTAAGATGTTAATGCAGATGAGGGCGTGGAAATAAATGGATGGGAAGGCTTTTAAACATGGCATTTAATTTATTAACGCAGAATCATCTTCTAATTCATCTAATTGACCCCGGATGGTGTTGGTAAGGTCCCAATTAATTATTTATTTTATTTCTGAGCCTAACAAATGCATTTCTTTGTATTTAGGAGTGTTCTGTCACCATTTTAAAGGACTAAATCAGTTGCAAAAATAAGAAACAGCAGATTAATAACCTTATGCAACAAATGGACACTACAGAAACCTACAAAATTAATAGAACAGTCAACACAGAGTGTCCCATGAACTAACTAAGATGTTAATGCAGATGAGGGCGTGGAAATAAATGGATGGGAAGGCTTTTAAACATGGCATTTAATTTATTAACGCAGAATCATCTTCTAATTCATCTAATTGACCCCTGATGGTGTTGGTAAGGTCCCAATTAATTATTTATTTTATTTCTGAGCCTAACAAATGCATTTCGTTGTATTTAGGAGTGTTCTGTCACCATTTTAAAGGACTAAATCAGTTGCAAAAATAAGAAACAGCAGATTAATAACCTTATGCAACAAATGGACACTACAGAAACCTACAAAATTAATAGAACAGTCAACACAGAGTGTCCCATGAACTAACTAAGATGTTAATGCAGATGAGGGCGTGGAAATAAATGGATGGGAAGGCTTTTAAACATGGCATTTAATTTATTAACGCAGAATCATCTTCTAATTCATCTAATTGACCCCGGATGGTGTTGGTAAGGTCCCAATTAATTATTTATTTTATTTCTGAGCCTAACAAATGCATTTCTTTGTATTTAGGAGTGTTCTGTCACCATTTTAAAGGACTAAATCAGTTGCAAAAATAAGAAACAGCAGATTAATAACCTTATGCAACAAATGGACACTACAGAAACCTACAAAAAATTAATAGAACAGTCAACACAGAGTGTCCCATGAACTAACTAAGATGTTAATGCAGATGAGGGCGTGGAAAATAAATGGATGGGAAGGCTTTTAAACATGGCATTTAATTTATTAACGCAGAATCATCTTCTAATTCATCTAATTGACCCCGGATGGTGTTGGTAAGGGTCCCAATTAATTATTTATTTTATTTCTGGGCCCTAACAAATGCATTTCTTTGTATTTAGGAGTGTTCTGTCACCATTTTAAAGGACTAAATCAGTTGCAAAAATAAGAAACAGCAGATTAATAACCTTATGCAACAAATGGACACTACAGAAACCTACAAAATTAATAGAACAGTCAACACAGAGTGTCCCATGAACTAACTAAGATGTTAATGCAGATGAGGGGCGTGGAAATAAATGGATGGGAAGGCTTTTAAACATGGCATTTAATTTATTAACGCAGAATCATCTTCTAATTCATCTAATTGACCCCGGATGGTGTTGGTAAGGTCCCAATTAATTATTTATTTTATTTCTGAGCCTAACAAATGCATTTCTTTGTATTTAGGAGTGTTCTGTCACCATTTTAAAGGACTAAATCAGTTGCAAAAATAAGAAACAGCAGATTAATAACCTTATGCAACAAATGGACACTACAGAAACCTACAAAATTAATAGAACAGTCAACACAGAGTGTCCCATGAACTAACTAAGATGTTAATGCAGATGAGGGCGTGGAAATAATGGATGGGAAGGCTTTTAAACATGGGCATTTAATTTATTAACGCAGAATCATCTTCTAATTCATCTAATTGACCCCGGATGGTGTTGGTAAGGTCCCAATTAATTATTTATTTTATTTCTGAGCCTAACAAATGCATTTCTTTGTATTTAGGAGTGTTCTGTCACCATTTTAAAGGACTAAATCAGTTGCAAAAATAAGAAACAGCAGATTAATAACCTTATGCAACAAATGGACACTACAGAAACCTACAAAATTAATAGAACAGTCAACACAGAGTGTCCCATGAACTAACTAAGATGTTAATGCAGATGGGGGGGGTGGAAATAAATGGATTGGAAGGCTTTTAAACATGGCATTTAATTTATTAACGCAGAATCATCTTCTAATTCATCTAATTGACCCCGGATGGTGTTGGTAAGGTCCCAATTAATTATTTATTTTATTTCTGAGCCTAACAAATGCATTTCTTTGTATTTAGGAGTGTTCTGTCACCATTTTAAAGGACTAAATCAGTTGCAAAAATAAGAAACAGCAGATTAATAACCTTATGCAACAAATGGACACTACAGAAACCTACAAAATTAATAGAACAGTCAACACAGAGTGTCCCATGAACTAACTAAGATGTTAATGCAGATGAGGGCGTGGAAATAAATGGATGGGAAGGCTTTTAAACATGGCATTTAATTTATTAACGCAGAATCATCTTCTAATTCATCTAATTGACCCCGGATGGTGTTGGTAAGGTCCCAATTAATTATTTATTTTATTTCTGAGCCTAACAAATGCATTTCTTTGTATTTAGGAGTGTTCTGTCACCATTTTAAAGGACTAAATCAGTTGCAAAAATAAGAAACAGCAGATTAATAACCTTATGCAACAAATGGACACTACAGAAACCTACAAAATTAATAGAACAGTCAACACAGAGTGTCCCATGAACTAACTAAGATGTTAATGCAGATGAGGGCGTGGAAATAAATGGATGGGAAGGCTTTTAAACATGGCATTTAATTTATTAACGCAGAATCATCTTCTAATTCATCTAATTGACCCCGATGGTGTTGGTAAGGTCCCAATTAATTATTTATTTTATTTCTGAGCCTAACAAATGCATTTCTTTGTATTTAGGAGTGTTCTGTCACCATTTAAAGGACTAAATCAGTTGCAAAAATAAGAAACAGCAGATTAATAACCTTATGCAACAAATGGACACTACAGAAACCTACAAAATTAATAGAACAGTCAACACAGAGTGTCCCATGAACTAACTAAGATGTTAATGCAGATGAGGGCGTGGAAATAAATGGATGGGAAGGCTTTTAAACATGGCATTTAATTTATTAACGCAGAATCATCTTCTAATTCATCTAATTGACCCCGGATGGTGTTGGTAAGGTCCCAATTAATTATTTATTTTATTTCTGAGCCTAACAAATGCATTTCTTTGTATTTAGGAGTGTTCTGTCACCATTTTAAAGGACTAAATCAGTTGCAAAAATAAGAAACAGCAGATTAATAACCTTATGCAACAAATGGGACACTACAGAAACCTACAAAATTAATAGAACAGTCAACACAGAGTGTCCCATGAACTAACTAAGATGTTAATGCAGATGAGGGCGTGGAAATAAATGGATGGGAAGGCTTTTAAACATGGCATTTAATTTATTAACGCAGAATCATCTTCTAATTCATCTAATTGACCCCGGATGGTGTTGGTAAGGTCCCAATTAATTATTTATTTTATTTCTGAGCCTAACAAATGCATTTCTTTGTATTTAGGAGTGTTCTGTCCACCATTTTAAAGGACTAAATCAGTTGCAAAAATAAGAAACAGCAGATTAATAACCTTATGCAACAAATGGACACTACAGAAACCTACAAAATTAATAGAACAGTCAACACAGAGTGTCCCATGAACTAACTAAGATGTTAATGCAGATGAGGGCTTGGAAATAAATGGATGGGAAGGCTTTTAAACATGGCATTTAATTTATTAACGCAGAATCATCTTCTAATTCATCTAATTGACCCCCGGATGGTGTTGGTAAGGTCCCAATTAATTATTTATTTTATTTCTGAGCCTAACAAATGCATTTCTTTGTATTTAGGAGTGTTCTGTCACCATTTTAAAGGACTAAATCAGTTGCAAAAATAAGAAACAGCAGATTAATAACCTTATGCAACAAATGGACACTACAGAAACCTACAAAATTAATAGAACAGTCAACACAGAGTGTCCCATGAACTAACTAAGATGTTAATGCAGATGAGGGCGTGGAAATAAATGGATGGGAAGGCTTTTAAACATGGCATTTAATTTATTAACGCAGAATCATCTTCTAATTCATCTAATTGACCCCGGATGGTGTTGGTAAGGTCCCAATTAATTATTTATTTTATTTCTGAGCCTAACAAATGCATTTCTTTGTATTTAGGAGTGTTCTGTCACCATTTTAAAGGACTAAATCAGTTGCAAAAATAAGAAACAGCAGATTAATAACCTTATGCAACAAATGGACACTACAGAAACCTACAAAAATTAATAGAACAGTCAACACAGAGTGTCCCATGAACTAACTAAGATGTTAATGCAGATGAGGGCGTGGAAATAAATGGATGGGAAGGCTTTTAAACATGGCATTTAATTTATTAACGCAGAATCATCTTCTAATTCATCTAATTGACCCCGGATGGTGTTGGTAAGGTCCCAATTAATTATTTATTTTATTCTGAGCCTAACAAATGCATTTCTTTGTATTTAGGAGTGTTCTGTCACCATTTTAAAGGACTAAATCAGTTGCAAAAATAAGAAACAGCAGATTAATAACCTTATGCAACAAATGGACACTACAGAAACCTACAAAATTAATAGAACAGTCAACACAGAGTGTCCCATGAACTAACTAAGATGTTAATGCAGATGAGGGCGTGGAAATAAATGGATGGGAAGGCTTTTAAACATGGCATTTAATTTATTAACGCAGAATCATCTTCTAATTCATCTAATTGACCCCGGATGGTGTTGGTAGGTCCCAATTAATTATTTATTTTATTTCTGAGCCTAACAAATGCATTTCTTTGTATTTAGGAGTGTTCTGTCACCATTTTAAAGGACTAAATCAGTTGCAAAAATAAGAAACAGCAGATTAATAACCTTATGCAACAAATGGACACTACAGAAACCTACAAAATTAATAGAACAGTCAACACAGAGTGTCCCATGAACTAACTAAGATGTTAATGCAGATGAGGGCGTGGAAATAAATGGATGGGAAGGCTTTTAAAACATGGCATTTAATTTATTAACGCAGAATCATCTTCTAATTCATCTAATTGACCCCCGGTGGTGTTTGGTAAGGTCCCAATTAATTATTTATTTTATTTCTGAGCCTAACAAATGCATTTCTTTGTATTTAGGAGTGTTCTGTCACCATTTTAAAGGACTAAATCAGTTGCAAAAATAAGAAACAGCAGATTAATAACCTTATGCAACAAATGGACACTACAGAAACCTACAAAATTAATAGAACAGTCCAACACAGAGTGTCCCATGAACTAACTAAGATGTTAATGCAGATGAGGGCTTGGAAATAAATGGATGGGAAGGCTTTTAAACATGGCATTTAATTTATTAACGCAGAATCATCTTCTAATTCATCTAATTGACCCCGGATGGTGTTGGTAAGGTCCCAATTAATTATTTATTTTATTTCTGAGCCTAACAAATGCATTTCTTTGTATTTAGGAGTGTTCTGTCACCATTTTAAAGGGACTAAATCAGTTGCAAAAATAAGAAACAGCAGATTAATAACCTTATGCAACAAATGGACACTACAGAAACCTACAAAATTAATAGAACAGTCAACACAGAGTGTCCCATGAACTAACTAAGATGTTAATGCAGATGAGGGCGTGGAAATAAATGGATGGGAAGGCTTTTAAACATGGCATTTAATTTATTAACGCAGAATCATCTTCTAATTCATCTAATTGACCCCGGATGGTGTTGGTAAGGTCCCAATTAATTATTTATTTTATTTCTGAGCCTAACAAATGCATTTCTTTGTATTTAGGAGTGTTCTGTCACCATTTTAAAGGACTAAATCAGTTGCAAAAATAAGAAACAGCAGATTAATAACCTTATGCAACAAATGGACACTACAGAAACCTACAAAATTAATAGAACAGTCAACACAGAGTGTCCCATGAACTAACTAAGATGTTAATGCAGATGAGGGCGTGGAAATAAATGGATGGAAGGCTTTTAAACATGGCATTTAATTTATTAACGCAGAATCATCTTCTAATTCATCTAATTGACCCCGGATGGTGTTGGTAAGGTCCCAATTAATTATTTATTTTATTTCTGAGCCTAACAAATGCATTTCTTTGTATTTAGGAGTGTTCTGTCACCATTTTAAAGGACTAAATCAGTTGCAAAAATAAGAAACAGCAGATTAATAACCTTATGCAACAAATGGACACTACAGAAACCTACAAAATTAATAGAACAGTCAACACAGAGTGTCCCATGAACTAACTAAGATGTTAATGCAGATGAGGGCGTGGAAATAAATGGATGGGAAGGCTTTTAAACATGGCATTTAATTTATTAACGCAGAATCATCTTCTAATTCATCTAATTGACCCCGGATGGTGTTGGTAAGGTCCCAATTAATTATTTATTTTATTTCTGAGCCTAACAAATGCATTTCTTTGTATTTAGGAGTGTTCTGTCACCATTTTAAAGGACTAAATCAGTTGCAAAAATAAGAAACAGCAGATTAATAACCTTATGCAACAAATGGACACTACAGAAACCTACAAAATTAATAGAACAGTCAACACAGAGTGTCCCATGAACTAACTAAGATGTTAATGCAGATGAGGGCGTGGAAATAAATGGATGGGAAGGCTTTTAAACATGGCATTTAATTTATTAACGCAGAATCATCTTCTAATTCATCTAATTGACCCCGGATGGTGTTGGTAAGGTCCCAATTAATTATTTATTTTATTTCTGAGCCTAACAAATGCATTTCTTTGTATTTAGGAGTGTTCTGTCACCATTTTAAAGGACTAAATCAGTTGCAAAAATAAGAAACAGCAGATTAATAACCTTATGCAACAAATGGACACTACAGAAACCTACAAAATTAATAGAACAGTCAACACAGAGTGTCCCATGAACTAACTAAGATGTTAATGCAGATGAGGGCGTGGAAATAAATGGATGGGAAGGCTTTTAAACATGGCATTTAATTTATTAACGCAGAATCATCTTCTAATTCATCTAATTGACCCCGGATGGTGTTGGTAAGGTCCCAATTAATTATTTATTTTATTTCTGAGCCTAACAAATGCATTTCTTTGTATTTAGGAGTGTTCTGTCACCATTTTAAAGGACTAAATCAGTTGCAAAAATAAGAAACAGCAGATTAATAACCTTATGCAACAAATGGACACTACAGAAACCTACAAAATTAATAGAACAGTCAACACAGAGTGTCCCATGAACTAACTAAGATGTTAATGCAGATGAGGGCGTGGAAATAAATGGATGGGGAAGGCTTTTAAACATGGCATTTAATTATGTAACGCAGAATCATCTTCTAATTCATCTAATTGACCCCGGATGGTGTTGGTAAGGTCCCAATTAATTATTTATTTTATTTCTGAGCCTAACAAATGCATTTCTTTGTATTTAGGAGTGTTCTGTCACCATTTTAAAGGACTAAATCAGTTGCAAAAATAAGAAACAGCAGATTAATAACCTTATGCAACAAATGGACACTACAGAAACCTACAAAATTAATAGAACAGTCAACACAGAGTGTCCCATGAACTAACTAAGATGTTAATGCAGATGAGGGCGTGGAAATAAATGGATGGGAAGGCTTTTAAACATGGCATTTAATTTATTAACGCAGAATCATCTTCTAATTCATCTAATTGACCCCGGATGGTGTTGGTAAGGTCCCAATTAATTATTTATTTTATTTCTGAGCCTAACAAATGCATTTCTTTGTATTTAGGAGTGTTCTGTCACCATTTTAAAGGACTAAATCAGTTGCAAAAATAAGAAACAGCAGATTAATAACCTTATGCAACAAATGGACACTACAGAAACCTACAAAATTAATAGAACAGTCAACACAGAGTGTCCCATGAACTAACTAAGATGTTAATGCAGATGAGGGCGTGGAAATAAATGGATGGGAAGGCTTTTAAAACATGGCATTTAATTTATTAACGCAGAATCATCTTCTAATTCATCTAATTGACCCCGGATGGTGTTGGTAAGGTCCCAATTAATTATTTATTTTATTTCTGAGCCTAACAAATGCATTTCTTTGTATTTAGGAGTGTTCTGTCACCATTTTAAAGGACTAAATCAGTTGCAAAAATAAGAAACAGCAGATTAATAACCTTATGCAACAAATGGACACTACAGAAACCTACAAAATTAATAGAACAGTCAACACAGAGTGTCCCATGAACTAACTAAGATGTTAATGCAGATGAGGGCGTGGAAATAAATGGATGGGAAGGCTTTTAAACATGGCATTTAATTTATTAACGCAGAATCATCTTCTAATTCATCTAATTGACCCCGGATGGTGTTGGTAAGGTCCCAATTAATTATTTATTTTATTTCTGAGCCTAACAAATGCATTTCTTTGTATTTAGGAGTGTTCTGTCACCATTTTAAAGGACTAAATCAGTTGCAAAAATAAGAAACAGCAGATTAATAACCTTATGCAACAAATGGACACTACAGAAACCTACAAAATTAATAGAACAGTCAACACAGAGTGTCCCATGAACTAACTAAGATGTTAATGCAGATGAGGGCGTGGAAATAAATGGATGGGAAGGCTTTTAAACATGGCATTTAATTTATTAACGCAGAATCATCTTCTAATTCATCTAATTGACCCCGGATGGTGTTGGTAAGGTCCCAATTAATTATTTATTTTATTTCTGAGCCTAACAAATGCATTTCTTTGTATTTAGGAGTGTTCTGTCACCATTTTAAAGGACTAAATCAGTTGCAAAAATAAGAAACAGCAGATTAATAACCTTATGCAACAAATGGACACTACAGAAACCTACAAAATTAATAGAACAGTCAACACAGAGTGTCCCATGAACTAACTAAGATGTTAATGCAGATGAGGGCGTGGAAATAAATGGATGGGAAGGCTTTTAAACATGGCATTTAATTTATTAACGCAGAATCATCTTCTAATTCATCTAATTGACCCCGGATGGTGTTGGTAAGGTCCCAATTAATTATTTATTTTATTTCTGAGCCTAACAAATGCATTTCTTTGTATTTAGGAGTGTTCTGTCACCATTTTAAAGGACTAAATCAGTTGCAAAAATAAGAAACAGCAGATTAATAACCTTATGCAACAAATGGACACTACAGAAACCTACAAAATTAATAGAACAGTCAACACAGAGTGTCCCATGAACTAACTAAGATGTTAATGCAGATGAGGGCGTGGAAATAAATGGATGGGAAGGCTTTTAAACATGGCATTTAATTTATTAACGCAGAATCATCTTCTAATTCATCTAATTGACCCCGGATGGTGTTGGGTAAGGTCCCAATTAATTATTTATTTTATTTCTGAGCCTAACAAATGCATTTCTTTGTATTTAGGAGTGTTCTGTCACCATTTTAAAGGACTAAATCAGTTGCAAAAATAAGAAACAGCAGATTAATAACCTTATGCAACAAATGGACACTACAGAAACCTACAAAAATTAATAGAACAGTCAACACAGAGTGTCCCATGAACTAACTAAGATGTTAATGCAGATGAGGGCGTGGAAATAAATGGATGGGAAGGCTTTTAAACATGGCATTTAATTTATTAACGCAGAATCATCTTCTAATTCATCTAATTGACCCCGGATGGTGTTGGTAAGGTCCCAATTAATTATTTATTTTATTTCTGAGCCTAACAAATGCATTTCTTTGTATTTAGGAGTGTTCTGTCACCATTTTAAAGGACTAAATCAGTTGCAAAAATAAGAAACAGCAGATTAATAACCTTATGCAACAAATGGACACTACAGAAACCTACAAAATTAATAGAACAGTCAACACAGAGTGTCCCATGAACTAACTAAGATGTTAATGCAGATGAGGGCGTGGAAATAAATGGATGGGAAGGCTTTTAAACATGGCATTTAATTTATTAACGCAGATCATCTTCTAATTCATCTAATTGACCCCGGATGGTGTTGGTAAGGTCCCAATTAATTATTTATTTTATTTCTGAGCCTAACAAATGCATTTCTTTGTATTTAGGAGTGTTCTGTCACCATTTTAAAGGACTAAATCAGTTGCAAAAATAAGAAACAGCAGATTAATAACCTTATGCAACAAATGGACACTACAGAAACCTACAAAATTATAGAACAGTCAACACAGAGTGTCCCATGAACTAACTAAGATGTTAATGCAGATGAGGGCGTGGAAATAAATGGATGGGAAGGCTTTTAAACATGGCATTTAATTTATTAACGCAGAATCATCTTCTAATTCATCTAATTGACCCCGGATGGTGTTGGTAAGGTCCCAATTAATTATTTATTTTATTTCTGAGCCTAACAAATGCATTTCTTTGTATTTAGGAGTGTTCTGTCACCATTTTAAAGGACTAAATCAGTTGCAAAAATAAGAAACAGCAGATTAATAACCTTATGCAACAAATGGACACTACAGAAACCTACAAAATTAATAGAACAGTCAACACAGAGTGTCCCATGAACTAACTAAGATGTTAATGCAGATGAGGGCGTGGAAATAAATGGATGGGAAGGCTTTTAAACATGGCATTTAATTTATTAACGCAGAATCATCTTCTAATTCATCTAATTGACCCCGGATGGGTGTTGGTAAGGTCCCAATTAATTATTTATTTTATTTCTGAGCCTAACAAATGCATTTCTTTGTATTTAGGAGTGTTCTGTCACCATTTTAAAGGACTAAATCAGTTGCAAAAATAAGAAACAGCAGATTAATAACCTTATGCAACAAATGGACACTACAGAAACCTACAAAATTAATAGAACAGTCAACACAGAGTGTCCCATGAACTAACTAAGATGTTAATGCAGATGAGGGCGTGGAAATAAATGGAATGGGAAGGCTTTTAAACATGGCATTTAATTTATTAACGCAGAATCATCTTCTAATTCATCTAATTGACCCCGGATGGTGTTGGTAAGGTCCCAATTAATTATTTATTTTATTTCTGAGCCTAACAAATGCATTTCTTTGTATTTAGGAGTGTTCTGTCACCATTTTAAAGGACTAAATCAGTTGCAAAAATAAGAAACAGCAGATTAATAACCTTATGCAACAAATGGACACTACAGAAACCTACAAAATTAATAGAACAGTCAACACAGAGTGTCCCATGAACTAACTAAGATGTTAATGCAGATGAGGGCGTGGAAATAAATGGATGGGAAGGCTTTTAAACATGGCATTTAATTTATTAACGCAGAATCATCTTCTAATTCATCTAATTGACCCCGGATGGTGTTGGTAAGGTCCCAATTAATTATTTATTTTATTTCTGAGCCTAACAAATGCATTTCTTTGTTTAGGAGTGTTCTGTCACCATTTTAAAGGACTAAATCAGTTGCAAAAATAAGAAACAGCAGATTAATAACCTTATGCAACAAATGGACACTACAGAAACCTACAAAATTAATAGAACAGTCAACACAGAGTGTCCCATGAACTAACTAAGATGTTAATGCAGATGAGGGCGTGGAAATAAATGGATGGGAAGGCTTTTAAACATGGCATTTAATTTATTAACGCAGAATCATCTTCTAATTCATCTAATTGACCCCGGATGGTGTTGGTAAGGTCCCAATTAATTATTTATTTTATTTCTGAGCCTAACAAATGCATTTCTTTGTATTTAGGAGTGTTCTGTCACCATTTTAAAGGACTAAATCAGTTGCAAAAATAAGAAACAGCAGATTAATAACCTTATGCAACAAATGGACACTACAGAAACCTACAAAATTAATAGAACAGTCAACACAGAGTGTCCCATGAACTAACTAAGATGTTAATGCAGATGAGGGCGTGGAAATAAATGGATGGGAAGGCTTTTAAACATGGCATTTAATTTATTAACGCAGAATCATCTTCTAATTCATCTAATTGACCCCGGATGGTGTTGGTAAGGTCCCAATTAATTATTTATTTTATTTCTGAGCCTAACAAATGCATTTCTTTGTATTTAGGAGTGTTCTGTCACCATTTTAAAGGACTAAATCAGTTGCAAAAATAAGAAACAGCAGATTAAAAACCTTATCAAAAAAATGGACACTACAGAAACCTACAAAATTAATAGAACAGTCAACACAGAGTGTCCCATGAACTAACTAAGATGTTAATGCAGATGAGGGCGTGGAAATAAATGGATGGGAAGGCTTTTAAACATGGCATTTAATTTATTAACGCAGAATCATCTTCTAATTCATCTAATTGACCCCGGATGGTGTTGGTAAGGTCCCAATTAATTATTTATTTTATTTCTGAGCCTAACAAATGCATTTCTTTGTATTTAGGAGTGTTCTGTCACCATTTTAAAGGACTAAATCAGTTGCAAAAATAAGAAACAGCAGATTAATAACCTTATGCAACAAATGGACACTACAGAAACCTACAAAATTAATAGAACAGTCAACACAGAGTGTCCCATGAACTAACTAAGATGTTAATGCAGATGAGGGCGTGGAAATAAATGGATGGGAAGGCTTTTAAACATGGCATTTAATTTATTAACGCAGAATCATCTTCTAATTCATCTAATTGACCCCGGATGGTGTTGGTAAGGTCCCAATTAATTATTTATTTTATTTCTGAGCCTAACAAATGCATTTCTTTGTATTTAGGAGTGTTCTGTCACCATTTTAAAGGACTAAATCAGTTGCAAAAATAAGAAACAGCAGATTAATAACCTTATCAAAAAAATGGACACTACAGAAACCTACAAAATTAATAGAACAGTCAACACAGAGTGTCCCATGAACTAACTAAGATGTTAATGCAGATGAGGGCGTGGAAATAAATGGATGGGAAGGCTTTTTAAACATGGCATTTAATTTATTAACGCAGAATCATCTTCTAATTCATCTAATTGACCCCGGATGGTGTTGGTAAGGTCCCAATTAATTATTTATTTTATTTCTGAGCCTAACAAATGCATTTCTTTGTATTTAGGAGTGTTCTGTCACCATTTTAAAGGACTAAATCAGTTGCAAAAATAAGAAACAGCAGATTAATAACCTTATGCAACAAATGGACACTACAGAAACCTACAAAATTAATAGAACAGGTCAACACAGAGTGTCCCATGAACTAACTAAGATGTTAATGCAGATGAGGGCGTGGAAATAAATGGATGGGAAGGCTTTTAAACATGGCATTTAATTTATTAACGCAGAATCATCTTCTAATTCATCTAATTGACCCCGGATGGTGTTGGTAAGGTCCCAATTAATTATTTATTTTATTTCTGAGCCTAACAAATGCATTTCTTTGTATTTAGGAGTGTTCTGTCACCATTTTAAAGGACTAAATCAGTTGCAAAAATAAGAAACAGCAGATTAATAACCTTATGCAACAAATGGACACTACAGAAACCTACAAAATTAATAGAACAGTCAACACAGAGTGTCCCATGAACTAACTAAGATGTTAATGCAGATGAGGGCTTGGAAATAAATGGATGGGAAGGCTTTTAAACATGGCATTTAATTTATTAACGCAGAATCATCTTCTAATTCATCTAATTGACCCCGGATGGTGTTGGTAGGTCCCAATTAATTATTTATTTTATTTCTGAGCCTAACAAATGCATTTCTTTGTATTTAGGAGTGTTTCTGTCACCATTTTAAAGGACTAAATCAGTTGCAAAAATAAGAAACAGCAGATTAATAACCTTATGCAACAAATGGACACTACAGAAACCTACAAAATTAATAGAACAGTCAACACAGAGTGTCCCATGAACTAACTAAGATGTTAATGCAGATGAGGGCGTGGAAATAAATGGATGGGAAGGCTTTTAAACATGGCATTTAATTTATTAACGCAGAATCATCTTCTAATTCATCTAATTGACCCCGGATGGTGTTGGTAAGGTCCCAATTAATTATTTATTTTATTTCTGAGCCTAACAAATGCATTTCTTTGTATTTAGGAGTGTTCTGTCACCATTTTAAAAGGACTAAATCAGTTGCAAAAATAAGAAACAGCAGATTAATAACCTTATGCAACAAATGGACACTACAGAAACCTACAAAATTAATAGAACAGTCAACACAGAGTGTCCCATGAACTAACTAAGATGTTAATGCAGATGAGGGCGTGGAAATAAATGGATGGGAAGGCTTTTAAACATGGCATTTAATTTATTAACGCAGAATCATCTTCTAATTCATCTAATTGACCCCGGATGGTGTTGGTAAGGTCCCAATTAATTATTTATTTTATTTCTGAGCCTAAACAAACTAGCAATTATCTTTGTATTTAGGAGTGTTCTGTCACCATTTTAAAGGACTAAATCAGTTGCAAAAATAAGAAACAGCAGATAATAACCTTATGCAACAAATGGACACTACAGAAACCTACAAAATTAATAGAACAGTCAACACAGAGTGTCCCATGAACTAACTAAGATGTTAATGCAGATGAGGGCGTGGAAATAAATGGATGGGAAGGCTTTTAAACATGGCATTTAATTTATTAACGCAGAATCATCTTCTAATTCATCTAATTGACCCCGGATGGTGTTGGTAAGGTCCCAATTAATTATTTATTTTATTTCTGAGCCTAACAAATGCATTTCTTTGTATTTAGGAGTGTTCTGTCACCATTTTAAAGGACTAAATCAGTTGCAAAAATAAGAAACAGCAGATTAATAACCTTATGCAACAAATGGACACTACAGAAACCTACAAAATTAATAGAACAGTCAACACAGAGTGTCCCATGAACTAACTAAGATGTTAATGCAGATGAGGGCGTGGAAATAAATGGATGGGAAGGCTTTTTAAACATGGCATTTAATTTATTAACGCAGAATCATCTTCTAATTCATCTAATTGACCCCGGATGGTGTTGGTAAGGTCCCAATTAATTATTTATTTATTTCTGAGCCTAACAAATGCATTTCTTTGTATTTAGGAGTGTTCTGTCACCATTTTAAAGGACTAAATCAGTTGCAAAAATAAGAAACAGCAGATTAATAACCTTATGCAACAAATGGGACACTACAGAAACCTACAAAATTAATAGAACAGTCAACACAGAGTGTCCCATGAACTAACTAAGATGTTAATGCAGATGAGGGCGTGGAAATAAATGGATGGGAAGGCTTTTAAACATGGCATTTAATTTATTAACGCAGAATCATCTTCTAATTCATCTAATTGACCCCCGGATGGTGTTGGTAAGGGTCCCAATTAATTATTTATTTTATTTCTGAGCCTAACAAATGCATTTCTTTGTATTAGGAGTGTTCTGTCACCATTTTAAAGGACTAAATC